>JAWZSL010000015.1:19645000-21142500 GCA_034769285.1 Lutjanus argentimaculatus
CTGGTCTACAGCTGCTTCGGTCACTTAGTTTATTTGTCATTGTGTGAATTTGGTGAAACTGAACGAACCTTTGAAAACAGAAGAAAGAAGTCACACAATAACACAAACAAGCTAACAGATCGAGGCAGCCGTCAGCCAGAAATTCCCGTTCTGTTCTGCAATGTAAAATTGCTGATTTCGCCCATGGAGTTTGGTTGGTTCGCAGAGAGCAACATTTGGCATTTATAACAGCGGTTTCCCATCAGAAAAGGCTGTCTGACAGCAGAGTAAAGCAGTGAAAACATTCTAAATATAGTGCACACTTAAACTGATGTCGATTTTTGTTTTTTTTGTTTTTTAGGTGTTTAGGTGGTGCCTTGTTGCTGACCCTGTCCACAACAGTACATTGCTTAGCTTCTGTGCTAGTGCTCCTCTCTGCTTCTCCTAACGGGGAGCGTGCACACCGCTATCTGCTGTAGGTTAATACCCTGACTGGTACCTCATGCAACCCCACATCAAATAATCCAAATCATCCCTTTGAACAGCCAGAGGAGATGAAGGACTTTCTAAGAGGCAGGTAAAGCATAACAATAACCTGATGACAGCAGCAAAAATTATGTCTCGGTATGCGCATCACTTTGCTTGGAATTTGCTGGTCACAAAGGAATCCAAGTCCGCGTTTCATTCCAATAAACTTCAAAACGGTGTGAACAATACTCAGGCCGCTTATGTCCTTTAGCGATAAGCTATGAAAGCTGCAGATAAAGGAGAAGGTCAAAAGACTCAATAAAAGATTGCTAAAAGTGACAAGCAGCGCTGACTCATTTTCAGTGAAGACAGTCCTCGCTGGCAACGTTTAACCATTACAGTGTTTACATCCCACGTTAAGTGATTGATTGAACACTTTACTGGATTAATTTGTTGATAAACTCAGCCTTATGCTGTGCTGCTATGTTTGTTGAATCTAAAATGAGTTTGTGAGCTTTGGATAGATTAGTAGGGCTGAAACAATTAAAATCAACAGACAAACATCAGCAAGTATTTTGATAAACTATTAATCATTTAGTGTATTTACCATGGACAAATGCCAAACATCTACTGGATCTAACTTCTCATATGTACGGATTTGGTTCTTTCCTCTGTTTTATTTTAAAGGACCAGTGTGTAGGATTTAGTGACATCTAGCAGTGAGCTTGCAGTTTCTACACACATCATCTCAAACGCTGTATTTAGAGCCTGTGTTTGGTTTGTCACTTCTGGGCTACAGTAGAAACATGGCAGTTCAACATGGCGGGCCTCTGTGTATTCTTATTTTGAGGTGATTATATACTAACGAAAACATACTTATGAATATTACATTCAGTTTCTGCCATATTCTGCCAATAGATTCCTATAAATATTACACATTGGACCATTAATTAGATATCTGGTGTGCTTTGGAGTGAAAATTCAATTTTAAGTCAGCTTTGATGGACCATTTTCACTATAAAAATAAATAATCAACAGTTTACTCAATAATAAAAATAAAGGTTGATCCAACTCTATAAATTATTAACAAAACAATGCTCCAGTGGACCAAAAAGAACCAGGGTTTTGTGTTTTGTGCCCTCAAGGCAAGACAACAAAGCTGTATTGACAAAGAAAAAGAAAAATACAAGATCACAGCCTCGGCAGTTGTCAGAATACATGATGAAAAGTAAAAGGAGGTCAACCAATCAAACGCCATTCTTAGGATGGCTCTGCTGTCTGCCAGTCATAAAAATAAATAGAATACAGCTACAATGAGGTTAATTAATGAGGTTAATTAAAATCAAAACCCAATCAAAAACCAATTTTTCTATTTAAAGACACAGTTGGATCATGATAAGAGCAGGAGGGGAAAAAGTTTGCGATCAGGAACTTCTCCAGACTTTAGTGTTGAAGATAAACAGCTCGGCGTCCTCGCTACCTGTCTGAGGGGCGACCAGCAGCAGATCGACTTTCCCCCCGATAACAGTATGAACCCTGGTTTTAGCCTGTAATGGCTCGGCAGTCACAATGATGCTACAATTGATCGCACTCTCAGAAGATTGAAGTCACTTCCAAGAGATCATAAAGAGGAGCAGAACAACACACACACACACACACACACACTCTCACACACAGAGAGGAGCTGCTGGTGCCGTCCCCTGTCAGGTCGTCATTACATTGGGTTGGAGCTGCCTTTGTTTACCATCTCCCCCCTTAAGGCAGAGTGACAGATAAAGGATTGAAAAGTGAGGAGCAGATAGACGAGGGTACGAGCAGACAGAGATGGCCCCGCCATGCTCCAGTGGCCAGCTTCAAGGACAGACGGGGCCTTCAATATCACAGCCTCCGTGTAATTAGACAGTGCTCTGTCACGCACCGAAGAATTGCTCCTATTTGTGTCATATTAAACGCAGCATGGATATCCCCTACTGTGCTTTGCCATTGAGACCCAATGCAAAAAGGGGAGCAAGGGGGGATTTGTACAAATTTAATTACATTCATAATTCGCCCATCTTTAGCTGTAATCACTCGGGGTTAAGTTAAGTAAATCCACTGCTCAGCTAGTAGCCACCCACGCCCTGTGTTGCCATGTAAGCGGCGCAGCGTAACGTCAGGTTTTTCAGGGGAATTTCAGTGACAGGCTGAAACTCGCTAAGTGAAAGCAAACATAGTTCTTGGTATGCAGTAGTGAAATATTAACAGCTGTACTCTTTCTACTGCATGCTTTGGTTTGGAGCACTGCAGCTCCTCACGTGTGTTTGTTTGAGTGCGTTTGTGTGTGGTGTGTGTGTGTGTGTGTGTGTGTGTGTGTGTGTGTGTGTGTGCGGCTGTCTGCTGGTGTGTGATACTGTGTCTCTGAGGCCACCTGCAGTGTCTCCAAAAGGCAGGGAAAAATCTGCCGCTGTGCGCATCTTTGTGAGGCTGTTTTTGTGTCTGCTTGTGTGTGTTTGGTGCACCTCACAGCCAAAATTGTGGCACAGGCAGCCTTTTTTTTTTTTTTTTTTCAACAGAGAGGGAGAGAGGAGTGAAGCAGATCAAACACAACTAATCACAGACGCTGGCTAATTAGCGCAGTCCTCAAAGGGGAACCGGGAATGAGTGATGATTCCCTCTTATGAATTTCCCAATGACGCTGCCCTTATGCCACCGCAAATCCTCACCGGTCACAGAAAGGAGAGACCGGAGAGGGTAAAGTGCATTGGTGATCTGGCCTTGTTGTAATCTTATCATCTGAGAGCGCAGAGGGGCAAAGTGGTGCTCGATATCTCTTATCAGCGTTTCACTCATGTGCACGGGACACACACACACACCATCGCTGTCACAAGCTCACGAAAGTTTTATCACCACATCCTCAAATTAGGCTGCATGTAACGTTTCCCATTAGGGGATTTCTGGAACGATTAAATCCCGAGTGCGGTGATATTCCAGCCTCCAGAGCAGCGGAGCGCAGGTTGATATTCCTGAGCGTGGCTTCTGAGTGCTGATTAGCAGGCGGATCTGCCACGCTGATCCCAGATTTCCACAAGATCAGAGGCCGAGCTGCGAGCACGATGGCGGCAGCCAATTACAGATGTGACTCGCACAAGCATGCTTATGCACACACATGCGTCCTGCCACACACACACTAACGCCTGTCCAGAAATGGATTTCTCCAGGCTGAAGTCATCAAAGTGACGTGACCCCCCTCTCCACCACCATCACCCTCCTCCTCCTCCTCTAACTCTTCTCCCTCTTCTCTTCTCATCTCAGACAAGAGGGCACCTGTCAGAGGATGCTCAGTTCAGCAGCCAGCCAATCCTTGCTGAGACGGAGACGGAGAGAGGACAAATGAACACAGAAAGAGAGCCAATAAAGATTCTAATAAGTCTATCTGAAGGAGCCAAGACACTGATGGGAGTTAGCCTAAATAAAACCCACTTCATCATTTTCTTCAATTGTCCAAGTCCCATTTCGTCGTCGTCTCTGTACATCTTAACATCAAGCTAAACAGAGATTGTCTAATTCTAGCTCTGGGCCTGGCTTTGAACAGCAACACGATGTCACTGGGTGGATACACAACAACACAAACACACACCCGCGCTGACAAACCCACAGTCATTCACATCTTTCTCATTTCGGCAGATTTATGGAGGAACAATACCCTCCCTCTGCCCTCTGTAATGCCGCCATCAATGGCCGGCATTTGTCTCACATGATTACAGTGTGACAGTTGGCATTCATGTGGCAGACAAACACACAGAGATTCCAGACTTATTGTTATACAAAAATCCTAATATGCTTTGAACGTTAACGGCGGCATCAGAGGGAAGCTGGAAAGTGAGACGAATTGGTGAGGCTGGCCAGAGAAGACAAAACGGATCTGAGGCTCAAATATAAAGTGAAGCTCGCCAATTTACAGTTGAGCAACGGCGTCGCAGGGAACAAAAAGACGTGTAGATAAGAATATGAGAGACAGTGGAGAGAGAGAGAGAGAGAGAGAGAGATATGGAGGGGGGGTGTAGATGGGGGTGGTGTAGTGGTGGTGGGGGGGGTGATGCTCAGAGCAGAGCAACAGCTGCTGAGCATCACATCTGCTCCAAGTGGAGTCATCAGCAAACAGACAGACTGGAACCGACCCACTGAGGCAAGCCCCAGGGAGAGCGAGGGATGGACAGAGGAAGAGTGGAACAGAGGGGGGGTGAGGCGAGGCAACGAGAGGATGGGATGAGAAGGATACAATTAAAGAGATGGAGGGTGGAGAAAGATGAAAAGTGCACGGCAGCCAAGGGAGCTTCTGCAACCTGTTACTCTTTCCTAGAGTGGACGTGTGGGGGTTTAAAGTATGAAGAGCTGGCCGACGTCTACCAAACTGCAAAATGTCCACAGTGAAACATGTTTTGGGGGTTTGGCTGTCCCACAGCAGAGAAGCCGACTTGCTCATCAGCTCACCGCTGCTTTCCACGGTTGCTTTGACAGCAACCTCCAGCTGTCTCACTCGAGAAAACTCAGGCCCCTGCCACCAGTGACGGGAGCAGGCAGATTAACTCTCTGCTGGCTGAGCGTCCGACGCACATCCCCGTGCCGGGTTTAAAAGGGTCATCGTCTCTGCACCATATGTCTGTAACTTAGTTATGTTCAGACTCTGGAGCTTGAAACAAAGTTAGCTATACTGAGAAAGCTAAGCTAAGAAAATGGCACAAATAACAACAGCACAATTGACAGAAACACACTAACAGCAGCCTGCAGAGAAGAATCACTGCTGCCATCAATATAACTGAGCATCTTGGGCAGAGTTTTCTTTTGACAATGTTACTGGTCATACTCACATGCCTGGTGCAAATAAAATGGCATGTCAGGCTAGTATGCAACTCACTTGCAGGTACATTTGTAAGTTGCATTGCATTATTAAAAAAGAAATACTATACTACATTTTCAGCCTCTCAAATATAGAGATTTCCCGCTTTTCTGGGTTTACAATCATTTTTGGAGCCCTAGATTAAACATGAAAAATGACTTCTGTCTGTTTTATTTATTAGTATTTAACAATAACAATTTCTACAAGGCCAAGTAAAAAATTGACTGCATATAAAACAACTACTGAACATCTGTTTTAAATAGTCACATAATAAGTTCATTTCTTTGTCCTTCGCTCATCCAGACACATGGGAGATACGATCATATAAAACAGAAGGTTACAGGCTGATTTAACATACCAGAATTAAATCCCCCAAAACTCCTTTTAGTACTGCGGAAAGCACCGCTCACCCAGACTTGCGATTTTTGAAGCACAAGTAATTCATATTTTTGACTTTTTTCGTGTTTCTTTTAAATATGGTATTTCTATTTCAGATATTTTATATGGTCTGTTTCCCACTGGCCATTTTGGCTGTTGATATTTTGATCTGCTGGACAAGTACATGTGATACCAGCAACTGAGCAGGTTTAGTAGGAAAATAATAAAAGGAACATGGTGAGGTAGCACAATGACCTGCAGCAACAGCTTCTTTTTTTTTAATGTTTTCTCCCACAGGTTAGCACAGAACTTCCCCAACAACTGCAGCCTTACGGCAACTCTGAGGGGACAAATGACCTCAAATACAGAAGGCTTTAAATCATGATGTTAGGATGGAAAGACGGTCGAGGGCTACCAGTGGTCGATCACTGTCAGCCATTGGTCCTAGATAGAGCAGGGTGGGGCAAGGCTGGTAGATGTTTTTGCAGGGAAGGGGAAACTCGACTCACTTGTTGCCCTTCTCTTTCTCCCCCCTTTTACCCGTCACATTCTCACCCCTTCCCTGACATCCTTCCTCCATCTCTCTCCCTCGCTCTTGCCTTCTTTCTCTTCAGCGAGACTGACAGAACAAGAGAAGCCTGTGAGAGTAAAGATGAAAGGCCTGTGAGGGAGGTGTGTGTGTGTGTGTGTTGAGGGTGTGTGTGTGTGAGATGAATGAATGACCCCTCTTATCCCTCATCCCCCACTGGAACCATGTTGCCTGAACACAATAGCAAAAAAAAATACATAGAACACTACAGGGGCAGCGCGGAGGTCACACAGCGGTGTGAGTGTACATGTGCTTCACATGTTTGTTCTTACTCACACGCCGTGTTCCCACAGTAGAAAATGAGACACATCAAACATCACTCTAACAAGGCCGCCTCAGCGTGAATATCATCTTATGTTGAGCTTCATGTCCTGTAGTGTACACCTTCGGCCTGCAGAGAAGCACCCTGAGGAGAGGTAGGGACCCTGAGAAGTACACATTGTTCATTCATGATAGCAGCCGCTGGCAGCGAGGGCAACCCCGTAGCAGAGTAAGCGATGTCATTTGGCAGCAAATGAAGGGGAAAGAGCAAAGCAGTTTATGCTAGCCTCTCACAGCTAGCTCTAACATTAAGTTAGCCTGGGCGCGGGACAAAGCTCAGTTTGTGTCCACGTCTCTGCATGGTGGAATAAACATAGCTGCTGCTTCACAGTTTTCCTTCAGCTCGCCGTCTCCTTTCCTCTCATCTCTCCCTCCTCCGTCGTCACCCCCACTGCCTAAAAGAACAATCTACCAACGCAGCATGCCCTTCCAAAATATTTACTCACTCAGTATTGGCTGAACACAAAGGCCATTCTCTTCACCGCTCTGATGTCTAACATTCAAACAAACCACGCGCCCACATGCACTCTCTGACCGCACCTGCTCTGGATCGCGCTCTTCCTCATGCATGCCCACACACACTTGTTTACTGTGGGGATTCCTCCCTTCCTAAAGCTTCCATCTGGTTCATGCCTTTGACTGATCTCAAAGTTGGTGAAGAAAAACAAGCATAGCGGCAACGGTAGTCAGTCACCCCACCTTGCCTGCGGCAGGGAGTGTGTATCTGCTCCTCACATCCTCGCACACACCCCTCTGATTCAATACCCCTGAGTCTGACACTGTCTTAACACCTTTTCCTGCGCAGCTTGTGCCCTTCTTCCCTCTGTTTCTCTTCCTCTCCTATCTCAATCTGTCACCTTACATTCTCCCCTCGGTCCTCCTTAATCTTTTTTTCTCATTGCATCTGCTAACCATTTTTTTTTTCCGAAGCAGCTTTTCCAACATTTTCTGTTTTTAGCAAGCAAAACCCAAATATAAGTTCATTAACAATCAAGTGCTGAAATCAGTGGCAGCATTGCAAACGCTCTGGCTTTTCCTGGCTCCTTGTTCATTAGCATATGTTTGAAAACCAAGTCTAAATGAAATGATCAGAGCGTATGATGAACTACAAACAAAGACCCAGAATTAGTCCTATGATGTGGCTGCATGTCATGCTTGTTTTTAATGTGTTGCACTTATGATTTTTTAACTAGGCGCTCGAAATAGATGCAAATGAATGGAGAGTTAGAGAAAGCCTGGGCGCCTAGAGTAATGACACGTCCCCAGGGTGCCTACTGTTTTCGGGTGATTGTTCAAGAACTCCTACGGGGGTGCGCATGCTAATAAGTAATAATGTTCTATCAAAGTGAAATGTTGCATCGAGTCTTCTGTCTTGTAGCTCCGCGGTATCTCTGACTGCTTCCCCAGCCTTCCCATCCTCCTCTCTGATAGAGGATGTGGTTCCATGGGCTGCACCTGTGTCTCATTACCACCACTGATGGTTCAGTAACAGGCTCCTCTCTCCTCTCACCATTGTGCTCTCACTCTTTTCCTCCCTTTAGCTACTGCCAACATACATTTACCTCTAACAGCGTGGCCCGCGCTCGCCTCTTCCCCTTGCTCATCTCGCTGCATGCCATTCACATGATCTCTGCAGCTCTGTTTCTCCTGTCATTACAGACTCAGCACAAGTGGGGTTTCAAGTTTGATCTAATGATTTTGTGCTAGTCTGGCCTATGCCTCCAATTTGTCAGGAAGTCCTCCAAGCAGGCTTCACTTGAACAGCTCCATTTTTAGCACTTATGTCCCTGTAAATACTGGGTACCCCTGGTATCTGTATTAATGCGATTCCTGTACTTCTATAACGAAAACTATTATATTTCTAGGGTACAGCGGCAATGACTAGGCTATTAATCAATTAGTCAATATATATATTTGGTTAATTGTTTTAGTCATTTTTCAAGCAAAAACATCAAACATTTGATGGTTCCAGCTTCTTAAATGTGAGAATTTACTCCTTTTCTTTGTCATTTATGATAGTAAATGAAGAATCTTTGGGTTTTGGACTGCTGGTTGGACAAAACAAGCAAACTGAAGATGTCACTTTTGGCTCTGGGAAATTTTGATGAGCATTTCTCACATTTTATTCAAGCTGGGCGATATGGCTTATAAATAATATTGATACTTTTGGGCTATTCCGCAATATACAATATATATCTCGGTATATGCATAATCACTAAAATAACATATGGTACCGTAAAATAATTAAAAAGGGCTGGGAAAATATTAACACAATAAGATTTTTGATAAATAAGCATCAGTAATGTGGATATAATGACTAAGTGGCTAAACGCAAATAACAGAACAGAAACTTACAACACTGTAAAACACTTGTGACACATCCTGATATAACGATATCCAAAATCTAAGACGATATCGAGTCCAATCGCAATATATTGATAATGTGATCGGTACTCAATTAATCATGAACAACTATTATTTTCATTGTCAATTCATCGTCCAATTAAAGAATTCATTGGACAGCTTACAAAATTTCAGCTAAGAGTGAAAAACGTAACTTCCTAAATCCCAAAGTGATGTCTTCAAATCGTTTGTTGTGTACCAATAACAATCAATTACTCACAGACATTCTCTTTAACATCATGTGAGACCCAGAAAAGCAGAAAACCCTCACAGCTGAGAGGCTGGAGCTAGAGAAAATATTTGCTTGAAATCAACTAATCATTTCAGCTCCACATATTTCTGACACATACCGAGTTTACTGATATGGCACAGTTATTATACAGCTTAGTGCATGACTGCTCTTTTTACTTCTCCAATAGACAATAAAACTGAGACTGAGAAAAAATGCGTGTGATTCTAGTGCGTTGCCAAAGATTATCAAAGCATCAAGTGTTTACTGGCTGAAGCTGAGATAATCATGTGTGAAAAATGCAGAAGCAAAGTCAAACAGCACTTAAGTTCACTTCTGTCGATAGTTTATCACCTCAGCCAGTCAGAGAGGTGCTGTAATATTTCAAGCTGTATGTTCTGCAACATCTCAGGTTACAGACTCACTGCACTGACCTGTGCTTGGTATTATGATATATGGCACAGGAGGCAGCTGCCCTGCTGGACTCCAACTTCACTGTCTCCACTGGTACTGTAAAGTCATCTACTGTACAGGGCTGACCCAAATGCTTCGAAGCTTCTACCTAATCAGTGTCAAATCAGTATTTAAATTAGGCTTGGGCGGTATCCATTTGTTCATACCTTCATACCCTCCTGACATTTCACCGGGGCTATACGGTATTATGACAGTATTACTGTAAAACGGCTCAACTACACTGTACTTCTCTGTACTTAATACTCCCACGACGTAGGCGGAGCTGATCGTCACAGCGACGCTACTCCCACAGCTGGGAAATATCACATGCACACGCAGGAAGTCCACTTCGGTCTTGAGAAGATGCAGCCTTTATTCGCCGACAAACTCAAGCCTAAATTGTAAACTCACAGCGCTGTCACAGGCATATTCTGTCAGAATGACAACTTCACTGCTCACCTTTCCCTGCCGCTGAGCACGCATTCACCGTAGCCGGTAATTAGTCTGCCCCTCACCCTCTGTAATGCTCGCTAAAGTTACACACTCACGACAAAACTCTACTCTGACCAGTCAGTAGTCTGCGTTCTGCAATCAACATCCAAATCAGTATTCAAATGCTTCAGGGTTTCTTTTTTTTTTTTTTAAGAGAGAAATGAGCTGTTGAGTCGGCTGCACCGTAAAAAAAAAGGCAAAAGGCTGATCAAGAGTGAGAAATGGAGCTTTTTACGGTGTTTAATTAGTCTCAAATCCTGTGCACATGAAAAGTACGCACGTGCACATAATAGCAAAGTATATAAGTAAATAATCCCCTAAAGTGTCAAATATTCGGAGGGTAATTCTCACTGAAGCTTTTAAAGCCCCAAAAATGGTATTAGGGACAGCCCTAGTACTCTATAGCAGAGGTTTTAAAAGTCTGACACCGTGGGCATCCCCTCAGACAAAGCCTGAAAAAAGGTGCCCCCTCACCCCCTCTTAGTTGTGCTCATTTCCTAGATGCCTATATATATTCATGATTATATTATTTGATCCCATAGAAGCTCAACAATTGAGCCACGATAGTTTAATATCTGTTTTACAGAACTTCATACAACATCAAATACATAAAAAAAAACAGTGTCCTAAGGCTTTTATTAGTTTCTAACTCAGAGAAAGTGGGAAAACAGTAATATTCTCCCAAAACTACTGTATCTCTTTAACCAAATCACACACATTAGGCTATTCTATGTGATCTTTGGAAAACTAATGTAATAGCTAATGTTATATCTTTTCACTTCCAATTACTGAGCCTCTCCTGAAACTGTTTGGAGCCCCCCTGGGGAGGCCTGCCTCCCACTTTTAAAAACCACTGGTGCATAGGATTACTGCTACTGGGCAAATTTACTGGAATTAACAGTTTTTAACTGTTTTAACCAGGCTTTAACTGGTTATGAAACAGTCTCAGTTTAATACCGATGCCTCTATATGACCTACATAAGCAGACAAGATCGCCAGAGAGAAGATCAGCTATTTCTATATAGTTATTCTTACTGCCTGTCACCAAGGTGGGTTCTACTTTAAAATCAGATGAAAGGAGCCTGTGTTTACATTTCCACAGACAAAGTTTCACTGAGTAGTATGTTAGCCAGTTAAAAAGAAGCAGGAGGAGAATTTTCTTTAGATAGCCTACTTTTATTTTTGATGTTAAGATTTTGTGATTATGGCAGAGAAAACACTATCACTTTTGTCCACACGAGCCTCCGAAATCAATACAATATGACAGTCGTTTGTAGTAGCTTTAAGAAGTTTTGCATTCTGTGCTGACTGTCAAAGACAGTCTAATATCTTCTACTTTTTTCATATCAAAGTTTTCTAAGAAACATTTTCTATCAATAGTTCCTCGCTGGATCAAACGTTTCTAAAATAACATTTACATCTGTGGATAATACACACAACAACAAGAATCATAAACAATAAAAATGTGTTTTTAGCTGGAGCTGAATCAAAGTGTCACATTAAAAAAAAAATCAGATTCAGCTTTAAGCCTTCCAGTCTAATATTGAATAATGCATTAAATATGCAATCAGACGGGCCTAACTATGATATCATAGCCTATATCTGATTCTTTTAAGCCAATTAACCCTGGTGTCAGCATTAAATGGCCAAGCAAAAACTCAAGTGCATTCATTATACTTGACAAATGAATGCAATACTGATGGAGATTATACGAGTCTTACAACCAACCACTGTAGGGGGGGAAGCCAGTCGAACATTAGCCTTGATGGCTTCAGAGATAACTTGCTGGAGAATGTGATGGCTTTCCAAGACGAGCGGAGCGGAGTGAGTGGCTATAAGCATTAGAAGATCATGGACAGGCTCCCTCCTACGCTGTGCATATTAATTCTTCTAATGCAGCTAAGCTCAGCTTGTCACACGTTGACACTGCATAATTATGTCATCTACAAGGGACGAGCTTTTTAAAGGGCAGACGTGCAGCACGGCGGAGCGTTTCTGTTGATGGAAAGGTTCTAGGTTCTAAAATGCCAATATACATCTAAAGAATGGTTCACTTTGAGCTCATTAGGGCCTTTAAGGCTACATTATGGAAATACTGTTAGATCTGTGGTGACCAGAAGAACACCAGCGCTGAGAAGAATGAGCTCTCTGAGGTGAATATCTTAATATAGCCGCCACAGAAGGACCTTTTTACAATAACGAACGAGCCAATTCTTTAAGTAGTATCCTGACTGACAGGAGCGTCCATCAAACGCCCAGATCCCCTCACCCGTGGCCTCTCGCCATCCATCAATCCATCCTGACAGCCCTAGCTTACCTCCATCCCCTCTCTATGTAAATAAACAAGAGAAAGAGAGAGAGAGGAGGGGAGGAGCAAAAAGTGAGAGGGGGAGGAGGGAGGAAGGAAATCAAAGTAGGACACTCAAACCTGAGACAAACAGCCCGAGTCAAGTTCAGAGAGGAAAAGGGAAAAGGAAGAGTGACGCGTGTGTGTGTGTGTGGGGGGTGACGGTTAAAAAATGAGATGGAGGATGAGGGGGGGGAGAGAGACAGGAAGCAAACTCACAATGGGCTGAGGTGATGATGGGTGAGACAGGAGGAGGAGGAGGAGGAGAGTCATCTGGAAGGAATGAGGAGGGGAGATAAATTGGAAGAGAGGAAGGGGACTGACTGGCACAGGGATGACGGCCAAATGAGCGGACATGGGAGACGAGAGGGAGTCGTGTAAAAGAATGCAGAAGAGAAGGATGGAGGAGGAAAAACATCTATGGAGGACATCAATAATCTATGCCGGATAAAGCTATTCTGTGTCAAAAGTACAGAACAAAATGGAGAGTGAGACAGCGGAGAGAAAAAAAGAGAGACAAACAAATGAACAAGGAAAAGTTGGTAGGAGGAGCCTGAGGGACTTTTTTTTAAATTTAAAACCATAACAATAGAGAACACTTGTGTTAGTTTACACAAGCAGAGAGGAACCACATCCTCTTCCTCGTCTCACCGCCCTCCCCATCTTCCTGAGGCTGTGTCTATTTAAATGTGTGTTTAAACGGCGAGTGCTACTGCTCTAATCACGGCTGGCATCACAGCACAGTCCTCCCTCTCTACCTTTCCCTCCACCCTCCAGCGTGCAGCCTTCTTCTGTCGCTCAGGCCCTGCTGGCACACACACTCCGCGCACACATCCATGTGTGCACTCTGCATGACTGTGCCGTGCCAGAGATGAATTCATGAATCACTGGTGCACGAATCAGCCGCGAGCTTGTTGCAAGCAGAGGAAAAGTGGGAGAGAGGGAAAAGGACAGAAGTGAGCAGTTAAAGTGTTTCCTTTAAAAAGCTTTTAAAAAAGGAAAAGTGGGGTTCAGGAGATGGCTCCCAGCAACATGAGAGAGGGAGCAAGCAGCACACACCCAGAGGGCCTCGGTGACAAGTACTAGTCAGCAGAGAAGATACCGTCTCTCTTGCTCTCGACGTCTCTTTCCATCCCCTCCCCTCCCCTTCCAGCTCTTCCGAAAGAGGCCAAGATAGAAAGCCAAAACAGCCACGTAACAAGCAACTGTGTGATACATGCATGGCGTAAACATGCAAGCCGCACAGGAACTGGCAAATATTTGACTTTCTGCATGCAAATGTCCTTTGAGGAGCATATCAAAGCCAAGAAAACCTGTTAAAAAGAAAGCACCGCAGTGGTCCAACAAAATAAGCCCCTCCATCAGCTTCCATTTCACCAGAAACTACCCAATCATCTCTTGTTACAGAGCCACTTTCCCTCTAGGGCCACCACTCAAAGGCAGGCCTGTCCATTGATACAGGTGTGGTGCAGAGGGAGGCGAGGGAAGAGGGAGGGAGGACAATAGATGGCCTTTTCAATGGTCTCCCTCGGCTCACCTGGATTAGAGGGTAGAGTCTGAGGGGAAGAAAGAGGAGGAGGGGGAGGAGGAGGGTCTCTAAGCTTGGGGCCGAGAACAATACTGTCTCTGTTTTCAGTAACACCAAGTGCATCATTTTGTCTGGCAGCAGCCGGCTGACTGACCTAACTAAAAAAACATGTCAAGGTTGCTGCTGTTGAACGTCAAACTCTTATTGTGCAAATCTATGTTAAATATAAAGTTCAAAATGTATGATGACAGGATTAATGAAGACTTCCAACCCAAAAGTGTAAATGTGTCCATTCGGACTGGATCGTTGTTCTCTCAATTAATCCTCCACCTCATCAGAAAATTGTTGAAAAAGTCCATCACAATTGCCCAAAACCCCTGGTGAAATCTTTAAATTGCTTGGTTTGCCTGATCAGCAGTCCAAAACTCAAAGATATTCGCTTTACAAACTTGAGTTAGGACCAATCCAATTGAATACTGATGCAATTCATTTATTCACTCACTTTTTTTTCAATAATAAATGCCATTTCAAGCCCCTAGCCAACATATTGTAGCGCTAATTAATCAATCGGAAGTTAAATAGTTCTACAAAGATATCCAGTAGTCCCTGTATTTTGTCTCTCAGAACTCTGCATTAGACGTACAACATAAAATGAGACAGTTTGCAACTGTCAGAAAAAAAACACAGAATAGCAAAACAGCAATATGTAATGTGTTATGGTATCAGCAGATGTCCAAATTCAGGTATTAGAATTTGATGTGAACTGGAAAAAAGTGGATTTGTGCATCTCTATAATGCAGAGAACCACATTTTAGAAACTGGTACCAGAAAATGTTTGGCATATTTGCTTGAAAAGTGCAATCAATCAATTATATAAAAATAGTTTCCCGTTGAGTTTTAAGTCAATCCGGATTCAGCAAATATCTTATATCATAAATATCGAGTGTAACATTTGCTATTTTGAAATAAATTTCTATTCATCAATGAACTGGCAGTGACATTGGATAGACAGTGCAGCTAGAGATCATTCGCAGCGACCCTGCTCTCAGATGAATGTGGTTTCAATTTGCCTTATTTCCCTGCCATTGACATCATTGTCATGGCGACGATAACTGCAGGAGACAGTATCTTGTGTTGTTTCTGCTGAGCTCACGCCTTAAGCTTCCACCGGAGAAACTGTAATCAGCTCCTAAATCAAAAGTTTCTCCCACTAGACTCTAAAGTATTTTGACTATGTCTGTCTTGAACTTCTATGTGTTTATTTTGTTATCACCAATCATTCTGACCTTGAATAAAAATCAGATGTGGACCTTGGAGTATTAAGTTTGAGAGTCCCTGTAATACAGGAATGACTGTTATTTGTGTTGTAGCATTTTTCAAGGTGATTACGGACACTGGAGACACGACATATCTGGGCGTGCATAGACAAATATTTGCTACTATGGCACCCTTTTTGTTTGTTTGTTATTCAGGACATGTGTACGGTATCTCTCAGACACAGTCTCACCAAAAAAATTAACATTAAGCGCCACAAAGCTCGTTTCCTGCTGCAGTATTAAATTGTACAACACTGTGCGATAGGAATTAACTCTTCAAATGTAACCCTCTTTCAACTTCAGTGTGAGATTCTTGTTAGATGAGTCAAGCTCCATTACTGGCCTAGTAACTGCCTGCGGGGGAGATGAGGATGTGACAGCATCTAGCAGCAGGGGAGTGGACATTGTCAGCCTGATCCCGGCACTGCACGACAGGTTAGCTCTGGTGAAATGAAATAAAATCCTGCATGTGTTTCCATTTCCCCGCCTTACCTCTCATGCTCAGCTCACTCGCTCGACTTTGTTCTGTCACTTCCCCTTTCCTGTCCTCTGTATGGTAATCAAGTGATTCAACCATCAAATCAGAAATGTGTGCACATATGCGTATGTTTGTGTCGTGCGTGTGCGTTTTAAGGAGGTGGTGGTGACGAGTGTCGTTCCGCAGCCGGGGCGAGGGAGGACAGAGGGAGAGGAGGGTGAGATAATCGGGGGAGGTGGGGTGGGGTGACACACTGTAAAAGTGTCACAGCAACTTAACCTTCAAAAAAAATGCCCACCAGGGTGGAGTGGGAGGAGGTGTTCTTGGCCATTAGGAGAAAGAAAGAGGGAGAAGAGGAGGAGGAGGAGAAGTGTTCAAGAGGGAGAGAGGAAGAGTGATTGATGTGTAGAAGGAAAAAGGAACAGAAGACCTTGTTAGGGGAGGTAGGAAGGTACAGATGCCTGCAATACAAATGTCTGTACAGGGGGAAGGGGTTGTTAAAGGAGCAATATGTAGCAGTTGTGCATCCAAAAAATGAGTTCTGCAGCCCAAATAGTGAGTTTGAGCCACAGATGGTATATTAAAAAGGTTGAAATCCTATTTAATCGACCATCTATGGTTGAAGCGAGTTGTCTCCCCCCCGTCCCCTCCTCCAAAGATTCGTGGAAGCTCAGGCAGGCTGCAGGAACATTGCAGGAATGCAAGACAAGTGCAACACTGTAATTTGACAATAGCATGCAACAATGAATCCTGAAAACAAAAGCCCAAAAATACACACTCTAGAATTGGAGTTCAGTGACTGCCTGCCAAACTCCATTAATATTTTGCTTGATTTACCCTTTACAAACATCTACTCCTTCTAAAAGATAACTCATGATTTCTTATGACCCATAAATAAACACTAACTCATTTGGCGTCATTAATTTGAACTCTAATTAATGTGAAACAGCCACACAAAAACAGTCATTTGAGCCCGGGAATGGCAATCTCAAAGGAGGACACTGTGGCTCTTGTTGTCAGAGAAGTGAGCGTTTCAATTTAGCATTTTTCACTAAATTTCTGATGACATATCATGGTAATATTATTATTTATTACAGTAACTATATTACAGATTTCGTAAGAGCCATAGACAGACAGTGTGTCCGAGATTGTTTGGTGTGGGAGAGGAAAAGTAGCGTAGGCAGTTAGGATAGGCTTAAAAAGAAAGTCTGGGGCTGACATAGGTGGAAGAGACAACTGGGGAATTGGACAGTGGGACAGGGAAGTGGAAGAAAAGCTCCAGAAGAGAAGAGATTAAGGGGGAAAGAGAGAGTAAGAGGATAGAGGAAAAGTAACAGACATTCCAATTACAGAAGCAGAAACGAGGGATTGATGACTAAGAACGGAGAGAGAAGAGAACAAAGAACAGGACAAGGAGGAGGAGGAGAAGAGATACAGTAAGAGACAGCAGTTTACTGAGCAGATGGATCAATTATGCGGACCAAATTACAGAAGAGAGGGAAGTTGGGAGCATTAGGGGAGGACGTAAACAGAGAAAGACAGGAGAGGACGGAGAAAGAATGAATCAAGATGGAGGAGTGGAAGTAAAAAGCCGCAAATGAGACGTGGAGAGAAAGTGGCAGAGGGGGAGCAAGTGGCTGATTTGAGGAGTAGGCAATCAGCTGAGATGAATGAGACAAATCGCTCCAACGAAAGAAGGATTTGCTCTCCCAAAGGAGCCACACCAAACAATCTCCGGCACACCCTGTTGGCAAAACACAGGCCTGATAACTGAATAAACCTGCTGCCTCTATTTGACCTTAATGTGCAGTTTGCTTCGGGGGAGGATTTAAATGCTCCTGCCATTTCAAGGCTCTGAGGACCAGTGACGACTGTGCTGCTTGTTTATCAGCGTAGCATGGTGGCGTATTTTTAAACCCAACAAGTGAAACAATAGATGGTGCTGATATGAAGATAGAGTTGTAGCGTTGTGAAACAAAAGAACGCTCTCCACATGCTTTCATGAAAAATAAACCCGTTGTGCATTATCTCTTTTCAGTTTTCTTATCTCATATTTCTGAGATGATATCTGGGCAAGAATACTACATTTTCTGTATATTACAGTGTGTAATTTTCCCCCCTGTTCCTCTGATAAATCTGCGGGGATCGAGAGGAAAGCAGACTGAATCCAAAGCAGTTGGCGTGCTGAAGGTTTTTGGGGAGCGTGCTTTTATATCCGGCTCCCAGAGCCCTGACAAGACCCTGTCACACTGAATTCAATTTCCTCCTGTAGCCAGGCTGTCCACCACCTCTGATAAGTGTGAATTTGACATGACCTTGTCAAAGTCAGATGTGATGAAGATGCAGCACATCTGTGGCTGTGTGCATGTGTGTATGTGTTTTAATAGCAGTGCAAAAGGTGCGCAGAAAGGTAACAAAACAGACAAAGCAGCTGTGGTTTTCCTGCAAGAATGGTTGAAAAGATTCAACATCAGTAGAGACGAGCGGGTGATACCAAAGCTCGTTTCACTCCTGTGAAAAGTCCACCATTTCAATACTTCGTGCCAGAGTTTGTGTGGAACGAAGAATATCTCGTGACCGAAGCTTCAAACGTCTCCGATGCTTCTGAAAGCGCTTCATTCAGTTTTACAGTATTTAAAGATTTACAGCTGAACCGTCGTTGGCACATGGCAAGAGGATAATTGAGAAATGTGGCGATGCACCGTACATTAAAAAGACATATTCATAAGCCTGAGAACATTTTCTTGTGATACCGAGTAATGATGTAATAAAAGCTAATTTACTGAATATCGCGCTTCAGTCACATCACACTGCCCCTTTATATGATATTTCACACAAATATCAACCATGGAGTTTAAAAACATGAGCCCACAATGTCACTCTGCTCCTACCTACACTAAAAAGGTACATTAACGTTTTGTGTCAGCAAAAGTACTTTACATCTAGGCATTTTTGACAATGCATCATTTTACTGGTACATATATTACAAATCTTCATATCAGCGAGGTGTGGTGGTGCTTCAGTCCCAGTCTTGAAGGGCTGCTATTACTTCTACAAACCACCAGCTGTCACTGTGTTTGCTGAGCTTGAAGCCCCAAAGCTTCAACTGTTTTTCCGCACAAATGTAAAGAAAGCCCAAAAGCTTCATAAGGCTTCATCCGCCCATCACTAAATAATTGTATCGGGGCTGGATATTGATGTGAGGCATTCAGTGGGCATCACACTCACAATACTGATCCCCCTCCCATCTTAATTCCTCAAAATTGCACAATGCCTCTGACCTGAATTCTGATCTAAATTCCACAATGCTAAGATTTTGCTACTTGTTGTACACACGTTTTCTAATTGTTAACACTATCCTGAGCAGTAAAAACTGAGAGCATAATAATGTTTTTCACTTCTACACTGCATTGGCACGTAATGGAGATGCATTCCAAGTCAGTGAGAACAACACAGCTGGAGTGAAGAAATGTACTATCCACCTTACTCATGGTGTAACAATAAACCAGCACAAAAATGACAAAAACATAAACCACCATATACTGAACAAACACATAAACATGTAACAAAGGCAGACAAACAGCAACATTTGCATTTTGTAACATAAAATAGCAAAGTTAAACTCAGCAATGCATCATGGGAGATTATGCAAATGAGGTCTCTCTCATACCAGCTGCCCCACAGTGGACGCCATTACACAAGTTAGAGTATACAAAATACACGAGCTTTCCAGACTGAAAATCAGTTTCATTTCATCCTTTCCATTATCCCATTTTAGACTATATGATTTGTGAAAAACAAGAGAACTGCCATTTACATTTTTGTATTCTGTTCGAAAAATATAGTCCATATGGTATCAAATGTGATATAACAGCCGGTATGCTACATCATGTCGTCTTTGAAGCGTCTAGAAGTGCTAGATTCCTCAAGTATGCAGGGTTGGAGAGAAAAAAATATACTGGGAGAATCACTGACTCTGCCTTTTCGATTCGATTAATGAAACTGAAAGCTCATTTCGATCTACTTTCGATAATGTGACACCCCCAGCAAATACCCAATTTCAGATATCAGATCAGAACTGAGAAAAAAAGTGGATCGGTACACCTCTGGTGTAAAAAGACACAGAGGAGGTCGTACCAGCAAAAGCGGCTCAACATCTCTCAAACTGGGGGGCAGAGAGGACGCTGGGAGGGATTAGCGGAGGAGGAGGGGAGAGAGAGATGTTTCATGGCGCTGTCACGCCGACAGAGCGAGCCCTAAATGTTTTCAATATCACATAAGGGCACTGCATCATCCACCATTCAATACTGGATCAATAACGCAAACCACCTTCCACCTCGCAAACTACATTTAGACACATTAAGGTGACTGCTAATGAGCTGCCGTGTGCATGTGTGCGTGCATATGAGGAGGACACAGTCAAGGGCCTCAGTGCTGAGTTGCACACAGAGATCTGCTGAGTGCACTACAGGGAGGATTTCAGAAATAAAAGCATGTGGCAAAGACAGAAGAAAGAGGAGAAAGATGACAAGGAGAGGGCACAGGTCAGGCAATAACAATAAAAAAAGAGAAAGGTTAGTGCAAGCAGTCCTTTTCTGTCCACAATGAGAGGCTGTTAAATATGTGTCTCAAGCTTTAAGAGCAGGAGAAGAAAAGGGGAGGGAGGTGCGACTAAATTACAAATGAGCTGATAATTCTTGGCCTCCCTGGTTCACTCCCTCACACAGTTTTTTGAAATCCTCCTCCAGCCCCTCTGCCAAGATGCTGCGGTGCGGAATTCGAAAATGTCGACATCCTCAACCCCCACTCGCCGCTCTGCTCCTCCTTCGTTGCTCCTCCTCGGTGATTTTACTACAGCAGGGTCACGGAGACACCCGTCTCCCAAGTCTAGTTAATTAAGGGGATTTTATTTTAAAGAGTTTGGCTGCCTTTCAATGGATCTTCAATTGGAATTACCGCTCATTCTCCACATTGGCTGCGCTGGAATGGGTTTGACCTGCATCTCCCTGAATTCCATCTGGGGTTTGTTAGACATAGGGAAAATGCAGATTTGGCAGAAGGTATCTTGACTAATGGTGTGGAAATGCGTGTGTGACTGAGAAATAAAGTAAGCCACATGCCTTAGAGCATTTTTATACAAGATAAGCTGCTGGCATGCTACTTCTGCAAATAGTACAGTCTAAAAACTCTCCATTATCTAGAAACATGTGGGTGGTTCGAGTACATTATGAAATGGTCCCTTGCAGTGAACTCATGTCAGTGTGTGAGCTAATGCACGCAGATTTCATGTAGAAAGTAGTTTAACCCAGCATCTCTGCCAAGAACACCACTGACCCCTGCACAGTCGTGTTTTTGGAAACCCCTCAGCTGCCTCTATTCATATTAATGACTTTTGGCATTCCTTCTTAAGATGAGGATTTCTGCTCATTTTCCTTTAGATCAGATGGGACCGACTCCAGCAGTCTGGCAACCCTGGGAGCCAAACACAAACATCCCTGTGGGGGGCTCTCAAACAGTGTGACGCAACGCAGACCACCAACCAGGGCTACCCCCTGACTCAAGATTTTCCTTGTCAACCAGTAGCTGCCAGTTCAAGCCAGTAGTCGACTAGCCGTTGCACATTCATGATATAAATCAACTATTTAAATATATTTTTAGGTGCACAAACCTGTTAAATGGCAAAAGCAGTAATGAGTCAGAACAGCCAGCAAGGAGGCTGAACATTTTTTAAATTTATTTCAACACAGCATAACTTCACACAGAAGCCCTGTTGATCAAAATACGGGAATAAATAGCTTCCAACTTCACAAATACGAAATATTCATTGAGTTGCAGACTTGTCAACATGATGGATGATATGTACTTACTGGGGATGTTTCTGGCTAAAAGTTTAAAAATAAAACACTCAGAAAAAAGGCAATATTACCAGCATTAAGAGCCATTTGAAGCCATTAATCATGTTCTTCAACAGCCACCTTCTATTTTAAATGCTGCTGAAATATGTAGCGCTTTGCACCGTGCATTATGGGCATATTGTACATTATCCTAGAAGATATGACACCTCCTTATTAAATGTGCTATCTTGTCAGACCGAGCAGAACCACAGCTGCTGCAGGTAAACAAAGTCAGGTGCCACACTGCATGGCTAATGTTAGCAGCCGTGTTAGCACCAGGAGCTTAATCTCCTTGCAGGTTAACATCCGCATTCCAAATGTGCTAAATGCTAAATGTGGATATGCATTTCTCTGGTCAAGTGGTTATATGCCAGTTTATTCTGACATAGCCTACATTCATACAAACATTTGTTTTACGAGATGTTATCTGTCTCACTTTCCAAGTGAATAGTTTAAATCCAGTCATTAGCACAGAATGATGGGTGGCCTGCTGTTTGTTGGAGGTGCAGCCCCAACTAGAAGACTGGAAGGTGGGTAATAAAATAACAATATTATAAAATATTAGCCTAATTAATAGTTTGACCGGCAAGTATATCTGGTGCCGACAGAGTCATTTAGTCAACTAATCGCACACATCCCTAATACTTACAAATTAACTCACTTAGAGCTGAAATGATTAATCAATTATGAAATTTATCTCCAACTATTTTGATAAAGGTTTAATCGTTTTGAGTCATTTTTTGGTAAAAATGTCCAAATACTCTGATTTCAGCTTCTCAATGTGAATATTTTCTGGTTTCTTTAGTCCTCTTATGAGAGTAAACTTAATATCTTTGCATTTTGGACATCAAGTTGGGCTTTGGAAAACAGCAATCGGCATTTTTCACCATTTACTGACATCTTACGGACCAAACCACTGATTGATTAATCAAGAAAATTACTGACAGATTAATCAATGATTAAAATAATAAAATAAACTCACAATAAACTTGTCACTGCAACGTTAAAACACCATGGTACTGTATTCCTAGTCATCAAACTAGCTTCAGTCAGTCTCAGAGGCTGCATCTTCATCTAATAGGACCACTACCTGAGCTAACTAGATAATGACAGCATAGGTGGCAGCAGCGTGCTGGTGACGTCAGTGTAACAAGAGAAAAGGTCTTTGTTGCAACAGTCCCCTGATACTTTCTTCCTTGGCAAGACGCAGCTCCTGAAAGAACTGACTAACAGCTTGGTCGACTATGAGAGGGCAACCCTGGCACCAGCCACCCTGCACGAACTCGTAGGCGGAAGGCAACAGTGGGGACTTCCGACACCGAGACGGAGCCGTCGCAGAGCTCCTGGTTTTGGCTCTCGTGTCGCAGGAAAGCCACTATCATTACTTACAAGTTGGAGGAAAATCGGCCTCAAAGAGAGTCAGTTAAATGAATAGGGAGCGATAAAAACAGGATGTCCTCAGATCTGATGTCTGTGGAAGATAACAGGGTTGCTGATGAGGATGATACACTACTTCCTGAAGGAAACAGTAACGCACACATGCACTGTCATTCTGTGATGTGACCGCTCCTCCCTATTATTGGAATGTCATCTGACTTGCAGCGCAGCCTCAGGTTACTGTCCTTATTCATCACCAGCTGTATGCGAGCGTGTGTGCGCTCAATTGTGTTTGTGGTCCAATACCGCAGCTTAAAATGCAACAAGATGCAGTGACTCGTGCTCATCGACCTCCCTCTCTTCAGATCCATTCGTCCTGTCTAATAATATTTGCCAAGTCAACAATAAACCTGATGGATCCTTTGTGTTTCTGGTCACTGGTAATGAAAAGTCTACAGAGCAAAGTAATTTCACTGAAACTCATTTATCAAAATAGCTGGGTATCTAAAACCATGTAAGATGTTGAGAATCAACATCATTTTAATCAATACAGCTTCCATATAAAAAGGTTTTTAAAAATGAAAAGTGCCTGCTGCTAAAATGTTCTCAATACATCTATTAAAAAGCTTTCCATCCGTCGCTGCTTTATTGTTGGATAAGAGGTACTTCATTTCTAGGCATCCATTAAATATCCACACTAAGCTGAAATCACTTTTTTCCTGTACCTGGTGAAACAACAAGTAATAACAGGAAGAAGTCTAAATCATTAGGCTCATTTGGTAAAATGCCAAATATTTGCTTCAGTCTTTCTGAAATGTAGTTATATAAAATTAATGGGACCACATTTACCACAAAGTGTCCATGTAGATACACAGACACACTTGCTTGGTTTCACTCTCATATTTCCATTAAGCTGTAAATTCAAGCACACTTTTATGTCTGAATCAACGAACTCTTAGTGGTGATTATAAGGAGGAGAAGGCGGTTATTGATGTGTCATTTAAACAGAAAGGCCCCTTAGTAAGTGTGTGTGTTCGTACAGGCACACAACCAGCAACGAGACTTTCTTACACACATATAGACACGCACACCTGACCTTTTCAAAATCCTTCTGACATTTACAGGGCCGGTGCGAAGGGGCGAGGACAGCTCATTTACATAATGATGGGACCTAACTGAGACAGCCATTAACACAAAAACCAAACCAAGGCCGGAGCCCCTCGCTCCACTGGGACTAATGAGATACTAAGGACTTACTTTTCCCCCCTTCTTTTATTAGGGAGGGAGAAAAAAAAAATAAAACTCTAGTCATGATCCATCAACTACATTTCTCTTAATAGACAAGAGTGTAATGCTCTCTCTCTGTTGTAATGATGAATGGTCCCACACTTGGCAGGAGTGCACTGTTCACACAGGATCTCACCGTGTGGCGGGAGAAAGTTAGAGCTAATACTTTGAGCTATAGCACAAGTAGGACTGCCAAGAGAAACATCACTTCATCAGAGTTACTGATAGTCTCAGCATGTGTGTGTGTGTGTGTGTGTGTTGTGGGAGGCCAGGGTGCAGTCAAAATGCTGGAAATTTTCCAGCATTTTCACAAGTCATCAGAACATTAGCTGGTATGACTATGCAGGATGAACTCTGTAAATGTTGGGGGGGTTTTTTTGGTCGCTGAAACATGTGGAACCACAAAAAAATTGAGCAAAACAATAATGGGCACTTAACTTCAGAGAAATAATTGTTAGCAGACTCTACCATTAGCTACTGTTAGCAAACTCTACCATTAGCTACTGTTAGCAAACACTAGCGTTAGCTACTGTTAACAATTACTCCCTTTAGCTACTGTTAGCGAACACAATCATCAGCTACTTTAGCAAACACTACCAAACATTAGCTACTGTTGACAAATACTATCATTAGCTACCATTAGCTAGTTAGTAAGTTAGCTACTACTATAGGTGGTAGAGCGAAAATGATGCATGTAACAGTTATAAAGTTGGAAGAGTCTATTTAAGATTTTGTAAAGTTAAGATGCTTGTGTTGACTCAGGAACTGTTCATGTGTAACATTTTTTTCCTGAAACAGGTCCTAACCCTAATTACAATGGTGACCAAACCGGATCCGCAAGTTAGGAAGTTTCTGTATTACAGCGCCTGGACAAGAGCCGCATGGAATGCAAGTTGTGTCTGAATAAACAAACAAATAGCCAACACTATGTAGCAAGTAAGTCACAGTGAGAAAAAATTAATCATAAATAGAAATCAAAAATTTTGATGCATCAAAATGCATTGATACTTGTTTTATAATCACACTGTAGCCCTCATAATGGAATCAAACCATGAGGTGCCAAGAAATTCCCACTCCTATAAAAACAAACAACTTTAGAGGGTCTAATGCAGCTCTGGTCGACAAGAAATCCTCCAACCATGGTGACAGACCACGGTGAGGTCACATGTAGTTTATTTTCCTGTCCGTCTGCATGTTGTTCCTGTCATAAACAGCATGGCCTTCAGTCCAAACAGAGCTGGGAGACGGGGGCGGGAGGCCATTCGGATAAAGCAATGACTACCGTCACTCAAACAAAAGCACTGGACGGGAAAGAATGACAGATAGCTGAAAATAAAAAGAGACGAGAACAAGGCCCCTGTATGTACTCAACGGCAGGCAGGCAGGGGTGGGGGAGGGAGCGAGGGATGGCGGGAGAGAGGAAAGGTTTCAAGTGGCGGGTGGGAAAGAGGGGAGGTGTGGGGCGTCGCCTGTCTTAATCAGTTGTTGCCTGTTTAGTTTTCCAGCCAATCCTGAAACTCAGCCACAACCCTGCGCAGTGCAGCAGGCTGCCGAAAAGCCACCTGTTTCCTCGAAGAGCCATCAAGAGTAGCTTTGCATCTGAATTAGCTTTGCTGGAAGCTTTCAGGTACGCACAGACAAACATTGGTTTATTTGTGAGTAGAGAGGGAAGCGGCCTCCTCCCCCGGCCCTGACCCTGCATGCCCACAAGTTTCTCAGGCATCCAGCCAGCCAGCCAACCCCTGCACGCACGCAGCTTACTCAGCCATAAAGACAATGCTGCTGCAGCCTCATACCCCCCCCCCCCAAAACTCCCCCTCACATAAGCTCACCCCTCTTCCAATAAAAACATCTCCATGGTAATGGGCCAAGCCTTTCTGACCCACATCCGTGGTCCCTCACAACCTTGACTTGAGGGGGTGGGGTTGTATTATAGTGTAATTTCAGAGCTCAAACTGGACCCCCAGCTGCAGGCTTCTATTAAGTTTTGTATACGTGTAACTAAAGAAGCCTACCTTAATTAAAAACCCATCAAACCCAATGTTGAATATCCTCATTACAGCTTGGCGACACATTAAACTGAAAACTTTGCAGGGAATTAAATCACTTCTCTCACTCTCAGATGCAGGATGGGAAAGGTGGAGGTAAGTGGTTGCTGTCACAGCTTGAGAGGAAATGGGAGACTAAAAAATGCAAAGTAGACAAGTGAAAAGTTTCTCAGCAGTTGCAGCTTAAGTTGCATAGCTTAACTGTTACCCAAAAGGAGGTCAGAGGTTCACTTTGGAAAAAAAAAATGACTTAAATGAACGAAAACTAAAAAGCAGTGTTTTTGCTTGTCCTGGTTAAGCCTTGCGTTTTTCCCTCGCTCATAAATATGTAAAACCTTTTGTTTTGTTTTCCCCCACTTTTCTCCCTCCCCTAAGAGCACTTCATGTTCTGTAAAATGAAATTGGACAAAAAAGGTCCACTGCATGAATAAGTCAAAAGAGTGCGTGTGCTTAAGAGTCGTGATTAAAACAACACCACAATCAGCTGCATTACTGTACACCAATGAAAATGTATATCGCAGTAGCTGTGCCAGATCTAGTCCTACATTCTTGCCCCAATTATGGCACAAAACAAATAGCTGGCCTAGCGAGGAAGCAGAGAAAATGTTGAACTGGTTTCATGCCACACACATTCATATGTTAATAGGTTAACTGCATGCCAGGAATGTTTTCTCTCATGTTTGGGCCCAGGCACAGTAGTACCTGTAAGCCAGTGATTTTAAAACTTGGCTCTGGAGACCAGCATGGGGTCTTTGAGTGGGTTGTAGAGAGTCCCCAACAAAAGGAGGAATAGAATATTTTAACTTTTATCACATTTTTTTGGAAGTTAGAACAACAAGGGAAAAAATAAGAGTTGGCCATTTTGATAGGGGCTGCAGCTAATGATAGTTGTTTGCTGGGCTCAACAACAAGGATTGCCCGTTTTGCCTGGCACTAGTCAAACGCCAGGTCGGGCTAGTAAATCTGGCAACTCGCTTGCCCAATCAGGTAAGTGATAAAAAGATATTTTGATAACCAATCAATCATTAAAGCAATGTTTCATGCAAAGTGGCAAAAAATAATTTTTTCAACCTCTTAAACGTGGAGATTTCCTGTTTTTCTTTGATTGTTATCATATTAAATTAGATATTTTTGGATTTTAGACTGACAAAAGAAGACATTTAAAGACATCCACTTGGATTTTGAAAACCTGGGATGACTTTTAAAAAAAACAAAACTATTTTCTGACATTTTATGGGCATCGCAGCCCTAGATTAACTATGACAATTAACTTCAGTCATTGTTGATATTGGACAACTGTTAATGAATTAATCAATTTGTGCAGGGCCAAGTAAAAATTGACTGAGTCAGCTAGGCAAGTGGAAGCAAAATTCATTTTGAATCCTGGTTTAGCTCAAAAATGTCTAACAGTGTGTCCCAAAGTCCAAGATAACGTCCTCAAATGTCTTATTTTGTCCAAAATATCCGGCTTTCTGTCACAGAGGAGTAAAGAAACCATAAATATCTACATTCAAGAAGGTGTAATCAGATAATTGACTTTTTAAAAAAAAAAAGAAAATTGACTCCATTATCAAAATTTAATAGGTGAGAACTAATTGATCAACTGTTGCAGCTCTGGTTTTGATTGATTGTAATTCATAGTGACCCTAGTTTGATCAAAATTGTTTTTAATTACTCGGGGAAAGATTCCTAAAGACAAAAACCTCTGAAATTGGGGGTCTGTAGTCTGGTGTGAATCTTCTGTGGGCGTCCTTGGCATGAAAAAGTTGAAACCCCTCCTGCTGCAGACTACCTTAGCTGAGGTGGACTGGAAAACAGCTCAATAATTAACCTGTAAACAGGTTGCCAGGAAGGCAGGAGTGGCCTGTTTAAAGTAAAAGCAGCTCTTACAATGGAGGCCCCACATGGGAGTGGTTCACAGAAAGGAAACAACAAGGAGTCACAACTAAAAATGAACGCCAGCCATAGGTTAAACGATTTAACAGCAGTGTAAATGGTAAGTTTCGGCTGTTGTCTCCCCCCCTCTCCCCTTCTGTTGCTCTCCGTGTACATTAAGAGCTGTTTCCAGTCCTATTTTTCTCAACTGAACTGTAACTAATAGAGGATGATGTGCGGACAGAGGGAAGAAAAGGAGCAGGGAGACGCTGAAGGAGGAGAAGGGTGGCTTTAGGGGAAAGAGGACCAAGGACAGACTGGCACAGCGGCTCAGTTTAAAGAGAGGAGGAGGAGGACGCCGTGGAGAGTCACACACCTGAGGACAAACACCACCTTGCTCCGCGCAGAGCCACACCTTAGAAAACTAAAACATGGCGTTGAGTCACCGACCGAAACTCGGGTCAAAGAACGAGACGCATGATTCATGGACGAAAATACGTGAAGAATGAGGGGAAGTGAAAGAGAAATGAAGTTACAGTATTAGTAACTCTTACATATTTTAACACTTAAACGCTGAAAACCTCGCCAGTAAAGCGAGTGAGGGAATCACCTGCTCCTGTCACCGCCCTGACAGGTGGTGGTCAGGTTTAAAACTGATCTCCTCTTTAAATTATTAACAAAAGAAGAAATGAAAGGCGGTGAGCCGCTGCTGACAATCAGCTGGACATGATTATGAATAAGTTTTTATGAGTAAGTGTTAATTTCTTACCGTGTTGAGGAAGTATCGACGCGACCAAGCAGAGCAGTCCGATCATTTTTGAGCAGTCGTGCCAGTTTCGGGCGTCATGTCTCGCCATGGTTGATTACGGTCCTCTTTATGAAACCTGGGCGCGCTTGTGTCTCTCTCTCCGATAATTAAGTGTAAAACAGAAACAACGGGTCAGTTTCTGTGTAAAATCTCACTCATTAAGCCAGAAAAAAAAAAAAAAACTTGTGAGGGCTGCAGGACAAGACCAGAGGGGTCCGACACAGATGCTTGTTTGCGTCCCTCTCTGCGCCTTTAAGACGGGAGTCTTGCTTAAAATGAATGAAAAAAAAATCCGTGAGAATTCGTCCTGGCAGCGCACACAGGTGAATATTTCCCCCAGCTGGTTCTCTCTCTCTCTCTCTCTCTCTCTCTCTCTCAGGATGTAATGAAGTGCTGCCGCGCGTCCTCTCTCTCTCTCTCCACACCAACAACTAGTTCCTCCGAGCGCGCGGCTGTCCGACTGTGTGTGTGACTGACTGGGTGATGTCATCAGGCTGAGAGGCGTCACAGCCCAAAAACCCAATTAGGACCGGCGATGGCAGGAGGGGGGCAGGAGGAGGGGGGGAGGGGGGGACCCTGGGTGCAACTTGTTGAAATCGCCAAAAGCCAATTTTTCCTTGGAGAACAGAACGCGCACCTACATGGCCCCTGAAGTGCGCAGCAGGATTTTTACTTTGGAAAGGACAAATGATCTAAAAAGCCCAGACTTATATATCCAGGAATATTCCTAAGGTACAAAAGCGAAGAAGTATTTGGTCCGTTTATTCGCATCCAATATTGCTTAAAGTAGGGGAGACCTGGGGCAACTGACCCACCATCCCTTTTTCTTTTTGCTCTGTGCACCAGTAACAGTTTGGCAAGCTTGGTACTTGGCAGAAACTCGGTCAGATTAATACTCTTAATGTTTCCTGTACTGCATTTTACTTGCCGTGTGTGTTAGATTGGTCTATGTTGAAAAGAAAGCGCTTTGTAGTTAAAGATGGTGCTTGGGGACTTGTAAACACGACATATAGTCAACATCAGCTTGGGAGTGTTTTCTTGCTGTTCTTGCAAATGTTAGCAAAACACTAGCTGGCTCATGATTGATGTGGAGCTAGCCAATTAGCTAGTGTTCTGCTAACAATTGATAGATTATCTAGTTAGTGAACTAGCTAGCCAGGTAAAGGAGAAAGTTGACCGAGGTTTCCGAAAGAGATGGGACTTAGGAAGGGTTGATTGTAATGCACTCGCTTCCTCCAATCAGAAACAAGTGATGGCGCTTGCTCTACACATGCTCAGTAAGATTCTCTCTGCCCGTGAACAGGAGCAGGATCAGTTTAGATGTTTAGATGACTGTGAATTTAAACCTAAATCAATTGTTCTCAATTTTTTTTTAGCAACTATGCTAATATAGCTAGGTGTTGCTAGCTAGCATATGTGATTTTATCATGGCTGTAAGATCTGGAGGAATGTGAGGAATGTCATCATACTGGAACATTGTTGTTATTGCAGGTGTAGAAACAATTCACTAATAATCAAATAAGTAAAATTTTGTTACCACTAGAATAGCTGCCTAGCTGTCTGCAAAACTAGATGTAGTCTTTTCCTTTGAGTGCAGATAATATCTGATATCTAAAGGAATTTTAAACCACATGCAAAAAGTACCATTATCAGATACTACACAAGTACTGTGATTACTTTGAGCTTCTATTTGAGATACAGTGGGTTAATATAACTTGTTTTTTTTCAATTACAATTACAATTACCTCCACCAAAGAGGCAGTAGTTTTATACTGCTATCCTTGTTAGTGAAAATATACTGATTGTATTATTAATTAGTGCACATATATGTTTCTTACATTAAAACATGACTACTACTGTATGTCAAGTGTGTCCATGAGTTATTAAGAAAATGTAAAAAATGTTGCAATTATCCACAGTCCCTCCTATTCTTGATCAATAGACCTTTTTTCATGGCAGCAATATTGATATGAAATAGTTGGGTAAACACAGGTGTTACCAATGATACTAATTAAGGTCCTGTTCCATTTAGTGAGGCAGAGGCTTTCCAGTAAGCTGGCATGCACAACAGCAGCATCCTGACTCTGTTTGACTTGAATGGAAGTGTCACTGATAACACCTGTGTTTACCCTGCTATTTCGTATCAGAATGGCTGTTGTGGAAAAAAAGGTCTATTTGCATCTACTGCTCTAAATGTCCATAATTAAATTACCAGCACTGTATGTAAATATCATCTACAGAAAAGTAGCTTTCAACCTAAAAAAAAACAAACATAAATTTACTACAAAATGTATCTAAGCCAGACAGTGTTGATGTAGTGGTGAGGTACGCAGAAACAGATGATTCTTGCGCCCTCTGCTGTTTGTTTCTGCACACAGAATTGAGATTAGCTCAGACAAACTCCAGCACAGCAGATGCCAAAATCAATAAACATTCATTAATGAATGGCAAAATACAAATCCAGTTGCAGTCAGCAAAATCAAATCAAGAGGAAGCAGCTTCTCATGTATCTATTTGCAGACTCCAGCAGACTCTCTGTTGATGAGATTTTTTTTCTTCTTCATCCACAGAATAACTTCCAATTCATTTTGCCCTATTTTTCCTCTGGAGCAGGGAGCATACTAGCATAGTGAAGGCATTATCTGGTTTAGGTCTAATCCCTATACCCAAGTGTTTTACAGCCAATGTAATTACATCTTCATAAGTCCCACAGTTTAAACGCTGCTGCTCGGTTCCTCCTGTGCCGTTCCATTTCCAAGTTCCACTGCAGTGTCACCCGCTTATTTTCTGCTGTCTGCAAGGTGCAAACTCTGAAGACGTTGATAATGATCAGAGGTCAAACAGTGTTCTGCATAACAGAAGTTTGAATATACTCAACAAAAATATAAATACAACACTCCTGTTTTGCTCCCATTTTTCATGAGTTGAAGTAAAAGCTCTAAATCTTAATCTGTGCACACAAAGGGTTTATTTCTTTAAAATAAAGGGTTGGGGTGCTTTTTATGCATTTAATCAATAGGACAGCTGAAATATGATAGGCAAGGGGGAGAGAGTAGGGGAATGACATGCAGCAAAGGGCCATAGGCAAGAGTTGAACTCACAGCCACTACAGAGGACTCACTGCTTCACCATATGGGGCAAATACTTTACCAGCTGAGCCACAAGGCTATCCAAAAGGTTTATTTCTCTCAAATTTTGTTCACTGCTTTGTTAAAATCCTTTGCCAAGATAATCCATCCATCTGGCAGGTGTGGCAAATAGAGATACTGATTAATTTGCATGAGTATTGCCCAGGTGTGCCTAACTAAAATTAGCAGTTTTAGCTTGAAAGATTATATAAATTAGGCACTGAACTATGGCCATTTCACATAGGGCTACAGGTACCATTTTTCTCCCCCAGGAGGGCAAAGTCATGGCCCACCCTACTCTGCCTCTGGTTGGCTAGTACTTGTTGCCTTTGTTGGTTGGATTAGTTAAGTTCAGGCATGAGGAGTGACTGGTTAGGGTTAGGGTGAGAATATCAGCGTGAGCCAATCAGAGACAGAGTAGGTCATGACTTTGCCCTCCTGAGAAAAAAACTGTTATTGGCAGCTGAACACAGGTGTGCCTTGGACTGGTCACAATAAAAGGCCACCCTAAAATATCCAGTTTTATCTTAAAAAAATGACACTTATTAGGTACCATATTATGGCTATTTCACAAAGGGCTACAGATATCACTTTTTTCCCAGGAGGGCAAAGTCATGAGCTGCCCTACTCTACCTCTGATTGGCTAGTACTCGTTGCCTTGTTGGTTTGGTTGATTAAGTTTAGGTATGAGGAATGATTGGTTAGGGTTAGGCTGAAAATAATAGGCTAAACCAAAAAGAGGCGATTAGGGTGTGTAGTGACTTTGTCCTCCTGAGTAAAAAATCAGTATCTGTAGCCTAACACAGGTGTGCCTTGGACTGGTCACAGTAAAAGGCCACTCTAAAATATGCAGGTTCATCTTAAAAATTGCATTTATTGGGTACTAAATCATGGCTATTTCACACAGGGCTACAGATACCATTTTTTTCCCAGGAGGGCAAAGTCACGATCCACCCTACTCTGTCTCTGATTGGCTAGTACATGTGGCCTTTGTTGATTGGGTTAGGTTAGGTTCAGGCATGAGGACTGACTGGGTAAGAAAATTAAGGTAAACCAATCAGAGGTAGAGTGGAGTGGGTCATGACTTTGCCCTCCTGGAAAATTAAATGGCTTGTGTGAAAACCAAAAAACTTTTTTTTTTCCAGGAGGGCAAAGTCTTACCCTAACCCTAACCCCTCATCAACCCAACCAACATGGGTCACAAGTGCTACCCTATCAGAGGCAGAGTAGGACAAGTCATAACTTCTGAGAAAACATTTGGTATTTGTAGTCCTATAGCCATATTTCATAAGTGTCTTTTTCAAGATCAAACTGCACTTTTTACTGTGGCCTTTTATTGTGACCAGTCCAAGAAACACCTGTGTCATAATCCTGCTATTTAATCAGCATCTCTATATGCCAAACCTGTCAGATGGATGGATTATCTCACTAACAAATGTGTAAACACAATTTGGGAGAAATGAACATTTTGTATGTGTAGAATAAATCTTAAAGATTTTACCTCAACCCATAAAAAATGGGAGCAAAAACAAAAGAGTTGCTTTTACATATTTGTTGAGCATGTATTCTTCTTTTGGAGATTTATGTCTTAAAAGAGACAGGAGAGTTACTCTCCACTTCTTGCCCACTGTAAATCCAGAGACTGTGAAAGCATCTGCCATGCAAAGCACAAAGCGGCTGTGGGTTTTAAATGCCAATTGTACTGTGCCATGTTTTAATTTGCAATTTGCAGCCGTCTTTAGGCCCTCCATAGCTGAATGTTTGAGCAGCAGCACAGTCACAGAAAGTGTGCAGGGACCACCCATACGACCTCATGCTACCACTAAATTGTATGCATTGAATTCATGGAATAGAATAAGGAGATTTAAAGAAAGTGGCCACCACATGGAGGATTCCATTCCTGTTCCTTCCCATGCTCATCCATTTTTCATACCCATACCAAATCAACCTTCACACCTTCCACTTTTCAGTTACCACCCACTTTACTTATACAGTTCCTCGCCACCTTTTTTTTCTACTCATCTCACACCCCTTACACCTTCTCTTCATTTACACGTCACTTTCCTCTCCATCTCCTCCTTTCTCTCCCTCTTTCTCTCCCTCTTCCTGTGTCATTCGATTTCCTTTGTCCACTCGTCCTTCACTTCTTGCTGCTATTCATCACGTCCTCCATCCTTGTGCTCTCCGGGGGTCTGTGGCAGTGATAATGAAGCGCGTAGTTAACAGATATTAGCTCATTGGCAGTGGATTCATTAGACAGAGCCAAGGCTTATGGTGATTATTTACCCATAGAGGAGGGGCCACAGGATCAGTACCACGCTCTGTGTCAGCAGCCACAGGCTTCTTTGAAGTCACACACTGTCTCTTTTCCCTTGCAACACTCTCTCACACTTCTCCTCTCACAGGATTTTTTCTCATTCTGTCTGAGCACCTCTCCCCCTCCACATTTTTCCCTCATGCCGCTCTCCCTTTTTTTTTTCTCTTTCCCTGTCATTAGACACCCACAATACATATCTGCTTTCTCTCCTTCTCCCCTCTCTTTCTCTATCTCTCTTCACCGCCCCCATTCACCCAATGGTAATTATGGAAAAATCTGTAATAGTGCTCAGAGGAGCTGATAATACCTTTAGCTTAATTAAAGACATTTATGGGATGTAAAGACATGTAGCCTAGGGGTTGCTGTGCACCCACACTAACCCAAACTCTTTATTTCTCGCTTTTTCATCTCTCTCAATCCCTCGCTTTCTGCTATTCTTATCATTTTCTCTGTTTCACACACACATTGTGATACACACGAGTACATGCTCATTACTTTTGTCAAACTGAATGTTAGGGTCAGAAGTTCTGGAACTAATTGTCCAGAAGTTCTGCTCTGAAATGTTACAGGCGTGCATTAAGGCCAGGCTTAGAGAGTAACGTATTACAAGTAACGGGACAGATTACAGTTACATTTAGTAAAAAATGGGACTATTGGTAAGATTACAGTTTTATAATACATTTTCAAAATAAACAACAATATTCTACCATGCACTCTTCAACACTTTGAGAGTCTCATAACACCACTCTAGTCTCAGTAAAACCAGCTAATCTTACAACCCATTCATTATCATGGCCTGTAGTGAAAACATGTTTTGTCTCTAAATCAGAAAAGAGGAACAACATCACAGTGGAGTGACAGTTCTGCCTTCAGCTGTGAAAACACTGTCATCATCCAAGAACTCAACATCTAATTAAAACAAAACATTTACAGGTAAGACCAACAGCTAACATTAGCTACACAGACCAACCGCTAACGTCAACTATACAAAACAATTGCTGATGTTAGCTACATAGACCAACAGCTGATATGACCTATACAGACCAACAGCTAGCATTAGCTTTACAGACCAACCACTAATGTTATCTACCCAGAACCACTGCTAACATTAGCTACACTGAACAATCATTAACATTAGCTGCACAGAACAACTGCTAATGTTGGCTACACAGAAATTCTGCTAGCTAATATAAAAAAAAAAAAACCTGTCAGTACTACTGCCACTACTTTTTGGGATAGTAGGTGGTGATAGTGGTGACCAGGATGGTGTGTGGGTAAAAACACTTGAACACTTTTTTTACTTGAGGTTTGAGCGTGAAGTGTAAACGTGACGTTACTTTAAAAAGTACATTTAAATGTGCATAATTAGCGCTATTTAATCTAAACGTGCATTTGTGCACAATTAAGGAAGGAGTATGTGGACAAACAAAACATTGTGTTTGGCTTAACAATTTCACCATTTGGTATTGATTCAAACGTTACTTTAATATTGTGGAGCTTGGTTTAGTTAGACTACATGTTTTAACAGATAATTAGTAACCTTAACAGGATAAATATTTGAAGTAGCCCTCCCTAACCTGATTAAGGCTCATGTGGGGTTATGGTAATATGAGTATATGCATTTTATCAGCCTCGACACACACACATGTGATGGCAATAATGACAGTCTTTTCCTGCTGATTATCCCACTGCTGGTCGTGTCACATCCTGTCAGGCTGAGAGATGCACAGCAAACTTGTTAACATGTCAGTCAGGGACAGCCGTAATATTGCAGGAAAAGTGAACAATACTGGGTGTTCTGGAGCATACTTAGAAAGGTCACACTGTTGGAGCGACAGCTGGTGCAGTGAGAGTGGGTTTTTTTTTTTCTTTTAATGTGTGATGGAGTCTAGTTTTCTCACCTTTATTCTTGTTTCTTCCTCTGCAGTATTTTCCTCTCATGCTGCCATCACAGGTATGAAATACTTTGTGTGAATTTTAGAAATATATTTTTACTTCACTTGAAACTGGTCTTACTTGTGAGGAAGCCTGCATTCCCCAGCTAATATTGAGTCCAAATAGGAATGAACTTCTTTCCTTGAAGGTAAATGATGAGTCATATCCCCGGTGGTCAGTTTGAGAAGTTTAACTTTGTTACATCAAGTTCAGGAAAAGGACAGCTTGTAATTTCTTTTTGTTCTTGTTCCTCTTGCATCATCTGGTACAATTTATTGACTTTAATCTGATCAAACAGTCTTTAAAGAACAGGTGCACATTTACAAGTCTTGTCAGCACTCACATGCCCGTATATAAATTGAAAGAGTCATCGATCATTGTAATTGTTCCCTCTGTCCACACTGGATGCAAAGAGATCTCTTTCCTTAAGTGATTTTAGTGCAAGTCGAAATCTATAATACTTCTTCCGTGTAAAAAAGCAATTAAGATGCATCTGAAGCTTTGGCAGACTCAGACTGTTTGAGGGGCAGGGGCAGGAGAAGTAAAGGGCATCAGTGCCAGTGTGCAGAAAGTTGTGATGAAGTTACAAACCCTGGATGAGATTTAAATTGCTTTATTATTTAAGCATAACTGCTGCACCTCTTTGATAAAACAGATGGGGAACTATTAACTATTCCAACATTTATTTCTCAAAGCCACACACGTGGTGATGTCAACGAGTATGAGCTGTATATTGCGGAGCTTAGATGGGGTTAGGTCATATTCAGGCAGAATCAGGCGTTGCCGCGATAAAGAGAAAATGAAAAAAAGAAAAAGAAAAAAAAATGCAGCACCAGAAAACATTGAAACATTGCCAGCTTTTGGAAAAACACAACCCAGTGTCACGCTCTGGTGGCCAACCACGTAAGCTGGTAATCAGACTGCTCCACAGTTAGCCAGAAATATCTCAGAAACTTGGCACTATCCAGGCAGAGTTCATGGACTAAACAATGATATTCTCCCAGTTGAGACCTTGCATGCATGTTTTAGCCAGCTTCGATGTCTAGCTGCAGTTTATGCTTAAAGATAGTGAAGAAGAAGCTCCTTTGGTTTGTGTCCATTTGTCTGAGACAGAGTGTGCAGCAGTGGTCATACAAGGTAGAGACTGAATGGGGGATAATGGGTGTAAATAAACATTACATTTAGGCTGAGTTAACAGGCCATCTCATTGTTTTTATTTCCTCTTATCAGGAAATTTTAACCTAAATGAGACATTTAGACATTTGTACTTTTAGACTGAATTAACAAGCTCTTGTTTTTTCCTCTAATCAGTAGATAATATATACACAACAATAGACACATTTTAAATGCTTTATAAAAGGTGCACTGCAGATATAAATCTTAAATTTGCAGAATTTTCTTATTTGGGGACCCAAATAAAATCTCCTGTGACCCACCTGTGGGTCCAGACCCAGTCTTTGGGAATGACTGCTCTACAGGGCACTTTATCTCCTTTTTATGTTCATTGGAGGGGCACCTTAGAGCAGTGGTTCTTAAATAGGTCTGTGGCACTCTGCCAGGTTGTCCATGAAAAGTTTTCAGATTCTTTTATTTCAATAATCATGAGCAATTTATAACTCTTAATAAATATATATGAATATCCTCCTGCCAGTCAAGCACACGTCAACCTTTAATGATGGAAACTAGCTCTCTCTAATCCAAGGGACGTACATGAGAGGATCACTGGTATATTTTCTATCTTGTAAGAGATGCTTGGCTGAGAAAAAAGAAGAGAACCTCTGCCCTAGAACGCACTTTATCACATTTTGTCCACTGGAAGGACAGCCCAGGGGGCACTTTTATCTATCGTCAGGGCATCCAAGAGGGCAGTTTTGCCAGGTTTTTTATAACATGGGGGCACCACAGGGGGCAATTGCCCTGAGTCCACTAGTGATTTGAAGCTAATGTGTTGCTTTTGTAGTCTGCATTAGATGAATCATTTGGTCATCATCCAAAGTTCCAGCCTTTTTAGAACAAAACTCTCTCTTTTTGTAACAATCCAACCGCTGCAGCTCAGCAGTGAAACACTGTCCAGGGAGACAGAAGAAGGGTATTTGGCACTAAAAAGAGTCTAACTTTGGAAGATATCCATTTTATTTGACCGACTCAACTGCTGAAGCCTCATATTTGCTTTAGCAAAACTCCAGAACTAATTTTCACACGGAAATACTCTTAGAAGGGATCTCTTTGGAGCCATTATATAAAGACAGAACAATTACAGCAACTCTTTCAATAGAGCAAGATTAAAAAAATTAAAAAATTAAAAAAAAAAAAAAAAAAACAGACAACAGCACTGTAGTAAAATTGCAGTATTTGAAGGCATTCTCAACTAATTCATTTGTTATAAAATGCTTAACTGTTTGTCTTCTCTTCCTCAGACAGCAATGATGTTGTGGTGGCCAGAGAGGGCATGCCTACCACATTGATCTGTACTGATTCAACAGTGAGGGGTGCCGTAGCCATGAGTGGACAAAGAAGTCACTTGGTTCGGATGAATGGAAACTGGTTCTCCTTGCCAGCGAAAGTGAAATGTTCACCAGTGGTGCCTCGAACGCATCCATGCAATTGACTGACCTTAACTTTCGAGACACCGGGGTTTTCTCTATATATTTTCTTCCCAAAATGGAAGACAGCGGCCACTACTCATGCGCGATAACGCAACAAGGGAGGAAAGCGAAGAAGAGGATTATCCTCTTAGCCATCCTCACAGGTACAAAAATCAACATTCGTGTGATTTGTACACCAGTACAAAGTAACTGCATTTACCCATGTAGTGCACTTCAGTACAGTTTTGTGGTACTTGCACTTTACTTATTTGTACTAATACTTAATGCAAATCACACGATCAGCTTATAAAAGATTTGTATTTTCATAGATTAGAGCTGAAATGATTAGTTGATTAATCTTGAAGGTAAATTTTTTAAACAAAAGGATTTAGAATTTGTTACTTTTTCGTTAAGCTCAATATACATTGGTTTTGGACTACCCACAAATCTCAAGTTGTTTAAATGAGCTTGACCAAATTTAGCAAAAGAAATCTGAAAAATTTGTTGTTATATGCTGATGTTACTTCATCATCGATAATCCAATAACAAATATTTCAATAAACATTCTTAAAAGGGCTATTGTGTTGTGTTCTTTATTGAATGTGAAGGATTTGTCAGTGGCTGTTTGTAAACGCACCATTCGAGGTTGGTCCCTCCTCCCCAGCTCAACAAATGAGAGAGAGGGAAAGAGACAGTGGCACTGGTCGAGAGAGCTAGAGAGTGAATGAAGTCAGCAGTGAGGAATAAAATGTTATTTTCTGATTAAAACGCAAATAGACATGCCCTCATCTCTGCATGATGCCAGATTTTTTTCTGAATTCTGCTGAAGCGATCCTTCATCCTGTCGCTCTGTCATCCTGTGTCCTCAGTCTGTGTGTGAGTTCGTGATGTACAGACCGCAGTTACAATTGCTGGCATTGTGGTTAATCTACAGACTGGGTGGGCTGGGTCATAAAAATTGACACTGATTAATACCAGGTGGGTTGTGGGTAGGGTATGGAAAGAGAGAGAAAGAGATGTGCACATTTACGCACAAGACACAGCAGTGCAACATCTTTGTTTACTTAATTGTGTTCCCTCTGTCCTGTCAAGGTTACATTTACAGTTTTTTGTCTTCCTCATTAAATATTAATGATATTTGCTACAGAGACTACGTGCAGAGAGATGTTTATACGTCAGCCTCTTACACACGATAAAGAAATCACCTGGGAGGTTCACACTGCTCAATATAATTTAAAAGGTGATATATTAGGAGTGGACAGGATCTCAGCTCCCTAAATATGAAGCCAAAGCATCTTAGAAAGGTCGTTGCAGATCCAAGCACCACCCCCACCACCTCTGATTGGTCAATGATGATTAAGAGGGATTATTTTTATAGGAGTCTGCCCGGTATGACTTTAAGTATATTTTGCTTTAAATGCCAGATTTCATTTGTAATGAATATTGACATTGAGACATTGCAACTTTTACTCGAGTAAAACATTTAAACACCTCTTCCACCCCTGATTTCCTTTGTTTTCTCCAGTCACCGTTTTTCCCAAGCCACCCGTTTTGCAGCAGAGCACCCTGCGGCTGATCGCCAACGTTAAACCTGACTTCGCCATCACCAAGATCACCTGGGCAGCACCTGGTGGCATTTCCATGAAGAGCGAGAAAAAGCCAAACACAGGAACTGTGGCCAAACTGCCACGGGTTCAGTACAGTGACAACGGGGCTTACGCCTGCATGGTTCACTCTCGGGGCAACAGCAGCAGCGCTCTGTTCGCCTTCAATGTGGACGTGGCCATTGACGGTGAGACTGATTTGAGAGAGAACAGTAACAGCATTGAGGAAGAGAATACATTTGTTTTTGCGTCTGTTGATGGTTTGAGTGGGCAACAGTGCCAGAAACTCCAGCAGCAGCAGCAGCATTATTTATTTAAGCATCCTGTAGCTACAGTTCTTCAAAGTATTTACTTTCATAGACCAGTTTCAAAAAGTCTACAGCAGATCTGCGCTAAAATTCATCCAGTGCTCCTGTGAATATTATAGCTGCTGCATTTATGTATTATTCATTACTTGCTTTTTTTTTTGCAAATAAAGGTCTTGCTTCCTTTCTCTTCACAGCTGACAATGTGGCCTCATTCACCAATATAACACATGGTGAGTGACTTTGTAACACAAGCAGTCTGAAAGTCCTGTGTCAGCAGCTTGCTAATCAGGCAGAGCAGAACGCACGACCAACTGGAGAAGTAACTCTCAGCATATAAGAACGTAATCCCTATTGTTGTAGGAATTTTCCCGCTATCTCCATTCCCTACTCCCTTACTATTCTGTTTGCTCTCTCTGTCTCCACCTCACTCCTCATTCAGCCTCTCTTTATTCTGAATTCCCAGTCGATATGTTTGCTTGCACTGTTATGTCTTCATATCTGTGTCTACTCCATCTTCCTCTCGTGTACAAACTGTCTCATCTATTCTAACATCCTGCCTTCTTTTGTCTTTCCTCCTCCCTCCATGCTTGCAGCCCCTCTGATCTCCACCGCCACTCAGGCTCACACATCTTTCACCCTGACCTGTCCGGGTGTCCAGGGGGACTACGTCCTGCTGTACTGGCAACCTCCAGACACCAGGAAACAGAATGACATGTATAGGTTGGTCTACCAGTACGACCGCTGGAGGGGTTCCACCTTGTTGACTGAGCAAAGCAAGAAACTCCAGCTCGCCGGTCCACCCTACGACGCGAGGCTGGGAGCTTCTCCTTTCTACTCACACCGGGGTTAAAAGATGGAGGCCTCTATATCTGTGATGTGCTCCTCAATGACAACGCCTTCAGCCAGAGGACCCGTCTGAGCGTGCTGAAAGGTACAGGTCAGGGTGAGGACAAGGAGAAATACAAGGGGCAGGGATGGATTTATGACACAAGTGGTGTCACTTTAATATTAAGCTTGTGAGTTTGTGTGATATAACACATTTGTGATTGTAACCAAGAAAACAGAGAGTGGATCTAAAATTCAGACTAGAGGCTAAGCGTGCAGAATTCAAATATAATAAATCACATTCGATGGCAAAAGTGAGAACACAAAAAGGCTTAAAGGCTTATTTGAATAGTTCAGTCAGCACAGGTCTAAACCAAAGAAATCAGTCCAGTTCAGGAAAACATTTCCAACAGAGAGGGCAAAATACAAACTCCAGGAAACAGGCAAGGTCCAAGAAACAAAGCAATAATCCAAAACACTAAAAGGGAATAAACACTAGGAGATGACTGGGGCGGCTGACACAAAAGATGAAGACAAACTAGCAGCTAAGGAGTGAACAAACACAAGACTAAATACACAGGGAGAAATAAAGCAACAGAAACAAGAAGGATGGAAAGAATTTAAAAATAAAACACAAATAAACTAAGACCTAAAATCATGACAATGATGAAAGAGAGGAAAAAAGACATGGATGACAAATTAATGATCTCTTTCAGTCGTCACTTATGACCACTGTTGGGCAAGTCACAAGTGTAATAAGTTACTTTTTACTTATATTACTCCTTCAAAAAGTAATTTTAAATTACTTTACTTATTACTTGGTATCAAAAGTAATCGGTTGCATTACTTGTTATGTTACTGTATTACTTTTGTACCTTTTTGGTGGCTCCAAAGTTGAACTGCTGATTCAGTGAACTTTTAACACCCAGAAAGTTTTAGATAGTTTTTGATTACATCAGCACAGATTCTCTCTGAAGGAGCAAAAAAAAAAAAAAAAAAAAAAACCCTCAAAATAATGGCAATACTTCGACCTATGGAAAGTCTGCTTCTCTCCCTCATCCTCCATCCTCCGTTGAGTTTTTTGGCTAACAGCCGACAGTGACCTGCCCTGACTGCACATACACATCATCATAAGACAGTCTGCAGAGGTCAAAAAGTAGCTCAGAGTTACTGGGATAAGTAAATGTGATATTATTATGGTTTACTGGGTAAAGTAATAATATTACAGTAATATATTACTGCCCAGCACTGTTTATGACCCACTAGAAGTGTGCTGTGGTGGCTGTATTTGCAGACATCCTGCCCTCTGCCTGTATTTCTAATTATTTTGCTGTGCTCAAGACACTTTACCAACCAGAAATTTGAAACAGGTATTTGATTACATGGGAATAAGATGCCAAAATTAACTTAATGAATCTTTTTGGTACGTTTACGAAAAGCTCGGACAAATCACACTGATTCTATCGTAAGGCAGTGAGACATAGACTGGCATTTAATCTCCAAGTCTTTTAAACACTATTCCACAGGTGTTCAACTGGGTTGAGCTCTGGTGACGGTCAAAATATATGACTCACAGCAATATCATTATTCATCAGATCATTTAGTGGCCCCTGGTTGGAGCAACACGCATTTGTTGACATTTAGTGAAATATGCTTATTTGCTTTCTTGCCGGGAGTTAGATGAGCAGACTGATACCATTTTCTGTGTTCTGTGTACCATGTCTGTGCTTTAAAATTTGGAACTGGAGCCAGGAGGCAATTAGCTTTGCTTAGCATAAGGGCTGGATTATGCCCAAACAGAATTAGTTTGCACAACATGTTGTCCAACCATATTACAGTTGCTTCCTTTTTGTGCACACTATATTTATTGAACTTTTAAGATACATAATAACAATAACTTAGACAGTAACGGGCACAATAATTATAGAAAGAAAAGAAAAAAGAAATTAAAAAAAACAATGTTCATCAGACAACAAATAAATCAAGTCAAACAAGTAGACAAAAGACTCAAAAGCAAGGGTAATAACAACAAAGAGCAAGAATAAATTATCATACAGATCAACAAAAACATCTGTTGTTGTTTGATCCATCATTTACAGTTTATTCATTCAGATATCCTCTAAGAATTAACAAAAGAGTAAAATTAATTAAATTAAATTAATAGTTGTTTCAAATGTCATGGAGAGGGGATATTGTTTAAATATATGGATAATAGCACATTTTAAGACATCTTCAGTCTTTTCTGGAAGGCATTCACAGTGTCAAACTCATGTGAAATAAATAGTTGTGCCAGTATAAATGATAAAAGATGAATAACTAATTTTAACCTTACATTCTATATTCTGCTTTTAGAGTGACTTTGTAAATCTGTCCGGGGAGTACAGATGAAAAATAGCCTCTTGGCTAACCCCAGTGCATTTACAGTAAAGTTTATTAATGTGCACACCAATGAAATAAATTTAAAAAAAATGAAAAAAGAGAGAAGTACAAACCATGGCTCCCCTCTCACCTCTGCACAGCTTGCCAATCACAGCAGTGGGTGTAAGTGTCACAAAGTTTCAGAAATCCAACAATCCAACTAGCACTTTTAAAGTCAGAAGAAGGCTAAAAAAGCTAGTCTGGCTCCCTCCAGAGTTGAAAAATACAGCTAACAGCACCTTTACAGGGTTGTTAGTTAACAGGTTGTGCCTTGTGTGTGTAATTGGAACACAATTAGACATGTAAAAATAAAAAACCTGCTGGTGTTTTGGGGGGGAATACATGACAGAACTATTTCTATGACAAACAACAGTTGCCTCTCTACCCAGTACTTTTGTGCAGCATCGCTGCTGGTTGCCTGGCAACCTCACTGGGATGATAAAACCCTGGGAAGGACCTTCGGTACATAAATCCTCTTAAAACCACAAGTTGTCATTTTTACTTTTCTGTTTGTGTATGGATTAAACAAATGAGACACAACATGTTGATTAGTGAGCTTTAAATATTTTTAAATCTGATAGAGCCAGGCAAAACTGTTTTCCCCTGCTTCCATTCTTTATGCTAAGCTAAGCTAATTACCTTCTGGCTTCAGCTCCATACTAAGCACACAAATATGAGAGTGGTAACAATCTTTTCATCTAACACTTGGAAACAAGACAAATAAGTTTATTGTGTGATTGAGAGACATCTGGCGGTGACCAGATTGTAAACACCCAGTGCCACTGTCCCCTTCTGAGCCCCAAACAGATGTGTACAGCTGTGGTTATGGTTATTGGTTATGGTTATTCTACTTTAAGGAGTCCACTTGGAGGAAGTACTTCACAAATGCTCAGTAGACCAACATCTGTAGTGGTGGCATGGAAAGGTCTACAAACAAGTCTGTATGGTCCCAACAGATGGGCGCGTACAGGGATGTTCACACAGAGCCCATGTGCACACCCTCTGATGACAATATGTTATGACACATGGACCCCAGCAGACCCAATCGTGAAAGCATAATACTGGCTTAAGCATGTATCTTGGAGAAAACTATGCTTGGCTCAAAACTTGCACAAAACACCAAAAGCTGTGTCTAGAGGAGGGTTTTGGTTTGTCCGCTCTGGCCTATTGTAGAAATATGGGTTTGCAACAAGGCGACCTCCATAGAAGAGGGTTGTTTCTAGAAGGGAACTCCAGACCCGCAAAATAAGTAAATAGATTTATCATTTTAAATCAAACCATGACCTTTCCCTACTTCTAATGAGGTGTTTTCTGTCTTGAAATCTAACCAGATCGTAACAATATAGCTAATATGTAACATTTCTGCATTAAAATGTCTAAAAATACGAGACACTTGTTATATATTTTGTTGAATTGTGTACTTACATTATCCCAAATGTGCACAATGAAGAAACAATGCATTCAAATCTCGCCAGAGTTTTGCAAATCTTGGGTTCCCTTCTGGTCATGACCGAGGAAGAGGAACCACGCCCTCTGCTGATATAAACGGCTTATTCTAAGGTAACGAAAACAAAACGGTTCTAATATTCAGGTGATTATACACTAATGAAAACATGCTTATGAATATCATATTCAATTGTTGTCATATTCTGCTGCCAATAATCCCCCACCCTGTTCTTACACACTGGACCTTTAATCTAGACACTGCGCAAGACAGTTGTAAAATAGGAGGCAGAGGGTGACACAGTGAATAATAAAAGACACTGAATTCTCACTTCCTCCTAGTGTATTGTTCTCACTCACAAATCACAGACTGTGGAGCACAAAGACAGTTTCCTACAGCTACTGGTCAAATGGCACATTATTAAATGAATACATTTACATTATTGCTCATGAAAAGGAACATTTGCTCGATCCATATATTTGAAAGAGAAAAAAAATGAGCAGAGTACCTGTTGATTTTTATGAGTGAGCCTTAGGGAGGTTTCACCCTTTGCAGCAACACGCACCCACACACACACACAACACCCAACATACACACATACACGTAAGATGCCCTGTCATGGCAGCCTTGGAAGGCTTTACTAATCACAGTCCCACTGGCATCCATCACAGCTGCCCAGACATGACCAGACGATCTGTCACTGTCACTGTCAGCCTCACTTCACACATCTGCATCCCTCATTCACACACACACACATACACATCCACCCACACACCAATCATGTGACGCATATATTTTTACCCCACCTCATTATAAGTATCATTATGTATGATTATACCTGCTGCCCTCCCACTAAGGCTGTAGGTGGCCCACACTGATCACACTAATCAAGGCTGAAATGTGTGTGTTTTTATGTGTGTGTGGGGGGGTCTGTGGAGCTTGATTACACCCAGATGGATTCTCATTTCAGTTTGATGAGACACTAAGCATCAGTCACAGTCAACCAATGCATTAGCAGCAAATCACTTTAATGAATATATATTATTTTGACCCCTCTCTGAATTGCTCTTTGTTTTTCATATCACTTTTCTTTTACCCCATTACTCTCTATCTGTCCTTGGCCTTTTCTATATTCACACACTACCCTTTAACTCACTTTCTCATCCCGTCGTGCTCCTTTCTCTTCCCCTCACGCCTGTCTTTTTCACTTACTCATCTTTCCTTCTGTTTCTCTTCGTTTGTCTCATCCCTCGTTAACATTTTCCCTCCCTTGTCCTCCCATGCCCCCCACCCCCCACCCCCCACCTGCGCTGCTCTGCCACAGTTAAAACCAGCCGCTCTGCCTCCAAGCTGGAGTTGGGGTGCATGTACTCAGAGCGCTCCCAGGTCCAAAGTGCCAAATGGAAACACCAGAATAGCAGTCGCCAGCTGCATTTCTCAAGCAGCAGCCCTGGCAGCATCAGCACCACTCTGCCCATACCCATCACCTCTGAGACAGCTGGGAACTACACCTGCATCCTGCGGCTGAAAAACGGGCAGACCGTCTGGGCGACGCACACTGTAATAGGTGAAGGTGGGATGGCACAGTATCATAAAGACTGGTCTGTTTCTTGATTTCCTTCATCAACAGTATGTTATATTACTAGCATGTGAGTCCTGGCAGACTTCCTGTCAAGTCAGTGGAGATAATGAACCATGAATGTGGATGATTCTCGGATATATGCTCCATGAAGCATTCCACTGTGCATTCAAGCCAACCATAGATCAATTCATGTGCCAGAAGGCCCGTGGTTTACAGAGGAAAAACCTCCTGACAGATACCATATGTTCTGCTCCCTTAATGTAGTTAAAGAGGTCACAGGTCAAGACTTCTGCACTCTTAGAAATAAAGATGCTGACTAGAACCATAAAGGGTTCTTTGGCTTGTCTCCATAGGAGAACCCTTTTTGGTTCCTGGTTGGTGCTTTTATAAGGGTTTCACTTGGAACCCTTCCAGAGATTTCCTAGAACCCGGCATAAAGGGTTATACCAAGAACCATCTATGAAAGGTTTCATCCAGAACCCCCTGTTTGAGGTTCTAAAGAAAACTCTTCTATGGTGCAGTTGTTCCACCCAGAACCCTATCTGAGGGTTCTATCCAGGACATTTCTTTCTGCTAAGGGTGCTAGCAAGAACCCACCCAACTGGTTCAACTGAGAACCCTTTTATATTCCAAGGGTTTATCTAAAAACGACCCAGGGGGTTCCCTCAATAACCCTTTTTAATATATCAAGGGTTTTATCTAAAACTCACTCAGGGGGTTCTCTCGAGAACCCTTTTATATTCCATGGGTTTATATAGTGCCCATTGAAGGGGTTCATCTGAGACCGTTTCATATTTGCAGGGTTCTATCTAGAACTCACCCAAGGGGTTCTACCAAGAACCTTTTTATATTTCAAGGGTTTTATCTAGAACCCACCAAGGGAGTTCTACCAACAATCCTTTTACATTCCAAGGGTTTTATCTAGAAACCACTTGGAGGGTTATTCTGAGAATCCTTTTATATTCCAAGGTTTTAAACTATTACCCATCCATTGGGTTTTACCAAGAACCTTTTTTATATTCCAAGGGTTTTATCTTGAACCCACCAAGGTTGGTCTACCAAGGACCCTTTAAATTACAAAGGTTTTATCTAGAACTTGCCGAGTGGGTTCTATCAAGAACCCTTTTATATCATGGTACAAAGAACCCTTAGAGAACTCTTTCTTCCAAAAAGAAGTGGGTAGAACCTCGGCCCTTCAGTAAGAACACTTTTGGAACCCTTATTTCTAGTAGTGTATGTAACAAGAAGTTGTGATTTTCAGATGATTTCCAGCAGAATGGCTCATTTCCATGCCCATGTTTCATAAAGACCCACCATCTGCTTAGCTGCTTCTTCGTCTTCTATAAAATATAAAACATAAAGGCTATCGTTTTTCTCATCACCCTCACCCAGCTGATATGCGGATATAAGAAGACAGGACCTTAGGACATCTCTTTCCACAAAATCTAAATTATTCAGGCTTATTGTATTGGTGGCTGTGGGGGAGCACAGGAGGACGTGACAGTTGAATGGATCCCTCAGCAGCGATGAGTTCACTCCCCGTACCCTGATACATCACTCGAGCTGAGGGGCCCAGAGCTCATCATGATGCATGTTGATGGTACAGCCATAAGAGTAATGGACATGGAGAAAAGACGGAGAGGGTGATAGAGACAGGAGGGGAAAAGAGGCAACAAGACTGGAGAAGTTCGATTAGATAAAAATATAATACAGTTCAAAAATATAGAGAGTTCATATTTATACTTTTAGTGTCCAGTGTGTCATGAGGAGTTTAAACTGAGCAGAATGAGAAGTTCAGATCATGATGACCAAGATTTACACCGCTAAAAAGTGACGCTGCAATAGTGCAGGATCGCTCAAACGTTCTTAGCAAATAATTAATACACTTGTAATTAATAGAAATAAAGATGCTTACTAGAACTTCTTGTTCTTTGGTTTGTCCCCGTAGGAGAACTCTGTTGGTTCTTTGTAAAACCTTTTATGAAGGTCCCACAAGAGCCCAACATAAAGTGGCATACCTAGAACCATCTGCGAAAGGTTTCACCCAGAAAGCCCTATGACAGGTTCTACAGAGAACCCTTTGATGGTGTAGGGTTCTATTTTGAACCCTTCCACCTTCTAAGGGTGCTAACAAGAACCCACCCAGGGGGTTTTACCCAGACCCTTTTATATTCCAAAGGTTTTATTTAGAACCCACCCAGGCAGTTTTACTGAGAACCCTTTTATATTGCGAGGGTTTTATCTGGAACCCACCCAAGGGTTTCTACTGAGAACCCTTTCATATTATGGTACAAAGAACCCTTGGTGAACCCTTTACAAGAGTTCTTCAATGATTTCAACAAGTCTTGATGAACTCTTTCTTTCAAAAAGGGTTCTACGGATGAAAACAGAGAACCCTTCTATGACATAATGGTTCCGCACAGAACACTCTTTGGGGTTTCTATCCAGAATCTTTCCACCTTCTAAGGGTGCTAACAAGAATCCACCCAGAGGAATCTAGTGAGAACTCGTTTATATTCCAAGGGTTTTATCTTGAACTCTCCCAAAGAGGTTTCACTGAGAAACCTTTTGTAATCCAAGGGTTTCATCTAGAACCCACCCAGGGATGTTCTATCAAGAACCCTTTTATGTTCCAAGGGTTTTATCCAGAACCCTCCCAAAGAGGTTCTATTGAGAACCCTTTTATATTCCATGGGTTTTATCTAGAACTCAGCCGGGAGGTTCTACCAAGAGCCCTTATATTTTTCAAGGGTTTCGTCAAGAACCCACCCAGGAATGTTTTGTCGAGAACCCTTTTTTAATTCAAGGGTTTTATCTAGAAACCACCCAGGGGCTTCTACCGAGAACCCTTTTATACTCCAAGGGTTTTATCTAGAACCCACTCAGGGGGTTCTACTGACAACCCATTTTGAATTCCAATGCTTTCATCTAGAACCTATTCAAGGGATTCTCCTAAGAACCATTTTATATCCGAAGGGTTTGATGTAGAACCCACCCAGGGTGTTCAACCAAGAACCCTTATGTATTTCAAGGCTTTTATCAAGAACTCACCACAGAGTTCTACCTTTTACATTATGATACAAAGAACCCTTGATGAACCCTTGACAAAAGAGTTTTTTTTAAAGAAAGAGTTCACCTCTGTCCTTCAGGGAGAACCATTTTGGAACCCTTATTTCTAAGAATGACAAGAGGCAGTGACAGTTAAAGGTTTATAAATAGTTGTTCTGGGTGGCAGGAGGCATCCAAGGACAGGGGAATTTTGCACACGGTTTGCCCTTAGAATGAACTAAAACAACTTTTTATCTCACTGGAAACAACCAAATAACCAATACAAAAAGTCATATACATAATTTGGGGATATCTAATGTGCTGTAAGCCGAATCTAAAATTATAGTGTCGGATGTTAAAGTAAAAAAAAAAAAAAACACAGTATAAAGAATTCCTTTCACCGGTGGCACAGTTCAGAAAATGCAAAATTGAAGCAATCATTGTGTTCTGCAGCACATAAAATACTTCAAATGTCAGGGATGTTCTCCAATCATTTTATATCCTGAGTTGGCCCGTCATTTGCAAAGCATTCGAGCAGTTCTTTGGTCTGCCTCCTATCAGCTACCCTCCTCTACAATCGCACTGATATAATTCACCTCCTACCTCATTTGAGATGAAATAGGGAAGAAGTGCCAATAGAGGAAAGGAAAAGGTGAGATAGACGAAGATGAGAGAGAGGTGGAGAGAGAAACAGAGAAAGTAGAGATGTGGTAGTGAGAAACTGGGAGCATTTATGCCTCACTTCGGTGCACTCAATTACCATAAATCATGCATTAAAGCTGGCATGGAGAACAGTGTGGGTCAATCTTGGGGTCAGCACTCACCACAATATTCCATTAGCAGCCTCTACACATACTCACCAATCAATTACACCTCACACAGCACATAACGATTGATTATTTTGAAGCCAGTTAAAGGCTGTGACACCAGGGCTAAGGTGAAACCCGGGGGCCAATCCTTTCGCAAACAAAATTTGTGTAAAATTGATGAGTCGTCTGATGAATGGACAATAATTTTGCCAGGTTTCTGTCTATCAGGTAACCCCCAGAAAGACAGTATTAATGTTTATTATTTACACTTTATTTTACAATACACTAATAAGATGTAACAAGCTGCACTTTGTATTAAATTAGACCACCTAGAAATAATATGTTCAGTATTAGACAGTAGTTATACCCTAATTAGACACTATAAACCTAACAATACACTAATAAGACGTAACAAGCGGTGCTTTGTGTCAAATTAGACAAAAATTAGAAATAATATGTTCGTTATAAGACAGTATTTGATCCTTTATTAGACTTAAACAGAAGTGGACTGTAAACTAAAGTTTGCCAAATCTAAAAATAAAAATGAAAAGAATTCAGTGCAGTAGTTTACAGTACATTTCTGTTGTAATGTGTCCCAAACTACCCTTTTAGAAAGTCCAATAGGGCTCTAACATTGGGAAATGATGCACTTTAATTTATGGCACAGTTCTATTGAAATGTGTCCCTAATTACCCTCCAATAAAGTCTAATAAAGGGATGTAACTACTGTCTAATAAAGAACATATCACTTATAGTTTTTGTCTAATTTGATGCAAAGTACAGCTTGTTCCATCTTATTAGTGTACTTTAAAATAAAGAGTGGCCGCTGATTCCATAAAAAGTCTATTTCTGTAGTAACTTTTTGTTTGATCGGCTCCTCTCCTCTAATCCAAAGACGTCTGACAGATCTGATTGCCTTGTGCTCCATGAGCAGCGAGCAGGCGGCGACAGAACACGTGTTCAGGTACACCAAATTACAGCAGTCTCTGTGGAAACAAGTACCTCCCTCGTGCTTCTCGTGTCGCCCCGTGGCTGTGTTTTTGCAAGGCTGATGTCATCTTCATTATGCAAACAAACCTGACAAGTTTGATCGCACGTGTGAGCTCTTCCCACAAAATTTGACTGGTGCTACAGTGAGCAAATGGTTTGCTTATGTAATGCTTGTGATGATCATGCCTACGCTTTCAATCCACCTGTTTTCCCGATGCTGCATCGACAGGGTTTGGCTGAAAGACATGCTATGTACATAGTATGTGTTTGGAAGTTTGCCTAGAGGCAATTTGTTGCCAGGATTAGATGTCAAGGGAGTATTGCATGGAAGAGCCTCACATACGTATTTAGATAATGAGATAGGGAATAGATACATAGGATTTGCAAAAACTTAGATGAAACTACTCTGCAAGGAGGTGGCATTTGCTGAGTTTTTGTGCAAATGATCTGACAGCAGCTGGTCTCTTTGATACTTTTCTTCATCTCGTCCACATTTCAAATTGACAGCGTTTGCTGTCCATACTGAGGGTCTGTCAGATCGATGTCAACTGAGCTGTCATACAGACTATTCACTCTGTCTGACAGTGCCTGAATTTCCCCGCCTTCTTCCACTGCGCCCATTGTCTGTGACTGACAGCAGCATGATGCAAATGCATGTAACATGTTGAGGAAATCTTAACTTCAGCGTGTCTTTAAAATCCATTGCTCAAAGTGTTCACGTACAGAGAAGGTTGCCCCCTCTTGACTTGAAATTGGAGAACAAACAGGAATAACTTCTCTTCACGTCAGTCACACTCACAGCTCTACAAGTTTTACATTAGCACTGTTCTTGGAAACATTAATGCTTTTTTCTCTCTCTCACTTTTTTTCTCCTTTTGTAGAGAGTCTCGGTGTGACCACCCCCCCCTTGCTCCCTTCTCTCTCTGCTTTATTACTCCTGGTGCCCCTGGTTGCTGCGGCTGTCTGTGTGTTGCTATGGAGACAGAAACACATTTCTGATCGTGGTGAGTCTTCCGGCGTTTTCTTTTCTGACAGCTTTTCCTGTTCCGTCCATCTTCGGCCCCTGTCGGCTGCCACTGAGTGATGCGGGCCGTGACATCCTCCTGGGGTTGTTGTAATGAATCTGCCCCCACCTCCTCCTCCTCCTCCCTGTGCATTTGAGTGTGTATCTGTGTCTGTGTGTGTGACAGTGCATTGGTAACTCTCTCTCTGTCCTTAGGTATTGAACAGTCTCTGTCGGTCCACTCGGGTGAAACGGAGAACATCTATGAGAATCCTGAGGATATGCGACAGGTGATGAATTCAGACATTTTCAAAAACTAAATATCCTCTGATGAATTTCTCCTCCTCATTTTGCCTTCACACTCTGAGAAATAAAGGCTCCAAAAAGGTTCTTCCTGAAAAGCTGCAGCTCTACCCACAACCATTTCCTTCTGAAGAAGCCTGGTCTCGTTCCCAACTTAGACATCGATGATTTGTCACCGCCCCTCGGTGACTCATACAGACACAGATGGTATGTGTTGCACCAGACTTTTCAAATGACTTCAGTGTAAATCCATCCATAGCTCTATAAGACACTTTGGGCTGTTGATGTAGTAGAAAGGGGGAAGAAAGTCCACACATGGAAGATGTGGAGTGGATGGACAGCTCAAACAAACAGAGGACCTTCATCCAGGAGACCGGGGTTCATGTCCTATGAAACCAAAACATTATTAAAAGTTATAAGTCATTAAAAGTTAAGTTAGTAAATAAAAGTTATGTAAGTCATGTGACTTTTGACATGTGACTTTTATGTTGCAAGCAGCTTCAGTGACATGTGACTTTTGTATGTCATGTGACTTTCACTTTAGCGACATCAGGTGACGTAACATAATCTGACGTAACATAATGCAATTCAATGCAATACAATGTAACGCAATGCAACATAATGCAATGTAATACAACGCAATGTAATGCAACGTAATATAACAAATTATAATGCAATGTAACATAAATGTAGCGTAACACAACATAATGCAATGTAGCATAATGCAACATAATGCAATGCAATGTGACGCAATGCAACATGATGCAATGCAACTGATGCGACGTGACGTGGTGCAACGCAATGCGACGCGATGCAATGCATCGCGACACAATGCAACGTGACATAATGCAACTCGACGCAATGCAACGCAGTACAATGCAATGCAATGCAACATGCAGCGCAATGCAATGCGTGGGGGCGTGTCATGTTCTACAGGTTGTTGAATGCTGTGCAGCGCCCTCTGTTGATGACATCTTTGATTACAATGGTTCCACTCAAAACTGGTGGAAGCAAGGGCTGGTTTAGCACCAAGAGAGCAACAAGGTTTCAAGAATCTTGAAGGGAACCGGTTCAAGAACCAGAGCGTATTTGGTGGAAAAAGGTTCTTCTATGCAGATAACCCAAAGAATCCTTTATGGTTCTAGCTAGCACCTTTATTTCTACGAGTGCACCTTCCTCTCTCCCCCTGGTGTTTAGCACTCTTTCTTCTCTCTTTCTGTTCATCTCACCCTCCCCTCCCTTCTTGTCTCTAATGTACACTTTCTCTGTTCTCCTTCTGATTTCCACCCTCTCTGTCACTTGTTGTTCATTAAACCTGTTTTCTCCGTTCTCCTCCCTTCCCAACAGGCTCCTCCCGAGGGCTCGGTCTACATGGTGAGTTATTGTGTCATCCCCCTGCGCACACAGACACACACATACGCACACCGAGGCATGGTGCATATGTGTGCATGTGAGGAGTTGTGATACACACATCCAGCAATGCATACAGACTCTTATTGCTGCCTCCCTAAGCTGTCAGCAGATATGTCTTCCCTCACACTCGCAGTCCTCTCCTCCAATCTGTCAGCCCTCTCTCAGATAAACCCATTGCCTATCAGCTGTCACCCTTACATTAGTGGTATTAACAAATCAATCTCATTACACAGGGTGTAGAGGGACATAAATCTGCCCTCAGTAGCATGGGTCTCAATCTTTATCATTCTCTTCACTGTGTCACTCTTTCCCCTGCCTCCCTTCCCCCCTTTTTCTTCTTTATGCCAGGATTTGAAGCCAAGAGGAGAGGATGATGTCTATAAGGAACTGGAGCGGTAAGCAGAAACCCCTTGCATCACCTGTGTGTGTATGTTAAGCTGATGTGTGTGTGTGTGTGTGTGTGTGTGTGTGTGTGTGTTTATGTGTGTTTGCACTGTCACTCATCTGCCCCTCACATTCCTCTCACACTCACCAATCACGCTGGCCTGAACATCACTGTGACACAGTGGCATAATATCACGCCATGCGCTGACAGGCAGCGCTCCTTCGCCCGTGTGTTGTTGTTGCGTGGGCTGTCTGTGTTTGTGTTTAAGGAAGAATAAAAGAGACTGGGGGACGGGAGAATTTTGTGCGAGTTTGTCTTTGTGCTCTGTTTTCAGATACGAACAGTGTCAGAGCTGATCACCTACCCACATCTCATCCTCATCCAGCTGTCATATCCGCTCAGTTCCCAGCTGCAGCGGAAAGCCTTGATAAACAAAAGTAACAACTGAGTGTCAGAGTTAGGATGTGAAGAAAAACTTCAGTGCTTCAGGGAAATGTAACTCAGTTGTTTTTGCATTCTAAACTATTGCTCTTTATAAGTACATTAATACTGATTTGCTTTAATGTCATGTTTTGGGGCGGTACATAGAGTGGAAGCGGAAAGATCTTCACTTAAATTTCTAAACTTTGTCCCAAATGTACTGAAATGTATTAGGGCCAGGCTTAAGGGAAACATTTTGAGAATAAAGTCAAAATGTTAGAATAAAGTCACAGTTTCAGTATTAGTGCCAGGCATAAGAAAAATAAATCAGAGGAGGAAGAATTTTTTGGTTCTTACTTCACCCTTACCATAGACTACCTTTATAAATGATTTATAAATGGTTTATAATTAGTTTGTAAACACTTAATAAATCATCATAAGCTGCTACAACACTGATGAAAAGGGCAGCAGTAACCTGTTGGCTGCCAAATAATGAGCCCACATTTATCTGCACTGTTAAGCCTCAGATCTCATTGCTTCCTTCGTGTTCTCCATCAGCAGCATTTATACATTCATCTTCATTAGATACTTGTTAATAATTTACTAGCATTTAATCACTGCCATCATATCTTAAATGATCAAAAAGTTTAATCTGGCATATGAAAATAACATATCAAATCACCAGATGGTTGATATCTTCTTCAGGACTGAATTCTTTGCCTGGGTCCAGACCTTCAAATTCATCCACTCCTCTGAGTTGACTAATTTGAATTATGAATTTGTATTTGAGTTATTTTATGAATATGGAAATGTAGTGTAATGAATTGAATATGCAGTCTGATATCAGTCATCGAGAAATGGTATTTTACACTTTATGATAAGGCTCCCTTTTGCTAATTAGAAATGGTAGTCATTTATTAGTAAGATGAATTAATAGTAAGCAGTAACTGAATCTTAGTGAGCCTATGATAACCGTGTTTATAATAAGTGTTCATAATTGCTTGTTAATGATTCATAAAGTGTTTGCAACCTAATTAATAACTGAATTATAAACCATTTAAAGTCATTCATATGGGGGTAGTCTTACTGTAAAGTGGTACAGATTTTTTTTTTATTTTGCATTTTGAAAATAAAGTCAAAATGTTGAGTTTAAAGTTTAAACATTTCGACATAACTCTCAAAATGCAAAATCAATTTAAAAAAAAAATCTTCCTCCTCTCTTTTTCCATGAGTGTAGTTCTCATATTGTTGTACAAATGTGTACAGGCCAACCGATGTATTGGCTGACCGATATTATTGTCCTGATATTTGTCCATCACAGCTATATCATCTATGTTTCTATCAGCACATATGTTGTCCTATATTTGCCAATATGAAAATTTACAGAATATAATGCATTGATTTTATTTGATTTTTTAGCTTCATATGCAGCATTTTATGTATATTTGTTCAGTTTAATATATATAGGCCGATATATACATGTTGTTCTATTTGTGTGTGTGCGTTTTTGTTTTTTTTGTTTTTTTGGTAGTTATTTATAATTATTAAAAAATCTGGGTAAAGTTTACTGTCTTGGTGTCCTGATGTCTGTTTGTACAAAAAGTTTATTTAAGTCCACCTCCAGTCAGTGTTTTTAAACAGTACAAAATTCTCTGCAAGAAGTAAAAACCTGACTCTAATCTGTTTTTTTTTGCAAAATAAGTTCAAATACATCAGTCGATATATCGATATCCATTTTTGTTTACTCCCTTATATCAAATTTGGCAACGGCAAAAATCCAATCAGTCAGCTAGGGTGTTCATATTTTCTTTTTCACAGGTTTTCTTACCATTTTGTTTTACATTCTTAAGTATTTGGTATTCTACCACTTGTACTTCTATGGATATCTGTATTTAAGTCACTTTTTTTTTCTAAATAAACATTCTTGTCAGTAATGTTGCTTGTCTCCAACCTTTTTTTTTTCAACAACTTTATCGGCGCTTTCGCCTTTCTTCAGAGCCTTCTGGTCGCTGCAGGCTTCCGTAGTCGTTGCAGTGGAAGAATGGCCGGCTGGACGTGGCTCCGCTGTGTTTTAGGGCCTCATTTACACAGAATTCACCGGTCACCGGACCAGTCTCGGCCCGAAGGCAGGACCGGGAGGAGGGTAGGCACATCTGTAATGTTTCGCACATGTTTGGGTTCAGCCGACTGTTAAAACTCAGCAGAATTTTACCCGTTAGCATCCATGTAGCTAAGGCTACCTCCAGGAAGTGCCAGGTGTTTGTTATTGAAACCCCGCTGTGCTCCGTACGGCCGGTCTGACAGCTTGTAAATGAATGAAATTGCAGGCGAACATCAGTCATTTCGTGTCGTTTCGTGGTCGTTATCGACTCATCAGCAGCCAGTCAAACTGAAGCTTCGTGCACGCTTTTCCTCGATGACATTAGCCATGCTAAGGCTAGTTAGATGAGAGAAAACTTTGCTAAGACTGGAAGGGAAAAGATAGAGACTAAAACGAAAAAGAAGCAGGTATGTTAACTTTAACAGGGACACTTTTAAGGCACCGTGTAGTTAGAATATCTATCACCTTCTCTCTTTAAAAGGCCATAGCGAGTGCTGCTAGCTAGCTAACGTTAGCTAGCTGTCTGAGAGGTTAGCAGCAGGTCTCATGATAGCAGAGTCAGAACAGGTTTTTATTTGGCCAAATACGTGTACACAGACAAGAAACTTGACTCCGGTTGTCCATTGTTCTCAGTGACTTATACATCTAGAATATTCACAAGAGCCAGGAAGAAGGCTAGGCAGATAAATGTGAGGAGGAGACACGTGACAGAACTGTTATGTATACAAGAAAGTGAAAAAAATGTGTGTCCAATATATATGAGAAGCACTAATAACCAACAACACAAATACAAACAATGGTAGTACTTTATTTGAAGGGGTTTGCCTAAGACTGACATAACCATGGCATGACAGCTGTCATGAACATGAAGTCTTTATGAATGCCTGTGACTGCTGTCATTAAATGTCATTTGGTCAGTTGTGTAATTTTTAAGGCAAAGTTAGGGTCAGGGTTCCCAAACAGTGTCAGCACATTAAAAATAACATAATTAACCAAATTACAATTAATAACAACATTTTTAAAGGTTCCATCATATTCATGACAGGTGTCATAACTTTTTTTAAATATTTTATATTTATTTTATATTAAGACTTATTTTTTAAGTTACCAAGACTCTATATAGAAGTGTTCATAAGTTGTAAACATTACAAGTAGTCCAAATTATATAAATATTGAACTGTTATGTATTACCATCGATTAGGAAGCAGGTGACCAGACACTAGTTCTCTCACACTTAGGATACTGTATGGTTGTGTGTGTGTGCAGCAAAAAAAATAGATATTTAAAAAACTCTAGCTTGCACTAAATACAGTTGTAAGACTAGCTCTGTATCACTCTTTTGATACTAATGTCAAAAAAGATGCATTGCAGTCCATCATGGTTGACTGCTGAGGAGAAGTTTACATCCGGTCTTTCTGATATTTGCCAGTAATGCAGTCATAGATGGTAACCCAGACTTCTTTACAGAACAACTTGTACAGACAGATCTAAAATGCAGTCATCATATTAGACAGGTCACTCATCTTGAACTTCAAAAGCCAAAAACAAATCGACTTAAAAACTCATTCATTCAGTCATTTCTACCCTCTAGCCAGTGGAACTCAGTACCTACTGGGCTCAACAACAGGGCTTCCCTGGGGCAAGTAAAATGCCATGTTGGGCAAGTAACTTCCCTGACCAGGCAAGTGGTAAAAAAGAGTAGGACTGTTAAACTATTTTAGTAATCGATTAATCCTTGAAGTAATTTTTCATGCAAAATGTTTTCAGCCTCTCAAATATGGACATTTCCTGCTTTTCTCTGTTTATTATCATATGAAACTAAATATATTTGGGTTTTAGACTGACAAAACAAGACATTTAAAAACATCACCCTGGTCTTAAAAAAACATGGATTGACATTTGTCACTATTTTATTGATGTTGCAGCCCCTGATTAAACATGGCAATTAAACTTTAATCTTGGTTGTTATTCAATAACTGCTAATAAAACAGTCAAAAGTAAAAATGTATTCCAGGCAAATGGATTCCTGCCCCATTTGCCGACCAGACAAGTGAAAATAACCGCATTAATGTTGAACCCTGACCTTCATATTATGAAAAAACCAGAAGCGAATATCTATTTTAAAAAATTACGTAAACAGAAAGTAATGTGAGAGACCACAAAACAGGAATAATTCTGCCTGCTATGATATTTTATCTGTTGTGTTTGGGATATAACTAACCAGCTTGTTTGGTAACTTATGTACAAGCATTGTTTAATTTGTCTGATATTTTATTTTTATTGCTTTGACTTTAACATGTATTTTGTAACATTGTTTGTATGTCAGTTGTTCTGTCTATGTGCTGTCAGTGTTTGGACAATGTTATGTGTAATTTTTTGTGGACCCCAGAAAGATTAGTAACTGCTGTGGAAGGGCCAAACAGTACAGTATATGCATGTATACATGTCTATATATAGTATACAGTCTGTAGGATTTATTTTGACAGTAAAAGTGATATTGCACAATGATATGTAGCCTGCAACTTAAAAACAGGACGGTGCATTTAAACTTTAAAATCTAATCTGTAAAAATATAATCTATAAAGCAAGTAAGTGGATCTCTGGAGTTAGAGGGCCAACAATGAACAACGATTTCTCTCACTGTTAGCAGGGATGGGCCTATCAACCCAAGAGTCTGGAGAAACACACTGACAGCATCCTCGGCTGGGTCAGTATGGTTGTATGATTGTCAATACTGTATGGAGAGAATTTAAGAAGTTTTGTCAAGTAAAGTTTGTGTTTTCTCCCTCCAGGCTTCAGCACTGTGGTCTCTTTCCTACTACAGCTCTCCTCTTCTCCTCTGCTATCTGTACAGGAAAGGTGGGTGGTATGAATTATTTTTGGTAGGAAACACAGAGAGATTCATCTCTTCTCCACATTTCCGAGATTATTAGTAATATTGGATGATTTATTACCTTGCACCAATTTTGATTAGCCACTTATCAAGGAATAACAGCAAACGCCCTCTGGTTCCAGCTTCTCCAATGTGAGGGTTTCTTGTTTTTTTTTCTATTTTCTATTTTTGTAAATTGAATATGTTTGGGTATTGGACTGTTGGTTGGAGAAAACACGACATTTGAAGATGTTACCTTGAGCTCCGGGAAACTGTGTTAGACATTTCTGACGTTAAATAGACCAAAGTGCCAATCAATTAATTGAGGGAATAATTGTCAGACTAATTGAAAATGAAAATGATCAATCATACAATCATATGAGTTGATGTTTCAAAGAGGGACAGACTTCAGAGTGCATAAGGAAATTATTTTGACAAAGGCTGAGAGATAATTCAACATTATCCTTTTTATTTAAGCTAAAAATTGTGATGTTCTAATGTTATTTTTCTCTCTACAAAATCCTATTGTAAAGAGCTCCAAAGCAAAGTCTTAATAAAACATTTTTGTTCTATACATATGTAAATAGTTTTGAACACCAGTTTCATTAAGTCTATTTTATGCGTAATCTTGCATAGGGATGCACAATAAATATCAGGGCAGATAAATTATTGGCTGCTATTGTCCTAACCAGCCAGATCTATATCAGAGTATTAGTGTGTATTGGCTTATAAAAATCGGCTATACTAATAGTTGATGTGATAGATTGTCAGAGCATTTAATTTGAATTCAAAGGCAAAATTCTTGGTTCCACTTCAATTTCCAGGTCCCATAATGTCATGGTAAATAGGTGGTAATATATTTGAAATTCCTTAGAAATTACCCACAAATTACCTCCAATTTGCCCCAAAGTTTGTAGTAAATTATGTGATAATTAGCAAGTATGTTTTTCATGTAGTGGGTGGTAATTACCAAGTAATATATATGAATCTTGGAAATTACCCACAAATTACCCACAAATTTCATGGTTAAGTATGTGATAATTAGCAAGTACCATTTCCATGTAGTTGGTGGTAATTTGAGGCAAATTTGTGGTAATTAAAGGTTAAGTAAAGTTAAGTAAGTAAAATTAATTTAAAGTTCTAATATGTGAAATGATAATTACCACTACTACTTGCATATATCGTACACTTCAACTGATACTTCATATTATCACATACTTACCATGAAGTTTGGGGTTAATTTGCTGGTAAATTTAGAGAAATTTCAAATATTTGAATTATTCGAACTTTCTCTGAAATTAACCACAAATTTGCCCCAAATTACCACCAACTACATCAAAATAGTACCCGTTTATTGTCACATAATTAACCATGAAATTTGGGGGGTAATTTGGAGGTAATTGCTACCATTTACCATGAAGTGATGGGACCTGGAAATTGAAGCGTTACCAAAGCCAAAGTATATTTGTGGACTTTTTTTTTTTTTTTTACTAGAATTACTAGAAAAAAATAACGAATATTTGAAGAGGCAGAACTGTTCTTTGTGGTAACAGTGATATCAGTTAGATTTGGTTTGTTCAGAGCTGTGGAATATTAAATCATCCATCGTTGCTCGCTACATCTTAGCCTTTCTTACCCTCAGGTGTGCTTAAACTGGAGGTCACATGAACTACTTTTTAAAAAACAAAAATGTGAAACGATCAGCTATCCTTTCTGTATCAGCCATGACAAGCATGGTTATCAGTGCTGGCTAAAAAAATCCATATCATGTAACCCTAATCTTGAATACATTTGGCATATTTTATATTTCAACAATTTCCCCTCGGGGATAAATAAAGTATTTCTGATTCTGATTCTGATTTTGGTATATATTGACTGTGTATCAGGAAATATTGAGAGCATGTCATGTTAAAGCCCTGTCCTACTTCCATATAAACAATCACAGCTTTGGGAGAATATAAAATTGTGAAAACACAGTGACATCATTTTTTTTTTCTCATGGTACATGGTGTCTTTGTACCCTTTAAACGTGAGCTTGACGTGTTTCAGTGGAAAGTCTTTCCTCAGACGGTTTGGCAGTGACATATGTCAAAATATGTATTTCTTTCCGGATGACATTTCTCCTTCCATTAAGGAAGAAAAATTGCCTTTGCGGGGATGTTCTTGGGAGTTGCTGTTCTCCTACAACTGGGATTAATATAAAGTTAATCAACTGAATCATCCAGCAAGACTATGCATCAATAGAAATTAATTGCTTGAGGTTGTTTGCTACCCCTTAGTGTATAATTGAGCTTCTGATATTGATTTATGCATATGGCTGTAGGGTAGTTGTCAGACTGTGAATGTTTGTATTGGTGCCTGTTAATGAGAAGTCTGGCAGAGCAAGACTTATGTGGCTGTCTGTGACATTGTTTTGTGTATTTTTAGGTTACATCTGCAGCAGTAAGCTGGTCCCCGTGAGTCAGTACTTGGGAACAGTGCTCGTGTGTCTTCTAGGAGTGGCCTGCCTTCGAGGTGAGGCTACAGATTTCAACTGACGGGCCGGCAATGACTAATTCAATTCATTCATCTTTTGATATCACAACATATGCTGTATATGCTGCATGCCAATAAGATTTCATTAACATTGAGACAGATGCACAAGGTCTACACCTACAAAGCATACTAAACACACCCTTGAGGCTTTGCAGCAAAATGTTTTTTTATGTCTCATGTGCACTCCACTTATATCTCTCTCTGTTTTTGCTTTCTTCCCGCATCCTTTCCCTCTTCCCTTTTTCTCCCCAAGGATGGGGGAGATGGAAAAACTCAGAGTATCTTCAGTTTATCACCGTTCTTGAAGAAACCAAGAAGAATCACACACCAGCAAACAAGGTGAGGTCATGGCAACTTGATACAAATACTGAACATCAGGATTTCTCATCGGTATCTGTTCAGTGTTTTGAGGAAGAAGAGGACAAAAGAATAATTACAGCGCATTAGAACTTAACTCAAGGGACAACTTCTTTATGTGTTTGTGCTTTCCATGTAGAAAAAAGTGAGGTGCTATGACTTTGACTTCTCATACTGGCCTTCGGATTTCAGTTGGACAGAAGTCAACAATCCGTAAGTTTTTGCTTTTATATTTTATTGACTTTTGAAATGGCTGTGTGTGTGCTGCAATTCTGTTCCCATCAGGGTCAGTCTTTATAAATGTGTGCATTCAAAGCACTGTGAAGTACACTAGGTAAATGCATCCACTGAATCTCTTTCATTGTAAGCTTTTGATTCTGTGTGTGACAGCAAACTATCCAAGGCTGGCGTTTCTCTGCTAAAGCCTGAGCCCAGATTAAGAGGAGCAGCAGACAGTGTCCTCAACTCAGTGCGCACTCTACCATGCCACATCATCAGGTAAATGCCGTTTTCTGCAGCACAATGCAAAAGTGATGGCTGTGCTTGACTGCAGATGAAAACTGCAGATTTGTTACCAGTAAGGCTGTGCCGAATAGTTCAAAGCTTTATTCATAATGTTAACATTCAAATTCTAAACCAACATTTGAAATCTTTGCAGCTTTTAGCATGTCTATTTGTTCTGTTTAAACCCAGTATATCTGCATAGATGCAGATAAAGGTTAGGCTCCACTAATATAATACGCTATTTGTAGAATTACAACCCCAATTCCCCCCCAAAAAGTTGTGACATTGTGTAAAATGTAAATAGAAACAAGCTGCAGTTATTTGAAAATCCACTTAATGCTCAAACTGATAAACTTCAAATATGCACGCATTCTGAATTATATGCCTGCAACATGTTTCCAAAAAGTTGGAATGGAGGGAACAGAAGACTGGTAGAGTCGTGGAATGCTCAGAAAAAAAACCTGTTTGGAACAATGGACAGGTTAACTGGTAGCAGGTGATAGTATCATGATTGGGTATAAAAGGGGCATCCTCGGAAGGCTCAGTTGTTTACAAGCAAGGATAGGGTGAGGATTGTTACCAGCAGTAACTTCAAAAGCCAGCATCTGTGGTGGTATGGGTGTGTGTTAGTGCCCATGGCATCATGGGTAACTGTCACATCTGTGACATACAGGTTTTGGAGCAACATATGCTGCCATCCAGACGAGGTCTTTTTCAGGGACGTCCCTTTTTATTTCAGCACAACAGTTGACACATTCTGCAGGTGTTCGAACAGTGTGGCTTTATGGTAAAAGAGTTCAGGTCTGCAGTGCAGACCTGTCTCCCACTGAAAATGTGTGGTGCATTATAAAGCACAAAATAAAAATGGGGACTGGGGACTGGGCTTTTTATTGATGTTTTATTCAATGTCCCAACTTTTTTTCAATGTATTTATTAGATTCCACTGGTGGCAGCGCAGGATTGTTTCTGACTCTTGTGATTCAAACATTTCCAGTAACTCAAAAGTGCTGTGAAGTCCAAAAGTCAAAATTCATTAAAAGAAGATAGATGTAATCAATTCTGAGTTTCAGCAGGTTTTTTATATAACAAAATATTCTGCTTCAATCCATATTTGTTGCTGTTTAGACTTTTAAAAACAACCTTTTTACTGCAGCCAAAAAAACTCTCAGCCTTCCTGCTTGTTGCACACAAAGGGCGACACGCTTATATTCATTAAAGAAAGTTGAATTAATAAGAAAAAGACTAACTCATTTAATCTGATGGTTTTTAGGGTGATGGTGTGAAAATATTACATCAGACATTAAAGTTTCATTTGAAAACCTCAATAGAAGTTTCAAATGTAAAAAAAATGACATTTGGCACAGCCGTAGTTACTAGTATCACAATAAGGGGATTGATACAGTCTGCTTTATAGTAGGTTTGCATCTTATTTCACCTCAATTCAGTCTAATTTTAAGGAATATAAAGTGTTTGTCCAGTGTTGCTACATTGTCATCATGTCTGTTTCCTTCCTCTCCAGCTTTCTTATCGCTCACTCATTTGGGCGGAGGATGCTGTATCCCGGCTCTGTAGGTCTCCTGCAGAAAGCCATGAGGCCGATGCTCCAGCAGGGCCAAGCTAGGTTAATAGAAGAGGTAAACAAAAACACATACTCACTCTCTAACTGTCTATACTTGCTTCAATAAATACCAATCATCAGTCTCTGTCAATTTCACACAATTTTCCCACAGTTTGATGGCCAAAGGAACAAGCTTGTGGCCTGCGACGGTAATGAGATTGACACAATGTTTGTGGATCGAAGGAGAGATGGGGGACCAAACGGCCAGACTCTGGTAAGTGCCTGCAACAACTTGTTGTTTTTGTGCCTTGGGCTTGTTCCAGGGTCCAACAAAATTTGTGTTACATCAGTCACTTTGCATCTGGGTGTTGAAACATATCAATTCTGCCACAGGTCATCTGCTGTGAGGGGAACGCAGGCTTCTATGAGGTGGGCTGCATGAACACTCCACTGGAGGGTGAGTAGTCCTCTACATCAGAAGAGTTATTTTTTTGTTGAAAAACACAGATTTTTAAATTTATTTTACTGCTGTATTTCCATTATAGTTACAGGGAGAGTTTGGGTTATTTGATGTGGGGTTGTATGAGATATTTACTGAAAGTGTATTTACCTACAGTAGATGCTAGTTAGCATGCCCCCAGTTTGGAGAAGTACTAGCACGGAAGCAAAGCAATGTACTGCTGTGGACGGAGAGAGAGAGGTCTACTCAAGTAAAATCAGTATCAGTTTAAGTGTACCTATATTTAGAAGATTTTCCCTGCCTTACCTCACCATCAGACAGCCTTTTCTGACTGGAAACTGCTGTTAAACAAGCCAAATATCGCTCTCTCCTTATCAACCAAACTGCATGGGTGAAATCAGTCATTTTACCTCGCAGAACATGGGAGTTGCTGGCCTACTGCTGCCTCGGTCTAAAAGTTTGTTCATGTTTATTGTGTGACTTTGGTGTTGTAACAAATAAACTAACAAATAAGGCAGCGATGGACCAGCAGCTCCTGTGTCCTCTGAGGTAAAATGACTGATTTTGCCTGTGGAGTCTGGATAGTGTGGAGAGAGCAATATTTGGTTTGTATAATGGTGGTTTCCCGTCAGAAAAGGCTGTCTGACAGCGAGATAAAGCCATAACAATATTCTAAATGTAGCGTACACGTAAAAAAAAAAAAGGTCCACCTAAAAAAAAATCTTTCCATTTAGGTGGCTAAAATCCATTCTGTTGTTGACCCTGTCTGCAGCAGTGCATTGTTTAGCTTCCTTGCTGGTACCGCTGTTTCCCCAAACTGGGGGCATGCCAGCTGCCATGTAATGTAGTAATACACTGATAAAGAATCCAGACTGTTCCTTTAAATCTTGTGTTGATGTCCACTGTAGGTGGTTACTCTGTACTGGGCTGGAACCACCCTGGCTTTGGAGGCAGTACGGTAAGCAGTGTTGGCAGATTTGGTGCTACATTTAATCCTTGAACCAGCATTAGTTTACAGTGTCTGCCTGTGCTTCACACAGTCTTAACAAACAACACAGAGGGAAAAGAACGGCATGTTGAAATTCTGGTTTCAGTTTGGCAATGTTGCACAAGAGGAAAAGTACACTCCCATGGTCGATATCAGCAGTGGAGTGGAATGAAACATTGTAAATCTGTTAACTCTGTGGAACAGCTTGGTTTTGTAGGTGGGTGGAGTGTTACTGTTATGTTTAATAATGCATGGATATTGCTTTTTGACTTTGACTATCTTTCTGCCAGGGAGTGCCATTCCCCCAGAATGAGGCCAACGCCATGGATGTAGTGATCCAGTTTGCGATACACAAGCTGGGCTTCCAGCTCAGCGACATTGTCGTATATGCCTGGTCCATAGGGGGATTCACAGGTACACAAAGACAAGAATAATACATGATGGACACATTTTTTATTGTATAAATGTGCAGTGGTGGAAAGAGCACTGAAAATCTGTGCTCACAAAGAAGTACAGTTACTTTACTGAAATGTTGCTCAACTACAAGTAAAACTACTGCTGTTAAAAAATATTTAATAGAAACTATCAGTCACTTCTTGATGCATCATCAATAGCAGGCATTCAGTTGAAAGAAGTTTCTGTTTCTTCAGTCAAAATTACTCCAAACTACAGATGACAGGTTTGGAAATTAATTCAGATTGTAGGTCTACTCTGTAGTGAAGTAGATTAAATAGTGTAATGCACTTAAAAGTAAAATTACAGACTTGAAAACATACTCATAAACGTACAAATGCCCCCCCAAAAAATGACTTCAAAGTGTAACTGTACCAACAGGTCTGAGCCTAAGTCCACCCACTGCATAAATTTGAAAAATGCTAGACTGAGGGAAGGGTGGCAGGGTGGCAGGGTGGGGTGCACAGGACAACAACTGTAGGGGCGTGGCCTTGAAGCCACACTGACAGCCACTCATTGTCGCAGTAACACTACAAGTCAGAGCTAACTAACCATGAGCAGCCGCTGGAGGACTCAGTATCTGTGGAGAAATACTGGAAGCAGTCTGCTGGAGCTTTGACAGTCACTAGAAGCACTACAAGTTTCTGTTTTGTAGCTTGCCGAGCTAACGCTACTGGCTCTGAGAGGCTCGCAGCTGTTGTGTTCTGTGTGTGTCTATGGGGGAGGGTCAGTACAGCTGTATCCTTGCTGTTAATCACGGGATCGTCATCGAGGGAAGGAATACAGTCTGGTGGTGCTCAACAACCATCAAAATGCAGCAAAATGTAAAAAATATTAAGTAGAGGGATAGCAAAAAACAGTGTGAACTCCTGTGAATAATGAGTCTCAGTCGGCATATGTTTGAAAATTAGTGCACAGACTCCCACTCAAGAGCAGGGGTTGGCAGGGCTGGGGGAAGTGGGCAGCCCAACTCTGATTAAAGGTCATTAACCTGATGTGTTTTTTTTTTTTTTTTTAAATATAACTCTCATGAGATAGTGCAGTCCTAAATGGTCAGCTCTGCAAGTTCCAGGATGATTTACAACAGTGAGTGGTGTTTTGAGCATTTTTCAACCCATGAAATGCAGATTTTTTTTTTTTTTATAAATCTATCAAGAAATGTTAATTTTAAGACTGGCATTCACGTGTTTCATAACAGAACAGGAATGTAATTTAGTTTGCAGCTCAAAAAAACATGCTTAGGTGTGCAGTACATCTTTAATTACAGTAGCATGAGCAGTTGTTACTTCCACCCCTGCACATGTGACTCATTTTATCAAGTCCTTCCTTTATAATTCTGTGTAACTCTGCTTTTCCATAACATGTCCTGCTATCCCTCTATTTCCTCTCTTAGCCAGTTGGGCAGTGATGTCATACCCAGAGATCCAATCAGTAGTGTTAGATGCTTCTTTTGATGACCTCCTGCCTCTGGCCCTCAAAGTCATGCCTGACAGTTGGAGTAAGTCCAAGAGGTTAAAAATCATACACTCTATTGATTGTTTGAAGCCGGTATGTTTGTTCTACCAGCTGAATTATCTTGGTTCTCCCTCAGGACCGTTGGTACAGCACACAGTAAGGCAGTACATGAACCTCAACAATGCTGAGCAGCTTCTCAAGTGAGTGGGACAGTCTATTTATAGTGACACTAATCACAGGAGTCAAAGTCTGCATCATTGAACATTACGCAACATATTGGGGTGTAATTGTGGAACGAAATTCTTTGTTGGCGCAGCTCACAGTGATGTGGCTGATGATTAAAACGACTCCTCCTCTTCCTCCAGATATCAGGGACCAGTCCTGCTGATCAGGAGAACCAGAGATGAGATCATCACCACAACGTAAGTCTCCCACAGTCCGTCTTAAAATGTCTTAATATATAGGTTTGGTTATTAAGTATAGGTGCTTTCCACTGGGGTTACACATGCATAACAACAGACTTTCTTTCACCTGACATTTAACCACTGTTGGACTGCTGTTTTTTTAAGGAAACATATTATTTTGTCACCTCAATACTAAGAGACTCATCTACTGTTTACATACAGTAATTGTCTATACACTGAGGGTTAAGTGCCGTACTAGTTGATGCGGCAGTAGGAGGAAGCATCCAGTGAGGTGGTCACCAGACATTGACACTATATGATAATATGTTGTACACTTTACAGGGGTCCAGAAGATGTCATGTCCAACAGAGGCAATGACCTCCTACTCAAACTGCTACAGTTCAGGTCAGTCTCCTGGAGGGTGTATTGTACTACGAAGCAAGTTCGACACAGCAAGGCTTTCTTTGCCTTCTCTGGCTGGGAAAAAACCCTAAAACCCCAGTCAGAGATGAAATAGGTATCACAACAGTGATTATCAGCTTTCTCTGTTAAAGCCACTGTTTCTTCATTAGGCTTGCGTAAATGCTTCATTTGACTCTTCTTCTGCATAAAATGAAGTGTTGCGCGCCACCTACTTCAGTCGAGAGGAACAGGTTGTTATAATGGAGAGGCAAAAAGCAACACTGTTGCAGCAAGAAAGTTTTTAATCGTGTCAATTTGTAATTTCACCACTCAGTGCACTCTCAATGCAAGCCATTTTTTTAAACGTGACAGCTGCACATTAGAGCTCTTGATACAGTAACTTGATACATTATTCTCAAGAAGTGCATTTAGGCCTGCAACTGTCCCCTGATGACAGTTAAAAAATAAAAAACAAATCAAAAGTGAAATGAATTTTATTGATTGAATATTCTCTGCAATAAATACCAATAGACTAATCAATTTTGTAATCAGTGTTCTGAGCTGCAATGCCAGCAGTGTAAAAGAGACCTGGCAGGAAATCAACATCTACCATTAAAAAAATCATCCAAAGTGGTCGGTAGATGCTTCATCATTCATTTAGTGCGTGGATGATCTGCTGTGTAAAATTTAAAGTGTAAATATGATCTGAAGCAAACAGGGAAAAAATGGTTTCCTGCAGCACAAACTGAATGTATGCAGGTTCCTGTGGCAACGCAGTGCACACAGTTTGTGCTGCTCTAACTGCAAAGCTGTGTTTGATGAAATCACTAACGTGTGGCTCAACAGGTTTGCAGATATAACATCTTCTCTCAGGTGAGACTACAGAATATTGTCGGGAAAAGATTTAGCGAAAGGGCAGTTCTTTTTATAGCCGCTATAATTAGAAACTCTGCACATAACCTGTTCCGGAGCAGGTTAGGTGAGCATTGCAAGTTACAATGGCGATCAAGTCGATTAAAAGAGAGCCGCAGTCTTGCCACCAAAAACTCTGGCCTTATACTCAACAACCTCGCTAAACCATCGATCTGTCTTTGTAGTGCACCACTCTGATTTTTCAAACAGCTAATCTCAGTAGTCTCATCGCTGGACACTCAGTGTATTTGGATGTATGGCATGTTTATAAGTGGTGATGTCATTTTCCTGCCCACAGGTACCCCAAAATAATGACAGATGAAGGAGTGAGAGTTGTCAGACAGTGGCTGGGATCCTCCAGTCACTTAGAAGAAGGTAAGTGTGCCCATGTGTTCACGCCACCATCTCACTGTGTGACCTACTTTAAATTGCCGTTAGCCTCTGCTTAAACTTCTGTAAATTAAAATTAAACTTACAGTATTAAACTGAAGAAAAATGTGCACACAGGGTTTAACAGTAGTGGTTGCCAGGTTACTATTGGCAACCATTTTGAGAAATTGGCAACAAATTCTTTAACATTTACGAAACAGGGACAGCAAACAGCAAAATGTTCATCCCAAAATAGACACATTTTAAAACTGGTATTAGTGAAAAGTAGAGATGATGGATAAGCGATGTCTGTGTCACTTGAGGGACTCACAATCCAAGACTTCAAAGCTGAAGGAACAGTGGTTCTGCGTTACGGCTTATAAATATCTTGATGTTTTTAGGCATGTCCACGATATGATATTTATCTTTATATATACATATTCTCCAAAATAACATAAAAAATGCAAACATGATGATCTTATGGAATATGATGCATTGCTGTAGACCCTCGATACTCAATATACTACAAAAAAACTGAACGAAAATAATTCAAATATAGATCACTGAAATGCAATTTAAAATAAGTTTTGTCTGTCCTGTATTTTTGTTTCAATATCAGCCTTTATTACCGGTAGCTTACAAGCTTAACTGCAATGGAAAGATAATAAGCGGTCAATAAAATGAAGACACTGAAAATTAATGCTGCACCAAGTACCAAGTAGTATTGTAACTTCTCCAGTCAAACTATATCTCCAACTTATCCTTTAGGTACCCAGATCTAGAAAAAAAAAAAAAACGACGCAGAAGATTAAGGGGGTACTTGGAGAACTCAGTATTTTCTGAAGTTGTGTGCAGAGTGAAATATTTGAGACACTGCTGTAGACTAAACTACCCAGTAGTAGATAGAGTAGGTAAAACTGGCTTAACCTTAAACATCCACAGCAATAAACATTAATGCATCATTAATATTAACCCAAAAACATCATACATTAAAAATAAAATACACCTAATATTAGCGTCGGGCGCTTTAGCAAATTACCAATATTTTGTGACATTGGAATAATTCAACTTGTTATCAAATTATTTCCATCAGTTGTGATATAAAATTTTCAACCATAGATCTCATTATATAGAGTCTGGGAAGTTCCAAACTACATCACAAAACCCAAAAGAAATCTTTACTTCATATAACGGTTCCAAATCTGATGTGATCCAATCATTAGTAAATAGATGCCCATGCCCCAGAAAAATGTACTTTAACAATTTGAGCCCGATATGTAATTTCTAGGCATTGTCACGTATCTTGGAATATGCCCTTGCCTGCAGGCAAGAAACAAAATTCCAGATGGAATGACTGGTATGTCAGTGTCATTTATCAGGAGTCAGCAGATTCCTCATTTTTAGTGGCCCTTACATTTTGCAAATAACATGCACCAACGCATACCCTCAATCATAATGTCACCCCCTTACCCACAGGTCTTTGTTACAGTAGGCATGACCAAGGAATGGGGCATCCTTCCTGCTAAGTCATTAATCCCTTGATCTGCACCAACTCACGGAACAGTGTCATCTGATCATTAAGGAGCCACCATGACTTTCTTTTCCTCTTCTCCAAGTATCTTTAATAGAAAAAAATAAGCCATTTCTTTTCCTGTTAATCATATTAGTGTTTTTTAAGGCTACCTCCCTTCTAGTCCAAACCCCAATCACCTATTCCAGCATTTACCACTGAGGAAATCTCTTTCCTTCCATATTAAACTCATAGGCTCTCGAGTTCTACTGTTGTATATTTTCCCTCGATTTGAAGTCTTACACCCAACAAAAGTGCATCATTAAGTAATCGTCCCTCCCTCGATCATGTTCTGGAATTTTTTTCCCGCCCTTAAACCCTTAAGGAAGAAGATTTAGGCATCCGCCAGACAGTCCGAGCTAATATAATAAGCGTTGCACTTTGTTCTTAGCCCCAATATTATTAGTTCTCTGCAGTCTCCTTAGATGTTTTTCTCTGCTTGATGCATGCCAAGAATTGACACCTTCTCAAACAGACTAGACATCTTTTCCACGACCACGGGATGTGTCTTTCGACATGGTTGTTTAGGAAATGAGAAGCAACTCATTGCACCAGTTGGGGTTAAATAACTTGTTGCCAGCTGAAAGATAATCGCCCATGCAGTAATTATCCAATAGGAGGCTCGTACCTATTTGCTTAGTTAAATCCAGGTGGCGACTTTTTTTTTGGCCGGGCAGTGTATATAATAATAAAACACTAACATTAGGGTGGGGCGATATGAACAAATATCACAATATTTTTGATGAAATACCTGGATATAAATATCAACTTGTTATAATAATCATCAGTAATGTGGATATGACAAAGTGTGTGAAGGCAAACAGTAGAACCACTATAACAGTCTGGTAAGTTCACAAAAATACATCACTTTAAAAACCACGAAAAGAAAACTTACTTCATATAACGATTTCCAAAATCTAAGATGATATCTCATATCAATATAGTATTGATATATTGCCCAGCCCCCGAAGAAAAATTTACTTTTAAAAGTGTTGAGCCCTGATATGTCTATTTTTAGGATTTTCACAGTTAGTAAGTTGGTATTATAACAGCATATGTGTTGCTCACTCTTGCTCTGCAGCGTCAGTGTACAGTGGCTACGAGGTGGACGATGACTGGTGTGTGTCTGTGCTGCAGTCTTATCAGGCAGACAGAGATGTTTTGTTTCCATGGAGTGTTGGTAAGCCCTGGGCCCTTTCACATTTATTAGGCAAATAAATTGCACACAACGCTACCCTCATACATACATGTATCACCTCACAGCACGTTTACCTACACACGCTGTCTTTGTTGCCAGGTGAGGACATGACTCTAGAGGGAAGGCGGCAGCTGGCTCTTTTCCTGGTAAGTCAATAATCTATTGTTATCTATGCACTCAATCTCAGCGTGTACAGTTGCTCCTCCTGTCTGATGTAAAGGGAAGCCACCTGTTGTCTTTGTCTCGTCTCTCTCAAGTCGGGTTTAAAAAAAAAAAAAAGTCTAATTTCCTTTTCTTTAATAATCCCCATTTTCTTGTTAAAATTTGGCTCACCTCTCCTTCTCGTCCAAAAAAAAAAACCCCACATCACAGCTATTCACAGACATCATTACCACTGAGGAACACTTTCCTGGTCGCCATAGTAACCAGCTCACCTGTGCTCTCAGGTTGACTGGTGTAATATATTTCACCGCGCTCAGCTTATTGAAGTCATTTAACATCAAACAAGAGGAGTGCCATCAATTACAGCTAATGCTATGCTTTCCCTCCCTCGGTAATGCCTTCTGAATTAGGCTTTATTCACCTCCCGTGTAAACCCTTAAGAGATGGAAGAGATTTGTATGGCACCGAGCCAGACAGACCGGAGCTAATATAATCAAGTTCTGCACTTTTTGTTCATTGCCCTCCCACACCTCTCATTCTCCATTCCTCCTCCATCCCCGCTGTCTTTTTTTTTTTTTTTCTTTTTGTCTCTCCAAGGCGCGGAAGTACATGCGAAACTTTGAAACAACACACTGCACTCCTCTCCCTGCCTCCGAGTTCCACTCGCCCTGGAGACTGTAAAGAAAAAGAGAGGAAGAAGGATGGATGGATGGATGGATGAGAGGAAATGAGCAGCAGAGGATTTGGATGGCCTGTGGTCAGAGCCTGTTCCTGGCATGGTGTGAATGTATTACTGTGATTTTGTTCCAGATTCTTTCCAAACAGTTTGTTGTTGTGTACAGTGTTGCTGTGATGGCATCTGGAAAGATCTGGTCTACTATCGCTCCCACCTTCCTCCCCTCCACCCAAAAACTTGTAATATAAGGTACACCTTTTTTTTTTTTTTTTTTTTCTTGAGGTTAGTGTTCAGTCATACTTCAGTTATTGTCTCCTAAAGAAAAAGGAAAAAAAGTGCATTACATGTAAATGCATAAGCCATCTCTCACTCCTTCCACTGTTCCATCTTTGGCTGGGTTTTGAAAGAAGGAATTATAATACATTACTATAACTTAAACGATATAAAATATCTTAAAGGTTTGGATTTTTTGAAGCAGGGTTGTATGAGGTACTTATTCATAGTCAATGTATTAGATGGCGGTTGCCACGCCCCCAGTTTGGAGAGGCAGCAGAAGCAAAGCAGTGTACTGCTGTGGGCAGGATCAGCAGCAACATATGTTTTAGCTGTTTAAAGACAAAAATCAATATCAGTTTAGTGTACAATATATTTAGAATATTCTCCACTTTACTTTGGTTGGTTTGGAGAAAGCATATTGATATTTGGCTTATATAATGGTGGTTTCCTGTTGACAAACTCCATAGGCCAAAATCATTAATTTTGCCTCGCAGAACTTGGGAGTTGCTTGTCTACTGCTGCATCATTCAGTTAGTTTGTTTGTGTTATTTTGTGACTTTGGTGAATTCAAAAACACCAAAGTCACAAAACAACACAAACAAACTAACAGGATCTAACAACAGGTAGATGAGCAACTCCCATTTTCTGTGAGGTTAAATCAATGATTTTGTCAATGGAGTTTGGTTGGTCTGGGAAAGCAATATTTGGCTTATGCAGCGGTGGTTTTCTCGTCAGAAAAGGCTGTCTGGCGGTAAGGTTAAGTTGTGAAAATATTCTAAAGGTAGTGTACACTTGAACTGATGATTTTTTGGCAGATGCTATTTGCACTTGGGTTGGAATAGCCAATGAGGTTATTTACAACTGTTTATATAGCCTAATGTGACAGAGACAAGCACTCAGGTGTCTGTAGCCAGTGCTATTACTATTTACACCCACGATGATCTTTCCTTAAACCCAACCAAAGTAGCTTTGTTTCCTAAACTTAACCAAACTGTGACTTTAAGTGAAAAGATAATTAGAAAAACCATAAATACCAGGTACCACTGACATGTACTTTCAGACTACGATCAAATCTCATTCTTCTAGGGTGGGAGTTGATCTCTTCTGCAGGAAAGGCTTCTGCTTAACCCATTCTTCCATCACAGGCTCTAAAAAACAGCACATTTGTCACTCTCTTATACACTCTGGTTAAAATACATTTTGCTGCTGACCCTGTCCACAGCAGTACTTGCTTAGCTTCCATGCTGGTGACCCTCCGCTTCTCCAAACTGGGGTCGTGCCGGCTGCAATCTAATGTAGGTGATACAGTAGGTAAGTATCTCACACAATCCCGCTTTAAAAAATCCAAACTATTCCCTCAATGGTGTCAGGTCAGAGGAATTTTAATCTTTAAAAATGCAGCCAAAGTGTTAAAAGCTTTTCAGGTTTATTTCTTTTTCTGTGGACACCGTCTCTACGAACAAAGCTGTATGTTCTGCTTACATGTTCTATTAAATCTGCCGAATAAAATGTTTGACATAAACTGAATTCATTTGTTCATTACTTAAGTGGTAATCAGAACAGAGATTCAAGAGACCTGGATGAATAGATTGCCTCAGAACAATATGCTGCTGAAGTCAACTGTCTGTCATAAGAGCTTTATTGAATTCCCTCCACACTACCATCAAAAATGAATATGAAAATTAACACACTGACATGAAAAAAGTGGAAATAAAGTCCTGATTTACATTAATCCTAAAGGGAACGTTACATCATTTTCCTGAAGTTGTCCATGGCTTCTGTCACTTTTTCAAGTTCGGTTTGGCTCTGCCGTAGCTGCGGAGAAAAGGAAGCAATTATTTACCAAGAATTCATGTCAGAGCACCTAAGAAAACATTGCAAACCAATTTCTTTTTCCCACCTTCTCAGCATCCTGCTCCTGCACCTTCGCTGGCACTTTCTCCTTGTAGTCGCTCTTTGCCATTTTCTCTCTCAGTTTCTCCATCTGCTTCTCCAAGTCACCTTTCTTTGTCATCAGCTTAGCCACTTCCTTCTCCACATCGATCAGGCCCTGGGGGAATTGAAGGGAAGTAAAAGATAGGGACGACAGTTGTAAATTAAGATCTTGTTATTTCAGGTCAGTAAAAGAGGAACAGAGGAACACTAAACTCAATTTCAGTAGTGTTTGCAGCATCTTTACCTGCCTTGATTACCAAGTAGGTGAGGTGCATTAATGTTCTTAGGTAGTCATGTAACTTGTCAAAACAAAACCAGTGAATTAAACTGATTTAGAACTTAAGAATAAGTGGAATATGGCAACTAACACCTCATCTTGTGTCTAAGGAAGCTAAAACAAACCAGAATTAATGTGGGAGAGAGCAAACAAAATTTAGGAGAATAACCGCCCTCACCTTGAGCATAAGGTTGACAGTACATCTGTCAGAGGCGATGGCGACCGCACAGCCTTCTGGGATAGGCTGGTTGGCTGTCAGAGGAATGACGGCCTGAGAATAAGACAAGGTCTGAATCTGCAGACTATACTTCTGCACCAGGGACACAGTCGCAGAGTCGATGCACTGGAGGTAACCTGGGAGAGAAATGGGAAAGTTGAAGTTAAGATAACCTTTTTCACAGCAGCCATTTTGACGTGAAATAGTAAACACAGATTGTTACCAATGATAGTAATTAAGGTTCTGTTCCATTTGGCTTTTGTGCATGTTGGCTCACTAGAAAGGTTCTGCTACACTAAATGGAACAGGTCTTTAATTAGCGTCATTGTTTTCACAGTAGCCATATTGATATGAAATAGTAAACAGCTGTTATCGGTCTGTTACATTCATTAGTAAATATTCAGGTGCTTATTAAAAAGTAGGAATAACACAATGTGAAAATACTCCATCAATAAAAGTCCCACATTCAAATCTTAAAGTAAATGCACTGTAGTATTGTCGGACAAATACTTACAGTCTCAAAAGTAAAAGTATTCCTTGTACAGAAAAATGAAATTATTATAAACAACAAAATAGGCAAAATGTGTTTTATATTTTAGATTCTTCAAAAGCAAAAAAGACTGAACACCGTCTTCTGCCCTTGCAATCAAAAGATTTGATCTCTTTTCTGCATTTGCAATCAAAGATTTAATCTTTGATTGCAAATGTAGACCATAGTGTGTTAAGAGTCTTTTTGCTTTTTATTGTTGACTTACTGTCGCACCTGTCGACCTACAAATGTGCTAAAGTTTTTTCCTCTTAAATATTTCAGATTCTTCAAAGTAGCAACCTTTTGCTTCGATGACAGCTTTGGATGCTGTTGGTATAATCTGAACCGTTTCTTACATAAAAAACAAAAAGTGTCCAAACTTTGACTGGTGCTGTATGTTAGATCTCTAGATTGTTATTTGCTGATGATTTAATGTGTAAGCAACACTAAATCTGTACCTGGCAGAGGTGGAGTCGATTTTAAACAGTTTAATCTACTACAATGCTATCTTATTTCATTAGCCCATCGTACATCTTGACTGTAAAATTTCTATCATCACATAACTATCATTATAGATCATAGTAACAATGTTACAAAAATAAACTATGAGAATTACACCCAGATTAAAGGCCTTTGCACACCAAGAGAATGAGCTTGTGACTGTGAGGTTGACAATTCAATCCCCGACCGGCAGGATTGGGTGGGAAAACTGAAAGAGCAGCGATTGCCCCTCCCTCACTACAATCACTGAGGTGCCCTTGAGCGAGACTCTTAACCCCAACCGCTTCAGTGGAGCTGCTCAGACTGTGGCTGTACTGGGCATCTTACAGGTGTGAATGTGATCAGGGGTTCCTGAAAAAGAAAGCATCGCCCTCAATGAAACTCCACTGAATAAATAAAGGTTAAAAAAATGTTTTTTCATCTTTTCACGTTTAAAAATAAAAATGACCTCAAGTTGTGCCAATTAAGTTTACAGACGGACTCAGATACTTTTATCCATCATAAATGTTTTCGGAAAACTCTCTCGCATCCAGTGAATGATGATGGTTATAAGAGGAGGATGAAACAAAGGATGAGGACAGCACACAGTCGCTCTTCCTCTCTGTATTTATCGCTGCATAGTGTGAAAACAAGAAAAGGAGGAGTGCTCAGCAGCTTCAGGTGGCCGTGGTGCCAAATTCAAAGAGTGGCAACAGCCTCAGGTGGTACCTCCAGTGGAGAGAAGCAGCGTCAGGCCTTGCAGGAGCTGCAGACAGATGAGATATTCACTTTTCTCTCCAGCTTGGCCCCCGGTATGAGGGGACTCACCCCACAGAAACTGTCCTAGAAGTGCGAGCTAGGACCACAAAATCATCCTCGCTGCTCGACAACTTCACTCTGTCTCACATCGTGGATGTTTGCAACGAATGTAATAATAAAACACACTGAACTTCAGTGTGCAGGGTTTCTGCGCCTAACAATTTTTATTTTATTGGATGATGCATTTAAAAAAAAAAACCACATAAAAAGTGCGGACTTGGTGTGCAAAGGCCTAAATAAGCACTGGAATTTCCCTCTCTAACCGAGTTGATGAATAGTTTTCTTAAACCAGGATTTATTTTAGAGTTAGAGATGTAATTTAGTTTGTGTGTCATCTTACAGTCAGCCCTGGTCTTGGTCAGGTTATAGTCGGCCCTCAGTGACCGGATGGTCTTGACCACAGTCATGGTGAACTCCATGTCACGGTCGACCTCCTCACTGTGCCAGCAGAACTGCAACAAAGCACAGAACAGCTCATTAGACCTTCAGTGACCAGTATGTGGTTCATGCTCTCAAAGTATGTGGAACTGCAACTTAAATAAAAAATATTTCTTCAGTTCTGTCCCGTGCAGGCATTTGTAAGTCAACAAATCTTCTTTGACAACCCTCGTTTGACCCCCATCTTTATCTCACCTCCTCGGTGTCGGGGTAGGATGTGACACTGATGCTCGGGGGATCACTCTGGGGTCGTCGTCGTGGTAACCTCTGGTAGAGCTCCTCAGTGACGAAGGGCATCAGGGGAGACAGGAGGCGCAGACCAACTTCTAAACAGGTGTAAAGGGTCTGTCTGCACACCAGGGCCTGTCTCTGACTGGCGCTGTCCTCCTCTGCTTTACTGAACACTGGCTTCACGCTTTCCTGCAGGACACGAGGAGGGAAAAGACGAGGAACAAACAGTTGAATCTGTTTTCGGCCCTGAGTACACAGTCTTCAGCCATCTTGCATTAAAGTGTGTTTTGGGTGATCGGATTGCAATCAGACTGTGCATGATCACATGAAAGTAGGCACCGACGGCAGATTGTGATCAGATTAGACAGATTGTGACCATAGTAACCAAAGTGGAAATGCACTGGTGCATTCGATCCATATACGAATACTGGGCAGAAATATGCAATTGTGCACAACTCAGGTGCTGCCAACTTGGCTTCTTTGTCACTAGATTTAGACCCTCTTATGACTTTATTCCTACAAAAGCAACTAGCAACAAACTTAGTAACTTATTCTGCCAACAGTGCCGAGTACTCCTCTCCTCTTGCGCTCGCGTGTAGTCAGTCAGGAGGACGCTGCTCGCTGCAGGAGAGGGAGTTCAGTTGTAGTGAGTTTCTATGGTTACGCTCTCCATCTGAAATTTTCTCTGGATTGGAACTTCTCAAAGTGTGAGTGAGCTCCTCTCACTCTTTCTCCCTAGAGCAGGATGTTCCTATAGCCCCCCCTTTTGTTGGCAAACATGATGTTTTTTGTGGGCGGAGCTTGGGAGGAGGTAAAACAATCCTCTAAACACGTTAGCTTACACAAGCTAGCAAGTTTTGCTGGCTTGTTTCTTAATTATGGCTTCTGAATGTGTGCGGTCACTCACTCTCCAGGACTGTGAGTGTAACTTGAAAAAGTTCACATTAACCAACGGAAGCAGACTGGGCGACCCATACACGCTAACTCAATGGATGGACGCGCTTTATACAACTAAAGGGTCGGACGATTGGACGCCGATATCACCAGCTGTTTTTTGGTTTATTTTGCAGAAGCGACAGGTGCTGCTCCGCAACCCACATTTGTTCAACGGCTCAGTACACACCCACGGAGGACGAGTTAAAGTAAAACAGCCTGTAGAGCCAGACTATTTTCACAATTAATGCAGTGAATTAAAGATTTATTTGTCTCAAGCCAGAGATGGTGATTGTTATGACAGTGAAAAGACTAACAAAGATGGTTTTGTTTTTTTCTGTCGAGTTTGAGAGGATTGACGAGATAATTAAAGGTGTATGTAACAGAGACACTTGAATTCAAAAGGTAATCAGTTGTATTTTTCTATTTAATGAGGAAAATAGGGTGAAAATGTTTCCTTTCTTGAGATTTTATGAGTTCTCTTTATTATTTTGTTGCAGCTCACACAATCTCCCAGCTTTGGTCTTACTGCATTTAATCCGTATTTTTTTTCTGACTGGCAGTGGCAGCTGGTCTGCGATAAAACTTCAATTTTGGGCCATTACTACTTTGATTCTGGCACCAACAACTCAGCAGGATGACATTTTCTTTCTGAGTGTTTTTGCGGCCGGTTTTCCCCTTGTTTTCCCTCCAGCTAACACCGTGACGTAATCGTGACATCAGCACTAAAAGGGCTTGTAAACATGCAAACAGCTCATTTGATCTTATGAATATTTTAATAGTTCGTTTGAGTTTCTCTGTCACTCTGCCTCTGCAGTTCCTGTATGGTCACAGGAGTGCCATAAAAGAGAATAAATCTGTAAAAGACTAAGAAAGTTAATGTGGAAATGAAACATTAAACAGTCTGATCTTGAAAATATTTAATAGTTTGTTTGATCTCCTCCGTCCTTTCATAGATTTTTAATAAAAAAAAAACTCTTACTTCAAATATACGATGTCCTTGAAGTGAGTTAGACATTATTAGGCTTGCTCTCTCTACCTTCTGTGTGGCTGCTCATCTCTCCCTTGCTACAACCAACACGACCACATGCTTTATGCAAATGAATGTGCGATGACTTCATAAACATGCAAATGAGCGTATGACATCAGCTGGCAACTTTTGGAGCTGATGCTACTGCTCACTGTAAAAACTGATCCCAGATCAGATCTCAGTGTGGACATTTTAAGACCCTTTTACTGGTGTATAAAACTCTTAACAGGGTTTGTCCTGGATATTAATCAGACTTGCTTTTATCCTTTGAACCCTATTTTTTATGGTCTATTTATTATTTATATATTTATATGCCTTGTCCTTTGATTTATTATTAACTTATTTATCTTTTATTCTCTGGATTGTTCTCTTTTTAAACCCAACCTTATCTATTTCTTGGTTTTGTTCACTTACTCTTTATCTACTGTTTAGTTTGTACTTATTAATTGATCGACTTTTGTTATTTTGAGTTTTTATCCTGCCTCTGGTGTTTCCTCAATTATCAGAGCGTTTCCTCAGTTCCTGTTTTTAATGAGTCCTCTTCTTATTTTAGGGCTTTATCAATTACAAAGTCATTGCTGTGTGTGTGCGCGCGAGTGGGTAGGTGGGGGGTGTTTTATTGTTTGAAGCACTTTGTGTTGCATTTGTCTGTGTAAAAAGTGCTCTATAAATAAAGTCTGAGGGACTGATTGAATGGAGACACATTAATACCAGGTGTAGATGTAATCAGGTTAAATACAATCTGGATACAAGATGCATTTCAATGCAAGGTGAAAAGGAAGTGATAAACTTTTTACGTGCACTCACATAATCTATTTAAAGTGAATGGATTTCAGCTCCCCAGTTTCTTACCAGATAGACGTCGCAGAGCTCGTACAGCCAGAAGTTGTAGATGGCGGTGGTGATGCCGGGGAAGTCGTAGGCCTTGAAGCTGGCGTCACAGAGACCGACAGCAGCGCTCAGTCGAGACAGGATCCACCTGTCTGATACGCTCTCCTCTCCACACAGCTGAGAGGAGTGAATGAAGTGAAAAGAGGAAACATTTCAGATTCAGTTAACTCCTGTACCGGGCGACTCCCAAGTGTCAGCGTGTGCAAGTTGATGAATATAAAGCAGGGCTGCTTGTGGGGAAACGAAACCCCCCAGACGAGAAATGGTAACAAGAAGCCAGTTTTACTAAACATTTACTTGGTCAAAAATATGATAGGTGTGTCACTGGATGAATATAAATAAGCATGGAGCAGTCTTTGTTTATATTTTCAGAGTGTCCTCTCATCTCCTCTTCTGGCTGGTCTCACCTGGGCTTTCTCTGACGGTACAAAGTTGTCTCCCAGCGTCTTCATGGCGAACTTCACAGCATTCCACAGCTTGTTGCAGAAGTGACGGTAGCCCAGGATACGGTTGACATCCAGGTTGATGTCCCTACCTAGGAGACGCACACAGGAATAAATGATCACTTCAGTATATATTAAAATAGATTTGTAACAACTGACCTTGCACTGACAGGATGGTAAAGCCGTTTTTCTTTTGCAGCGTTTTGATTTATTTTTTGAAATCAAGGTTGAGATCCAGGCTGTGGGCCAAAGGAGGTGCAACAAGAGAGAGAGTTAAGAAAAACAAAAAAGACAAATGAGTTCACCTTGGCTGGTGTAGGCACACAGGGCGAACCGGAGAGCATCTGTGCCACACTCTGGGATGCCATTTGGGTAGTCTGACTTCTGGCCTTGCTTCGCCTTCTCCACCTCCAGAGGATCCAAGTTGCTGTCCGTCAACTGGGCATGAAGACCCTGAAGGGTAGAAGAAAATGGGGGATAAGTCACCGTTTGAAAAATGAAATAATCTTCTTTTTTCATCTCGAAAATGAGAACCCCCTTTCAACTGCTTGATGTTTTAATTAAGCAGACAGAAAAGGACTCTTAAAGGGAAACATTAAGGGTAAAGTGCACTTTACTACAAGTCCTTCAGTGCCCTCTAGAGGACAGGTTTGCTTCCTCCTGCGGAGCAGTTTCCCCCCTGGCTGCTGAGGAGATTGATGGCCTCAATAAAAGCTTGTTGGAAGTGGAAAAGGGTGCTTAATAAAGCTTACATAAGAATATTGGCCTCGGGGGAGCAATGAGTGTGTGGTGACCATGTAAAAGACAACCCAAACGGGAGAGAGGAAAGACTTTATGTATGCGTATATCTGGACATGCATCAAAGTGTGATTAAGGAGATCTACCTCCAGGGAGATCCCTGTGATGACGTCCAGGGGGTCAATGACGTTGCCCAGAGATTTGCTCATCTTCCTTCCGTGGGCGTCCCGCACCACCGCATGAAGATAAACCTGGAAAAGCACAAATACAAAGAGTTATCATTACTTAGTCATGTCCTCTTGAGAACACTAACACCACATCCTGTTGTTTTATATTTTAGTTTTGGCAGCTTTTATTGTTCCCACCTCTTTGAAGGGGAGCTTGCCAGTCAGTTTGAGGCCCATCATCACCATACGGGCGACCCAGAAGAACAGGATGTCGTGGCCCGTCTCCAGCAAGGTGCCAGGGTAGAACACATTCAGGTCCTGACACTGAAGGAAAACCGTATATATGAATGTTTATGATAAACACTCATAAACACACTGAGAAAACAAAGAAACATTATCATTTTTTTCATAAAAAAAACACTGAGAGGTACAGTGACATGGGCGTGTCCCAGATTAGTATATTAAAGGACCAGGTTTCCAGGTTTTCAAATGGAAACTCTGACTCATCTGTTTGCAAAAAATGTGACATACACATTTACACCTGGCATTAAAATGCGATCTGTCACCACATCTGGAGGAAGTCTGTCTCGCACTGTGTTTGGATCTTTAGTAACTTAGTAAAGCTTTACTTATGCAGCACCATTACAAAATCCTTCACACAAACACAAAAAATAAAATTATAATACAGAACACAGCACAATCAAAGACAGATCAAATTAACAAACCAAAACAGGGGAAAGAGCTATAAAAAGGTTTGCCTACAGAGATGGGTTTTTAGAAGATTCTGACAATCTGATTGATTGTGGTTGATAGTTGATGGCTCCAGAGGGTTGGGGCGAAAACTGCAAAGAAGCAGCCACCTTTGTTTTGCGGTTGGGGCAGGGGGCGGATAAAAGGCTGAGATTTGAGGACGGGAGAAGTTGAGAGGTGGAATAAAGGATAAGAGGATCGGAAATGGGGTGCGAGAACAGGGGTGATGTGGGACTGCCGGCTGGTTCTAGTTAAAACCCTGGCAGCTGCATTTTGAACCAGCTGTAGACGCTTTAGAGTGTGGACTGATTAAGACACGTGTAGGTAGGTGTAAAAAAACACTCCGTACACAACATAACATTGATTGAATGAAATGAATTTAGAGAGTGAGTAAGTGAGAAGGCTGAAAGAGACGTGCCTCCAACTACTGATTAGATGTCTATTCTGTGCCATGAAACCTCCAGAAGATGCATTATTCAACAGAACTGTGTGAAAAATGAAAGCCGTACCAGAGTGGGAAATGAATAATATACAGTAAGAAATAACGGTGTGTGCCAGTGCGCTCTGCATTCATCTGTGCAGCTGATCTGCTGTTAACGAGTCATAATTTATCTTGTCACAGAGTAGCCTACACGTCGGTGCTGCAACACAAACCGATTTTTTTTTATACAAAGAAAGGAATAACTTAATGTAGCCGGTTACATTTACTGAATTTACATGAGGGGACAAGTAATCATTAATATGTCAGATAGCTTTTTAAAAAGTTTGTAAAGTTCCCCCTAACTCACAAAACTCTGATTGTTACAGGGTTTCAGCAGGATTCAACAAGTTAGATTAAAGCTTTTTTAAGACCATTATGAATGCAATTTAATATCTATTTCACAACCATACAGGCAAAAAGTAAAAAGGATATGAAGGAAAATCAGTCCCAGAATTACAATATTTGGCAGAACATGATTACACAGAACTATCTGTTTGCAAGTGTAATAGTAGTAGTGGGTATTGGTTACATGCTAATTTTAAATGACTGATTTTTTTATGAGATCAATACAAATTTTTTAAAAGTGAAACTCATGTTAATGCAACTTTATTATACCCAAGCTTAACTGCATAATCCAATCAAATTTTAAGACCTGTTAAAACTGTGCTTTAGATGTTTTAAAACATTTCAAGGCCTAAAATTCAGATTATTGATTTTTAGACTTTTAAAGGACCTGCAGAAACACTTTTTTTTAAAAGGGAAGTCTGAGGCTGATTTGCTGCCACTTCATATTTATCACATGCAGGTTTTGCTCTGAAGGACAGAGATCAGATCTCAATGGGGATAACGAGAACGTATTAAAAACATCAGTTGTGAGCGCAAAGGCAAGATCGGATCGTTTATTACCCAGATGAAGTGTCCGAAAAACAGATCCCACTTTAATACCAGGTGTAAATGGGGTGTTACAGCGCTGATGCCTTCCCTGAACCCCTCCCCCCAACTCAACCTGGGGGGCTTTATCATGACAACATCATGATGCAGAAACCTGCATCAGGTCATGTGGGAAAACATATTTAAAAGGGCTTCTGAAAACAGCATATTGCTGCTAAAACAAACTTACTTTGACCAAAATTTGATTGTTTGGATTTGAATACATGAGGAGCACGACTGAGAAGCTACAGACTGATAAAAACAAACTCAGAAATCTAAAAATAAATAATAGACGCACCCTTTAAAAAAACTAAAGTGTAGTTTGAGTGGCAGCATTTCCATCTTATGACAACTTATACAGCAGATTTAGAGCAGAGTTTCTACTGCAGCAGATATCTCCACACTCCACTGCAAAAAAATGCCATTTGTGTCAGCAGAAAGGTGGTTGACCTCAGTCTTTTACCTCATTAGGCCATCCAAAGATAGAGAAAGGGAAAATGCCAGACGAGAACCAAGTGTCCAGAACATCCTCATCTGAAACGCAGGAACAAAAGTTATCTAATCTGCATGAATATGGAAGAGAATTAATTTAATTAGGTGAACGTGTGTAGTAGCAACACATGAACTGATTAGATAACCTTTACAATAATTGTGTTAATGAGGCTGATAATTAAAAACGGTTATATCTTACCCTGTCTGAGGCTAATTTTGTCCACAGACACTTGAAGCGTTTCGCCGCCTTCTCTCTGGCCTCCTCCTCCGATCGCCCGCTCACCCAGTAATGACCGTCCACATCCTGCACGACAAAAAACAGAAAACCCACAAACAAACAGGAGTAAATAAATAAAACAAACAGGCAAAGACAAATAGCGTTTATCTGTCATCTGAAAGCATCCAGACCTTGACAACAGTGACATCATCTTACCTCTCCTGGTTTCACGGAGGCGTCGTTGACAGTGATGAAGTAAGCAGGTATACGGTGACCCCACCACAGCTGCCGGGAGATACACCAGTCCCTGAGAGGAGAAATGGATGAATGAAACAAGGCTCACTGCTCACTTCATTGTTCAAAATAATCTGCCTCCCTCGTTAGGGCTGAAACAATCAGACAATGAACCTCTAAATTAGCAACTATTTTGATAAATAATTTATTATTAAGATAATTTTTTGCATTCTCTTGGTTCTCATTTGTGATTTTCTGCTTTTTAGTTTTGGTTTACTTGAGAGTAAATTAAATACTTTGGGAGGTGGGACTGTTGGCTCACCTTTTTCTGTTGGTTGGACTTTTCCCCCTGTTGTCTAACATTTTACAGATGATTAAATATTTATCATGTAATCAAGAATTGGCAGATTAATTGATAATGAAAATAACCATTAGTTGCAGCCCTACTATTATGAGATCCTTCAAAGAGGCAATATGTAACAGCCGTGCATGCAAAAAATTAGTACTGCAGTCCAAATAGCGAGTTGGAGCTACAGACTGTATATTTAATAGGCTGAAATCCTATTTATTATTCAATCTATGGCTGAAGTGCATTGTTTCCCCCTGCACCACCAGGAAGCTCAGGCAGGCTGCAGGAACACTGCAGGAGCGTAAGACAAGTGCAACATCGTAAACTGACAATAACAAGTGAGGACGAGTCCTGCACTGTAGGTCTATCAGCTGTTTATAACTGTGGATTGTCTGTCAATGTAAAAGCCTGTTGTCATAAAAACAAAAGCCCGCTGCTCTGAAAATACACACTCTGGAGCTGGAGTTCAGTGACTGCCTGCTTTATATTTTGCTCAATTTAACCATTATGAACATCTACTCCTCTTAAACAAACACTAACTCATTTGGCGAACATTCAGCATTAATTTGAACTTGATTATGTTTCCTTGACCTCTGATGACATATCATTATTTTATGATTTATCGTAGTAAATGTAATACAGATTTCTCCTTTAAAAAGAATACTGGCATATTCCCTATACATCATATGACATTCAATTAAAATGCTTCACTGTACTTCTAGCAGTGTAAAGGCCAAAAGAGCAGAAACTGTACACATCAAAATCGGCGTAGAGCGTAAATTTCATTTCATCACTAAATGTTCTGGTTCCAGTATTGTTCTACTACCAAACCTTTCTGGGGATAACATCCATAAGATTGTTGGACCCATCAGTAATAAGCCCCAATTACAGGTTGAATTTATCTTTTCAGGAGACACGGATATTATTAGCTGCCTCAACTGCTGCTACGAAAACTATAATTAAGAACTTGTTTGAAACCGCTAGTGTCATAAGAAGAGAATCTGCCCTCACCTTTTTTTTTTTTTTAAGATGACCTTGAAACATCCACTACCAGAATCAACGTTACTAAAGTTGCTGCTGTGACTAACCGGTCTAAAGCTACCGAGATCATCCAGGAGCTTACCTACATCCAACCCACTCCTGCCTCAGTGTAATTTCCTTTTACGTAACCCTTTCTATTTAATACTATGGAGCATGTGCGTGTATGAGTATGGTTAGATATGATTCACTATTGTACACTGTTCTGTGCAACATTTCAGATTAATCCGTCTAGACTAATAGTCTTGTTTTGTAGAGGCATTTTTTTGACGATCGATTGCAGTTGGTCTCAAGCTCATTGAAAAAACCACACTGCATTTCCTGAGACAAAAAGTCTACTAGTGTTTTGCCAGTTAAATGCTTCTGATGCAAAACTGCAGCAGTAGGAGATGTTCGCTTTGCATTAGCAGTCCTTTAATACAGCACTTTTTTTCTGTTCGTAATACTGCAAATATATAAATAATGATACGCTTTCATCAGTGGCCATTCTGCAGGCGTGATGAGAAGCTTTGATGGGCTCGATGTGACCCACAGGCCGCCGGTTAATGATCCCTAGGTCAGAGTCTTTATTTGGGCCTTTGTTTTTCTCTTTTTTGAACATTATGATTTTGTGTTTTCATTCTGCTCTTTTCTTTTTTTTGTATTTTTAAAATTATGGACAGTTATTTATTTCATTTTTAATTTGTTTCCCTTTTTTGAAAAAAATCCTGCTGCCCAGCTCCTGTTCTTCTGTTCTGTGATACTTTTGTGCTCGGTGATCTACAATTTTGTTTTGCATTAGATAACTGATTACCAAAAGAGATAATCACTGTGACAACACTGTCTACCATAAAAGAAACTGTCCATTAGTGGCCATAAATGCCAAATTGCACTAAAAGCATGTGATGCCCACAGTTTTTCAGTACACCCGTTGTTTTAAATGGCAGAACAACGCACTGCTTGAACATGCAGAACGCTCGCATTCCAAACTTGTTTCGATTTAGTCAAATGAGGACGAAGGCTTTTTTTCTGCAGCCAAAGCATGTGTTTGACGAGAGCTAAATGGTATTAAAAAAAAAAGGCACGGACGTGAGGAGCAGGTGCTGACGGAGCTGCAGCACCACCCAAAACCAGGTAAAAGGGGAAAAAAAGGAGCGTCGTAGCAGAGAGGGAGGGAGGGAAGGAGAAAGCGTGTGAATATGGACAAATGTGTTGACGTGATATAAAAATTTTATGATCATGAATCATAATGTTACTGTTTTTTTTAACTCAAAGACCGATTTGTGTATTTTTAAATAATTAATTACTCAATACTGATTGATCATAATTGTGAGGGAGGGGAGACAGGCAGCAGACAGGAGGGAGGGAGGGAGGGGGAGCGTGTGTATGAAGTGTTGATGTGATATAAAAACTTTTTTTTTGATCATGAATCCTGATTTTACTGTACAGGTTTATACAGAGTGGAGCAGTGACAGACACACAGACGCTCGTCTCCTTGAATCATCTGTCACTGCTCTGCATTATTGTAAACCATGATGAAGTGTCCAGACTGTCTCTGTCTCTCCCTCTTCATCTCCTCGGTGTGTGTTGGTGGTAAGTTTGCGATCTGCTGTGGTCTAAAACATCCTCACTGATGTAAATTATCCTGGCTGCCTTAATAAAAAAATCATGAATATTGAGATTTCTCACCCACAGGACAACATTTCATCAAAGAAATAAACTGTTATTGATAATAATACTTAAGAAATAAATAGATACATATAAAAAGTGGCCTTTTCCCTAAACAATGCTGGTTCTGGGGTGTTGGCATTTCAAATCTGAAGCCTGCGGTACACCATAAGAGTAATTACTGCTTGTAGTGAATCTGGGCCCGTTTGAAACTGCTCAGATCTATTTGGAAGTTTAATCAATAAGTATAAAACGGGAGAAAAAAATTTCAAATGAAGAGATAATTACCTGATGTTGTCCATCCAGTTGAACCACGTCTTGAGGTGGTGATCGGGGATGATTTTGAGCTGTCCCTCTCTGACAGCGTCTGCGGCCTGCTTGCCCATATCTCTGCAGTTCACATACCACTGCGGCTTCATCAGCGGCTCCACGATGTCCTTGGAACGACTGAAAGGGCAGACAGATACACAATGGAGCTTGCAGGATGATCCTGAATAGGATGAAAAGATCTAACACACAAATGGTCTGCATTCCACTTATGCACACATGAACCTCAGTTTACCTGCAGACGGGGACGACCATAGGGTTGTCTTTGATCTCTTTAAACTGGCCTCTGTCCTTGAGAGCCTGCAGCACTGCCTTCCTGGCCTCGAAACGTTTCATGCCCTGCGGGACAGACGGAATAGTTAAAAATGAAAAATTAAGAAATAAAACTTTGAAGAAGTCTGACTTTTAGTGTCATGGTGGAAATGCACACACTGCAGGGGGAAGGCGATAATGAGACACTATACCAGGAAGGGAGGAGGCACGTTAATGAGCAGGCCATTCTCATCCAGGATGTTGATGAAGGGCAGATTGTGTCTCTCTCCAACCTCGTAGTCATTATGGTCATGGGCCGGGGTGATTTTGACAGCACCTGAACAGAAAATGGTGCAGAGGGACAGAACAGGCACAGGAAGAAAAAAAAGAATGAACAGGCGTAATAAGGAAAGCGTCTCAGCTTAACGGCTTGTTATGATTACTGATTCAGCACACTGCACACTAACAGGCAGCTTGTCTCCTCCTGTAACGATGCCTACCTGTTCCAAAGTTCATGTCCACAAAGTCGTCGAAGACAATCGGCATCTTGCGGTCACAGAAGGGATGCAGCACCATTTTTCCCTTCAGATGCTGATATCTGGAGTCGGTGGGGTGGACAGCAACAGCAGTGTCTCCCAGCATCGTCTCAATACGGGTTGTTGCCACGATCACCTCCTCGTCTGAGGAACAGAGAGAAAAAAGTAAAGAACAGTGGTGCAGGAGTGGTACAAGGTGTTCAAAATACTCTGCTCTCTATGAGCTCACGTTACCTGATCCGTCCACCTTGTAGGCGAAAGACACCAAAACTCCAAACTCCACTTTCTCTTTGTAACCAGGCACAGGCAGCAGAGTCCTGCCAGTGAGCTCCTTCTTATCCACCTGCAAACCAACCAGACGATTTAATCAAGAGAGCACAGCATGAACAGGACTGTTTGGATCTGTCACCATCACAGCCTTATAAAAGGGTTAACAAAGCAGGTCTGGGTGTTGTTAGAAAATTTGATTTGATATCATTTGCTACATATACCAAAATTACAATTTTAGGGATTATTTTGTGGCATTTTGCAGTCTAGTCTGTACTTTAAACGGGGACCTCATAGCTTGTATGGTACACATCTTAGCCCCCCAGCCAATGACGCCCCACTTGCTGCCCGAGGCCCTCGATGTGGTGCCAGATGGCCCTCCAACCATTTTCCAATTCACCATAAGTGAAAAAATTAAAATAAGCTGATTCACAGGAAGGAGGGACTAATTTGCCAGTTCTGTATGATGGTATAAGTGAGGCCGTTCGTAACAAAGAAGGCAGATCTTTGCATGATGTCTGTGAAAAGTGCAGGGGGATCAGACGGTGTGCTCTGCAGGGAAAGACAACTGTTAGATGAAGAGGAGTAAAAGCTACACAGAAATGAGGATAATTCTAATCCCATAATTGTGTATTCTGTACTAAATGTTCTTAAATATACTCTTCATTCTGTCCCTGGTATGAGCAGTTTATGTTTATGAATAATTCCAACATTTCAGTGACTGCATGATGGAAGGGGATCCAGCTGTTTAATGTTGTATAAACTCTGACAAATTTTACCAAAGCGTTTACAACTAAATTACAGCTGCGGTTATTAAATTCAATAAATATCTGATGGATCTGTCGATCCTTGCACAAAATTAATTTAGTTAATATGTTAATTAAGAAAGATCAGTTATAGGCCTATTACTGTTTATTCATATAATCTGACAAAACGTTATTATTCATGTTTATTTAGTAACTGGCCCCTGGGTTCCTTTCATTTTGCAAAAGTGGCCCCCAGGCAAAGCTTGTTGAGTAGCCTGTCCTTGGCTAATTTCTAATTTCTTCTGTAACAACAACTTCTCAAATACATCAGCGTTTCATTTTGTTTTAACACAAACAGCCATGCAGAAGTACTTCTTGGATGAAATACAGTATACACTGAACAAAATTAGGGATTAAATCTGGAAATGTCTGATGAAAGAATATAGATCTAAGAATCTAAACCCAGACAACTTTTAGAGCTTCACAGTTTGCTGTGTTTCAGACACAGTTTTGTAGGTTCTCACACCCCTTGTCTCCTCTCTATATACTGTAGGATCAGTCTTGTCTGTGCATTTCAATGCATCCAGCAGCAAACGCAAACTTTTTGTGCAGTTGAACTTTTCCTTCAATGTGTGTAAATATCCCTTATGTGTTTTTCAATCAATACAATGCATATGATTGCGTGCAAGCACTGCAGTGTGTACGTGCAGTGGGTATGGATGAGCACTGAGCAAAACAGAGAAAGGAAAAAAAGATAGTGTTGGTGGCTGCACTCAGATCAGACTGGTGCTGGTGATGAGAGCAGAGGAATTAAAGTTTAGTAGTGAAGTTGTCCAGTGGCAGTAAATGTAAAGTTTGTCCATGAACACTGCACAGGAAGTTCAAGAAGTTCACGCTTCCCAGCTGCTGAGTGTGTGAGATTAAACAACAGCAGACAGAGCCGCTCTCTGGCTTCGCCTAGGTTACAAAATGTAGATAAAAATATGTATTTGGTGCATATTGTAAAAAAAAAAAAAAAAAGTAGACTTGAAGACTAAATGAACACTTGAGGTCACACTAATGCCCATCAGACACAGCTGAGAGGCACGGAGCTCGTACAGACAGCTGCAGAGATGAAAAAGAGAGTGTTTCTGTCGCGTGAGACGTGAGTGAAAAACTCGCCTGACTCGCCGTAGTCGAGACAGGGGGTAAAAGTTTTGGGGTTTAATACCCAGGTTTCTTAAATATACCATTTTAGTATTATTTTTGTTAAATCTCAACCAATGCAATGAGTGTAACAGCCTAAAATTAGACAATAAGAGAAGAATAAAATGAGTAAACAAAAACACGTTTGTGACTTTTGTGATTTTACTGGAAAATGCCTACACTTTTAACACTCAATAAGTTGCATTCTGGATTATTTTAAATAAAATACTTGCCTCTATGTCAGAGATGGCAGAGTTCAGTGAGCAGGACCAGTTGACCAGCCTCTTGCTCCTGTAGATCACTCCCTCATCATGCATGCGGATAAAGGCCTCTTGGACTGCATAGGAAAGTTTCTAGACAGAGATACAGACATGAGAATCAGGAATATGTCTTCGGAGTCTATTCAAATTAGTTCAGGGATTTCAAAAAACTCACAGGGTCCATGGTGAAGCAGGCTCTGTCCCAGTCCAGAGAGGAGCCCAGCTTCTTCAGCTGGTGGTAGATACGGTCTCCCTTCCTAAAAAGGCAAAGGGGCAAAGTTATTAATGTGTCTTCATTCCAGTGTTTATCCCCGTTCAAATCTCTCACATCTCCTCCTTCCTGCTACTTCTGCCACTCACTCGTTCTTCCATTTCCAGACTTCCTGGATGAACTTTTCCCTGCCGAGATCGTGACGGCTCATACCCCTCTCTCTCATCAGCTTCTTCTCCACCACCACCTGGGTGGCGATACCGGCGTGATCACAGCCGGGGTTCCACAAGGTGGTCTCACCTCGCATCCTGTGCCTGGACAGACAGAGGAAGGCACGCAAATTTAATTTTCAATTCAACTGGCTTTACTAGCATGACGTCTTGTTGCCAAAGCAAAGTCACACATACGACAGAATATACAGTATACTGCGAATAATAAAATGAAATAGAGAAGAAAAGAGCAAAAAAATAATAAAAGTATCAAGTATGTTACATTGAACTATGTCTTGCTTTGTGATCTACAGAAACATCCTCCTGCCAGTTTAACTGTAGTACTATTTTCTCCTGAAAGGGTTTGAATCACTCAAAGTCTGTGATTTTCTGGGTAACTTCTGGAAGAAATTTCTTCATATTTGAGGAATTCATCCTCTCCTGTTTCACAGTGGATACAGATTTTGGCTCAATAAGACTTCGACACAGACTGAAATGGATGGGCAGAAATACCATCATGCGACAAAAGTCTCACTGAAAGTTTGACTTTGAATTGTAGCTACCATCTGGTCAGAGTATCCTGAATGGCGTTGGTGAGGGCGTGACCCAGGTGAAGTGATCCAGTCACATTAGGTGGAGGGATACACATCATGAAAATGCCACGAGGGTTCTGCTCACTGATGCTCTTCCTCTGCAGAACACAGTGAGGGAGACAGATGTGTTATTGCAGGCTAAAATTAAAACCAAAAAAGAGAACATTTTCTGTTGAATACAGCGTGAAGCGGAAGGACTTCCTTACCCCGTACTCAGGCTTGAAGAACCCCTGCTTCTCCCACCACGGATACCAGGCAGCCTCCACATACTGTGGACTGTAGGAGTCAGGAAGAGGACTGATGACATCTGACACCAGAATGGAAAGAGAGAAAAGGTTGACATATGGACCTGAAGCTAATCACAATAAAATATGATAAAATTATTCATATTATGGAGGGTATGCAGCACTAATGTCAGTTTTTCTCATAATACAATCCCCCTCACTACCACTAAGAGGCAGAAAAGGTCATCAAAATGTGACAGTGAGGTCTGTGGACACTGAAATGTTTTCAGGCATAAATATGGACATCGACTATGGAGAAGTTACTGTGAACAAACCCTGAAGTCTTTTCAGCTCACCAGCCAAATGTCTGGTAGATGAAAAATTCTACAGCCAAACTTTATTTTTACCTGCCAAAATATAAAATGTATATATACAGCCTTTTTGTGTTGCATATCAGACATATAACTATATACTATAACTATGGTCGGGTGTTGCCGTTCCATTTGAACCTGTCTGTACTTTACTCTCTCTGTAATAACAAAAACGTGAAGTATTTCACTAAAATAAAGTTTAAACTCATCACTTTCAACATGTTTTTTATTTATTTAAGCAACACTGTTGTCTATATCGCGGAGGAAACACTCGAGATATCGTTTCTGTTATGTTGTTGTCATTGTTAGCACTGCTGTGCTTCATACCCTGTTGTCATGTACTAAATATCTACATATGTACTCCCACCCACACTGATAAATCACCTTTTTTCTCCCCAGGTGGAGTGGGGATATTGTATGTGATCACTCCCAACTCCTTCTTTTCTGGTTTGGCCTTTTTCTAAAAGAGAAAAGAAAACAGAGCACATCTGATTTGATGACAAGTGATCTTTAAAGGCATAATATGCAACATTTTCCTTTAAAAAAAAAAAAAAGACTCATATAATCATAATCCCTTTAAATTATCACTTATGACCCACTAGAAGTGTGTGGTGGTGTCTGTACCTGCAGAAATCCTGCTGCACAATTATGGCCAACATGATAATCATTATTATTTTAATCAATACCAAGGTCACAATTATTTCTTGATTTTAGGGACAAAATTATTTTATTTCGCTTTTACTTCCATGTTGTGCTACACTGCTGCAAAGTGTGCATCAAAAGAGACTGACCTTTATTCAGTCTCCTTGAAGCACAACATCAATAAAATTGAACCAAAACTTTTGACCTAAAATTAAATCAGCAGCACTGCTTTCACTTTCAAGTTGACAAGGTGACGCTGTTATGGCTGTCTGCGTTGACTCTGGACACAGACAGGGATTCAGTGAAGTAACTTTAGTGAAAATATCTTCTTGATTTTTGTCATTCATTGTACTGCAGTTTGTGGTATTTTTTCGGGTGACTGAAGAAGTTAGTTGTGTTGCTTTGCAGCGCAGACATGACTCTCAACACTCTTTGCATAAGGTTTGTTCTTGCTTAACATCAGTTACCCTGAATCTGAAACACATCCAAATTACGGACGATGATCTGTTTTGTGGAACCAGCTCTTCAACTTCTGCTCCAGACACTAGATTTTCATTTTGCCCACCAGCACTCTGTTGTAGATTACTCTTCTACTCTCAACTACAGCTGTAAAATCTAGGAAATTTTGCACAGGTTGCTGCAGAGTGGCAGGCTGTTAGTGTACTGACCTGCATCTCCTGTATGTTATTTTGTATTTTATACACTTGGTATGAACCTTTTTGCACTGCATTTATTTATTTATATATTTTGTGTACTTCATATGAGCTATTTTCACTGCAGAATGTGCCCATACACATGTTGATGGGTCTAGCTTTGCAGGGTCAAAGTCAAATCTCCGATAAAGTATCTATTTATTTTTTTATCTAGTTTAGGAAGTGCTTGATTTGATATGCAGCAGTTTTCTATTAGCTGAGCACACATTTCATCAATATCGCAGTCGATCATGTTCATTTAACCGTGGGAAGCCAAACTTGTGAACAAGATTAATATTTGATTAACAGTGCAGCTGTATGTTGTTAATATAAGCCATATTTCTGTTCCTCAAAGCCACGCCAGTTAAATATCCTTACCTCTGTCGGTGGCTGCGTCTTTTTCTTCGCCTCCATTTCCTTCTTCTGCTGGAACTTTTCCAGCTTTTCTCTCTTCTTAGCTTCCTTCTTCAGCTGAGCTTCTGTCTTTGGTGGGCCTGAAGGAGGAAACATAAAGAAAATCAGAATACTGTTTACACAAGTAAGAAAATCTTCATGAACTGTAACACAGGACTTCCTGACCATTAGCCGTGGCAGCAGCAGAATCACCAGCAGGACTGCCATTAGCAGCTTGAGCATTTCCAGCAGCGTTCTGCAGTGTAACCGGCACCATCTTCTCACACAGAGCGATCTTCCCCAACACCTTCAGGAACTGTGGCTGATTTATGCAAGTTGTGAACCACCTGGTAACATTGGCCAGCACCTTCCTGTCTGATGGCTCCAACACCTAAAAAGTGAAAGCAAAATATAATCAGACTGGGGTTAGGCAATGGGAGGAGTCCATCACTGGGTGTGTTTTTTTTTTTGGAGGGGGCGGATCAGATAAGAGGATGAGTGACAGAAAAACTGTAGAGCCAGAATATTTTCACATCTAACCCAGTGAATTAAGGATTTATTTCAACCAAACCAGAGTGGTGATTGTTGGAACAGACAAACAAAGACTAACCAAGACAGTTTTTTGGTGAGTTTTGCTTTGTTTTTCAGTGGATTTTGAATGAAGTCTGTTTTGCAATGAGTTACCAAGACCTACGCCGTTTAAACACCAAAATTAGTGTGTATATGCAGGTTTTTAAAATGTGGGTAAACCTACTACAAATAGTCGATTGACCATTTTCCCATTGCTAGTAGTCAAATTTGTCTGATGTGTGCTGGGAAGCCAAGACTCAACTCATGTCTGTGCAGGAAAACAGAGAGAAAGGCATTTTTAAAAGTCTCTGAGTGCTCAGCTCTCAGTGCTTTTGTAGCTTCTAACTGAAACTCTGTGGTCTGAAGTTTAGTTTCTCTCCTCTGTCACTGTTTGTACTTTCAGTTATCTGCTTTTTTCTACTTTTGCAGCTTCATAATAAAAACTTTTTGAAAGTAAAATAATGGGTGACTTCTATTCTGATGAATTAATAAGAAATAAGATGTTTAGCCACTTTCAGACACCCGACTGAAGACAACCACTTCATTGGTAAATACACACCTTCAATAAAGTGCAAACTCCCCCAAACCGAGTCAAGCCAAGCAGCGTAGGTGTATGAAAAAGGGGCAAAAGGGGCGACATGCTTTTATCGCCTCAGCCGAAAAGGAGTGATAATAGCGCGTCAACCCGGGGGTCTTGATTTCATTACTGCTGCTCGGAGCTGGAGACAATAAGCATCGTAACTACAGCAGAGTTATATGACCCAGGAGTGAATTCTGATTGTATCCCTTTTCATTACAGACAAAAGCCAGATGTTAGTGGGTTTTTTGTCCAGTGTAAAAGGGGCTTTAGCTCTGTATAAAGGAGAAACTTTCAGATTCAGAGGATGTACTATTGTAATTTTCTATTTAATAAAAAAATAAGTGTAAAAATGTTTATTTGACGTTGCAAACGTACACAGCAAGCATAACATGGCAAACTCGCCTCTGACACACAGCTGAGACTCGGGAGGCCAGGAAGAGAATCACTACAGCAATTGCCAGTTGATGGGCTGACGGTGGCCTGAATTTTGGCATATTACCCAACCCCAAACCGAACTCAAACCATGGTTGACTGATTTATAGCAGGCAGCAACTGATATGATATCTCAGTACTTCATTGTTCAGAACTGCGGAAACATGCTGAAAGACAATCAGTAACTATGTGGAAAAGCCTGTAAGACAGCATACGTACATATTTGAAAGGTAGAAGAACAGCTGTAGCTACAGCCATGTCAGCCAGGGTGATGCTCTCCCCAACCAGGAAGGTTTTCGGCTCCAGTGCCTGATCAAGAACCTTCAGAAGACGAATCAACTCTGCACGAGAACTCTGCTGGAGCTGAAAACACACAACAAGTCAACTGAGAGTAAAACCTCACAAGAATACATCACACTTGTGTCCAAATAAGCATTTCTCTCACCTTCTTATCCACTCCCATCATCCCCATCAGAGGAAAGACCACAGCGCAGGACACCGGGGTGAGCTCATTGTCTGCAAAGCTGAGCCACTGCCACACCTGGCTCTGCTGCTTCGTATCTACACCAGCCCTCTTCCCCTGCAAGGCCAGGTACCAGGACACAGCACTGGCCCCGTTCAGGACAGAGTCGCCGTCCCCGGCACCCAGCACCAGGGTCGGTCTGGAGCGGGAGTTCAGAGATGCAGGAGGGTCCTCTGCGACGGTCTTCGGACGGGAGGACGGACAAAACTCTGCAGCTATGAGAGCCAGAAGACTCCTGAAGTCATCAGGGTGAGGGGACACGTAGAGAGTGGCCATCTCTGGTAGAGACACAGAAATTATGGACATGTTAACGAGCTGTCTGTGAGTAGTTTAGAAAAACAAGCATGTCTGCCATGTTATTTAAGACATTCAGTTCCACAGTGACAGTGGTGGAGTGGGTGTGTTCACCGGTAATGTTAGTTCAACAGTATTCAACCGTAAAGTTAATGAGAGATGACAAACTGGTTTTAACTTATTTAAGTTCTTAGTATCTTATAATACTAACCTAACGCTATATAACTGTTTTAAAGCTCTCTGTTTCACTTTCTGCAAGGCTGATCTCAGCCACCTGTCAAAAGGCTGACGATGTCACGCTAAACAGACAAAGTTAGCTTTAGCTAATCAGACAAACTACAACTCGACTTTCATTGTAAGTGCACGCTGAGCTTTACGTTTCTTTACGTGCGTAGTCGTTGTTTTAAACTCGTTTTAAAGTTAGTGTTAAATACACCTGTGGCTTGTCGTTTAATTTCCTGTAAGAAGTTGTCCATACCGTTGAATGAGACAGTAAGAGACGTCAGCTTAAGTTAGCATACACAGCAGCTGAGCCACATGAGTCCTCACCGCCTCTCTGCCGTCTGATGCAACGAGATGAGCCGCAACGTGTTCCGGTTTGAGCCGCTACTTCCGCTATGAAGCGGAAGTGATGTTTTATTATGATTTTTTTTTTTTTTTTTTTTTAATTATGAAAATACCAGTAACAACCAATGGTGGAGGAGTACACAGATCATCCAAAAAAAGTCTTTTTTAAAAAAAAATACTTTTAGTACTGAAGTATCATCAAAATGTACACAAAAAATGTATCCAAAGTAAAATAACTCATGATGCAAAATAGTTCATTTCAGAGTAGTTGGATTATTAATTATTATTAATATTGTGTCTCGTTAAAATGGAGCCAGTTTTAACTGCTTTATACAGTGTTGGGGAGCCTCGTTTATGGGAATTTATTTATTCATTTATTCGTTCAGTCATTCATTCAATTATTCAACATTGTTATTGTCCTTTAAGTAAAGGCTTAAGTTAGGCTTTTAAGGGAAAAAACACAAGATAAAAGATTCTAACGCAGACATGGAAATTAACAATTAAACAGAAATAGACAGCCGCTACAACTACCTAAGGGGGGTCACAAGATCATTTCTGAGTGTTGCCAGGTGGATTTTAAGGATAAAATAAAATATCATATTGTGGCAAGCAGCATGGAATGAAAGCCAGGAGGCAGCTCTCAGGAAAGTCAGCCCCTTAAAGATATTCAACATAAGGGACAAGCACTCAGAAATGTGCAAAACACAGCTTACCTCAAGAAATGTAACAGCCACCTCACTAAAAGTTAAAGCAACAAACCAGCACAAAAATGACTTTTCCAACAGAGGCCCAAGCCAAGCTTTGGAAATATCACCCTGACTTTCTGCGATATGGATTTTTGTTTGTTTGTTTGTTTGTTTGTTTGTGGGGGTTCTGAACATCAACCTTTTGAATTATTCTTGGGGACGCAACTTGAAAAGAGAAGAACCACTGCTGTATATCATCATCTCATTAAGCTATATGTTTTGCATGTAAAATCTTAATCTGTGAAGTGACTAGTAATTACAGCTATCAGATAAATTGAGTGAGTGGGTGATATGAGGTGGGATGCCATCCCTCTGCTCGCAAAATGACCAAGATGCATCCCCTTCGTAAACCTGCCATCAGAAAGAGTGTGAGTTAGTCTAGTCTGACTGACTCATTGATCCTGTATCTGACTGAAGTTTGTGCAAGTTAGAATCTACGGCCGCGACCATGACTCTGAAATATCAGCAACCTCACTGTACTGTGTATTGATAAATTCATGGTGCTGTCCATGGTGCTGAAGTAGCAGACAGACTTGTAATTACACCTTTGTTTCTCAGTCTCACCTTTCTGTCAGTTTAGTCTTGGATTTATAAATAAAATTCTCTAAACTATATACTATAAATACTCAGTTCTATAGCCTATATACTCTACAGAGCAGTGTTGTCTTCATGATCAAAGTGACGAGTTGCAATATTTGATTGTGGAAAAGCAAGAGGGTCATGGAGACACACTGCTGTCAGTAGTCTTTAATATTTCTATGATCGTTAGCATCTGTGCTGCTACAAAAACACCCCCAGACTAGACCTCTGAAAGAAAATGTCATAAGGGAGATTTAGATTTTAGTACAGAATTAGGGCAAATTCTTAGGGTTAAACTGGGTTTCACCCTGAAAAGTAGTGGAGAAGAAGCTGAAAGTATCAGAAAATGGAAATACATAAATACAGTAAGAATATCTCAAAAATACAATATTGAATAAATGTACTTAGTTGTTTTCTACAAGCAACACAAGTGTGGAAATGCAACTAAAAATCCTGAATTAGAGGTTTTACTGAACAAAAAGTCCTAAGTATCATCAGCTAAATATGCTAAGCAAGTAAAAGTAGGACTGCTCACCATGGAGAACGGACTCTTTAAGAGCCTTAATTTATTATATTATATCATACCGTATATCTTTTTTACATTATTGGATTATATTTATTGATACTTTAAGTAACAATGATGTGCTGATGTTTTATCTGTAATTTATTGATCTGCAAAATAACTACTTACTATATCTGTCAGACAATTAAGTGGAGTATTTAAAGTACAGTGTTTCAACCTGAAATGCAGTGGAGGATACACATAAAGAAGAATAAAATGAAAATACTCACGTACCTCTAAATTGCACGTAAAGTGCAGCAGAATGTTCTACCTATTTTTTGTGTTCATATTTCAATATATAAGTATTGTTTTGTCATTATTCTATTATTGTGTGTTACCACGGGCATTTACAGAAGAGGACAGAACACATTTTGTTCTGTCTTGTTTTCCGTTCACATTAGATTTTAGGGATGAATACCATATCGTTTTCAAGTGGAAAACATTTCTTTTGAACGATGCATAGGAGTCAGGCGCATCAAAATACCATTTAAGAAAGGTGCTGGTCCAATAAAAGACAGCAAAGAAAACGTCCGAGAAGGTCTGCGCACTGTGGCTCCCTTAAGTGCACTTTTACTGACACATCCGCTTGTGATGTTTTGAGCTACAAGATGTGGATGTGCCAATAAATTGCACCTAAGGGAGCTACAGTGTGCGGACCTTCTTTCATGGAAACATTTCCGTTGCACAAGCATATACAAATTACAATAAGCCAGCAATCTCCTTTATTCAAATGTACATGTGAGCAAACATTCATCATAACAATTATCATACAAGAATTATTTGAATAATTACATCCAAAAGCTTTGTGCACAGTGTTTTTAAATCACAGCTGGGTTGTTTACCCCAGTTCAAAAAATACAGTAGATTATTTGGACAGCCAGCCACAGTGAAGTGTGAGCCCTACAGTGGAAGAAATGTGTGATTCACGAAGTTTGTTTTAGTGAATTACAATCCTTCTGTAACAGCTAAGGAATATCATATGACATCATCATTGAAGTAGTCCCCCTCTTTTTCACACTCAAAAGAAATTTACAAATCAAAACTGGAGAAAACATGTGAAAAGTTTGTTCCTAATGTCGTGGAGTTGGGACTCTTCCTCCACTTTTCACTCCTCCTCCCCAAAAGCCCCTCTTACTGCACCAATGAACATATCCACCACACCCGTTATAAATCCCCCTCCCATCCTAAAAACATTACCCACCCCATTTCCACTTCTCCACGCCAGCTTCCCAAACCCTCCACCCACAGCTTTGGCCTGACCCCCCATCTCCGACACCACTGTTCCCACATACCCCTCGCTCTGCTCCCACAGCCGCCCCCCGAAGAACTTGGTCACCCACCACCCTTATCCAGCACATCCCCAAATATCCCCACTGTGTCTCCGGCCAGGGTCCCCACACCAGTGACCCCAGTGTGGCAGCTGTTCAGCAGGGCCCCCAGCATGGAGGAGGTGCAGTAGTAGGCGCTGAAGAAGCAGCCTTCCCCGATACCCAGCAGCATGTCTCCAGCTGAGCCCATCCAGGACAGGAGGTCAGAGATCAGGAGGTGGAACAGGTTGTAGGTGTCTCCAGGCAGAGCGGACAGAACGCCGAGGTCCTCCTGAAGCACGTATGTCACCTGAGTCAAGATGAGAAAAAGATGTCAGTTTGACAGTGAGCTTAAAATGTGTGAATAATGAAATGACAGAATAACCTGAGGCAACGTAATGAGCTACACCTCCTTCTGTCCTCACAACTCATTCCTGTCTCTGGGAGGAGCAAACTGGAATGAGGAGATTTATTAAATGACCCAGAAAATGAAAATGTTAAAATGCCACTAGTTTCTCTACAGATTGACCAAAGTACACCTGTGGTTTTTCTGGCATCCTCCCCTTCAGAAGCTGTGAAAAAATTCACGCCTCCCACCACACAATTTTTTATCAGTCATTAACAATAATTGGGAAAGCACCTCATAGCAAAGTAAAATTTTAGTTAAACAAAGGTCAGCATGACAGCGCCAGAAAACTTTGGTTTGTTTATTTTTCCTAGTAAATCAAACTCATTCAACTTGGTTTCACATATTTTGCCTTTAGTCATCCATCGCCCCCCTGCAGTGGTGCTTTGCCCCACAGAGCCACTGCACTAAACTAACATGTAAATGTTTTATTTAAATGTTTTTTTTTTATCTTACAAGACATGAAAATAACAAATAATGATAAATGATATACAATATTGCATTTTTCTTTTTTTTCTTATTTCCAATCATATTATTATAAATTATTTTCCAATTTTCCATTTTTTAAGCACTTGTAATAATCAAGTATTTTGCCTTGAATTTGGTCAAATTTGGTCAAAACCGGGGCATTGCCCCCATTTTACACACAAAGTTCACTATACTCATCACAAGTAATGCAAGCCGTTAATGTCTTCTATCAGCGTGGCCTGGTAGCTCAGTTGGTAGAACATGTGCCCCATGTAGTGAGGCAGAGTCCTTTGCAGCGGCCATGAGTTCGATTTCTCATCTGCCCCCCCTTCCTTTGCTGTATGTCACTTCCAATTCCTTACCCTTCTCTAACCCAATGTCTCAGAGGACTCAATTACTTGTGCAGGTTCATAGCCGTCTTGGATATTACCAAACATCATGCTAGAAAATTGCCTTTCATACAACCATCTGTGACAGCGAGCATGTGAGAGCTGTATGCACCATAGACATATTATACATACCCACCGATTAGCTTTTGCTGATTATCAACATGACCCATACTGAATAAGGCAGTTGCCGTTTCTGGATTAAAAAACATCTTACTCTATGGAGATCATAAATATTATATTAAAGACATTATAGTGCATTTTATCTAGAAAAATACGCAGCTCCCCTGTTTACATGTACTTTGTTCACAGGTCAGTCTTTCCCTGGCCAGTATGGCAGCGACATTGACTTACAATCCAAAGGCCAATGTGGCATATATACGGCTTTTACACAGTAAATGTACTGTAAGGTTAGCACCACAAGTTACCTAGCACTGTGAAACAGTTGGCAGGAAAATATGTCCTACATGAAACTGTTCAGAACAATGTCAGTGGATTATCTTGAGTAATTTAGTCATGATTTCTGGAAAGAAACATTGTGGTTGAGTTTTTCAGATGTACTTTTTGGTGCTGTGAACAACACAAACTGAGCATCTACTTCAATTATATTCAAGAAAAGGCTGACCTCTCTTTGACCAATATCTCCAAAACCTGGCAACTCCTCTAAAACAAACTATATGGAAAATAGGCCAGAGTTAAAATATTTATGTCTGGGATTGGACAACAAAACTATGTCTAAATGGTTCTGTCACTTGTATCACCTGTCCAGGTAACTCTGTGACTGTGGAGAACACGGGCCGCAGTGGAGCTTTGAGGATGGACAAGGTGGTGGACAGGATGGAGACCAGAATGCTGCTGGAATTTGTGTCTGTCTCTTGTTCATCCACAGTCTCATATGCAGCTGCAGACTCAGAGGACTTGGATCTGACCGCTCTTGAATACGTCACATCACGTTTCCCTCCACCGCTGCTGCTCTCTGAAGTGGCTACATCGTCTGAATTCTCTTGTGTGACATCTGCAACATCACTGCTGCTCTCTGAAGTCGCTGCATCATCTGAAGTTTCTTGTGTGACTGCAACATCATCTTCTTCTGGCTGAGCATCAACACTGGCCACCTGTTTTCCTGTGACCGGTGCCTTTCTGCTCTCCCGAACCTCCTCTTCTTCAGTGACTCCACCAGCGGTGTCTGAATCTACATCATTTTCTTTTGCGTTCTCACCAGTAAGATCTGCATCCAGCTCTCCTGCATTTTCAGCGAGTTTGTCACCGAAAAGACCCGCAGTGATCCCAACAGCCTCCTCATCTGCTCCTTCACAGCCCTCTGAGAACAGCTCTGCCACGCCGAGCATCTCCTCCAGCTGTTTTACGCTCACTTGCCTCTCCTCTTCCTCTGCCTCTTTGATAAACCCCACACTGAAGCCATTCTTCCCCTCAGGGCCAGCACAGCACACTGCAGACCACAGCGGCCTCGTAGGACACTCCCCTTCTCCATCCTCAGCAGCCCCGAGGCCTCCCACCCCGGTCAGGATGTAGAAATCGCCGCCTAAAGTGGTGCAATCAGGAGTTACGCTCGACTGGACCAGTGTTGTGACTGTTGAGTCCCACTGTTGAAGCAGGGAGTCTGTGGGTGAGACAGGATCCACGCCTCCTCTCAGAAGAGCTGGTACTTTAACGTTGTCTTCTTCTGTCTGGCAGAAAGAAGAAAAAAAAAATCAAAACCAAGTGTTAAAGTACAACAACATTATAATGTCTGCAAAATACCTTACAGACACTTTAGCTAGTACTTTCAAATACAAATCAACACATATTATTTAATTGAACTTGTGAAAAATGTATTCTTACATGTCAACAGTCTCTGTTTCATGCAGGGACTTGTTGTAAATTACAAAAGGTGACTGTATATATAAAATTCCATTGTATGCATATTTTTGCGTTCTCACTGGTCAAAATGCTCACAACTATTTCCTGTTTCCTCAGCTTCCATTGCCGAGACGATATTGTTCGTGAAGGGGCACCACAGGGAAGATGGTGGTATAAAACCAGGAACACAGAGTTTTGTTTATAAACATTAGTGGCTTGTTGTTTATTCAGAAATTAGTTATTTGTTTCCATCATATGGATAACTATTTTTTTTTACCTCTTTTTTTTCACTTTTACTTTCTTAAAAGGGAAAAATGTTATACCTTAAATGGGCAATGTATCTCAAGAGATACAGAACCCTAAACTGGAAAATAATGGTCATATTTTGGAACAAATCATTATATTTTGTTATTTTAGCCAAGATACATTGGATTTTTTTAAATTTTTTTTAACAAATATTTATATGTGCTTCCCTATTTAAGGGTTAATTAACATTTTCTTATTATGTTGATGCAAAACATAATTTGATTGGCATTATGTTTCCCTAAAAACTTATTTGCAGTTGCAATTAGTTGTATAAAAACATACTGTCTAAGAGACGCTGCTTATTTTTGTTGTTGCATTTCTCTTTTGATTGTGTTTCTTGTTGTCTTTTACAGACTTGCTAAACCTTTTTACTTTCATTCATAAATTAGGCTATTATCCTAATTTTACAATATTACTTGCACTAGGTACTTAATTTACATATCATACATAATTATCAAGTATGATAATTGACTGTATATATATAATATTTAATTGTTAGAAGAATTCAGATATTTTATTTTTAAGTACAAAAGAAAAACAACCAAAAAACTATGTAGTACATTACAAGTAAAAGCTCTGCTTTAAAGACCATTAAAAAAGTGAAAGTACCCAAATATTACCCACAAATGTACTTAAAGTATCAAAAGTAATAGTACTCGTTCTGCAGAAAAATGGCCCCTGTGACTGTATGTTATTATATACAAAGATCCATCAGAAGCAGTTACTGTTGTAGCTGGTCAAGGTGGAGCTAGTTTTTAATATTTATGCACAGTTATGTAGTTAGTCGAGTGTCACTCTACAATCTGAGGTGTCTTAGATGATTAATGTTTTTTTTTAAATTTATATTAAAATGTCTTTAAGGGGGAAAGGTCTCTCCGATGCAACTGCTCACAACTCACAGACATTATAGGCACCAAATCCTTTTTTGCAAGAGTTCACACTCACAAAAAGGGTGGGAATCACTGGTTTAATTTTGAACAATTAGCTTATCAAACCCCAGAATCAAAATTGGACATTTCCTCTTACTTGTGGTGCTGTTTATCTATTTAGATTGTTTTGGTGTGAGTTGCAGAGTTTTAGAGATATTTGCTATAGAGATGTCTGACTTCTCTCAGATACAGTGGAACTAGATGGCACTCATCTTTCTTAAAGAAACTGCTCACAAGCTCTGTGGATTATCTTAAGTAACAAACATCAAACGTGTTGTAGCATTTTAAGCACCACAAGCTGAGTGCCATCAAGTTCCATTATCTAGATGAATAAATAGCATTACAGGCTGGAGCGGCAAGGAAATATAGTATCAATTCTCAAAAGCACTGCATCATGATATCAAAGTATATGAAAACATTTGTAGCAGTGATTCATTTTATGTTGTGTGCAATACACCACCCTGCCTGCAATATATCACAATATATTTAACCATAACCCCTGTATCATGATACATATCACATCACCAGATTCTTGCCAATACATGGCCTCACTGCAGGCCAGAGGAAAAATACGTTTTTTTGACTTTGGGGTGAACTGTCCCTTTAATCTGAAAAGTAACTATTAACTATGGTACATATGTCAGATAACCACAGTGGAATAAAAAGTACAATATTTCCTTATATAATGTAGTAGAGTAACATAGAATGGAAATGCCCCAATGTAGCAAATACAGTACTTGAGTAAATGTATTTAGTTACTTTCCACCACTGTAAACATGCTGGAACACCAGTCTGTGATTCTGTACTCTAAAGTCCCATCATTCAAAAACAGTAACGACTGCAGGTCCATTCATTTGGTGGCCCGTGGGCCAAATCCGGCCCTTTAATGACCTCATGTGGCCCTTTGATCATTTAGAAATATGAAATAAAGTATTTCATTATGATTTTTATTTAAATAACCTGCTAAGACTCTAAGTTTATGGGAGAAACAGACTTATTATTTTAAAGGCAGAGAAACTAGGAGTGTCAAGATGAATGCAAAAAGATGTGAAATGCAGCATCATGTTAAACAAGCTACTTCTAATCTACGATTACAAAGGTGCATTGTCTTTTTGCCAACTAATAAAGTGGAGGAAAAATAAAAATGTGTGGTATTTTACACATTTAAATTCCCGACTTCACAGGTCAGACACAGGAAATGTAAACATCTGGCCCTTTGGAACTTTATTTTTTCAAATCTGGACCTGCTACAAAGGTAATAGAAAGGTCTGACCTATTGTATGTCTGTTAAACATAGTGAATTTAAAAGTGCAATAATTTTATCTAAAAAATATAAAGTAATGTAAAATGGAAAGAGCCAGCACTTAAGTAAATGTACTTGTACTTTCTTTCCACCACTGATTTTGTACAATACTTTTAAATTCCATTATTCAAAAACAGGTAATACAACTTTAACAAGCATGATGGCTGCGTCCTTACCACAGGCTCTCCCCCCTCCTCTCCCTCTGTCTCTGTCCCTCCATGGCTGAGATGGAAGGCAGAGTAGACAGCTGTGTCACAGGTCGGTCTGGACAGAGTGGCAAACGCCTGTCCCCCGGGCAGTCTGTGGCAGAGTGGGCGCAGCAGTGGCCCCGCAGAGGCTCCCCGGGGAGGCGTCTGTCTGTAGAAGCAGTGGCTGCAGAGGGTGAAGCCTGCTGCCTCTGAGCTGTCCTCAGCTGGAAGAGACAGGCCCGGGCCCAGCACTGCCAGCAGCAGCAGCAGCCAGACAGCCGCAGCAGCTGCATTGACAGCAGCAGGACACAGCATGGTGGTGGTGAGCTCAGCAAATCCCCCCTCTCCTTCACACACACTCACTCACTCACTCACACACACAGAGCGAGTGGGAGAGGCTTATAAATTATCCAGTGGTTTCCGTATATAGATGGGAAAGATAAGGTTGGCTGCTGGTGCCTTGTTGTTTTCCTCACACGCTCCTTGTCCTCCCCTTCAGTTTGTCTCCAACCATGTCTGTCTTCTTTTAGTGTCAGCAGCTGGACTCTGAGACACTCTGAGAGACAGAGTGAATCTCTGTTGCGGGCACAATCTTGCTTACTCCTTCATTTCCCTTTCCCTGACAACCTCGCCCCCTCTGTCAGTTCCACCCTCTTTGACTCTCCCTCTGGCTGTACCCCTCCCTCTTTATACTCTCTATGGTTACACCTTTAACTCCCATAGCTGTTAGGTACACAAGCCAAGCCTACACCCATTTAATGCTGTCAATTACCTGTAAGTCTGCATTCCCAAACAATGGTCTTTGTACAAGCTTGGTGCTTTGATTGACACACTCTTGTTGGCCATTATTCTCTGTGAGACACATTCCTGAACATGCTGACTATGTAACAAGTCAAACACTTCCATATCAAGCAGAACTTCAGGTAAAATGCGAGCAACTGAGCTCTAAATTTAACTTTAACTGTGTCACTTCATGAAATCCTCATTAAAGCTTAATCCTGACAGTGTCAGAGCCACGGGTCACTGTCTCACCCAGACTGCAACACACTCCCTTTCATGGCTCACAGATTGCAGCACGCTTTCCTTAATATCAGAAACAGGCCTGTTGAGACATGATTCTGGCACTGGCTGTTCTTTACTAAATCCTTATGTAGTTGCAAAAACAGCAGTTTGCATGTAGTCTAATAACTCCTCCTCCTGACTCCTGACCAGAGGAACCCACACGCAAACATATAGACATTCTGTACTCAAGTGGAAGTACAGATACCTGTGTAAGAAAATAAGACTCTGGTAAAAGAGGAAGTACAAATTCAACGTTTTTACTCAAGTGAAAGTGAAAAAGGACAGGCTCTGACATTACTCAGAGGTTAAAAGTAAAAAGTCGCCCTCTAAAGGACTTTTCTACCAACTGTTTGTGTGCAAAACTAACTAAATGTCACTTTTTCTCCGTGGACAAACCTCCCTCTCTGTTTAATCTTACTACATCTTTTACAACATCTTTTTCATCTTGTTAGTTTTTTATCTTTTTTACGTTGTTTTGTCTTGTTACTTCTTTACAAAGTTTTTAGTGTTCACGTCTTTTTCGTCTTGTTAGTTTTTCATCTTTGTTACATCGCTTACAGCATTTTTCATCTTATGTATATCACTAGTTTTTCGTCTTGTTACGTCGTTTTTTGTCTTGTTAAATCTTTTACGTAGATATTAGTGTTTCATTCTTTTCATCTTATTAGTTTTTCATCCCGTTACGTCTTCTTGCATCGTCATGGCATGTTTACGTTGTTCTTTTGTCTTGTCACGTCATTTTTAGTCTGGTAACATCTTTTTTGTCTTCTTATGTCTTTTATGCTGCCTGTCATTGTGTTACATCTTTTCCATCTTGTCACATTGTACTTAGTCTTGTTACTTTTTTGTTGTGTTAAATCTTGTTCGTCTTGTTACATCTCTTTTGTCTCGTTATGTCTTTTTTGTCTTGTTGTCTTTTACGTTTTTTTTTAATCTTTTTTACGTCTTTGTCATCTTATTACCTCTTTTACGATGGTTTTGTCTTTTTGTCTTGTTACATTTTATTACATCTTTTAAGTCATCTTGTTTTGTCGTTCTTGATAGGCACTGATGGATTCACATAGAATTAGTCTTTTCAGTGTGTTACTGTCCCATCCATTTGTCAAGGAGGCAGCATGCAAAGATGCAAAATAATCAATAATTTCCCTCAAATGCGGTTAAAACTAAAGTAATGAGCCTGTTTTCAAAACGTAAGGAGTAGAAAGTGTGGAATATTTGTGTTAAAAGTAAAAAGTTGTCAAAAAAATACATACTCAAGTAAAGTACAGATTCCTGAAAAATCTAATACCTAGTTACTTCCCACTTCTGCTCCTGTCCTGTGCATGAGAGAGAGAGTAAACAGAAAAAATATCTAGGTCTCTTAGACGAGGTGGAATCCAGCCAGGCTGCCCTCATGTTGCTAAAGAGTTACGACCAACATGAGCCAAATGTTTCCTGGGCTTCTGTCAAGAGTGGTATCAGGATTCCTTTCCAAAGAGGTCAAGCAGGCAAAAAAAAAACCCTGTGCAGTAACCAGCATGACCTAAGTTCACATAAACTTTCCTTAGTCATAGATTTAGTGGAGTGAATGCTGTCAGTGAGTACTGACAGATTACAGCATACCTCAGTGACTGACTGGAGCTCTGGAATGAGAGTTTTAGGGTGTGATGCCTCGGGTGGGGCATCAAGTCAGACTATAAACTATGTGTGACACTTTCACGGCTTTAAAACAACTAAAATGGTGCAATGAGAAATAGTAATGTAACTAAGTACATTTACTCAAGTACTGTACCTAAGTACAATATTCAGGTACTTGTACTGCTGAGTATCACCAGGAAATTTAACTTCAAGTTCATATACTACTTTAAAGGAAATGTGTACTTCAGTATATGAAGTGGAATTTTCTGGACAATGACTTACCATGTTGATCAAATATTTTACAATTTGAGAAAATTTATAGAGAAAAAATAATTGGATATTATGAACTTGTTGAGTAATATTTATGTTAAGATGACTGTCAGAAAATGCACATTGAAATGAGCAAAATAAACTGTAAAATAAACTATCTGCACTTTATACTTCTACCCCTCTACATTTTGGATGCAAATATTGTACTTTTTACTCCACCACATTTATTTGAAAACTTAAATTAATTAAGTTATTTTTTCAGATTCAGATTATTAATATAAAATAAAAATCAACTAATAAATTAGGATTCTTTATCATTATTATCATTATTGTTAGTAGTAGTAGTAGTAGTAAACTACCCCAACGGTCTATACACAGTAATCAAAATTAGCTGCACCATTACCAGCTGCAACAATAAACCAAAATGCACACCACATAAAAGACCCATAAGGATAAACAATGTTGGACATCAGGAGCAAACTAACAGTTTGTTTTTAAAGGCACATGCATTGAAATTCAGGGATCTGGTAGAGTTTAAAACTGCACAAATTCTGCACAAAGCAAGAGATAATTTACTTCCTGGTGATAAACAAAAAATCTTCTTGGACGGAGAGAGGGATTTTAACTTAAGATGAGAGTTTAATTTGAAACAACATTGTATTTGCACCAGTCTTAAAACTATGTGGACATCAATCTGTGTAGTGGACTAGATTAATAAATCTAAGTAAAATTATAAATGATTTTTGATTGGTACAGACATTACTAAGGGGAATGTAAATCATCTTAATGGTCATATTGTTATTGATTTTTTTTTCTTTTTCCTCTTCACATTCTTGATTATAGACTGTGGCTGATTAGGTATGAGGAGGATGAGCGTTAGCGGTTTAGTTCTGTGGATGGACACTGGGGCGGAGAGGCTTTACGTTACTGATTCATTATTAATGGATTAAGTATATAAGCGGGGTAGGACCAGACCAGCATGTTGCTTCTTCCTACTAATTTTCAGACAAATAAAATGTTAATTTAATCCAGAAATAGAAAATATATTATTCTGAAATTGGCCATTCTGCACGTTCACTTTTGTTTTTAAAGTATATTCTGATGCTAATACTGTTATACTTTTACTGAAGTTTTGAATAAAGGACTTTAATGAGTAGTTTTACACTGTGATGTCAATACTTCACTGAAGTTAAAGATCTCAGTACTTCCTCTGGTTCCACCGGTTTTAGACAAACACACAGCTCCAATGGAGGTAAAATAGCCTCGGTAGCATGTTGTTGTCAAGCCTGACACACAATTTAAGCTTCAAACAAAAACTCTTCAGTCAGCTGAAATTATTTAATGATTTTACATTTTATTCTCTGACACACACAATTTGATAGGTGCAAAAATAATATATCTCCATTGACATGAAGAAGCTTTGATTTTTGACAATTTGTTAAAAAAGAAAAAATCAACATAGTACAAATAGCAGGTGTCCAAACTGTAACAAGCAAATCAGTCTTAACTACTGAAACATCAATATCACACTCTAACAGTCTTAATGGTGGTTACACAATGCAAAACAAATAAACCAAAACTCTCTGTGTGCAGGACACACCTAGTTGTAGTCACAGTTTGTAGATTGCTGGACAGTTGAGATAAAAAAAAAAAGATCAGCAGGCAGCTTGAAACCGTAAAAAGCAAAGTATCCCATGGGCTTTTCTTAAAAACATACAAGTTGCAGTTTTGTCACAGATTTAATTCATAATATCGGAGAACCTCATTTATCTGAGAGTTAATTCCGTCGGTGATGCTGCAATGAATCAAAAGTCCACAAGGGGGAGCTTTGTTCCACTTCTGAAAATGTGAAATGGGCGACTGAATACAGGAAACACATTCAGTTCTGTCTCTCACACACACACACACACACACACACACACACACACACACACACACCACACACGTAAACACACACTCCGGCTCACTCATTAGGGATGTCAATGACTAGTTCGGCCTCGTCTCCCTCCCCTCTGTCTTCATCTCCTCTGTCGCTGTCTCCATCGCTGTCTCCCTCCTCCTCAGCTGCATCTCCACTTAGCATCTGTCTGGGGACCCAGCTGAAGGGGCCGCCGGCTGTCGGAGGGGCCGCGGTGGCTGATGGGTAATTAGCTGCCATTGGGGCAACAACCTGAGAGGAAGTAGGAGTAAAGCAAAGTTGTTGGGAATGAGAAACGGGTGGAGATACGAGTAAAGAAAAAGGGCATGATGCATGGATGGCTGCATAACATATGTAAATCAGGACAAGCATGCAGCATGTATATGACGTTACAGACATACTGACCGGAGAGCCATTTCAGTATAGAACCAAACTTTAAAATGGTTTAGGTATTTTCTACAAAAATTATCCTGATGTCTCTATTACAAGTTATACTGAGTGAAAACAGAAAAACATTGGTCAGATACTGTATTATTTTATTATTCTAGGAGGCCTAACAACATCTGTCGGAGGGACTGCCGATGAAAACTAACCTTTAGCTAATACAGATGCATTTACATTTGTTTAAATGTTGATTAATGTATATTGTCCCATTTCAAATGAATGAATAAATATACGAGAAACTGTTTTATACCAAATCTCGTCAGCATGACAAAGTAAAATTAACCTGTACAGAGTTTCTAGACTCTCTAAAGTAGATACAAATCATGTCTGTTCTTGTTCAAAATATAATGGCCTACTGTACTGTCCAATATACAATATATGTAAATGCCACATTTGTGTACAATACTGAGAAGTAAGCAGCATATCTGCATTATTATTGTTATTATTATCTGTGAGCATTTTATTTTCCCTTTTCCTCTCTCACCTTCCCCGTTGTCTCTTTCTTGTTTTTAGGCGTCTTTGTTTTTTTCTCTTTCTTCATTCGTTCTGCTGGGGGAGCCAAATACTCTGGTGGGAAGGGCATCTGCCCAACACACACGCAGGCCCCAAAGTGCCAAATGACCACACGAACACACATGCACACAGGCACAGGCAATTTACACGACAGACACACACAAAAACAGAAAAAAAAAAAAATACGCAGAATAATGAACAATGCAAGGACAGTGAAGCCATTATAAGCATCAAACAAAAACCAAAGGAAGAGATAAAACAGACTTATGAATAAAATGACAAAACAATCAAATTATATAAATAATGCCAAATTAAAACAGGGATTATGATTGCTGATGAGGAGATGACGTTGGCAGCGATGTTACTGTTATGATATGAGAAAGATGGGAGGTGGAAACTCACAGTGTTGAGGTAGGGTCCAGAGCCTGATGACTGAAGGGGATTTACACCAGGAGGGGACAGCAGGGAGAGATGAGGGGAAGACGATGAAGGAAGACAAGCTCCAGGACTACCTCTTCGCCTGAAAACGGTACATGAGAAATCCAGTGAGGAATAACAGCATGAACATTCAGAGTGCAAAATGTTTGGTCCACATTGGTTCATTTGGTACAACAGGCCACACCAAGCTGGATTAATTTAAAAAATGCATCATTTTCTCAATGTTTTGACCTTCTGTCCACACGAATCCACAATTTTCTCACCCAAAAACTGAGCTTTTCAAAAATGTTTTCCAGAGCGAAGAAATCTATAAACAACACATTTTAGTGTGGTCAAGGAAAACAGAGCTTAGCGGTAGTAATTCATTTTGGTCTTAGTTAACAATTTCATGTAAAGATAAATAGGTAACAAACAGGTACACAACATGTTTCAATAGTCAACCCTTTACTACTTGATTTAAACTATACAAAACATTACATGACAGAAATAACAACAAAGCTCAGATACTGAAAAAAGATTTTCATTTCACACAAAATAATGTTCAAACATTTTTTTTATCTGTGCAATTTTAAGATCAGCTAAATCACATTTTTTTTATGCATTTGCAAATTAGTAAATGCTGTTTTGGTTGAGCTTCGAATGATGCCTGGACAGTTATGATCAGTTAAAAAAAAAAAAAAGAGCAAAATTCAACAGGCATCAAACAGGAAGATTATTTATGTTATGATTATCCATAAATGACTTGTATTGAAGTTTCAGTTTAGCACTTAAACTCATAACACATTAGGTGATAATACAAGTCAATTGTACCTTCCTTTCACCCACTAACTTAAACACAAATAGCCGCTAGCTGTTGGAGGCCTTTTCCTATTTACACCCCCTTTACCAGACAGTTGGGAGTAAAGTTCATAAATACGTATACTGCATGTTCATATTCATGTCATAGTGCAAGCAACCTTTGAAATTTTCACTTGGTTGCAGCATCCCACAGGTGGAGCAGTGGATGGTGAAAGGCTGCTAAGGTACTGACAGATATAATTACTCAGGTGTTAGCCTGATCCACTGGGTCTAATTTCTGAATTTTATGTTAAAAGTGCCCAACTTACTTCTTTACTACATCTCGTTCTCTTTCCCTCTCCCTCGGGCCTTCGCCTTCACTATTTTCTGAGGAAACTGTTGCTTCAGAATCTGGAAGAGAAGACAAGACAACCTGAACCAGTAGTAGAGTTTACAGAGGTACAACTCTTATAACAGAAATGAAATGAAAGCACACCACAGTCCAGCTGCAACAATTGGCCAATAAATCGATCAGTTGATTGAAAGAAATTAACTGCAAACTATTTTGAGTATTTTCAGTCATGATTGATTGGACAAAAGAAGCAATTTGAAGATGACACTTTGGCCCCTGGGAAACTGTGATGACCTTTTTTTTTTTTTAACATTTTTTTGAGATTTGATAGAAGGAGCAATCAATTGATTAATCGTGAAAATAATTGGTATATTAATCGATAGTGAAAATAAGCATTAGTGACAGCCCCACACTTCATTCTTTGGGATGAGGTGTATTAAATACCTGAGGAGTCTTCATCTACCCTCTCATACTGCAGCAGTCTGTCTAGAAGGAAGCTAAAAAAAAACAAGTGAAGAACATTATTATTTACTGTTCACACACTGCTGTTTGACAGCCTCACATTTTCTGTGCACACATGCAATCACACCTTTTGTCCCTGGAAACTTTGAGGAGTTTTCTCTGCGCTCTCCGCAGCTCCTCCTGAAAACACTCCTGTTCCTGCGAAGAGACAAATCAAACAGGAAATCAGAGCAGATACGGAGACATAAACAGTACGCATCCGTGAAACACCGACACAAGATCAGTCACGCTCAGTAGTTGGTACTCACATAAACAGAAATTTTAATTTTCGTTTGAGGTTTTTGTATTTCCGCTTGTAGTCCACTTCAACGTCCGCCTGACCGTTCATTTCTGAAAATACAGCACGCGAAAGACGAAACAGTGAAATCTGTTTAACAGCTGTAGTTTTTACACTGCGGGTTAAATGAGCTGCCTGTCAAACTACAGTAAGGCTAAGCTAACGTTAGCTAGCTAGTGGACCCGTTAGCTCCACACGCTCACAAGCCTGTGAAAATATCCGACGAGGTTTATTCCACATGTGCAGACATGATTTATATGAACTGCAAGAATGTTTTTATCCTTTAAAAACCATCGGTACCTCTCGTTTGAGTCTGTCTGTGCGACATTCCTCTTGTTTACTTTCGTTACGTTGTTTTCATGCGTCCCGATGTGGGCGGGGCCCTTCTTCTTCTTCTTCTCCTGTGTGTTTTAACAGCAGACGCATTGTCGCCGCCTTCTGCTTCGGAGCGTGGACCGGAGACGCATCCTATAACACATTAATCCTGTTTGTTTGATAAAAACTTTTTTTTTTCCTGATCCATTAAATAAATAAATAAATAAATATAAAAAATAAATCAGACATATTGACTGAATACATAAATAAATTTTTTAAAAAATCATACATTTTGGTAATGAACAAGACTATTTCTGTGTTTTTACATGCATTTATTTATTTATGAATTTCATTATTTATTTATATACTTATGCTTATGTCTTTTTTTTATGGGCTTTCCTATTACAATCCGTGATTATATGCACAACAGAATCTTCAACCTGAAAATTCTCACAATAGTCTCTGCAGACCTCTGCAATAACTTACCTGTGCAACACCTGCAGCATTGTTATTTACGTCGTTAAATATGAGTTTAACATGATGCACATTTCTGTTCAGAATTTTTCTAGTTTGTCCCATACTTTCAGTTTATTGATGTCTTCATATCTATATATTGCTGGTACATAGTAAAGAATAAGGCACATATTTCATACATACTTCTTAATGTATATTTTATTGTATTGTATATATTTTGTTATTATGACCATTACATATTGTAGTAGAATGTATATTTTTTACTTACTGCTAATTTTCTCTATTCTTATAATTTCTCTTCTCACCTGTAACATGAGCGACCCCCCGTTCTTTCTGGAACTGAAAAAGCAGTTCCAGTTGTTTGGCATTCTGTGGCCAGATGCACCAACAGGACGTACGCCTTAGCTGGTCTTAACTTAGCATTCTAAGTCCAACCTAAAAGTTATGCCAGTTGCACCATATTGGCTTCAGCTTTCTTCTCACTAAGACAGAGTGTAAATCTTACGCCTAGTCAGGAGGAGGCATAAAGTCAAAATCTAGGCTGATTAACAAAAATACAGCTTCTTACTTATCTTATATCTTGTATCAGTGCAGGTGGGAAATTTCACAAAATTTAAGTTTCTCCTTCCTCAACAAATCTCAAAATTGCACAATTTTTAGAGAGAGTCCGGGGATATCTTGGTTACTAGATCAATGATGAAATCTAGTTTATTTGAACCACCATTTATGTGTTTTATTATTTCTCTCAAAGTCAGCTGCCTCTTATTTCTTATTATGTTGGACTGCTCAGCAGTCAGTGTTTTCCTGTGCTGGTTGTACAGATCTAGTAATTTTCTTACCTCAATGCAAGATGAAATCGCCCTTTCTTTATCTTTGATCCTCCATAATGTTGCTGCAAATTGGAAATTATTAGCTATCAATTAGCAAGACAGCAAAATATTCATAACAATGCACACTTGAGGGCAACAGCCATAGTCTTGTGGGCATTAACATGAAAGCGCATTGCTAAGATTGGACATGGTTAAGTCTGATTGGTGCAGCCCCCGTTAAGTCCATTCTAAAGAAAGACCAACTTACCAGTTAGGACCAGGCTTAGTAAAGACCAGGTGGTGCAACCCTCCCCTGGATCTTTTGACCTGTTATACTGCATTGTACATGCTGGGAGTGGTGCTCTCTTACATGAACTAGAAAATGCTGTTAACAGATGAACTTCTCCTCTCTGACTTATTGAGCTCCAGCATGTACAGTAGCCTACACGTCTGTCAGGGATGTTGAGTGTGTCCATGGCTCAGCCTGATATTAATAACCTGCAGGTCCTCTGCATATCTTTTGCCCACCCACACAAAGCTCGCTCTTTGTCCTCTGCCTGGTTCCCCGCACTCCTGCAATACCACATTAGCAGGGTGCTGCTCTTTCATGTCCTTTGAGGTTAGCACAGCAGTTGGTCATTAACTGCTTCTGTCTAATATCTAGTGGCATCTCTCCCACAAGGACGTGCAGGGCTGGGGTGGGGGGGTGACTCGTCTAATAACACTGTCTTAGAGCTTTGTGTGTTTGTGTCTTGTCAAGCTTTTCCAACAGAGTTTTTGAGGCTGAACCATAAACTACACTGCTGTAATCAGGCAAGACCTTTTTTTTATTTTTAAATTTATGTATATAAATACAGATTACAGAGTTTAATAAAAACAGAAGCAAACATTTCAATATGAAAATGCTGACATGACCTGGTGTTTTTTCTTTTTGTTATAATTTAATACAACATAGATTCTGTCTGGATTCACACCTTACTGCTAACCAGTTTATATCTTTATGATCCTTAGTCTTAGTCTATCTATATTTTTGGCATTGTGTATATTTTGCATTTGCACCTTATTAAAATTTTATATTTGGACTCTATATATTTACATTCTTTTCTGCTTTGGATTGCTACTGCTGCAGTTTCCCTCAGGATAAAATGTGTTGTGTCTTATCTTATTACTGATAATCATATATATTTTTTCTAGATATATATTTTGAGATGAAGCAATTCATCAATTCATCAATTAGCTGTCAACTATTAAATTAATTATTCTGATAACTGATTAATTGTTTTTAGTCAATTTTAAGAAAAAAAAGTCCAAAATTTCAGTTTCTCAAATGTGAATATTTTCTAGGTTATTTCTTGGTTTTCCTCTATGATAGTAAACTGAATATCTTTTGGCTTTGACAAACAATGATCAACATTTTCCATCATTTTCTGACATTTTATGGACAAAGCAACTAATCAATTAATTGAGAAAATAGTCGACATATTCATCAATAACCAAAATAATCATTAGTTGCAGCACTATATGCATTCCACTCATTTTGTACTGTGCCTGTGCCTTTATATAGCAGTAATTGTGTAATATATATTTTGTAGTGTATGTAAATATGAAAAGTCTAATTTACATGTGAACATGTAATTATTAGGTAGTGATGATTGTAAAAAGGTTTTTGATTCCTGCAATTTGCTTCAACAAATGAATCAAACAAAAACTGAAAGACAGATCATTAAGTTAAAATTTAAAAGCCAACAATAATTCACAGCTGTTTTGATTCTCAGTCAGGAATTGCTGATGTTTTTGTTTGTTATTGAGTCATCCTGTCAGTGTCCCCTCCACCTGCCGCATACTGTAGTGCACTCAATGAGTTTGCAGCTCAACCTCAGCTCAGCACAGACACTTGCCAGGACCCGGCACCATGAATTATAGATGAGGAACATTTGCAGAGATGAGTAATGCTGCTTCAGTGCACCCGGACCCAAAACCAGACCCCCTGTGTGTCGTGTGTTGTGTGTGTTGTGTGTGTGTGTGTGTGTGTGTGTGTGTGTGTGTGTGTGGGAGGTGATGGGGAGAGAAAGGGAGACAAAGAAGGAGGTAGAGATATAAAAAGTTTAGATGTGAAGTGGACAGACTCAAGGCAGGTGAAAAAAAAAAATAGAGAAGAGACTTCCCAACATTTAATGTTCCAGAAACATTCCCAGAACTCGGGGTTTCTAATTGGTAACCCCTCCACAATATTGGGAACAAAACATTCACAACATTCCTAATTTTTGTAACCATCCCCGAGGTTTCCAGCTGCTATTCCTTTAAGTAACTCTATCACAATGTTCTAAGAACGCTGTGCAATTTCTTTTAGTTCCAACAAAAGATTCCCTGCTTGTATTCTCTTAGATAACCCTCCCACAACGTTATAAGAATGTTGTGGAAAAATGTTTCTTCAACAAAATATTCCAAAACTAATAAACACATGAAATAATGCTTTTTAGGGGTATTTTTTGCAATATTTGTCCGAGGTTCCTGGCCAGTAGCCTTTTCGTTTGTTTCGTTCGTTTCGTTTGTTTTGTTCCCACAATGTTCTAAGAATATCATGCTAAATGTTTTTGTTCAGCAAAACATTCTCAAAATGTTTTAATAACATCTTGAAGTAACCGTTTTTGGAAGGAAAGTTTTGTAACATTCCTCACCACTGAAGTTCCCTGCTGGAATACTTTTAATAGCCACATTAAGTAACATTTTGGGGGGGATATGTTATGTAACGCTCCCATAATGTTTTGAGGATGTTTCACAAATGTTTGTGCATAATGAAACATTACCAAAACATTCTAATACCTACATAAAGTAACATTTTGGGGGGTAGATTTTGTTACTGTCCTGAGGTTCCCTGTTGGCATCCTTTTAGGTAACCCACCCACAGTGTTTTAAGAATGTTTTGCAAATGTTTTAATTCAACATAACATTCCCAAAATGTTCTTAAAACCACAAAAAGCAATGTTATTTGGGGGCAATCCTTGTAATGTTTCCCTGATGTTCCCTGCTGGTATTCTTTTACGCAACCTGCAACCCTTTCGCAACGTGCAAATGTTTTTGTTGAAAGAAACATTCCCAAAACTTTCAAATAACCTTCCTGGAACACTTAACAAACCCTCCCTGAACCTTTACTTCAGTTTTATGTAGGATAAAACTGCAATTTTAAGGTTTTTTTGGGACCTAAATCTCGTTGGCTGGGTTGTGACTGGGCAGAAGGATGCAGATACGAACTCCTGGAGGAGCAGAGAGCAGAAATGCTGACTGTAGTTTAGAAACAGCGCTCCCTCCTCTCAGACAATATGAAGCCAGCAGGGTGCAGAAATCCAAACAGCATCCTTTTAGTGAGCGCTGTAACAGCTCATAGCTGCTGCACTGGATCCTCTCACACCCCCAGATATTGGAGAGCCACCTAACTAAAATAAACATGCATTGTTTCCCTTCCAGGCGAAACAACTGCTGATATGAAACACAATATCTGAGTGACTGGCTGCCTCGCTCCACCGACAGATTCTTCTTTGTTTCCAAAGACACTGGGAGACAGAAATAGACTCTTATGTGTCTGCTGCCATAAATCGCTGCTGCCTGCCTGCCTGCCTGCCTGCCAGCCTGCCAGCCAGCCTGCAAGCCTCCTGGCAGCTCCAGTCATCTGCCTCCCCACCCCTCCTCCTTTCTCTCCTCTACTTTTAATGGATCCATATATTCTCAAGTCAGGCTGTGGATACTGATCTGTGCTTGTCAATAGCTTTTCTCTTGTTAATTTTCTGCTTGGATGTATGTCCTTATTGCTCTTTTAGTATGACCAGTCTGTTTTTTTTTAAATTTCTTTATCATGCTGGCATGTGTGTGTTTTTCCCTCCCTTCCTCTACCTCTCCCTGTCTTATATTGTTGTGTTTTCATTGTCCCTCTAATTTGTCCCTCCCTCTCGCTCCCTCCATCACTTCTGTTGCGCTTTCTCAAGAGTCTTCTCGATTTCTGTTTGTCCAATTTGCAGAACTGGAATGTACCAAAACCACACAAAAGACACCAACAACAACTGCAATAAACGGCTTCTCTGTGATTACAAGGTAAGCCTCATGTTTTATGTTTTAAGTTCTTGACCTGCTGCAGCTGACGTCAGACACATTTCCACTAATAATCTCATTGTATTTATTTTAAAGTTCTATTTCTTATGTTTGCAGGACAATAAATCAGTAACATTTCTGTTCCATGTGTATTTTTTTCTCGAATTCTCTGTCTCCTCCTCTGTGTGTGTATGTGTGTGTGTGTTACAGGAAAAGCTTGTCCAGGCTATTAAAAGAATCAAGCACGAGGTAGATGAGTGCAGGGAAGCAGAGAGGGAGACGTACGTAGAGTCAGTGGAAGTAGAGGTACTGTTGCATTATTAATCCCTTAATCTTTATTGAGAAATACACTCTTTTCATACCAGTAAATTCCTGTTTAACAAAAAATAATTGAGTATATATTCATGACAATTCTGCTGAAACCAGTTTTGAGAATGATTATCCATATTGTCATATCCACACACACTGAATTTTTAGTCACACTTAGGCTGAATTGATAATAGACTCTTCCTAAATCCTGCCCCTTTTTGCTCTGTGCTCCAATAAAATCTGAGAAAGCTCAGTACCCAGAGGAACCTCGGTCAGATTTCTCCTTTCCTGTTTCCTGTGCTTAGACAGGTTGTGTGCTGGGCGGGGTTTGAAGGGCTACTTTAAAAGGATATTCCACCATTACATGATAACCCACTCAATATGTGCTCACCCCTATGCCGATGTGAGGATGGGTGAAGATCTTCAGTTCACTAAACAATCCTGGAGTTTCAGCAGAAAACAGGGTTGCAGCCAAATCCAGTATAATGGCAGTGAATGGTGACCACGGATAAAATGTTAAAAAAAGAACACAAAACAAACACAAAATGTCTCCATCCTGCTCGTGTGATGTAATCCAAGTGTCCGTGAGCCACGACATTAAAAATTTAACCACAAAAGACGCCATTTACACCATGTTTTTAGCCGAAATGTCAACTGTAGCCTCCCAGATAGCATGTAAACATGGCATCGATGTATCATGAAACTTTGTATATCTCTTAATGGATGGACGTGTGAAAATATCGAAAGATCGATGCCATGTTTACATGCTACCTGCTACATGCTACAGTGACATTTCGGCTAAAAACATGGCGTAAATGGCGTCTTTTGTGGTTAAATTTTAATGTTGCGGCTCGCGGACACTTGGATTACACCACACAAGCAGGATGGAGATATTTTGTGTTTGTTTGTGTTCTTTTTTTAACGTTTATCCGCGGTCTCCATTCACTGCAATTGTACTGGATTTGGCTGCAACCCTGTTTTCTGCTGAAACTCCAGGATTGTTTTGTGAACTGAAGATCTTCACCATCATCACATCGGCATAGAGGTGAGTACATATTGAGTGGATTATCATCTAGGAGTGGAATATCACTTTAAAAATGTATTCTGATATAATTACTAATTACCCGTTAAAAAATGTATTTAGCAACCTAATCTAAGTATTACAATATTGACATAATGTAGATTAATGACTTTCTGTTAATTCAGGACTACTTTGATACCAAATATGGTGAAATTGTTTAGCCTACTATAATGTTTTATTTTTGTCGCAGGTTTATCAGTTGTATTCCAGTTATTCCTTCCTTTGTTATGTGCAAATGCAGGTTTAGATCAATAGCAGTAATTATGCAGATTTAAATGTATTTTGTTAAGGAACATGCTAGTCACACTTCACACTCATATTTAAAGTAATCTGACATAAACTTATTCACATACACAGCATCTTGGTCACCAACGTCACCGTTTACAGTCCAGAAGTATTTTTCATTAGTAGTAGTGTGTTAGCTATCTAACCTGTCCAATTTCTTTGTAGCTAATGTGATTGTTCTGTGTACCTAACATTAGTGGTTTGTCTGTGACCTGAAGCTAACATACAGTGGTCTGTGAAGCTAACGATTAGAGACGTGGTTGGTCTGTAACTAAATTAGCGATTGGTCTGTCTAGCTAATGTTCATGGTTCGTCTGTGCAAAATTTGCTGGTTTCACTGAGAACAGAGTGGTGTTGTGAAACTCTTAAGTGATGCGTTTTGTTTTTTTGTTTTTTTTTTTTTTTGTTTTTGTTTTTGTTTTTTTGTAACTGTAATGGAATATAGTTACCTTTGTTATGTATCCTAATTATGAAATCCCATAACATGTAATCCATTATTCCCCAAGCCTGTAAGTCTTTGTTGAAAAGAAAACCAAATTTTGAAGATGATTTTCCTTATATTGGCTATTAGAGTACCTAGCTAACTAATAATTGTTGTAGATTAACTAGTTAGGTAGCATTTTGCTAATGTTATATAACTTGATATGGCCTATATATGTCACTTTTACAGGTCTCCCAGAAACATCTGTTAACCATCTTCAAAATTTGATTTTCTTTGCAACATGCACAACACTAGCACTTAGCATATCTAGGTACAGGAAACAGGAAAGAATACAGTTGACCAAGGCTCCAAAAGGGGCTGGACTTAGGAAGGGTCAATTGGCCATCTTTTCCCTTGCCCTCGTCTTTCAGAGCAGTTTTGATGCCCTGGAACGAGAAATCAGAGCCGAGTTTCAGAACCTCCATCGTTTCCTGGATGAGGAGGAGTGTAAGACCTGGAGCGTCTGAGGAGGGAGAGACAGAAACAACTGAAGCAGCTGAAGGACAGAGAGAAGAAGATAGCAGAGCAAGGGAGGGACCTGGAGAGAGCCATCACAGTGCTCAACAGCAAACTGGCTGAAGAGGACAGTCCCAAACTGCTAAAAGTGAGGAGATTACATCTATTTAGCACTGAAGTTGGCTTTTTAATGGCTTGAATAAACCGCAGCTATATAAAGCCGGGGTGTGGCAATGGGGTTGAAGTAAATCTGGAGGGTGAGATAATGTGTGAGTGGGTACAGAGGAGGAGGTGGAGAATAGTTTGGCCTCCCTCCATAAAACATTCTGGAAACTTCTGTGCACAGCAGCATGGGTTTATCCGGGGTCATCGTAGAAGCATTCCCCTGGGCCTGGGACAAAACATTACTCACCTTACTTGTGACTTGTCAACATAACTGTCTATAATTGTTCCTCCTGTTTGGACTCCTTTGAGCGCCGAGCTGCTGGGAAACAATGTGACTCTGCAGGTTTGCATCAAAGGCACCCGCAGTGCCACCCCGTTAGCTGCTCTGCTGTTTCTCTGCACTTATTTGATCAATTATAGACATTGATTGGCTAAACAGTTGACTTGCCTGAATTTGCAGGTCAAAATCAATTCCTCATTTAAAAGTGAAAGGACAAAAGGCAGTCAGTGCATTAGTCAGCAAATAGGAAGTGGCTGTATAAGGCGTTGTGGCGGCCTGGAGTCCAAACAAACACACAAATGTTAAAAACGGTCATTTTAAAGGTGCAGTAAGCAATTGACCCAAACATTACGGGTCAGGTGTTTGCATATCTTAAAAACCAAAAAATCACCACATGCAGTTTGAGCTAATTAAGGCACCATTTATTCATTTTATTTACTGCAAGAGAAACAGAAAACAGATCGTTTTTAGCTCCATTTCCTTCGTTACTTTATGCGGTTTGCTGTCGTTCATTTTAGATGTTAAAATACCCTCTGCTCCTGGTGAGTGGACCAACTGTTAAACCAAACTCCATTCTAAAAGCAGCTCTTTTATGGTAGGGCCATATTTTTTCACCATAAAACTTAGACTCTTTTCTGATTCACTTTAATCCACAGGCACACTTAGCACACATCATTTAGCTCAGTAACATCATTAGATAATAATGAAGATGTTTGTCAGGGATGTACTGACTGGCCCAGCAGGTGGCAGCCCTACTGAAAGGTTATTATCAAATTTTTGCCCAATGAGGCCAAAAAACTGCCCACCTCAGGTTTATCCAATCACAAACAAACTTTCCTGAACTGTTTCTCTCTTTGCAGGAAATTCAAGATCTCGTAAAAAGGCAAGTTTTGTTTTGTTTTTTGCTTTTTTTAGACTGAAATGTTTTCCCCACGTCTCATTAATCTTGCGTGGGTGCATGCTTGGCATTTCCTCTCTTTTTTGCACATCAGTCCATCTCCGTAATCTTCAGTGTGCTGTGACCGCCGGTTTGACAGTCTGCTGTTCATCCTTCAGTGCTTTCCTCCTTTTCCATTTTGCCAAGCAGATCTCAGGTCAGCTTTGTCCTTCCAGCGGAGGTGGACACCGAGGTGCGCTCTGGCCAGTTTATTGGGCCCATACAGTACAGGATATGGAAGCACATGAAAAGCTGCCTTTACCCAAGTATGTTTACATATGTTATCTGACACAACAATGCAAAATAAGTTAATAATATGTTAATAATATGCAACATATCTGCAATAAAATGTCTAAAAACATCATATTTTGTTGAGCTGTGTACTTAAAGGTAACTGTGTGTGTGTCCTGCTAGTAGCAAGTCACTATAACTTTATCTTCAACATTCTAGTTAGTTAGTCTGCCATTCATTGACATAAATAGAAATTTTAATGTGGAAATGTTACATTTTATAGCTTTAATGTGAGGCTTCCAGCTGCAGTACTTACATATTCTGCATTTAATCTCCATTTTCCTACAGATATTACATCAGTGACCTTTGACCCTGAGACAGCCCACCCTAATCTGTCCCTGTCCGAGTCCTGCACCTCAGTCTGGTTTGACGAGGATAAGGACACGCAGGGTTGCCCGGCCAACCCACGACGGTTCCACTATTATTACTGCGTTTTGGCCACCGGGGCTTCACCACAGGACGACACTACTGGGAGGTGGAGGTGGGACATAAGACAGCGTGGAGGTTGGGCGTGGCACAAGAAGATATCCCAAGAGGAGAGATGGCTGCCACCGGCACCTCCAGCGGCCTGTGGACCCTGGCCCTCAAAGGCGGGTCGTCCTGGCCTGCACCGACCCAAAGCCCATCAAGGTCAACGTATCCGTCCGCCTCGTCCGCATCGGCGTGTTCTTAGACTGTGAAAAGGAGGAGGTGTCTTTCTATAATGCTGTTACCATGGCGCCAATCTATACTTTCACTATGGGAACGGTCGTGGTTCCTCTGTTCCCCTTCTATAATCCATGTGACACAGATGACGGGAAGAACACAGCACCACTTAAGATCTTTAACCCTTCACTATGATGATCAACTGTTCTCACCAGCTTGAACACTGATGGTCAATAAATCAGTGATTTTCAATACAAATTTTATAATAGTAGAATTATTATTACATTTAGGCTGGGTTGCACAAACAAGGTTTATTTTTAAAACCTAATTAAACTAAACTTAAGGAGGTTTAACTTGTAAAATCACTGGCTTCTTGAGATGAATTGAGCAAAAATAATCAAGTCCCTTAAAGAAAGTTTAGGGAAAGACTGAACCCAGTTGAGTTTCATGATGTGTCTCTTCTTTCTTTCACTCCAGTTCATAATTTGGCCGACACATTTTTCTTAAAGGAGTAGAAACTAGAGCTTCTCTGCAAGCCATGACTGCGCTAACTAGACTAACTTTTAGCTAGCTAGCAAGCAATACAATGTTACAATGTCGTTGTTTTTTAAATATCACATTTTTTGCTTTTTTGCTTTATTTGCTAATGTCTAGTAGCAAAAAATGTAATGTTTTATTAAGGAATACAGAGGAGCAAAAAATTAACCGCTTCCCCCCTTCTTTTGTATTTACTAGGTCCCAGCAGCTCTAAAATATATTTTTTATTTATTAATTTTAATTTGGGTAAGCAAGCTTCTCCGTATTGATTAAACTTAATTTCGTCGGGTTTCATCGGGTTACATCACTAAACTTGAGCCTACTAACCTGAGATCAGTCTTTAATCGTGCAACAGAGCTCTGTGAATTTTAAAGCTGGATTTTTTTTTTTTTTTTTAGTTTTTAGTTTTGATAAATTCTGATTAGCGCTAATCTTTGATGGTGCAACAGTCGTGGAGCTGAAACAAATTTTGAAAGAGGCATCTATTTTGATCATCAATTAATGATTTTAAGTAATTTTTCGAACAAAAATGTCAGGTATTTGTTGGTTACAGCTTCTGCACCCGCTGATTGTATTTTGTCTTATATGAAAATAAATGGAATATTTTTATGTTTGGACAAAACGAGTTATTTGAAGATCACTCGAATTTGAGGTAACTGTGATGGATTTTTTTTTTCTAATAGGCAAAATGATTAGTTGATTCATTGAGAAAATGATATTATCTATAACTAATTATCTACAATGCAAATAATTGTTATTTTCAGTTGTTAGTTGCATATAATGTACTTACAACTTGCAAAAAAGTGTTGTAAATACAAAAACTTCACATTAAATGATTTTAAAGAAAATACATAAAGCATAAAGTTTCTGTTTTTAATGCACAGTTTTCTTTTTGTTTTTTTTTTACTACAGTTGCTTGAATGTTTGATTTTGAGGAAAATAAATGTGGTCAAATACAAATAAATCTTTATCTGATGCAGTTGTATTCATAAGAGTTAAGGAAAACAAAGCACAGTGGAGGTTATAATTTGCAGTCAGCCTGGCGCTTCAGGATCCACAGCAGGTGTGAACAGTATTATGATGTTACCTTTGGCCTGTTTATAAATATCTCTGTTGTGCCTGCTCTGCCATAATGTGTCCTGGCGAGGTCCTGGAAGTGCAAAACAAGGCAGTGGGATTAGTGGCACGCAGGGCCTGAGGGGCGAGAAAGTGGCGCGTGACACCGAGAGAACAAATGATGGCTGACACTGAGTGAGATGACTCACTGAGACAGCTCTGAGACAGAAGTGTCCTTCTGCAGCTCCGAGAGGAGGAAAGCAAAGACAACAGGACAGCAAATGTCGTAATCGCTTGTTTATTCTTAGTATTCCTTTAGACATGAAATAAAGAAAAAAAAAAAAAACTATTTTCTTTACAAAACATCTGTGTGAAGTGTTGTGCAAAAAGGGAGTACAGAGAGAACATGTGGGATGTCACACCACACCAAGGCCAGAACAGCAGAAGTAAACAGAGAAGATCAGGGCAGAGACAACTCACATAGTGCAAGAAGTGCCAGTGGTATTATTAAAAGTAGTGCTTTCTATTAGTGGGTTATCAGTGGTGGGTTTGAAACCAGAAATCCCTCTGGCACCAGATGTAATAACTCCAATCCCACTCGACTGAACTGTCTTTGAGATGCTGGTAATGTGTAAACCAAAGGCTTTTCCTGCCCACCACACACTATCTGTCTCTCTCTACTCGCTCTGAGTGGCTTGGTATTACAATCACCTACGATATACAGCAGTGGTGGTGCATGAAATTGCTGTTTGAGCAGTCCCTCATCAATAGCTTCCCACAACATAACCCCGGGGGTTAGCAACACAAAGCTTTGTCATTCATCTGCCGCTCTCATGAACTCACTCACATAGTCCAAACTGTTCCTCGATTAATGAAATGGGAAAACACCCTCACGTACAGACAGAGCACACTCATCATTCTTTATGCTACTCGGAATTGTTCTACAATATGTCACGTTATCTCCTACACATTAGCATATCACAGGCCAGCGTGCAGTCAGGTGTGCAAACAGCTTTCAACTTCCGTGAATATCGAGAAAAAGGTGCCATTAGGAGTGTCGGCTAATGACAGAATATAGGCCAACTATCCAATATTGTACGTTTTAGGCACTAAACAAAGACAAGAGTCACTCAAATATCTCAAAGTTACAATATCCTTTACAATACGGTGTGGCTTTAAACACATTCACACTCATGACTTTAAACACAGCACTTGTTTTCTTCACATTGCGAGACGATTTAAGCAGGCACATGAATACCTTACTCACGACAGATGGAGAAGCACATAAAGTACAGTTGTTTCACTCTGTACAAACTGCCTATGCATAGACTCACACACACATACAAACAGTCATAAATCATTCACACTCATACATTATGTTCATCACAGGCACAGAAATCCCAAACACACAGTGATGGCCACATTAAAGGGATAGTTCAAATTATTTGATGTGGGGTTGTATGAGATACTTATCAATAGTCTGCGTGTTAGCTACAGTATACCTGTCTGCACGCCCCCAGTTGGACAAGCAGAGAGGAGCACCAACACAAAAGCTAAGCAATAAATTGCTGCGGACAGCGTCTGCAACAAACAGTATTTTAGACACTTAAAAAAGGTCCATCCAAAAAAATCAATATCAGTATAAGTGTACGCTATATTTAAAACGTTTCCACCACTTTACTTTGCCTTCAGACAGCCTTTTCAAACAGAAAACTACCATTATAAAAGCCAAATAGCCCTCTATCCAAACCAACCAAATTCCATGGGTGAAATCAGGCATTTTTACACAGGAGTTGCTGGTCTGCTGTCACCTCAATCTGTTTTTTTGTGTTATTGTGTGACTTCTGTGTTTTAAAAGGTTAGTTTGGATTCACCAAAGTCACATAATAACACAAACTAACTAACATATCAGGCAGCGGCAGACCAGCAACTTCCATGTTCTGCGAGGTAAAATGACTGATTTCAGCCATGGAGTTTGGTTGGTTTGGAGAGAGCAATATTTGGCTGTAATGACTGGCTGTTTTTTTTTTTGGGATGGAGGATTTTTAAGTGACTAAAATACATTATTTTGCTGATCCAATCCAGAGCAGATCATTGCTTAGCTTCTGTGTGGTGCCCCTGTCTGCTTCTCCAAACTGGAAGCACGCTGGGAGCGATATCTACTGTCGTATCGATAAGTAAATCCCATAACCCCACATCAAATACTCTGAACTATCCCTTTAAACCACCACTCCTCTGGCCACACGCGCACAGACACAACATTAGGACAAATAAAAGCCTGTTTGCTCAGGACATGTCATGGTCATGCTGCAGTCAATGCTTTAAGTGACATAGGTTAAACATTTTAATACAACATGTAAATACTGTGAGAGATACTGTACGCTGTGAGTTATCATCAGGTTGGAATGACAATAACAGCAGATAATTGATCTAAAAAGACCTAATATAGTCTTGATGGATTTTTACAGTATTTGGTTGTTAAATTAGTTCAAGACGTTAGTGAATATTAGTGTTTATAGTATATAGTAATGTATATATTCTGGATTTAATGTTGGTGAGAAATTTAAATTAGTTTACTTCTTTATTATTAAGTATAATACAACAACCGTTCTATACACTAAAACATTCAGCCTTAATGGGGTTAAACTGTCGTACACATGCAATATTTACAAGGCTGGAATGTGTGTGTCGGGTTTGTGTGTCTGTGTGTGTAGATATATATGTATAAAGACAATTTTTAGTAACGCCAACAAAAAGGGTTTGTGGTTCCTTCAAATATCCAGGCTAGAAATTAGGCATATTCAGTGTTTTGTATGTTTTACATTAGAATGAGTTTGTTCATGTGTAATACTATCCAATACTGTTTATTTAACATCGAGGCCTCTTTGATTTTTTTTTTTTTTGTTTTTAGTTTATATAGTCATTCATCTTTGTATCAAATCTGACATCTAAACCTATCTAAACCTGTCATATGGCTTTTTAAAAATGCTGACATATCGACTGATATTCATCTAACTTGTAAGAAAAGCTACAGAGAAAAGGCCAGTTGGTTGTATAATTTTTTCCTACACTTCACTGATCATTTGATTGAATTTTCATGGCAATCATTTTGTGCTTCTCTCAAAAATCCAAAATGCTTTTTTTGTTGTTGTTGATTTCAGTGCACTCAACCAGGACAGTCATTGGTTTCCCAGTGGTCAGTTAAAACATGAGGTAGAGACGTGCATTTAGTAACACTAAAATTTATCTGCACACCTTCTCTGTACCGCACAAGAGTTTCGACTAAGATTAATTTGTGTTCATTGAACATCTACATATCTCCAAACTCACGTCCACAGCTCTGGACAGACGATGTCGTGGCATTGAAAAAGGCCTCATAGGAGTATTTTGGAGCCATTAAAGGGAAAATTCACTATTATTTATGTGTATGTCCAATCAGTGTTGATGGTAAATATAATCAATTGAAGTAACAAATGTGTGTTGTGAGTTCTCCTGCTTGTGGAACTGTGGCAACAGTGCCTACTGCCGGCGATGCTAACACCTGACAGTGCCTACTGCCCCTTTTCCATACACATGTGCTGGTCTGGCTTGACTTGGTATGACTCAGCACATCATTCTGGCACTGCAGGGATTTGCATCTCCATTAGAGCAAGGCTACCCTCTTGAAGGTGTGTCTGTAACTGATACATGCTTGTCTTGAGTCAATTCGCTGTAAAACAGTGAATAAACACGTTTCCTTTCTTATAAGTTCTTCACAATAAAACTTCCCCATTATCTTGCCATTTAAAAGCTTTTATTGTGAAGCAGAAAAATCAGGAAACATTGTGTTTTCATCAGCAGTAACTTAACATGACTCCTATCCATTCGAAAGTGACCATGAAACAGTGAAATAAAGCATATACCTCAAAGTACAAACAGCCACACAGGAGAGAAACTAAACTTCAAACCACAGAGATTCAACTAGAAGCTACAAAAGTACTGAGAGCTGAACACCCAGACTTTAAAAATACCTTTCTTTCTGCTCTCCAGACATAAGCTGACTAGAAATACAAGCTGAAATAGCCTGTTGCTCTCTCTTAACATCAACTACATCACTGTGGCATCACTGGTGCAGGAAGAACCACAGATTTTGCAGCAGGAGAACTCAGCTTTCTTGGTCAAAATTGCCAACAGGAATTTATTGCTTAAATGGACTACATTTCCCCTCAACACTGATGAGACATCCACATGAAAAGTGGTGAATTTCTCCTTTGAGCATACATACATGTTTAAGCTTTTGCCAAATTTTAGAGGGCCAAAGACACAAGAATAAATAAAAAACTATGTCAAAATTCTAATTTAGGTCAAAGGCCATGTACAAATGATGTCCAGCAAATAAAAGGAGAGAAAGGAGGAAGGAAAGACAGACAAAAGGAAAGCCTGAAAGCAGACAAGGAGTTACCAAGAGGAAGGATAATGAAAGGTAAAAAACAAAAGGAACAAGCACTATTTGAACTTACCAGACACTTTCATTCAGTATTTCCCCTTTGGAAAGCCCAATGCAGCGGGAACATGGTGCTCCATTAAATGCCTGCAGTTGCTGCTGGCGTGAGCCTCCTATTAAACTTGAGGAATAATGGGATTTTAATAGAGCCAGCGGGAAATCCAGATCAAAGACAGTAAAGTGGTTGATCCAGACTTGCGGGATCAGTCTGCAAAACACATTTTAATCATCTGAGATATCCCCTGGGAGTCTGAATCTCAATCTCAGAGACTATAAATAGTGGGGTTAGTATTATTAGTACGTGTGGTTAAAGTTATGCAAAACTAATCTTGTTTTTTTATATATGTGATAATGTATTGCACATGTTTCTGAAGCCAGAGGACCGGCACAAGCGTATAACATCCACATTTAAGCTATGTACAAAATGCCCACAACAAATTGTAGTTTGTGTGATCGAAAAGGGCTTTCATTTTGAGTCCAATCGAAAGACCACCATCACACATTTTAGTAGGTTGGTGATGAGATTGGCTGAAAATTTCATGCAGTTTGTGTGTTTTATCCGCATGCTGATAGACGAACGAGCATTTAGATGGGAAACAACGGTTAGTTAAGAAATTCTAGCATGTTCTTGTTTTGATGAAATGTTGTAAACCTTTCTGGCGACCTCATTATATTAGAAAAGACCTTATTTGTGGAGTTTTATTTGTAAACTCTGCAAAAGGATTTCATTTGCAGTCTGTTTTACTGTCAAGTTACCAAAAAATGAGGCTGCAAGGTGTATACAACTAAAATGATTAACAATCAACAAGCCACATTTGTTGTGTGGAGTTTCTCTGAATCAGAAAGTCTCAAAGGTTACGTGTTAGTTATAGACAAGTGAGATACTGTTATCAAGTTGTGTTCAGGCATTAGTTAAACCAAAGTCCTCGCCCCGGTTTCAGTGGTTTCTTCATTATTTGGTAGGGGGTGTTCGATTGTCTACAGTGGTGGTAAATGGAGAAAATATGTTGGGCTTCCCTTGGATTTAGCAGGGGCAGTTCTCAGGTGGCGGTGGTGGTGGTTGAATCCTCAGCCACAGTGCCATCTTTGCTGGCCTCAAGTGCGGCACCACTGGATTTCAACTCCACTTCAGGGGTTTTAGGGGGAGCTGCTTTTGGACCTGAGCCTCCAATAATCTCAGCGTGATCTGGGCTTGGTTTGGAATCCGGACCTGGCTCAGGTGTACCGTTGGTTATAGGTTCTGGTGTGGTTGGTTTAGGGGGTTCAGGCGTGGGAGTCAGGGCACTCTTAGTTTCAGGTGTTGGAGTGGTGGCTTTAGGAACAGCTGGTTTAGGCTCCGGGCTCGGGCTGGGTGCAGGCTTTGGATCAGCCGGGCTCAGACCAGCCTTGGGCTCAGGGCTCGGGGCTGGGCTGAGCTTAACATCCGCGGGTTTGGACACGTCTAGCTTTGCTTCCGCTGGCGGATCAGGGGTTTTCTCAGGTGCTGGGGAGGTTTTGGTTTCAGCTACTGGACTGGACTTAATTTCAAAAGCTGGAGGAGCGCTTGGTTGGGACTCAGCAGCGGGTGGTGGGCTTGGTTTGGTTTCAGGGGCAACAGAGACGGTTACAGCCACAGACTCAGAGGTTGGATCAGGAGCATCAGTGTCAGTGTCCAGTGGGAGGGCGGTGTTAAATCCAACGCCAGAGTCACTGGTCTCAAGGTTACCGATCCCGACCTCTTTAGAGGAAACCTCCAGACCCTGAGTTCAAAGAGACAACGAGGTAAGTTTATTTGTATAGCACCTTTCAATAACAAGACAGGTGACCATTCACTAAGCCCCTCCCATGAAAAGCAACTGTCCAATCATAGCTTAGCAACTGTAACCAGGTACCGCAGGCCTGTCAAGCTTTGCATTTCTCCACATGTTTAAGCAGTGGGCATGGGGCTCTAAGAAGAGCAATACTCAGTGTCTCAGTCATGAGTTTGGACAACCCGTTCTCATTCCGAAGTTGTCAAATATTGACATTTTGTCCCTGTCCCTCAGCGACTCTTACAGATGCACACGGTACCTGTTAGAATCTGAAAGCTTTTAATTGACTTGAATGTAAATGTATCCAAGGCTATATGAGCCACACCAGGCTTTTGGCGTAGTATTAAAAAGGAAGAAAATCCATGTCTGGAGAAGGTGGGGTGGATGGATGGTTTAAACAAATTCGGGACTTTCACCCATGAGACCGGGGTTCACACCCCACGTGAATGCTATAATGTTATAAAAAGGAACATAACAGTATGCGCATCAAGTGACTTGCGTCATGTGACTTTTGTCTTGCCAGCCACTTCAGTGACATCAAGCAACACAACGCAACACAATGCAACATAACATACTTATTTTAACCCCAGATATGGTCTTATGCTACACCTACCCAAGTAGTTTTGTTTTCTAAACCTACCCAAACAGTTTCACAACATTAACAATGTGTTAAAAAGGCTTTCCGACAGCATCTCATACAACTGCTAAAGAGTACCTTGTGCATCAGTGTGAGATGCCCGGGGGAGTGACAAAACTTCGGTATTTCACAAGTTAAGAAGAGAACAGGTTGGTTTAGAGGGTGGTGTCTTTTTTGTAGTCTTTCAAAAACTTAAAACACAAGCGCAAATGTGTGGGGAATTGATTAAATTTTGTTGTCTTTTTTTTTTTCAGCTCTAACGTAAGCTGAAAATGTTAGCATGTCCAGCTGACTGGCTTACTACCTGCCACTGCATTTGCCAAATTCATTGCTTTGAGGGGGGTTTGAGGTGGAGGATGTGGGCTGGTACTTAAATAAAATTGGCCACTGGTTAGTTTAGCTCTTGTCCCCGCACTCTTCCTTGGGCAATCACATGCCCGCTGGTCTGACTGGGAGACCATCTTATGGTCCACTGCACTCAATATGACCCCTGTGCTTCCTTTTCCCATTTCTGTTGTTTATTGTGTACCTGCAAACCGCACATGTGCAGTGTGAGAATGAAAAGCTTGACAGATATAGCAAAAGTAATTAAGCAGGGCAGGGCCTAGTGAAGGGTCAATTCCAAAATTTTTTGCAGAAAGACATAAAAAGACAAAATATAACAGATTCACAAGGCAATATAAAGGGGGCATATAAAAAGGAGTTTAAAAACAGTCAAATAAAATGGAAGATAATAAGCTATAATTGAATAAAACAGGAGAATAAAAGTCAGAGGGCAGTTACAGTGCAGGGCAAGATAGGAAGGAACTGCCCCAAATGTAATTTAACAAAAGGCAGTGGCAAGCAGAAAGGTTTTAAGCCTTGATTTAAAAGAACTGAGGGTTGGAGCAGACCTCAGGTTTTCTGGGAGTTTGTTCCAGCTATGTGGTGCATAAATACTGAATGCTGCTTCACCGTGTTTCGTTTTGACTCTGGGGACATTTAACAGACCCGTCCCAGAAGACCTGAGAGGTCTCGACGTTTCATAACATAGCGGCAGATCAGAGATTTTATTTTCACCTTAAACCATACAGCGCTTTATAAACCAATAGTAATATCGTGAAAACAAATTGTTTGTCACACAGGAAGCCACTGCAAAGATCTGAGACCTGGACTGATGTGATCCACTGTGTTGATGTTAGTGAGGACTCTAGCAGCAGCGTTCTGAATAAGCTGCAGCTGTCTGAACGCAGAAAACAGCATAAAAATTGATACATTATTAAAACCTCTTAAAGACTCAGTTTAAAGAATAGAAATATCACACATCCTTACTTTAATGTCTACCTCAGTGCTCTGAGATTTCTCTGTATTGTCTGCCTGGGAATGCTTGGACTCCTCACTGAGTTTGGTGATGTTCTTGACCACCTGAGAAGATGCACACGAAACAACAGTCAGGCATTATATCAGGATACGCATCATCATCATCATCATCATCATCATCATCATCACACCACATTGTCATTTGTCCCTCTAATCCAACCTGGGGGTTCTGACCCTCATGAGGGGTCACCAAAGCTTCAGGGAGGGTCGTGAGGCCTTTTTGATTTTAAGAGACAACTATCATTTATTTCTCTGGAAAAAGGTGAATTAAGTTGTAATTTTAAAGTTTAGATTATTATTTAAGGTATAAACAAATAAGTGAGTAAATAAAATCTCACAAGATAAGGGCACAGAGAAGACACAATATTCAGCGAGCCTTCACTCATGTCCTGTTTTTTAAAAGTACACTGTTAAAACAACCAAAGAATTTACAGAACAGTGGCCAAGCATCAGTGAGAAGAAACCACTGAATTTGTCAAAAAAAGTGAGAAAACTGCATATTAAGTTCCTAAAAATATCAGGAAAACTCATTCACAGACAATAATCTGCTAAATCCCTGCAGTTACTGTGTTCACTCTTTGGGTTGACTGTAAAGATGTTTTGTACAGTTATCGTTATGTATTATTCATAATATCTATAAAACATGTCTCTTAGTCAGAGGTCAACAGCTTACTCAATAATATAAAAGGAAGAAGGCTGGGAACCACTTGCTCTAACCTGTCTGAAGGCCTCTCCTTCATCCTCTTTGCCAGCGTTCTGGGCGAGCTTCTCCAGGGCAGCAGCCCTCTTGGCCCTCTTCTTCACTTTGATCAGGCAGGACAGCAGACACACCAGCAGAAGGAAAACCAGCAGGCCCAACAGGGCGATGATGGCCACATACAGTGACTCCAGCTTGTAGGCTGCGTGGAGGCGTGGTGGGAAAAGAGAAAGAAAAACAGGAGAGGGAGAGTAAATAATTCATCTGACCTTTCTTTGACATGTTGAAATTCCAGTGCATGAATACGGTAGACAAAAGAAGGGGATTATTTCTTCCTTTTTTGGCTACAAAACAAATATTTTGGCACTACTTTGTTTTGATACCATCCTTTAGCAGCTATCACAGCAATATAAACCTTGTTTGGCCCATTTAGCCCCATCCCCATCCTTACGTAGTACTTGCAGGTGAATGCTGGCAACAGGGAAGCCCAGTATGTCAGTAATTTTGAACTCCCCTGCATCTGAACCCTTGACCTGATCCAGATAAACCAATGAACCCTCCAAAGAGAGACGTTCCTCGAGTGCCAGGTTAGCTCGTTCCTAGAAAGAAAAGACATTAATACATTTATACCCTTAATTAAAAAAAAAACAACTAAACTGCAAGGACACATATAACATTAAGTACAGTGTTGTCTGTTGTAAAATGCAGAATTGCTGTTATATGAACATTTTTGTTTTTTTGTCTTACATAACAATGTAAGATGAACACCTACTGTATATAAATTTTATATGCATTTTGTAGGAGGGTTGTATGAGGGGTTCTTTTATAAAACAGACATCTCCGTTTTTATTTACTTTCTTAAATAAGTGGTTCCCAAACTGGGGGGTGGGTGGCCCTTGGGGGGCTTAGAGGTGAGAAATATAGAGTGAAACAAAAATGAATGAATATGATTTATGTAGGGAAAATAAACAAGAGTTTGCTGCTATCATGCGGACCTTTATTTGCTTCATCAGTTGCATCCCTGTTTAATTTCATCATTGATTGATAATAATTGTGGAGTGGGGGTCATGAACTTTTTTCAGTTTCTGAATGGGTGCATGCTGGACTTTGGGGGCCACTGTCTTAAATCTGTTTTTTTTTTTTTGCACACATAAGGAATATCAATCAAACAGGTGTTGGGCTGTTTCGGAAAGCTATCTCTCTCTTTTTCATTTTTTATGATTTTTTAAATTGTGCAAAGGGGAATATCAATCAAACTAGGGGTGATTATTCATTTACACCCCAAGAATTCTGTTTTTGCAAATGGACTCCTCGTATGTAATGATCTTTTTGTGAGAAACACCGATCAACATTTTTCACCATTTTCAGACCAAACAACTAATCGATTAATCGAGAAAGTAATAATGCAGCCCTTTAAATTTACCTGAAACAAAAATTAACTTGTGAAAAATTCAACCACCTTGAATGTCCTTTCTGCCACATTTAATAAAAAGTATTTCTTTGAAGAACCCTTAGAACCTTAAATGGACGTCCAACTCTGGTGCTTGTTGAAGCTTCACTGCAGGAACTTTAGAACAGTCAGCTGACGTTCTGTGTTCCCTCTGAGGAAGGTTCTTTCAACAGCTGACTTAAAATGATCTTCCTCCTCTGATTTATTTTTTTTCTTTTGCTTGGCACTAATCCTGAAAATCTGACATGTTTTACCTTTATTCTCAACCTTTTGATGTAAAATACAGAAAACAAACAATCACAACAGTGGTGGGGCTAAAGAAAGTAATAAAAGGCTGCGGTTACATCTGTAAATACTCCTTTGTCCAGCAGCAGATGGGATCCGGGGTCATCGCTGGGGCTGTAGTAGAGGCGGACCAATGAGCTGTTGAGTATCAGGTCGATCTTCAGTTTTTTACCATACGGCAAGGTCACAAAGTTTTGGTGCTCTGAGACACAGACAGACAGACAGACAGACAGACAGACAGACAGACAGAGGAGGAGGAAGGATGTACAATAAATACATCACAGCTCTCTTTACAAGCCCATGGATCATCTAAAATACATTAGCCTGCTGGAGCCCATTAACGTTTGGGTCTTTAAAAAGCCATTATGGCAGACAAGAGGAGCGTTACAACCAGAAGGGAAACAACAACAACATCCTGATGGAATCGGTCAAAACAGGTCAAGCATGGCAGAGGAAAAAATACATTATGTGTTTTCATTTGTGTTCTCACCTCTGACTTTGAGACACACTTTCCTTTGGATATCACCTTGAGCATCCCTGACAGTGTAGCTGCCTTCGTCTGCGCCCGTGACGGCATTGAGGGAGACGTGGAGCTCGTTGACGGTGATTCGACCCTGGTAGTCGTCCCTGGACATCCCTGTGCTGGTCAGCAGCACCATAGCAGGTCTGCAGGAGGGAAAGTCAAAGAGGATGAGCTTTTCTTAACCTTTTCTCATTAAGCCTCAGCCATCGCTGTCACAGTGCATGTGCATCATGGCAGAAAAATGTCATTACAGATTCTCTTGGGTTAAAATATTGGTGTAATTTTTCTGACTCTACCTCGATGTCAGGTTGGCCTCCACAGAACTGGGCCTGTACTCCAGGGTGATGGGAGGAATCACCCCCGACAGCGGGATCTTGAAGTTTTCTCCATATTTAACCATCTGCTCGTTGGAGCAATCTAGAAGGTAAAAGCCGGGCAGTTAACAGTTTGTTCTTGAGTAAAAGGAAGCAACAAGGTTAATTACATGAGCCCGACATTTAGAGGTTAAATATGTAAGCATTTAAAAGCATTTAAAGATGAGTATTGCTGTCCAAATAATGAGTTAGAGCCACAAACAGCACATTAAATAGGTTGAAACTAGTTGTGTCTCCTAGCCCCCTCCTCCACAGACTCGAACCTCAGGCAGGTAGCCTGCAGGCTCCAGGGACTCTGAATCTACATGAGTGCATGACAAGAACAACATTATACTTTGACGATGCAGGGTTTTCCCCAGCAAAATTGTTAGGCTGGTGGCAAGCATCTTTTAAGACTGATGGCAGCATTAAGGCAGAACCCTATAATTTATGTGATAACATAATCACAGCATGTGAACATGCAATTGAAAAAAGCCATAACACAGATTTCCTAGGTCACTACATTTAATCAGGTAACAGCTGACTGCAGATTTGAAAATATTACTAAATACTATATCATTTAGGGGTTTCACAGAATAGTCGACTATCAAAACCACTTGTTGGTTCAGTGCATCACTGTAGACTAATCATTCATCTGTAGTCAGTCATGTTAAATAAACAGACTTTTATGTTTTTAGAGAATGAAAGGCTCTCACTATCCCTTCAAGAAAGCAGTTAAATTCTTACTGCGGCCACACAACAGGCTTTTTTCGGGATGAAGTTCCACCCCCCTGAAGAGTTTTCGAGATCATGCGGCCACAGCAGGAGGCAGTGACAAAGAACTGCCCTGTAGACACTTTGTAATTGCTCGTTCTGATAAGTTCCATATGAATAACCTTTATTATTATAAACCACGCACCACATTATTAAACCTTCACTGTACAACATAAGATTAATATATCCAGCGTTAAATATTACAGTTAGTAAGAAAATTACAATTTTCTACAACACGTTGTGTTTGTTGTCAAAACTAAGAGCCAATCTGAGCCAATCAGCTCATCGATCAGGTGACAGCCAGGCGTTTGCAGTCATTTGCAGTCGGTGGAGAGAAACAGCAGCGCCTGGCTCAATAAACTGTGATCTCATGAGGTTATTTTACCCACATGTACATGACGTCAGAGCAAGTCGGACACAAATCTAACCAGCATGCACTGTGCAGTTAGTTTTGTTCACCCACAATTAGCAAATGGACTCATGAACAACTGTTTTGGTTCTGTATTTTTTAAGAAGCAGCTGACAGAAAGGATTCATGGGAAAAGTCACCATTACAAATGCATCTGCTACTTCAGCACCATGGACAGCGTCATGGATTCACCAATACTCAACACAGTGAGGCTACTGATATTCCAGAGCCATGGTCAGGGCCACAGATTCTAACCTGAACTAACCGCAGTCAGATAAAAAAATCAGTGAGTCAGGCAGCCAGACTAACATATTCAGATAAACAACACTTCTGCCCCTCCGCTCTCTCTGCCATTAGGAGGGGGAGGGAGGGGGTGGCAGGTTAACAAGCTGGACGGATTTTGGTTATTTTGCTTACAAGGAGGATGGTACCCTCCTTCATCCCCCCTTAAATTGCCTACTGGCTGTCGGAGAAGCCAATGTTTCAACTTGGCACGTTTCCTTAACCTCTAAGGACATATCATGGTCATTTTATGATTTAGCACAGTAAATATATTACACATTTTTCCTTTAAGAAGACACAAAGGAAGTGACAGAGCTTATTTGGTTTGGGTGAAGGCAAAAAATGATAGAAATATAATTTAAAGTGAGAGAAAGGACAGATAGAGGTGAAGGAGTGAGGAAGAGAGAGGAAGGGGGAATGGCCTGACAGATGTGGCGAAAAGGGCGACAGATTGCAGAGAAAGGCGCACTGATCCAAAAATATCAGGGTAGCTGAAATGAAAGGGTAGGCATACAAACCAAACAGAGGGAAAGACAGTAAAGACAAGATAAAGACAGGAAAACAGCAGGGAGGAAAGGAGAGAGGAGAGGGTTGGTGGTTAAAGAGCTGCATAATTACTGCCTGGCAGCTCTGGCATGCTCTCACATACATGCACACAAACACACACACATCTGTTCATCACCTCACAACACATTACTGCCTCCATATGGAAAAGCTTCCACATACTGCTACGCTGCAGTCCCCTTTATCCATGCTGGGTTCAAGCCCACTCCTCCTCCCTCTGTATGTTTGGATCACTCCATTCTTGTCTCACATTTCTGTGCATGTGTTTATGTGTCTAATCTCATCAAAATAACTAGTCAAGAGTCCAAAGTCAACACTGCCACAACTCGTAACGCTCCGAGGACAAACAGGATGTGTAACTGAGAGGTTTATTTGGCTGCTGACTGCATGATTAAAGCAGGAGAAATGTCAGCTCCTACGCTACCCTGACTCTGACTCCACATCAGATATAAGAGGCTTATTCTTCATCCTGAGGTTGTGACGCTGATGTCATACAGAGGTGGAGGAAGTATTCGGATATTTGGTAACACTTTTCGTTGAAAGGGTGTGTATAAGACTGTCATTACATTGTCCTAACCACGTCATGAGTCCGATACGAAGGAGTCTTTAGGAATGCTTAAGATGGTGGCCAGTATGGTGACAGGAAACACAGTAGAAAGGTGGTTTTCTTGCTGGATTTAGCTTCCGGCAACCTGAGGCAGAGTCGACTAATAAGGCAGCTAGCTCCACGGCTAACCATGCTAACTAGCTAATGCCATCTACAGATAACAGCAGACAGCGGTTAGCCTGCTTTAATAACAAGTGAACTAGCTAAACACTATCTGTCTGTTAGATAATTCTGTTAGCTAATTCACCTTGGTCCTGTACTCTGTCATCAAACTCGCCTTATGACATTTAATGACATCTTTATGAGGAGTTGAAGTCCAGGGAATTACTCATAAAGTACAAAAGCATCTGACAGTGTAATAAAACTGAATGAATAATGGAAATATTCATGACACACTTACAATGGTCTTATGACAGCCACTGTTAAAACTGACCACATATGAGAGTTTAATGTGACGTTAAAACATAGTTTGATAATGTCAAGTTCATAACAAAGACATTCTTGGTGTGATTAACTGGCTTGATTATCAAAGACATCTCAAACAATGTCAGCTTTGCATTAAATATGACATAACTGACCAAAATTACACTTGATGACAACAGTCATAAACATTCATGAAGACTCTTTCCTGTTCATAACAGGTGTTATTTATATAAAAAAAAAAGTGTTAGCAAATGTGGAAAAAAATCCAAGTGAAAGTGCAGGATTTAAAGTATTACTTTATTAGTCAAAGTACATAAGTATTATCAGCAAAATGTACTTTAAATATCAAAAGTAAAAGTACTCTGACCCCTCTGAGTGTTATAGTATTATATTATATTATCATATTATTCATTAATGCGTAAGCAGCATTTTACTATTATAGTTTGTCAAGGTGAGGCTAATTTTGACAATTTTATATACTGATAATTGAATCCATAAAACATATAACCTAACCCTATTTGAAAATCATCAGTGACCGTCTTGACCGAAGATGTTTTAGATTGCAGTGGTGCCGTAAGCAGTTCTTGACAAAGATGGCTGATTGCTGAGTCTCATTCCCAGGTCATCAAATATTTACATTTTGGGAAAAAGACTCGACAATCAACCATCTTACCGGCCTGTGTTTGGCCAAATTCTTACGTCATGGGACAGATTTTCTAAAGCCTAAAAAACACACAGCCAAGAGGAGCAGAAGTTTAGTTTCTCTCAGGCCACTTCAATTACACTATGCTTAAAGGTTATTATGGAGCTTTTACCCAATGATTGCAAAAATAAACTGATGACTCCAGCTTTTTTTTAAATATATCAAATGAAAAACAAAATCAAACACTCTTTTGATTTTTGCTCTGAACTATTTTGGATCTAAAATCTTATTTTGCTGGTCTTTATTGTACTGAAAGTGCAATTTATAGTTGTATTAATGGATAAACGCACTATTAAATTAAAATTCATTTTGTGCACTTGTAACTTGACCATTTAGTATGACGGATGAGGTAAACCAAAAGGAACAAAACAGACTTTAATTTTAAGAATATGACTCTTCATCAGTTATATGACAAAAACTGTTTGGTATGAATGATGATGATGACTGATAGAAACTATACCAAGGGACCAATCTGGGTAAATTTTTGGAATTATATTAACTTAAATATGTCTTGCCTTAACTTCATTTATTTATTGATTTAGGATTATGGTTATTGCTCTCTCCTTTCTTCTGTTATCATTCTAAATTAACCCGTCGTGTTCCAACCTTTTCAAAATCAATAAACAATTTGATTATATTAAATAAAAGCTTATTTTGAATTACAGTTTTGAATTGAAATTCCAATTCTGCCTGAGATATTAGCTGAGGTTAGGTTTCATTACGATTCCTAAAATATCACACACTTATGTCATTCAGTACCTCGGACTATGAGCGTGATGCGTTTGACGTCCTCCAGATTATCTGGATTCTTGATGGTGTACACGCCCTCGTCTCCCTCGCCCACGGCGTCTACAATGAGGTGGCTGAGGTGGCGGTTGAGCTTGGCCCGACTGTGGGTCATGTTGATGCCCCGCATCAGGACCACGTCGGGCGACCGCGGAGCCGACCTGTTCCGAAACGTGACCTCCAAGTTGAGTGAGGGCAGCATGATGTGGAAATCCTCCCCGTGGAACAAGGTCATGGAGTCCTCAACGACTAGATTATAGGATGGACAGAGGAAGGAGGACACATTAAGAAACACAAATGAGGGCAAGAAAAGCGAATAATTTATAATTGATGAGTAAACTTAGAATTGTATATGATACACTGGTCTGCGAGGTCTTACCTTTCACAGGGGCAGAAAGAGCTGTAAACAAGAAAGAAAATGAGTTATCATATTGTATATTAGATATCATGTAACCTAAACTATTAAATCAAAGTGTTTCCTCAGCAAATAACACAATGTAGCATAAGTGGCTGACTGCCAAAAGACTGCACATTGACATCAGCTGAAAAGGACACAATTTCTATATATGCAGATCAGTACAAGAGGGAACAGTATCACTATTTTCACATACCTGTGGCGAGCAGAAAGCTGAATGCGATCACGCTGACTGGCGCCATCCTGGCTGATTCTTTTGTGTCTAAAAAGAAAAAAGAATGGATGTGTTTATAGAAAGTCAGCATAATATGCAACATTATTTCATTGCTTTTATAGAAGAGAATATACGGGACATAATCTTCTTGACTTGAACCTGTCTGGCTCTCTTTGCAGTCCTCTCCTTTATAATTTCGTGTATATATACAGGTGACAGATATTGCTTGACCCTGTTGCTTATTCGCTGTGTGTGATATCATCCCTGGATGATCTCACCGCACGATGACTGAAGCACTGAGGCACAAAACTGAAACTGAAGGTGTGGTTTAGTGTGTCTTAGTTTGATGTTTTTGCTTTCTCTTCTCCAGAAGCAGACAGTCACTTTAAATTTGAGAGGACATTTTGCCTTTATACGAGAAATGATAGGATTTGCGGTACTCTGACTATTGCTGTTAGTATCAATATTGGCTGAAATAAAATTACAGCCTTCTGGTTCAAATCTTAAATCCAGATCACAGCCAAAATGCAATTAGTGGTTCCTTGGATCGGGGTTGATCTGTGGACCAAGCATAAGTGGAATCTGTCCATCTGTGCATGAAGATTTCCTGCTGATAAAGATGCACAAACACTTACACACCTTCCCAATATGAACAGACTATGAAAGAATGGGCCCCTGGGCATAGACATGTAGAAGACCTCATCATATCTCCTTGGAACAAGACACAGACTTTGTTGGTGTTTTGCATCTTCTTGTAGTCACTTTAAATGTCTTTGTAGTCGTTTTGCACCGTTTTGTTGTTATTCATATCTATATGTATTGATTTGTTACTTTGTGTCTGTTTGTGGTCATTTCGTGTCTCTTTCTAGTTGTTTTGGTCACTTTGTGGTTGTTTTGTGTCTCTTTCTAGTTGTTTTGGTCTCCATGTAGTTGCTTTGTGTCTCCTTGTGGTTGTTTTGTGTCTCTGTATAGTTGTTTTAGTCACTTTGTAGTTGTTCTTGACTCTTTGTAGTTGCTTTGTGTCTCCTTGTAGTTGTTTGGTGTCTCTTTGTAGTTGTTTCTAATCTCTCTGTAGTTGTTTTGGTCTCTTATTGTATTTGCTTTACATCCTTTTGTTGTCATTTTGCATCTCTTTGTAGTTGCTTTGTGTCTCTTTGTAGTTGTTTGGCCTGTTCGCAGGTCTGTTATTGTAGTTGATTTGCATCTCTTTGTAGTTGCTTTGTGTCTCTTTGCAGTTGGTCTTTGTCTCGTTGTTATTGTTTTGTTCTCTTTGTGGTCGTGTCTCCTTCTGGTAGTTGTATCTTTGTAGTTGTTTTGGTGTCACTGTAGTTCTTCTGTGTCTCTTTGTAGCTGTTTTAGTCTCTTTTTGTAGTCCTTTTGCACCTTTTTTTTTTTTTTTAACTTCTTTTTATTGAGCATCAACAACATGGTACATAGATATACATACAGAGGGATCACAATGCTCATGTTTATGTTTTTCCCCTTCTCCCATCCCCAAGAACATATTGGACACCAATCCATAAAGAATGTATGATTGAATGAGATAAAAATAAAAATAAATAAATAAAATAAATAGATAGATAGATACATACACATATATATATTCATCCAGCCACCCAAAAAATAAAACAACAGCAAACAAACAAACAAGCAAACAAAAAAAACAACAACAACATATGCTTAGGCTCGCCAAGACTGAAGCTGTGCACTAAACCAGACATGGTACACATGGATTCAATCATAAACACAAATATAGATGCAAGATAACCGCTAAATGGTCGTTAAGTGGGCACAGTTTTGAGTTTACCTAGATGTTTCAACACTGGATCCCAGACAGAGAAGAATTTGTCCCTGGACCCCCTGAAAGTATATTTTATTTTCTCTAATTGTATAAATTGTGTCAGGTCACTAAACCACAAAGATACTTTAGGTGGATTTTTTGATTTCCAATGTAATAATATTCTTCTACGTGCAAGCAGCGTCGTAAAAGCAATTATGTTTTTGTAACTTTTCCTTAATGTTGTGTGTCTTCTATCTGTGGTACCAAAAATGGCCATAGCTGCGTTGGGTCGAAGATCAATATTCAATGCCTCTGACAGCATTTTAAAGATGGTAGACCAATAGGTTGCCAGGGCTGGACATGACCAGAACATATGTGTTAGATCAGCAGGAGAGTTTTGACACCTATCACAGTTTGCATCTGTGTTAGGATATATTTTAGCCAGTCTTGCTTTGGAGTAATGGATGCGATGTAGAATCTTAAATTGTATAATACTTAATTTGGCGCAGGAAGTGCTGTTGTTAACTCTTAGAAGAGCACTCTCCCAAGTGTCCTCTTCCAAGTCTTCTCCCAGTTCATCCACCCAGTCTGCTCTGATCTTTGCCATTGTTGTGTTTTTAAAGGAGGTTATACAATCATTAATCCTTGAGATAAGCCTTTTCGAATTGAATGGGGAATTTAACAGATCTTCTAAACCGGAGGGTGATGTTATATATGGAAAGTTGGGATCATGATGTTGAAGGAAGTGGCGGACTTGAAAATATCGAAACAGGCTGGACTGAGGAAGGCCAAATTTGTGTGATAACTCATTAAAGCTTGCAAAAATAGAGTTTATATACATATCCTTAAAATTATGGATGCCTCGTCTTTGCCAGAGACTAAATACAGAGTCTAACCTAGCTGGGGGGAAAAGGTGATTATTGTGTATGGGACCTAAATAAAGAAGGTTTTTAAACCCAAAGTGCCGTCTAAGCTGAATCCATATTTTAAGGGTGTTTATGACTATAGGATTGTTGGTGTATTGTAAGAAAGAGAGGGGAAGGCTGGAGGTGACCAGGGCTCTAAGAGAGGTGGAGATGCAAGATGCAGCTTCAAGGTGGCACCAGTCTGCATCAGGAGTATGGAGCCAATACATAATTTTTTGAACATTTGAGGCCCAATAATAATAACAAAAATTTGGAAGAGCTAAACTACCTTGATTTTTGGGCCTCTGTAACAGTTCAAACCGTGTTCTAGGTTTCTTCCCGTCCCATATAAAGGAAATTAAGGCCTTATCAATAGATTTTAAAAAAGACTTAGGAAGATAAAGAGGAATACATTGAAACAGGTAAAGAAACTTGGGGAGCACATTCATTTTGATACAGTTCACTTTCCCCGGTAAGGATAGATGAAGTGGTTTCCATTTCTTCAAGTCTAATTTGACTTTATCAAATAACAAACAGAAGTTTTCTTGGTAAAGATTTTGTATGTCCCTTGTAATATTAATACCCAGGTATTTAAAACCATTCCTCGACATTTTGAATGGTAGAGTGCCATCTTGTATTTGAAGGGCCAGTTCATTAACAGGATAACATTCACTTTTACTAAAGTTCAATTTGTACCCAGAAAAAGCACCAAATCTCCTCAGGGCATGGGTAATATGGGGAGCGCATGAAACAGGGTCAGACACATACATTAATAAATCATCAGCGAAAAGAGATACTCTATGCTCCCCCCCCCTATATAAATCCCAGTGATTGATGGTGATGCTTTAAGCATTAAAGACAAGGGCTCTATGGCTAAGGTAAATAGCAATGGACTGATTGGACAGCCCTGACGGGTGCCCCTTGACAGCTGGAAATATTGTGAGCGCTTGCCATTCGTGGTTACAGAGGCTTTGGGTGAGGTATACAAAAGTTTAATCCATGATATAAAATTAGGGCCATATCCGAATTTCTTTAGACAAGCAAACAAATAACCCCATTCTACCCTATCAAATGCTTTCTCTGCATCCAGCGCGATGACCACTTCTGGTGCCGCGCTGGACACAGGAGAATAGATAACATTTAGGAGCCAGAGAATATTTGTAAATGAATGGCGGCCTAATATAAAACCAGTTTGGTCAGCAGATATCACATCGTGCATTGTGGTTTCTAGGCGTAGGGCAAGGGCTTTGGCCAAGATCTTCACATCGCAGTTTAGGAGAGAGATGGGACGATACGAGCCACATTCTGTGCTATCTTTACCTGGCTTCAGCAGAAGGGTAATTGATGCTTCAGTCAATGTCTGTGGGAGTGACCCATGAAACAAAGAGTCATTAAACATATCAAGTAAAATTGTTAACAGTTTATCAGAGAATTTTTTATAGAATTCTATGGGATATCCATCAGGGCCTGGTGCCTTGCCATTCTGCATCGCCCTCATAGCATTTAAGATTTCTATACGATTTAGTGGAAGCTCAGTTTCAGTCCTATGAACTGTTGTTATAGAAGGAGCCTGGAGGTTATTAAAGAAATGTTCCATGTCAGAGCAATCAGTTGTCATCTCTGATGCATACAAATTTGAATAAAATGTGGTGAATGTTTCTTTAATTTCTTCTGGGTCAACAGTTAGTTCACCATCATCTTTCCGTATTTGTGGGATTTGTTGAGAGGCTGAGTGGCATTTAAGTTGGTGTGCTAATAAACACCCGGCTTTGTCGCCATGTTCATAGACATACCCCCGTGCTTTTAATAGGAGACGTTCTGTTTTTTCGGTTGATAGCAAATTATATTGTGTTTGGAGGTCCAGCTTCCTTTTGTAGAGCTCAGGGGAGGGAGAAACAGAGTACTGAGCATCCACCATAGATATGTCTTTAATAAGCTCCTCATGCTTAATTCTTTTCATTTTGTTTATTTTAGCTGTATACGATATAATCTCACCCCTAATTACAACCTTTAGTGTTTCCCAGAGGAGAGAAGGGGAGATGTCATCTTTTTGGTTGGAATTTATAAAGTCATCTATTTTTTGTGAAATCATTTCACAAAAGCTCTCATCAGCGAGGAGATTTCTGTCTAATTTCCAGGAGGGGTGTTCTAATTGGTAAAGAGGAAATGCAAGATCCAAAAATACAGGGGCATGATCTGACTCTGTTATAGACGAATATTCAACTTTTTTGACAAAAGGGAGAAGGTTCTGATCAATGAAAAAATAGTCTATCCTACTATATGAATGGTGTACATTAGAAAAAAAAGAGAAGGATTTACTCTGTGGAAAAAAAAACCCGTCAGGGGTCAAAACTACCTATCTGGTCCATAAAAAGCAATAATAGCTTGGCTTTTTTGGAAAGATTTGTAGGTTTAGAACTGGAGAGGTCAAGTGCTGGATTCATCACGCAGTTTAGGTCTCCACCAAAAATCAATTGATGTGAATTCAAATCTGGAATTAATGATATAATTTTGCCAATAAACTTATCGTCATCCCAATTTGGGGCATAGATATTTACCAGAACCACAGGCTTGTGGTAAAGGAGCCCAGGACTATCACAAATCGTCCTTGTGGGTCTGAAATAACAGTAGTTGGATTAAACTGAATTCTTTTATGAACCAATATGGCTGTACCACAAGTTTTAGAGTTAAGATTAGAATGGAATACATTCCCCACCCATCCTTTTTTAAGTCTGACTTGATCTTTTACTAGCAGGTGAGTTTCCTGGAGAAATGCAACATCACATTTTAAGTACTTAAGATGATTAAATATCCTGGCTCTTTTTACAGGCCCATTTAAACCCTTCACATTCCAACTAATGAATCTTATAGCGGCCATCTTTGCATCAATGCCATTCACCATGTTTAACTAAATAAAATAAAATGAAAAAAGGAACAATAAAAAAGTAAAGGTAAAGCAGTGATCATGTTAAAGTGCACAGTTTGGATCATTTCTTCTCTTACACGAATAAAGGCGGAGTATACATTGCAAAAATATGGTGGTGTCCCTATCCCTAACCCTGTCCAAAAACAAAAACAAAACTAGAACTAAGCCTATACTTGTCGCTCTCTTGGAGCCAAGCTGCAGGCTAAACACTATTTCAAGTAACTTCTGGTAACACATTTCCTCAGCATTTCTACCTAGGAAAGCTCCCAGTTCCTGTGATAAGCTATAATGATACCTCTTAACACCAAGGTAGAAATAAAAACAAAATGGATGAGCAGCACAATAGCTGTCCAACAAGTGGGCAGATACACACACTCATATGAAAAAGTATATAACCTCAATATTGAGAAACAACAAAGGTGGTTTATATAAAGGAAGAATTCTAGATGTAAGTCATCATAATATTGATTAGTCCGGCATTAACATCACTGAATGTCCATACCTCGGGTCCGCAGACCACAGGTTGGCATCGATGCCGACCAGGTGAACTTACACGTCGTCGATCTCAGGTGATTAATCATCGTCTGGCTGCACAGTCTAACTCGCGACACAGAGACGTATTCTTTACCGAACCTCCGGTCGAAAAACTTCTGGGCCTCATCAGGCGAGTCGAAGGTGAACACGTCATCTTCGCACCTCACTCGCAGCCGGGCTGGGTAGAGCTGGTGGAATCTGATGTTCTTCTGGTACAAGGCTTGCTTGATGCGGTTAAACGCAGCTCTCTTTTTAGCGAGTGCGACTGGTTCTGGCTCTGGAGCGTCTTGATAGCGGACTCTGCTGCTGTTAGCCGTTCAAAGTTATCACCTGCTACAGACTCGACGGAGGCAAGACGTTTCTGGAATGAGGTCACTGTTGACTGTAGCGAGTCCGGTGAGTCTTGTATTGGTTTAATGGCATCTTGAATCAGAGTGGAAACATCCTCCTTAAGTGTGGTTCTCTGTTTAGCGAATTCGGCAGACAAGTGGTCCATAGCCACCACCGCAGCTGCAGGCTTTTCGGGTGACACCGGAGCTCCCGCTGTTGTCGGGGGGTTGTTAGCGAAAGATGCTAGCTTACCCGCAGCACGTGTGGCCGGAGTTTGTACATTAACTGACTTCGCGTGTTTAGACATGCTCATCTTTGAGAAACTAGTTAAACTAGCTTCAACAGTCAAAATTGTGTTAAAAGATGTACAGAAAATTCGTCCAGAGGGGAAAGTTACCAAAAGTGAACCGGGAGCCTTCGCGTGCGTGTCCTCTCCCTACACGTCACAACCGGAAGTCCCCCTTTTGCACCTCTTTGTGGTCATTTTGTAGTTTGTTTGTCATCCACGGTTCAGATCTAAAATGACATTTACTGCTAAGAATTTAAGAGAAAAGTGTCACAAGAATTGACACTTTATTCTTAAGTGCTACTTCATTCAGTACTTTTCCTGACAGTAATCTAAGGTGTAAAATATTCCTCACAGTATAAACCTCTTGTCACAAAGATTCAAGGACATGAATCTCTCTCATAGCGGGAAAATACACAGTTGCTTAGAAAAGTCTTTGCTCAGAGGAACTTCAAACAACAAACGTCCATCACAGGGAGGGGGACGGAGCAAAATATCATTTCCACAAGACCCTGTGAAGGTTTCTGAGACGAATCCTGATTAATTGCACCACTCAGGGGATATTGATGACGTGAATGGCTTTCTTCTGTGCTGAGACATCAGAGGCAAAACATCAAGGGGCTGGAGCAAAAGAAACTGTCCTGTGGTTTTCATTTTAAAAGCCCAGGAGGGGACCAGGAGGAAACACCTGCAGTGCTCACAGTCAGACAGTGCAGCAGCTAAGGCACATGCAAGCAAGGTTATCTATATACCATGAAAGTGTCCTTTAAAAGTGAAAGTGTAACAAAAATAATAACCGCATGAATATTCTTCATTATTCATACAAAATGGTGTCATTTAAACTTGCTTTGAAACCAGCAATGTCTTTCTTTCTTTCTTTCTTTCTTTTTTCTTTCTTTCTTTCTTTCGTTCACCTTATCTTGCATAAGGTGCATTAAGAATTCAATTAGGCTATCTAAAAATCGAAAAAAACTCTGCTTAAGATCTGCAGAGAATCTTGCAGTCCCTGTAAATTCAATTTATTCGCCTGGAGGTTATCATTGGACTTCAGGCATAAAAAACAGCCTGTGGTGCAACTTTTGTGAAGAAAGCCAGTGACTGAGTCTGTATAACTTAAAAGAATACCTGAACTCAATTTAAAATTTAGGGGCTATCTTAGATTTATGGTTTGAAGTGTTGCTTAAAGGCCATACCAACAGGCATTTGTGTCTTCAAGAGTCTCTTTTAATTGTTTGTGCATGTTTACCAGGGCCACCTGGCTTTGGATCACTGTCAAGGATTGTCTATTGATTATGTGCCTGGATTTAAATGCAGAATAATTAATGAATCTTAAGATAATTCAAATCGTGGGGATCTGAGTGAACAAGAGGAAACGTCCAGATGAGAGGGACTGCAGGGCAAACCGATTCTCCCACGGACCCTTTGTGAGAAGAATCGTGATTAATTGCAACAGCTAGGGAGTTATGATGATGTGAGCTGCCTCCTGCTACACTGAGGCAACACATCAAGAGAGTTTGTGCAGAAGAGATTTTGCTGCTGTATTCATTTACAAAGCCCAGGAGAGAACTGGGAGGGAACACCTGCAGTGCTCGCAGTCACACTTTGCAGCAGCTAATAAACACGCAGTGAAGATTAAAGTGTCTCGCTGTAACACAGGAGACATCATAAGACGTCCCATTCCTGCTGGAAATGATGCGGCATTAAGCCATCTTCACAGCTTATGTGTGCATTTTTCTGTATGTCTGCCACCTGTCTCTCGTTATATGTGTCACATGAACAGCAGAGCAACAGCAGAGAGGCCATTTTCTCTGCTGGTTTGGTGAAAATGATTAACATTTCACTGTCATAATCTGTTGCTGTTTCACAGAAGGCCTCATACAACCCCTCTGCATTGTGTCTGCCACATCTGCGTGCCACACTCTGGGCAGAAAGCCTAAAAGCCCACTGATTTTATTGTATCTGAAACAAAATATGGAACAAAACTGCGTCACACAGAACAGTGTCTCTTGGCAAACAAACCATTGGTGTCCTTCGCTACAGTCATCTATATAACTCAAATTACACTGTAATTTTATTACTGCAGTCCCCATCCTTGTTTCGGGAAATTTGGCCTTCTTCTCAGGCTTCAAGCCTTCATTTGAGGCCACTGCATCGTGCAAAAAACTGACTGTTGACCCCTGTAACCCTCAGCATTTAATCAATACAGCAATCTGGCCAAAGACACCTGCATTCTGATGCTTGATGCCAAAAAGGCAGAGCTGAAACACCTTATCTGTTTGATGTATTTTGTTAATTCTGTTGTGATCCTAAATTCTCTCAGTGGATTTTATTACTCCATCATGACCCATCAGCTTATTACAAATAATTAGGGCTGCCACTAATGATTATTTTAATTCGATTGACCTGTTGATCATTTTATCGATTATTTGATTGGTTGTTTGGTCCATAAAATGTCACAAAATGGTGAAGAATTTTGCAAGCTGACATTCTCAGATGTCTTCATTTGTTCACAGACCGAAGATAGTCAGTTTACTGTTAAAGATGACCAAACCAGAACATATTCACATCTGAGAGGCTGAAATCGGAGAATTTGGACTTTTTTTTCCTAAAAAATGATTAATCGATTATTTAAAAAGTTGGTGATGATTTTTTATTGTTGACAAGTAATAAATTGATCAACTAATCATTGCAGCTTTACAAATAATTGTAAATAATTGAGTTTTATTTTGCTTCTGTCTCCATCAAGCCAAGAACATCAGTTCTCTTTTTTTGCCGATGACGCACTGTTTACATCTTTCAAATCTAAAAAACACAATTCATATTCTGATTGGATAATCGATCAATTTGTAACATTTAACATTATAAGTCTAACCAGTCTAAATCATCAATACTTTTTCACAATAAGCAAGACATAAGCAATTCTACCAAGCTGATCCCATGTAACTATGACCCTATAGAGAGGCGAAGTTCCTCCCTCTCTGGTGGAACACCATGGGACCTTAATTCATAAAAAAATATGTTCAGTAGGTATTGGTGACGGATAAATAATTTTTTGATCCTGTTTGAATTGTGCCACGAATCACACATATGATGTTTGTCAATTCAACAGAGAGATCTGCTGTGAAATAAACCTAAGATGAAGTCCTGAAGAAATATGCACATTTTACTGTGACAGCAAGAAAGGAGATATCCAAACTTCGGGAAAAAAAAAAAAAAAAAAAGCTAACTTTAACATATGAAATAGAGTTATGTTAATGTTTGGCTAGCTAGCTGCAAAGCTGCTTGTGCTAATGTCAATTTTATGCTCTCTAACAAGTTGCCTATTGTTGCCTATTGTAGTTGTCATTCAGGACTGGGTTTTTTCCAGTCCTGAATAATGTGTCTTGGTATCTCCTCTTCCTCTTTAATAACCATAAATTCAGCCATTGTCTGATATTCCACAGATTATTTCACTTTTAAGGGACTGTTATGGGTTCCTTAAAATGTTCTGAGGTAAATGATCACTGAGGACTTTCTAGCAACACATAAGGGAATACTTCAGTAGTTCAGGGCAAATACTTGGAACTTTAAGAGTTTTCCCTTAAATCTCCCTAAGGTGATTTTATGCAACTGTTTTTTTCCTTAGGCATCCTTTGATGAAAATTTAACCTTAGCCTAAGTGCTTTTATGCAACCAGGAACATATTTTTTCCAAAGTAAGGTCCCATTAGACCCGCTGGAAAGGGAGGGACATCCCTCTCTATTGCTGTTAAAGTCAATGGCAGCTTGGGTAGATGGATGACTCTCCCCTTCTTATTAATTGTCAGAATAAATACCATTAAAATGAATATTCTGGCCAAATTTTTATACTCATTTCAATCAGTTACTCTTAAACCCCCTCCAGCCTGTTTCTTCTGCATGAAGGAAACATTAACAAACTTTATTTGGAACACAGCAATCTGAGATTGTAGGATTGGTTGGCTCTGACAAAAAGGGGAAAGTGAACCGTGTCCATCTGTCACAGCAGTAGGCCTCGTGGAGTCACCCCAGCCAATCTGGTGTTTATACGCAAGATCTGTGAAGCAAGAAATCTAAAATGTTCGTCTTCATTTTTTTTTCTGTGTAATTTTGAACATTTGAGGCCACTTCAGAGATCGCCTCACTGAGCACAAACATGCAAGCACATGAAAACACATGTGATAAGCTGTATTATATTCACACCTGTCCTTTGGGCTGTAAACCATGAACAAACATGCCATCTGCTATTCTTCCCTGATTCTCGCTCCCTTCTCTTAGCTTCACTCAGTCTGTATTTTACCTCGCTGGATTCTCCGCTCTTTCCTTCCTCTTTTCTTCTCACCTCTGTCACCATTCTCACATCTTCAAGTGTTACTTTCTACCACCATCACAACCATGTTCAAGTCTGCCTGCCCTCCTCTTAACTCCCTGTGCCTCTGTTTGATAGCTCTGTGTCATCCTTCGCTTTCTGTTTGAACACAAACACATGTTGTCTTTCAGTATGACTACTCTCAACTAGAATCCTCCGCTCCCTATTTCGGGGAATCTCTATCATTTCCCCTTTTTCTTTCTCTCATGATCTCTTTCTCTTTTTATTATGTCTCTTTCATCCTCTCCTCCTCCTTATCTTATATAATCTGAGCCAGTGCATCCCACTCTGAAATCAAAGCCTGTGCCTGTGTTCCTTCTAACTCCATACACGCTACTTACTGGAAGGACAGACAAGTCTTTGTCCACGGGGCTTTAAAGAGGCGGAAATGCATTCAATGACTGCAGATGTGGGGACCCCACAAAGCAACCTCTGTGTCTTTACCCTTCATCATTTCTCTTTCATTTTCACTTTACTCCTTTTTGGTGCACGAGTGATGAGGAGAGTGATGAGGCTCTACATGGGGTAAAGATGATAAGGAGGCATGCTAGAAGTGAGCTCAAACACACACAGATGCACATGCTGTAGGCCTACCCTCTCTTCGCAGCACTACACATTTATAAATCATGAGGCAGCAAAAAGAAAAAAAAAAGGACTGCTGCCTTATGAGACACGTGACAATCGCTGAATGTTTACTTCAGGTGCACCACAAATATGGGATTTCCTTTGCTGAAATGAGGTGCATTCAAACTGTTAAATAATGTGGAATTTTCCATTCTAAGACTGGTTTGCACCAAAGAGGATTATTTTTCAAACTCAAACTTTTAACCTCCAGTTTAAAATGTTATCCACCATTCACTTTAAACTTACATTGGAGGAGGTTTAATTTTTAAAATTGCTGCCTTTTTTTTAGATGGATTAAGCAAAATAATCAAGTTCCTCAAAGGAAGCTAAAGGACTACAATTTCAAAATACGAGAATTAGGGCTACAGCTTCTTTTTAGTTAGCTCACAAACAATGGAATATTTTAACTTTCTAGCTAGCTATCAAACAATGTAAATTGTTGTTTCTGATAGCTACCAATCAATGTAACATTTTATTAATTGTATAGCTAACTAGCAAACAATGTCACATTTTGTTAAATTCTTAGCTAGCAAGAAAACAAGATCACATTTTTTATTTTTTTTTAACTAGCTTGCAAACAATGTCACATTTTATTACAATGTAACACTTTGTAATACAGAGCAGCCAAAAGTTAACAGTCGCCTAACCCCCTTATACGTGCTAGGTCCTTACAGTACTCAACTTATTCATTTATTTATTTATCTAATTATTTATTAATTTTGATTAGGGTAAGCAGTTATCACCATGTTGTTTAATCTCTAGCCTATTTAATAGGGATTTACATGTTAAATGGAGATTTGTTTTTAAATTGTGCAACAGAGCTTTGCTTAATTTTATACTAGGATTTATTCATTTTAAACATAGTTTTGTTCAACTCTGATTAGAATTAATCTTAGATTAATTTAATCTGTGTTGTTGCAACCCGGTGTAAGTATCCCAAATGTCCCCCAACCCATATCATGTTTCAGAAAGAGATGATGCAGGGAAAAGAGCCTCAAACAACCAGAAAATCTTGTCTAGACAAAAAACAAATATATAATTTCTAAAGTTTATTTTTTATGAGAAGCCTGCAGCAGCTGACAACCTATTTTCCCTCCAAAGCTCGCTGGCTGCAATGAACTAAAGGATAAGACAGGTTTCCACCATATTGCTTGCACCTGTCAGATTCATTAAAATCAGTGGGCATGAGGGAGGAGCAGGGGTGGAGGGGTGGTGGTGGAGATATGTGCCGTATTGACAAACAGACTCGGATTAGAGCACAGAAGATGAGGTATTTGTCACAGTAGAGATGATATTATAATATAGCCATGGCCCTTGTGTGTCTGGGCCTTCATGCAGCTCAGGCCACAGTCTGTGAGCAGCACACTGCAGGCGGAGGCGACACAGGCGGAGAGCCTTCAGGCTGGAGCCTCCTGTCTGATAATGGATGCTATTAAGCTTTTAAGAGTTAACTGTACAGAACATTTAGCCTTTTGGACTAGATAATGTCCTTACATGAAATATAGCTTAAGGAGAATAAGATAAGACTATAAAATATAACATTTTCCTATGACATGAGATATAATAGTTATGGAAGTAGTGCTAATAATTGCCTTTTTTTTATTATTTCAATTAAGGTGGAGTAATTCGAGCTGAAGGCACCTGTTTTAATTTAGCTCTTTAGATGGGTAAAAGGAAATAAGAAGCATCTGACATCATCTTGCATCCTACAAAATAAAAATGCATTATATTTTCAATCCCAGCAGGAGGATGAGAAATAAATGAAATTAACATAAAATATCCAGTGAAGGTGACGTCGGCTCCATCCCGGGACCGCTCAGTCAGTAAACCAGAATCTCATCATATTTTCACACCTTTCCTCGTTGACAGCATAAATGTGTTAGTTGGTGATAAACCTCACAGCTCAAAGTCTGGATCAGTCACCTCCGGGCTGGGATAGCCGACAAGCGCATCAACCAAAAAACTGCAGAATTTAACCCGTCATGCACCAGTCTGATGCAGGACACACATCATGCGTGTTAGGTAAAGAAAAAAATCCACCGCTCACCTTCCTTTAATTGGCCGGTTTGAAGCTGCAGTCGGCGGAGATGTCGGGATGCTTCCAGAGGTGAAATTATATGCGGATGCTGCCTGTTTTCTCCCTCGTCGTCTCCCTCCCTCTCAACCTCGCCCCCCTCAAGAGCAGCACTTCACGACTCGGGCTCAACATTTGGAAGATGTTCAGAATATGTCGGGCTCTCTGCTCACTCTCGGAGCCACTCGACTCATGTCGGGAAACACCGGCCACCCTTCGCCCCCCAAAAGACACCTATACGGTCATCTGACAGCGAGGAGGGTGGGATACCAGAGGATGCTGATTCAGCACACGGCGATGAGCCCATAAACGAATTAAACCCACACATTACGTGCAAAGAGGCTGACAGTGTGTTCAGAATATGTGTGCGTTAAAAATACATGGATGACTTAATGCACTGCATCCCATCACGTAATTTTTCTCAAAAATTTCCACAATAAAAGCACTTTGTTACCACTCTGGAATAACTGAGACACTCTAAATTTCCCAAAATTCAACTATTTTGATGATCAATTAAACATTATGCGTCTCTTTTATGTCCAAATTCTCTGATTTCAGCTTCTTAAAGCTTTAAGAAGCTTAAATAAGAAGAAGGAACTGTCATATTTTGTTGATTTTAGGGTAGTGGTTTCACCATAATAACCACAAAACAAAGCCTCAAAAATAAAATGATCCAAACAAAAATCTCTTCCTTATGGAAGTACATTTACGCCACTAAAAGAAAAAATATCTCCATGGTAAGTCATAACTATGAGATAAAAAAAAGTGGAAATTATGAGATAAAAAGTCAAAATTATTAAATGCAGTCATAATTTCGACTTTTTCTGTATAATTATGACTTACCATGGGGATATTTTTGTTTCAGTGGCAGAGATGGGCTTCCATACCTCCTGCTTCTTTCTAATTGACTAACATACTTCTCACTGTAACTTTGCCTGAGAAAATGTAAATAGTCTCATTTAATCAATTATTACATTAATTGGCAAATATTTTGTTAATTATTATGTTTGTGGTTTTGAATGTCCAAATTCTCTGATTTCAGCATGTCAAATGTGAATATTTTCTGGTTTTTTTCTCCGTGACAGTAAACTGAATATCATTGGGTTGTGGTCAAAACAAGACATTTGAGGATGTCATTTAATGGACAAAACAACCAATCGATTAATCGAGAAAATAATCAACAGATTAACCGATAATTTAGATCATTGTTAGCTGCAGGCCTAGAACAAATATACAGAAATAGTCGATCTTCTGGCTGATGGTCTTGTTAACTGATGTAACGTTAGGTCATACAGAGGTATCAGTATTAAACTGAGACTGCTTCCTGACCAGTTAAAAGCTCATTGTAATAGCCTTAAGACATGTTAATTCACAGGAATATCATAGAATCAACTAATTTTTTCTCATTAACTTCATGTAAATATGCAAGTTTAATTTATTCAAATGAATTGAACTTAAAATTGTATTTACACTACAGAAATACAAGTTCTTAAAGTACTTGGACTTGAAATTCCAGCAGCCTGGGGCTGAGTCACATAAAGCTATCTGTCTAGCATGAACCTGGTTGAAGCTGAGCAGTCTGAGGACATCAGAGGGGAACTAGAAGATACTTAATCCACAAAATATGATCCAGTTAAAAATCACTGAATTAAGTTATACAGTCTTACTTCTGTGTGATGAAGCCTGCTACCCTGAAAACACTCCTATGCTATTGCTTCGGTGAACTGATGCATCTGTGAGTCATCAACCGTTTAGAATTGTTTTCCAGAAAAAGACAAACTCTGAAATGGCATTACAAAATACCAGAGAATATCTAAAAAAAAATACGTTTCTTTGTCATTGTTGGACCAGATATTAGTGTATAGGTGACATATAGAGCAATACATGAAATAAGAAAAAAACTTCTGGGAGCCAGACTCAGCAGGATCATCCACCTCTGTACAACCTGGTTCCCTTTCGGTCTCAGAGGCTGTGTTTGCCCCGGTGACTGGACATGTTCACTGGGAGGCTGCTGAGCCTGGTTCAGTTGCCCACTAAGAGCAGCTAACAGCTAACAGTCATGGTTAGCTTCTTTAGCAACCATTGAGCTGCTAAAGCTAGCGTTATCTGTCATCAGGAAATACAATCAGGAAATACCATAATCAAATCAAGTTGGAGTTGAGCAGCTGCAGGGTATCAGAAAATGTTTCCTTCATCAAATAAGATCCAGTTTCCCCCCAGATTAGTGAATTAAGTTATAAAGTGGTGCTTTGTGCAGCGACACCCCCCGAAACAGTCTGCTCCAGTTGTGTCATGAGCAAGAAAGGATTCGCTGGATGCAAACTTAGTAACAACTCTGAGTACAGGATTCAACATCAGCAGTTTCAAATCATTTTCCAGAAATAGACAAACTCTAAAATATCATTAAAAATACCTGAGAGTAGCGGCAAAATGACTTTTCTGTCATTGTTAAGCCAGTAACTGGCTTATAGGTGACACAGATCAATATGAATGTGATCAAAACACTTTAAACATCAATTTTGGCTTCTTTAGAAGGTCCAATGTCTAAGATTTGGGGGGATTTACATTTAAAAAAGTAATCTAATATTCATAAGTATGTTTTCATTAGTGTATAATCACTGTTTTGTTACCTTAAAATGATATCTTATGAGGAACAAAATTACATACACATTCAAAAAACATTTATTAAAAATGTAATGTTTCCATTGGTAATACAGACAGATCTGAGTTGAGGTATTAGCTATTTAACAGTTTTAAGATCAAACTAAGTTACAACAAGCTAATGAGTCTGTCTTTAAAACACCAATGATGCAGCAAGTTTACAGATTTACAGCGGGTCAAGAAAAAGATCAAATGTCAGTTTTGTATACTGGTCTTTTTGAGCAAAACAACATGTACACATAAGACACACAGTATGTAAATGTATGGCAAGGACAAAACACTACAATATATTGATGTAGAAGCAGCATCAGCATTCAGATGCCTACATCATGTCTCATCCTTGGAGGTAATAGGTTCGGATGAAGCCTTAATGGAGTAGGTGGTGATGGTTAATGGAGAGAGAGAGAAACAACAAACATACTGGTAGGTTCATGATTACCTCAGTATTTAAAAGGCACTAGCGCACTTCTTATCAGGACAGGAAACAAGCTTCTCTTTTTTTTTTTTCCATTCACTGGCCACCGTGGCTGATGGATTTCAAATCATTCTCCATCGGTTCCGCCGTTCCCCTCCCAGACAACCCCCACTTCATGGCTGGTCACCTGCCAAACGGGTTTGATTGAGTTGAAACACTTAGCACACATGGAGTAGCAGCAATTTTGCTGCATTAATTTCTGCTCTGCCTGTTTGCGTTGTACAAAGAGACAAGTAGAGCGCAGGGGATGATGAGAGGGGGAGAGCGACAAGGACGGTTAATGCATAATTATTTCTAGGGATGGCTTCAAATATCTGATACCGATACAGCAACCTTGAGTATCTGCCAATGCTGATACCAATAAGATGCCATCTTTTTCCCTCTCTTAAATAACTACACTGTTAATAACACATTTGAACGGCAGCACTTTGCCTAATCTAGCCATCCAAAAAACATCATGGTCAAACTGTGAGGCTGATATTCTACGCCCATGAAAGAAGAAATACAACATGACTGAGCTAATACGCTGCTTCTTTTTGCTTAGCAGCAGCATTTTTAATTGTCAGCACCATCCAAACATTTAAAATATGGCTACACTGAATCTAAATATTATCAAAACTGCAGAAGCTGCAGGTTTTTGATAACAGAAAAATGTGTGGAAAAAAAGCATTTTAATGAAGTACTGTAGTGCTGCAGAGACTTCAGCCTACAAATCTTGTTCTCCAGATTTAAGAAAAAATGTTGTTTGGTCAAGACCACAACAAATGTCACTTAATTTTTTCCCCCACTAATCTTGAATCATAATGCAATCGCAATTTCCGTCAACATAATCACAATATGATTCTTTTAAACCAAAATATGCAGCCTAATTCAAAATGACATTTACATAAATTGCACTTAGTCTTTTGCTTTCTTCTGTCTTAAGCTTAAAATAACTCCACACAGCTGACATAATAATGGTGCTGCTGACAGGCCTCACTCACATTGTAGCTACTGTTCACTAGTGTTGTACCTCACTCAGAGTTGGCTGTTTAATATGAATATTCAATGATTCGTTCTTTTTTTCCATTTCAGTGCACCACACTAAATTCCAGTATCAGGCAACATGAGCATATTTTACCAGTAACACCTGTGCTTTAATGCTTTTCTCCCTCATCTCTGATGTGTCAATATCAGATTCCCACAGTTAGACAAAATAAAAGCATGTATCCTCCTATAGTTCAGTTGTAAAATCCCAGCCACAGCAGAGCTTCTGCAGCCGCTGTCCCATGTCACCTGCCCTGCACGCTCTGCGCTCCTTCACGCTGTGAATTAAGGATTTATTTTGACCAACAAAGACTTGGTGATTGTTGGAGCAGTGGAAAGACAAACCACGATGATCTTGATGAGTTTTGTTTTGTTTCTGCTGAGTCTGAATGAAGCTGGCGATGATGTTAAATAGAACCGACCAACATATCGGTCAGCGTTTTTTTTGCTTTTGCGACTATAAAAACTACATTTTTTCACATGTAGAAGGCAAAAGATTGTAAGAAACTGAACTTTCTTGTAAAATGGGACAAAACTGGACTTTTAAAACACAGTATGATTACACTACATCCATGATTTGTTCACCATCATCCAAGCAAACAGTCAACTTTAGCTGCATATTGTAAATACATTCTTCAGGTCCTTCATACAAATGAACAGCTGATTCACTAGTGTTTCTACCGGTCTCCAATTTGAAAGCGAATCTTTAAGTGTGGGTTTTGACAGCATGTCCAGGTGTCACTACTTCTTCCTGCCCCTTCCTCTGCCTCCTGCAGGTTGCAATGTGCTTGTAGGGGCAGAAAGCGAGTGGGTCTGGAAGTCGAGTTTCTGCTGCAGGATGCCCGTGAGAATGAACTCCGCAGTGACGACTGGGAGAGATGCAGAGAGAGCCGGGGCACACAGCGACCAGTCCTCCTCGCAGGAAATCACCACAGTCTGAGGCTGAGAGGGAGGAGGGGAGGTATATAAAGAGGTGATTACACATATATCCAATGATATGATGTGAAGACCAGAAAATAATGTTAATTTACTGTATGTGACCCCTGACTGAGAGAGGCTTTAAGTTTGACTGGTACCTTGTGGGAAGAGGGCATCTTAGAAAGAAAGATAGCTCCACTGCAGGTGATTATGTCTTTCATTTGATCTGGCTCTGGCTTCACTGACTTTGTAACATGGATCTCATATCCCTAAGACAAAGAAAACAAGAGATGCGGTACACAACATGTAAACAAATATGATTTCTCTCTATTTTTACTTAATCTCTGCAAGAACGTCTCAGGAAATCAATACAGGGCTCTTATGAATGTAATTTGGTATTATACTTGTATACCATTCCCCAATTTTAGCCTGTATCAGCACAAAATGTGGCATCCAACTATCCCTTTGCAGTTCTGATGAAACAGTGGAGGGCAAGAAGAGAATGTAGCAGAAATGGGAAACATTACAGCCTGCTTCACTACGTCAAGTGCCCATAAAACATAACCAGTACATTAACAGTAAATGTGACATTACTTCCTACAAGCTACAGCGTAATGGCAAACAATCAACACTGTGCTCCTGTAAATATGGGAGAGCACATTTCACTACAAAGAAGCTGAGCTGAAGTTAATGCTTGTGGTAAAAAGTCAAGCATTTCGGAGCCTTTGTGGGCTGAGGATGATTCTAACACAAACGTTTCAGGATTTCTGGATCATTATTCCTTACTGTCAATATAATCCACTACCTCTGTGCCATACTCACTCTGTCAAGCTCTTACTCAGAGGAAAGATATCCACAAAAAGACTGAGTTATGAGCACCTGTAAGAGTGGCTGACTGCTGGCAATCCTCAGAGAGTCTTGCAGGCAGAAACTGAATTTCCTCTCCTGCTCCGGATCCTTCACAACGAAAGCATTAGGAGACAGGAAGCTTCCGGCCTTACCACTCTGAGACACACAGAAAGACAACAAGAGCAGTGAGTGTCTATTTGAGTATGTCTCTGAGAAAGAGAAAACTGGTATGAGGCCAGTTTTAACTGCTAATGTAGCAACTAACCTTTTCCAGCCAGTGTGTGGTAACAATGGGGACTCCTTTAGCCACCGCACACAGGAACTTGAGAGTTCTGCGCACCTTATCTGTCACCAGAAAGTTCATGTCTGCCACACCTTTTGCAATGCTGCCTCCTAAATGAGTCAACACTCTCTCCCCTTCTTCATCCACCACGCCGGTGAACAGCACCTGAGACAAGGATGGACACACTGTGTTGTTCAGAAGTCAATATTATCTTGTGCTTCATTTTTAGGACAAATACAGTGCTGCAGGGATGACATATTTTTGTATGCAAACCTGAAAGTTATCATCTCTCTGGTTCCCTACACAAAAAGCAATGGGGTTTTTCTATTGGATTTTGGATTAGTGAAGAAAATAAACTTTATGATACTTTCAGCAAGATAATCTTCATAAATAAAAACAACTTTGATTTTTGAAGCATAAATGCAATCTCTAGAAGTAAAAAGCTAGTGTTAAGCTATAAATTAGTGGTTCTACCTTTTCTGGGCGCTCCCCAGCATTATCTAGGTCTCTTACCACCCATATTAAATAAAATGTTGGCTATTTGTGTTCTCTGAATATTAATGTTGGTTATTATTTTGTTTTATGTTATTAAAATATTCAGTGAACGCCAAATAGCATATCTGATTTAACTGGACAGTTGGAATACCATTATCATTATGTTTCTAGCCAGACACTTTATTGAAGGTTAAACAAATGCAATGTAAATTTCAAATTCATACTTTAGGTCTTGTTATTGGTCACAAACAGCAGCCAATCAGAAATGCCAAACAAGAAGCATTCTTGTTAATTGTTCCAACAGAAAATAAGAGCAGCATACCAAGGAAAAAGTCTGAGGCTACTTGAAAAAAAAACAAAACAAAAAAAACAAACAAACAAACAAAAAAAATAGGATATGTCAGCTAGCCCATGTTACAGGGCTATTTATCTTACCTTTTCAAGGAAATAAGCTAAGTTGCTAAACTGCTTGGAAAGCTAAGCCCTGCAAAATTAATTTCAGCTGTAGTGTGTCTGAGGCCATCAAGTTTTTAGTTTAGTTTATTTATGTGTCAGGGAGTGTGATATCAATAAACATTATTGTAAATATGCCAGAATTACCCAAAAGGATAGTTTTGAAACGAGTCACTGGTTGGTGTGAAGTTGGCAGCCTAGTACAAGCACCACCACCACCACTAAGTGACTAGTGTTTGGCATAATGACATTTAATGTACACTGTAATCTCATTTTGCCACTTGTTAGCATCTGCCTTTTTAAAGACACGTATAAGCTTCAAAATTCATGGGTGGGGTATTTACTGACATAGTTTATGTTGTAGAATTAAATGTGAAAATCTCTTTAGCTTGTGTTAACCACAGACCTTAGTGGACAAAAAACAAAACCCACTGACTTGCAGACAAGGGAACTAGAAGTGCTAATGCGCTTACTCATTTCTGGGATTTAGGACTCAATCCTGCAACACTATATGACCACATGGTTTACAAAGACATAAAACCTTGTAAGTCTGGCCGGCAGGTCGTAATCGACCCTTAGCTGCCGGGGAAGCAGAGGAGGAGCGAGGTGTCTTCGGCGCATCCGAGGAGTCTGGAGGAGCCTGTCTCTTCCGGGATGCTCTGCTGGTTGGAGTCTGGGGCTATTAAATAGAAGAGAGGGCAGGGAAGGCAGAATGACGAATGAAGTGAGACAAACCCAAATGGCGCACAAATTATGATAGACAAGGAAAAAGCATGAAACACACAAGAACAGTGAGCATAGGAAGATAAAATACAAGAGTAGGAAGTGACTGTGTGACCGCTTAAGTACTTAATTCATTAGCAGGTCAGAGTGCTCTTGTTGCTTAGAGAGTGGGAGAGACCTAGACAGTCCCGGATGATGTTGCAGTACATTATGATGTTTGGAAAGGCTGACTCATAGACAGATATGCACCAGGGCCTTGGGCTAAAGTAAAAGCCTTCGTCCTCAAGGACAGAAGTTTCTGGACACAGATTATATACTCGTCAGCTTTCTGTTTGGTCTGATTTATCTTTCAACCCTGATATATTTTTGCCTCGATTAAAAGCAACAACTTCTGAGAACTCCAAATTGCCAATGCATGTTTAAAAGTGAATTAATCAAGTCACCTCTGATGCCTCCGCATGTGCATCCTGGTCAACAGATGTTTCACTTTCTTCCTGCTCCTCTTTCTTCTTTTTCTGGACCGCTGACAGCCGACCTCTGCCTCTCCTCTCAACTGCCCCCTCCTCCATTTTCTCACTCTCTCCCTTCATCTCCACTTCAGTCGGGGAATCTTTTGCGTTCTTTACTTGACCACTGGATGCTCTACCTCTTCTATTAGCTTGGACAGGAATCTCATCTTTTGATTCACCTTTTGCTCCCTCCGTTGTTTGGGTTTTCTCCTTCCCCTTGGGAATTTTGGAGCTACTGCTGGAATCATCCTCTGTATCGGCCTCCAACTCTCTTTTCCTTCCTTTTCTTTTCTCTTTAGCCTCACCTACATCGCTGACTGCAGGAGCTGCCTCCACAGTCTCACTCTTTACTGCTTTTTGGCCTCTGCCCTGACATTCCTTTTAGGCGGAAGTGATTCTTCATTGGCACATCCTTCCTCTTGAGTTTGAAGGGTCTTCCTCATCTGCAGTTGCAGGTTTGGAGGCACTTGCATTGGCTCTCTGCCGCCCCCTTGTGGTAGTAGCCTGCTGAGAGTCTGCCTTCTCTTTATCATCTTCGTGGGGAACCTCATTAGAGGATTCCTCTGCTTTCCTGCTCTTCCTGCCTCTGGCTGTAGGTTTCAGAGCTGAATTCTCAGCACTCTTACTATTGTTAGGAGGGATGGAGTGTGTCTCAGTTTTTCTCCCTCTTCCTCGCTGCCGGGCTCCTCTTCCTCTGCCACTCTGAGAGCTCAAGCTGCAGCTGGAAATCTCAGAGTTGAGGGAGTTGCTGGAGTTGGACCTTGAAAGGACTCCCTGAGGAGAAATATCATTACTGTCCTCTTCTGTTGGCCCTGCAGCCACTGTCCTCCTTCTATTGCTGCTTCTGGCAATGGCTGCCTGGGGTGGCTCACTGGTCCTCTTTGCTCCTTTGCCACGGCCTCTCCCCCTGCTGCTCTCCTGGGTGGTAACACTTGCAGCAGACCTCTCTGAGCTGACAGAGTTGGAAGAGTTGGAGCGAGATCTGGTTCTCCTTGCTGGGACATCATCATCTTGTTCATCTTGTTTCAGCTCTGTTGTAGCAGTTGTTCTTCTGGCTGCTCTTCGACTTCTTGCGGGTGCTTCGGGCTTGTTTTCTTGTTGCTCTTTTATTTGTTTTTCTTTGGCCTCTTTTTCTTGTTTTTCTTTCTCGAAATTTTCTCTTTCTTCCCTCTCCTTTGCTTCTCTCTCTAGTCTTTCTTGTTGCTCTTTCATTTGTTTTTCTTTGGCCTCTTTTTCTTGTTTTTCTTTCTCCAACCTTTCTCTTTCTTCCTTTTCCTTTGCTTCCCTCTCCAGTCTCTCTTCTAGTTCCCTCTTTGCTGTTTCCAATCTTTTTTCTTCCTGTTCCTTTCTTATCTTTTCTATTCTCGCTTTCTCTTCTCTCTCCAATCTCTCCTTTTCTTCTCTTTCTGCCTTTTCACGCTCTAATCTCTCCTTTTCTTCCTTCTCCTTCCTTTCCCTCTCCAATTGTTCTTCTTTTTCCTTTTGTATCCTATCAGCTCTTTCTTTTTCTTCTCGCTCCTTTCTTTCCTTCTCTATTGTCTCTTTTTCTGCTGTCTCCCGCTCAAGCATTAACCTTTCTGCATTTTCAGCCTGCACCCTCTCTTGTTCTTCCTTCTCTTTTCTTTCCCTTTCCAAGTTTTCTCCTTGATCATCTTTTTCTTGGCTTGCGTTTTTTTTCCCTCTAGTGCGCTTTGCCTGCTCTACCTCCTCCTCTTCCTCTCTCTCATCTTCATCAGGCCCCAATTTTCCTCTCCTTCCTCTGGTGGCTGGCAAAGCTTTATTCTTCCCTCTTGTCTGTCTCTTGGGAGGTTCAGAACACTCTGCCTGCTCCTCCTCTTCTCTTAACCGTGTCCTTGTCCCTCGTTTACCTCTAACAGTGACGCCACTGGTTACAGCTTCAGGTTGTTCCCTCTCAAGCTGCAGGTCAGCTTTTGTTTCTACCGGCTGAGTTTCAACAGTGGAGGCCTCAGAATTTGTGAGCGGTTGTGTCTCCTCTTCTTGGATTTGCAGCAGCCCTTGCTTTTCTTTTTCGAGGACCTGGAGTTGAGTTTTCTTCATTACTTTCCCCGTCTTCACTGGTGACCATGGGCTGGGTTTCAACAGCAGAGACTTGAGAAATAGTGAGGGATTGTGTCTGTTCTTCTTCAGGATTCAGTGGCTTTGCTTTTCTTTTTCGAGGTCCAGGAAATGAGTCTTCTTCATCACTTTGCTCTCCTTCACATGTATCCATAGGCTGAGTTTCAGCAGTAGAGATTTCATATCTAGTGAGAGACTGCGTCTGTTCATCTTCAAGTTGGAGTGGTTTTGCTTTTCTTTTTTGTGGACCAAGAATCGAGTCCTCCTCATCACTTTCTCCATCTTTTCCTGGATCCATTGGCTGAGTCCCAACGGCAGAGAGTTCAGAGTTTGTGAGCGCTTGTGTCTGCTCTTCTTCGATACAAAGTTGCTTTGCTTTTCTTTTTCGTGGGCCTGGTATCAAGCCTTCTTCATCCTTTCCTCATTTCTACTTGTAGCCATAGGCTGAGTTTCATCAACATCGATGTGCATGGGCTGGGTTTCACAACTTGTGAGGGGCTGTGTCTGCTCCTCTTCAAGATGCAGCAGCTTTGCTTTTCTTTTCCGTGGACCCAGAATCAAGTCCTCATCATCACTTTCCTCATCGTCACTTGCGTGCATGGGCTGAGTTTCAGCCACAGACTGAGGATGAGCTGCCTCCCCAAGTTCTTCCTTCCCTTCTGTTTCACTTTGTGGTCTTGGCTTCACTTGTAGTACAGAGGAAACACTCTCCTCTTCCTTAAAGGCAGACATTAGTTGGGTTTCAGCCATGGCAAGAGTAGATGAGGTGGGAAAATCTAAAGGCTGAGTCTCAGCACAAGCCTTGTCTTTCCTCTCATTTTCATCTGTTTCGTCCTCTGAATCACTGCAAGCCTCTGAAATATATGCCTGTGTTGCCTGTAGTGCCAAATCTACCTGGCTTTCTTTTTCAGACATTACTGAACATCTGGCAGGTTCCTCATTCTCCCCATACGCCTGTGTGGCCTCCAGATTTGAATCATTCTCTAGGGAGGTTATTTCTGCATTTAAGATGGCTGTGTGTGCTTGGGTATCCTCCAGATTCACAACCCTGTCCACAGAGACAAAAGCTTGGGTGCTCTCCATGGCTAGAGCTTGGGTCTGACCCTGCAGGTGGCTGCTGTCAGACAGTCCCAGGTGGAAAGACCCTCCTTTGGTGGACTGTTCGCCTTTTTCATCACCAGAAGACTCAAGGCCAAAAACGTGGGTGGAGTCCTTGGTGCGGTCCTCTGAAGCGTTGGTCTGAAGAACGAAAGACTGCGTCTCATCCACAGCAAAGTCATCATCCTCCTGGCTTTCTGAGCAGGAAGACAATGCTTTAAGTCTTTCAGCTGGGGCTCCTGCATCTGTGAGAGGAGAAAATAAAACAGTCTGTTAAAAGAAATATTCTCTCTGACACGTCTTAGAAACAGACATACTGTAAAGTAGGCGCGTCACAATTTCAATACTAAAATGAAAATCAATCAAAATTATCTTTCAATTTCAAGAATCCAACTGAAAGGCAGAATCGGGAACTCTCCCAGTGTTTTGTTTTGTTTTGTTTTTTTGGGGGGTTTTTTTGACATGCAAATGACAGTTGTCAGGACATAACACCAATGCTCTATTGATCTCGAATCAAAACTTGATAGTCCAACAACGGCATAACAGTCAATATAAAAATACAAAGAATTGAATCATGACCTTAAAATGGAAAGTCATATCAACTCATGGATTTGAGGAGAATCCTACTGTAAAGATGTGCCATTTAATTTACTCACATCTAAATGGACCTGAAGAGGGACCCAGGAAAGCCTGAGTGTCCATATCTTCCACTTGTCCTTCTGCTACCATCCAAAAGTGAAAATAACAAAATTAAAAGTCAGTTTAATACAGGCTTATACAGTATCTCATGAAATATGCTCAAAATGCCAAACAAGGAGACCATAATAATAATACAGTATTACATTTATATAGCCTTGTCTTAGATACCCAAAGCGCTTCAAAGTGAAGGGAGGAAACTCGCCTAAACCACCACCAATGTGTAGCACCCACCCAGGTGATGTACCGCAGCCATTTTGCACCAGAATGCTCACCACACATCAGCTTGAGGTGGAGAGCAGGGCTCAACATTAAGGATTGCCTACTTGGCCATAAGGATAAGGACATTTGCCCTTTTTCTTCATTTATTATAATAATAAACTGATTGTCTTTTGATTTTAGACTGACAAATTGAGACTTCCCCAACTTGGCAAGTAGAAGAAAAATAACTTTGAGCCCTGGAGATGGAGAGAAACATTGAACATTAAAATGTGGGATGATTAGGTGACCAGATGGAGAGAGACAGGTTGGGAATTTTGCCAGAACACCAGGGAACCCCTTACCCTTGGCGATTAGTGCCACAGGATCTTTAATAACCACAGTCACACAGGACCTCAGTTTAACTCTCATCAGAAGAATGTTATCTCCTTACAGAACAACATCCTTGTAATTGCACGGAGCACTGGGATTAATTAGGACAAGAGGGAATACTGCCCCCTATTGGCCCACCAACACAACATCCAGCAACAACATGGTTTTCCCAAGAGGTCTACTATCCAGGTACTTGCAAGGCACACTTTAAAAATTAATATAATCTTTTTTCCCTTCATTGATTACTTACAGAATCTATCTATTCCAGCACATCTTGATTGATAGTCATTCATAAGCAGACAATCCAGTCTCTTTCTATTTTGAGCACCAATAACACAGTTTAACAGTTTCTTGTATCATATTTTATCATTATATTTATTTTTGGCCTGAAATTCTGCAAAACACTAAGAGGCTGTGATATAAAGAGAGCAATGCAATATGTCAGGTTTGTCAGGAACATCTTTGGGGTGTGGACTGTTGTTTGAACAAAACAAGCCATTGGAATATGTAACCTTAAGCTGTGGGAAATTATTACGCACTTTTATCACTTTTTTCTGATGTTTTATAAACCAGACAATGAATCGAGAAAATGATTGGCAGATTAATGAATAATGATAATGATCATCAGCTGCAGCTAGAATTGAAATGATTACCTAGTTTCACACTAAACCACAATAAAATTCCAGATGATTAGCATGACCAATATCAAATTTTAATTATCACTAAAAACATGTTTGATTACTGTGCTTTGACAAACTCATCAAACCAGCATCAACCAAAGTTGGCAAGTCTTCCAGATGCAGGTGCAACACGTAATGTGGGTTTGTTCAATGAAAATACTGACATCACAAAGGACGTGATGTTATTTTAAATTGTCGAGGTTTTCAACATAAAGCTGGTGAAATTATTTTTGTGAGTGTATCAGAACTTGCTGAACATTTTCAGCACATTTTAAAAAGATAGTTACAGTAGATGCTGATCGGCAGGCCCCCAGTTAGGAGGAGCAAAGAGAGGCACCATCATGGAAGGTAAGCAATGTAGTGCTGCGGACACGGTCAGCAACAAAACATATTTTAGCCACAAAAAAAAAAAAAAAAAAAAAAAAAAGAATCAATAATATCAATAATAGTTTAACTGTATGCTGTATTTGGAATATTTTTAACTGCTGTACCTTACCATCAAAAAGCCTTTTCTGACAGGATACTACCCTTATGTAAGCCAAATATTGCTCTCTCCAAACCAACTAAACTCCACAAGCAAAATCATTTTACTTCACAGAACACAGGAGTTGCTGATCTATCTCTGTCTCTCAACTGATTTAACTAGTTTGTTTGTATTATTCTGTCACTTTGGTGAATCGAACTTTTCTGGACCAGTAACTCCCATGTTTTGTTTACATAACAGCTGTTTAAGGGCTGTTTGATGGAAAAATCAAAGAGGTGAAACTATTATAGCGTAAACTTGAAGTGATATTGAAAGTGAGTTTGATTTTTGTCTGCCGGTGTCAAATAATCTAAACTTTAACTTGTAACAATACAACATTAATACTGATAACCGTGATAATTTTGGTCACTATAATCGTTATATGAAATTCTCATTCCGTTTCATCTCTAGTTGCAGCCTACATTCATCCCATTCTCATTTGAGGATTGATTGACTGATTACCTGATGATTGTAAAGGAGTAGAGCAGTTCTGCCGGGGCGGAGCCAGCATCCCAGGTGTACTCTCTCTGCGTAGGCTCGGAATCTGGCCCTCACCAGCCCCTCCAAAATCGACCTCATCTTCCACATTTGTGTTACTGCTCACACTGAGGTTGGCTGGATTGACAGCATCCCCAGCAGGGGCACGCTGGATTCATCCACTCTGTGTCAGCATCAGACTCTGACTGAAGAGCTTCGGATGCGACATCAGGAGCGAATGACAAGTTTGTGACAACAAAAGGTACAACCAAAGGAGAATCAGCTTCCACATCTGTGTCACTATCAGACAGAATATCCAAATCAGCTCCCTTGTCTGCAGTGGTGTCTGACTCTGTGACAGCAGACACCGCCGAGGGTTCACTGACGGCAGGGGCAGGAATGCCCTCATTGTCTGTGTCACTGTCTGAATGCAGGCTGTGTTGAGCAGCAGGCGCAGATTCAGGCCCAATCGGCTCAATGTCTAATCTAGAGGGAGTTTCATCTATTTTAGAGGATGTATTCATTGTTCCACATTCCTTTTCTTCTTCCTCATCAACATCTGTGTCACTGTCTAGATGGAAATCCTTCAGCTGCGTTGAAGGAGCAGAGTCAGCTGTGTGTGCGCTCTGAAATGACACAGGTTGTGCTTCTGAAGCAGCGTCTGACACAGCAGCATCATCATCCACATCAGTGTCACTGTCCATAGTGATGGCCTCTGGCTGAATAACTGAAATAACATGAGGGGGTTTGGCGTTGTCGGCAGAGAAAGGCACAGGTTTGGGAACTTTGTCTAAGGCACCATCATCTCATCGACATCTGTATCACTGTCCATGTGAAACTGGGCTGTGTTTGGTGCCTGATCAGCTTGTTGGTCTGTTTGCAAGGTCACAGGACCTGCAGATGCCACCCCTTCCTCCTCTCCCTCCACATCAGTGTCACTGTCCATGTTAAATGCAGGGATTGCGTCCGTGAGGAGTGCTGGTCTAGATACGGGCGATTTATCTTCTCCTGTAAGACTGACATTTCTTTCCTGTTTCACTGGCACATGTTGGCCACTTTCTTCAGACTTCAGCGCTGCTCTTTCTTCCTCCCCGTCTTCCTCCTCTTCACTGCCGTCTGCAATCACAAGTGCCTTTTTTTCCTTCAGCTGCTGTCGCCCCACATCTATGTCTGTCTCATCCATGCTGAAGCTGACACGTTTGTGAGACCTATTTTTAGCAGAGGACGGTGTGATGGGACTTTCATCCTCACTGTAAAACAGTGGAAAACAAGGTGTCAATCATTTTAATTCATAAATGAAAGATGGATTAATTGAATAGTAGAACTGCAACGATTAGTCGACTGAAATAAAATTAATTACGAACTATTCTGATAATGGTTCCAGCTTGGTAAATGTGAGAATCTGCTTCTTTTCTTTGTCATTTATGATAGTAGATAAAGAGCCGTTGGGTTTTGGACAGTTGGGTGAACAAAAGAAACAATTTGAAGAAGTCGCTTTGGTCTCTGGGAAATTGTGATTAGAGTTTTTTTTTCACAATTTTTCACTTTTTTACATTTTATAGACTAAACAATTCAATATGAAACTTTGGCAAATTAATTGAAAATGAAAATAAAAAATAGTTGCAATCTATTGTATAGAGGCACATACTTACAGGGGTCATGCCTGTCTTGCAAATATACATATTTAAAAAAAAATCCAGAAATAAGATGCTGCTGATATACCTTTCAGGGATGGTTTTGTTTGTGGGACTCAGGAATGTTGAACAACTGGGACTGGATTTACAGGAGTCAGAATCTGACACTGGAAAACATAATAAACATAAACTTGTAAAACATCTGATTGAAAAAAACAGGGCTTTATTTCTGCATGTATTGATTTACATACCTAGAGCCTTGAGCCTCCTATCTGCCCCTCCCCCTCTTTCTCCATCCGAGTCCACATCAGATTCTGGGACCAGGGTCCCCTCTGGCTGGTTGGTGTTGGCGCAAAGGACAGGCAACCAGTTCTGACAGGAGTCTTTGTTGTGTCCTCCAGTTCGGGTAATGCCTCTGTACCTCCGTTGACACGTGTCGTGCTGCCTGTGCTTGTGTCACCTCCCTCTTCTCCTGGGGCATCTGGCAACCTGGCCTTTACCCCTGAATTTCTGCTCACAAGAGTCCTTGAGTCCCCTTGAGAAGAGACTGTGTCAACAGCGCCGCTGACATACTGACACGGGATGTCTGCCACCACTAAACTGTCATGTTCACTGAGGGCATAGCGTACATTAGGAGTCAGCTTTGTGCGGTCCCTTGCGGGTCCCGTTCATGCTCCCTAAGTCCCAAACCAAAGCCTCTATCTCTTCTTCATCGTGAAAACCTCTTCTCCGGTAGACAGAGATGCAGATTGTAGCGTGCTGCTTGGATACAGAGGGTGCTGGCAAGGGCAGGGTGCAGGAGTTGGAGTCACGGCCCAACACATTTTCACCCAAAAAGAGGGGCAACTCTGGGTGACAGAGAATATATGTTGTATGAAATATTTAATGTTCAAACTGTTAAACTTTGTTTTTTGAATATACACTCAAAAAAGAAAATTAATCATCCAAACTGTTACCAGCACAAACTTCAAAAGCCAGCATCTGTGATGGAATGGAAGTGTGTTAGAGCCCATAGCATTATGGGTAACATGCACATCTATAAAGGCAGCATTAATACTGTTGCCATCAAGACAACATCTTTTTCAGTGACATCCCTGTTTATTTCAACTGGACAATGCCAAGATACACTCTGCATACAACAGCATGGCGTCATAGTAAAAGAGTTCAGATACTAGACTGGCCTGCCTGTAGTCCAGACCTGTCTCGAACTGAAATGTGTGGTGCACACTGAAATGCAAAATACAAGACCAGAGACCCAGACTGTTGAACCACTAGGGTCTTATATAAAGCAAGAATGGGAAAGAATTTCACTTCCAAAACATCAACAATTAGTGTCCTCAGTTTTCAAACACTTACTGACATGATACCGTTATTAAAAGAAAATGTAATGTAAACAGTGGTAAATATGCTCCTGTCCCAACTTTTCTGGAACCTGTTGCAGGCATCAGATTCAGAATGAGTGTGTGTCTACAATAAACAATAAAGTTTATCAATTTGTGCATTTAATAACGTATCTATGTGCTGTGTTTAAATTAATATAGGTCGAAAATGATTTGTTTTTATTTACGTTTTGCACACTTTCCCTAACTTTTTTTTGAAATCGAGACCTGTTCCTGCAAGTTAGGCAAACTGCATGAATCAACAAACCACAGGTGTATTAACAGAAGCAGTAAACCACTCACCTGTCTCAGGGATGTGTTCATTTTTAAGGACGCACAGTTTAGCCAATGGCCTCCTCTCCTCTTCATATTCTTCCTCATCTGACTCCAGGAATGAGTCACTGATCGCCTGTGTCGCATCCATTCCCAACACAGGGCAAGCTGCTGCACTTAAACACAGATGAACGGCTAGTTAGCCTGCAGTGCTAACGTCTTCCACCAACGTTTAACCAGCCCTGAGGACGTCACCATTAGATGTTGCTAAGCAACTCCATGTGGCTACCGTTACTAGCTAACTATCTCTTTAGCTAGTTTCTAATGCATTTTTGCTATCATGTAGTTTGCAGCAATGATCTAGTCAACGCCAACACAACTTTTATTCATAGACATGTCCGTCAAAACAGCATCATTTTACAGCGATGCTACTTCCGGTCAGCATAAAAACAACACGTCGGCCGCTAGTTTAGGAAACGTCAACACTACAACTTCCTGTTTATAACAAACCTCACTGCGCAGTCTGTAATTCGGTCAATGAGTACAAAATAATGTCAAGTATTTTCTACCATTTCCTAGAGTCCTGCTCTCTGGTCAATTACCTTGAAAACTGTAATGGAGGTTTGTAATTTACGCGATGTGTCACCTGAGTGGCTTGACTACCTGCAAATCGTCTCATGTTGCACATTTCTTATGCAAGCGCATTGCGATTTTGTCCTCGCATATGGTTTTACTTATCAGACAAAAGGTTACTCTAATATTTACCTTTGCACGCTTAGCCTCGCTCAGTGGAGATAGGGGGAGACAAACGAAAATGTAGATGCACTTCCTGGGAAGAGTTGACCACGCCCACAAGAGCTGCCTAAACCGCAAGCGATTGGCCAATATACACATCAGTCACGCTGAACCCTGTTGCCATTGGGTATTTAAAACCTTAGCGTCACTTTTATTTTCGCGCTACCTTTTTCTTAAAGGGATCATACAGTCAGCTTTATATACTACGTATATACTAATGAAATAGATATAAGAGTAGCAATTAAAGCCACAGATACAATGTCACATCATCATGTAGCATTACAAGTAGCTTATATCTTAAAGTTTTTGCAGCCTTTTTTAGTCTGCTGTATTTTCTATTTTCATATCCTTGCCAGAAGGCAGGAGCCCTAACTACTTACAGGTTATTTTAATGTAATGTTATGTTTTCAATGTTTAAAAAAAAAAAAAAGTGTTTGAAACTGCTTGGGATTGTATTACTTTCAGGATGGTTTTATGAAATTGAAGTTATTTTTCTAGTGATTGTTGAAGTTTGTGTTTTATTTTGGCTCAGCCATGTTATAGTGTTCCAAAAAAAAAACTTTTTTTTTTTTTTTTTTTCAGGGGACCCACTTTTAAAAAAATGACAAAACATCAAGACCCAGTTTACAATAGGCCTTATCAATAAATTCCTGGTAAGAGTTAATTTGTGCATTTATGAACATTCCTGACCACTGCAGATGAAAATTAGCCTGTATGGCACATTTACGTGACTTAAATGATCATGTTAATTAACGTGTACTGTCCCTTCTTAAATAAAATAAACATAAACATTTTTACTGCCTCTTCTGCACCGCCTTACATTATCTTGACGTGTTATTTATGTACACATGTTAAATACTTTATAAATGAGAAATACATGCATTTATGTTGAGTTAACAGGCTGTTTAATTGTTTTTATTTCCTTTCCTCAGACAAACAATATAGGACATTTTAGACTACTTCATAAATGGGACAAAATTAGGGCATTTTGGCGAAATTAACAGGTTCTTGTTTTTTCTCGCATCGGTAAAATACACATTTGAAATGATTTACAAAGGTGTGCTACAGATATAAATCTTTAATTTGCAGAATTTCTTCTATATTCTTTTATTTATTTGGAGACCCAAATAAAATCTCTCGTCACCTACCTGTGGGTCCCTGGAAATGACTGATAAATAGGACGTCTACTTACAGACAGATGACACGTTTTGAAACGTGAAACTTTGTTGTTTTCTTTTAATTTGTCCACATTTTGAAGAATACTATTGTGAAACATAATTTTGGTTATTTATGGAACAAGAACATCTGATTTTATGTGATGAAGGAATGAAAAGGGGTCTAATCATTTTTAACCATAAATATGTAATTACCAGCTGTAACAAGCTGGAAAAGCTTGAAAATGCACCTTGAAAATACTTAAAAAGTTCTTGAATTTGACTTTGGAAAAGTTGTAGGAACTTCATCCCCAGAACTTCAGCAGCCCCAAACAAATGATTTTTCTAAAATTTGTAAGTGAAAGTTTGTCAAACTCAGCGTAAGCTGACTTTAGGGCTTTGAGGTGGGTGCTGCTTTATTATCTAAAACCTTGGAAAGGACTTGAAAACAGTCCATGTGTCAAAAGGTAGTTAAAGACTGTCATTACTTCTGTTTTATGCTCATACTTTGCTTAAGCTACCACACAGCAATGTTGGGACCTGTGGGGGAGGAACATAGGCCTCAGCTGCAGGCTGTAATGAACACATGTTCTTAAGTCTGACTCATACAGTAGATGTGGGAATGTGGCTTGGTAGCACAGAAGGAAAAAAAAAAGCTTGGTCTGACTCTTATCATGTTGCAAATTGGTTGATCGCCCAATATAACATAATGCATGTCTGCACTGAGATTTGCTGGAGTTTATGTAACTGATTTATAGCTTAATGCTTATGGAACAGACATTAAACCTACTTACTTATCCATGCATGACGCAGCTATTTTTCATAGATGCAGGAAACAGCACATTAATGCACCAGTAGCCTCCACCACAGAACCTGCTGACCTCAGTTACATTAATCCATCTCCCTTGAACCTTGAACCCTGTGTATTTACACTGTTTTGAAGTGTGACTGGAATTTAAAAGCTGAGTTGAAGGCGATGTTTTAATCAGACAATAAGAGTAATTTATAGAGATGTACAGAGATGTCATTATTTGTATCTACTCAGTTGACAACATAATCGTTTTCTGTGTCTGTATTCAGATGGAAAAAGACATGGGCGTGGTTTATACCTGAGGTAAATATTGTATTTTCTAACCTAATATTGATTGGCAATTCAATTGCTGTGCCTTCAAAGCATTAAGTGGATTTAATATTGACATATAATTCATTTTTAAATATTTCCACATCCTCTTGCTGTACTTTTCATCCCTCTTTGTTATTTTTAATTCAGTTAAGTTTTATGAACTGACCCCCCGCCCCCATCTCTTCAGTTGAAAGAAATAATCTGAAATTGCAATTATGCTGCATTTATGTTTCTTGATGTTAATCTTATTGCAGCCCCTATTATAATAATATATTAAAATTAAGTACTTGTGTAAAAATGTACTTAGATAAAAGTAGACAGTAGTTGTCTTAATATTGACTTGTTAAGACATTGTCTTGCATTGAATTATGGAAATATTTTCTTTTCCTTAATAATAACAAGCATATTCAGATAGTAGTAATATATGTTTCAATCACATTATATGCATTTTCCTGAAGAACGAATTTGTATTAGGGTGCATCCCTCGTCATTTATATGAAAGCATTAATGAAAGGCAAACACGTTTTCATTTGACAACTTTATTTGCAGTGACTTACAAGAGATATCTAATGTATGCTAAAGTTTGATTCTAGCAATGACACTATGTTTGTTCCTCGGTTACTTTTGTGGTTGCTCCTTTTTCATTATTTTTCGTTTTGGCGTTGATGTCTTGACCTTCACATCTTCATCTTCAAGCATCGTCTTCGGCCTCCTCCTCAAACTCGCCCTCTTCTTCGGCGGTGGCGTCCTGGTACTGCTGGTACTCGGACACCAGGTCGTTCATGTTGCTCTCTGCCTCAGTGAACTCCATCTCATCCATACCCTCACCAGTGTACCAGTGCAAGAAGGCCTTACGACGGAACATGGCCGTGAACTGCTCAGAGATGCGCTTGAACAGCTCCTGGATGGCTGTGCTGTTGCCGATGAAGGTGACGGCCATCTTGAGGCCACGGGGCGGAATGTCACAGACGGCGGTCTTGACGTTGTTGGGGATCCATTCGACGAAGTAGCTGCTGTTTTTGTTCTGGACGTTGAGCATCTGTCGTCAACCTCCTTCATGGACATGCGGCCACGGAACACGGCGGCGACGGTCAGGTAGCGGCCGTGGCGTGGGTCGCAGGCAGCCATCATATTCTTGGCGTCGAACACCTGCTGGGTGAGCTCGGGGACTGTGAGGGCGCGGTACTGCTGGCTGCCTCTGCTGGTCAGGGGAGCGAAGCCGGGCATGAAGAAGTGCAGACGGGGGAAAGGCACCATGTTGACGGCCAGTTTGCGGAGATCGGCGTTGAGCTGACCGGGGAAGCGCAGGCAGGTGGTGACTCCGCTCATGGTGGCGGACACCAGGTGGTTAAGGTCTCCGTAGGTGGGTGTGGTCAGTTTCAGGGTGCGGAAGCAGATGTCGTACAGGGCCTCGTTGTCAATGCAGTAGGTTTCATCTGTGTTCTCAACGAGCTGGTGGACCGATAGGGTGGCGTTGTACGGCTCAACCACTGTGTCTGAAACCTGAGGACAGAACACCACAGAATCTCTCTTGAGTCTCATGATCTCAGAGGAACAAACCTGAGGCAAAAGAAGCTAAAATTAAAACTCAAAACTCTCATGCTCCATCACAAGGGAACATTACCTTGGGGGAAGGCACCACGCTGAAGGTGTTCATGATACGGTCGGGGTACTCCTCGCGGATCTTGCTGATGAGTAGGGTGCCCATACCGGATCCAGTTCCACCACCAAGGGAGTGGGTGAGCTGGAAGCCCTGCAGGCAGTCGCAGCTCTCTGACTCTTTGCGGACCACATCCAGGACTGAGTCCACAAGCTCAGCTCCCTCTGTGTAGTGACCTTTGGCCCAGTTGTTTCCAGCACCGCTCTGACCTGGAGGGGGGGGGCCGAGAAGAGATGACACACAGGTGAGCCACCGTTCATAAAAGGGTTTACTCATTCAGTAACGTGAGAAGAGTGCGGCTTTATTCCACCCACCGAAACACGAAGTTGTCGGGTCTGAAGATCTGCCCGAAGGGTCCAGACCTCACAGAGTCCATGGTGCCAGGCTCCAAGTCCACCAGAATGGCCCGAGGTACATATTTACCTCCTCCGCAAGAAAGAGAACGAAAGAATAAAGGGAGAACAAAAGAAGGGGAGAAAAAAACATACCCACTCAATAATGCAAGAAACCACAGTGTTGGATGTTACACAGGATATATAATGTGTGAAAATACATTAAAAATGTCTTAAAGCTACTACAAGGAGTTTTTAACTGGTTATTTAAAAGTTAAATTTAAATTAAATTATTAGTGATGCCAACTGACCTACATAAGCAAACAAGACCATCCGCAAGGAGTTCAATTATCTCTACATGCATTTTCTTAATGGCTACAACCGTGACAGATTCTCTGTGAAATCAGATGAAACGACTCTGTGTTTATGTTCTACCAGGCAAAGTTACAGTGAGTATTGCATTAGCCAGTTAAGATGAAGCAGGAGATTTTTCTTTCCATAATTTTATTTTTGGTGCTACATTTTGTGGTTACGACAGTGGAAACACAACTGCCTTTGTCCACAGGGGCCTCCAGAATCAACAAAATATGGAATTTCCTTGTAGTAGCTTTGAAGAAGGAAAGCAGATGCACTGAAAGTTAAAAGGAAAAATGAATCTTGTACAAACAAAATATGCTTTAAACATCACATTTATCATTTAACAAAGAACATTTTTTTCAAGTTGTCATTTTTCTTTGCTTTTTAATATTGTGACAAATATCGTACCATGGACCTTTTATCATAATGTTATTATACCTTGAGTTTTTGGCATTGGTGTATCCATTATTTATGATCAGTCCCTCCAGGATTTTGCCTGCTTTTTGGCAGATTGTTGAGGCCTAAAATGCCTGATTTCACAGCAGCTTTTCTAAAAAAAAATTGTGATGCATCTTCCAATGCTTTTACGTTTCATTTTTTGTACAAGTCATTGAGATTCAAAGGCAAATTGTTCCAGTGAGAATAACAAAATGCACTCTGTTCCAAGAGTTCAAATTACTTGGAGGGGATTTCAGTGTGAAGCAAAATATTTAACTGAGCTCAAACTCCGTTAAAACGTGCAAAGTGCACAAAGCATTGACTGCAATTTCAGATGGAACTTGTGGGAAGCTTCAGCGATTGGTCAAATTTGTGGAAAAGGTGCAATTTTGTGCAGAATTCACAGGGATTGATTGAATTTGTGTTAATTGTGACAGCATCACAACTTCCTGGATGGACTGTATAATGTGAGAAAATCCATGCATGACGGGAGACACGAGAAACATGTGAATGAACATATGCCAACATAATGAACCCTTTATCTCTGGTACAGATGAGTTGTTAGAGAAGCAGCTGACCTGTGGCTTCATTATAGTAGACGCTGATCCTGTCCAGCTGCAGGTCACTGTCTCCGTGGTAAGTCCCTGTGGGATCGATGCCGTGCTCATCGCTGATCACTTCCCAGAACTGCAGACACAAAATGGAAGGTATCACATGACATGTTACTTGCAAAAGAAAGTACGCATCTATCCATTAGCAGTGCGGTTTTTATGGGACTGGGGACTTTAAACGAGGAAAACAGCAGTGGGGTTTTTTTTTTTTTTTTGGATTCTGGTGAAAATGACAGCATTTTTTCCCCTTCCACTCAGCCATATCTTCACCCATTTAATACAATGCAGCTGTTAATATTTCCATAGTCATCGTCTGAGTGATGACTTAGCAGAATGCGGCTCTTTCAGATGTGAAATGCAAAGGAGGGAGTACAAAGGAGCCACACATCACTCCACGGGCAAGACTGAGAATAAACTCCACTTGCAGGCTGTCACACCACACTGAAGACGCTGATTGTCTTCAGATCTGTATTCATGTCTTGTTCTCTCTTTACGGATCACGCTCAGAGCGTGTATGCATTAAATCCCAGAAGCGGGTGTGACTGTTGCATACGCAGGCATCCATTTGCATGCACATACATTTGTGATATCTTCCAACTGAGGCTTTTTTGTCATACAGACTGTGATTTTCTGCTAACAGCAGCAATAGGAGGATTTAGAGTAATCTGGATAAGCGGTCTGTATTGCAGCTCAGTACTTAAGAGATTGAGAGTCAGCTGTGGTCTAAGTATCATGACATTTAAATAAGACCATGTAAAACAAAAAAAATGACCAAGTGACCTTAATATGAGGAAGATCCAAATGGGATAAAGAGGAGAACAAAGGGTCGAGAAAGCGCGACCAAAAGAGTGAGAAGCTGACAAGATAGTTGACAGTGAGGCGATAGATGGCTATCAGTAAAGACTGAAAATACTCATAGTGAAAGAATGAGGACAATAAGCAGGGAAGCAATGCCACACCCTGACCTAATTCACCACAATGCAGCCCTTCAGCAATTCTGTCAATCATATCCACCGGACATCAGAGTCAATGAGTCCTGGGGGAATGGAAACAAATGGAGATCTTCACTGCCAGGACACCAGCAGTCATTTTAGTTCCATACTGGGCAGACACAAAGACACAAATGATAAAATCCAATCGTACAGGCCTGTTGCTTCTTTTAAACGCCTTTTCACCTTTTGTTTTCATTCTGTAATGTCTGATGTTTTTTATGTTTTCTGTTAATCACTTTGTAACTTCTTTTTTTTTTTTGAGTGCTATATGAAGGACGTGAATATTATTACACGTTTACCATTTAAAATTTTGAAAAATCTAAAAATAAAGTCAGACATGGGCACAAATAAATCAAAAGTATCTTGTTACAAATTACAAATACTCATTCCTCAAATGTATCAAAATAAAAGACTGAGATATGGAAAATGTATTTAAATAAATAACTAAAAAGAAATCTATAATTAAAAAGTACAAAAATAGATTTTATACAAACTGATATATCAGATTTTAAGACATGTAGTAGCCTCAGTATGGCTCTGATCTGTATTGGTGATCTTGTATTGTTTGTGTTTTAACTTTTGTATATCATTTGGGTGTGGTTTTCATACATGCCTAAGTCTTTATGAGTTTCTATCCACACCTTGCACATACTTTGATATTTCCTCTATGTGTTTTTTCTTTGTGTATTTATGTGTGCGTGAAACAAATCAACTCAAATGCAGCAATAGCTAAGAATTCTAGTTTAAAAACATTAAAATCCAAACTTAAACGATCAATAATATGTAACGTTATGTCAAAGACATTTATGTCATCAAACTGGCCTTTGTTCCTCTTGAAGTTGTTAAATTACATCTTATTTTTTTTCTGCCAAGCAAAATACAAATTACTCCAAAGTAATTACATACATTTAATCGAAATATGTGCCCAACTCTTTAAAAAAAACATAAGAAATGTGTATATATAATGGTTACATGTTGTGTAAATTTCCTACAGCTGGCCCTCCAAGATATTGGCAGCGTTTGCACATTAAGTCAATTGAGAACCCAATGACTTCACCCACTGTGCATCAGCTGTTTCCTCCATTCCTCCCCCACCCTACACCCTAATTTGGTTTTGGGGGAGAGGAAAGGCTATTGATTACAAAGACAGTCCCCTCGTTTCCTGGACATTTAAATCTCTGTCAGCAGCAGAGGAGCATCACTACGATAATGATGTGTCCTACAATATATGACGGGCCATTGTTAACGTGGTCTCCGGACTGTATTCCAGTGTCCCAGTTAAACATATGCTGTCTGCGACAAATGATCAGTTGTAAAAAAACAAAGACGAGGGATAATAATGGGTCAAGGAGGCATGTAGTGGAGCAGACTGCAATTGTTACTGTAAGGCTGGGTGGGAGGGTGATGTATTGTACTTGTGAGGCAATGAGACTTAAGAGTCAAATGTACTAAATTATATATAAATTGACAAAAGCAAGTAAATGAGTGTATGTAAAATGGTGATTTCTGTCAGAAAATGCACATTATCAGTCTTTATTTTAAAGGAGCAGTTCTTTCTTTCACCAATTATCCATGCCACACCCTTTCCACAGCTCCCCTGCCTCTTTCTCACCAGCCGAAACAGCAGTCTGCATCTACTGCCTGCAGAAATAAAATCTAATCAATATCTACTATTGATCCATCTGTCATTTGGGGAATTGAGGGGGAGAGGAAAAAAAAAATAACTAGGCCTCCCTTCCCTGCCCAGCACCCCAGTCATTGTCTGAAATAACCAGCCATATCTGCCTGTGCAAGACAAAGAAACCAGGGGACACTGACTGAAGGGCTCTGACAAGTGAAGAATAGACTGATTTTTTTCTTTTTCGTTCTTTCTTTCCCTGCAGACAATGTCTTCTTGAGGTCAGTTGAATCCACGCTGCTGAGACGCAGACACGCCCGGTGGTGTGTGTGAACAAAACCCCGTCGAGACACAAGAGCCCCCGTTATACCGTTATATCGATGAGAGGGAGAGCTCCACACCCACCCACCCACCACCGGTTACCGCAGTGCACAAGACTGAGACAGAAAAGCACAAAAAATACACATCAACAGTTGGCTTTTACTATTTATGAGCCATAATTTAGGATTTATTGTGCGTTTAAATGTAAAATAAGCATGAAATAATATTTTTTATTTATGCACAAACAGACAAAAGGATTCTTTGTCTTAATCAGCTGTATAAAGATTTAAGAAGATAATGAGCACATTCTGCATAATGAGCCTTTTCAGGGCGTTTTCATGAGTGAGAGGAAATGTAAATTTGCAAATAAATCAATAATTTCTCAATAATGATGCTTCCTTACCTTGGCACCGATCTGGTTACCGCACTGGCCGGCCTGGATGTGCACGATTTCCCTCATTGTGGATGCGAAAGTTTAACAGCGACGAGCAGAAAGCGTTACTTTAAGCGAGCGAAGAACCGACCGCAGACTGGAGAGGCGGACAATGCATTTATAATGTTGGAGCGATTCCAGAACGAGGCTGGGGCCGGGGGGGAGGGGGCGTGGCCAGACCCGGACTCCAGCTGCTGCGGCGCGGGGATTGGCTGAGACGGTTGACCCAGGAGCAGGGAGTAGAGGAGGAGGAGGAGGAGGAGGGGCACTGCTGCAGATCAGGGAGGAGAAATTAGATACAGAGATTGACCAGAATTTTACCAGCTGCTGTCCAGAATAAAACAGTATACAATATATTACAGCTTTTTTTATTTTGTTTCAGATATTAGAAGAGAAAGATTAATAAGGAGTTTTAAATTACTCCTCTTACTGTAACTCATCCCCCCCTGCAGAGCAGACAGATCTATGAGACAGATGGCAGGAATTTCAGCTTCAGGCCTCGGACTAGGTGGGGTCAGTCAGTTCAAGCTGCTCTCCTCAGGATGATTTGGCAATATGAAGGAATATCTGCAGGTTACATGTTAATAGTCTCACCATAAGGTCCGTTTAGTGGCTGTTCTGGAGCTTTTTATCGTATTACATCATCTTGATGATTAATTAAACAGCTCTGGTGCAGTGTATATGGATGATCTTGCAAAAAGGTGAAATAAGTGTGAGACTGGATGTATGGCGGAGGATACTGTCTCCTTATAGCGCTGGCTCACAGGAACTGCTCACAGTCTGCAGACATATATAATTAAGCCAGTATTATCAGTCAGTATTGGCTTATTGTAGGTACGTTGCTCTGTATAGGTATTGGCGTATATGTTGTCTGATAATGCATTGTTTTTTTTGGACATAAAATAATGAACGTTACTTGCAGTGGTGTGGCTTTGCTGCTGACCCCCTGCTCACTATTGTTTGTTTGAGATTTCAGGTCATAAATCATTGACTTAAATCTACTACAACGAGTTTTAACTGGTTATAAAACAGTCCAAATTTATTACTGATACCTCTCTATGACCTACGTCAGCAAATGAGACCATCAGTGAGAAGATTTGCTATTTCTGTTATATGAGTTATTATAATGCCTGCCACCTGGTTGGATTCTCCTTGAAATCAGATGAAACTAGTCTGTGTTTACATTTTCCCAGGTGAAGTTATAGTGAGTCCCCTGTTAGCCAGTTAAAAGGAGATTTTGTTTAGATATTTTTTTGATGTCATATTTTGAGATTGTTGCAATGGAACCACATCTGCTTTTGTCCACAGAGGCCTCAAAATATTAAATGCAAAAAAAAAAGCTAAAAAAAAAAGAAAGAAAGAAGAAAGAAAGTAGTAGCTTTAAGAAACTTGTTGTTGACTTGAAGATTGTGTCAGTGGCAAGTAAAACAACTGGCAAACACCAAAAGCCCCTGACCCAGCTTTTTACAGAAAGCATGAGGAAGAAGGCGAGGAGCATCATGGCAGATAGCTCCCATCCTTTCTTTAGTCAGTTTAAGCCTTAAAGGGATAGTTCACCCAAAAATAAAAATTCAGTCATTATGTTATTATTCGGTTATTCTGTTTTCCTGTGAAATTCCAGAAATGTTTTGTGGACTAAAAAAACTAAATCTGACCTTCAATCAGCATGAGAGTTAGTAGATAGTGACTGAATTTCAATTTTGGGTGAACGATCCCTTTAAAGCTCCATGAGGCACTGCAGAGTCCCTCTGGCAAGTTAAAAATGTACTGTATTTCAGAAGCCCTTCGCCCCCAAGTTCTAAATATTCACTCTTTGATCCTTGTTCTTGATAAGCTGATTTCTATTTATGTGTGTGTGTGTTTTAATTTAGACTTATTTAAAAATACCAGGGATGATTCAGTGTTTTAGTGACCTGATATCATTTTGAACAATACAGTTCATTGGTTACTGTATTCAATGCTGTCTTCATTACATACAAACACATACTACTTACAAATTTGATGGCTCGTTGTGATATTGGCCCATATATCGATGTTGGACTTTATGGCAGACGGAGTGTTAAATGTGGTGACCAAAGTAAAATATTTGGGTCACGTGACCAGGAATGATCTAATGGGATGATGACGACTTGTAGCGAACTGTATACACAAGCCAATATGCTGGCATGCAAGTTTCATATGCGCACAGCTGTTAAAAACAGCCCTTTATAAAGCCTGTGCTGCGCTACGCTCTGCACAGCCCACTTGTGTTGCAGTTTTAGTGGTTAACCACAGTTTGCTTTCAATGATGCATTTAGAATCTTGCTCCAAAGATGGAAAAGTGCAAGTCATGTTTGTGATGAGTAATGCTCCCACCTTATATGACGAATCGAACTATTTTATGTATAGATTTCTGTATTTAACTTATTAAAAATGTAGCCATCATCTTAACTGAGCGTACATAAAATGACACAAAGCCCCCCTCTTGTTTTTTTAGGAACACTGTTGTTGTATGTTTTTAATCATTGAACTGCAATGATTACATTTCTCTGTATGTGTGTATTTTATTGTTTTTATGCTGATATGGACATATGTGTCTGAAATAAAGTTAAGAATTACATCCAGCTGATGTGTGTTTTTAAAACCCTGTTCATCTGTGTAATCTAAGCACCGAATGTGAAAGCCAGCGATGTTATATTTATGTTTGTATTAATGTTGTGTCTTATGTGCAATGGCGAACACCTTCTGATGTGAGACAAACTTCAGATAAATCTGACAATAAAGTGAAATCAGATGAAACCTTCATCTGCAGAGGGACTTTGACCAGTTGTCATGGAAATGTAGATGTTCAATTGAAATTTAAAATTTTTTTCTAGGCATTTCAAGGGCTTCTCTTTTGTGCTGGCTTTAAAGCTAATGTTAGCCTTGGAAACAGTGTTTGAAAAAAAAAAACATTAATCACAAGGTCCATTTTGAATAGAAGAGCTAGTTCTGTACTCGTCTTTTGTGGTTTGTCAGTTTTTGTGTGATATTCCCACACTGCAAGAAAAAATTATATATAATAATAATTCAAAATATCAAGGCAGCATACTGCAAAAAATTTAAATAAGCTTAAAAAGTTTTGGCAATCTCTTAAGTTTGAGATAATTAACTTTAGATTCTTCTTTAGATAAATCTGAATCTTTAAGTTTTAGAAACTAAAAAGAGTATTTCAAAAATTGGTCACAGTGAGCTGTGAACCTGATTTGTCATTATTTTAGTGCCTGAAAATTAAATGGTTTTAAATGGAAGATTTTAGCCATCATTCGCTTTCACTTCAATGAATTTACTCAATAAGTTTTCAATACAACTTTCTGAAACTCAAAGATTTAAGTTTATCTGCAGAAGAAAAGTTAATTATCTCAACAAAAGACGAGTAGTTGGTAAAACTGTTTCTGTTGAGGATTTTAGTTGGGCTCAAAACTCATGAGAACATGCAATAAAGTCCCCTCAAAATATAACATATACATACATACAGTATATAAACACACAAGAAATATGGAAATCTCCACAATGTACTTTAAAAGATACACTCATCTGTCAGGTCAAATACCTTGTCAGAGCTGAAGGGAAACTTTTCACACGACCTGTCCAGTCAGTGTTGACTGGACACCTTATGCTCATGGGGCCGTGCAGCAGTGCCTACATGTACCAGGATGCATTGCGGGTGAGCTTGTGACTCCCACTCCCATGTTGCCGTGTTATCACCACTGTAGCCTACATAGTGGGACCAGACATCCAGAAAAATTCTGCACAGTCCCAGATTACAAGCAGTTGCCCCGAATCCTGAATCCTGTCCTGTTTGTCCCAAAAATTAACCATATTAATAGATAATATGAACATATGAACTGGCAAATATATTCTAATCAAGTCACTTATGATTATTGCTGTTAGATATTAAAAATGTCTTGTTTGTTTGTCTGTCATAAATAACAGGTTGTTCTCATTTGACCTGTTTTAAACCAGATAATGGAGAGTGCAGCCACCAGCGCAGGAGCAATTTGTGATAAGATTTGTGAAAGCTAAATGACAATCTTAGTACTCGTTTAAAATGAGTGTAACACACCTGTCACCTGTGTCTTATAAACACAATCAGGATGTGAATCTGAGGATAAAACTATAAAACTATAATGTTGATTGACAACAAATTATCAGAGTTACAGTCTGATGTTGCTCCAAATTGTTCTATGCATTTCAGTCCACCTGACATGATGCGCTCACCCCCAACTCCCCTATCCTGAATTTCACCCAATATCATCTGGTCACCCTGAGTCTAAAGCTATTACTTTGTTGGCCAAAACATAGCATAAGGTGACAAAAGGAGGAGGAGACTAGAAATCCAAGCTGAAACAGCCTTTAGCTCTTCCTTAACACTAATGACATCATTGTGACATCACTGGATGCAGGAAAAACAGCATAGGAATTCAGTTTTCTCCGGTCGATATGGCATCACTGAGGATTTTATTGCTTCCATTGACTACATTTACCATCAACACTGACTGGACGAAGTTTCCCTTTAATCAGAACAACCTGAAGATCACATGATCAGAACATCAGGGGCAAAGATAGACTTCAACTTTGTGGTGACAATAAACAGTGTGAATCCCACCACTGAGAGGAAGATTCAAGGATTCAAACACTTTATTGTCATGTGCAAAATACACATAAACACATAAACACATAATCACATTGTCAGTGCAGTGAAATTCTTAGTTCACTATGTCTATACCTGGTACTGTCAATTATTCTTTTCACAAATATACTGAAAACTTCAATTAATATAAATTAAAAAAAAGAGAACAAAAAAGAAAGAAAAGAAAAACATCAAAGGTGTTCAAAAAAGATGCAAAGATATCATTGCTCTCTTCATAACAAACCACAAATTATGAACCATGCTTTCATCTTTTTTGTTGCTGAGCGCTACTGATCAGTCGGCGACACTGACTGTTGCCATGGTAACACGGGTCTTCAGCCTGAGTCAGCCTGGGGGTAAGGTGTCTAATATTTTTGGCTTACAGTCAGTCAGTCTTTATTTTTGTTAAACTGTCTAACTTGCAATAGACTAATCTATGAGCAAATTGAAGACTAGTCTAAAATATCTTTGTGAAACCAGCAAAATGTCATAATGTAACGCAATGATCAAATGTTTTCTGGTACAGTCAGATTACTGCTAACAAGGTCTCCTGCAGTGATGGAAAAGGCCTTGGAAAATAACCTTATTCATCACTGACTAAAAGAAATGAATAAAAAGGAGGAGGAGAGAATCTTGTCTGCAGGAGCCCCCCCCACCCATCCACCCACCTCCTGGTAAATAAGAGCCTGGGTTTGATGGTTGACGTCTGGTCAGAGAGGTCAGGATGAGTGAACCTCCCATCAGACAGACAGTGAGGAAAATCAGGAGCAAATCCACAGCCATCCATGTCTCTAAAATAATCAGATTAGAGTTTTAACAGTGGATTACAGAACATGAACTAAACTCTGCTGCTGGAGGATTTTATTTATGTAAAATAGTCTAGTCGGGCTCAAAAATTAATGTTAAAATTACTTCAACTAAATATATATCTTACTTAATTTATTTTACAAATAGATGGAGCCATTTTTGGAAAAACCTGGGATGAAAATAAAGTATGTTTAAAACTGTGTTGTATTACGACATGTTTGGATTAATGCATATCAGTGTAGCTGCCCCACTGACTCTAACTGTAATATAAGACTCCATTGCAAATGTGCACATTATTAATGTTTGTACATTAGTGCAGCCATCAATCATGTACAGGAGCACTGTAAAGATACTGTAGTGATTAGTTGACTGTCACTGTAATATGCTGCTGTCCTTTCAGTGCATCAGTCAGAGGATTTGTACTTTGTTTTTATTTTTCCAAGGTGAACATTTATGATGAAGGTTAAAATGTTATCTTTGACAGTAAAACTGCTTTCAAAACTACAACATAAACCTGTGTTTTGTGAGGTTGTGCTCTCTGTTTGCATCATGCTGTATCCTTTGTTTTACAGTAAATCAGATACTCACTGCACCAACAAGCAGAAATTATTATGTAAGCGTATAGATTCAGGCAGGACTCCAGACTCTGCTGACCCTGCAGCTGGCAGCTCATGCCTTGGGTGATGCAAAGAGAGGGCAAGGTCACAGGAAATCAGCATTTCAAACCATCTAAACAGCTCAAAGAAGATGTTTCCAACCATAGAATTAATTTAGTAGTTACTGCATACACTCAGTGGTCACCTTACTGTAACAAGTGAATTTCATAGTCTTATCTTTGTCTTCCTATTTACAAACACAAGGGGGCAGAATACTGCTAATGCTAAAATAAAGGATTGAATTACCACCTCAATGACAGTGTCAAAAAATGAAACATCATAGAAATCATAAAAGTAGACCATGATGGGTGGAAGAAAAAATAGACTTGATGAAAATGCATGTGAATGAAAAAACAGAGGTGTAAAAATTGATATAAAATTAAAAAATGTGTGATATATTATCGGTGAATAGTTGGGGCAGAGTTAGAACAAAACATGATTTTAGTGGTGGTTTAGAATAGAAAATAAGATTCCATAAGGGAAGCTAAAATTTATAACTATTGAAGTAAAATTTCAAAGTCAAGCAATATACATAAATTCAATGGTGAATGGTGTACTCAGCCTGATAAATATTACACACTCCGCCTTCAGAACTGCTTCATTCTTTGTGGCATAAATTCAACAAGCTGCTGGAAACGTTCCTCAGAGATTTTGGTCCATATTGACACGATAGCATCACGCAGTTGCTGCAGATTTATCGGCTGCACGTCCATGATGCAAATCTCCCGTTCCAGCACATCCCAAAGGTGCTCTGTTGGATTGAGATCCGGTGACTGTGGAGGCCACTGAAGTGCAGTGAACTAATTGTCATTGTTCAAGAAACCAGTTTGAGATGATTTGAAGCTTTGTGACATGTTGGTGTTATCCTGCTGGAAGTAGCCATCAGAAGATGGGTTCACTGTGGTCATAAAGGGATGGACATGGTCAGCAATAACACTCAGGTAGGCTGTGGTGCTCAGGTTGGTGCGGCAGTAGCTCAGTCTGTAAGGAGTCTAGTCTAGTTTAAGTCCCACAAGTACAGAGTGTGGACTGGTAGCTGGAGAGGTGCCAGTTCACATCTTGGGCTCTGCTGAGGTGCCCTTGAGCAAGGCACCGAACCCCTAACTGCTCGGGGGTACCGACACACCTCTCTCAGATGCATATCTATAGGTCCTGTTTGTGCATGTGTGTGTATTTCGTGTATGTGAATGTACACAATTACAACAGAGTGAAAAGAAAGGAAAAGAATGTAAGTTCCCCTCGGGATTAATAAAGTATGCTTTCTTCTTCTTGGTACTAAGGAGCCCAAAGTGTGCCAAGAAAATATCCCCCACACCATTACACAACTAGCCTGAACTGTTGATACAAGGCAAGATGGATCCATGCTTTCATGTTGTTTATGCCAAATTCTGACCCTACCAGCACCGTTCTCTGCAAACCCTACAGATAGCTGTGTGGGAAAATCCCGGCAGAACAGCAGTTTCTCAAATACTCAGACCAGCCCGTCAGAGGCAGAGACATCAGAGAGTGGTCCGAAAGAGAGAAAATATCCAGTGAGCGGCCGTTCTCTGGGTGAAAAAATATAGAGCTCTCTATTCTTATTTTGCCCTCCTGGGAAAAAAATGGTATCTGTAGCATGTGCACATTTTAGAGTGGCCTTTCATGGTGACCAGTGTAAGGTACTTGTGTGTGTATTTTGGCAGACTTTAACAAAATTTAAGAAATTCGTGAACAAAATTTGAGAGAAATTAACTGTTTATGTGCGCAGGAAAAAGTCTTAGCTCTTCTGCCTTCTAGTATTTTTATTATTCATTTATTTATACTTACAGCTTGCAGTATTTTTGTCTATTAAATAAGTCTATTGTATATAAATTTTGAGGCAGAGTCAGTGGGATTTGTCCGAGTGGTTCGTGAACACATCGGGCATAAAATACCCACGTTTTGGGTTGGTGAAATATCCCGAGCAAAGCAAGGCAATGAGAATAAGGAAATGCAGGCAGAGGGCAGGGTCTCTGCAGATACAGCCACCATCACACACTTCTAATGAGTCACAATTTAAAACAATTATGTAATATGAGTCTTTATAGGAAAATGTTGCAGTTTCCACCTTTAACATTGTTTTTGTAAGTTGCAAAAAGGATCTTAATCTCACTATATAACCCTGAGTTGTATAATAATGAAAAAATCTATGTTGTACCTTATATGATGAAGGAAATAAGCAACAACACAAACTCAATAAAGCATTAAAACGTTCAAAAGTTATTTTATTCCACCAATCTGAATTCATTGAAATGTTATCACGATGTTCGCCCTGTGCATCTTTGAATCGTCTTGCACATTTTGCACGAGTTCCATCAGCTCTCCTGCACGCAGGGGTCAACTTTTCAATAGACATGCACCATTCACTCGACTATTAGACTCTGTTCCATATACACAAATAATAATACGCTTTCCAAAAATAACGTTACTTGGAGAAAAGGTGATTTCCCTTTAAAACTATTTCTCTTAAAACACCAGTTTATTGATGTGTTATAGTACACACAGTGTTTGTAATGTACTGCAGATAATAGAGTCACAATGTCCTTAATGTCTCTCAGGCAGGCCTCAGGAGTTCATGCATCGCTCGAAGGCAACATGTTGTTCCAGCGGGTGAAACACGTGAGGTCCGATGCTACATTGAGATGCATTCTTACAGCATTTCAGTTGCTGCACGCCTGTGAGCGATTCAATAACAGGAATCCCCGTTTGGAGCTGAACTGAATGTCCACAGTTCATATTCCAGCAGTTTGAAGAAGACATCCGAGTCTTATCCTTGACGGTGCACCCGCATTTTAGTCCCACTCTGAACGTCCCGGTCAAACAGCAGCTGTGGCCGTCGTCAGTTTGAGGGCATCTGACAGGTTGCGTTGTCGGACTCTAGAGCTGCTTATCGTTTCCAAATGGGACTCGGGCACCCATCCACGCTGCCGATCAGACAGTCTGGTCCCCTCTACCCAATCTGGGAAGAAGAACAAATCCAACTTAAATGAACTGAATGCTTCTGATAATACCAGGTTCGGGGCAGTTCTACAATAAAATAGTGCACTTACGGTCGCTGCTCTGTTGGTGCACCAGAAAGACATCGGCTTTTTCCAACGACAGCTCGTCGGGCTGCTGGCCAACAAAAGCTCGGATACACTGCATCTGTGGAAAATCTGTACAGACAGAAGAGGAGCGAGGTCAGACCTACATTCATAAACTTTAATCGGTCAATATCACAAGTTATGTAATGCTCTTTTGTGGCTTTGATGTACAAAATTGATGTATTCCTACATAACACGTCCACAATAGTTTACTCAATAGAGAGCAGAAAATTGACTACACTGACAGGTGTAGTGGATAAAACTAACATTTATCACTGTAACTGTATCACATTTAACTTCCACATGTTCTTGATTTAGTTCATTCACTTGCTTTAAATTGTAAATTTTTATTTATTCTCAAGGTTTTTATTTATTTTTAAGGTTTTATTGTGTCTTTTATTGTTTTTAATTTTATCACCACTTTTGTTTTTTTACTCAGTTCCATTATAAATGAGTTTTTTTGTAACATATTTCCAAGTTAAAATAAAGGTTAAATGAATAATATTAGCGTAGCATATTGCAGCATACTGTTCATACCGTCTGGCATTTTATTTTGGTGTCAGAATGTAAGTGTAAAGTTTACACACAATCGTTAAAAATTAAACAAAACGAGTAGTGTCACCATACCATGTCAGTATTTTTGCTAAAAATCCCACACTACTGCAAAACGATGGCAAATGTTTAGTGTTAGTGGAGTAAACCATTGAGAGTTTATTATGTAGGGCAGCAGTTCCCAACCTTTTTCCTTAAGGGACCCCTCCTTTATCATTAACCCTTGACTAAGTGTCATATTTCATGGATATTCAAATTATATTCAGTGCATAACAATTTAAGTACAGATCAACTGATGAACTGTACACGTTCATAGAAGAGATTTCCTGATTTTTTTTGGAACTTCTTCAAGTTTATACTGTTTAGCAGAGAGCGAAGGCTCTGTAAATATATTACTGAATAAAATTTTTCACCATGCCTTTATCCTGCGATTTTTTATTTTATATCTTTAATAATAATCTAGACTTTGAAGAGTTTCATTTTGTTTTCTTTCAGATCTTGAAATATAGGCCTACTATATGTTTTTTTTAAAGTTAAAGTTTTCTTACACCCTTAAAAAAAAAAAAAAAATCAAGAAGGCCTCACAGCCCCTGAGAAGCTTTGGTGACCCCTAGTGGGGTGTTGGGTTGAGATGCAGGTAAAGAGTGAAATAGGCTGGAATTTCAAACAGCTTATGAGCAACAACCTTTTTGTGAAGTCTTTACCTTGTGCAGCAGAAAAATCTATTTCAGCATGAGGCCGGGAAAGAGCGGATATCCAGCGTAGCTTATCACTCCTGAACAGGGGGAAAAAAGCAATGACGGTTGTATCTTCTGCAGTATTTTTCCCCCTTTGTGATATAACAACGAACACAGACATTCCTCTGCCATTGTGACAAGCTCTTACTGTGTGTCAGTCCGTAGCAGCAGGGATTTGTGCGACATGTGCAGCCGGAACAGGTTCTTCTGGAGGGAGTGAAGCTTGACACGGCAGTTCTCTGCACGCAGCTCTGATACAGGAGAGTGGTCGATTACTGTGAACCTTCCTCCTCTGGAAACAGCAGAGAGCACAAAAGAGAAATGAGACGGTGGAAGGAAAGACTGCGATGAATAGAGGGGTTAGTAAAAGACGGATATGAAGGAAAACAGGATGTAGCAAACAGTAATCAGAGAGATGCCAGGTGGGGATGTATTCTTCTAACATTACACAACGTTTGTGTTTGTTGACTCACTCTTTTTGTAGTGAAAGTAGCAAGTAGTCATTGAAAAGGTGCAAATAAATATTCCTCTCCGTGTCCTTCAGAGAGAAATCCATCAGTTCAGTGACAGGACCTTCCCGCACCAGCCTCCGAGACTGACTGATCAGAGGAAGAGTCTGTAAAACACAGAAAAAAGAGAGACCAAAGACAAAAATGTTAGAATATTGTCATTTTTGAGCTTGAAAGTTCATTTTTAAAACAAAAAAACAAAACAAACATAAAACAAAACTGTCGCCATCCTATTTTGTTTTCTTGTTTTTGATTGCAGCCTGCTTGAAATCAATCGTTTGGACTGTATTTTTTTTCTATTATATCATATCCTCCCATTGTGAACCCACTGATTTTCTCCCATCCCTCGTAGTCATTACTTACCCTGCACTCAAAGTCCACCTTGGCACTGAGAGACACCAGTGACTCGATGCTTTTCATCTGAGTGATGCTGTCATTACTCTCCTGAATCAGCTAAAGGACAGAGGAAGGAAAGAAAAAAATAGGTTAGTCACCAGGATATTATTCAGCAGAACAAAAATATAGTTATCCTATGTTAATGAACAGTGAAACGGATGTTCGCTGTACCTTCTCCAGAAGCTTCAAAGCTTTGATGGCCTGAGTCGCCTCCGCAGTACCTGGAGTTGTTCTCTTCACAATGTTCTGCACAGAGACAGTGTGTGCGTGTTAAAGGGAGATACAGGATCGAACATGTTGTGAATCAACCTTTCCTGTTTGGGACAGGCCCTACACGCACACGCACAGACACACAAACACACACCTGGACCAGCAGCTTGATTCTTGTGATCCTTTGGAAAGGCAGAACAAGGAAGGAACGAAGAGGAAGCCTCTGACAAACAGGACTCCTCTCTAATTTCTCCACAATCCGCTTGAACCCTGGATTCTCATTCCTGAAAGAGAAAGAAAAAGAGAAACTGAATGTTTAGACAGATCAAAAGAATACAGACAAGGAAATGGAAATCATTTTCACTGCCACACAAGTCTTGGTTTCAGAGAAAGTATACGGTGCTGGGTTTCTCAGTGGATCTATTACCAAACCTAAAACTATAAGTGGTCTAACAGAGAAAACACAGAAGCTCGACTGAAAGGCTTACATGAGTCTCTGGTAGGTGGCATCCTGATAGGACTGGTTGGTGAGGTAGGGCACATAAACCATTTTGAAGCGCTGACAGTGCCGAGCGATGATATCGCACACCGTGAAGGATATGACGTCTGCTTCCACCCGCTCCTCCAGCTTTGATAAAAAACTTCAGGAAAAAAAAAAAATCACAAAGAATGCTTTTGAGTTTATTTCTCCCACAGATCTATAACACAACAAGTTTGATAATCACTTATGTTTGGGTTACACCAGCAAGAATTCATTTTAAACCCAATTAAATCATGCTTCAACTTTAAATTATTTTGCACCAAACTTTTCAAACAGTTTAAAGTTGTGAAAGACTAAATGTAAACCTCTCTTTAAACCTCAGTTTAGTTTTTAGTCTAAATCTAGACTAAATTTAATTCTGCTGTAACAAAACTTTAAAATCCGATCTCAAATGTGATCGAGTATTAAACTTACTCTTGAAGTGGTTTAACTTTTAAAATGGCTGCCTTTTAAGATGGGCTGAGCAAAATAATCAAGTTTCTCCATTAATTTGGCATTAATTTCTCAAAGGAAGAGAAATTAGAGCCATCATGACCAGGCTAACAAGGTTTACTAATGTTTTAATTAACTAGCAAACAATCTAATGTTTTGTTAACTTTTTAGTTAGGTAGCAAACAGTGCAACTTTTCAGCTAGCTACCAAAAAATCTAATATTTTATTGAGAAATGCAGAGCAGCCAGGTTTCCCCGACTCTTTTATAGTTACTAGGTCCCAAAAGCACTTGAATTTCTTTTTTAAATTATTGATTTATTTGATTTTGAGTAAGCAAGCATCTCCACATCGATTAAACTCTATTTAATTTCTGTTTAAATCAAATCAATAAACTTGGATTTACTAAACATATTAGTTTTTAATGGTGCAGCAGGGCTCTGCTTAACTGAAAATCTAGATTTATTAATTTTAAAACTATTTTTTTTTATACTCTAAGAACTTAGAACTTAGATTAAATGAATCTTTGTTGGTGCAGACCCAGTCTTAATGTATGTTTCATGTCAGATCTAAAAGATGAGATTTAGCCTTGAACATATTTAAATGTAAATGCAAAATAATGAGTATTAACATTTCTGACCTGTGACTGATGGCACGAACGTCTGCCAGCCGGGAAAACAACCAGTTCCTATCCTGAGTGGTCAACAGCGCCCCCAGCTGTTTGGATTTGACAAAGTGTTCAACAACAATGTCCAAACTCCGGCAGTAGGAGGCCTCTGAAGTCACCACCTCAAATCTCACCTGGAAGGGGAAAAAACCCAAAGAGAACTAGATGAGAAAAGATAAAAACATTGAGCAACAGACTAACAAGAGGTAAACAGAAAATTACAGACAATAAGCACATAGTGTCAATTCTCTTTAGGCTGGAGCATTTTGACAAGGACGTGACTCACTAGGGAAGAAGATTTCACAATCGGGACCCGTATTCCAGCTCAGACACTTGTCTGTTTACAAGTTAACAGGAAAACACCTACAGTACTGGAGAAATGCACCATGTTTATGCAATCATGCTTATGGCGTGAGACACTCCTCTGCCTCTAAAAAAGTGGATCAATGGGAGGGTTATTCTGAGATGAGGCAAGTCAGAATATTTTGTGGGATTTTGGCGGGTTGATATGTGATGTAATAACAGTATAAAGCTGATTCATGTAAGTCATGCCATTTCCTAGAAGCCACCAACACTGAGAAAGCTGCTGATGAGAAAAAAACGCCCAAACCTGTTTAAGTAGTAAATAGAATGGAGGAGGTGAATCACTGTTAACTATAAGTGATTGTTTTTTCTTCTTTTCATACTCATCAGACACATTGAAATGAAAGTAAAGTTAAAGGTAACCATCAGGCATTTAATCATCTTTCACTGAGGTATCACTGTCGATCCAATATCTGTGCAGAGAGCGAAACACAAACCTTCCCACTGATTCATTCACTGTTTATGCAGAAATGGAGCAATTTTAGCTGCTCTAATCAAAATTCTGAATCCGGGCAAGATCAAACAAGCTGGCTGACGACAGTAAAGCCGCAGGAAAAGTAAAAGATATCCATCAGGCATTTACTTGCCTGGAGGATTCTCCTGAATTTCACTGGGATATGGAAATGTTGTGCCAATTTCCAAAGAAGCTGAAACATGATTCTGGTTAGACTGGGACTTTGAGCAAAAACGTCAAACATCTGTTGGTTCCGGTTTCTTAAACGTGAGGATTTGCTGATTTTGTCATTTGTGATAGTAAATGTTGGACAAAGGAAACAATTTGAAGATTTTCACATTTTTTGACATTTTATAGACTAAATTAGCCCTGTTCAACTACTTTTTTAGAAGGGCTGGACTTGAAAAAAGTCAAGTGCCAAGGGGCTGGATGTTTACATCTCTGCTCAAACAGTCTGAGTTGTGAAACGCTCTGCTCTCGGCTTCACCACATGACACAGCCTATGAATGTACTAATTAGACTGCTAATAAAAAGTCATCTTTAAGTAAACAATGTAAGCACTCATAAACTTAGAATGTGAGCAGGTTATTTAAATAAAATCACAGTAATATACTTTTTCCAGATTTATAAATGATCAAAAGGCCAGAATGAGGTCATTAAAGGGCTACATTTGGCTGCCAGTTGTATAGACTTGGACTAAGTAATCAACTTAATAATCTTCGGTGTGAAGGTTTTTGTGTTTGATTCATTAAAAGTTCCTGGCATTAACTGAGTCACAGTTCATTCCTGCTTCAATAAAACTGACTGGACTTTAACATGTGCAGTACGTGTTACCTCCTGTAATCGTCTCTGGTCGTCTGTGAGCTCCTCCAGCTCGCACTGTTCCTGACCCCCGGCAGCTCCCGCCACAGCGTGGACGACTGTCGTGAGAGAGATGGACAGACGCGGGGAGGACGGCCTGCCCTCGCGCCTCGGGGGCTCGGGCAGAGGCAAGCTTTGGACGCTGGTGATGGAGCCTGTGTGGGAAAAGGAGTGGGGGTGCCGGACGGGAGGCAGGGGAGGGAGAGGTCTGCGGGCAGGGGGAGGCGAGGGAGCAGGGGACGGGGTGGTGTCCTCGCACACGGAGATGACATCGGAGCGGGCCTGGCGCAGGATCTCAAAGTTCTGAGCGGCCTCGCTGTACTGCTGGTAGAGCTGGGCGGCATCTGGGAGGAAGAGTGGACGCAAGACGGACAGCAGGAGGGAAGAGGGAGAAACAGAAAGAGAAGAGTGAAAAATACAGGAAGCAAAGGAAAGAAGATAGACAGCGTTAGCCGAGAGGACTTGTTTGCATTTGACATTCCTTTTACACATACTTGTCGGAATGCAAAGTCAAAGCGGCAGCTGTTTTTCCCTCAAGTTAGGAGTTATGAATGCTTGCAGGAACCTGTCTGTGACTTGCACAGACACACGTACATACAGCACACACACACACGCACTCACACTCACACTCAGTGCTGCCCCACTTCTCGTAATATCCAACTGAATCACAGGTCAAGGACCGGCTGCCATTTTAGGTTGTCTAAGATATCTTGCTTAAATGGTGTAAGCCATTCATAAACTGCACACAGATTTCCTTTCATTTAAATTCTGAGCCAACACATACAGAGGAAGAGATAAACAGTCAGTGGGCCTGTATTAACACACAGATGAATCACACACACTGAGGGGAAATGCTCAACCGCGTCATGTTTTTTTTCCCTGACCGAAGCCAAACAAGATGTGATCTGAAGGCACGTCACTGTGTCGCCTTCTCTAATAATCAGTCTTAAGATTTAATCTAAGACCAAAATGACACTGATTAAAAAACTAGTCAAACTGTAAAAGAAGACATATGCAACCACGCATTTTGAAAACAGGCATTAATGAAGTTTACTTGTGCCAAAAAGTGTTTGTTTTTTTAATACTTTTATCAATACAGGTGCATGTATTGAGTGAAGTAAAAGTAAGAGGGATACTCACTGAAAAATCTTGAATTCCTTTTTCGTCTGTCGATTGTTTCCAAAACATTTCTGCAGTGACAAAAAGAAGAGTCACAAAAATGGTAAGGTAAGAGGTAAGAAAGTAAAGCTTTATTTATGTAGCACTTTCTAAAACACACAGTTACAAAGTGTTTCATACAGACACACAAAAAAGTGTAAATGAATAAATCAAGATAACCTGCAAAATAAAAAAATTGTTATAATTAACTAAAACTAAAACTAAGAAAACATTTTAAAACAAACAAGAAAACATTTTAGCTGACTAAAATAAAAAAAAATGTAAAAAACAAAACAAAAACTAATGATAGTTTTTTTCTTAGAAAAGTAACTGAAATAAATAAAATTAAAAAGCCACTCTGGAAACTAAACTGAAAACATAAACATATGGTCAATAATACATTTATCCAAGTACAATACTTGAGTACAAATGTAAGGTGACAAATATTGTATTTTTACACTTCTACATCTGTCTGACAGTTACTTTTCAGATTACAATTTTTCCATAAACTGTTTAATAAAACTATCCAATAAACTATTTTAAATGCCTCTTAAATTATCTGTGAAATGCATCGTCACAAAGCTGAAAGCAGGGCTGTTTTTCTGGCATCATGAAAAACTTTTTACAGACGCATGTTACTTACAGGACAGCGCTACTACAAACTAGGATGATCTTATACAATATGATGCATTACTGTAGATTAAACTACCCAAATATATATTATAAAGTAGTTAAAAGAAGCCCAAACCTAAATATCTACAGCAATAAAATGGAACATATTAATACAGCTGTAATATTAACCCAAAAACCTCAGACATATAATAATAAAACACTGATAGGACCCATTTTACTACACAATCAGTACTTTTACTTTTCATACATATTGCTGATAATACATATATTTTTAGTTCAGTGCTGTCTGGAATACAGGACATTTAACTTCTAGTGGATTAGTTTCACAGTGAGGTATAAATATTTTACTGAAGCAAAGGATCTGAATAAATCTTCCACCGGTACTTAGTTTTGTATCACAATCAAATTCATCATGTTGTGTGTTTGTTTAACTCACCTCAGCTCTACTTCTCCCCAGCTCTTGCTGCGATCGTCCTCATCATCTGGAATAAAAAAGTATCCATTCGATGAAACATTATAAAACAGCATACCCATCAATTTTTTTTTCAAGAGCGGAGAAACAAATAAAAGCTAAATAAATAAACAAATGGGTAATAAATAGAATAAATAATTGTTAGTAAACTTAGCAGCCCAGCATGAGAGAAAAGATTAGTGTGTTTTCAAAACTCTTGCTTCTCGTGTTGTGTCTCAAAACAGGATCAACCTGAGCCTTTTAGCTCATGCCTCTGGTTTCCCCTTGCTTCCTCCACCTCCACTCGTCTCCGCCCACTACCTGTAACCACAACACTGTGACGCAGGTTCCAGTGCTGCGTTCAGATCAGTGCTCTGATTACGCCTATTAGCAGATGTCTGCCTCCGATCTTGGGTCACTGTGATTGATGTCACGACAAAATGATTCAAGAAGACAGGAAACAGAGGAAATGACCTGGAAGATTTACTGTGATTAAAAGTGCCAGTGTGTAAAATCAAAAGTTGACTTTTAAAGGCAGCTTCTGCCGGGGAAAATCTAGGCTGAAATATGTCAACCTGATCAGATGATGTGCCATGCTAACTGATGAGAGACTTGACAAAATAATCATGAAAGCCAAGGAGTGATAATTAAAGGGATAGTTCAGATCATTTGACGTGGGGCTGCAAGAGGGATACAGTCAGTGCATTAACTGGAAGTCGGTACGCCCTCAGTTTGGGGAAGCAGAAAAGAGTGGAAATTAAGCAATGTACTGCTGTAGACAGGAGCAGTGGCCAATGTATTTAGCAACTTAAAAAGTCATCCTTAAAAAAAAAAACTGTATGCTCTATTAAGAATATTTTCACTGCTTTGCCTTGCAGCCTTATCAGACAGGAACCCGCCATTATAGAAGACAAATACCTCTCTCTCCAAACCAACCAAACTCCATAGGTGAAATCAGTAATTTTACCTTGCACAACACGGGAGTTGCTGGTCCACCGTGGCCCCGATCTTTTAGTTTGTTTGTGTTTTATTGTGTGACTTCAGTGAATCTGAACATAACCTTTTAAAACACCAAAGTCACACAACAACACAAATGAACTAACAGGTTGAGGCAGCAGTAGATAGTGATATTGGGTTTCTATAACAGTGGTTTCCTGTCAGGAAAGGCTGTCTGACGACAAAGTGAAGCAGTGAAAATATTCTAAATATAGCATATGATTAAACTGACATTTATTCTTTTTTTTTTAGGTGGAGCTTTTTAAGTGGCTAAAATACCTTACCTTTTGTATCTCATGCAACCTCAGATCAAATAATCCCAAGTATTTCAGTGGCTTTCTGACAGCTGATTTGAGCAGATAGCCAGTCTCTATCGTCCATCTTCTGTCTTTACCTGTTGTAGAGAATATTCTGGTCCTGCGGTCCCTTCCAACACCTTCCTCTTCTTCCGTTTCTACATGATCACCTCCATTTCTTCTTTCTGTGGTTTTACGGATCCCCCGTCTCCGCAATCGAGCCTCGGGACCCAAATCTCGGAAACTGCAGCTGCTCGTCACCGTCCCCCCTCCTATTTTAGTCCCTGCCGCCGCCACCACCACTTCCCCTCTGCTATCAATCTCGGTTCCCTCCTGAATCTCCCCCACCTCCCTTACTGCAGCACCCCTCCCTTCTTCGGGCTCCTCTCCCTGCCTTTCTTCTTCACTTTCACCCATTCTGTCTTCCAACTCCTGGCCCTCCTCACCCTCTCTGGAGGCAGACTCAGTTTGATAATTAAGAATGGGACAGCTGTTAGGCTTGTAGAGCGTGTTGCTCACAGATAAATACATCTCCACCTCCTTTGCTCTCCTTGCTTCTTTTTCCATTTCGGATAACTCATCGCCTGCCTCTTCACTAACTGTATCTGCCTTCTCTAGCTGAAGGCGACAAGCCGGCTCAGTCTCTTTGTCCGCACTGTGATCCTCCTTCCCTTCTGTGTCTAACAGTGTGTCAGCATGAGTGTATGTAGGTGTGTCACCATGCATAGCTGTGAACTGGTCAGCATGCATGTGGGCTTGACTCTGCCCCATACCTCTCAGTCCTTCCACCTCCAACGACTCTTCCTCCTCCAGCTCCAGCTCGGGATGCTGGTCGTCCGGCATCTCTCCAGCCTCTTGTGCAACCTCCTCCTGGCATCTGGCGTCCTCAGACTGCTTGACCTCTTGGTCTGCTTGTACCTCTGCGTTAGGTTCCTCCTCGGCCTGTTCCTCTGAGCGTCCAAGGATCTCCCGCACCACGTTCTTGGCCCATTTGAGGTGGGGCGCTTGGGAATGTCGCTTGGGCTCCTCGGATATGCTCCACGCTCCGCTCAGTCGGATCCGGATGGCCTCCACCTCCTCTGGGCTCATCGCTCCCGTGTTAAGCTCATCTAAAATGGGTTGAATTTGCTCGAAATTCACCTGAGAGCAAACATCGGCGTAAGGATTGGTCGGAAGTGGCGATGGCTGATCCCTGCCTCTTTCCGCCTCGTCTTTATTTTTCTCTCTCCACTGTATGAGGAGTCTTTCAGTCTGTGAGTCTCTCTTTATACTCGGAGTGATTTCAGCGTAAGGGTGCTCCTTTTTGCGCTTTGTTACCTCTCCAGTCTCTGTGTTTTGAAGCTCTGGCGAGACGCTGTATCTGATGTCTACATCAGTGTCCTGGATGTATTCATCATTTCTACTCAGTGTCGGACGCAGGTCATCCTGAGGTTGCTGTATGGCATCATCACTACACTGATGACAGCTTTCTAAATTTGGGTTGTTTCTTTCCACTCCCTCTGCCTGATCAACTTGTGATGATGACTTCTCGCCAGTTTTTGACCGGGGCAACGTTTGCCCAATCACACAGAAGACGTACTTTGGCTGTTTTTTCCTCCCCTGCTCGTCTTCCTCATCAACTGCCTCCTCTTGTCCCGCAGTCCAATCTTCTTCCCTCCCCTCATCCCCCTTGAAAGCAACAGGCGAGGGCTCATCGCGCGCGACCCCTCCACCTCCCCAGTACTCCTGACAGTCCTCAAACTCTTCATCTTCCTCTCTTTCATCTTCCTCGTCCCCGCCGCTGGACACTGTCACAAAGCCGTCCTCTCCTGACAGCATTCTGTCCCTCTCTTGGTTCCAGCCTGTCTCACTTCCTCCTTCACTCTCAGAGCGGCCCCAGTAATCGCTCCCACCCTCTTCCTCTCTGCTGTCACTCTCCTCTGTGTTATCTGTCCCAGCTGCCTCCCTCTGCCGGCTTCTCTCTATCCCTCCATCGCTGTCAGAGAGACGCTCCTTCCCTCCTTTATCTACTTCTCTCCAGACCTCCTCCTCTCCATCTACACTTACACCCTCCGTCTCCCTCTCTGTGTACGCACGTCTCCCACCATGTCTTCCTTTGTATCTCTCATCTGGTTCCTCTTTTACTCTCTGCCCGTCTGACTCCATACTCCTGTCTTCACCCTCTCTTCTCCTCCTCCTCTCTCTGCCTACAAACTCTTCTTTACTATTCTTGCCCCTCTGCGGCTCTAACCACATCCTCCTCTGCTCTGACGTCTCTCCTCTGTCTCTCTCGCGTCTCTTTTGCTCCCTTTGACTCCTCTCAGCAGCTCTCTGCTCCTCTACGTCTCGGTCACTTTCTGTAGTGCTCCACTCTCCGCTGCTCTGGGCTCGGGGCGGGACCCTGGGCGCCGTCTCATCCCGGGATCGACTACCACTGCCTGTTGAGTCATCCCACCTCAGATCTGTTTCTCTTTCCTTTGCTTCCCTGCATCTCCTCTGCTTGTGCTCCCTGTATCTGTCTTCCTCTCTTGCACTTTCCCTCCACCTTTCTCCCTCCCTGTCCCCTCTCCTGTCGTATCTCTCCCAATCTTTCTCCTCTCCCCTCCTCCTGGATCGATCCACTTCTCCGTCCCTGTCCCTGTCTTTGTCCCTGTATCTCTGCCTGTCCGGCTCCCTGAATACTCGTCTATCTCTGTCCCTATCCCTGTCTGTTTCACCCGTGTTGTCCCCCTCACTCCTGCTGTGTTGATATATCAACTCCTCCCTCTCTCTGGCACTCTCCTTGTCCCTCCTCAGCTCTCTCTCTGCGCTGTCTCCTTCACTTCTAGTGTCCCTCCTTCCCTCTCTCCTTTCCCTCTCCTTCCTATCTGAGTAAATATGTCTGTCTCTCCGTCTGTGCGGGGAAGACACCCTGGCCTCCCCCTTTTCTCTCTTTCTAGCTGCGTCCCTCTCCCTTCTGTCCCACGAATCACCCACGTCTCTTCTCCTGTCTATGTCAGCCTCCTGGTATCTCTCCCTCTGGCGTGATTTCTCCTCCTCTGCAGGTCTCCGGCCAGTGTTTTTTCCCTCGTCTCTGTACCTCTCCCTCTGCCGTGCCCTTTCTCTTTCTCTCTCTCTTTCCTTCTCCCAGACATCCGTCTCCACTCTTTTCGGCCTGTCTCTCTGCCTCCTGTTCCCTCTCTCGTCATCCATCTCATTGGTGGCCATTGTTCTCCTGCCATGATCTGGGCTGCCTTTTCTCATTCTAGGAAATGTGTCACCCTTCTTCATCCCCCTCTCCATCTCTCTCTCAGACTGCTTCTCTAAATTCGACAGCGGCCTCCCGTTCCTGCTCCTGTCATCTTCCTGTCTCCTCTCCCTCTCCCTCCACTCTCTTTCTCGCTCTCTGGGCCGGGGCGCATGAGGTCGGTCTCTTTCATAGTGTCTCTCCCGTGGGTCCATATCTTTGTATCTCACTTTGTCCCTCATTTTGTCTGTTTCTCTTTCCCTCCTCCAGTCCTCCTCTCGGTTGGTGTCTCTCTCTCGCTCCGACTGGGCAGTCATCGCTGGCCTGGGACTTGGATCCCGGGAGATTTTTCCACCTGGCTGAAGCTTGCGGTCAGATGTGTTTATGTTAGATAAAGTGTCAAAGAGGGTGCAGCTGGGCCTTTTGGTCCCCATAGTATCATAATTTGGAGAACCTAAAAGACAATAACATCCCACATTATTATTATTTATTATTATTATTATTATTATTATTATTATGGAAATAAAACATTAAGAGTTAAGACATTTTCAGGGACAAATCACTGACATGCAGGTCATATTAAGAAGAGTAGGGAGGCTCTGAAAACTATTACATATTTTCTTAAGCTACTACAAGGAGTTTTTAACTGGGTATGCAACAGTCTAAATGTATTACTGTTGCCTCCATATGACTTACACAAGTTTATTGCTGTTTTTAATGCCTGCCACAAGGTCGACTTCTCCTCGAAATCAGACTGTTTACATTTTCCCAGGCAAAGTCACAGTGAGTAGTATGTTATCCAGTTAAAAGAGAAGCAGGAGATAAATAACTTTATTTTTGACATTATATTTTGTCATTATTACAGTGGAAACACTTAAGCTTTTGTCCACAGAGGCCTCAGAATTTAACAAAAAATATGCTCCTTGTAGTAGCTTTAAGGTCACAGAGTTGAGCATGAATACTCTTACATGTAGCACTATTTGTCCGTTTAGATAGTTTTGGTGTGAGATGTCGGGTGCTGGAGATATCTGCTGCAGAAATGTCTGTCTTTTCTCAAATTTAACTGAACTGGATGGCACTCAGGTTGTGGTGCTCAAAGCAGACAATATACATTTGAAATAAACTCAAAAGCTGTGTCTCTTTCCAGAAATCATGACCCGGTTACTCAAGATAATCCACAGACCTTGTTGTGAGCAGTTTCATGTAGGAACTCGCGGCTCAAAAACAGAGATTGCCCACTTGCCTAGGGCAAGTAAAATACCATGTCAGTCAAGTAAATCTGACAACTCGCTTGACAGACTGGGCAAACCAATGAGTCCTTTTTCATGCAAAATGGCAGAAAATGCTGTGTTCAACCTTTCACATGTCAGTTTTACACTTTTCTTTGTTTAACATCATATTAAACTGAATATCTTTGGATTTGGGCCGACTTAAAGACACCACCTTGGACTTGTCATACATTAAGCATGACAATTAACTTTGTGTTGCTATTTGATAATATCAAATAAATAAAACAATTTGTACAGGAGCAACTATAAATTGACTTCAGGCAAGTAGATTTCTAACCAAACACACAAGTGAAAGATGCACATTAACAGTGAACCCTGGAACTATTTTCTTTCTACCAAATCACACTCACTGACAGTATCACCACCAAGAAGGAAGTGTTTATGTACTCAAGGACGAGAGACTCATGCTTGTAACAGCATAATATGTAAACATAAATGGAGTCCTCCACGCCTGAGCTGTAACCTCTCGTCCATGAGTAGATGCACACTGCCTTCTGTGCAGTAAATCAGTCCACGGGTGTAGTTCAGCATAAGAAAGTAGTTTTTACATGAAACTGCTCACAGCAAGGACTGTGGGTGATATTAAGCAACCGGGTCATGATTGTTGTTGAGTTTTCACATGTATTTTTCGGGGCTGAGTGCCATCTAATTCCATTATACCGGAGAGAAGACAGACATCTCTATGGCCAATATCTCCAAAACTTAGCAACTCACACCAAAACAATCTAGTTGGATAAAAAGCATGACAAGTAAGATGAAAATTTTGTATTTTGGGGGTGAACTGTCACTTTAAAAGGAAGCTTTTCCTCACCACTGTTGCCTTAGTGCTTGCTCTTGGTGGGAATCATTGGGTCTCTAAAAATAATATTATAAAGAATACAGTCTACACCTGCTGAGGTAACTTCTGCTGATGCTAGATAAATAAAACTGACTGGACTTGAAATAAACATTTCACTAACATTACTGCTACCTTTAAAAAATCACGATAGCTGCAACAGTTAAGCTGTGATTTCAGTCTGTTATTCTATTATTTTATTTTGTCAGATACACTAAATTCCTCACTTTGGAGCTAAAAGCTGAGTGATATTTTAATCCAGTGTGGTTTATATAATAACTTCAGAGTAGAAAGGTAAGATGCAGGCCGAAGAAAAGGTGACACCCTCTTACAGTTCTCTAAGAATGCAGCACAGACCTGCAAAGCACCGCATACCAAAAGGCGTCTTTCAGAAAGCGAGGGCCTGCCTGTGACACATAGGCACGGCATGTAACATGTAGGCCATAAGTAACCTAGATCTAATCTGTGTCCACACCAGAAGGAACTTAGAGAAGTTGTTTTTCTGAAATCCATTTAAAAAGAAGTAAAGCAACTCACCTGAATGTAGTATCCTGGGGAGATCTGCTGTCTCCCCCTCTGGTCCAGCTCAGCTCAAAAGCATGGGATTGCACAACACATAAGAATTCATTCCTTGTGTTCACATTGTCAGAGTGAGCCAGCAAATGTCCTCCTTTTCCTCAAATAAATCAATCTCTTTATCTCCTTTCTCTCAATACTTTTAAGTCTTGTGAAAAACTTAATGTTTACGCCTGAGCTCTCCTTGCTTTTCCCTTTTGCTGCCTCTCTCTGTGTCTCTCCCCACCTCCCCTCTCCTTCCTCAAATTCCCAAACAAGTCTCAACAGATTGACACTTATCTTTCCCCTCCTCCTTCTGTCCTTCTGTCTTGTCCTCTCAGCCGCTGCTGTTGCTGAACAGGGAGATCTCTGATAAATCAAACCAAAGCCTGTCCACTACTTTCAGTCCTTCTCCCTCCCCTCTACTGCCGACGTGATCGCCTGTGTGGACCCCCCCCTGGCAAACAAGAAAAGCACATAAACTCTCCTCTCTCCCTGCCTCATTCTTCTCTCGCGAAACACAGGAAGTACACCTCCTTGGTGTCTCTGTCTTGCAGCAGCGATTGGTTGATATGGAGTAGCTGGGTGTGTCTGCACAACACACACACAGCCAGGTAAGGTAAAGGCTGTGATAACACAAGGGAGGGTTGGGGGGAGGGGAGACAGAGAGTGAAGTTTGGGAGCATACAGGCACTGGCCAAGAGCTCACTGAGGCCTGTAAAAACTTCCCAACACTCCCCTGAGGAGTACAGTAAGTAGTAAAGAAGGTGTTGCGGTCAAGACGAGAGAGAAACGGAAACTTCCTTATGGTTCAAAGGAACAAGATTAAGCAATCACAGAGCAGGAAACCAAGGGAGGGGCATTACAGGGGTGATCTGTGAATGATTTGTTTAACAATGACTGTTTTACAGGGTTGATTGAGGACTGAAGTGACCAGGTATTAAAGTGTGTCATTAACATGACCAAATAAAGGGAAGAAGACCTTACTATCATCACTGTCACATGTTAACTTATTTTATTGCATTCGCACTACTTCACTTTGCTTTCACTTACTTAATAAATTTCAGTTACACACTTTCTGATGCTGTTCACTACAAAATCAAAAATATATACTTTTCTTCAAACCTTTAAGCGTATTTTACCATCTCTAGATTGTTTTATTAATGATTTGCAGCATTTTGGAGATACAGTATTGAGCCGTAGAGGTGATATTGCTTCTAATTGTAATACAATGGAAACTAAATGTTCCATCTTGCCTGTGGTACAAAAAAACAAATCCACAGTCGATGCATTTAAAGCTGTTGATTGACAGCTCACACCAGAATCAATCTAGATGCATGAGTAGCACTACAGGCCAGAGGACACATGAGTATTTTTAATTTTGAGGTGAACTCTCACTTTAAGACTGTAGTCTGTGGTGCTGTTGAATATTTTGTATGTTTTATATCAAAGAGGGCATCAGTTTTAGCTCGGGATACATGACAAATATTGAAAAATTGGAAATTCATATTATTATTTATTATTCAGATTATGAAATTATAGCTAATATACACTGTCTATAATAATCTCTTTTAACTATTTGACAGATTATATCAGATTAATTCTCAGCCAAAATGCTCTGTAGGCCAAAGTATGTTTTTTTTTTAATGAACTTTACTAGAAAAAACATTTGAAGTCAGTGATCTGAGTCTTTCTTACGTTCAGGCGTGGATAAATATAAGTAATATGAAGTTGTTTTTAAAATACAAAAATGTGAAATCATCTTTTATCTGTATCGGCCATGAGAAGCAGGTAATTGACAGCTGAAATAAAAGTTGAAAAAAAAAAAAAAAATCCCTATCATGCATCCTAAGTTTTAGGTAGGTAGAACCAACAGAATGGCAACTCAGTGTCCATGACTACTCTGTGTTTGGAAAACTTATTCTCTTTCTTCCTGAGAGGTAGATGAAAAAAACTGGCATAATTCTCATGTCTGTACGGTAAATATGAACCTACAGCAATTGCTTAGCTTAGTATTGAGGCTGGAAACAAGAGGAAAACTCTAAACTCTCCTCTGTGGATTTATTTTGGCTGTTTCCTCATGAATGAGGCTGTTTTATTAAATAGGGATAACACAAGTAGAGCCCGACCTATAAATCAGTCGGCCCGTCACAGCTATAAGGTCTACATTTGTCATAGCAAAATATGTTGTCCTGATATGAAACTTTTTATTGTACTATTATGATACCTTTTCTTACTCAGATTACTAAAATTAAACTTATATATTGCTGATATTTGAGTATTTCCTCATAGTTATTTTCAGTTATTCAATATAGTGAAGGTTTACCGATGTCATTTTGGACAATTGGGTTTATTGTTGAATTATAAAATATCCATTCTGCATTACATGTCTTTGTCACAAGTGTTTGATAACAACATTTGAGGGATCATTGCAAAACATGTGTATTTATATCGTACCAGCATCTGCCCCGAAAATCCAGTATCGGTCGAACTTTACAACAAAGTCAGGACTCCCTCAGTTAAATAAAAAAACAAAGCCTAAATACAGTGAGCAAAGGCAACTGAAGAATGTTTATCATCTTTAATCTTATCATTTTAAACGGTTCTTTTAGAAGTTTGAAAATTGGATTATATTAGAAGAATGGGGCAATGTTTCAGGCAAATGAATCTGATCAAACTCAAGAGGTTAAAGGTTGTCTTGTATTTAAACTCTTGGTGGTAAGTTGTAAGAATGAGGTACAGACTACTGTATTGAAAACCAGCTTGGTGTAGCCATTTGCTGTTGCTAATGCACTTGAAAAATGCTGCTGTAATTGAACCAGTGTACTGGATATACTGGTATTCTACTTTGCAAGGCCTAACAGAAATGTACCCGCCTAACATTTATTTCATACCAGAGCCAATTGCGCTACACATATAGTTTTCACACACAGACATTTTATATGAACATTATTTTAAGAATGACAGTATATATATCTCCACTGTCACACCATCGCTTGGCTTCTTAAATAGACGACTGCATATTATCATGTAATTTCACTGACAAAGTACATTCAGCAGGTGATTTGATTCTCAAAAATAAATCTAATGCAATGTAACGCAACAGCCCTGAAATAAATCCAACCACCATCAATATGAGAGCTATTTGTTTTGGTAAAAAGTCTTTTAGAGAGGTGTTAAATTAACTTTATAGTCATTTTAGAGGCTTTAATTTAGTTGAGGCTGGTTAGAGGGAAATCAAACAACAGCTGTATAAAGAGGATTATAAAATTAAGTCTTATGATCAGAGATAAAGGAGTTCAGATGATTAGATGACATTATTACCAACAACCCTATAAAATAATTACCTACAATATCATCAATTAAATCACCCAAATTCAGACGCCAATAAATACAGTCACCTTACACTTCAAGTTTACTATAAGCCATAATTTGAACTTTCTTTAATTTTTTTTTTTATTTTGTGGCAATTGTATTGCATTATACTAAGAGAAAATACTGAGCGATATATTATTATGACAAGGACAGAATAAATATTAACCTCTGGCTTAAGCCTTAAAAAAGCTTTGGGAAACAGTGATCGACATTGTCCACGTCATTTGACAATTTACGGACCAAACAACTAATTGATTAATCAAGAAAATGATCGACAGATCAATCAGTGTTGAAAATAACCGTTAATTGCAGCCTTAAGGCTAACATTATCTTAACAGCTAAGTAACTTAATGAGGTTGTAAATTCACTGTTATGACTTGTTTACGACTCAAAGCTCAAAGTTGAAGACTTTAGACTTGCCTGTCTTGACCTGGGACTTGACGTGGGGCTTGCGAAATAAAATGACTTGGTACCACCTCAGTTAATTAGTAGGCTAAATGTTAGCATGCTAACACACTATACTAAAGTGGTGAAGTAGCGAGGTAAGATATTGGTACTAGGTAGGCTAATAGATTTTTACCAAGTTTTTATGAAAGATAAAATAAAATTATGTATTTTACTTTAGTATTTTGTACTAATCCAAAAGGTACGAATACGAATACGAAATACTTTATTGATCCCCAAGGGGAAATTCATTTGTCTGTAGTCTCATCTATTTGTATAAGAATTATAGAGTCTGATGGCAGTTGGTATGAAAGATCTTCTGTATCTCTCTGTCCTACAACGTAGAGAGAGAAGCCTTCCACCACCATTATTTCTTTGGTCCATCAAGGTGTTATGCAGTGGATGATCCATGTTGTTTAGGATGGCCTCCACCGTCCTCACTGTGTCTCTCTCCACAACTTCCTCCAGAGAGTCCATCCTTACTCCGATCACAGAGCCAGCCTTTTTCACAAGCTTATCCAGCCTCCTTGCTTGCTTTTTTTCCCCAAACTTCCTCCCCAGCAGACTGCAGCATAAAATAAAACGCTTGCCACAATAGACTGATAAAACATCTGCAGCATCTTACTGCAGATGTTTAGAGATCTGAGCTTCCTTGGGAAAAAGAGGCGGCTCTGCCCCTTTTTGTAGAGTGCATCTGTGTTAAGGGACCAGTCCAGCTTGTTATCCAGGTGTACACCAAGATATTTATAGTTTGTTACCACCTCGATGTTCACTCCACAAGTGTTCACAGGCTGAAGAGGGGGCTTGGATCTACGGAAATCAATGACCATTTCCTTTGTCTTTGAGGTGTTTAGTATGAGGCAGTTTTTATGAAAGATAAAATAAAATTATGTATTTTACTTTAGTATTTTGTACTAATCCAAAAGGTAGATGAATTCGCAGGATAACTGAAACTTTTGGCGCTGAGGGAAAGGTCAGGGGGTCACTAAAGTCAGTGGTTTCTTTAAAACACTGCACTTTTACTTGAACGGAAAAACCTGGTTGAAATTGGAGGTGCATCTTAACTGATGAATAAACATGCTGCTGTTTGTTAGCGCTGACAGAGGAACAATCCGTGGTCACGCTGTTTTTTGATTTTTTTTCTTATCCTTTCCAACTGAACAATGAAGTGTGTGATCACGTGACGCGGGTGTGAGGGAGCTCAGCTGCCGCTCATTGGTCGCGCTTCGTTTGGACGGTCACATGCGCGTATGTGTGTTTAGTTTCACTTCCGCACTCCGCTGCTGTTTGGCGGTTGTGTCTAAAAGGGAACCCCCGAGCTGCGAAAGATCTCGCGAGAGTTATATTTTTAACCGAAATCACGATCTTTCTCCCAACCCTAATCAAGTGTTTTCTATCTTTGACCATACCACAATCTTACCCACAGTGTTGTCACGTTCAAAAAAATATGAGTTTGGCAGCGTGATCGATAATCAAACAACGTGAGCAAATCCCGCGAGAGTTTCGTAAATCGAGGGTTCCCGTCTGGCACGACCCTGTTTGTCTGTAGCCTGTTAGCGTCTGGAATGATACTTCACACGTTTCGAGGAAAAGCGCTTTTATTAGCCAGGACAGACAAGCGTGCAGCTATCAACATTCATTTTAAACTCCTGACTACACGCAGATTCACTTAATTTTATCTGCAACTTCAGAACAACGGCTTTATTGTTGAACAAGTGAACCAGGAAGCGACGTTAGCGTGAGGAAGCTCATCAGCTGTCAGTTTGTCCGTAAAACTGTAAATAACAAAGAAGAGTTTCGCACTAATCTGCAGAGGAAGAAGTCATGAAGGTAGGTGCACGATGCAGCCAGAAGTTTAACTCTGTTAAGCCTTTCAGAGGGGGGAGTTTAACTGACTGTATTTCCTTATGAAAACTTATTGCCTCATGCGCAGATGAACAGACATTTTGCATGAACATAATGTATATTTAACGAAGGTTTAAATGGCATAACTACAAGATTAGTCGGAATGGATCGTATTCTTTTTTTTTTCTGTAAACATGGTGGCCTACACTTAACATATATTTTCCAAGAAATGGACAAGTCCTTTTCTCCTGGTTGTGTCTTTTTGTAGAGGAAGTTGCAACTTATCTTATTAGTTTTGAATGATCTCAAATGAGAGTGAGACATATGGATAAAACCCTCTCTCTTAGTGTAACTAATATAATAATATATAGGCTAAGTATAGGGATGCATGATATATTTTTTTCTGTAAATATTGATAATTACCTGATTCAGATGGATGATACCGATAAGATAACCAATAATTTCCTTTAATCCCAACTTTTTCCCTTGAAGGACCCCCTTCTCTATCATTGAATAAACTTATGATTGAAAACTACATGACATATTTTAGCGTTATTTCACAATAACAGTACAGAGCAACTGATAAACTGTACTTTTTTCTTTTTTTTTTAAGGAACTTAAAATACATTTCTCTCTCTCTGTGTGTGTGTGTGATTTTTTTTACACAATTATACATAATAAATAAGCTGTGTTAGTATTAGCTTAGCATTCTCCATGCCCTTATGATGTGAGATTTTATTGCAACTTCATAATTAAATAATAAATATGAATGAAATGCTGAGATATACAGTAGGCCTACTTTATATATTTTAGAAGAAATACCAGGCAAACAAAAAAGCAGAACAACTTTGGCTTTTGCTTGCCTTTTATACAGCATTTTGCCTGAGAATTCAAATTAGAAGTTTTTACATAATCTAAATCTGTCAGATCACATATTATTACAGCCAGTAGTCATCAGCTGTAATTTCATTATTCGAATAATAAATAATGATATACATTTCCCATTATAGGCCTATAATTTATCAGCCCCAATATTTATTGTGTATCCCTAAAGATAAAGTATATTGAGAAACAGTTTAGGGATAAAAAATCAGACAGGTTTGTCTGTTTTTTGGCTTTTCAATGAGTAAAAACAAATCAAGGAATTTATCACGCTGAAATCTAACATTACCATCAAGCTTCAAAAATACTGGTTTTGAGATCATTTGTTTCTTTAATTCTCAAGAAAAGATCATTTTGAAAGGTAGAGTTAAAAAATTATTCGTATAAATAAAGGTCCTGCCAAAGATATAAAGTTTTGATTTTCTATATCATCGTGGGTTAATATTGGGGATAAAAATATAGATATCACAATAAAAAGTGCCTCAATCATACCAGACTGTGACACTATATCCTGTGATATTACATAGTTATTTTATTTTTATTATATTTATTTTAATATATAAATGGCCTGTTTCTGACTGCTGCATTGTTTTTGTGTCACAGCTGTTCATACATAATCCAAACATTCATAGCAAAGGGCAAATCATTCCAATTGTTTGCACATACTTTGGTCATGGCTTGCTACTTTTATTTTGTTTAATTAAAGAAGGAAAGCAGACGCACTTAAAGTTAAAAGGAAAAATTAATTTTATACAAGTAAAAAATTCTGTACAAATCCGATTTATTAATTGATAAAAGGACTTTTTTTTTCAAGTTGTCATTTTTATCAGATTTTTCTCAACCTTTTGGTATAATTACATCCCTAGTTAGTATTAGCTGACTTTTTCTTTTTCTTTTCTTTTATTTCCTGCAATAGGATGAAATATTTAAGCAGAACTTTGTTAGAAATCATTTCTAATATGAGACTAAGGATTTATGTACAACTCTGTATGGATATTATGTGTGTACAGTACCACTCAAAAGCATGGGCACACTTCTCATTCAGTGTTTTTTCTTTATTTTTTATAAAAATGGTTGAGATCAGTGTTCGGGAATGTTCTCATTCATCCAGGTCATTGTAATCTCAAGAAAGGATTCAATCGAAGGCAACTGGACTTGTTTATATGTCATAGAAGACGTTTCCAAGAAGCTTCATCGGTTCATGCATGTCAGACTAGTCAGAGGTAGTCTGACACGCGTGAACTGATGAAGCTTCTTGGATGAGAGGTGAAACATCTTCTGACATATAAACAAGTCCATTTGCCTTCGATTTAATCCTTTCTTGAGGTTGAGATCAGTGTGGCAAGCTGTCAACAAAGCAAAAGGTGGCTACTCTGAAGAATCTAAAATTTCAAAGGTTTTGATGCCTGCAGTATTAATCTGGAGACAGATTTTAATTGGAAAAAGGTTGAAATGATTTAACTGTTATAAAAATCTAGACAGTTTATGTCGTCTCATGTTATATATTGTCATATTTTCCAACCTTAGTTTCAAATGAATAGTAACTCTATTTGAGAATCCCTTGTATGGTGATAAATTATTTATTTATTGGCAGGTGGTCAACAGTCGAGGTGGATACTCCTTCCTGGTGTGGACCCTGGCTGTTCAGCTGGTCCTGTGTGGGAGTGGGGTGTACACTGCTGACAACACCGAGGGCTGCAAACTGTTGCTGAAGTCTGACTCAAAGGGGAAAGTCCTCAAACGACTAGAGCCACTCGCCCAGAGGAAGTAAGAGGAAGTGACTCAGTCGTGTACCTGCTCATTCAGTGCCATCAATATGATGTCATGTTATTTTTGGATCACCCATCATCAGAAATCATCTGCCCTAGTTGACCACGTAGACCAACCATGACAGACATTTTGCCACCACATCCGTCTCACGTATCATTAACTACCTCCTCTCCTTTGTGTTCCCATATTGACAGCTTTACAGCACAGTCCTCGAGTGAAACCGACAGTTACACGTATGTGTTCCAGTTGTGTGGTGATGCAGGGGGGGTTTCAGGAGCTGCGGTTATTCAGAAAAACAACAAGAAACCGGACGAGAAACCAACAGTGATTGGCAGCAATTCAGTTAATTCGACACAGGCCATCGGAGGAAGTAAGTGTCCTGCTTTGTTTTGAATTTTTGCAGGCACGTGTGCAAATGATAACCATCTCTGCACTGTTTTGAGACAAACTATGAGCCAAAGCTTAAGAACTGTTCACTGTTCATTCTTGAATTAAGTCTTGACAAGGGGCTAACATTTCACATTTGATAGTGAGCTTCAGATCAGTCTACATTGTGTGTGTGTGTGTGTGGTGTGTGTGTGTGTGTGTGTTGTGTGTGTGGTGTGTGTGTGTGTGTGTGTGTGTGTGTGTGTGTGTGTGTGTGTGTGCTTTTACACTTTGCCGCAGGTGACTGGGTGATGTTGATCTTCACAAATGGCGACTTGTACGACACACACTGCAACAAGGAACAGAGGAGAGCCATCGTGATGATCTCTTGCAGCAGGAAAGTTGATGCGGTGAGATCACCAGATTGTTAACTTACCGACAGTTCAAACCAGAAATGGCGCTGATGGTTTAAAAAAAAAAAAAAACAGGCGAGGCATTTGCTGGTGGGGGCACGTTACTTCAGGTACCAGGTTGCAGAAGATATCTGGTCAGTGAAGCCATCTTTTAGTATCCACAAACACTGGCAAATTTCCTACTTACTTGAGCCAGATGTTTTCATTTTTGCAAAACAACTGTCATCTTAAATTGCACAAATGGCAGCAAATAACAACTATATTGGTCTATTTTGGTACAGCCCCATATGTTGTCAGTGTAAAGACTTTTTTTTTTTAAATAAAACTTAATATAGATTATTTTTTTATTTTTATAGACAGGATTTTTTATATAATGTATTTTTTGTGGTACTATTGTTGCTATTATGATCCTGTTGCTCCTGTTCTGTGTAACGTTCTGCTATTTGACCCTGCTTGCCGAGGCCTCACTTGTAAAAGAGATTTTAATCTCAGTGTGGTTTCCTAGTTAAAGGGATAATTCACCCAAAAATGAAAATTCAGTCACCGTCGACTCACCCTCATGCTAATTGAAAAAGTTTTTTAGGTCACAAAACACTGCTGGAGGTTCACAGGAAAACAGTGTTGCAGAATCTCCCAAACAGTTTTCAAAAGTAAAAAACAAACAAAAAAACTTAAAATGTCTTCATACGGAATTTTTAAAATATACTTTATACTTTTGTACTTTATCAAATGTGTAATTAACAGGTATATTATCGTTTTAAACACATGGTATCTTAAAAGTATTTAAGTATCGATACTTTTGGCAACCTTGTTCACCTTTGTCTCTCTCCGTCTCACTCCCAGGGCAACCTGGCGTTGGTGTTGGAGGACAGGGACCGGGACCAGGACTGTTTCTACCTGTTTGAGATGGACTCCAGCGCAGTGTGCCCAGTTATTGAGTCCCAGCTCAGCACTGGCTCCATATTACTCATCATGTGCGTAAAGACACAAAACCCCTCGATGTTTAAGGGATAGTTCAGATAATTGGAAGCTGGGTTGTACGAGGCAGTTATGGACAGTGTATTAGCTACAGTAGATGTTGGTCTGCACGCCCCCAGTTTGGAGAAGCAGAGAGGAGCACCAGTATAGAAGCTAAGCTGCTGTGGACAGGGTCGGTAGCAAAAGGTATTTTAGCCTTTTCATAGAAGGTCCACATAAAATAATTAATATCAGTGTATGTATACACAATTTTTAGAATATTTTCACCACTTTACCTTCCTGTCAGACAGCCTTTTCTGTTGTAAAACAGCCATTATATAAGCCAAGTATCAGTCTCTCAAAACCAAGCAAACTCTACAGGTGAGATCAGAAATTTTACCTCGCAGAACACAGGAGTTGTTGGTCTGCCGCTGCCTCGATCTGTTAGTTAGTTTGGGTTATTTCCTGACTTTGGTGAATCTGAACTATCCTTTTAAAACACCAAAGTCACAAATAAAAATAAACTAACAGATCGAGCAAGTAGTAGATTGGCAACTCCCATGTTCTCATGAGGTTATTTATTTATTTATTTACTTATTCATTTATTTCTCCGGGACAGTGCACATTAATAAACATTACTGTAAATATGGAAGAATCAGCCAAAAGGCTAGTTTTCATCCGTAGTCCCTGGCCAGATGTGAAGTTGGCAGCTTAAAATCAATATAAAAATTGAGAATTAAGAAACAAGCAGAATATAGTAAAATATAGTAATATAGTAAAAGCAGAATACAGACAGTATTAAGGAGAGAACAGAGTAATAAAAGCAGATCAAATCACAGCTCAAAAGACCAGAACAACAACAAACAAAAGCAAGCACAGACAGACATGAGAGGGAAAAAAACTAGCTGGTTTCACCATTTATAAGGAGTTTGCTTGGTTTGGAGAGAGCGACATTGGTTTATATAATGGCAGTTTCCCATTTTTTAAAAAAAGGCTGTTTGACAGCAAGATAAAGTGGTGAAAATATTCTAAATCCTTTTTTTAAGTGGCTAAAATACCTTTTGGTGCTGACCCTGTCCACAGCAGTTCATTGCTTTGCTTCTGTGTTGGTGCTCCTCTACCGCTATCTACTGTAGGTAATACACACTGAGTGTGGATGAGTTATGTAATACAACCTTAACATCACAAATAATCCAGACTATCCCTTTAAAGCATAAAGTATTATATTTTATCATATGGATTGATAATATTATACATAAATAGGTGATGATAAGTCCTCTCTTCTTTCAGTGGAGTCTGTCTTCTGGCTGTTTACCTCATTGGAGGTTTCCTATACCAGCGACTTATCGTTGGAGCCAAAGGGATGGAGCAATTCCCAAATTATGCTTTTTGGGTGGAGGTTGGCAATCTGACAGCGGTAAGCCCGGGGCAGTTCAGAAGTATCGTCATGAAAAGATCATGCTGAAGTGACTTTTTTTTTTTTTTTTTTTTTTTTGAAATTCATAAGAAACTTTACCCCGCTTCTCTTACAGGATGGGTGTGACTTTGTGTGCCGGTCACGAAATCGCGAGGAAGCCCCCGCTTACAGAGGAGTGACGGCAGAACCTTTAGAAGAAGGGCCAGAGGAGAGAGACGACCACTTACTACCAATGTGACCTCAGCACGTCAGAAACAGGACAGAAAGTTTCACTGTGTGACACAGTTTACTCTTTCACAGGTTAGATGATGTTTGCTGTTAGACACAAGTCTTGTTTTTTTTCTTGTGCTGGTTTAGGTTAGGGCCTGTTGACACTTTGTGTGTTTCTTCCAGACTTGTGCCTAGAGCAACTACTGCGTGATCTGCTTGTCAGTAAAGAGGGCATGTTAACTCACAGTCAGAGTTGTCTCCTCCTCCTTCTCTTACATTTCATTCAGCTGTTTGATGTCAAACAAATGAGTGATTCATCCGAAATTGAAAAGTGACAATAAAAAGCGACTCTTCCATGGAAATCTGGCACAAACGGGAGACGGTGGATTTCAGCGTGATTCAAACGTAATAATATGTTGCTCATATTTTTCTGCTTTGCTAATGATTGATTGTTCTTTGAAGCTGGTGCAGGTTGCAGCAAGCCGTTCTTCCCGGGGTCTTGGTTGTGCACTGGCAGGTTACAAAAACGCACAAGTGCTTTTGCTTGTGTCATTTGGCTTTAATCGGTTTATGTTTTTGTTTTGAAAGTTGGACGTAATATAATGAGAATGTAGATGTTTAATTGTACTGTGACTGCGCTTACGGCCTCGCTGCACAAGTAGAAATCACTGCAAAAACCATAGCTTGACTGAACTTGATTTTTACTTGGGCATTTTTCTTTTTCTTTCACATTATGGGGAAAGGTTCTACATCAATGCTGACATCTTCCTAAACTGTTTAGTATTGTGTGAAATCTGATCTTGACAGTAACTAACCATCAGAGGTCAACAACGCTATTAAACTGAAGTGCTTATCTTACAAATTCTGTGTCTAAAGCAAAGCATCTAATTCAAATCAAAAATTTAAAAAAACAGTTCACCCCAAAATCAAAAATACAGATTTTCTGCCTTCTGTCTGTCTGCCTACTCTCGAATATAACAGAACTGGGTGGCATTCGGCTTCTGGTGCTCAAATCACCAAAAGATGTAGTTGAAAAACCCAACAGCGATGTCTCTTTCCAGAAATCAAGACCCAGTTACTCGAGATAATCCACACACCTCGTTGTGCGCAGATTCATGCAGGAACTACTTTCTTTCTAGCCATATGTAATTTTGGGCGCTTTGAGCACCACAAGCCGAGTGCCATTTAGTCCCATTATATCCGAGAGAAGGCAGACATTTCTCTCTACGAACGATATCTCCAGAACTCAGCAACTCACACCAAACAATCTAGACGGATAAATAGCACTACAGGTAAGAGGAAAAATCTGTATGTTTGATTTGGGGATAAACTGTCCCCTTAATTATATGTCAAATCGCTAATTGTCTCTCAGAAATGCTACTATACAGTGGCAAGAAATCAGAAGAGATTCATATATGAATCCTGCTATTTATAATTTATTATTTCAAAAAGTACAGTATATACTGTATATGTACTTGTATTTTCATAGAATAAGTGAACATTCACAGCAAAAGACCAATGTTCATAATTGCTAAACTCTTTGATAATCTATATTATAGTGGGTAAACTCTGATCTGTTCTAGTCAAACTGACCCAAACACCAGATGCACTGCTTGGTAACAGTAGATTGTACTTGTCTTTGACCAAATACTCAGGCCGCTGCATGCCTGATGCTTTGCTTCTTTGGGAAACTAGAGCGGTAATTAAAGCACTTAATTTTCTATACACTGTGTTTCAATATATTATGGTTGTAACGGATATCAGTACTGAGGTTTGTAATATTTTTAGACATTTCAAACTGTCGGATTTGAAGGATTAAAGCAGGATTTTTGACCTTGATGGGAAAATTATGTTTAAGTTGTGAATCAAGTTACTATATTATTGTCAGTGTGAGCACTTCTGATTGTTTTTTGGTTTGTTTCTGCCACTTCCTTTTCTGTGTTTATTACAGCTGACATTTGTTTGCTCAGTTTGGTAAATCAACTCCTGGAGCGCCATCTGGTGGACATTGTTACTCCCGTGGTTTGTAGAGAAAAGAGCAGCCACTAGATTAAAACAACAGCCTGTTTGGTTCAAGGATGATTTCAAGCCACAAACTTTTTTTTTTGTTTGTTTGTTTGTTTTGTGTTTCCATCAAAAATAAAACATGAAAGAAGTTTATGTATGCCCATTGTAGTGGTGACCTCTGTACACACCCAAGTGCACTCACCTTTGGAGATTTAATGGATGTAAAAATGTTTTAATAAAAACATTTCATGCACAACACATTATTTATTTATATTTAAAGTAACTTCTTGGTTAAAAATTTCCTCCTTGTTTTTTTTAGTATTATACACTATGTAGATGTTTCAGGGAAAAGAATTAGGTTATTTGTTCTTCCAGCTTTATGTATGTATGTGGCTTGTGAGTACACTCAGACGGAGAATTTATTTTGTCTTAATTGTGAATAACATCATAATAATAATGTCGATCATTTGTGTCGCAGTGGAAAGTTTTGGCGCACTGGAGCGCGGCACCATTTACGCACGCGGCTGCGGATCCTTATGAGGATCCTTATGATCCTTATGATTATCTTCAATCTCAAATGAAACTGAATGAGACGGCAGACTGCCAGACCACAATACCCGAACAACACCTGAAGCTTCCAAAAACAACACTGATGTTTAAAACGGAAAAACCCTGTCGGTTGGAGAGATTATGTCCCGTGAGGGTGACGGTGGGCGGTGATCGAGATGGAAAATCACCTGGTGGACCACCGTGAGCGTCAATAACCGACTGCACATATTAGCCCAATGTCATAAACGCATTGCATTTTCTGTGTGAATCTGAATTTTTTGGAATGGAACGTCGTGCGACGTCACAACATTACGTTTAATGTGGAACTCAGTTGTGACGTGAGCGGGTAAGAACAGGTAGTTTATAGGTTATTTCAACCACAGTTAGTTTACCAGTGAGGAGGAACACAGAGCAACAGATCGACTTCTTCTCTGTTTTCTCTCAAGAGGGCTTTAAACCAGTGGAATCAAACAGGAAACCATAAGTTTCTTCATCTCTCTGACAAAAATGCCCATCCTCAATCTAGGTCTTGCTGCTGGTAAATTGGTTACCACAACTGCCAGAGGCCTCTTCAGGTATGCCGGTGTGAAATCGACCCCACCGCCGATCCAGAAACCTGTTCACTTTGGATCAGTGCTGGGAGACAAGTCTGCTCCATCACCTGCAGCCCAGACAAAACACTGTCAGGTCAGAAACCAGAGTGATGAACCTCAGTCAGATTCTCCAACCAGCAGATCATTTTCCAGGATATACACAGGAGCTGCTGTTGCTGTAGCAGGTGCTGCTGTTGCTGGAAGTATGCTTTTCTGTCCCAGGGCACAAACAGCTGCTTTTCCCATGGTGCAAGCAGGACTCTCGGGTGTTCTTTCCAAGTCCAGAGCACCCGTTGCATCAATCTGCCTCCCACCACAAGCAAAAAATCCTGCTGTGTCTGCCTTTGTGGCAAGATAATGAATCCTATCTGCTTGTGCCACAGAACAGCATCTGTTCTTTGGAAAGCAAGATGGTCAAGAATCTAAGTGGATACCTCTCTCTTATTAATAAAAATGGCACATCTTTCTGCAATATGAGCAAATGGTCCAGCTATTTTTTTTTTCCACGACACAATCACTTCACACAAGCTATTTCTTCCAAGAAATCATCACAACTTTTCGATACGGGTGTTTCCGAATCTCAGCTACCTCTACCACAGCAGTATCCATCATCATATCTTTACTGATAGCAAGATGGTCAAGATATTGAGCTTTTACCGCTCAGATACCAAAAGCTGTACAAATTCTTCCTGCAGCATGAACAAAGGACAAGTTTTTGCCCTGGTCAGAGCCGAGGCAAAAGATTTATTTTTAAAACTTAGACATTTCTTTACTCCTGTACTTAGAAAAATCATCTCTCACTTGGAAGTAATTGTTCCTCAGTTTCTAATATAACTAGAGGTCATGCGGGCAAAGCAGTGACTCACTGTTTGGCTCTCTCCAGTTGTCCAAAAAAAAATTTTTTTTCAATTTTATGTTACTTTTAAGGGGATGGGAAAGGAGATTCATCCTTTTCTCAGATTTTGACAGATCAACCATGTAAATGCACAGCAGCAGAGTGGCTTCGGCAGTTTGCACTGAAGCCTCACATGCGCAGAGTTTGCATGTTCTCCCCATGTCAGCGTGGGTTTCCTCCAGCTGCTCTCGTTCCTTCCCACAGATGTCTGTCACTAAAAATAAACAATCAAAAAAAAAAAAAAAAAACACTTAAGTAAACTTGCATATTGTTTTAAGCTGATGCAATGTACTGAAGGATTTTAAGCATTTATTGGTCAGGGTTTATGTTTTCCTTCAGGAGAACTTATTTCAGCTTGTTCCAAATGTAAAACAAACATCCACTTAACTCGAATAATATATTTGGTTGAAAAATGTGATGCTACAACACGTCACTGAAAAAGTAACGTGTACGATTTAGCTACTTGATAAAATCCTCAAATACACATACTTTAAAAGCAAATTTTACTGCTGGAATTTTATGTTATTGACTCTTAACTCTTAATTATAACTGTGACCAACTATTTGAACTCTATGCACACGTGTATAATATGGTCCTCTGTTTAGCTGTGGTCTGTTGGAAAACCCAATAAAAAAAAAAGAAGAAAGAAATGAGGTGTTTATAATGACAGAGAGAGTGGGGTGCTCGAGTAAGACTGCATCCCCACAGTGTACAAGATAGACTTGTAGTTCTCGAGACCGGTCTTGGTCTCAAGACCACTTTTTTGTGGTCTTGGTCTTGTCACGGCCTCGACAGTCTTTGGTCTCGGTCTTGTCTCGGTCTCGGGTCTCTCGGTCTCGCAATGTCTCGGACTGGCCAAGTGGTCTCGAAGGGATTTGTACAATTTGAAGTACAGTTTTTTATTTGTATTTTGCATTTGATTTAATACATTTTTTGGTGCACCTGCATGTGTGTCTATGTATTTAATTACAGTATTGTGCTTATAATGGCTTTGTTTGAATAAATATATGGCATCATTGGCCTTTGAATAATATTTGCATATCGTTGTGATTGATTAAGCATTAGGCCTATGCCATTTCAGTGATGCTGATATTATACAGTGTAATTTGGCTACTATAATGGTAAATAATGCAATTTCAAGTTGATAATTGTGTGTATCTTTAATATTTAAAATTCACGTTTCATCTACAAATTAAGTACAATTTAAATCAGTGACATATTTACCATTCATTAGACTTTTTTTGAGGTGCAGGGTGGTGTTGGAGGCTTGTTATTTTGTTGGATGACTTTGGGACTAGTTAATAGTCATGTCAGTCCTTAATAGCACACTAAGCAGCTGAACCCAGTATGGTGCTTATGTTCTACAACTCATGCAAGATGACAAAAAAATAGTTTTTTTTTTTGTCTCGGTCTCGGTCTTGAGCTGAACTAGTCTTGGTTTTGACTTGGTCTGTCTTGGTCTTGGTCTTGGTCTTGATACTCTCTGGTCTTGGTAGTGTCTTGGTCTCGGTTTAGGCGGTCTTGACAACAAGTCTAGTACAAGACAATCCAAACATTGAACACATCAAAACAATCTGGCAATACTGGATGTTAGTAATATTTTTTTTATCAAAAAGAGACCATATAAACCCTGGTATTATTTTTTTTTTTAAACAGAGAATCACATCAAATTGTATCTACCCACACATAAACACTAGGGGGCTGTATTGTCCTGTAACGTTGGTTTTCCAGCCGCTACCTTCAACAGAGAAGAAGAAGAAGAAAAAAGGACAGCTCGTAAGGGGCGGGGCTTTGTTGGAGGCAAAAAAAAAAAAAAACCCTGAAAAGGGGCTTATCGGTGTTTGTAGTTAAAACCAAGATCGCAACATAAACTTGATTGCTTTTAACTGTGAAAGGGACAGAAATACCAAGGAGAGGTAAACACACAAGCACGCCGAAAAAAAAAACAACAACAACACTTCTTCTTGCACGGGTGATAGCCAGCTAGCTAGCTGCTAGCTTTCAGCAGCTAGTTAGCATAGCTACTTTAGTTAGCCTGTGTATGTTGAACTAACGCTGCACCTTTTCTCAATGTTAGCGCCAAACTAACGGCGTTTACGCTCTCATTTAATATTTCTGCACTCAGCCTTTTTTTTTCTAGTCTGGTTACTAACATAATTTTACTTTTATTTATGACATGTCAGACTTTTGTTCAGAGATAGATTAGCTAACTAGCGGTTAGTCTATTGTAGTTAGCCACAGCTGCTAGCTTCTTTCTTACTTCAGTGTTTTTCTTCATGATGTCGCGCTCATCGTTCATGTTGACAGCTGGTCTGCTAATGAAGACACCACGATGCTTCTGCTTGACGTGATTATTGTTGTTAAAGTGTTAACATCTGCCAAGCTCAGGTGGAGGTTAGTCAAAGCTGCTGTGTGTGCAGGGGTGTAGCAAGCTGTGATTTATGGGCCCCGTGAAAGAAAAACACTGCAGGTCTGGTAAAAACAATCCTGACCTGACAGTGTGTCTGGATACTAATACTGTATTTGTTGTAATGTACTTCAGCTAGTAAGTGATGATTTGAGTTTTCATATCTACACATATTTAAGTTGTTTTATTACTTTTATCTTGCCTGCTCATTAGATCTTCATGCAGTTAATCTTGCAGTTAAAATACATATTTAGTGAGTATACCATAGGGATGTAACAATATATTGAATATTGCAATAAAAATGTTTCAATGCCAAACTGGACTATGACAATATCTACCATGATATTACATGATTAATTTTTTTTACCTACCTTAGGTTGTAGTGACTACTTTTATTTTATTAAAGAAGGAACTTGAACTTAAATGCAGTGCACATCAGATTTATTATTTAATAAAGGCTATTTTTCAAGCCTTCATTTTTCTTTGTTCTTTAATATCACTGCAAATTTATTGTATCATGGACTGTTTATTGTGGTGTCTTTGGTATTGCTACATCCCTAGTATACAGCAATAGTATTACATCATAACTATTTTTGACGAGTGGCCTGTGTGTTCTGAGCAGCAAACATGGATGGTGGAGGTGAAGAACAAAACACTGGTGCCACCAATGGAAATCCTCAGACTAGCGGGAACTCTCGTGCACCTCAGATAGCTCACATGTCTCTATATGAGAGACAGGCTGTACAGGTGAGTATATAGTTTGATAGACTGTTATCTCGAATTAACAATATATAAACATATAGACTTTTGGATGAGTCTTAAAACAATGTTTGTGTGTTTGTTTGTTTTTTTTTTGTTTGTTTAGGCTCTTCAAGCACTGCAGAGACAGCCAAATGCTGCTCAGTACTTCCAGCAGCTCATGCTGCAGCAGCAGATCAGTAATGCCCAACTCCACAACTTGGCCGCTGTGCAACAGGTAACCACAATTATGCCAGGAAAATAACAGTCAGTAACAATCCAACCTTGAGCTTAAACTGTTACCAGTCGGCTCTCAGTCCAGATTAAAATGCATAAACGTGTTGCCATTGAAAATCAACTTAATCCACTCAGTGCTTCTGTCCTCTGAGGCTCGGGGCTGATGTAGCAATTTGTGCTGGTTCTTTGACATGGTGTCAAGCAGGTTGAACTTTTCTGATCTAATGAAGACTGCTCAAAAATTAGGTTGTTTTGACTTCCTGTCTCACGATTATTGAATTAGAAACACATTTGTTGAGTAAAATATATGTGAATATTATTTTTCTTCATTATCAATGTTATAGTAGTATAGTTCATATAGTTCTTATAGTTCTGGTCCAACCATTTTTCCTATTGCACTGCTGGTCATGGCTAATGCACATCTGTTAGCTATTTGCACATCTGTATCAATACCTGTTGGTCATGGCTAATTGCACATTTGTTAGCTATTTTGCACATCTGTCTCAATACCACTCTACCTCATTTCTCACCACTTCGTGTATATAATTTATGTCTACTTATATTGATATTTTGCACAGTGTTACACTACTGCGACTGGCGTAGCGTATTTCTGTACATTTCAGTATAGTACTTTGTATATTTTTTAAATTTATAATCTTTATGTATACACGGCTATTTTCTTATATATTTTATTTTTTACTTTTGACCTGTTTTTCTGTCTGTCTGATGACAGCTGCTGTAACACAAGAATTTCCCAGTTTGGGATCAATAAAGTACTATCTATCTATCATCTATCTATTCCCAACACTATAGCCTGTCACTTGAAAATAAAATACTTCAGGTCTGCATGTCCCTCCTGCCCCTAAAAATTATGGGTTATGAAACACCAATTAGAATTCGGTGTCAGCCCTACAGTACAAAGAAATGGTAAGCAGAAGCATTACATCCCTAATCCTTTCCATTTCTCTCTTTAAAGGCCACACTTGCAGCTAGTCGTCAGTCCAATACCCCAAGTAACAGCATGTCCCAGGCAACCACCACTGTAAGTTTTTACATCAATTACTGTTTGACTTATGAATTACACAGATAGTTTTTGAAATGGTGAGGTAGGTTTTATTAAAAATATAACATTTTCTGTTCTTCCCAGGTCAACCTAAGCACCACATCCCCAGGAGGCACCATGACCAACCCCCGTCCCCACGGCCCGGCCACGTCTGCAACAACAACAGCTCTGAACCAATCAGTGTTGCTGGGTGGAAACTCTGCAGGACAGGGACAGATGTATCTTAGAGTGAGTTAAAATGATTGTGCTTTGTGTCCATTTTAGTATAATAATCAATTAAATGTAAAGTAATAGCCACTGTAAGTGTACACAAGATAAAACATACATAAACTGAACTCCATCAATAGAAGAAAAGTTTCTCAAGAGAACCAACGATGCTGCATCAGTTCTTGGAAGTGCATTTCAAAATTTGCACTTAACATTCACTGAAATTGTTGCTGTTTACAAGGTTGATCATCTGTCTTGCTCCTTACATAGGTCAACCGCTCTCTCAGGGCTCCCCCCGCCTCTCAGCTCATCTTCATGCCTGGTGGTACAGCAACAGCTACTGTAGCAACAGTTGCTCAGACACAGCCCCAGCAGCAGCAGCAGCAGCAGCAGCCACAGCAACAACAACAACAACAACAGCAGCAGCAGCAGCAGCAGCAGCAGCAGCAGCATGAAGTTGCTCCCACCACTGCCACTGCCCAGTCTGACAATGATCAGGTTTGAGCAACAATACCTACCTGTGATGTGAAGTCTGAGCTGTCGTTCGGATTATTTTCAAGTGGGGTTGTATGAGATACTTATGAATAGTCAGTGTATTAACTACAGTAGATGGAGATCAGCACGTCCCCCTCCCCCCATTTGGTGAAGTAGAGTGGGGAGGGTGACTTTTTTATTTTGTTGCTGACTTTGTCCACAGCAGTACATTGCTTAGTTTCTGTGATGGGACTCTTCTGCTTCTCCAAAGTGGGGGCATGCCAGTCTCAATCTACTGTAGTTAATACACTGACTATCCATAAGTACTGTCTACAACCCCGCTTAAATACTTTGAACTATCCCTTAAAAGTCATACATTCATAAATATGTGATAGTTTTACGAGACATGATTGTCATAGGAAGATCAGCTCCTTTTTTTGTACCTTCCAGGTGCAGAATCTGGCCCTACACTGCGCTTCCAGAGCAGTTGCTGTCAAGTCTGAGCTTCCAGAGAGGAAAGATGTGGCCAACTTTCCTCTTGGTCAACAGCAGCAGCAGCAGCAGCAGCAGCAGACTTTTGCCCAGACAGCCCAGCAGCAGCAAGTGCAACCACAACAGCAACAACAACTGGCCAAACCCAACTTCACCCAGCAGTCCACCGCCAACACTATGACTGTAAAGACTGGAAACCAGGCAGCCATGACTGTTAATCCTGCTGCTTCTGTTCCTCCTTCCTCCACCTCCTCACCAGCACTCCCTCTCTCGCAACTCCTCCTGTCCTCCTCTGCTGCGCCCGTGATCCTGGTGCCCACCTCAAAGGTTCCTACCACCACCCAGGGCTACTCCATCGGCTCAGTGGCCCCGAAAGCCAATGTTAACACGCAGACTCTGGTGGTGCAGCCCTTACAACAGGCCAGCACGACCGCGGACAAAGGTCCTGTGCCGATCCAGCCCAAGACGGCTCAAGGACACCGCTTACCCGTGCAGCTGCCTCCTCGACACCCACCTCCCATTCTCCCAGCACCACCTAGCAACAGCCAGGCCACCGCTGCGGGGCACAACCCTCCCCACATCCCTGTGCAGTTTGTAGGAGGCAGACAGAGCTTAGGAGGAAACGCACAGACTGTGGCTCTGGCACAGGTACGAAGCAGCACAGGCCAAGAAGGTACGGCTGGTGTTAATGTGAACGCGGTCTCCAGCAACAGTGCCATGGTAAGATCAACCACTGAATGGATATACTTAGTGACACTGATCCACTTGTTTCACAATTTAATTAACACATTTATATTAAGATTTATATTAAATAAATGTCATTTCAGGGCAGGAATTTCACTGCCACAATGCCCCCTCAAAAAATGATATGCCCTGCTCCAGCAGATTTCACCATTTTCTCCTCTGCCTCTTTCCTGTCAGTACAGTTTCTGGACACCTGTGTCTTTTTATTGAGATTCTAATTGGGCAGCATCAAGTGAAACGCTGTGTTGGGTTAGACTTTGAGCCTGGTGTGAACTGCTGGAAAACGAGCGCAAGAAAAGGAACCGTTAATATGAACAGAAGTGTCGATGTGATATAATCTTTCCTTGATCATGAAGCTCTGAGGTTCATACTGCAGACTGGAGTCTCTGTTAACAGTGACAAACAGATCCACACATTACACGCTCATCTCCTCTTCATTGCGCTGTCTCTCTCTCTATGGAGCCCATTACTACTAATGTGATAGAAAAAAAAGATGCTGTAAATCATTATAATAACAAATTTTTTTCAAAATAATGAGAAACGTTCTTGTTATTCAGTGACTCTTTTGAGAAAGTTTCTCATTTTAGAAAAAGTCAAATTCTAACTCTGTGGACTCTACAGTATATAGACTGACCTCTGACAGACTTCCAGGCTCCCTGTACTTGGCATTAACAAATTAGAAAATAAATCATTGTTTTATTTGATGGCATTGCTGCTCTCACATTTGGCCTCTGTGTCCTTTAAAAAAATGGCAACACCAAAATCCAAGAGGCCTTATCCTTAAAATGATGAAATTCCAGGCCTGTGATTTACCATATCTATCCACTCCTGCATTGTGGGGGCTATGGGAAGTAACAAGCACCTTGCAAGCACTTTTTTTTTTAACAAGCAGGTATTAAAATACCAAACCTTTAGTTATTAGGATGCGTGAAAATAAACAATTCCTAAAAATAAGATAAATACATATAAAATAACACATAAAACACAAAATGTCTGTCTCCAACAGTTTGAATCCCCTCCAGCCAAATGTGCCTCAGTGTAATAAAGACACTAATAAAATCACTTCCACCAAAACTCCCGGCACATGTATGAGCATTTCCACTGAAATTTACACACATCCAGCCAGTCTTCATTTAATATTGAAAGGTTACCCTCCCTCTCTGATTTTTATTTAATTTATTTTCTAGTGTGTCTGTGTGTGTGTGTGTGTGTGTGTGTGTGTGTGTGTGTGTGTGTGTTTTTTTTTGTCAGAAGACCTTTATAAAGTCTAGAGATAACGCCCTTAATTGAATCATTTTGATAAGCACACAAAATATGCTCAGTATTGGATTATCAAGTTTATTTCTAATATTATGTTCAAAATAATTACATACCTTAAAAAAGTCTGATTTTTCAAGATGATGTTCTTTGAATGTTCCCTTGTCTGTAAGTTAATAGAATGTTGTTGCTGCTTTTGAGATCCAGGAATTAAATCTCTGATCCATTTAATTAGGCTTGAACCGGGGATCATAAGTCCACCATTGAATTTTTTTCCATTATGAACTAATTTCTCCTCTTATCATAATCCAGATTTTTAATTGGGCTTTGATCCATGGATTTGACATCAACACTTCTTAAGAATAACAATCAGTGTTCAACGACTTGTGACAGTTTCTGCTTTTTTCTCACACGTACCATCAGATAAAACCTGCCATTGGCTCTCTGAAGAGAAAATCTGACTGTGATGCACCAAATGAGATGGCGACAGAATCTTCAGACTCTGCAGCCATGAAAGATTCTGCTCCTCCCCTATCACCTGCTCCTACAAAGGACTCAGGTTTGTCAATTTATTGTCTCTAAATCAAGCATACATTAGTGGGAGCAATACTTGAAATGTGTAACTGTAAGACTACAACCTCTGGTTCTAAGCTGATTGTTGTCACCGTTTTTGTCGATCCTCACTAGCTCCTCCTGTAGCAGCTGCCTTCCCCTCTCCTCCCACCCTGTCCCTGCCTCTGCCCTTGTCAAGAGTGGGGCTTGGGGACAAAGACAGAGCGCCTGTCCCCCAGGCAGTGGTCAAACCTCAGGTCCTCACCCACCTCATAGAGGGCTTTGTGATCCAGGAGGGAGCTGAGCCCTTCCCCGTAAGTGTGCCCTGCTATAATAACACAGATTTCACATTAAATCAAACCTTTAATTTGAAATTCACACACATGGGTTCTAACTGTGAGGCTTTTATTTGATGTGACAGGTTGCTGGACTCCTCAAAGACAGAGACTTTGCTTTGGTTGGCCGCTCAGAGAACGGACCCACATGTAAGTAGTGAAATAACTTTTATTTTTTAATAATTACACCATGAATTTGTGTGAGTCGTCATTATTTCCTAAACGTCTAACAAAGTTTTTCCTTTACTTTTCCTCTTCAGTGTTAAAGTGTGAGTACTGTGGAAGCCTCGCTCCAGCCAGCCAGTTCAGAGGATCAAAGAGGTTCTGTTCAAATACTTGTGCTAAGAGGTACGATTTACTTCAGCTTCCCATTTTGGTTCGATCTTTTATATATGGCACACACTTCCAAAAACTCAACTGTGCTTTACATCAAGGATAGGTAACCATATTTAATAATGGAACTGGTCAAAGACTACACCAGGGGATGCCACTGAGTAGCACATTAGCATGGAGTAAAAACTGAAATATACATGCACATAGGTGAACAAAAAAACCTAGGAAATGTCTTCCTGTGTAATGACTGTGCTCCTTGATCCACAGGTATAATGTGAGTTGCAGCTCCCACTTCAAGACGAGCAGAGGGAGAGGTGGTTCAGGCGTGGCACCTCCCCCAGCACCCACTGAGAGCGCTGCGAGGAGAAGGGGCCCCTCTCGCAGGAGCAGTTCTAGTAACACCTGTAATAAAATATCAAGCAGGCATCTACCTGTCAAGGTAAGACGTGTAGTGATATTTAATATTTTTCTGATTGTCAACAAATCCCATGAAAAAAATCAAATCAAATTCATCCTATTAACTGTCTTTATAAAATTTACATTAGACACATCGGTTGGTTTTTGGCTTTTCATGGAATTTGATCATAGTAAGAAAAATATAGAAAAAATAGCCTTATGCTTTATATTGTATGTCATATGGTTGTGTAATCAACAAATGTAGCTAAATCTGACTTTTGTGTCTGAATCTCCACTCTCTCGTGCGCAGTGTCACTCTGAGTCCAGTCGCTCGGAGGACGTATCCAGCGACGGTGAAGAAGGAGAGGAGGAGGACGACTCTCCTTCTCTGTCCCCGAGCTCCTCAAACTCCTGCTCAAGAACCGGGCACAGCGCTCCACCGTCTGAAAGCTCAGCTCCTGGTAGCCTCCCACTAGAGGGAGCTAACTTTCTGTCAGCAACTCCTGCTCAGTGGAGCGTGGAAGAAGTCTGCAGGTTTATCTCTTCACTGCAAGGTGGGTGTTGTCCCCTGTTCTCTTTTTGTACAAATTAATGAAAGATATGAAAGAAATCCTGCAAATTTAAGTTTTATATCTGCACTACACCATTTAAAATGTGTATAATGTACTGATGAGAGGAAAAAACAAGAGCCTGTTAATTTGGCCTAAATGCACTTATGTTGTCTCATTTATGAAGGAGGCTAAAAACTAACTCATCCTAACTGCATTTATTCATTTTAAAATGATTTAACGTGCTTGTTTTCAATAACACCATCAGGATAATTTAATTTGATGTGGAAATGGCACTAAAATGGTCAGGAACTTTCATTTATGTGGAAATTACCCTATTGTGAATTGGGACGTGATAGTTTGTCATTTTTTAAAAGTGGGTGCCAAAGAAAAGTTTGTGAAACACTGCTCTGTATGACCCACATAACTTAACGAGACCATCTGCGAGAAGTTCGGCTATTTCTATATTCTTATGGCTGCCACCGGGTCGTAGAAAAGAACACAGAAAAAAATAAAGATGTATGGAATTTTAAAATGGAAAATGTCCAGGAACCCTGAATGCCATCTTCCCGTCTCGTGTCCAGGCTGTGAGGAGTTGGCTGCCCAGTTCCTGTCTCAGGAAATCGACGGGCAGGCTCTGCTGCTCCTGCGAGAGGACCATCTCATCTCCACCATGAACATCAAGCTGGGTCCTGCCCTCAAGATCTGTGCCTCCATCAACACCCTGCGTGAGTGATGCGGTCGCTGCTTTCGGAGGGACGGCGGGATCGTTTTCTCATCGATGACTTCTCACAGGAATCAATACCTGGGCCTGCTCCTCTTTTAATAAGACAAAGACTGAGATCTACGGAGGACGGCGAGGATAGTTTTTACTGAACAACGGTGCATCATCAATCATGACGAGACACGGGGACGGACGGTTCACCTTCTGGACTTTGAATGTGCTAAAACAAGTATGTATACTGTTAATGTGTGAGTGGTGAGCACGGACAGTTGGAAGTATCCATGTCAGTAGTGTTTGTCGGTTTTTTTCTGTCGCTGTGAGTAGAGGCCTTTTGTATGTATACTCTTGTGAAACTGTGCAAATCTGCACGTCTGCAGTAATCGGTGCTAGGTCTTCTATCTAGGACAGTTGGGTAAAAAAAAAAAAAGAAACGTTGCCTTCTTGCTGTATTTCAAACGGTGCTTTAATGTTAGTGGTTATATGATTTGGAGTGATGTCAGCAACAGTCCACTTCTTTTTAAATATTTCAGTCTTTTAGTAGTTATTTGTTATTTTACCATAGATGTTCAATCCAGGCTCCAATCACATCGAGTAAAGGACACTCAAGACAAGCCTGGTTTGTTTCAATTAGCTCATTTTACCAGTTATTAAAAGTTTAGTTTTGTATCTTTTCCATTTTGTACTACAATCAAAATTATTTTTTCATGAATACGATATAGTTTTAGTAGCTTTAATCAACTTAACTACCTGAAAATAGGTATTCCTCATGGTTTGCTCCCTCAAGGGCTGAGTGGAAGTGCTCTGTGTACATGTATGCAGTACAACCAATAAACAATACCTGTTACTGGGCCTGTGAGTGTGTGCTTATTACCCCCGCGTTGTCCACTTAAGAATGAAAAAGATCGTTGTAGTGACATTTTTATTCACATTTTAGTTTGTGTAAACAGTTTGAGCTCATTTCTTGCTCACAGATGTTCACAGGAACCTGAGCTTATAGAAAAAAAAACAGTGAATGTAATAAAAGCATAAATGCATTTATTTACCCTTCATTTCCATAATTCTGCCTAATAGAGAATCATACAAAATAGTGATAATAACATATATTCATCTGTTAATATACAGTTGCTTTAGCTTGTAAACAAGATTTGTAAACCATCATATATTGACAGTATCAACTACAAGCTGTACATCGGTCAAGTTTACACATCTTGAAGTGTTTGACTGCAGAAGATTTGGATTTAGGAGTTTCCTGGACAGACAAAAACAAACATGAATGAGGTCTTTCTTAGATGAAAAGGAATGGTTCCCAATAGTGATGCACAATATTGGATTTTTGCAAATATCCAATATTTCCCAAATCATTTTTGCTCATGCTGATGAGATTTTCTTCCACCTGATTGCAGCAAACATCAAGTCTCTTCTGTGATGGGATTGTTATTATTATTATACCTGCTCTTATCATGGCCACCCACTGGCAGATGCAGACTTAAAATACAATGCTTTTCGAAGTGTACACATTCACTGGTCAAAATAAGACAACTACTGCTGAGGGGTTTGTTTTTCACTGGTGTCTGTTTCTCTTTGTTCTTTACAAGTTCGTCATGATGATCAGGATAACGGCCCTTGAAGCTGGGGTAGGCAGTTGATATTTGGCGTTATGGGGCAAAGGTTCCATATAACTCTAAGTATAATGTACTGAAGTGGTCTGTGAGAAACTAGAACTGCTAGAATATCCTCTTGGCTGTTTCAGATTTAGAAAATCACATGTTGGTGAAGTAAAGACCAAAGAGGACACTGCGCATTTAGCACAAAGTGCGGCAGCTGTAACTTCATTGTTAAACAACATCAGGTGAGATCCGGTGTTAATTAATGTTCTGTGCTCTTCTACACATCCAAAATGTCTCACATAGTCACAGTTCATACAGTTTGAAGAAAAGCAGCCGTTAAATCCTGACGTACATCAGAGCTGTCGAAAAAATATTTCTTCCAGAGTTTCTTTTATCCTGTCAAGTTCAGAACTACAGTTTTTAATTTTGTCATGTTGCTGTGCCTAAATGCTGTTTTATCTTCCTGTGACCCATCTGCTAATCAGAACATTAATTTTTATGTCCTGGCCTGCCTGACCAGCAGGTTAACTGCAGCGCCTGCATCACTACCTGTGGGTCATTTCAGCATCTCCATCTGCTTCTCCAACTTGCTGAATCTTTCATTTATATAGAAGTGCACCAGAGACAGGTGCACTGGCTTTTAAAAGGAATGGGAAATGACCCTCTGATTTAATTCATGTTACACCCAATACACACCTATGATTAATTGAGAGACTATATTCAACCCCTTTGTGCATTTTGCCTTACTTTGCACCCAGATTATGCACCATTTAAATAGCAAAGTGGAGTTGGACACGATCTAAATGCACTTGCGCCGTGGATCATAGACCGTGTGCAATAGATTTGGCTCGTCCTTGTTTGACCAACACTGAGCAGACATACCCCCCATTGCATCAGCCTTTCATATCAGGAGAAATGTTCATTTTCGGGCGGATACAAATATTCTTTTTTAAAGCCTTCATCGACTGTTACCGATGACATACAGATATTAATGTGCTTCCCTAGTTCCCCAAGGCAAATAACTTATTTACCATACAGTTTTCTGAAGTAGTATAATACATAACAAAACAGAAGCACAATTTCAGTGCCCACAGCCCTCATAAACAGACTTTGGAACACTTTTATTGCACCTGACAAATATTGTTTTGTAGAAGTGCACCATTGGGGCACCACTGGGGAGAATAGTGCAATAAATTTTGCTGGCACAGACACTGATCAGAAAACAGTGTAGCTGTTAGTTTCTCCGTATCCTGCTTCCTGCAGGTACTGCTCAATGTTAACTGTCCCCGACGCCTTGAGGACTTTGTCAGAGGCGCTTTTCTCTCCTGAGGCGAGCTTGCGGCTCACCTCTGCCAGAGTGGGTCGATCCTGTTCCTTCCACTGGCAACAGCCCTTAATGACGGAGTATCTGAGGGAGACAGAGAGGAGTCTGAGCTTTACAGCACATTTGTTGAAGAGAGGAACTCTGCTTCAGGTTCGGTTGTGTGTTATCTGCAGCGTGCAGTGAATACTTACAGTGTGTTGGAACAGTTGGAAGGTTTTTTCAGATTTTTCCCTCGTTGATGAAACTGCAGAAGCTCATGAACTGGGATTTCTGCAAACGGAGCTTCACCTGGAATGAAAACAATAAATAATATAGGCAGGAGAGTGGGATACGGATAAGAGCCGCTGTCAAGGTGTAAAATGGTGTACTTTCACATTGTAATATCAATATTTATTGTGCTATTAGTACATTTTCTGGAAAAATCAGTTAGAGCTGCTATGATTAGTTTATTAGCCGCTTGAAAGAAAATTAGTTGCCAACTATTTGACAATTAATCGTATGTCATTTTACAATAAATATGTCAAACATTTGATGGTTCCAGCTTCGTAAAGCTACTACAAATTTTAATGTCCACCACCAGGTCAGATTCTCTGTGAAATCCGATGAAATGAGCCTGTGTTTACATTTTCCGAGCCAAACTTACAGTGAGTGGTACGTTAGCCAGTTAAAAGGAAGAAGGGGGAGATTTTTATTTAGGTAATTTTATTTTTGATGTTAAATTTTGTGGTTATGGCAGAGGAAATACCACTGCTTTTGTCCACATGTGCCTCTAAAATCAACACAATATCAAAGTTCCTTGTGACTTTAAATGTGAGGATAATGTGGAGAAATGAAGCGTCTTTTAGTTTTGGACAGTTGGTTGGACAAAAGAGGCAATTTGAAGACGTTGCTTTGGGCTCTGGGAAATTGTAATGATGACATTTCATAGACTAAATGATTACTCGTGATCAGCAGATTATTGTATTTCCAGGTTTATTTATCATTTATATTCCCAAAAGTTAAATTCAACTTACCCAGTGTTGCCATTTCGTACAGCAAGATGCCAAATGACCAGCTAGAGGGAGACAAAGAGGCAAATAATGGTTACAGTCAGTAAATGCTCTTGAAAACACAAACCTTTCAAGCCTGTCCGCAGACACAACTGTGTCTTTATTGGGAGGATGTAAACAAGACCAAAGATGAAAACAGAGATACTCACATGTCGCTGCTCTGACCAGCTGGTCTCTTGGCTAACAGCTCTGGTGCCTGCCATTTCTTCATGCTGGGATCATCTCTCTGAGTGGCTCCCTGGTTCTTCCTGGTGTAGACGCCATGCAGACCCCAGAGCTTGGCTGTAAACTCCTTGGTGATCAGTACGTTGCGGGCACGAATGTTTCCGTGGAGGAGATCTTTGCTGTGAAGGAATTCCTAATTGGACAGCGAGACAAGGAGCATTTCTGGATTAAAACACATATATCTCATCTATGCTGAAGTATATTAGTATGGTATATATGACTTTTACTGTAGTGCAACCATGAGGCTGACATGCATGGTTACAGGATTGCTTGCTGAGAACGTTTGTCACAGGATGAACTGAAAAAACTTTGGTGATCCCCCCAACTTTTCATCTATAGCACCATCATCAGGTTAAATTGTCCATTTTTCCAGTAATTTACCTATTTATCACTAAATAACAGCAAAAATTATTATCATTCAAAGCCAAACGTGGTCTAAATAAGGTGAAGACATATTTATTTGCATACTAACCAGTGCTGAGGCCACCTGACTGGCCATAGTAAATATTCGTCTCTCAGTCATCTCGCATGGAGGAGTCACATTTTCCTGAGAAAACAGCATACAGAGAAGTTGGCTTTTCATTTGGAAGATGACACAATTATTTTTGGCTCCTTTATGGGTGAGTTTTTTTTGTTTTTTTTTTGCTTTACATATATTGCTTGATGCTCAAAGGGAGAATTCATCACTTTTTATGTGGATATCCAGTCAGTGTTGGTGGTAAATGTTGTCGACTGAAGCTATAAATTCCCGCTGCTGCTATACTGACCAAGAAAATTGAATTCTCCTGCTGCAAAATGTGTTGTTCTTAAATGTTCTTCCATTTAATGATGTCACAGTGATGTAGTTGGTGTTAAGGAAGAACTACAGGCTGTTTCAGCTTGGATTTCTTTTCTGAACCTCTGGGTAGCCAGGGGGCATGCAAGATGAGTATTTTTGTCACCTAACGCTATGTTTTGGTTAACAATAGCTATAGGCTAAGGTGGTGACACACAGCAACATGGGAGTGGGCATCAGAAGCTTGAGCACATTGCAGCCTGGCGCATGTAGGCACTGCTCAGGTACTCAGCTTTTTTGATCAATATAGCACACACTGAGGACTTTTCTTGCTTCAACTGACAAGTACAATCAATACTGACTGGGTATCCATATAAAAAGTGTGGAATTGTCCCTTTAACGTACATTGCAGCAGTATAACTTCTGCGAATATATACCTGTCTGCATCTCCACAGGAAGCTGAGCAGGTCTCTGTTCTCCAGCTCTTCCACGACTGTAACCAGAGGAGCTCGAAGCGAGACCACTCCGAGAAGCTCTGGCAGGAAGGGATGAGGTCCCAGCTGGGCCAGGAAGGATGCAAAGCCCAGGAAGTTGTGTCTCTCTGTGGCATCAGCAGAGTCTGTGAAGGACGACAATGAGAACTCAACAGTTACAAAAACCCTGTCCTTCAGAGCTCTTCACAACTTGCATTAAATTCACGTTTCTCACCATTCAGGACTCGCAGCACCACGTTCCTGTTCTCCATACGAGCCCTGTAGAGGGACACGGAGGAGTCGGAGCGCAGGGAGAAGGCAGTGGGCAGAGGGGTGACCAGGTTGAAGGACTCGGGCAGCCTCTTACGGGGCAACTCTCTGGGCTGGACAATGGGTGTGAAACTGGGCGTGAAGTCCTGCGGTGGGGGGCTAGGCGGGAAAGTGGGCGTGACCACTGAGGTGGTGAGGTTTTTGGAGGCGTAAGTGTTTCGGGGGGTGGAAGGTGGAGTAGCTGCTGGGCATGTCCAGAGCGATGCTTTCATGTTCCAAGACATTGATACCTGGTGGAGCTGTGGACAGAGAGTTAGAGAGGGAGAAAGAGAATGAGATTAATTAAGTGCAAGGATTTACATGAGAGTAGGTCAGCAGAACTTTTTATCTTTGTGTAGTGCTGGAAAAAAAACTGAAACTTAGATAGATAGAGCACTTAATTGATCACAGGGGGGACACTGACCCTTCTCCACCCCTTTTTGCTCTGTTTCAATATTAGTTGAGCAAGCTTGATACTCAAGAAAGCCTCAGTCAACTATCTCCTTTGTTGTTTCCTTGTACATAATATTTTTTTTCCAGGAAGGTGAAGTCAAGTATGAATATCTTATGAGTATGACTCATTGTGTTGATTGACATGTTTGATGTCAAACCCTGACAAGAAGGGTTTAAAATTTGCACTCAACAAGCTTATTATTCATAGTTAAACAGAGAAAGAGATTTTTAGTGTGTTATTATCATTCCTATGCGTGACATGTAGAAGGAGGGACAGACAGGCTAATTTTTGTATCACGGGATAAATGAGAATGTTAGTAAGAGAGGAGGCTGATCTGATTTATGTGACAGACTTTCACGCTGTGAAAAGTGGAGTAGGAAGGAAAAGACAACTTTGAGCTGAGGAAATCAGGATGATTCTGATCCTGTAAATGTGTATTTCACACTAAAAGAGTTTAAATGTGCTTGAGTCAAAGTACAGATACTCCTGGTCAAATATTACTCAACTACAAGTGAAAGTTGCTCAGTCAAAATTTTACTCAAGTTAAAATACTAGAGTACTTGCTTTTAAAAATACTTATTACAAAGTAGATTTTCTAATATCAATACCACGATGCTACACAAAGCCTATAGAAACACTTATGAAAACTTCAGCATAGAAATGCAATCAAAAACAGCTACTGTCATTTTCTGACGCAACTGTATGAAAATCACAGCTTAAGATTAGATTGAAGCCAACTGTAAGGAGTTCTCCGAGTCTGTTAAATAATTGAGATACTCAAAAAATGTACTTAAATACAGTACTCAAGTAAATGCACTTTGTTACTGTCCACCACTGGTCCCTAGCAGGAGCGGTTCATGTTTACAGACTACCAACAATTTGAGAACGTTGATAGAGCGATGACATATAGACCGTATTTCATATTTCATACATTTTTCATCCCCTATAATATATACAATACAATAAAAGTTGGACAAAGATAAAACTTAATTTCACTTTCAGTGTATTCTGAACTGCAGAAAATCACATATAAAGTTGAGGGACTGGTTTCACTGTCAGTTGTTCATATTTACTCGCCTGGATTCTGTCTGCACTGTAAATACACCGAGCATGTTTAATTTATAGAAACATAACTGAGAAAAAAAAAAAAACAGTAGAAAGTGCACACAGTATCTCGCTGTTTTCATTGGAAGACATTTTTAAAACTGAATTATTATATTGTCAGTAATTTAAAGGCATACATGGACTTTAAATGAAAAAGGTTCAAACATAAGTTGCTGTATTCATATGTATAGATAGTAAAAACAGTATTTTACAAACCTGAATTGTTCTGTACGAATATTTTGATAAGATTTGTACATTTCTAAAGGTGCATGGGTCATTTTTTCTTGTTTTTTGGTAAAAGAAAACAAGGATACCACGCGTGCAGGGTTAAGGGCAATTAAAAAGGTGCTAAACAAAGAAAAAAACAAATGCATAGAAAGTTGGCCAAAACAAAACTTATGTCTAGTGTCTTACCATCAATGCCCTGCAGAATTCTCCTGGTGGTCGGCTTTGAGCCCTGTGGACGGATGCGATCGACTTTCTCTGGACAAAAGCGCAGCAGGAGGATGAAGACCAGAGTGACCAAGAAGCTGGCCAGCAGCAAGATGGGCACAATGATCACTTCCTGCTCGTACACACGGATCTCTGCAAACAGGAACACACACAGAGAGAGTCTGAGATACAGTGATTTAACTTATCCTTTTTAATTTAAACATAAAATATGCCAGCTCTGCTGCTAAGGGTCTTGCTCACATTAAAACAAAACAATCTCACATCAGTTTGATGACGTGGGATCATGGGAGGTGTTTTCTTCATCTTTAAACAACAGCTGATGAAAATCTATCTGACATGACTCATGAATCAGATAATCACTTTCATGGACGAGGTAATGTACTGAAGTTTTATTCATGTCACGTCCACCAAATTCCTTCCTCAGTCTCTGATGTATCCAACGTTTTCCTTGAAGTTAAAGCAACCAGGAACGAGCTAGCAGTGGCTAGCAGGTAAAGCAGTTTACCTCGAATAAATTATGTATTTCTCTGCACTTTCACACAGTTGGAAACTATTTGGATGATGTATTTTCACAATTGAACAAATATATTACACATGTCTAGTATTTTTAAACATTTTAATGCAGAAATACTGTTTGTCATAGCTTTACATTTCTTTTCTTTTTATGCCTTTGCGTCAGTGATAGCGGTGGCGAGTTGACTGTCTCATTCTTAAGAATGCCTTGAACTTCTTCAAACTTGGCACAAATGTCCATTTGGACTCAAAAATGAAGTCAAAGCTGTCAAAGGTCACTGTGACCTCGTAAAAATGATGGAGGAAATTTGGCACAAGTACCCACTTGGACTGAAGCTGGTGGCCAAAGGTCAAAGGTCAAGCTCAGTGTAACCTCACAAAACATATTTTTATCCGTAACTCAAGAAACGATGTGATAATTCTGACATAATTTCACACAAATATCTAAAAAGCTAAAATGATGAGTGACGTTTTATATCCTGAAGGTCAAAGGTCAGCTCCACTGTGACATCATAATGTTCAGCTCTCTATCAGTCCTCTGTCCTCTGTAAAAGTCTCTAAGTGTAAAGTGTAGTGAATAGTGAGAACTTCTATTTTGCCAAAAATATACACTTAACATTTATTAAATTCCCTCAAAGTTACAGGCCAATATAGAGGTAATTTCAATAATAAATTCCTTCAAAGTCTTCACTACATATATTATGTGAGACAAACAACCACGAGGTTGTAATTCTAGTTCATCTTATTTTGTGTCTATTTGACTGTGCTGTTTTTTCGATCAGTGCTCTGCTGAGCTGACCTGTTTTTCTCGTCCCACACATTTCATTGTACAGGTGTTGGCCCCATGTTAACCCTACATAAGACTAATAAAACTGAACTTGAACTTGATTGTCTGGGCCGGTATGTCAGCTGTTCGTCTGTAAACTCAGGTGAACACTGAACGAGGACTGTTAGATCAGGTGAGCGTGCAAAAATCTTCCGCTGATAAAAACTCACCACAGATCGTATCTCCATGTTGGCAGTGGAAGTCTGCTTCTGATAATGACGACATCCTGACGCCTGTAAAAATTAAAGAATATTTGATTCACTTGTGTCCATTCTTCGCACACATTTCACACAGTCTAACTTTGTTTTTCCACAAGCTTATAGCCTCAGAATATTTTCTATTTACAAAAAAACAAACTTTTTTGTTGAGGGTAAACAAACAGACGTAGATGAATAAAAACACCAGACAAAGAGACGGTGGTAGTCTTGAAACCCAGCTTGTCTCTGGGCTGAATCTGTGAATAGTAACATGAGTCTTTACAAGGTATCCAGTATGAGAAGGTGTCTGAGCGAACGTGTAACTGAGACCAGGAACTTCAGCTGTTGTATCACCGTCTCTGAGGTTTGCCAACCAGTCAGTTAAAAGTCTCTTGCCAAATTTAATCTTTCGTTATACAAAACTTTGGTCCTGTAGGACTTACCTACTCAATTGCCCATTTAATCATTTATAAATATGAGAAAAGCATATAAAATGAGAGCTAGCCGATTAATTGGGTATGCCTGTTGTTAAGAACAGATATTTTATTAGAAAGTTTTAGCTCAGGCTGTTTAAGCAGAGAGAATTTCAAACTGAATGGACAAAAATGTTAAATGTAATCTTGTGTTTATTGACACAACAAGATAAACTGGGATTACAACAGTGCTTTGTTTTTCTCTGTTCCTTTAGTACAAAATGTTTCAACTAAAACGGTTGGGGAAAACAAAAAGGTGCATTGTTTTACTCATTTAAATTCTTAATTTTACAGGTCAGACATAATTTTCACCAAACACAACTCAATCAAATCAACAAACGTAAACATTCACAACAGGAAGAGCAAATAATCTGAGTAAAATAAACAAATCAGCACAAATCAAAATCAACCTACACATCCTGTCCTCTGTTCTTACTTTGCTGGTTTCAACTTTTGCTCGTGGATAATACTGCTTTTTTGCTTTGCGCATGATTTGACCCCTTTTGAAGTCGACCAGTTCTTTAAATTTTAGTGTTTTTAATCTGATAAAGTGGTTTTATTTACAATTCTCATAGCTCTTTTTGAAGGATGAAAGTTGGATAATAGTTTGTGCATTTCCACACACGTCTCCATAGTAGGTTATATATAGAAGTATGAAAGAACAGAATAAGCTATATAATGAAGACTGATTTAATATATCTTTGACTTTATATAATATTGCAATTAATTTGGATATTTTCATTCTGGTATTATTTTTATGTGGCTTCCAGCATGATTTATTATCTACAATTACTCCAAGAAACCTAATTTCCAGCCACTCTTTCTATTTCTATATTCTGTGAAACAGCCTTTCTATGATGATCATGACACAGAAGTCGGTGCTTCTGTAAATTTAATGGCACTTTACTTTTTTTCAAATCTGTCCCTTTAACAAAAGTAACTGAGTAGGCGTCCTTTAGGACTTACAGCACAGACCTCCAATGTGTGAAGTGACACTTATGAGCCAGTTTAAACATAAGACACACCCTTCACCAAAGCTGTAAACAGAAAACATCTCTAACAGGGGGAATCTTTATGCTGTATATCTGAATTCAGAGCTGCTTTAAATACAGCATATGAGAACAGAGTGACACTGCAGCCACAAAGGGAAACTCCTCATCCTTTTACATCAGATCCAAACATCTCTGAACCTGTTCATCTGCATTTTTTTGCTGCATAAATGCTAGAGTTGTACAACACACCCAAAGGGCAAACATACATGGCAAAAAAACAGCACCTGCTTCTGTATCACGATCATCACAGAAAGACTGTCCCCGGAGGAGTTTTATTAGATTGATATCATGCAGAAACATCCGCCTCAGAGCTCCTTTAACAACTCATTACATGACTTAAAAAACAGTGTAAAAGAAAAGACATAGTGGATAAAATCCTTACCTCAGCTCCCTTCAGTTGAGTCTAAAATCCCACAGAAAAGGTTGGATCTTGTTATTCCAGGCTCATGTTTCCCTCCTTCACTCAGTCAGACACTCTTCATACATCCTCTTATCTCAATGTGGAGTCCGGCTTCAGCTTTTCTGCTCAGATCCTCATTGTCTCTGTTTTTCTCAGGTGATTTGTCCGGCTCAGGGGATCAATGCGTTCCTCTCTGTTTGTCAGTGACTTCTTAACTCCACCCTCCTCCTCACCTACACCTCATCCTTCTTCCTTCTTCCTCCTTTCTGTCTCCCTCCTTCTCAGTTTAAAAGGTGATGCATCACTCTGATATCAGCTTTGTGGTAATCCACTCTTGTCCTGCCTCTCTTACGGTTTGCTCCACCGCGCTCTGTGATGATTTTTTTCCTCAGAAGTCGACACATGTCACCTACTCGTGGCCCTGCCTTCCTGCTCTTTGTTTAGGAAAACTGGTCCTGCCACTCCTTGTCATTTTTAGTCCTTTTGTTAAGCATGTTTGGTCTTCACTGCACTGGAAACTCGTATGACAAGCTCTGCAGTCTCTGGAGTATCTAGTCAGCAACAATTAACTGCATTTCTTTCCAGGTGCAGGCATTAAACACACCACATCTTGAAAAATACATAAATATAATGTATAATTACAGTGGTTGGAGAAGTACTTAAATCCTTTGATTAAGCTGTAAAGTACTGATACAACAATGTAAAATTTATCACCAAGTCCTGCATTAAATATTCTCCTGAAGTAAAAGTTTCGACGTATCAAAAGTAAAAGTATTCTGCAAAAACCGAGGCCCATTTAAGTATAAATTATTAAATATTATAAGGTTGTTAATAGTTAGGTATCAATGCATAGATTCATTTTACTGCAGTCGAGGTGGAGCAAGTTATAACACGAAGAAACTTGCCATGAGTAAAATGTTGCCAATACTTTGTTGTATTTTTTGTTTATAGTAATATTGTAGTGTTTTAACTATGCCACTGAGCCATGAATTGAATATTGTGGTGTTTGATTGATCTGATCTGTTTATAACTGATTGGTGATAGATATACAAAACATACAAAAAAAAAAAAAAAAGCACTGTCCATCTCATGTTGTGACTCATTTGATGTAACATTTGACATTTATCTTATAGCAAAGACTTCAACCAGCCATCTATTATCCCAACCACATCCTGTTTAGTGTTGCAAGGATGCAGAGCTTATCCCAGCTCACACTGGTAAAGACGGGGGTTACACCCTGGCCAGCTCGTCAGTCTACCACAAAGCAAACAGAAGAAGACAAACGCATTTCCACAAACATGCATACCTATGGGCAATTTAATTTCCAATCCATCTAACCCGTGTGTATTTGGACTGTGGGAGGAAACTAGTACAGTGAGGCCTCTGTCCCAAACTCACGACCTTACTAAGAGGAAACCAAAGTTATATTAATGTTATATTAATGTATTAAGTGACAAAACGAAACCTAATCTTGATGTGTTGTAATGAACATATGCACGGTCATACACCACATGACACTCAAAGCAGCTGCTAAGATGCTAATACCAGCATGCTAACATGCTCACGGTGGCAACATGCTCGTGTTAAGGAGGTATTTTCTTTCAGGAAGAGGCACATCCTTGGTGTAAGAACGTAAGAACGCAGAAGACCCAAGCGTCTGTGTCACAGTTCTTCATACCCCAATCATCTCCTGAGACTGATACGGTGTGGGACATTATGCCATGATTGATTCAATTTCCTATCTGGTTGTGCTTTTGCCAGAAGATGTCAGTGCATGGGCATAGCCTATTTTAGTAGACTATTGTGGTTTGATTGATTGTTTAGGATGTTGAGTTTTTAAAGTCGAATGAATGATCATTTATTTAATATATACGGCAGTATTAGCCAATATAAATATTATATATGGCCATTTAAAGAACAAATCATACTAATGGATTAACAGTTAATAAATAAATAAATAAATATTGTTAAGAGAAACTTATTTTGATATTACATTTCCTAGATTAAAAATGTTTGTAGAGCTTTTTGTGTATTCTATGTCAAAATGTTTACATTTTTGAGGAATACAGTGTTCAGTGATCATTACATAAATTCTTTTATTAGTGTGGTTTAACTGTTTGGATGACCTGACTTCCTTTCAAGTTTATAAGTGTTTTTTTTTTTTGTTTGTTTTTTTTTTCCTCTTTAAGTAAAAATGTCCCCAGGGTTCACAAAGAGAGTCCCTACAGCAAGAACAGTTATGCACTTTAAAAGTTACATTAAGTTCTCAATTTATTTAGTTTATGTTTTAAAAGTTCATTGTTGCACACTCCACACAAACAGATCTCCTTTAGGTGCTAGTGCTACTGCCATGTGGTAGATCATACAGTATCTCATTAACTAGGTTAACTGATTGTGCAATAACAAAGTTGTGTGCATATCCTCATAGTATGTTAAATAGGGATGCATGTAATTACGGCTTTATGTAGCCTAATTAACAGCACTTTATATGCAACAATGTTGCACAATAAAGAATGTGTTCATTGGTAATAAAGCATTTCAAGCTTTAAGTATGACTTATGAAGTATGAAGTATGAAGAAAGATATTGCTTTCTTGATCACCCCCCACCCCCGTGGTGGGCGTCCCTTATTTTCATTTCTGAAAGGTGGCAACCCTAACTAAAACGTGCATCATATCCTACGTCTACAACTCAGTGCCTTTTCCTTCAAAATTTTGTTGGTGGCTCTTAAATCTCCATAAGCTGGCTATGGATGCCAAAGTCTCAGAGGAACATAGAAAATTGTTCAGTTGTGGCTCCAGACAGTTTTTTTTTTTTTTTCTTCTTCTTCTTTTTTTTCTTTTTTCGGCCCTTTTGATGGTAAAGGTTGCTGATCCCAGCCCTAAAGGAACAGTCAGGGGATTACCAAAATCAGTGGGATTCATCCAATTATTTTTGCCATCAATCGATTAATCACTGAGTCTATAAAATGTCAAGAAAATTGTGGAAAATGCTTTTGCTTGAAAATGACTGAGACACTTAACTGATCATAAAATTAGTTAGCTAAACAACTAATTAACTAATAGTTGCAGCTCTATGACTGAATGCTGTAGTTTATGATATATTTTAGTTTGGACCAACAGTCCCACCGTCCATGGAGCCGCTGTACCAACATGACTAAAATATAACATCACAATGCAGCAATTACATCCTTTTCATGCGTTTGTAGTTCAGTAGAAAAGTTAACCAGCTTCATCATCTGGAAGTTGTCAGTGGTCTCCTTAATATGCACATAATTAAGGGTACAACTTGTATGTTACATTATTTACAATACTGTTTGTACTTAAGATCTATTGGAAATACACTGTTTTCTCTGAGAAGGCACAGTTGAAAATGACACTTGAAGAATCAGGGAAAAAAATCACTCTAATAAGATGCAAATTCAAAACTCTGTGAGCACACCAAAAGTGTTTGAAGGCAGGCAGTTTTTTTTTTTCCTCTCTCTCACAGTTTGGCAGCTGATTTGTTCGGCTGAGGTCCCAGCCACTTCTCTCCTGAAACAACACAAGAACAAAATGAGACTGGGCAAGAATCTCAAGACAGCTTCAGCTAATTGTTAATGAGATGCTGAACTTTGCACAAAATCACAGAAACAAAAGAGAAAAAGCTGCAACACAGTTTATGATGTTGTCAAACGTTTGTCAAAGATTCAAAATAAAAACTGTCTCTTGTCTCCAGTGTGTCAGTAACACTATATTTACATTTTAGACATTTCTCTAATGCTCTTATCAAGGGTGCGTTAGTAGATTAAAGGGCCAGTTAAGATTATTTGACGTGGGGTAGCATGAGGTACTTATCGACAGCAGGAGTACCAGCATGGACAGAAAAATCACCATTACATAAGCCAAATGTCCGTCTCTCCAAACTAACCAAACTCCACTGGCAAAATCACTAATTTTACCTTGCAGAACATGGGAGTTGCTGTTTTACTGCTACCTTGATCGGTTTGTTTGTTTGTGTGACTTTGGTATTTTAAAAGGTTAGTCTGGATTCATCGGAAGTCACACAATAACACAAACTAACTAACTGATCAATGCAGCAGTGGACTGGCATCTCCTGTGTTCTGTGAGGTAAAATTATTTATTTTGCAAATGGAGTCTAGTTTTTGGTATTCGGCTGATTTAACAGTGGTTTCCTGTTGGTATAGGCTGTGTGATGGCAAAGTAAAGAGGTGAAAATATTCTAAAAAATAGTATACACTTGAACTAGTATAGATTTTTTTTAGATAGGCTGTTTTTTAATTAGCCAAAGCACCTTTTGTTGCTGACCCTGTCCACAGCAGTATATTGTGAGTGCTTCCATGCTGGCACCTCATAAAATCCCACTTAAACTATGCCTTTATGCTATCTCAAGTTTCATTTTAATCTTTTTATTATCACTCTTATATTATGTGTGTTTGTGTTTGTGAATGATGCACAGTACAATCGTTTTCTCACCGATGCAGTGGGCCATGAGCTCAAATCTGTCAGAGCCGAAAAACATCTCTGGTTTTCCACTGACATGACACAGCATCATGGGTAAGCCAAACGCCTGAGAAGAAGCAGCAGGAGAGATTCTGTTTATCATGTCTTGTCCCTGTTGCCTGAATCTAAGAACTGAAGGACAACTGACCTCATGATCAAGTGCTTCCTGTGTTGCACTTTTCAGCTTGTCTTTGATCTCCTTTGAGGTGTACAGCTTCAGCGCTTCTTTAATTTCGCTGTCAGACAGTCCTGCTTTCAACCCTGCCTGCAAAAAAATAAAAAATAAAATATTGAGACAAAACTGAGCAGAGCTTCTTAATCTTCTCAGACACAACCAGGCTGCATAAGTTGGTACCTCAGACAAGGACGCTGGCTCGGTGATGTCTTTGTCCTCAGTCCAGATTCGTCTCCACAGCTCCCGGGACACCTGCTCCAACTGCTTGTCTCCACTCTTCTCAATCTCTTGTACTGCTGTCACAAATCGCATTGCAGACAAGGACCCTTGGAGAAGAAAACAGAGGAAGACCTGAACCCTCAATAAAGAAATCGTACCAACCACAGTCTTCTGGAAGGCTGAATTACCAACTTAGCAAAGTGGACAACTAGCCCCAAACCCAGAACCCCGAGGACACCCAAAAGCTCCAAGGTTCACCAAGTGTTGAGATGGGAATGGAGAACCAGTTTCAAATTGTCCAATTCATCAGTCATATGTGTAAGGGTTCCTACACCTTTTCCAAAGTCAAATTCAATCACTTAGAGCTGTGGCAAGTTACATATTCATACATAGACTCAAAGCAATTATTTCACTCCTTTTTCACATTAAATCAGATTTTATTGTGCTATTAAAATTATGTTTTGGGACAGCATTTTACAGAAGGGAGACGAATTAAATGAAAACACAACAAAGTTCCATGTTTCAAAATGTGCCACCTCTCTGTAAGAAGACTTGGCGTCCTACAAAACCCGACTGAGCCAAAGTAAATTTATTCCTTTATCTGAAGAGCAAACTCTTCAGTCAGGTAGCAATTTATTATGAATGCAATGCAATTACAATTTTAGGTGGTTTCAAGCACTTTATCCAAAATCCAAGCACTACATTAAAATTCAAGTGTTTTCAAGGACTTCCAGCATCTGTATGAACCCTGTTATATTGACGCTGCCATATTTTTCCTGACAGTTCTGCTTTGTAAAACAATGACATCAAACATGTGCATCTTCATTGCTGGAAACTTGGAACAATGGTTTGAAAATGGTCCAAAGCTTGGCTTCATGGGGCTTAAATTCCAGGAACGCAAAGTATTTAACACTTCGCTTTGACTGCTTCCTAATCGAACACCAGGTCCATTTACATGAATAAATATCTTGTTATAATGACACTTGTGTAAGACTTAGAAAACCTAAATGAAAATGAACGCTGTACAAATTTCTCACATTTCATCCATTTTAGATGAAGACAAACAGAACCAGTTCCAAACCTAACAGCAGTTAAACAGTGGAGGTTTTGCACCCTTGAACCGTTTTTTCTCATCTCTCTCTACACTGTGTTCAGACTGGGAGGTAATAAAACAGGTGCAATGATGTTGAAAACCTGCATAGGTCTACTTTTTTTTCCAAAGAGAAAATAGATCAGCAATCAATTAGGGAACAGCTAAAGAACTGGATTGATGAGAGGAATCAATAATGGCATTGGTTTCAGTAGAATCTTCCTATCTGTAACTAAGTGGGGACAATTTGGTTGATTGTACTTACATGGGGTTATGTATGGCTAAGCAAAATATCAACTGACATGATGAAAACCTTTCTTTCCTTACTCAGCGTTTTCTTATTCCAGTGAGTGTTGTCAAGTTATTTATTTATCAAAATAGTTGCGGCGATCTGCCTGGAGGTGTGGCTGTGCGCGCTACACCTGATGGCAGCCGACTGCAGAGCAAACGTGTCGGCGGGCGCGCGCTGTGCGCGCTCCTCCATGCCGCGCCTCAGCAGGTGAGCGCAATTGAGGCAATCAGCAGCACACGCCAGGAACTCGAGCAGTATCAGCGAGTGAACCATTCATTTGGCTGGTGAACGGAGCAACAGCAGCAGAAAACAGAGACAAAGAAAGAAACCACGGACTAAAAAACGCATGGGAAAAGGACTGAAACCAAAAGAGGCTACCGGTAAGCTCATGTGTCTCACTGGACGCTGCTGAAGTGTGCTTTCTGGCTGTGTTGCTGAGGACAGGTTTGAATTGTACTGCCTGGTTTGTAAAAGTTAATATTGTTATTTGTGCGGGTAAAAATAAGGTGCAATTTGTGTTATTTTGGTTACCTGTTTATTTGGCTTAAAATATTTATTTACATAATTAGATGAAAAGTCATCCATTGTTTGCTAAAACTTTTGTTTAGAAAATAGTTTATGAATGGCATTAGTTAAATGAGTTTGCTTTATTTTTAATTCATGGGTAAATGCAAAGAGCTAAAAAACTGTTAAAACTGTTAAAAAATACCAATGTAAAATCTGTTTAATGCTTGTAAAATCCGTATAAAATAATTCGGGTAAAAATGAGTTAATTTAAAACATTGTTCTAAGATGTAGGACTAAATTTCTGTTTATTTAAAACCTGATTGAGTATTATGGGTTTAATTAATGATTATGTTTATGCAAAATATACTTACTTTACTAAGTTGGGGAAAGCATATGTATTTATATTTGTTTTATTTTTGTGTTTTAAATGTTTTTCACCTCCCCCCTTCTTCACTGCTTAAATTAAAATAAAGAAGAGATACGAGTGAAATCCTGTTGCAAGTGCAGTCCTTCCTTTTCAAGTGTGGGAAGCCATAGCGTTGAAGAGACACTTGACAGTGAAAAACCGACCACTACGTCGAGGAACCACGTGTGGCAGTGATCAGAGAACACTCCACCTGCGGCCACAACCGAGAGGACACTCCATCTGGGGCCCGGAGGATAAAGCCTGCTGTCCATCAGCCAAAGAGAATAAAATGGCCAAATCAAAAGCACTCGATGAACTGAAGATAGAGAGGACCACAGTTAAAAGACTTTTCTCCCGTCTCACCAATAACATTGCAAGGACCCACATGGAGATGTTTATGGAGGAGTTAAAAGAGAACTTCAAGAAGCTTGCACTAGAGGGCTCCAGAGTTATGGAGGCAAATGAGGAAGTGAAGGCCGCTTACATGGCAGAGTGCGACGCAGCTACTGCAGAGGAGCTGAGCGACCCACTGAGAGCCGACATAGAGAAGACGGAGAGGGAATGTGAGCAGAAGACCAAGGAAATTAAACTCCTGATCCGAGAGACACTCTGGGCCACATATGGAGAAAAAGAACTGTCCCTGGCTCTACAAGTTGCAGAGGCTGAGTGTGCGAACGTCTCCTCCACTCAGCCAGATGCAACTCTGGAGGCATATGAGTTTATGCTGACCCACTTAGAGACGTTGGTACGCAAGGCAAAAGAAGCGCACCAAAACTGGAACCGCTGGGCTCCGCCTGCTGAGCAAAAAGACTGTGACTGCCGAGTAAGAGAGCTAGAGGTGCAATTCCCCAAGCTGGTGTCGCAAAAAGCCTTCTTCATAAAAGCAGCAAGTATAAAGAAGGACACGGAACAAGAACCCACCTCAGTCCGCAGCTTGGCCCCAGTAGCAGCAATAAAACTGAAAGCCACAGCCCTACCAAAGTTCACCGGCAACCAGCGAGACTATTACAGATGGAGAAAAGAATGGGAGGCTCTGCAGAAGCAAGGTGAACTGACTGGCTCCAGAGAGGTGAAGAAGTTCCAACTCCTCGACAGCCTTGACGAGAAAGTGGCCAGAGATTTGCGCCTTCAACCTACAGCTCAGCAGACGAGATCTTCAGAGTCCTGGAGAACCGGTTTGGGAACCAAGCCACCATCACACTCGAGATCGTCGAGGAGCTACAAACAACTCCACCAGTCAGGAGCGACCACCACCCAAGGAAAATCATAGAGCTCATCCGAACTGTGGAAAAGGCCCTCTATGATTTTAATGAACTGAACAATGCAGATGCCATAAAGAACCCACTAGTGATTAAATCCATCGAGAGCAAGCTCCCGGAAACCCTGAAGAAAGACTGGCTCACCTATGCTGCTGACCATGGAAACACTGTCAACCACCAGAACCGCTTTGACAAGCTCATCACATTCTTGAAATCACAAGAATTGATATATGAACAACTAGATCAGCTGAGAGATCCCGTCGAACCCACCAAGGAGAAGACAAAGTTCCTAAAATACGCCAGAACAAAGACAACAAAGTCCAGCAGTGTAATAGTTGGCTGCATCATCTGCGGTGACCCAAAGCACAGAAGGAAACTGTTCTGCAGAAAGTTCAGGACCAACCTAAAGCCATCGGAAAGAAGGGATGCAGCACAACAGCTCGGTGCCTGCAAAAGATGCCTCGAGATCCACAACGGCGACATCTGCAGAAATACTACGTACCTGTGCGGGAATTCAGAGTGCAAAGACCAACACCACTATCTTCTCTGTCCAGTTGCCAGACCCCAGTCCCAAAGAGCACCTAAACCTGGTCCAGGGAGAGCTGAGGGCAAAAGATACACTGAAGCCCAAAAAGAGTTTCTCTCCAAACCTCCACCTGAGCTGGCGCTGCAGTGTCGGGACGCCTTCTGCAACGTCACATCCAGGGCATACAACTCGACTGCAGCTGAGAGAGGCCTTCTGGAGGAGAACGGCTTAAAAGAGTACCCAGTGATCCTGATGCTCCTTAACGTTTCTGCCAACAATGGACAAAACATCAGGACTCTCATCGACCTGGCATCAGACGAGAACTATATAACGCATAGAGCTGCAAGCAAGTTGAACCTCAGAAGTGAAGTTGTGACACTGGTGGTTCACGGCGTCGGAGGGATGAAGGTGTCTGTTGCAACGAAGCGCTACCTCCTCAAGATACGTGTCATCACTCTGAGAGGGACGCTCAAGTCACATCAACTGATCTGTTATGGACTTGATGAAATTGCAGAGATTCACAGGCATGTTCCAGCCATCAAGTTACAGAAGATCTTCCCAGATGTTACCCTCAAAGACCTCACAAGACCCAGAGAAATAGAACTTCTGATCAGCCACAAAGAAGGCCAGCTGGTACCCCAGAAAGTTCGTTCCATCGGTGACCTGGTGCTCTGGGATGGCCCACTTGGCAAGACCGTTGGAGGGACGCACCCAGACCTCTTCGAAGAAGTCACCTTAATGGCCCATACGTCAAAGACACACTTCGCGAGATCCATGAGAACTGCAGCAGTCAAATACAGTGAACTCACCTGCAGAGGTCCGGTCTCCTGCCAGTCTCTCCACTATCCCTGTACCCAGTCCAATACAGCCACAAGCAGCAGAGACTTTCTAAAGTGGTGGAAGTGGGAAAGTATCGGAGCCACTTGTGAGCCGAGATGTGGAGGATGTCGCTGTGGGAACTGCCAACCTGGAGGGAAAAACATGACACTGGCTGAAGAAAGAGAGATGGAGATGGTGAGGAATGGATTGACGTATGTGAAAGGAGATCACCACAGCCCTGAACCACACTGGCACGCCAAGTATCCATGGACAGAAGATCCAGCATCTCTACCCAACAACAAGCGAGCAGTTGAATCTACATTCCTCAGAACCGAGAAGGAGCTGGCGAAGGAACCAGAATGGAAGACAGCTTACGCATCACAAGTCCATGAAATGGTTAATCGCAAAGCTGCAGTGAAACTGTCCAAAGAAGTCCTGCAGAGCTGGACCGGGCCAGTGTGGTACATAAGTCACCTGATCGCACCAAATCCACATTCAGTCTCCACCCCAGTGAGGCTAGTATGGAACAGCAGCCAGAAGTACAGAGGCCTGAGCTTGAATGACATACTTATTAAAGGTCCTGACGTCCTAAACCCAATCAGAGCTGTCCTGCTAAGGTTCCGAGCTGGTGTCTTTGCTGCCCTTGGTGACATCCGCAAAATGTACAACTCCATCTGGTTGGAGGAGAGAGAGGTCCACCTACACAGGTTCCTGTGGCGCGACAGAGAGGATGCTGAGATGGAAGACTTCGCCATAACAAGGGTCAACATCGGAGACAAACCTGCTGGTTGTATAGCCCAGGTGGCCATGCGAGAGACAGCCAACTTACCTCCATTCAGCCACTTTAAAGAAGAGAGACGTGTGCTGGAGGAAGATGCCTATGTTGATGATATCCTGACGTCTCAGAACAACCTCGACCACCTGAAACTCCTCACATCCAACATTGAGCAGATCCTTAAAGCTGGAGGATTGTTCATGAAGCCCTGGGTCTACTCTGCTCAAAGTGGGAGGAAAAAGCTGAGAGATGGAAAGGTGGAGTCTAGGACCATGATCCTACCAAACCAGCTCACTGAAGAGGATAACAAAGCCCTTGGCCTTGGTTACACCACTGAAGATGACAAACTACACGTCATGGTTGCAGTTAACTTCTCCAAGAAGAAGAAAAAAATGCGCCTTGGTCAAGACTTGCTGAGAGAAGAAGTAAGAGGACAAACCCCAGATCCACTCACCAGAAGAGAACTGTTGAGCCAAGTCTCTGGTCTCTATGATCCACTCGGCCTTGTGGCACCTGCAAAGCAGAAGGGAGCCATCCTAATCCGGAGAGCTTTTCAGGAAGCAAAGGTAACATACTGCATGGAAGACACCTGGGATGCTGCCTTGTCGAAAGAGCTCAGAGAAAATGCCATAAAGCTCCTCGAAGTGTATGCTGACCTGAGCCAACTCAGATTCACCAGACCCCTGATGCCGCCAGATTCGTGTGCAAGGCCAAGTGGCATCACTTTCTCTGATGGCAGTGAACAAGCATACGGCACTGTGTTGTACCTACGCTGGAAGTGCAGCCATGGTGTCGACGTGAGGCTTGTCGAGTCCAAGGCAAAGCTGACTCCTCTCGACCACAAGGGTGACCCTGTGAAGGCAGAGATGTGCGGAGCAGTCTTTGCAGCCCGGTTGAAGAACTACTTCCAGAGACACTGCCGAATTGAAGTCGAGAGGTGGTACCATCTCGTTGACAGCCAGACTGTCTTGGGCGCGATACAGCGTGAGAGTTATGGCTACCAGACGTTCTTCGCGAACAGAGTTGGCGAGATCCAGAACAACACAGACATCCGAGATTGGTGGTGGATTCCAGGGCCAGCGAACATTGCAGATATTATCACCAGAGGGGCCAGTCCTGATGACCTAACTGAGGAGTCCGAGTGGCAGTCGGGTCCAAAGTTCCTGGACCGGCCGACGAAATCAGCCAAAGATGTTGCTGCACAAGCAAGAGACAATATCACAAAAATACAGAAGAAAACATTTGTGGCAGTACTCAAGAGGAGGATGTCAAGAGGAGAGTAAGCATGAAAGTGTGGGGCGTGCTTTTCTGCTGTATGTCAAGCCAAGCCATCCACGTCGAGTTGGCAAACACGCTAACAACAGAAAGCTTTCTATTTGCTTACCAGAGGTTCACTTCTGTCCGAGGCCATCCCCAGAAGATCTGGTCCGATCCAGGTACAAACTTCATTGGAGCGAAATCTGTCCTGGAAAAGATGTACACCTACCTGAGACAACAAAACAAAGAATTGCTTGAAGAATATGCTGCCAAAAATGGGACCTACTGGACATGGAGGATTCTCCCAGCCGATTCACCTCACCGAAATGGTGCTGCCGAAGCTGCTGTCAAGGTCACCAAAAGAGCTCTCCAAAGTCTTGGCGGAGGAGAAGGCCTTACCTTCAGCGAATTCCTGACGGTACTCAAATTAGCTGCCAACCTTGCGAACGAGAGGCCTATCGATGCTAGAATCCAGAGCCGTGAAGACCGCATCCACTACATCACTCCGAACACCCTGTTGCTTGGCCGAGCCACACAGAGTGGAGATTTCAAGACATTCGACTACACCATCTACCCCTTCAAAAGGCTACGAGAGATGCAAGCTCAGGTTAGCAACTTTTGGAAGTCTTGGAGCCAACTTGCAGGTCCAAACCTGTTCATCCGCAGCAAGTGGCATACGGCTGAAGGAAACGTTGCCATTGGAGACGTAGTTTGGCTCTGCGACCAAAATGCACTAAGGGGGCAGTTCAAGCTAGCAAGAGTTGTCAGTGTGAACGCAGACTAAAAAACGCATGGGAAAAGGACTGAAACCAAAAGAGGCTAACGGTAAGCTCATGTGTCTCACTGGACTCTGCTGAAGTGTGCTTTCTGGCTGTGTTGCTAAGGACATGTTTGAATTGTACTGCCTGGTTTGTAAAAGTTAATATTGTTATTTGTGCGGGTAAAAATAAGGTGCAATTTGTGTTATTTTGGTTACCTGTTTATTTGGCTTAAAATATTTATTTACATAATTAGATGAAAAGTCATCCATTGTTTGCTAAAACTTTTGTTTAAAAAATAGTTTATGAATGGCATTAGTTAAATGAGTTTGCTTTATTTTTAATTCATGGGTAAATGCAAAGAGCTAAAAAACTGTTAAAACTGTTAAAAAATACCAATGTAAAATCTGTTTAATGCTTGTAAAATCCGTATAAAATAATTCGGGTAAAAATGAGTTAATTTAAAACATTGTTCTAAGATGTAGGACTAAATTTCTGTTTATTTAAAACCTGATTGAGTATTATGGGTTTAATTAATGATTATGTTTATGCAAAATATACTTACTTTACTAAGTTGGGGAAAGCATATGTATTATATTTGTTTTATTTTTGTGTTTTAAAGGTTTTTCACCTCCCCCCTTCTTCACTGCTTAAATTAAAATAAAGAAGAGATACGAGTGAAATCCTGTTGCAAGTGCAGTCCTTCTTTTTCAAGTGTGGGAAGCCATAGCGTTGAAGAGACACTTGACAGTTGCACATTAATTTTCTCTTGATTAACTGATCAATTAATCATTGCAAAACCTCAAAAATCAAAACGTACTTTTAAGATCTTCATTATTTTAGCTGATATTGTGTTTACTTGGTGCAACTTCCTAAACAAATGTATGTGTAATTAAATTACCAAACAGCAGACAAGCAGAGTCCCTGCAGGTCATTTTAGTCTTGGTGACCCCACGCAGGTTAATCAGTCTAATCAATACACATCACATGATTTGATCCTCTCAGATGCTGTTTGCATACCTTTATTGAGCATGGCCTCAAACGGATCAGATGGAAGTTGCAAGGGGATGCCAAAATATCCTCCCAAGCGTTTCAAGTCCTGTGTCATGTACAGGAATTTGTTTGGAACCAGACCAGGGGCGTTATTGCCTGTCATGAGAGATAAATATATGAAATATAACAGTACAAACAGTGTCCACACAGCCATGATTTAACATGTCCTGCAATAGTTTACAGGTACCAAATATTTGTTAACAGTGGTGGAAGATGTTCTCAAATATTTTACGTAATTGAAGGTAATAACAAATTGCATTCAATTTTTTTCTTTCCTAAAAGTACAAAACTATTAACCAATACAAAAAAATTTCCATGAAAACATACTTAAAGTAGTCATTATGCACAACAGCCCATTTCAGAGTGATATTATATTATATTATATTTTGTATTTGATATAATATATTATATGAATATTCAATCTAGCATGTGTTTTTTTTCCGATTAGCGGATCGCAGCTATGAAGAACAGACCGATGTGTTGGACGTAGTTCTGATTACGGATTTTTCTGACTTAGTGGATGCAACAAAATCACTTTTAAAACAATATTTTGTGTCAAATTATTGACTTTTTTAGTAAGTAGCCTTGTAATAAGTGGGATAACATAAGTAACATTTCATACATTACCCTTCAGGGAGATTTAAGACTCCTCTTCTTCGCCATGTCGGGGTTTATTTCGCCATAATGACCCACTCACTGTACATAACTGTTACATACAGTACCTGTCAAAAGTTTGGACACACCTTCTCCTTCAATGTTTTTTCCTTTAATTTCTGTTATTTTTCTACATTATAGATTAATACTGGAGACATCAAAACTACAAAATCTGGATTTATGTGGAATTATGTAATAAGCAAAAATGCTAGAACAAGGCAGAAATATGTTTTGCCTCACTAGACTACTGCACATTGTCTCCTGGACTTGTTATCAAAGATTTAATACTAATAATGTTTTTAATAAATCTTTGATTGCAAAGACAGAAGACAGTGCGTGAGAGTCTTTTTGCTTTTTATTTTTGACACGTGGTCTTCTGTTGACCTACAAGAGTGCAAAAGTGTTTTGCCAAGTAGCCACCTTTTCCTTTGAATGGCAGTTTTTCACACTATTGGTATAATCTGAACCATTTCTTATAAAAATAAAGAAAAAACACTGAATGAGAGGTGTGTCCAAACTTTTGACTGGTGATGTATATTATTCTGTTATCGGCTGTTATGCATAATGAGTATTTTAAGTATATTTTTATTTTAATAGTAAAAAAAAAAAAAAAAAAATCTTATTCTGAGTGTTATTAGATTATATCTATTGATGAATTAGTGTGTGTATGACTTTAATGTCGGTAAAGGCAAGGCTTATTTTAAATACTTTATATTACTAGCGTGTGAATTCCCCCTCATGCATTGTCTTATCATAACAAATAAATCATATTTCATGTGTAAAATATATGTTGGATTATTAATGTGAATCTGCAAAGAAACTAGTAAATTAACAAATAAATGTAGAGGAATAAAAAGTATGCATGTGCCTCGAGTAACAGAAAATAGATTTATTCACGTAAAGTACAAGTGCTTTAAAATCGCACTGAAGTACAGTACTTGAGTAAATGTACTTAGTTACTTCTGACCCGTGTTGATGTACCTGATCCGCGAAGGATGCCTCCCAGAAAAGCAGGTCGCAGTTTGACCTCTATATTCCACACATGTCTGTAGCGGCACAAGACCTGTAAACACGTGTTTACAATCTTCATTTTAAGCTCTAAAGGCTGTGTTTGATTTTGAAGCCGGGATCAAAAAGAAAACAAACCTCAAAGCTCAGCCAGCAGTACGGAGACAGCACATCGTAGAACAACTCGATCACTTTCTTAGACGTCATCCTGGAGGTCAGAGGATCTCACTTTTATCCGCAGTAACAGAAAAGTTAACTGTTAAATAATGTGTGAGAATGACTGTCTCAGAGCTGTTCAGTGTGTCAAAGTTCACCTGCTGCTCGGGTGTTTAGGTTTAATGTTTCATTAAAGAGGCAGATAACAGAAGTCCCTGTGATAGTTTTAACAGAAGGCGGCTGTCAGAGCAGAATTAGCTAAAAGCGATGTTAGCATTTGATAAAATGAGACGCTTTCAGTTAGCTGCAGTTAGCTTGAGCTGCAGGCGACAAGGATGAAGCTCAGTAATAAATGTCTGTTTAAACAAACCACACCGCCACTCTGGATCAACTATAAACCCCTGTAAAACATTTACCCGTGTTGTATCTCCATTACCTGTGTCACTGCCTGGAAGTTAATCTACTGTCATAATTTCACACCACATAATACACCAGTTTGGAATAATAGGTACATATTGCTTAGGAGAAAATCCGTGCATATCGAGGAATGGAGATCCAAGGGTGTCTGGGCTATTGCTCATTTTTTGGATGATACTGGAAACATTCTACAACATTAGGATTTTTGTACTAAATACCATCTTCAATGTCATGTTAAACATTATGAAAGGATTGTAAAAGCCATACCAATTTCCCTGAGGACCATGGTTAGTGAAGACATTAAATACTCTAAGGTCTCACCTGAACTGAGACAGCTCTGCATTGGAGAAGTAGATTTTTATGACTCCAAATGTACCAACAAAACTATCAGAAATATTTTGCTAAAAGAGTTGTACCCTAACCCAGTTAAAAGAATGTATATTCTCAAGGAATTTGGAGCAGAAAAAATTAAAAAAAATAAGAAAGAATTATGTTTCATTTCCACTCCCTCCTAAAGTAAAAGAGATCAACTTCAAAATTTTAAATGAAATTTACCCAACTAACGAATATTTAAGATTAAGATTTAATTTTGATCTGAATAATTGTGTTTTCTGTGAAGAGGAAGTTGAAAGCTTGGAACATCTTTTCTTTTATTGTGATTCAGTGAAATCCTTTTGGAGTGAGATGCAGAGCTGGCTACAGTCCAAGGAAATTGAGTAATCTTTAACAGTGAAAACTATTTTTTTGGGTGTTTTTGTTGATAATAAGAATGTAGACTTTGTTCTTAACACTCTGCTGCTATTTGGTAAGTTTTTCATTCATAAATGTAGGCATTATAAAACCAAACCGTGCTTAACCCATTGGAGGAATGAGTTTAAACTCTGGAGTAAATCACTGAGTCTTGTTAAAGAAAAAAAAGCCCTTAAGTTATTCTCTCTATTGGAAACATTTAAGTTATTATGAGATGGCCCCTGTGTTGTATTTTGTATGTATATTGTTTTGTTTTTGTTGAATGTGTATACATATATATGAATATGTATATTATATTCAATTCAGGCCTTATGTCTTGTGTTGATTTTGCTCAATCTAAGGCAGAATGAATGTATATTTGTATAACTTTTCTATGCCTTGAATGTTTGTGTATAATTTCAATAAAAAAAAAAAAAAAAAAAAAAAAAAAAAAAACCTGTGTCACTGCCCGATTTCCGGAGCTGCCCGATTTGCAGTATGGCCCGTGTGCGCATGCGCGAACGTGCTGCCATCTTGTACGGCAACTCTACTTAGACAAACTTCATTCCGTTGCTGCCCGATTTGCAGTATGGCCCGTGTGCGTAACACCAGTACTTTTACTTGTAACTGAGTAATATTTTAGCAATGTAACAGTACTTTAACTTGGGTAGAGATTTTCAGTACTCTTTCCACCACTGGGTCTTACTGTTTGTTCTGTTGTGTGTTCAATAAAATAAAGAAAATACCTTTAATAACAAAGCAGGATGAAGCCCGGCGCATATCGTCTCGCTCCCTTATTACAGGCAGCGCACAGCACAACACTCAACACAGCACACCATATTTACAAATATACACTAATATACAGAAAAATAATATCCAGGGGTATCTCAATTTAGTTCAGTTCATAATTCATACAATTAATAAAGCCGTACGGTACGTGACGGAATGAAGTTTGTCTAAGTAGAGTTGCTGTACAAGATGGCAGCACGTTCGCGCATGCGCACACGGGCCATACTGCAAATCGGGCGAGAAGGGTCTGTCTGCGGACTGCAAGAGAGAGGCATGTCGTGTAGTGGGCGTGTCGTGTAGTGACGTCACTACAGGACACGCCCATTACACAAGGGGAAATCACGTTAAACCACGCGAGATGTAAAATGAGTCCTCTGCAAAAGCTAGAGAAGACAGGAAGTGAAGTAAAAGAAGAAGAAACCCGCCATAAAACAGAAAAAGAAGAAGAAGAAAAAGAAGACGAATAATGGCGGACCGTATGCAGACAGCGTATTTTATTTATCGTATACATAGTCGTAGCATGGGAGCAGGGAGGGTCGTCACACTGCTCTCTCCTCAGTAGCCTACAAAATGGAGAATTCACAATTGAATTCCCCATTAAGGATGAATAAAATTACTGTCATCACACATTCTTTTACTTTTTTAATTTACTACTTTCACATTCATAATAGTCTAACATAGGCCCCCCTTTTCAAATAAATCTACACATTATGCTCTTACACACAAGCGCTGACATTATCTATTTATTATTTAGCTCATTAATTCTTGTCCTGAGTGTTTTTTCTCGTGGCAGAGTCAAAGAAAAATTTCCACCTCAATCCCTATTGATTCATGGAAAATAAATTTTTCTGAGGCTGAAGTAATGCCAGCTTTTGTAGCCTCATTTGCTACTTTAATATTCATTAAATCCTGCCTTAAAAAATCTTTTCCCACTTGAATAATAATAATAAATAATAATAATAATAATAATAATAATGATAATAATGACAACAACGACATTTGTATGCTTTTGAATACATTCATTATAGGGCAAAGAAGCAAAACAGCTGAATTTTGTGCAGCTGGAACACGTTCAAACTGTGTTAGTAGCTACTTGGGTTCATATCTCTTTAAGAACCGTGTCGTGTAGTGACGCCACTACACGACACGCCCACTACACGGCATTACACGACACGCCCACTACACGACACGCCTCTCTCTTGCAGGCCGCAGACGGATACATTTGAATCGGCAGTGACAAGCTGCCGATTTGCAGTATGGCCCGTGTGCGCACCTATTGGACCCTATTGTAATCCTGCATGTTCTTTTTCTTTCTTTCTGTCTTTCTTTCTTTCTTTCTTTCTTTCTTTCTTTCTTTCTTTCTTTCTTCCGAGGAAATCCTACTTCCCATGCACGAAAAATGACCAAACTTTGCACAAAGGTCCAGTCCCATGTCAGATTGCCTCAGCTGCAAAAACAGGCCAATAGTCCTGATGGTGGCGCTACAGCAAGCCTCTAAAGTTCAAAATTTTGAAAATTCATAACAAATCAACCATATGTGCTACAGATTTACTTTCACCAAAATGTAGCCCCATACTGAAGAAACTTTTGTACATTTAAACCTATTGCAAATTATGAAGTCCATCACTCTGTTTTTTTCAAAAACTGTAAAACTTATTAAACCTATCTCCTCCCACAATTTTTGCTCAATTGGCACCAAACTTGCTACAGAGCATCTTCAGACTGTCCTACACAAACGATCCACACAGATTTTTGATTTATCAAAAATTGAGCCTACAGTGCATCAAAATGTTTGACTGTAAACGCTATTATAAACATATACTACAAATTCTTGCTAACTACATTTTCAATGTTCATGAAAAAAATGACAAAATTTTGGAGTCATGGTAGATGATGTCTGGAAATTATCAGAATTTTATCTCAAAAACTGAATTTTTTACAGCATTTTGAATTTCACTCTCATGCGAACAATTGGAGTCAATGCAAAAATGGCATTTTTAAACACCAGTTTTTCACTTTTGGAGCCAATAAATCATTGTTAAAAACTAATGACCAACATCTCCATGCTGTCTAGATGCAATTTGTGTATTTTGGGATTTTTGTCTCAGTAACTGAATTTTTGACAGCTGTTGAAATCTGCCTTTACATGCGAACAGCTGCTGTCTTGCACACAGGTGACTGGCTTAGTCAATTTGTGAAGCTACAAGTGGTGTTTCCATTTGCCAATTAGCTCAGTGAGATAGAGGATGGTTCTTGGTGTTGAAGGTTGTGAGTTCAAGCCTCAGCTTGTACAACATTTCCATATGAGAAATCTACCCAAACTTTTCACAAAGGTCCAGTCCCATGCCAGATGTCCTCAACTGGAAACACAAGACAATAGTCCTGATGGTGGCGCTACAGCAAACCTCTAAATTTCAAAACTTTGAAAATTCATAACAAATCAACCATATGTGCTACAGATTTGGAACTTTCACTTTGAAATTTGCTTTTCCATGGCATGGATGGCTGCTGCCTGGCACCCTGATCCTTGGCTTAGTCAATTTGTGAAGCCACACATGAGACTGTCACTTGCCAATTAGGCTCAGTGAGATAAAAGATGGATCTCAGTGTCAGAAATTGTGAGTTCGAGTCTCAGTTAGGCAGGATGGACTTTCAAATGTGAAAGCCTTATGTTCAGGTATCATGCTATGTGGATTAGAGACTGCTAAGATTTAAATAATTATGATTCAGGAGTTTTGGAAGAGACAAATACTCTTTATCAACACTTTCCCTGTTATCCCTTGTCTCTTTTCCCTGTTTATTTGGCTTAGCTATCAGTCAATATGCAGAGTCTCTTGTGCCAGAAATTGTGAGTTCAAGCCTCAACTGATGTAAAATGCACATTAGAATGCCACCTTTTTTTCATCTTCCTACACTCTGCTTGTTGCTCAGAATTGCCTAATTTTGCCTAAAATTGCCCGGCCCCGACCATTGCTGCGCAGCAGCTATAATTTGAGTATTTGTAATTAATTACTTCCACCCCATATATGTATGTATGTCGTAAGTCAAACGGAAAAATGAATAAGATTTAAAAAATAAAAATCAACAAAGTATAAGATAAAATTGCTAAGGGGCCTCTTCTGGTAGTCTAATATTTTTTTTAAAATATATAATATATTAATAGTGTACAGAAGATTGCTGTTTTTTCTCAATGAAGTTTGTCTAAGTAGAGTTGCCGTACAAGATGGCAGCACATTCGCGGAAGTGCACACGGGCCGTACTGCAAATCGGGCAGCTCCTGGAAATCGGGCAGTGACAACCTATATGTTCTTCTTCTACTACTATTATTACTAGCCTCCGCCTTCTTCTGTGAATTCATTGGCGGTTTACAAGACAACCTATAGATATATTACCGCGACCTACCGGACTGGAGTGTGGAGGAATTTAAAAAATACTCCTTTTTTTATAACTTAGTCTTTTAAATAGATAAAAAATATATATGTACTTACTACTACTACTATTATTATTATTATTATTTCGTTGTTGTTAGTTTATTTATTTATTTATTTATTTATAATGATTGTTTATTAACAATTTCACCAGAGTTAGCTAGTAGCTAATGTCTGTTCTGTTGTCCCTGGGCAGGCAACAAATAAACAAACAAAACAAAACAAAACAAAACAAGACAAAACAAAACAAAACAAAACAAACAAAACAAGACAAGACAGACAACAAACAAAAAGACAAAAAAGACAAGACAAAACAAAACAACCATTAGTGGTGACACGTACAAACTTGAGCCTAGCTTGAGGCTGGTTTTAAACACTAATGTGTTTCTAATGTTTGAGTTTGTCAGAATCAGAATTCCACTTTCTCACTACATTAACTGAAAGACCAGCTTGTCCAAAGGATGTCTGTCTGAACTACATTACCCAGTCACCCCTATTAGAAACTCTAGTCCTGCCAGTAGCAGATCCTCTAAGATGGGGCAGCAATAATCAATTATAAAACAAAATTTATAAACAGGTATGCACATTTCTCTGGTCACACTTACATTCATGAATACACAACATGCTTACCTAACACACTTTCATACACGCACAGAAACACATACAAATATGAAATACATGAAATACATATGCACAAAAATTACTAAAAATTTGTACCAAATTCAAATCCTAACCTCTGTTCGTTATGTTTAACAGATTTTTGGTATTGTCTGTTTATTTTTTAAAATAATCATTATTGCTATTTTTTATTTTTTCATTAATTTATTTAGAATATATCACTACATTTATTTCAAAGCTATAATACTAGTTACCTTGCATATGAACGTTTTACACAGAAAAACTAGAATGTAGCTTACACATTACAGCATCTGTAATAATAATTCCAATTGCATCATACGGTACATGATTTTTTTTTTTACTTGTGTAAAATTTTGAATGCAGACTTTTACTTTAAGTATTTTTAGGTATGTACACTTCTGCTACTGCTGCTGGTCTTCTTCACTCTTCATCATAGACCCTACATTCATTACACTGCAGCAGCACATGCTGAACTGATTCTGACGGACCTTCAGACAGGTAACGACGGCCACTTCTTTCTGGTTTCTGCCCTGCATTCTTCCAGTACCAAGTGCTTTTGTATTTCATACAGATGTATTCCTTTTTCATTGGAATTTGTATAATGGTCATATGCAATTTAAGTGATTGTTAAGCCAGTATATCCACATTCTCATTGGCCTTTTTCACAAAAGATATTCTGACACGTCACTGTAGTAAAAGTCCAGTAACTGAGGGCTGAATTCCATTTAGTTTCAGGGTCCTGGTATTGTGCATGCTGATTCACTGCCATGACTTACTGGGACACTTAAATAGAGCAGAGCTAGTGTTAATATTATTAGTATATATACACCATATATACACCTGTGCTTTTCCTACTAAGAAGAGTAAAAATGTCTGCTGTTACCTTCCACACATTCTGCACATGTGCAGTATCAAAAATATGCAACACTTGAAATAAACTGTCTTGTCTGCACGATAACTTTCTGAGAATATGAATATTGTTCAAAAAACTTTATATGTTGTACTTTGTACTACTTTCCATGCAGGAAAGAGCTCAAATTCCTCCTTTCATGTCTCCAACAGATTGGACACATGGCATCATATCTTTTTCCTCCTTCTCTTTTTCTTTGTTTTCATTCAGTATAACATGTTTGTTTCTTACATTTCCAACATGTACTGTTTTTCTAATAATCGTGTATTACTGGTATTAGTAACTCCATCTTTAAAACAATCAGCATTCTTCATTTTCTGCATTTTGTGCTAATTCTAATTAAATTTATCCTCCCCATTTCACCTCTTCACATCCCTGATTTAAGTAAAACTGCTGACAATATAAACACACTGGTGAAAACTCTGTCCAAACATTTTAGTCTTTTCGAGCAGCTTTATATGTTTTACATTTCACTGAAATACAATGTAAAGATTTTCATTAATGTAGAATATCACTGCTATGACAGTAAAATAATTATATTCTCAGAAATACTATTTACTTGTACACTCTATTTACATATGATCCATCCACCAGGATAGTAAAGAAGTAACCATAGGCTAGCAATGTCTATAAGTACATTCATGTTTAAAATATTCAAATTAATATTTCCTTTTATGTCTCTTCTTGAGGACTCGGTTGATCTTTGAGTTCAGTTGGACCCAAACTGTCAGAGGGAGCAGACAGAGGTCCTGGAGGTTTGTCACTGAAGAACAGAGAAAATGATTAACTCTACTGATAATTTAAATCATGTTATATCACATTTTGACCTGTTTCCATACACTAAGTCTTACCTGTCTCCATCTTTCTCTGTCTGTAAGGAAAGTTAGGAGAGAGTATTAGCTCAAACCTTTCAATAAGTATTTATTCAGTGAGACACATTCACTCCTCTTTTTTACCTTAGGCTTCTGTGATGTGCCGCCACCAGTCTTCCTGGGGACCCCAAGAGTCTCAAACGAGTGGCTCCGCACTCTTATGGCTCTCTGATCGCCGATTCAGAAGAAAAATGGCAAAGTGAAAATAGTAAAGTCAAGTGTGAGAGTTTCTAAAATGTCAAAGGCGAGGGAGGCAAACATTTACCTTAAAGTTTTCAATGAATCCTCCGCTCCCCTCAGACACCCCCCGTACACCCTCACTAGACGGGAGAGCAGACAGCGATGGATCACCCATCATGCACTGGGAACGGGTGTAGAGTTCAGTTTGCAAGCTTTCTAGCAGCGACGAACGAGTGCGGAGCTTAAGAGAGAAAAGACGGAAGGTACAGGAGAGCACATGTGGTTGGATATTCATTAACAAAGAGCATAAATAAAAACAGTTTTCTCCTCTACCTCCAGTCTGCTGAACTGTTGAGCCTTGTAGCAGGAAATCTCTGCATTGATGAGTTTGGTCAGAAGGAATTCTCTCAGCAGAGAACGCTGAAACACAGGACAGAGGAAACCAAGGACTTAAAAACATTATACTATAGTTATTCAGGTAAGGAAGACGTGGAGCCAAAATATTACAGGAGTTATACAACATGGCCCCACACAAATTGCAACTCTTTCAACTGTTCTAATCTCCTAAATATGTCATTTACAATGTATCAAAAGTCCGAAGACTGAAATCAGTCTTGGAGGAGAGGAAACACCACCTTCTTGGGAAGTTTTGGGAAGTTTACCTGCCAATTATCGACTCATGATAAGGATTCGAATGGACAGAGCACATCTGTCAAATTCCTATGCCATCCTAACCTATGAAATTCTTCAGTTACTATGGCTCTATAACAGTTATATTCCTATCCTAACATAAGACACAGGAGTTTGTAAGTGCATTTAGGATACGTCTGTTATACCAAAAATCCTAAATGACAGGATTTCAGACTTAGGAAGTGTCTATAACGAGGCTCCAGGTGAACATACAGACTGTTTCACTTGTCAAAGCAGGAAAAGCACAGGTGGACTTTATAAAATTAATGATGGCTGCACTCCATTCAGGTGAGACAGTTCAGGGTCCTGGTGTAGACTTTTTACATGGCAGCCATATTGACAGGAAATAGTAGAGTAAACACTGGTGTTACCAGTGTAGCTAATTAAGGTCCCTTGTGCTGATTTATTTTTTCCCAGGATGGCAAAGTCATGACCTGCCCTAATCTGGCTCTGACTGACTCGTACTTGTTGCCTTCATTGGTTTTGGTCAATTTGCGTCCTCTCTTTACACTGAGTTCAACTTTGGTGAACTTTGAAGGGCGGAGTCACAGCCTATAGCCAGGCGATGAGCACCCCCCCCGCCCATTCATGTATGTGTGACTGGGCCATGCCTTCCAGTGAGCCAACATGCACAATAGCAGGATCCTGACTAATGGAACAGATTTTTTATTTATATCTACTTTATTTATAACTATTTGGCTGTTATTGGGACATACTTTTCTTGAAGTGTTGAGAAAAATGATTGACCTTGGTGTTGTTTCTTACCTCTGTGAAGATGGGAGGATCAGGGAGGACTGGACCAAAGGGAGGAACATCCTCTCTGGCTGTGACAGACACCTTGGAGGAGGACAAAGTATTATAGCCTGACTGATAAACTCACAGTCAGTTATTAGTTATATCTAGAGTTATATCTAGGGCAGTTCTGAGAGGTAAGTGAATTCTGGTGATCCATTTCTACATCTGAGTTGAACAGTTTTCTCTGCTGTGTTTATGACTCAAGCATGGGTGAAAAAAGGTTTTGCCAAGATAATTTTAATTGTAAAGAAATGTATTACATTTCTAGCCAAAAGACAAACATGGCAGTAAATTAACATAACTTGCTACATACATAGAGTCATGGTGCACTTCAGCCTCTTGTGGCCAAAACAAGTATTACAACCACAAAAACTCATGAAAATGATCATGACAAAAAAAATTTCACAGGCCAAAAACTTATTTTTTTTTTACCTGTTTTCACAGTGGAAAACAATGCAAGTTAGAATAGTTATCATGGCAAAACGTTTTCCATCTGTTTCATGGATTAAAAACAATTAATGAACTTTTAAGGAGTAGCCTTGCAAAAAGTTGTCTTTCATCTGTTCTTAAGTCATACCTTGTGGGTTCCTAACAAACACAGGAGGGAAAACAATTTAGATTAGACTTAGGAAAAGAATCACCAGTATTCTTTTTTCACTTGCCTCTCAGTTAAGTGATTGTTTAGAAACAGAGCAGAGAAACACTGCATGTTTGTTCACCAAAGAACAGTTTAATATGTCCCAATCTGGATCAAAACTCAAAATTTAAGATATCCTTAAAAAAAGTGCTTATGTTGAACAAACAACCTTTTACAACCTTTGTGCCTTTTAATGTAAATCAGTTAATTTTGAAAAACAAGATGACGCTTTCATTATAGGGCTGATGGATTTCACTCACCTGGTACGCAGGTTCATCTGTCTCCTCCTCCCTCTGAATCCTCCGGACCACCAGGAAACAGTGCAGGAAGTGAGACTTGATCACATCAGACAAAAACGGGGTTTCACCCTCCTGGTAGACCAAAGCTACAATGTCATTGCCAATGTGTCTTTTTCTTTGTAACTGTGTAGAGACATAAGAAAAAGAAGGAGAAAAAAGGCATGTCAATGTCAGTTCAAGGAACTTTTTCCAACTAATCACAAAAATATCATCAGAAACTCTGTCCTGTGACTCATCAGAACAGAGCAGACTCAGGGTGATACAGTAACTGACCTGCTGCGGGTCACCGTCTGTGAAAGGCAGTTTAGTTGCGACATGGAACATGATTTCTCGGCCTTGAAAGGATGTGAAGACAGCTTCACTTCCTGTCTGACCATGGCACACGTCCAGTCCCCCTCTGAACCTTAAAAAAGGGGAGTGAAGAGATGAAATCATATGATTTCACATGTTGCATGTGTAATTTTTCTGGCTAAACGTCGCCAGCATATTGCACTTTACCCGGTGAAGCCTTGCAGTTGAATTGTCTCTCCCAAAATAGAAAGAAACTCTTTAAACTCTTCACTTTCCTCGTTGTTACTCAGTATGTCCTCCTCAGTGAACTAGACAGAGACAGATGTTGTCTGAGAGGGAGCTGATTATGATATGATGCCATGTTTCAGTCATTTTTTTTAACATTTTCTGTGCAATTTCTTACCTGCCTGTCCTTTTGGCATAAAACGCCAAACTTGAAGTTCGGAGACACTCTGTGTTCATCAAATGCAGTTATAAGTTCTGGAGCCTGCAGGATTTGAGAGAGAGAGAGGAGGGAGATTTGAGAGGATTTGTGTGAAATAAGCAGGCCTAGTCATTACATTTAGTTATTACAATATGAATATTTTAGGGCATTACCTTGAGGTAGCTGACCACGTCAAACTTTGAGACAGTCACTCTGTCACAGAGCATCTGGAGGCAAAGTGAGTGATTTTATAAACCACTTTGAGGTACTTTACTTGAATATTTCTGTTTATGCCACGTATACCTCTACTTCACTGTTTCAGAGGGATCAATGGAACAAAACATAGAATATTTTATAAAATATGATTAACTACCCAAATTAGTGGAAGTGAGGTAAGTTAAATTAGCTCCACTTCAGTCTGCTATAACAATAAAAATACTTCATGCATGTTAAAAATAATCCTACAACATAATATATAAAATAAAAACACTCTCAAAGGGACAATGAAAGCATTTATTTGTGATTCTTCCTGATCATATTTCTGTACTTAGTTGTAACAGAGTATCTTTACAGTGTGGCACTGCTACTTTTACTTATGTATTGTATATGAATACTTGTAATACTTTATCATACAGCCCGCAATATACAGTGGTATATAAATCAGGTACCGATAAAATATTTACCAGCTCATACTGGTACTTCAGTGTACGTACAAGAGAAAAAGGGAGCAACAATTGGGTATTTTTGAGAAAAAAGAAATAAATCATAGCATATAATGGAATACAGTGCTTGGAAACAAAACTGAAGTTGGGGGGAAATGGTTAACAGTACTTACATTCTGCAGAACCTAAAAAGTTATTATGGTATAATGTGGTTCACGGTTACGATCTGCTACCAAAACTGTTGGGGCACAGTATGGTAACAAAAGGGGCTTTTGGAAAATCTCTCAAAACTCAGTTTACAAGCTACTGGAGAATATATAAAATATTTGGGTTACATTCTCAAAATGATGGCAGGGATTCTCACCAATGATGTGGTACGGCATAGTTACAGAACAGGACTCGTCAGTCATTCATGCAGTACATCAACACAGATATAGGAGACGTAACAGGACAAAGATTAGTTCACTGGATATGAAATTTAGCCAGCCAGCTCATGTTATTTGGATGGAGCACAGTACAACAAAAATAAATGCTTTAGCTCATGACAGTTATGTATTACTTCATAGGTTCTGCAGAAAATCAATATTTATAACACCGTTATTTACAAACGCCAGTCTTGTTTTCCAGCACTTTACCTTGTAACCAGTATTTACTAAAACATTTATTTCTCCTTTAGTCTAAAATACTCAGCTGTTACTTCCTAGTAACTTAGTCTTGTTTTCCCTCCACTGTACCTACATCTAGGTACCAGTTAAATATTTTATTGGCACATTATGTACTATAAAGTGTTACTGAATACTTCCTCCACCAGAATAAACAGTTACCTTTGCTAATTCAACAGCGGACGGGATGTTGGGGAAAAGAGAGACAGAGAAAGATCCGTGCAGGGAGCACTCCTTCATCCTGTGACACAAGAAAACAGTTTCTGCATAATGTCACACATTGCTCGGTGGTTACAGTCACAACATACAGATACACTGAAATGAAAACGTAAAGATGTTCAGGTATGTGTTAATACACATAAATATACTCTGCTTTGAATAATCATTCTTGTCTGATAAGTTTTATCAGAAAAAAAGTTAAATTAAATAAACAAAAAGTTTGTCTTATACTGTCAGAAGATGTATCAAATGTTGGATGTCACAAAATTTCCTTGCAAAAATGAATTAGCCTTATTTGAGATTTGAGGTAAGCAGAGAAACTTCCCTCCTTCAGCAGATAATTGGAAAAAGTTTTTAAGTGTCAAACTCTATACACACACATCATTCTGCATAGTAAAGCTCCAACATCCGTTAACAAGACACATTTTTGGGTGGAATGAGACTTTAAATTAAAGCAGGAACTCTCAAGAGAATGAGACTATACACAAACTGGTTATAATGGCCAGAAGTTCTCAACCTTAGTATCACCCTCAGCTTGTTCTCCTCGTCCTCCAAACACACAGAGAGAACCAGAGGCCCCAGAGATGGATCCACTGCTGTGAATGAGTGATGGTACTAAAGTGGGAAAAAAAAATATAAAACATAAATAGTCCAGGAGAGATAAAACATTCCTTCAGACTTAACATACAGTCGACTTACTCGTGAGCGGAAGAACTCGTGGTAGATTTTGGCCTCTCCGTCTCTCTCCATGATGTCGTAGCTCTCTGGATCGAGGCCATGTTGGGAGGAGGTGGGACTCACATCTATGAGCCTCTCCAGAGGGGGGTCTATCCAGTAGCCCCCCAACTTTGAAGGCAGGATGAGCGGCAGGTCGTCACCTATCGTTAAAAGCTGAGACTAAAATAGACACAAAGGAGCACCTGCACTTTAAAAAAATATACAAGAATTTATCGATGAGTTGAATTAATGTACAGTACAGAGTTCAATCAACTTGTTAAATTAAGTTTCTAAGTTTCTTCACTCTCTCTGTCCCGTGTCATTCTCCCTCTCTTGATACGTTTGACCAGTCAGTGTTGAGTATCGCCTCTCATTCATCAACTGCACTCAGACAGCTGAAGAGGAAGGACCACAATAGCCTACAGACATATACACGTAGACACCGTGTTGGTCTTTGTATTGCATGTCAACAACTTCGCTATTTTCATTTGGTGAGGACTCACCTGTAAACAAATATATGTAAACAGGGAAGCTGCGGTAAAACATTTTTCAACCGATCTCTGTCAGTGGTGTTGTGTTCAAGGGTTCATGATCTTCATGGAGGAAGAACAAAATGTTTTATTTTATAACTTCCTCCATGTAGATCATAAACCCTTGATTATAACATCCCTGGTTAAGTTTGCTTTGACACTCTGCATGTGTTACAAGCATAAATACACATTTGTAGCTAACCTTCTTTGTCATTATCTCTAACTTTAAACATCAACATAGCAGATCTCATTTTCATACTTGGTCAGTTCTCTGACCACAAAAAAAAAAACAAAAAAACAACAACAACAAAAATTTAGAAACCTAATCACTGAAGTCCTGATTTTCACATGACTAATATTATCACAGGATCTCTTTGTTTGGTGAAATATGGTAGGTAATTTGTAGTAGTTCTACTTAAATTAAGATTTAAGATCAAGACGGTGTCTGAAATTATTACAAGTTACTAGAGATCCCCAGGTAATACTAGTCCTGTGTAAATAGGGCTTATGATAAGTCATGGTTGCTTGTTTGTAGTCAGTAACCTAATTCAAGAATCACAATGTTAAAGTAATATAACCTGATTACTTTTAGGATTACTTCAATATCAAACATGGTATTGATATTATCATATACAATATTACTACATGATATATAGTAATTTGTTTAGCCTATTTAATGTTTTATTTCATTGTTTATATTTATTAATTGTTTGTCCAAATACTCCTTCCTTGGCTATGCAAAATGCCCGTGAAGTCGCACACTTCACACACTTCACACACTTCACACTCACACTAACTTCAAGTAAACTGCCATAAACTTTTCCTGGTGCTTCTGTTTTTACCCAAACACGAGCCAAACACACATAAATATGTTTTTAAAGTATTAGCATATAGCTATCGTTAGCAGTTGGTCTGTGTAGTTAAGGTTAGCGGTTGGTCCGACTTGTAACATTAAATGTTTTTTAAATTAAATGTTGAGTTTTTGGATGACGACAGTATTTTCACAGCTGAAGGCAGAACTGTCACTGAACGGCCACGTTGTTCCTCTTTTCTAATTTTAAGACAATATTATGTTAAATTTCCACACAATTAAGCATTTTTTTTCACTAAAGGCCATAATAGCAAACTGACTGTAAAGTGTTGTAATGTGTGCACACTGTGCATGGTAGTATATCATTATTTATTTTAAAATGTATCATAAAATAATAATCTTGCTAATAATCGCCCTTTTTACTAAATGTACCTGTAATCTGATTACAGCTTTTTTTCTGTAACTGTAATGGAATATCTTTTTTGTAATCCTGATTTCATAATCTGATTACATTTAATCCTTTACTGCCTAAGCCTGAGTTTTCACAATAATGAAAACACTGCAGACTGTGATGAAAGTTAGCGCTAAATTCAGTCACTACCTGCTTACACTTAAAAATGAATAAACTCACTGTGAGCAGTTTCACATATTTGTCTTTGTACCAACGCTGGAAACAGCTGGAAGTTCTGTGTGAAATGAAAAACTGACTTTTAAACTGAGAAACTCTAAAAGGAAATTAAATTTGTTATTAATATTCGTCAGAGTGACTGAAGAGTTGCTAGATCAACCTAGATCTTACTGTTTTCTCAACTACACCTTTAATATTAAGTTTATTTGACTGCAAACATTAATTTGTTACAAAATGACCTCAACTTGTCTTATCAAATTCAGTCAACTGGACACTATTTTGCCATGTTAAAACATTTTTTTTTTTCGGTTTGATGATGATGAGGGCATGTATTGTTTCTGTTGTTTGGGGAAACAAATGTTGTGGTGTTCATAGAAAGGTCAGTGTCAAAACCACACACACACACACACACACACACACACACACACACACACACACACACACACACACACACACACACACAACCCGTATATAGATAGTGAGAAGGAAGACTAACCTTCAGGGAGGAGGAAATTCACAGCGCTGCTCATCGATCCTGCTGCCCTGATGGACAAGAGGAGTATTGATGATAAGAAACTTGTGCTAGAGACTCCTCAAGATCAATTTTACATTAACTCACCTGCAGCTTTTCAATGATTTCAAACAGCTCCGTGTCCTGATACGAGCAACAGGCAGCAGACGGCAGATGGCAGAAACGCAGACGAGAGAGAGAGAAAGGGAAGGACACAGATGGGGAGGAAGAGGAACATGACAAAACACTTCAGCTGTGAAGGGAAACTTGACTTCTCAGAAATGGAAATATATTAGGTAAAATTAAGTAAAATAAGATGATAATGATCACCCTCTGGTTGCTGCTGGCAGGGAGGATAGGCTTGCTCTCCCTGGGAGGAGGAGAGTCCAGGATGTCCAGGATGTTGTCCTCTGCAGGTTCAGGTCTGTAGCAACAGGTTCATTTACACAAGAAGACTTCAGCACTTCTTTTTCAGTTATTCAGTCACTTTATACAACAATGCTTGAATGTTAGCTTGATACTGCTGCAATAAAATGCAAAATAAAACCTCACCTTGTCTCATCCTCACATGTGAATCTGTCCACACTGTAAACAAGGAAGTGAGAAACACGAAAAGAAGAATACACAGACAGGACAACTTGTATCTAAAAATAAAGTCATTTATTCAGCCAGTCTATTGACTTGTGGTGGAAAATGTCAACCCTAACATCAGACAAACAGTGTCATTACTCACCCTCCATATGCCCCGAAAGTGAAACTTCTCTTTCTGGAGAAGGACATGTCATTCCTCTTTTCTCTCTCCATGCCTTTGGTGTCACTGTGGATGTTTGTACATGCCAGTTTGCTACCGAGTCAATCAGGGCTGGCTAAGGTTGAATTAATTCACTCTATCATTCTGTCACTCCTCCTCCTCCTCCTCCTCCTCCTCTCTGCCCCCTGCCTCTCACTCATTTAAAGCTTCCCTTTCCTCCCTCTGTCCTGCTGTCAGCCAGACAGGCAGCATTAACCCGCTCATGGTCACAGGTGCAACAGCTGCCATAAACTGCAAAAAACAAAAACGGACGCGGTCAGGGCTGCCTCATGCCCATCGATCCCCGCGTTTCAGTAAACGCTCGTGGTGGTGGTGGGTTCTCCGACTGACTGAACTTAAAGATAGACTTGTAAATAAATAAAGAAACGGGTGAGACATTTTCTCCGGGACCTGTTACCCTTTGAGTCGGTGAGGATCATCAATTATTGACAGCGCACACAGTGAGGGTGAGGAGGGAGACAGCAGGGGAGGGTGAGGCAGGCCTCAGGATAGGGAGAGAGACAGAGGACGAGAGGAAGGGGAGTAAGAAAGAGAGAGATTGAAAAGAAAGAGACGAACAGAGAGAGGAGAGGAGGTGTGCACATTTAAATGGTGTCTCACATGATGCCAATTAAATTTCTGTTCACTCTGGATCTTAATTAATCAGTCTTTCTGTGGACCTCGACCTGCACTGTAAAAACTGTATTTCAGTAGTAGTTAAAGCAATGTAGTGTTTTAAAGTCTCATTTAGCTTTCTGCTTTAGTGATGGCAGTCTATTTTTGTGGATTATTAAAACTTGAAATTATATACTGGTCCCTTAACCTGGTATTCTTATTTCAGTAAAGGGCACATCAGTTAGGTTTCTCTTAGTATTGTACATTAGATGTCATGATATCGACGTCTTTTCCATATTTATCCCCGGCAGTTGAGCTGCCATTCTCTCTTGGTGACTGAGAAAGAATTTTAAGTCTAATGCAAGACAAAATATTTTTTTGTGATAAAATCATGTATTAGCTCTGCCTGAATTGGTTAAATTGTGTCTCACCAAACGACATGTTATCGTTATTGTTAAGTCAGGCTAATGTTAAGTCATGCTGACTATAGCAATTTAGCAATTATATTCATTATATTAACCAGTGGTGGACAGTAACGAAGTACATTTACTTGAGTACTGTACTTAAGTACATTTTTTGAGTATCTTTGCTTTACTTGACTATTTGGGTTTTTTTTTGTAGAAACGTTATGACTTTCACTCCACTACATTTCAAAGACAAATATTGTACTTTTGACTCTACTACATTTCTAGGAAGGCTGTCATTACTCGTTACTTTTAGGCTAAGCAGAGCTTTGAAGTCAGCTGTTGCTGTGTTCCTCATAGAAGGGTACCAATCACAGTGCAAGCATGAGCAAGCTCTCCCTCCCTCGATAGTCCATATTTATCAAACTGATAAAGGTGAAATTTTGTTCTTAAGTGAAAGGTAAAAGAAATGCTTCACTTTCAGCTCTACTTGCTGTTGCTGTTTATCATGTTTTTTTTTATTTTTTGACCAGAGGTGGAAGAAGTACTGAGATCCTTCACTTAAGTAAAACTAATACCACAATGTAAAAATAATATATTAGGAAGGAAGGAATAGTGCTTGATTTAAAACCCCGCTTTAGTAAAAGAACATAAATGCTGTTAGCACAATGTTCTCAGTGGTTCTCAGATAGGTCCCTGGAAAGTTTTCAGATTCATCCATTTAAAGCTACTACAAGAAACTTTCATATTTTGTTGTAACATATAACATCAAAAATAAAATTATCTAAAGAACAATCTCCTCCTGCTTCTTTTTAACTGGCTGACATTCTACTCACTGTAACTTTGGCTGAGAAAATGTAAATACAGACCTGTTTCATCTGATTTCAAGGAGAATCCGACTCGGTGGCAGGCAGAATAACTATGTAGGAAAAAAACAACCTTCTCACGGTGTTGTTAACTTATGTAGGTCATATGGAGGCATCAGTAATAAACTGAGACTGTTTCATAACTAGTTCAAAACTCCTTGCAGTAGCTTTAAATTATCATTATATATATAAAAAAATACTTATTTATGTATTTATTTTTATTGTTATTATTTTTTACAAAAGTCTTTAGAGTTTAACAAATAATATTTTAATTTTTAAATATAAAATAGATCAGTTCAGTTCTAATCAAACTATTCCATTTAAATCTATTACTGCTTCTTTATGCTTTTTTTATTAGGCCTATTCTAAATTTTCTATTATTTGTATTTTATATTATTTAAAATATTCAGAATTCACATTCATTTTTTTAATGTATGGACTATGAATGAGTGAAACACACTCTCATGACGTGTGTGTATGTATGTTATGGATATTCTGTGCTGACATGGTGCAAATATTGATAATACATGTCTAATATCTTCCTAATACATTTGTCTTGTTTTTCTTTCACATAACTGAGAAGAAGTGTAAAAAATAAATAGGCTATGTCAAGTTATTCCAAGGGACATACATGAGGGGGGTCCCCACAATCCCCTTCTGATTTAAAGCATTAAAACTACTGCTTCTGCAGAAAACGTTCCCTCATTAGTGTTATTTTATTATATATTACATTATTAGATCATTATTACAGATGCATTAATGAATAAATATTTTGCTGTTGTAGTTTGTCAAGGTGGAGCTGATTTCACTATTTTATGTACAGTTAGATACTTTAGTTCAGTTCAAAATCTGAACATCAGCTATCGCTGTTACATAAATGTAGCAGAGTAGAAAGTCATATATTTTCCTCTGAAATGTAGCGGTGTGGTAAAAAGTAGTATCAAGTGGAAGCACCCAAGTTAAAATTGTACAGTACTAGAGAACATGTACTTAGTTACTTTCCATCAATGATTTTGTCTTGAAGTACTTATGTTTAAAAGAGCTCAGGAGGTCTGTAAGTTGGTCAAGAGTACAATATGTTTTGTAGATGGCTGCAGCCCAGAGTCAGAGGCCAACACAATGACTCGTGCTCATGATGATTAATATATTTGAGGCAATGGATGTAACTCAAAATTAGGAAGTTGTGCAGCTGCTGCTATGGTGTAAGCAGTTACAACCTAACACATTTTGATGAGAGTTACACCACTTTCAATGCAAACATCTCACAAATAAACATGACCTTTAATTTGTTTCACATTTTTTTCCATCCACTTGTTCTAAAATTCCCCTTTTTAGACTTTTTCTTTTACTTTTGTCTTGTTGTACCTCTTTTATAGCAGCAGACCCTCCCTGCTTAAATTTGGTTTTCTTTTGTTTCTGTTTCCTATACTTTAATTTTGGTTGGAGTCTCCAAACATTAAATGCTGATAAAAGCAAATATGGATAAATAGTATTAATACTTTTACCTAAAGCTACTACAAGGAGTTTTTAACTGGTTATGAAACAGTCCCAATTTATTACTGATGCCCCTGTATGACCTACATAATTAATGAGACCATCCACGAGAAGACTGGTTATTTCTATACACTTATTCTTAATGCCTGCCAGCGGGTCGAATTCTCTGTGAAGTCAGATGAAACAAACTTGTGTTTACATTTTTCCAGGCAAAGTTACAATGACTGTGTACATTAGCCAGTTAAAAAGAAGCAGAGGGAGATTTTTATTTGGATAATTTTGTATTTGACATTGTATTTTGTGGTTATTACTGTGTCCATGGGGGTGTTCAAACCAAAAATATACAAAAGTTCCTTCTAGTAGCTTTAAGTAAAGAAATTAACATGATTTTTTTTGTAATTCCACATTAATTTCTAGAGAGAGAAATACTTAAGATTTCACATGTAAATAAACTTAAAAAAAACAAACAGTGTGTTTGTACATAAAAAAAAAAACACTCCAGATTGGAAAGAATGGTCCCTGTTAGAGTAAAATAACATTACTGGATTATTATTACTTTACTGCTTTAATACATAACCAGCATTTTAATGGTTAAAGTGGAACTCGTTTATAACCCCTTTCTGTTCTGATGGGTGGTTTAGTCTGTAACAGTGAACAAACAATATATCTGTCAAATAGTGGAATTAAAGTCAAATATTTTTTTCTGAATCAGAAGTATAAAGAGGCATATCATAGAAAGTACAAGAAGGTCACCCCATGATTTTGAGCACAATGTTTTTCCGACACTTAATTATCTGGAAATCAGTTTGTGTTAAATCCTATTCCATTTCCTTCTTTGCAGCCAATAACAGTCCACCCTCTTCGAGATAAATGCTTCTCTATTAGCCAACTTATCGTGCCTGTCTTCAAAGTGCTCCTTATCAATTGGCTACTTATTTACAGAAAACGGATTCAAATTCAAAATGCCCTTGAATTCACTCTTTACTGTAGTTTAACATTGGGTGGCACCGGTGTGTCAAGGCACCAGGCGATTGGAGACTAGAAACGCCAGTCAAATAGTCTCTCGCTCTCATTGGTCAGAATCCAAAACAACGGCTGGTGTAGCCCCGCCCTCTTTATAGCAGCAGTGGATACCCCGCGGAAGTTGGTTTGCGGAGAGAGTACGGGATGTTGTTAATTTGCGTGAAATAGTGGTGAAACACGTCGACGGTTGTCTGTAGTTTTTCCGGACGGTCTGGTGTTCTGCTGCAGAAACAGAGTTAACGGTAAGAAGCGAGTCTGTTGCTCACTTTTAATGCAGTCCGAAGTGAGCTAGCTAGCTACTAGTTAGCATCAGTAGTTAGCCACATCCACGTTTAACTGTAAATGTAATTTAACTACAGTCTCTTGCATCTTGACGTTTTAAATATGATAATGTGAAACTGCACATTAAGTGTCTTCGCAAAAGGATTAGTCAGCTGTTTTTGTGTAGTGTGTTACACCTGCCTGTTCACCGAGCATTGACGGTGGGTTTGTTTTGATTGATTTAAAAGTACATAATTAACATAATATACACTGACGGATGTGACGTTGTGTATTTACGTATAATTATAACGATACTATCTCACTGCTGTCTGAAGTAAGTAATTAAAGCCCACTCTGTATTGTTGTCAGACTGTTGGAGTTGTTGACACTGTCACTTGTGTTATAACGTGTTGTGGAGGTTCACGTGTCCTGTTACCTGTCCTGTCCCCAGTCTGCTGGAGCACAATGTTGGAGTGTGGCATGCTGGAGCGGGACAGTCGGGCTCTTCGGAGACGCTCTGCCATTCTGTGCAAACAGCTGGTGGTGATGAGCTGCTCATTCAGTCCTTACAGGCAGAAGACATCCTGACAGAGAGCATGGCAGAGAGCATCATGGTACGTGAACACTGATTTATGGAGTCTTTTCATTCAGGACCCTGAGATAATGATTGTCGACAATCGGTTCAAAATAATAGTTCAAGTGACTGTTTGTAGATGTTAACCTGCTACTTTTGTCAGCTGCCTGCCATTGAACGTTAGATGCACCTGCTTAAACTAAGTGATTGTTGTTGCTTGGCTGCCAACTTTGGTATAGGTTACAATCAAGTTTAGGCTAATGAGGGTTATGATTCTGATTATTATGAGACCATAATTGGTCTCATGATAAATATGTAGGGGTCAAAAAGACCACAATTGAGAACTTGTAATTTTTATTTATTTATTTTTTTTACAGCTGTATTATTATTATTTCATGAATACCAGATACTTTACCTACTTTAGGCCTTTAAACATATTTTAAAGTGAACAAACTGAACAGCTTGCCATTCCTGCCCCCACTAAGGGATCAACCTTTGAAGTGTCACGAATAGATAATACTTAATTTTAAGGGGTCATTTGCCAAATAATTTGGGAAGCACTGGGTTATACCCTTCAGAGACCAAAATTGTTTTGTAACTTTCAGAGGCCAGCAGCAATGAAAACCAAGATTAAAGGATAAAAACACAAATAACAGAATACAAACAATAATGTATTAATAAAAAACAACAATAAAGGGATGCAAGCAGGAATAAAAGGATAAAACAAGTAAAATAGACTAGATCAATATTATGTGGTAGCATCCGCTATCTAGTGTGTACATATAGAATAAATAGAGGCACTTGGATGAGGCAGGTAAACAGTGAGTGTGAACAATGCAGTATAAAAAGGTATCACACAAGGTCACATGAGTAAAGTTAAAAAAAAAGGCTAAAATAAAATACTGTCAACAAAAAAGCATTCCGTTTTTAAACAATTCCTTATATTCCTTGTAAATTCATGTGTTTCTCTCTGGTTGACATCATGATTACAACATGAGATATTATTACATGCATGCTATTTTATTGTTTAGACAGATCTTGGTGACACTCCAATGTAAAGAGTCAACATTTGGCGATGGTTGGAAAACTAAGTGTCATAGTATTAGGGGTGTGAAAGTGGTAAATAAAATGTACTAATAGACTGAATCTTTGTCACTGATCCTTAGTTTTCTGCTCTTCTCTATTTTAGGCTGAACCAACATCTCAGAAACGAAGCTGGCGCTTACTACTACTCTTACCAAAGCGAGGTCCTAGAGCCTTTAGCAGCTTCTGTGCAGCTCTGCGAGAAACTGAGCAGCAGCACCTGTGTGACCTGCTCTTGCAATCGCCAGAAAAAGATGGTAAAGAGACACATGTAGAGGTGAGTGTGCAGTTCGTCAAACATAACCTCTCACACTCACAGACAGCACAAAGTCACAGTATTCACAGCAGATTGTTACCAGACTTAGTGTAGTTCTGGGACTGTTTTCTGCTCACAGAATATTCAGCCTCAGGAAGTGCCAGAGGGAGAGGTAGGGCGACTAGTCAGGCAGACAACAGAAAAAAAGAGAGAGGTAAGCAAAGTGTTTGTAATCCCTCAACCAGAATTACTGCAGTCATTGTCACTGTTAACATTTTCACAAGACATAGGCAGAACAAAAGCTATTGTCCAGAGAACTTTGTATCATTGTATATGTCTTTTAAAGGAGGTTTCATGATTGCCAGCTCAATTATAATGCTCACAGTTCAGTATGCTCCAGTTACATGGTCTCCTTCAGACATCCTCAGTGGACAGAGAAGAAACGATGGAGGTGAGCAGCACCTCATCTGCCTGGGCCGAGCCTCAGATAGCAGCCTGTGCTCAGAGCCATCAGTCAGATGGCTGGTCCCAGTTGGAGGGGAAGACAGGAAGTTAGAAAGACCGAAGACAAAGAAAAGAGGAAGCGATAAGCAGACAGATGTGAGAATCACAAACCACATCCATCATATGTTAGATAAGCAGATGGCCTGCTGAGGTAGTCGCACAGCAGGCAGGAGATTCCTTAATAGTCAAGTTATGATTCTAGATATCATCTACCCTCAATAAACAACAGCTGCTGCTGCCACAACAAAGAACAAAATCCTTCATTATCTGTCTTATTTAAGCTGTGTTGAGCAGCTGATGTTTTGTCATTAATAATTTGTGCATGACTTTAATTTTCAGAGGTTTATGGAGTCTTCTCTTCCACTTCCTACCCAAGAAGGAATTGCTGCCAAGAGAGCAAGGACACACGGTGAGTGGCACTGCAGTGTGGCCTGCATTCAGGATAAAATAGGTTTCTCATTGTCAATATTTTTGTTTCCATGGAGACAAGGGGTGGTGTTGGGAGAAGTGTTTATCTGTTGTCCAGTTTAAACAGACAGGTAATAACTGAATATAATTCAACAGAAAAACATTTGTTGGCCCTCAGCAGCTTGAGAGCTCAGTCTGAGCAAACTGTTTATTATATAATCTTATCACTGAGAGACATGTAGGAGTGTGGTTGCTCTAGTATTTGGTTACTGTCTGTACCTACAGGCACCACGCCCCATGAGTGACTCATTCACAGCATTGTAGTACAAAGTTTGTTGTCGTAAAACTGCTGGCGGGAGCACACAATGCTGTGAAAACCTTGCATCAGCAATTCAAGCAGAGTTTAACATTGTGGTTGTGTGTGTCTGTTTGCGTGTGTGACAGAGTCCATGGAGTTCAGTCTGGATGCAGATAGTCCCATCAATACTCCTGTGCTCCCGTGCACTCCCGAGTTTTACCTCGCTCACTGCCAGCAGGTAAAATACTTCTCTTTAGCAGGTCAGCTCAACAGGTTTGTAGTGACTTACTGAGTTATGTTTCACCTGTGGGCTTTTAAGAAATTCTTCACTGTCACATCACCTATCTGGATTTTAGACAGTATAGAGAACTAAATGCAAAGTCAAATAAAATGTAATGATTGTAAATTGTGCATTGTATTCATTTGTAAAAGTAGTAGTTTTTTGCAAACAATTTATGATGTTATGTTGGACTTAATGACTATGTTAACATGCACAAAACATTCCTGTTTTTGCCCTTAATCTGAAAAAACTATCTTCTCACTGAGTTGTTTATGGTTAAAGAGAATGAATATTCCACTCATATTTCTGTTTACATAAAGGCATTTATCCTCCAATTATGGAAAAGTAGAACAGCTGGAGCTGCTTCAGCATTCATTCAACCACCTTCTTGAAAAGGTTGGAAATGCCACATTCAGAATAAGGCCTAATTCAGAATATCCAGACGGAATAGGCTGTTTACATGACCTGTATCAAATTCAGATTATTGTCATATGCTGAAAAATAGTGGAAAATTAGTGTCCATGTAAATGTAGCCAGTCATCCATCCTTACCCTTTTCATTTCCTTACTGTGCTTCTTTGTTTTTCCGTCTCACTTCCGGCACTCCAGTCTTACAGGATGAGTTCATCTCCTCGTGGTTTTGCTTTGGTGATCAGTAATGTGACCTTTGATCCTCATGCTGCGCCCGACCTTGACCCAAGGAAGGGAGGTGAGGTTGACGACGAGGTGCTCAGGAAGGTTTTCACAGAGCTTGACTACCTGGTTACAGTCCACAGAGACCTCACTGCTCAGGTAACACGCACAGGCTCAATATGTATTTACAGCTTGTTATTTGAAACGATGCACGTTAGTCACACACATCCAAACACTGTTGAAGGCAGGTGCTGGACCAATAGAAGACAGCAATGAAAATATGAGAAAGAAGTCTGCACACTGTAGCTCCCTTGAATGCAATTTGTTGGCACATACACCAGTGATGTTTGGAGCTACTGCTCTTCTTCAGACTTGTAGTCTTTTCTTCAAACTTTTCCCATATTTTCCATTTTAATTACTTGACAAAAATAGAAAAAGGAAGTTGTAAAAGGAGGGAGGAACAACCTTTTGACCTTGAATCATTTTCAGAAAGTCACTTAGCCAGTGCTTGTTAAAAAAAGGTGCCTTCATGTAAGATTTGTTTGGCAGGTTTGTTTAGCTCAGTTCCCATTGTCATTGCTGTTCAGTGTAGCAGTGTTATCACTCAGGAAACACATTGTACATTTTTAGTCATTTAGGTTTTAAGAACTGAAAATGAAGAGTGAGTAATCCCATTGTCTGTAACCACAAGGTTGATTTACCAACCTGTTACGTATGAAAAAGCAACTTGTAAACAAAAACTTGTGTTAACCACAGTCTTCCTGATTCTTCATTCTTTGTGTAGGGCATGAAGACGTGCATTGAGAACTTCTGCAGACGGCCAGACCACCGGACAGTGGACAGCTGTGTGGTGTGCCTACTCTCTCATGGAGTGGAGGGAGCTATATATGGTACAGACGGACAGCTCCTGCAGGTGTGTTTAGTTGATAGTTTGTTGATGTAGTATATAAATGCCATTCAAGGGTAGAGAAGCAACCTCTTTGCATACATTTCACATGTTACATGTGTGTCACTTGGTCAATTTCAGCTGGACTGGGTGTTTGAGGCCTTCGACAATGCACACTGTCCCCTGTTACAGAACAAGCCAAAGATGTTTTTCATCCAGGCCTGCAGAGGAGGTAAGAGGGGCAGGGTTACACAGTGCATTATAATAACTGGTAAAAGACTTGTGGAATAGTGCAATAAGATAAAAACAATAGTATAAAATAAATATGTCTTATGCTCACTATAAGAAGGTTTTTCTATAAAAATAAGTTTAGATGAGATCTAAAAGGAGGGCACTGAGCCTGATATCCCCAGGTTGGGAGCTGCATAAACGAGTCGGCCTTATAGTGAAAGTCCTGTCACTTTTTAAGACGAGACATGGCTAAGGAACTGACAGAAGGTCCCAGACGAGGATCACAAGTTACGTAAAGGCTCATAGGGGGCAAGCAAGTTGGAAATATAATGGGGTCTTATGCCCCACAGAGCAGGGGCATAAGACAGCAATAAAATCTTAAAAATCAACTCTAAAACTTACTGGCAACCAGTAAAGAGAAATGAGGGTGGGTGTAATGTATCAACACGTAAATATTACTGTGTGTTTGTTCTTAGCAAGCTCACCTATAGTGAAAAGTTTAGATGTCCAGGAGGATCTCAGAGTAGAGACACTGTTCCTTCACATGTGAAGAACCCAGTTGAAATGGTCAAGGCCTCTGCTAAGGTTTCCTCCTGGGTGCCTCCCTGTGGAAGTGTTCAAGACGTGTGATTATGAGGAGACACTAGGGCAGAGCAGTAAGAGATCTCATAACAGACAAGTATAAATACGCAAATATATTATTGTAATGGATTACAGTTCAGTGTTAAGAGTACCTGTGTTAAATCGACGGGGTCCATGCAACATCTCTTACTGTGAGAGAAAAGACAGATGCCAGCCTGTTCCACCACATGTCCAGATGTTGTCTGCTGGCTTCCTGGCCACTGGGACAGGTAACCCTGGTGATAGCTTCACAGCTATTCATCAGCCACACGGCTCCAGAGGCTGTGGATGGTGTCATAATGTTTCAGATTTTGATATTCTGTTGTGGACCTAATAATAATCAATAGTAGTGCAATAATAGCCAATAAACAGGTAATTAATCTGTGACTTAACCAGGAACCCAGCTAATTAGTCTGTCTCTGTGATGGAGGTTATGGTCTGAGTACATGGCTGATGGTGCCCCTGACAAATCCTCAGACCCCTCAGGAGCAATCGTAATTACTGTCACACACTCCCTCGCTCCACCACAGAGATCACCACAGGTGTGCTGATGAAAGGCTATTAGATGTGGTTGGACACTGCCTCTGCAAATAGCTTCAGTCAAAGCCAATAATTAGTTCCAGTATTCATTAAAATCCTGTCACAAATTATGCAGTTTAACAATTTGGTTTCCAAAATTGGGAAAGTTTACAGAAATAATTTGAAAAATGGCTGAAATAATCATACCTTTTGTTTTTCTCCATACACCATTTTTAAGGCTTGTGCAAATTAATGACGTTAATTAATGACGCTTTCTTTACAGTTTATTGCAAGAATCCAGTTTAAAAATGGTTCTTTATATGCATTTTTTGCAGAATTTATTATTTAGCTTTTTGATTTATCGAAAGTTTTTGCCATGGATGCAGTCAAGACCCTGTTAAGTAGAGTCCAAGAAGAGTTCTACTTCAGGCAATTTTCCCATTCAGTATTTTTCAGATTGTAGTCTTTCTGTTGTTCATAGTGAGACAAAAAGTAGATTGAGGCTGAAACCAGGCTCAAGTACTTCATCACTGGATTTGTACCAGATGTTGAATGTTTGAGGTTAATTTTAACTGTCTTGTCTTCCAGAGGAGATGGACTGTGGCGTGGAGCAGATAGACGGGCCAGCAAGGACCTGCTCACCAAGCTGTGAACAGCGGGATGCTGGGAGGGAAGGACAGGGGGACGCTGACTCCAGACAGCGAGGGGACATGGGCAGGCCCAGGATTAAACTGCCCCAGCGGTCTGACATGATCTGTGGCTACGCATCTCTCAAAGGTCAGAGAATTTGTAAGTTTGTCCCTTTTGCTATTCTGGGGTGGACTTATTAAGGAAATGTGTTATTTAACTGAAGCGTAAAAGATTACAAAAAGCAACGTATGGCAAAATTAATGCAGCAGTAGAGATGTGCAGTAATCCATGAAATAAGAGAGGCTGTGGAGAGGTAGCAGCATTTCAACCAGCAAAAACAAATCAGTGTGTGGACTACCTGTCTTTTTCAACTGCTGATTTTGTCCTGCACCTGCACCTAACTGTGGCTTAATGTGCCCTTGTTCTCTAAAAGTATTGCATGCAGCCTGCTCAAGAACAAACTGCAACAGAATATGGATCATGTTGGTGGCTTTAAAGGGGAGCTCCAATGATTTTTACACATCAATGACTATTTACAGCCAGGTCTTGGGGAATATGTGAACGTTTTATAAACCCTTCTATGGCTTCAGAAGTCTGATAAATTGCCTGAACTGATAGCTTTAAGCAGCTGGGTTGGAACTGAAGAGTACAAGTTTCATGCTGCATTCAAACCAAGGAAATAGGACCATCCAAGATGCAAATGAATGCAGCATGAGCTTTCAAGTCGTAATGTAGAAACAACTATGGATGCTGCATCAGTACATTCCCTTAAACCACTAAAATAATATCTTACCTGACTTGTTATCAGAGTTAAAGCTAATAAATAACCTTTATAACTAATCTAGGTCACTATTTGGTTACAACCTAATGTCATATCACAAATTACGTGACAGCAAAAAATTGTATTAGCTACCAACCAAACATTTACTCTCATACGCCATGTTTCTTTATATAAAACATCTCAGTCTCTCAATTATTCCAACATCACATGAATACAGGATTAAACTGGGGGGGACTAGGGATGTGGAGTTGGAAAGAAGTGAGTTTACCAGAACTCTGTAGCTTGCTTCTCATCTCTGCTTGAGGCTAGAGGCTCAGCGATACATTAGCCTCTACCAGCATAATACACCCAAATTTCCCGCTGAACTGTTGGGGATTAAGTTGCATTAAGGGTAATGTAGCCACCGGATTCTGACAAGGAAGTAGAATGTGTGGAATAAAAAAAAAGAGAATGTCTCTGGTTCTGCTGCAAGTTTCCTTTGAGTTCTGCCTTCACCCATTTCGGTCTGAGTGTGCATGAACTACTTTTTCACAACAGTTTCATCACAATTTTAGAACACTATCTTGTGTCTAATAGTTTCTGTTTCCAGTCATATAAATGCCAGACACCACCTTAGCTCTGTCTTCCTGTATCTCATCTAGCTGTATTAAGCCTTTATTGTTTGATCTCTTCCTTCTCAAGGTACAGCAGCCATGCGCAACACTAAGAGAGGATCCTGGTTCATCCAAGAACTTAACACAGCACTCCGCCTCCATGCCAGAGACACACACCTCGCAGACATCCTGGTGCAGGTACAAAGTGTTTCGATACTTTAATATACCGATTCACAGTGTAAAATGTGTGTTTATAAATTCAGTTATTCTTTAAGACATTACTGTAATCTTCCTGTCTTTTTTTCCCTGTATCTTTAGGTCAATGGGCGCATTAAGGAGCGGGAGGGTTACGCTCCCGGCACCGCCCACCATCGCTGCAAAGAGATGTCGGAGTTCACCAGCTCATTGTGCAAAGACCTCTACCTTTTCCCCAAGTATCAGCCCCAGTATTGATATGCAAATATGCACAAACACAGATTAACACACACAGACCATTCCTTGCATTTAGAGCCTCTCAATAAGGGCATACAACTGCTCATTCCACAATTACTGCCACACACTCAGACATTCCCCTGTTACAACTTCACATCCAAACAGAGGATTTATTCGTTCATTTTTTCTGTGTAAATAACTGCCTCCTCAAACCCACAGACGTGCACACACACACACTTGCGCGCATACACTCACGCAAAGCTTGGAAATGATAAAGGAGCAAGCTTATGTTAATCTACATGTACTCTGAAATGGGCGATGTATACGTGTACATTTTACTCATGTAGCTGTGTGTCTGTGTCTATGCCAGTTAGAGGGTTTAGATGTTAATCCTTTTTAGTCGAAGACAGAATCGTATTGTTTTGTTTTCTTACTGCACAGCTACTTTGAGGTTTCACTACCTTTTTAAAATGTATTTTGTACACAGATCTATTTTTGTGGCGTTATTTTGTATGGAATCGTTTTTATAAGGATTTTTAGGCCCATTCTGTTTATACTACATTCTGTGTATGTTTTGTATATATGAGTTGTGACCATTTCTTGTTTTTAGTGTAGTGACAGGCAGGGGGCAGCACAGCAGAGACAAATGCATTTCATTGTCTGTTTTTCATCAATATTATTCATATCTTCTGGAGCTTTACTGTCATGATTGCAGACAGCTTTTAGTTAAGTTGTAGTCAACTACAATGATGATTAAATGGTAAAGTCAGTCAGGGTCTGACTTACTCTCATTTGAGAAGTTCACATTTTCTTTTCTCATATAAGTAGTTTGCCTTATGAAGAGGAAAAACACCTACAGGGCAGCTTAAAAACAAGACGTTGCATTGTTTCTGCTATTTTTTTATGTTTCTGCTTATGTTTGTGATGTTCAATCATGAAAATTTGGCTTTTTAGCCTTAAATTTCCTTAAGGCACTCGCTGTAAATTTCACTTCATATCAGCTCTGTTACTGTATATCTGTCCCTGTCAGGGTGTTGGGCTGCCAGGGGAATGTGGTGCTACTTGTGGGGTCATACACCTAAAGTATGAACTTTGACCTTTACTCTAACTCCAACTGCTAATAGTGTTTCCCCGTGTGGGAGCTGCACATTTAGTTAGTCTCCTTATAGTGTTTTTGTGGGATTTTACTGTATCTGTTACAGTAAAGACAAAACATGTATTTCTTATGTCTTCCATAAACAATATGCAATTTTCTACAACAGCCTGTGCCATGTGACGATGATTTGTTGAATTTATGACCATGGAGCTTTTACAGTATCTTGTATCGCTTTGGTACCCCCCCACACACAGAGAAATCAATTTCTCAAGGCTGTGTGAGCATTAATGTTTCCCAGAAAGGGCCTGACCAGGCCAAGTGTGTTAAATTACAACAGTGTTGTAGTGAAGAAAACAGAATATGTAGTCGAAACGGTATTGATTGTTAAACATCTGTAAACAAAGATGCTTTTAAGCTGTGTGTGAGGTGCTTGTGATGGAGTTTACCCTGCTCTGGAAAACACTCTCTCCTCTTATCCTTAGGTTTTGTGTAATTTAGAGATAATTTGAAAAAACAAAACACATTGGAGTGCTATAAAAGGGTAAGTCTCCTGCAGGGTGAGAAGTTTTGAAGGTTGTTATTTGCTGCCAACTTCTGCTGAGGTGCAGTGTGGGGGGCCCTGGAGAGATTTTATTTCGTCAAAGCCAATGACTGCCAAATGTTCTATACAATAAACATGCTATGGTTTTTAAACAAGACAAGCTTTTGTTGTTTTTTTTACAACTGCATGTGCATGAGTGTGTCTGTATCCTTTTCGTGCATGTTTGTTTTAAGATGAATCCTGCAGTGTGTGTGTGTCTGTGTGTGAGTGAGAGAGATCTCTGCACGAATGTTGCTCCTGTGCATGCTCCACTTTATTTGATCCTCCTTGTTGCTGTGTTTGTGTGTGTTGTCCCCAGCGTACAGCCTGTCCCCTCCATTCTCAGGTATAGTATAACTGGCTCCACTATTCCGCTGCGCTCAGGTCTCTCCATGCTGTGACTGGGACGTATGTATCTCTCACACTGCCTGCCGCCCAGTGATAATGTTCTTAGTGTATCAGATAGAGGCCCAGCCAGCTGTCCACAGTCATTCTCTCCCTGACACACGCACACATACACACACGCCGACAGTCAGAGTAACACATTTCTCGCTGGCCTCCAGTGTAGCTGCGAGATTAGGCTGTTATGCGCTGGCGTGTGGACCACAAAGCAGGGCGGGGTTAAGGGGGATCTCTGTGTGTCTGTGTGTCTTTGTGGTTGTCATAATGGCCGCTTGTCTCATCAGCCTGAGAGGAAGAACCAGAGGACGAGTTAGAGACGTTTAGATGCACATGTCTGAGTGGGATGTTGTCGTTGCGGAGCAGTGGTGGTCTACTCTGAAGGCCTGTGAGCTTTTGAGCAAACAATGTGCATCATATATACACTTAGCTCCCTCCCTGTATCAGCTCTTCTAGATATCTGAACCTGCTGGAGATGTTGAAGGAACAGTTCACTCCAAAATCAAAAATACATATTTTTCCTCTTGTAGTGCTATTTATCCATCTAGATCAGGAGTGGGCAAGTATTTTTCATGGGGGGCCACATGAAAAATTGATGAGGCTGCCATGGGCCAAACACAAATGATGTAAGGTCCTAATAACAGCCAAACCTCTAATAATGGAATGGTCAGATGTGTTCTATATAGGGCACTTCAACTGTTGGTCACCCTCTCTGAATTGCCATGTGATGAACTGTGAGCTAATATTTTGTTCGTAATGTCCAACACTTTATTTATGTTTTACAGTGTACCATGCATGCTGCATACAGGTTGCAAAGATAGTAACACCACGTAGAAGGAGAACATAAACAGCATGGATGTACAAGATTAAGTGAATAAAGTTACAGTTAAATATAAAAGGTGCAGTTCATTATGATTACCAACAAACACAGTGCTGACCCCTTTCAAAATGTTTTTGCTACATTTTTAATTTTTGTTATTTCCATAATAGCCTTGCTGGCCATATAAAACCTTTCAGTCAGTCACATCCCATTTTGCCCAGATCTAATCTAGGTAGTTTTCATGCGATTTGCCAAGTTTTGGAGATTTTGACCGTAGAGATGCCTGCCTTCTCTCCAATATCATGGAATTGGGTGGCACTCGACTCATGGCCCTCAAAGTTAAAAAATAAATAAATAAAATATTTGAAAAACTCAACATGAATGGCTCTTTCCCGGAATCCTGACCCATGGATGAGAGACTGTTGCTTGTGACAGCCCGGGATGTAAACATTAATGGCATCTAAAGCTGCAACGATTAGTTGATTAATTGATTAGTCGTCAACTATTAAATTAATCCTAACTACTTTCAATTGTTTTGAGTCATTTTTTAAAAAGAAATGTCAATTCTCTGATTTAAGCTTCTCAAATGTTAATATTTTCTGGTTTCTTTAGTCCTCTGTAACAATAAACTGATTGTGTGGGTTGTGGACAAAACAAGACATTTGAAGATGTCACCTTTATTTCTGGGAAACGAGTGATCAACATTTTTATGGACCAAACAACTAATTGATAAATTGATCAACAGATTAATTAGTTGCAGACCTAGTTGCCATTCAGTAGACAGAAATTTAGTTCTACAGAAACTGCTCACAACAATTTGAGATATCTGAGCAACCGTCATGATTTCTGGAAAAACATGATGTCGAGTTGTATTTTTTGAGCTTGAGCACCACAAGCCATGATGCCATTTAGTTCCATTATACTGGAAAGAAGGCAGACGCGTCTCTCCAAATTCAGCAGCTCACACCAAAACTAGAAGGATGAATATCACTACAGGTAAGAGGAAAAATACGTATTTTGGATTTTGGGGTGAACTGTCCCTTTGAAACATAGGTTTCAAGGTGAGAAGGGGCCTCCCCAGGGGCGCTCCAAAGTTTCAGGGGAGGCTCAGTGAATGGAAGCAAAAAAATATTACATTAGTTGTGAAAAGGAGATCACACAGAATAGGCTAGATGTCTGTGATTTGGTTAAAGGAATAGTTCAAAGATAGAAGGTTTGTTTTTAGTTTCCCAGAGTCAGAAAGTAAAAAAGCCTTTTTATGCATTTAGTGTAGTCTGAAGTTATGTAAACAGCAATATTAGGCAATCTTGGCTCAACTGTTGAGTGTCTATAGGGTCAAATAACATAATCATGATCTCAAATGCATTCAGGAATTGAGTGAAAATAATCAAGTAAACTAAGCGGAGGTGAGGGAAGGCCCACAGTCTGAAAACCTCTCTTTAAGCAATATGGAGATTGATTTACCCTACTCTACAGTGGGTCGTACATGTGGTTTTGGCTGGGGGGGGGTCTTTCACTGTGGGAGGCCGCATTCGTGGTGATTTTTTTACCCTCAGGGAGCACTGCTGCAGCATGTGAGTGTTATGGGGATTGCCTTGCATCATTGGCTGATTAGGTGTGAGCTGTCATAGGGTGTCGTGTGCACCTTCCTGCTCACGTTGCAGGGGCAGCCCTATGGGGGGTGCCCTTCCAACCCCCTCACCCTCTACCCCCTGTCCAAACAAGAACAGTCCATCCAAACACACACACACCTAATGGCCGGCTGGCAGGGAGGGTGCTGCTAAGGGCAACAAGTTGTGTGTGTGTGTGTGTGTTATTAGGTGTCTGCAGTTCTAATAAAGGAAAGCGCTGCGTCCTTCACTGCCTCATCAGATGGCTTTGGTCTGCTTTGTCCGCCTGTCTGATTTCTGTCCGTGTGTCTGTCAGGTCAGCAGTGGAGCTGGATGGCTCGCAGCCTCTGGATCATCTGGAGAAGAGAAGCGCGTTCAGGACGGCGGTCTTCTGCGTTTTTTGATTTCCTCTGTGTAACGAGTGTGTTTGAGAATGAGTTTGAAGGAGAGTGAGAAACTTTAGAAGATGTTTGCGTGTTTATTTGACCTGGTGTGAAGTGTGTGTGTGTGTGTGTGTGTGTGTATATATAAAAGAGAGAGTGTGCATGTGTATGGTGTTGCCCACGCCATTGGAAATGCTGGGGTGTCCAGCGAGGTTATTTTTGGATCAGTGACAGCGTGTCAATGGCTGCAGATGCGTCGCAAAGGAAGGCTCTGAGATACCAACAGACCCTGGTAGGTCTTTTCCAAATCTTCCTCTGTTGTCCTGCCTGTCTGCTGTCCTATCCGTCTCCTAAAATGTCTTTTCCTTTCCTCTCATTTCATGCCCCTCCACCTGCTTCTCCCTCAACTCTCCATCTATCCACCTGCCACTTGGTCTACCATCCTTTCCTTTCCATATCTTTCAGCACTTTTCTTCCACAACCACATCCTGTTGTTTATATCCACTGCATCCTCTCTTGTCCAGCTTGTGTTCTCTCTCCAGGGTTTCTGCACGTTCTTAAAACCTCTAAAATCCAATAATCAGAATTTTAGGCCCTATAATGTCTTAAAGTGTCTCAAACAGTCCCTCCAGGATTTTGTGGCCTTTTTTGCTGGGGCCTAAAAAGCATGATATCATTGCAGGTTTTCTCAAAAAATGTGATGTGATGTTTTTTGGATGTTTTTTGCTATGAAATTGTGGGAGAAAGTAAAAATGGCAAAAAAAAAAAAGATGTTTTTAATTTAATAGCTGAGTGATAGGTGAGAATAAAACTGTGGTTTTACTGTTGTAGTCTTTGAGTGTTCTGAGTAATAGGGATGCACCGATTGACCGGCCAGAGACCGGAACCGGCCGGTTTTCAGCATGACCGGCCCTGACCAGTGACCGGCCAGTCAGCGCCACATATCCAATTCTGTGCCCGTCGTATTCGCACACACACTCTGCACGATGGTCGCGTCATGAGCGTAACACACACTGGCCGTAATGTCACACCCACCACAGTGCTGATCATAGCAGCACACAATCAGACATATGCTCGCATGAAGTCAATGTTAGAGACAGACTCTAAGAACAGGATAAACAGAAGACAGTCTACACGAGACAGAACAGCTGACGGTGTCGCCAAACAGCAGTAAACTTTGTAGCTCTTCATGCTAATGTTAGCCAGCAGCAGACTGCTGTTCACAGACTGACAATCAAAATCTCACCTCCTGTTCTGAAGAATAAACAACCTGTGTTGATATATCTCCTCAAACATTATCTCATCCAGACTCGTTTAACTTCTGCGTCTGTTTTTCTCACGGCAAGGTTTTACTACAGCAAACTGTTGCACCGCGTCAGTCTCCAGTTTGTTTACATCGGCTTCTACACAAGATCACGTGAAATCGCGTCCCTGGCTGAAATCTGGGGCACTTTTGGAGAAAATATATGTTATTTAATAATCAGTGTTTTATTATGAACATTCAATTTAGTTTTACAAGAAAAGTTGCAAAAATGTTTGTGAATGCTGTCAATTGTATTTCTTAGAAAGACTGAAAATCGGAATCGGCCAAAATCGGAATCGGCAGGTCAGACCCTTAAAAAAATCGGAAATTGGAATCGGCCAAGAAAATTGGAATTGGTGCATCTCTACTGAGTAACTTTACTAAAAAGCCTCAGGATTACAAAAATTCTGACAAAAGATGTTTTATTTGTAAATGAAAAAGTGGATCTTGAGGATATTTCGCAAAGAAGCTAAATCTATTTGGAACTCAAACTTGGTCAACACAACATGATAAAATATAAAAGCACACAGAGCATTGATAAATGTCAATAACAATGACAAAGTTTGTGTTTTTTTCAGTACCTGCAACAAAATAAAATATAGTGGAACTTGTGGGAAGCTACCAGATTGGTAAAATTTGTGTAAAAGTTGAAGTGATTGGACAAAATTGCAAGGTTGTGCAGAACTCACAGGGATTGGTTGAATTTGTGTTAACTGTTGCGATTGTAATTTCCCGGAGGGCCTGCTTAAAAATGATTTTGACAAGTCTTAAAAATTTAATTGTGAATTACCATTGCTTTTATAGAGTTGGATTAACTTCAGTCTGGCTTTTGAATGTGTATTTGGGAAAAGAAAAAAACAAACAAAACAAAAACAACATTGAACCAATAAACACTAATGCAAACTGCATGTACTTTTTACCCAGCATGGACATGAGATAGGTTTTAAAGGCATAATATGCAACATTTTCTAAACAAAACATGTATAGACTCAAATAAACATAATCTCTTTCAATCATCACTTATGATCTGCTACTAGTGTGTGTGTGGTGGTGGCTGTATCTGCAAAAACCCTGCCCTCTGCCTGTATATTCCTTATTCTCACGTTATTTTGCTGTGTTTGGGACGCTTCACCAAATATAAACGTCTGTATTTTACGTTCTGGGAATAAACAACAATCAACTATCTTTCTGCTGTGTGTACAGACTGCTTGGACAAATCCTACTGATTCTACCTTTAAAAAAGTCTTAAATTTAACTTGTTGAAACCTGCACAAACCCTGTCTCCTCCTCCTACATTTTCTTTACTTCTTGAACACGATTTCTGCAACTTAATGTCAAGTTTATTAGCGCAGCCCTCAAACACATTCACAGTCTCCGCTGCTTTCACACCGCCCACACTAGAAACACTGAGTGAAAGTGATAAATGGAAAGTCATCCCTGCAATAATCAAGAATTTTAATTATTTATTTTGACACCACTCTCATACTTGATCTTTTGCATTTGCCTTTAATTGTTTTGGGACAATTTCTTCTTTGTGACCTTGTCTATCTTCTTCTATCTGTTCTGTCCTCCTCAAGCTGCAGCCTTGTAAAGTCATTGCTGTTTTCATGTGTTGGCGGATATAAATACCTATATACAGGAAACCTGAGCAGACAGGTTAGACGTACGTGTTAAGATGAAGTCATGTCACTATATCCTCATTCATCTGTTAAAATGCTCATCTGGAATGGTCATTCCTCCCAGGAGCATCATGGCTTCCATTTTTTTACTGCTTTCATCCAATCACACCTTCTCTATAGACATACATGACTCACAGTATCAGATTGCCTGTTTCAGCGATTGATTTGGAGCATTGTGTCCATGTCCAGGGTTTTTAAAGGTCATTTTCTGCAGAATTGAATGTGAATGATAAGACGGGTGAATGACAGATACATGAGCAGCTGGGGTGTGTGTATATGTGTTAGAGCAGCCTGAGCAACTGACAAAGTGAGGAGGAGCAGTGACAGCGTCTTTTCCCTCTCCTCTGAGACGATGGATGATTGCCCAAAAGCGAATCTCTAATTCCCAGCTCTCATCTAAACCCCTCGGGAGGCCCCACAGGTCAGATATAAATAAGAAATCTCAATTAACCACACTATTTACAGGCTTAATGCCTCTCTGCGAAGTCTCACATCTCTCAGGTGTGAAAGCTGTGATGGTGTCTGTGTGTGTGCAAGAGAGAGGAAATTAGAGCCTTGAAGGATTTGAGGAGTTTATGTGTAGAGCTGTTAATAGATCGTCCTAATATAATTTGTTTATTGATCAGCAGCAGCAGGATACGGCAGAGTATATTTTCAAGTTGATGGTTTAGCTGCCTAAGTCTTCACAGATGCACACTGATGGTGCAACAGACATCTGTGTCTTTACTGTTCCCAGTATGTGTTGAGGTTAATACTGGGTTAATTTTGGGCTGTGTATTGGCAAGAATCTGGTGCTACAATATGTATCACGATACAGGGTTACGATTCAGTATATTGCATTGTATTGTGATAAGCAAGGTGATATATTGCTATTTTTCTTTATCTAATTTGAGGAAAACTGTCATAGTATAAAGAACACAAACTGAAGATAAATAACCAAACTGAGAAGAATCAATCAAAACGGCCGACCCTATCTCTTTCCTTGTTCCAACCTACTTTTGCTCATTTTGTCATAATAGTTGTCCCTGAAAGAAAAGCTCCATTTAAACCCAAGTAATTACTGATTGATTTTTGGAAACTTTATTCTCTATATGTGTTGAATAGCTTTTTGAAGTTAATTGAAAAATTATGATTCCAGTGCTAATACCTGAGTGATACAGATATTAATAAAGCACTTCATTTGATAGCTTTTATTTCCGACTTCATTCAGTGCCCATCATGTGAATGGAAGCACTCCTAAAATAATCCTCCTGCATTTTATACGTTTATTTTTATCAGACGCCAGAGCTGTGTAGTATTGGCCATACTTTTGGATGTTTTGGTTACAGCTTGGCACGATGAAGTGCCAGCTTCATCAAACACACCGCGCTCAACCTCACCACACCACAGGGTGAATGGGTTGTAGCTGCTGCGTGTGTGACTATCGCACATCACGTTAAATTGAGAATATATTGCAGTGACTGGCTGCAAGCAAAACCACAGAAATTGTTTTTTTTCGAGATCTGGGAACAAAAAGGATCAAACGCAGGTATCATTTGACTGGAGAAGTTTCGATACTTCTTGGTGCTGTATTATTTCAGTTGATACCTTTAAGGTCTTGAGCACCAATACCTCACAGAAGGTTATGCTTGTAATTAATTTAAGTGTACTAACTGAACACTTTCCCTATTTTCTCTTCAATCAGTACAAACTAAGTGTTATGAAATAAGAGGCTGCAGACTTTTCAATGCCAAGGTCCTGCAACTAGCACAAGATTAAGGCCTGGGCATACATTTGGCGTTTCCTCGTCTTCCTTCAGCTGCTGAGGCCCCCTGCAGCTCCACTTTGAAATCATGGCTCTAATGCACACCTGGCATAGAGGTGGAACCTTTCGGTATAGCTTCTAACTTTGACAGAGTGTGACTGTGAATTCAGCATGTGGTATTCCTGTAATTAGTACTAAATTGCGAAGCTTTTTTCAGGAAACTTCTTTAAAATAATTAAGAAATGATCAGGAAATTACAGCTCCATAAAATACCGCTTTACATTAAAGACTTCTAAAAAGATTGTTTTTTTTAGACGTCTAGACATCTTTTGACCGGCAAATCACAGAATTATTGCTTGCTGTGTTTATGAAGTTGTGTTAATTACTTCCAAGTCACACAGCTGTTGTTGACCCCTGACCTTAACAAAGAGGAAGCACCCTCTGTGGGCTTGTGTCACACTGACTGAGACACTCCAACAGGGTGGGTGAGAACAGATTGCGGTGTGTGCGCGCACGCTGTATGTTTGTGCTTGCTCTGATACAGCTGGTTGTGAGTTACAATTTGTTTGATGGTTAAAAATGAGGTTATGTGAGGAGACGAGTCTCGATCTGTGAGAATGTCAACAGCAGTGAAATAGATCTCATAAGTCTCAAATGTTACAGGCTACTAAAAGGGATAATGTTCACCTGCCAAATGTCTCACAGACTGGAATGACAGGGATGCAGACGATTAAGCCATTAAATTTCATATGATATCGCAGTCACTTGATGTGTCTTTTCAATTACAGAGGTGGCAATAATGTAATAATTAAACTATTAGCAGTTACATCAATAGTTACAAGATGAAACGCCTTGTTAATGTCACGAAATAAATAGCGTCAATAACTTGTCATTGTTTTTGTGTAAAGGTTAAAGTCCTCCATCTGTCTGTACAACAGGCCTCCTGGGAGCGATGGGCCGAAGGAGAGATAAACAGCATGAGAGAGAGGGAGAGGAGAGGTGCGGAGAAGTGTGTCAGTGAACATTGGGTCACACTGCTGCTAAATTTATCCACGAGTAAGGTTTCACCTCAGGGGTGGGGGTTGGATGGATGGGGACAAGGGGTGGTGAGAGGGAAAGTTTCAGGGAGAAAGGTGAAAGGCTGCACACAAGAGTTCAGGCAGAGGTGAGACGGCTCGGAAAAGAAAGTACAAGAAAATCTGTTTGTGGCGTTTAAAGACAGAAAAATCTTTCACTGAGTTTTTATTCCCCAAAAGCACCTCAAGGCTAAGGTGATATTAACACATACTTAAAATTAGAAAAGATTATTTTCTGCCTTAAGAAACATGGCCCAGAACACAAGAAACTGCAATAATTTGTTGCAGCTGCCAAAAAATGTGTTTGTTTGTTTTTTTGTTATTATGTAATTATTTACAAAAACTTCAATTAAACTGAACAGGGTCTAGTCTTTATTTCAGCCAACACACCTAGCTTTTAAACACTGGTTTTAAAATAACCGCAATATTTAAGTGTTGCATTGAAATTTAGATGCAGGATTCAGCAAAATAATCAAAGTAATCATGACACTGTGATTTACCAACACAGATAGTACACCTTTTATTGTCATAACAGGAAAAGCACAAGTGTAATTAATAACATTAACGATGGCTCCATTCCATTTTGGCGTGCAGGTTTGAGGGCCCTGGCGTAATACATGTTGGCTCACTTAAGCTCTACTTCAAATCGCCTATTTTCTTTCCTGTTAGTATGTACTGCAGCTGCTCTTTCAAAGTATCTACTGTTGCATGCAGTATGCATACAATTGGTACATACTACTTTTTCATAACAATGCGTCTTCCCTCTCACCCTCTTGCTCATACATCCATCACAGTCCGTAGCTTGAAATTTGTAGTAAAAAGAAAAATTATATGATTTGGAACACAGCTAATGAGGTGTCATCTGTCTGTGCTGTCTGAGCGGTTTGGCCAATGTAATGTATCTGCTCCTGTACAGAGGATTGTGGGTCAGAATAGCCAGAAAAGCATGCTGGCTTGTATACTGCACAATGCGACTGGATGCAGTATGACAGGGCTATTCAATTTCAATAGCAAGTGAGCGGTTTGTGGGCCACAGACTACTTTGTCAATTAATGGCAGAAGTGCCTCTTCGCTTGATCACAGCGATGCATTCATTGCACATTAAACACACCAGTTTATTACTTGTTGTGGCTGGCAAAGTAAATGAATATATGTTAGTCCATTTGCAATGGAACTGATGATTTTCACAAACGACTTTATCTTCAACATTTTGAAGCTTGTTCTCATCTTAGCTAACATGAATTTCACTGTGGTCTACCAGCCCACAGTGCAACGGGAGGCTTGACTGACTGAATCGCAGGTGTGGAACAAGTGTAGTCCTACTGCAACCAATCACAGCACACAGGTGCTTTAAAAAGACCATACCAATACCATATGACTTCAGATCATACAGTCAATCGTTTAGACGTCTCAAAGTAGCTCAGAGATATGTACCTTAGTTATATATATCATATCACGCGCATGCCAACCTGATTTACAGGGAGCGTCTTGCGAGCCATAGAAAAATTCAAAAGGGCAGTATCTGGCCTGGGCGCCACTAAAATCGGCCTGCAGTGGGACATCCTGGTATTTTTGGCAGTATGGTAATATAGGTACTGGAATGCACCCTGAGATGTGACAGAGCAGTGATTTATGTTATCAATGACTTCTGTGCTTTTCCTGCTATGACAAGTCAAAATGTCTGCTGCGAAAAAGGACAATTACATCATCCCTGGTTTCAGTCCGAGCAGGGACCTTTGCTGTATATTATTCACTATCTATTTTCCCTCATTTCTTGTCACCACTCTAGTATTGACTCTAATAAAGGCAAATTGCTAAAAAAAAAAAAAAAAAAAGTCACTAAAAATATAAAAGACAAGATAATATTGGTCATACTGTACTGTGCTGAGGTTGGCTAGAAGTGGGAGAAAAGTTTTAGGACAGTATTAAATAAATGAGAATTGGAACATTTCTCAGGTTTTCAGGTTGCTGCAAAGTAACTAAAAGCTGCTTCCATTACTCATTTTCTACCTATATCTGTCTGTGCATTCCAATAACCATACCACCATTCAGTAAGCCAGAAAAAGATTTAGTATGTCCCTATACATAGTCCATCAAATACTGTATGCCAAAAATACCAGAATGTCCTACTGCATCTGGTCCCATTTTGCAGTATGCAAGGCAGCATGCTTTTCTTGGTATTCTGACCAACAATCCTCTGCACAGCGGAAAATACATCACATGGACTTAGCTGCCCAAAGAGAACAGACAGATGACCGCTTGCACCCATTTCACATCGGATACTTTTTCCTTTTATTACAGACTGCGAGGGATGAGTCACAGGACTATGTCCCAATGGTATGCATACCGCATGCAACAGTGCATAGTTTCAATGGCACCTGCAGTGCGTATTGAAAGTAAAAGAAAAAGTATGCAAATCAGAATGCATAATTTTTCCCAAAATGCATTTAGTAAAAAACAGGACAGGCGAGAGATGACTAAGAGCAAAAAAACAAAACAAAAACAAACAAACAAAAAAAAAAAAAAAAAAAACAAAAAACAAAAAAAAAAAAAAACCAAAACAAAACAAAACAAGCCAACAGCCTGCACAGCGCACGAGTCTATGGCAGGGTAAGGCAACATCAGACACATTTACACTCCATTTGCCTCCATAGTGTTGAAATTGAAATAAAATTGTTATTTTTTGCTGTCAGCAACATTCCCTATTCAGGGCCAGAAGTATTTGCAGGTGATAAAGTATCCAATTCTAACACACGCAAAGTTAAAACACTACAATCCACCAAAATGACTGCACCAACCAGTTCTCAGATAAATGCAAACAGCTACCTTCAGCACGCTGGTCCCCAAAGACCCAGACACCACATGAGAACTACTGGGTCACAAGACACTAGTCAGTGACCCATTTTAGGTCCTATGTACAGTCGGGAATGGCTCGACTAAATAAAGGTAAAGAAAAGGCACAACTGACAGCAAGCCGATGTAACCAGCTGATCTGAATGTCAGTGTTGGTCATACTGTATACTGATGCAGGGTTCAACTTTAATGCTTTTTCCCACCAGTTCGGGCAAGTGGGTCAAAAATCTACCTGCCTGATGTCAATTTTTACTTGCCTCTGTACAAACTTTTATTTATTAGCGGTTATCAAACAACAACAAAGACTGAGGTTAATATTCATATTTAATCTGGGGCTTCAGCGTCTATAAAATGTCATAAAAATGCACGAAATGTTTATCCCAGTTTTTCAAAGTACAAGGTGATTTTGGTCTTGTTTTGTCAGACCAAACCCCAAAGAAAGCAGCATTTCCTGCCATTTTCCATGAAAATTTTTCTTAATGATTAATCAATTATAAAAATTAAAATAAAATTCTTTTTTTAAATCACTTAAGCAAGCTGCTAGATTTACTAGCCTACTGTGACTTCTTACTTGCCCTGAAAAAGCTCAACAATCCTTACTGTTGAGCCCTGCTTATGCTGGCTACGGGAGAGAGAAAAGTTTTAAAACTGAATTAAATTAAATCAGGTTTGGAACACTTCTCAGTTAGGCAGGGTGTTCTACATACACAATTGTAGATATGCACCATGCATATGTTTTAGAGGATGCATTTGCCTTTTTATTCATAGTTTTCATGTAAAATTAATGTTTAAAATCATCTTCCAAAAGTCATCTTTCATAGTAAAATCTTTTGTTCTGCTGTAAAATATTTTGCCTATGAATTTTATCATAACTTGAACTTACTCTTTAATAGCCAGATTTGGCCCTCCACCACCAAAAAACATTTGTTCGTTTACAGAAACTAATGTTAGCCAAAAACACATGATACTGAATGCTGTACCAGAGCCCAGTCAGGCTTTAGGAAAGCATGTTATCTATGCTAAAGGAACTTAAAGTACATTTCAGTATTATCCATCATATCCCACACAATGTTAATATGGTTAGGGTCTCCAGTCAGCAGGTATTATTTTCATACCTTAACCTTGTGTCCTGCCTGCAGGGTATCATTTATGATCCCGCCGCAGGAATCTGCTGGAGCAACCGAGAATGTACCCCTCTGAATTAAGAGCTGCTGACAATTTATTGTCAAGCCTCAAGTGTCTGTATTAACCTCTACTGCTCTCCCCTCTGTGTGTGTGTGTGTGTGCTGCACTGAAATGACCATACCTGTCAGTCAGGAAAGGACAGATGTAAGACAAAGATACCCAAAGAGTGAATTACAGTATATTAAAGACATGCAAGAAAGTGAGCAGCAACCTGCAGGAGGAACGGCTGAGAAGATGACGGACCGAATCAACACTTTTGAAACGGTTCTGAATACAGATCAGTTTCTGGTAAGGTTGATCATATTATTGAATATCTTATATTGTATATATATTTGCAAGGACTGATGCATTCCTGTCTTAAATGAGAGGTAGAAGGCTACTTTTATACCATCTCTGACTTGTTAACTTAGTTTAAATTGTAAATTTCATGTTGTGACAACTTATTACATGTAAACCAGCTTTACAGGGGTTAAAATGGTCTCCGTGGTTGTTTTTTTCCGGATTACTTGGTGTAAAGTTAAACTTTTGGCTCATGCATAATCAGAGGTTGGAAGTAACAAAATACTTTGTTACTGTACATAACTAGAGTTTTTGGGAATCTGTACTTTACTTGAGTATTTTTGTGACAACATTTTTACTTTTATTCCCTGCATTTTAACATAAATATCTGTACATTCTACTCCGTGCATTTTTAAAACAGGCTCAGTTTAATTGTGATGCATAATTTCTGTGAGGTGTAAGCTAAAGTACCTCTGTGATTAACAATTTTTGAAAAACCTTTATTTTGATGGCTCCATGCTAGCGATGGCATTACATTTTTGGGTCATCTTATTCTTGTGAATATGATATCTCAGGATGCCTTACATCCATCAGAGCATATCGCACACTACTTTGACAGACTTAAAGGATTAAAACACTGTAAAAGACAATGAAACATGGCAAAAGGTAGACCAAACCCTTAAAAAAGGCCTCTAGTGACTTTGTCAGTTGCCTGTGAGAGGCTTTTTACTAATGCAGGATGGATTTTTAGACCCTGAAGGGCATGTCTTGATTCAAACAACATTGAGAACCAGCTTCTGCTGAGGCTGAACAAAAGATTTTGGTCGTCCTGTAGAGATGAGGAATTTCAGAAAAAAGACTTAATTAGACCTGGAGTGTGTTTTCATGTTAATCATAATGTTTCAAGTTCTGTTGCTGAAAACTGATTTAACATTGAAGCGTAGTTAATGTTAATTATTTTCAGTATATTGTTTTTTTATTATTATATTTGAAGTTGAATGGTTTAAGTTTGATAGTCTTCAAATTATAATAATATGACACAAGGTTCTGTTGGTTTTGCACAGAAACAGGGGGAAATGCCCTTCAGGGGGCTACTTTTTACTTTTATACTTTGATCACTTTTCAGAGCCTGTACTTTTTCAATGTTTACTTGAGTGAAAAAGTTGAATCAGTACTTCTAATGTCACCAGAGTTGTTTTACAACAGTATCAGCTGGGCTGCAACTAACAATTTTTTTCATAGTCGATTAATCTGTTATAAAATAACAGGTTAAAATAGTTGTTCGGTCTATAAAATGTTAGAAAATGGTGAAAAATCGATCAGTGTTTCCCAAAGTCCAAGGTAACGTCCTCAGATGTCTTGTTTTAACCCTAACCCAAAGATATTCAATTTACTTTCATAAAGGAGGTAATTTTGACTTTTTCTTTCTTAAAAAAATGACTCAAACTGAGTAATTGATTATTAAAATAGTTGCAGATTAATTTAGTAGTTGACTACTGATGAATTAACTGCTGCAGCTCTGTTTATTGACTTTAAATTTTATGTCTCATGTTGTGACAACTTTTTATGTATAAACCAGCTTTATGATGAAGGGATGAAAAAGGCCTCCACAGTTGTTTGTTCCTGGATTACTTGCTGTAAAGCAGAACTTTTGGGCTCATGCATAACACATGGAAGTTTACAGTTTGGTTTATTTTTCTCTTTTGGGCATGACAACATGCCTTAATTAGAACACGACAGCTTGAACAGTGTTGGGACTGGGCATGGAAATGTTATTGTGCTGGTTAATTAGTGTATTCATATGGTGACTTGCACTGTGTGTGTGTTAGTTAGGAAGGGGGGAGGGTTGAGAGAGAGAGAGAGACTGTGTGTGTGTGTGTCCGGGATGTGGGGGTAATCTCCTGATCTATCCGCAAGTGAGCAGGTCAGATTTTATCATTAACCTTGTGCTTTGGAACAGGACAATATTGTTGTAAGGCCTCACCACACACACACAAAAATACACACATTAACAAACATTAATTTAGCACACTGATAAACACACACAAACACAAACTTAGCATGCTTAAGAACCCACACAAACACACACAGATATGTATGAATATGCAGTGCTGACTCCCTCTCATGAGGGACACAGGAATGTGCTATTATTTTTTTAATTAACTCTCAATGTCACACTGCCCTTCAACCTGGGCTTCTATTAGCAGCTCTCACTGTGACTCCGGGGGCCTGCACTATGAAGCAGGTTCAGCATACACAGGGTATCTTTAAGTGATCTGGCTGGACTAAACCTAACAAAGGTGATAAAGGATAACTGGTTAGACAAAGCTGGTTATCAACTCGGTAAATCAACCCAGGGTTTATTAATCTAGACATGAACGCGTTCATGTAAACTGGGCGGTGTTTGCAGCAGCCTGACCAATCACAGCATGGACAAGACTACTGACAGCACACTGACTTATCATTACATCTGTCCAGTCCGTCAAATTAACGTGCTGCTTATGTGTATTCTTGAGACAGTTTTAGTCTTATTCTTTCAGCAGCACTAGACCATTTAATACCTTTGATGATCATCTGTCTGTTATCTGATCAGCAGACAGATGATCACATACTTCAAAACAGTCAGCAGGCTGACTTTCATATGTTTTTTTAAGCACAAGTACGAGGTGTTAGTGCTTCAATCAGTCTCTATTGTTTGATGATATCAGTATATAAAAGCAAAGTGTGCGCTGAGTTCCACAGGATCTTGGTGACGCCCAGTGCCATTTAATAAAGTTATGTGATTGGTCTGCTGGCGGTGCTTTATCCATATTGATCTCTTATCTTGAACATAACCTGCTCCGGAGCAGGCTTAGGCATTCAGTGTAAGTTACCATGACGGTCAGCCTCAGTGAGATGTGAACAAGGTTATAGGACCGGAAACCTTAAGTTAACCCTGAAAGTTACCTTGCTAACCACAAATCCTGCTTCACAGTACAGGCCCCTACTCTCCTGCTCTTCTTTCAGCATGGTTGTTTCTGTTTTTGTTGTTTCACTTTGTTTCCACCTCTTGAATTTATTGTGTTTTTCAGTAGTACCACCTTGTTTAAGGTGTCTAATAAAGGGCTGATCCATGCATGCATTCAAAGCTCTTGACAGCACACCGGCATAATAATTTAAGGCAGGATTTGTATTCCTCACAAAGCCAGGGGAGGAATGGTTTACATTTTTTCATTTTCTTCATCCCACGAGACTACAATAAGCACAACATTAGGAGCTTCAGTTCTCACAGTAGAGCACAAGAAACTAATCATGAGCGGTGCGAGTGTCAGAGCCGTACAGTTATGCCTGACTACCTTCATGTGTCCGTGGAGACAGAAAAGTGCAGGGGAATAATAGGAGCCACGAGGGGAGGCAGAGGTGATCTTGCTGAGAGTAAATTAGTGAAAGCAGACAAGTACGGAGAGGGTGATATGTCCTCTGGTGCTCTTGACTCTGAGTTGGAAGGTCACTCCACAGTCGGAGAGTCAAACAATGGCAGCAACGATGGTCAGAAGCGTGTGAAAGTTGGGGAGATGGTGGTTGCTGATGTCATGTTTGGGCCATGTGTTTTACAGATGGATGTACAAGGTTACATGGTGACACAAAGGTAAACACTACGTTGAGAGATGGAGACAGCAAAGTCACCTGACATGAATGAACGCAGCTTTCAATGTCTCTCTCACGCTGTCAGTCGTTTGTCTTTTTGTGTCTGTCTCCCCCGTTCACATTTATTTCCATGTTGACAGTTCACTAAACCTTTGAGGATTGCCTGCTTGCCTTGGGCCAGTAAAATGCCATGTCGGGCTAGTAAATCTAGCAGCTTGTTGAAATTAAACTATTTTGCAAATTGAGTAATGGGTTAAAATAACTTTTAATGCAAAAATGGCAGAAAATGCACTTTTCACCCCTCAGATATGGATCTTTCCCACTTTTCTCTGTTTATTATCATATTAAACTGAACATCTTTGGGTTTTGGACTGACAAAATGAGACATTTAAAGACATCACCTTCACTTCTGTGAACTGCAAAGGACATTTTTCACTATTTTCTGACATTTCATAGATGTTGCAGCCCTAGATTAAACCACTAACAATTAAAACAATTTGTACGGAGACAAGTGGAAATTAACTTTGGGCGAGTAGATTTCTGACCTACTACACCAAATGGTAACTAAGCGGAATAAATATAAGTGTGAAAATTATATGCAACATTTATAATTTGGTAAAACTGTACAGAAATTCAAAGTTATCATTCTTTAGGGGTGATGACATCTTCAGATAATATCTGAACCAATACTTCAAGTAATTTTTAAGTGTTTTTTGTTTAGAATATTATATGCTTATAGTTTCATCGATTATAACAGGCTTGTGGGGTCCTTCAAACCTAGGAATCAAACCATCCAATGAAAAGCAACGAGGAAATTTGATCATGCAACATGTTTTAAGTTCGAAGAGTGGTGCTCGTCGCTGCAGAGAAATGTAGTATTTAGCGCGTAAAACCTAAAATTATACTGGGGATTTTCGTCTTAGTCGTATTTTGAATAATACACCTGTTTTAAAAATAAAAAAAAGATTGATTGGTATTGCACAGGGTGCGCCGTACTACAATCTTGCAAACACTGTGCAGTACAGAAAATTTAGTGTTGTCCAGCGCACAAACTAGTCAACACGCATCACAGAAGGCATTATCTGAAGTTGTTTTTTGGTACATCAATTTCTTTATTTGGTAAATTCCTTGAAAAAAGAAAGGGTCGATCGTATCATGTAATTGTTATTCGGATCGAATTACGTAGAAAGGTCTTTATTTTTACCCACGGGTTCCCTGTGCGTTCGGTCTTACTTTCACTAGGTGGTGTGATGTTGAGGACACTTAGAAACTCTTCAGCGTTCTCTCTTCTACATCGAAGAAGTCGAGGCAACATTACCACTTTATTTCTTGTGTCCCACGAGCGATTATTGGCGGTGGTTGCATCTGTTGTAGGAGATCGACCTCCCGTCCATTTTGTCATTTTTACAAGCAATTGCTCGGAGAGTTAGCCATACTCTTAATTCATAAGAAAGCCCATTCCTTTTTCAAATGGTTTAATTACCAGCCTCTTGCTTGCTACCAAATTAGCCTAAGCAATGACAGCTAAATAATGCAGCTTGCCACGTGAACTGTTAAAAATTGCAGATCTTACTATTTAGTGAATCTTCTTTCCTTAGGTAAAAAAGAGGGGTTGCACCCTTTTTGTAGAGGCTATCTGTGTTAGGGACCATCAGCTTGCATATCAGGTGTTACACCATGGGGTATTTATAGTTTGTGTTACCACCTCGATGTTCACTCCACAAGTGTTCACAGGCTGAAGAGGGGGCTTGGATCTACGGAAATCAATGACCATTTCCTTTGTCTTTGATGTGTTTAGTATGAGGCAGTTTTTATGACTCCAGTCACTGAAGGATTTTATCAAATCCCTATATTCAGATTCCTGTCCATTCCTTATACAAGCTACAATAGCAGTGTCATCTGAGTATTTCTGGATGTGGCAGGACTCAGAGTTATATTTAAAGTCTGCTGTATACAATGTAAACAGGAATGGAGCCAGGACAGTCCCTTGTGGAGCCCCTGTGCTGCTCATTAATGTCCCAGAAAAACAGTTCCCTAACCTGACAAACTGTGGCCTTTCTGTCAGGTAATCCGTGATCCAGGAAACAAAGGAAGAAACCACTCCCATCTCTATGAGCTTGTTTTTGAGTATGTTGGGTTGGATGGTATTAAATGCGCTTGAAAAGTCAAAAAACATAGTTCTTACATAAGCGCCAGATTCTTCCAAATGAGAGAGGGAACGGTGGAGCATGTAGAGTACTGCATCATTCACTCCAATGTGTTCTTTGTAGGCAAACTGCAGGGGATCAAGTTTGTCTTTGACCTCAGGCCTCAGAAGACGTAGAATCAGCCGCTCCAGGGTTTTCATGATGTGTGAAGTAAGGGCCACCGGTCTGTAGTCATTTAGTTCAGCTGGACATTTTCTTTTTGGTACCGGGACAATACAAGATGTTTTCCACAGAGCCGGCACCCGCCCCAGCTGTAGACTCAGGTTGAAGATTTTGTGAAGAGGTTGGCACAGTTGGGCAGCACAGTCTTTAAGCAGCCTTGGAACACACCATCAGGGCCAGCTGCCTTCCCAGAGCAAAGTCTCCCAAGCTCCAACCTCACCCCTGTCTCAGTGACAAACAAGGGTGGAGGAACAGGTGTGTGAAGAGGAGTAGCTGCAGTCGCGGAAATGTACCCATGTGGAGGAGGAGGTGGAGGCGGAGTCATGATGGAGATGCCCAGATGTTGTTGAAGAGGAGCCATGGTGGAGGAACACACTTGTGGAGAGGAGAGGAGGAGGAGGAGGAGGAGCCATGATGGAGATGCCCAGATGTTGTTGAAGAGGAGGCATGGTGGAGGAACACACTTGTGGAGGAGGAGGAGGAGGAGGAGGAGGAGCCATGGTGGAGATGCCCAGATGTTGTTGAAGAGGAGCCATGGTGGAGGAACACACTTGTGGTGGTGGAGGAAGAGGAGGAGCCATGATGGAGATGCCCGGATGTTGTTGAAGAGGATGCATGGTGGAGGAACACACTTGTGGAGGAGGAGGAGGAGGAGGAGGAGGAGCCATGATGGAGATGCCCGGATGTTGTTGAAGAGGATGCATAGTGGAGGAACACACTTGTGGAGAAGGAGGGGGAGAGGAGGAGGAGGAGCCATGATGGAGATGTCCAGATGTTGTTGAAGAGGAGCCATGGTGGAGATGCCCACATGTTGAAGAGGAGGAGGAGGAGGAGGAGGAGCGGCAGTGGAATGGGATGTGACCTCAGTGTCAAACCTGTTGAAGAACTGATTGAGTTCATCAGCTCTTTCCACATCACCCACGATTGGCTGTCTTTTCTTTTTGTTGTAGCCAGAGATGGTATTTATTTCTCTCCACACCTCACGGATGTTGTTATGATGTAAATTCTTCTCTATCTTCTTTTTGTATTCCACCTTTGCCATCGTCAATCTCTTCTTCAGCTCATGTTGCACCTGTTTGAGCCGTTCTTTGTCACCCTCTCTAAAAGCTTCCTTTTTCTGATTGAGGATTGCCTTTATGTCACTTGTGATCCAGGGTTTGTTATTGGGGAAACAGCGTACAGTCTTTGTAGGTATGACTGTGTCTCTACAGAAGTTGATGTACTCAGTGAAACAATCAGCCTGTCTATCAATGTCCATACTGTTCTCATCTGTTTCCAGAAGCACATCCCAATCAGTGCGTTCAAAGCAGTCCTTTAGAGCCTCACTAGCCTCAGGTGTCCATTTCCTTACAGTGAGTGTAGTTGTAGGTTCCCTTTGCACACAGGGTTTGTAACAGGTCTGCAGAAGAACCAAGTTGTGATCTGACCTGCCCAGTGGTGGTAAGGCAGTATCTCTGTAAGCTTCTTTGACATTGGCATACAGCAGATCAAGGGTTTTGTTTTCTCTTGTAGCACAGTTAACAAATTGTGTAAATCCAGTCAGGTGGGAGGAGAGGGTAACATGGTTGAAGTCTCCAGATATTATTATAAGTGCCTCAGGGTGTTTAGTCTGTATCCTAGCAACAAATTCATGCAGAATTTCACATGGAACATCAGCCATTGCCTTGGGAGGGATGTACACAAGTATTGTTATTATATGACCAAATTCTCTTGGTACATAATATGGCCGCATTCCAACTGCCAATAATTCAATATCTGGACAGCATATCTTCTCCTTGACAGTAATATGTGCAGGATTACACCATCTCTGGTTCACAAATAAGGCCAGTCCTCCTCCTTTTTTCTTGCCACTAGCCTTTGCATCTCTGTCTGACCGTATGAGAGTGAAGCCAGGTATATCCACAATGGAATCCGAGATGTTATTATTCAACCAGGTCTCAGTAAAACACATCAGGCTGCACTCACGGTACACTTTCTGAGTCTTCACCAATATCTCCAACTCCTCACTTTTGTTGGGCAGAGAGTTGACATTCCCATGATGACTGATGGCAGAACGGGCTTGTATCTCCATTTCCTTGCCTTTAACTTTGCACCAGCACGGCAACCACGAAAGCTCCTCCTTATCTCAGCTGGAATAGGGTAATATACTCCAGATTTGCTCCATTTCAATGAAAAAAGCTCTTCTTTCGAATAAACTCTTCTCTCCACAGAAATATCCATCAGTAGATGTAAAAAAATCAGATAAAAAGCGACAAAAATAACAAAAATAACAAAGATTTTGAGAGCTACCAGACTTTGCTGCAACCTGTAAGTGCGCAGATTCTAGAAAGAATAATATATGGCAAAACATTTATTTTCAGGTAAAGTGCAGGTAAAGTACTTCTTTAGGAGGAGATAACATCAGAACAATAATAACACAATAACTTCAACATAATTAAAGTGTTTTCTCTGTTGTGAGAATAAAATGCATAATAGCAATCAACCCCATTGCATCCCAGAGTGCTGGGGGGGGGGGGTCCTTCCATCACCTAGGCAACCAGCCATCCAATGAAAAGAACGCACTGAGTTTTCTCACTTCCACGTGTGTTTGTTTGCGGAAAGGAGTGGTGCTGCTCACATGACAGAGAGACAGAGTATTTCACGACGCGTAAAACCTCACAATCTATTACTTGGAGATTTTTGTTTTGTTTATTTTGCAAAAATGACTACCCTGTTGTCTAAAAAAAAAAAAAAAAAACAGCACGAGTGGACATTGGATTAACGTTACGCTACAGTGAGTGACTGCCTACTACAAGTTGCAACCCATCACGGTGAGCGAGTACCGTAGCCTACAAATTATAGTGTTCGTCCAGCGCACTAAAACCTAGTTCAACACGTCACAGAAGGCATATTCTGGAGATGATTTTTATGTGTTCATCAATTTTACATTTATTTCGGTAAAATTCGCTTGAAAAAAGAAAGGGCTCGCATTGTATGCATGGGTGAAAGTTGCTTTTTTCCGGTGCGTTCCGGTAGAAAGGGTCTGTATATTTCTTACCGGCACGGCGTTCCCGGTGCGTTCCGGCTTACTTTCACCTCTGGTGGTGTGATGTTAGACAACTTACCGAACCTCTGCAGCCCGTTCCTCATCTCTGCCGAAGCTACCAGCTCGAGGCTACATTAGCCACTGTTATGTTAGCATACCTGTGACTCTCCGACCGAGCCGAATTAACGGTTGGCGGTTAGAGTTGCATTCTGGGTAATGTAGGCGCCAGAACTCACGACCGACCCACCATGAGTCCGAGAATGTTTTAGCAGTGTGATGCTAATGTTGGAGTAAGTTAGCCATACTCTTTTAATTTAATAAATAACGTCCCTTTTACCTTTTAAAATGGTAATTATGACCTCTGTTTGACAACCAAAGTTAGCTAAGCTAATGACTGCAGTATAATGCAGCTCTGCCACGTGATCACTAGGTTAAAATGAAATGCTATATATAGTGTAATTCTCTCTTTCTCTCACATAGGCTAAATAAAGTTACTGGTGATTGTTCGACCACATGTTGTAAGGGCAAAATTAAATTAATGAAAACCTAGGGATACACAATAAACATCGGGGCCATAAATCAGCTTATAATGGGGATTTTATATTATTATTTTTATTCTGATTATTAACTTTTGGACAATAAATATATAAATATAATAATATCTGATTTGACAGAGAATTTCAAAACATTTAATTTGTATTGTAAGGCAAAATGCTCTAAAAAAAAAGCCAAAGCATATGAGTGACGTTTTTTGATAAACTTTACTAGAAAAATTACATCTACCCCTTAGCCTTTCTTGCCCTGATGTGCATAAACTACAAATTATATGAACTTCTTTTTCAAATACAACATTGTGAAATTACTGGTTATGTTACTGGTAGCCACCATGAGAAGGAGGTAATTATGGGGTCTCATATTGTCTGAAAAAAAATCCATATCATAAATACCTAGCAAAAGCTACTCTAGGGCGTAGATAGTAAAATAAATGTTATGTTAATGGCTGAGATAATGCATAAATACAAGGACAAGTCCAAAAGAAAAATCCCAGAAGAGATGCTGTTGTTAAGCAGTTTAAAAGAAAAGTTATTTGTAGAAATAACTATTTTGCTGTTATCTGATTAATCTTACAGTTATCATTTTTGTTGTGGCGGGACACAGCATGGGAAGTGAGATGTTTAAGTAACAAATCTGTCCCTCTCTGTGAGCAGTGCACTGGTTCCTCTCTTTACTGTCCCTGGTTTTGATGGCGTCTGGTGCCAGCGCCTGTTTGATGATGTTGATGGATTAGTGCTTTGGTGTTAATGTGTAGCGCAGTGGCGGTGGTGATGAGATGGTCTGCAGTGTTGGACAGGAGACAGGACAGGAACAGAGCTGCTACCACATCATGCTAAAGACAAGTGATGAGGAACAGGTAAAGACAGGAGGATCAGAAGCTTCATCTGGTCAGAGAGTGGAGGGTAACTTTTTTATTCTCTGCTGTTAATGACACCGTCTGATCTTCTGTCTTTTTTTTTTCTTTAATCTTCACAAGTTATTGTAGCTGATCTGTTTTCATAGTTTGATTGATTTCTCTTTTCAAATTATAGTTTTAAAAGGTTGTTTGTGCAATTAGATGCCATGTGGCTGTTAGTGATTTGTGCTTTTCACATTAGATGAGGAGAGAAGCATATTATATACTTAAAAAAACAACTATAGTGTACATAGTAAGGTTGATACTTTTTCAATATCACATTGAAAACAATGCGATATCCATTATTTACAGTAACATATCAAGAGAACCAAAGCTATTTTGAAAAATACTATACTAGTATTGTATTGAAGTTTAAAATTATATCATGACAAATCTAGTATAGAATATGATATATCAAATATAGTGTTATATATCTGTAAGATTTACAAATAGGATTCTGGCCAAATTCTTGAAACATATTTGATGAGCTACCAAAAAGTTACTTAATTCCTGGAAAAAAATAATTTAAATTAATTTTTACTCCAAATCAGTTAAAAAGTGCAGTCTTCCCTTATTACAGTTTGTCTTGCAAATCATTTCCTTTGTTTAAAACACAGTACGACCTTCAACAACCTGCTCTTTTCAATTGTTGCCATCACGTTCTTTTTTTGTTATTGAAAAACACAAAGCTTCCGACTTAACTTCTGAGTCACTGCTCAGATTTTAATTACATGCGTGGGTTTTTACTGTTTTGCAGCAGATGAGAGGTTCATGAGAGATTACATTTAAATGGATCAGTGTTATAAAAAGCAACGATAATAAGAGATTAAAAACCATGTCAAATTTTTGTCAGAGACCTTTTGCAAATAAATTTAACTTGTGAGGAATAATTAAAGGATAGCATTCAAATATTTGGACAGCTCAGCTCATAACAGGTAAATTTTATATTCCCCAAAATATTTTTTAATGTTTTCCTGCAACCTGTAATTTAAGCTCCTCCTTATCATTGTCTTGCACTTAGTAGCAAAGCCCATTATTCTGCCAGTAAACCAAGCTAAACCAAACAAATGGAAGTAATATTCAACCAGGTCCTTGCATAATGCCAAATAATTTGAGAATGGTGGTTTGCATTTCTATGTATAAGTCATCACAGGCTGAACTGTTCAGCTCAGGTTGCAACAAATACTTGTCAGGCTCATAGAAGCTGTTAGCGGTGCAGCATTGTTCTGAATAACAGTTTGTGGTTTGTGTCAGTGTTTAGTGAGGTTTAAAATAACTTGCTACGTGATTTGGATGCATCAAAAGTCTTCAAGAGCCTTTAACAGAGTAGCTGCTGCTGGCCACCTGCTATGTGGTGTATTCATGTATTAATTATGAGCTTCTATATCAGTCACTTTGTCATGTGGTTGTTGTGACTCATGTATTACAGTGGACTGGTTGTTCAAAGCAGTTTTTGTGCTCTTACACTGAAGAAAATCTTACCAAACTGTATTACACTTCATCATACTGTCATTGTTTCAACATTTTCACGTCACAAGATTGTAGATTGTTGTTGCACTTATTTTAAATATTGTGGAATGTAATTAAGGGCAGTTTGCTAAACTCATGTTTCTGTTTCTTGATCTTTATCTTTAAATTTTTTGGTTGCCATAGTAATTAGGGTTAGGACCTGATGTAGGAAGGAAGCCATTACATGTTCCAATCCTAACTTAAAGGGAAACAGTAGAGTTGGCTGAAGTAGTGTTCGCTAACAGAAGCTATAGGTAGTGCTCGCCAACTTTTGTAGTCCATGTGACTGCTCTTTTATTGCTTTTACACAATGGATAACTGTGTAGACTGTGTCTGCTGTCTTAGCCCACTTGCTTTCTTTTTTCTCTCATGATTAGCATTGTAGTACATTTTCCAAAAAGAACATCTTTGGATTTCTCTGCAGCATTACCAAAACCTCTAACTCACCTGTTTCCAAACTTAAGAATGCCATGGCCCAATCTGAAATCAGAAAATCCTCTTCAGCCCAATTCTGATTACTTTTTTTAAAAATTAATCATAAATATTTTATGGTAATTTCAGACTTGTAAAATTGAAATTTAAAAACGTTATAAGGTCCAGGGCATTCACAGCCCACCAGTGGAGAGTTAGAAGACTGTTTCCCAAAGTGTGGGGAAACAGTCTTCTAACTCATCTCATCTGTCTGAAAGTGAAGTGCCCGTCATTGTTTCTGCTCCATATTTTAAACTTATCAATGTACAGTATGTCACAATTCTCCAAATCCATGATTCAATATGTTTTAAGGTGACAATTCAACTCGATTTTTTGATTTAAGCTTTTTTTTTCTGAACTGATGGTTTGCTACGAGACTGTTGACTTTTGATTTATAAAGATCAACAGGTCATTGGTTTTAAAAACATCTACATGCTATCAAATGTGATATAACGGCAGGTAAGCTGTGTTGTCTTTGAAGTATTGTTTTTTTTTTCTGTGGACACACACCAAGTGCTTCAAGTAGGCAGGGGTGGAGAGTAAAAACACTGGGTGAATCACAGATTCTGCCTTTCAATTGGATTATTGAAACTGAGAGCTCATTTTGATCGGTTTTCAATTTAATATTGAAACTGTGACACCCCTAAGTATTGTCATTATGTTTCAATGAGAAAAACTAACAGTTGCAAAGTTGTTTAGCTCAATGAGATGAGAATAGTAACGTTGGTTGCTAGGTAACAGACATTAAAGTTGATAAACAATGTTGTTTTAAGTATTTAGGATATCAAAATCTGTGATAAGTTAGGATGAAGTGAGATAAGATTGGATTCCTGAAGTTAGGTGGGATTTGCTTCTGTAATACAAAATTTGTAATAAATCCTGTCTTAGACTCTTTCTATCCTAACTTAAGACTTAAGATGGGAAGTTTCTGAAACACAGCCCTGGGTCCTCATGCTTGGATGTGTCAGCGCTCCTTCCCTGTGTGAACATGAGCCAGAAATGTGTGGCAGCCAGCCCTCCATATGATTTAGCCTCTTGCTTTGCTGTGTGGTGGGATGCATGTGATCTGTAGGTTTCAGTTGCACATCGAAGCCGCACCTGGATCTACAGTATTTTGCAGCTTCTATGGTTTTAACGAGCACTGTGCAAACCGATCACGCCGGATTACACGCTGGTGTCGTGTTTTTTCACCAAGCGAGTGTGTGTGTCTTGCGTGTGTGTGTGGCATGTGGTTGTAAGTGTAAAGCACACACATAGTCGGAAAGGGAAGATGTGGAATGTCCTCTCTTCCAGGATCTCTTCCTCTGGCTCATGTCCAACCCCTGCCTTCTCTCAGGGAGGGGTTTTTCCGATCTCTATGCCCGTTTTGTCTATTTCTGTCTGAGGGTATTCAGGTTGGTGTGTATCCCTTACACACACGCCGCACATTCCCCATCTCTTTCTCGTTATCTCAAGACTCTTCACACTAGATCTAGTTTTATCCTTCTCTCGAGTCTCAGTTTCCCTTCTCTTCTGTCTCTTCTTTTCCCTTCACCTCCTATCTGGCATCTTGTTTTCTGTTTCTACAAACCAGTGAGGCCCAAGAAACATATAATTTCATGACTTTTTGTTTCATGATGTCACTGTCAGTGTTTCCGCTCCGTTACAGTTGTACGGTGAGTACAGGGAGCAGCTGGGGAACTTTGCCCGACGGGAGGCTGCCCGTTTGCTGACAGAGAGACAATGGAGGAGACAGGCAGGGGACAACACCACAGCCACCGCCCGCAAAGGCCACGGCCGGCGGCATCATCATCATCACCCTGTGACCTTGGAGTCGCATCACAGCCACGCCTCTTCTACCAAGAAACCTCGTCCCTACTCCAAATGCCAAGGTGACCAGTTATTCTGTTCAAACACACATTGAAATGCAACAAAAGTGAAAAAAGAAGATGCAAACTGTGCTAACAGTTTCCATGGTCATGCCTCAGTGGTTGCCATGACAGCTTATGTGGTATCCAGGAAACAGAGATGGAAATTAACAAAATACCTTTTTCTTAACTAAATACATTTTTGACCTTCTGGCTCTTCACTTAGTGAAAACATCATGCTGTTATCACACTGTGTTCTGGAGAGAGCAGCGTTTATTTGTTGGCTTCGCTTACTGGTTACTTTGCACATTGTGATTTTAGATGCAACACGATGAGCTCATAAAAATACGATGCACTGCTATAGTTTAATTAGGCTGCCGCACAGATCATGAGGTAGTTTACACCACCTGGACCTAAAGTAGGTTGATAGTCAGGACTTAGACACACTTGAGGTCATGAGTCCCGTAATGTACCCCACCCTTACCTTAAACCTTATATTCCACTCCATTTATTTGACAGTTTGATGGACGGTTAGCATTTAAGCTCCTAAAATATGATATAACTACCTACCAACAGTACAGAAAACTATTGAAATTAGCTCTAGCCTTTTCCTAATCATACTTAAATGGCATTTTCAGGGCACAACTTTTACTTTTAATTGAGTATTTTCACACCTTCACCACTGACCTCAGTGTCCTTGATGATAATTATGACCCTCCCAGGACTAACAACATTAAAACATTGTGTAATAACTGAAAAAGGGGCAGGTCCTTAGAATAAGTACTTGCTGTTGTTAATTACAAACTTCTCTCCAATCTAATGCAAACTTGATACAATTACTACTTAATTTTGCATATATTGTTTTATTTATGTTAACATTGTGCCAGATAGAGTTTGATTCATCTCTGGTAATAGCTGAGGACATTGTCATGTTGTTGTCTTGGGTTCTGTTGTGTTGTATTGTGTTGATGCTATTTTGGTTTTGGTTTTGCTGGTACCTTGTTACATAGTACAGAGATACATAAATGGATACTTCACTGATTTTACTATGTCAATTTACTTATCACAGGGAGTAGTAAGCCTGTGCAGATGACAGATAATGCCTGTTGTGCTGTAGGATATTTTTCGAGTGTGAGAAAATTGCTCAACTGATATCACTTCAGTAATTTTGATATACAATCTATTCAATAATCTTGTTGAATATTAATATCCTGTGCTTCTAGTCTACAAAATTTAATCAGAAAGCCTCTATTATTCACTGGGTGGGAAAACTTCAAAAGTCATACTGTTGACAGGGATCTCTAATAAAAGATGCTATTGAATTGCATTATGGGAAGTGAAGGATCCTGTATTTTTGAGCTTGAGATAAGAGACTCAAAGTCAGTTTAGCCTGTACTGCATTTGGTTTTGCCATGCAACTTTGCAGATATGCATTCCTAAAACCTCTTTAAAGCTAGTGTTGGTACCTTCAATAAAAATTAAGGATGCATGGAAAGAATAACCTTTGCCATAAGATTGCAACAAGAAGCGTTTCTAAAAAGATGGGAGAGATGGATTAGATTAGTTATACAGGTACGGCCATCATTTATCTAATGCTATGTCTTATGCACTTTCATATTCCTTTTTTTTTTTTTGTTTGTTTGTTTGTTCCTTCTTACCTTTGTAGTAAAAGTCTTCTTGAAAACTTAAAGGTATACCCCACAAGTTATATAACCCTGTTCTAGGGAGGGTAGTTCCTATTCTGTATTTTTAAGGAATCATCTCAGTTATTATGGTGGTAGGATCATTCATTCACCTCTGTATTGTTTATGGTATTACAAACATACTGCAGTGTGAAATGTTAATTAACAGACTGGATGTATGAGAGTTTGGTTATGTTAAAGAACATATGTACCATGGAAATTTCTAATAAAAAGAGAATTGCAAAAAAAAAAAAAAAAAATATAAGGATGCACAGTAAATATCTTGGCTGGTACATTATCGGCTGACATTGGCCTATCCAGCGGTGTATACCGATATCTATGTCAGTATCGGTGTATATTAGCCAATAAATATCAGTTATAATAATCATTTGACAGATTATGTCAAAGCATTCAATTTGAATTCTTAGGCAAAGAATTGTGTTGTGTTGTGTGTGTTTGTAAATTTGTTAATTTTATAGTTTTTTAATCAATTTTACTAGAAAAAAACAAATGAACATTTGAAGAGTGAGAACTGTTCTTTGTTTTTGTTGTAATCGTCAGTTAGATTTGGTTCAGTCAGAGCTGTGGAATATTAAATCATCTATCTCTGCTCTGTACATCTTAACTTTTCTTACGCTCAGGTGTGCATTAACTACAGGTTATATGAACGTCTTTTTAAAATACAAAATGTGACATTATCGGTTATCAGCCATGAGAGGCTGGTAATTATTGGGCTGAAAAAAATCCATATCATGCATCCCATATAGGGTCAAAAATATCAATATATCATCAATACTGAATATTTGAAATGTTTTCAATACTAATTTTTCTTAGTACCTTAGTATCATCTGCACCTCTGTCTCTTCTCTCTGAGAGTGAAGTGACACTCATCGCTGCAGTGCCTACATTGTCCCGCTTCTTCTCATTGACTCAGTCCTCTTGTCACTCGTGTAATTTGCTCTGGTTCAGTGTCTGTTGTCATGTTATAACCTTATTATATATCGTTTAATAACAATTTAAAATGTTATGCCCGTTACATTGAGTAATTTTTTCCTGATGGTATTGAAAATGGTATTAAATATCAATATTTTTCAAAGTATTGTTTCCAAATGAGAAATTCCAGTGTTGTTACAACACTAATCGCTAATAAAATAACTTGTCATTTTTGCTGAAACTGTCACTATATCTTGACAGTAATACATGAGACAGAGAATATGTGTAAAAAAGTAAAAATCCTTCTAGTCCTCCTAATGCCATTTGCATGAATCCACCGCGCCTGAAAGAAAACAACTAATCAGACCCAGTTTTCCAACCCCAAACGTCGCCTGCACTCATCCTGAGTGAAACAAAATATTTTATTTTTGTTATTCATCTTATTTGTGAGCACTTGTTTCATTTCAGCTCAGTGTGGGAATGAGACTTATTCCCCGGTTGTCAGATGCAGACGGTTTGGATTGGAATCAAGCTGTGAGTGGTTGTTTTCGTTCAGGTTTGTGGTGGATTTGTGCGAATGCCATTAGGGGCATGAGGAGGAGCCAGAGGAACCCAATTTTTTCACGTATTATCTGTCTCGTGTACTACTGTCAGGGTATAGTGACAGTCTCAACAAATATGGAAAAAAAGTCAGTTTTATAGAAGCTACTGTAGCTTGAAGCACAATTTCAGAAGAATTTTGAGTATTTTTGCAGCGGGATGAGATGCTACTTTTACCTAGTGAATGATTTAAACACTTTTATCCCTCGACTACTAGTGAACTAGACAGAAAACATACATATATCCATTTGTAGAGGTTAAAAAGCCCACAATCCATTCAGATCATTATATACTGACATTATATGTACCTCTATGAGCTATAGCATCATCACTGTGCCTGTAACCACCCTGGGTGATTCCCTCTCAGGCATTCTCACAGTATCAGTAATTAAATCAAGAGATAAATGGATTTAAGATGAATCATTAATTTTTATCTCTCTGTCCCAGATTGTTTGGCTCGTGTGCGGCGGTACATTGTGACCAAGATGGGAGAGGACTGGATATTCCTGGTTCTTCTGGGACTGACGATGGCTCTGGTCAGCTGGACTATGGACTACGCTAGCGCCAAGAGCCTGCAAGGTAACGCAGGTCAAGGTCATGAAAGATTATTGCTCTCAGATTAGCAGTAACAAAAGATTCTGGTTTTAATTATTCAGTTTATACTCTTGTGTGTAGTGCACTATTTCTGTCTTCTTTTGTCTTTTTATTATTTCTGTTGTTTTTCTGCCTCTCAGCCTATAAGTGGATACACGGGGAGCTTAAGGGAAATGTGGCGCTCCAGTACCTCGCTTGGGTTACCTATCCCATGATCCTTGTCATGTTTGCCTCGCTCTTCTGTCACCTGGTTTCCCCACAGGCCATCGGTAAGCTCTCCATCACCTGTCAGTCTCTGTTATTCTCTCCCAGCATCTGTTTTGTCCTCTTTTTACCTCCTTTTGTCTGTTTTCCCGCTGTAGGATAACCACTCTATTGTTTTACTGCACTCACAATCCTTCTGCCCAGATGTTTGGCCTCTTTTTCCATATTTCTTCTATTTTTTTCTACAGGTTCTGGTATTCCTGAGCTGAAAACAATCCTGAGAGGTGTCGTGCTGAAGGAATATCTGACCCTCAAAGCCTTCGTAGCTAAAGTCATCGGGCTGACTGCTGGTCTGGGCAGTGGGATGCCAGTAGGAAAAGAAGTAAACAAACCTCCTTTTCATCTCTTTCTATCTTATTTTCTCTGTATCTATCAGTATCTATTGATCCAGCATCACTATCATCATCCCTCTTCCTCTCTTTTTTCTTTCTCCACCACTCTATCCGCTCTTCCTCCAAGCTCGGAGGATAATAAATCATCTTCTGTCATGTTTTTCTTCTCTCCCTCCTCTCACGGGATTGAAGCAAATTATTCAAGTTCTCAGTGAAGGAGTACATTCATTTCCCCCATTACAGTAGCAGGGCAACTGTCACATCCAGCAATTATACAGTGATTTATTTGTTCTGATACAACACGTCCCAGTTTAGACTCCCTGTTTTACAGACAATAGTCAGTGTGTCTGTGTAGATAACGCTACATGTCGCTCATATGTGCCAGTGATTTCCTCCCGTCACCTCCAGGGTCCATTTGTCCATATCGCCAGCATCTGTGCCGCAGTGTTGAGTCGATTCATGTCCATCTTCTCTGGAGTCTATGAGGTAAGCTGAGGCCCTGACCAAAACAGACTACATTACCCATAAGCCTCATCACCTCACTGACCACCGTTAATGCACTAATGAAGATGTGGAATGGCAGTGTTTTCTCATAACTTGCTTTGTTGTTGTCTTTGGTGTAATTACAGGATTCCCACAGGCCCTTTAAAATCTTTATTTTTAGATTTAATAAAATCAGTTGTTGGATGGTTTTCAATTACATTTTTTACAGATACTCATGTTCCCAAAGTTATGTTTACTAATGACTTTGGTGATCAGCTGACTTCTCATTTAGTGCCATCATCAGGTCAGAATTATAATTTGTGCACTGGTTTGGTTTGTGACTAAATACTTGCAGAACTGATGACATTCCCACGTGCCCCAGCTGTACTCTGTGCACTAACAAACTAAAGTAAGATGGTGAACATGGTAGTGATGCACGAAAGGCTTTAAAATGAAACGTGGTATTGGCCTGAAATGAACATTTCTGCCAATATGAGTAGCCAGTAAGATGACACTTAAATTATACACATTATGTGTACGTTTCTGCAGTTTGAAGGTTGTTGAAATGTCCGAAACGGATAGCAGAGTTGCTATTTGCAATGATTGCTCAGTGTCGGTCATGAGAGGATGAGCCAAATCACATTCCCTCATCACTACAAATTTATTTGTCCATCTTAAGCGCCATCCTCCAGATGAAAAGTATTGTATTTTATGTCTGCATCTGCTAGTGGGCCAACATGATAAGAGCAGGCATAATAATAATGTTAATACCACTAAAGAGACTTCGATGTTCTCTGCAAATAGCTGGAAAAAATGTGTGCATATATTGGTATTGCATTGTCAACTGGTCAAATTGGAAAATACTATACTATATATACTACTAAACTACTATACTACTAAATACTGTACTAAATATATCCATATTGGCAAAAATCCAATATCCTGCATCCTGAGAACCCTAGATCCCTGCTAAACATCAGAATGTTAACCTTTCCTATGTCATAGGATTACAGCATCAGCTGGAGATGTAGATTTCAACTCACAAAGCTTTAGCATTGGCAATAGCTTTTACATTGCCTGGAAATGAGACAAATCTGCCAAACTTATGTTTTCATTTGCTCTGAAAGATAAGTCAGGCCATCCTCCATTCAGACAGAATTCTACCAGCCTCAGATCTGACTGGGCCAATCACAACTGTTCATTTAAAGCTGGTACAAGGAGTTTTAACTGGTTAGGAAACAGATGCCTCTGTATGACCTCAACTATTTCTATCTAATTATTCTCAAAGGCTGCCACCAGGTCAAATTCTCTGTGACAAGAAGATGACACCAGCCTGTGTTTACATATTCACATAAAAAGGAGATTCTTAATTTTATTTCCATATTTTTATTTTTGACATCATATGTGACATTATTATTTGTGGGCATGGCCACAAAAGACCCCCCAAAATCAACAAATTTTTAAAATTCCTTCTAGTAGCTTTAATATGAGGTGGGTTTTAGACAATGATCTTCAGAGTCACATCACCTGATTAGCTGCTCTGATTCGTTGTAGGTCCATATAATTGGTTCCCGTCAGCAGGTTTGTTCAGCGCGATGCCTCAGGCTTCCAAAACTCAGATCAAACGGTCAAACTAGGCAGTTCTGATCAAGTATGGATCAAAATATTTTCAGAAACATATTTTAGTGTATCATTTAGCTGTAATACGAGGTTGTAATAAGGCAGTATTGCATTACACTGATTTGTTGCAGGTATATCCTGTTGCATCCAGAGGTATTTTGGCCTGCGCATTTTGAAACACCCTTGGAAATCAAAAATGAATGGAGATGTAGTTGGCTACAGACACAGTCAGTATTTCAGCTGACTCTAAGCTCAACTAAAATGATGAACATTTGAACATTATACCAGCTAAACATCAGCATCTCAGCATGCTGACTCAAAGCACCATGGCCTCTAGATACACACTCACAGAGCCACTGACCTTGCAAATACACAGTCCCTCTGTTCTATCCACACATTTTAAATGATTATACCATCACAAATATTAGAAAATGAGGCCTCTGCTATGTTTGAGTTTGCAAAACATGCCCATTTTGAATTCTTGAAATTCATTTAAAGGTTCTTGTGGGAACCCTGTGACTGTTATTGTCTCCCATCTGTCTCTGTCCCACCCTGCTCATGCCCTGCCCTCCCCTCCCTGTTTCTCTTGTGTCTTTGTTTTGGCTCGCCCCCTCGCACCTCGTCTGTGTTTGTGTCTCACTGTATTAATAGTGTGATGGTAATGTCTGGCATGTGTATTAACAGTGACCTCCGATATCCCTGTCTCCCTCTTCCCCTGCTGTCTCTGTCTCCACCTCCCCTCGGCTTCCTCATTCATCCCTGCTCGTCTGTGTCCCCGCTCCTCCCTCATTATCCATCTCCACCCTCGACCCTTAACCCCAGAATGGAACCCATAACCAGGACCTGTTGGTGTGTGCGTGTGCCGTGGGAGTTGCCACCTGTTTTGCTGCTCCTGTGGGAGGCAAGTCCCGCCCTGCTCTTCCCCCCTGACTCGCTCAGGCGCAGGTCTCCTGTCAGCTTTGCCCTCCTGAAATAACACCAGCAACACATGGAGGTTAAATCTGACCTCAGACCAGTGCCCCGCATTACAAGTGATGAATAAAACTGATTGAATATTTAAACATACAGACTAACCTGTCAGTGATATTGTAGCTGAGGCTGGGATTATCAAGTTATACTTTGAAGGGATACCCCAAAATTTGGGGAAATACACTCATTGGCTTTCCTGTTGAGAGTGACTTGAGAAGATTGATGCCACTCTTATACTTATACAATAAATATTAGGCTAGAGCCAACCGGCGATTAGCTTAGCTTAGCATAAAGATTGAACGTAGGAGGAAAGAAGTTAGACAGGCTCTGTCAGAGGGCAAAAAATCCACCTACCAGCTCCTCTAAAGCTCTCTAATTAATGCTGCTTCCTGTCATATTGTTCAGACTGTAATTATGTGCAGTCATGAAGAGAAAACCGTTCATGTCATCCAAGATGAAACTTCGCTAACTACAAAGTGTCAGCAAGCTGCCGGAAACACGGCTTCAAAGCCACCATCACTTCAGTTGCATCTAAATAAAATCCAAAATTAATATTTATAGAATCTATTCAGCTTATTTAAAAGGAGCGTTACATGATTTGTATCTGCTTTCCTTGTCAATGAATCACAACAAATGTGTAACACAACAAGAGAAAGCTAATTTAGGCTGTGAACTTCCAAGCTCCCAAGTCAGAATACACTTTGAAATAAAACATTCAGCACATTGCTGTCAATGAATTGTGTGTATGTGATGCAGGGGTTTCGTACCTGGACATTACTGTAATCATTGTGATTGGTTCTATGGTGTGAATGCAGCGACAACACCATTGCCACTGTGAGGTTGCTAGGCAGCAGAGACCTGTTGCCTGGAGACATGGCTAAGACTTCCAGCACAGTAAAACCACAACTTAGTGTGTTTTTTTTTACTTTTTACATTAATGTTTTTGTACAGATTGAACAAATGAGAATTTATGAATTATATCATTTTGAACCAAAATTAGTGTGTACAGACGATTGGCCCTTTTCCCAGTGCCAGCAGACCAGTTTGCCTTTCTGGTTTTTTTTTCTGACGTGTATCGGAAAGCTAGACTCAATTCATGTGTATGCAGGAGAGCAGAGAGAAAGAGCTTATTTTTGTAACTTCCAAATGAGCCTCTGTGGTTTAAAGTTTAGTTTGTCCTCCGTGTCGCTGTTTTTACTTTCATATAAGCATTATTTTACTCTTTCGTCTTTGCTTTCAGCTGGATAGGAGCGTTGTTACTGTTGATTTTTCTGATATTACTGCTTCATAATAAAAGGTTTTACATGACAAAGTAACAGGAGACTTCTATTGGGAAGAATTTCAAGCTGCTTGACTAAAGACAAGAGCTTTATCAGTAAAATAGACACCTTCAAGTGGCTGCAAACTCCGCTGTGATAGGCGGCGCACCGAGTACAGCAGCGCATGTGTATGGATGGAAAAGGTGCACGAGTCACTGACAGAGGCGACAAGCCTCCTTGCCTCCGCCGAAAAAGGGCAAAAATAGCGTGTCCACCAGCATGTCATGTGTACATCACTGCCGATCGGGGCTGGAGATGATAAATACATGTGCCTATGTAGAGTCATTTGGGCTGGGAGTGAATGACAATTGCAGACAAAAGCCAGATGTTAGTGGGTGTTAGTGGGTGTTTTTTTTAACCTTCTGACAGAGTCAGGCTAGCTGTTTCCATAAGCCTCCAGCTAAGCTAAGCTAATAAACCCCTGGCTGTAGCTTCATATTTTGTGTACAGACATGAGAGTGGTATCTTTTAACTCTTGACATGAAAAACACATTTTCCCAAGATGTCATTGGTGTCCGGCAGCAGCGGTGATGAATTCAAAATGAATGAATATTTATTACAGATTAACTTGAGACCAACACTGTACATGAGCCTTGATTTATACGGTTCTGTCTGCTGTCTGACGTAGTGAGCTTCAAAGATTTCATCATCCCAACCCCTCTTGTAGTACATCACAGATTAAAAAATATACATTCTTCTAAAAAATAATGGAACACAGATCATAAAACACTCAACACTCAATTCAACTGTGATTTTAAAAAGTTGTATAGAAAGTCAAAATTCAAGATCATGTGTTATCAATATAAATATTGTATGTCTGCTATACCCTTAATTTTCAGTCTGCAATCAGCTGCAGGGATCTGTCTCTATAGGGACAATGTGACCACGCAGTTTGTTTGCTGATTGCTTAATTGCTTCCCTGTCTGATTGCTCTAATTGGCATGTGCATCCTCTGCCTCATACTCTCTTGATGTGATTTTTCCCTCTTTTATCACGTTTTCTTACCATACTTCAGTGAGCATTATTTATTCACTTTATTCCATTTTGCTTCCCCTCTGTCAATCCTCCCCCTGTGGTTCCCCATTACGTCCTCTCCACCTTGATCTTTTATTCTCTCTTTCTCCGACTCACTCTTCTGTCTTTCTGTCTACGTTCTTGTTCGTCGTCACCTTCATTTTCCCCTTCATCATCTCACACCTTTCATCCCTCATCGTCCCTCTCATCCCTTTACTTCCCTCTTGTTTTTTCCTCTCCCTCTCTGTTTTCTGTGTCAGTAGAACCCTTATGGTTACACAGATATTCTGACTGTTGGCTGTGCCGTGGGGGTGGGATGCTGTTTCGGCACTCCACTAGGAGGTACTGTATAACTTGCACACTGCTTAATACAATCAAAACGTCTGCACCAAACATCCCCCTGATCATACTGTACCAAGGCTGTACCTGCACTGTTTGAGTTCAAACTAACACAGAGTATTGAAAAACATTTAGTATCGAAAGTTTCCAGACTCTTTGTCTTGTTTACTTATTCTTTGCGATATTTCCTGATTTAATTTAGAATTCATTGCTAAGTTTGTATTTTATTTTGTGATCTTGTGCAACTGAGTGTAAGTGATCCACAATGGATTTTAAGAAGTAACTTCTTCAAGTTTTAACTTTTTTTAAAATGGTTTAAAACATCCAATATCAGCTAATAATCATTTATTTACATAAGTACATTACTTTTTTGTTCAAAGCATTGTGACCAAGACATTTTAAAGTTAAAAATAAATAAGTCAGTGGTCTCTGGTGGACAAATTGTAATAGTTTCTAAATGACCTCAAACTTATATTTGATATTTCTCTCTAATGTAATTCCTTGTCTTCTTGTATTGGCTGACGTTTACATTGATGTTATGTCCAAAATAAGTAATCAATAGGCCTGTGTGGGCCCTTCCAAATTATCCATCTAGCTCAATTAAAGATTAACTTGACTCCCCTGAATATCTTGTTTTTGCTGACCTCCAGTGGTTTAACGCTTGACATTACTGCAGTGATGTACAGGTGTGCTCCAGGACCCTGTGACATCACTGTTGGGTCTGCGTACAGGTACAACAAAGCAGATCTCGGACCACACCCAACCAATCAGAGGTGAAACAGGCCTGATACTCACTGCTTTTCAGCCTGGAGTTACGTGCATTCAATACCTCCCCAAAATCTGACTGCAAGGCCTTTATATTTGACCTGTCTGGTCCAGAATTTAGTCGATTTATTTCCCATATACTTTATATCCACTGCTGTATTGTCGGGGTTCAGGAAGTAACCAGCACCTTGTAAGTGCTTCTTTACAAGCGAATATCAAAATATCAGGACGCCTTGCCTGAAAAAAAAAAAAAAAAAGTGGAAAAATGCAAGGGTGTCAGTGTTAAGTATATTTTTAAGTGCTTTGTGAAACTCTGCCCAGAACAGTTTTATCACTGGACACTCCCAAAATATATTTCAGTGATTTACTGCCCACGCTGTCTCCAACATTTGGCATCCCCTCCAGCAAAATAGGTTTTCTGCTCCAGTGTAGTAAAGAAATGGGAAAAAGTTTTTTTTTTAGAAAAAACAAAATAAGTTTTGACAACAACTGGATTTGGTTCTGAAAGTCACCTATTGTATCAGCACTGTTATCACAACTGTCAAATGACACCCAGCCCTGTCTCCCTGTTGGCTTCTTGTCTCAGTGTTTCGAGATCTGTGAAAGTGAAAAAAATTAATTACAGAGGAGGTCACCTGTCATCTCACAAATATTGGATTTATACACCTCTTCTTAACCTCGTCGCGCCCCTTAAAGTTTATCAGGCCATGACATCCTCTGTGCAGAGAGAAAAACTGTACTACTTGTTAGTAAGTGTGTGAACAAGACGATTCACTACAGGCTTCATCGTTTTTTTCTGTTATTCATACAAACTGAACAATGAATAGCCTTGACAGTGCATCCAGCCAGCACTGATTAGTAACAGGTGTGTTTAATTAAATTAAAATTATAACAGGTTGGGCGAAAAAGGCCGAAACTATTAATCTAATAGTTGCTAAGAAGAGAATATTTAAATAGACAGAAAAGCTCTACTGCTCCACCTTTTCATGTCCATCTCAACAGCAGAGGGCTGGAGGCATTTTCCTTTAATTTACAGTAAATTAATTTGCAGCAATTTTTATAACTGATTGATAACCTTTGAAGTAATTTTACAATTAACTAGAGGGGCGCTCGCCAAGCACAAACCTCCACAAAGCAAATAGTCCAGTCCGCTATGAAATACAAATCTGCAAGTGCAACCACTGTATAATATATATATGGATATATAGTGTACTATACTATTAGAATTACTATATGTTATCATATGGTTGTGCCTTGCTGAAGTCTCATCACCTCAGCTTTGCTTTAATTATGTACCTCTAAATTGGAAATATTGTACATACTTACCATTTAACAAAACCAGAAAAGACTTGTATATATGTACAAATATCAAATGCTTGGACTGAAATAACGTTATGAACATGTCAGCTTGTTATCAGAAACAGTTGTTTAGAAAAACTGTACGTTTACAAGAAAGAAATTGCGGCATGCCATGCACTTCAATTACGATGGGTTCATGCACTCACAGCAAAGTCGGTTAATTTTGACACCAGTTACAATTGACCTAAATTTCAATTTTAAGAAAAGTGAAAAATGATTCATATATTGTTGCTGCGACTCCACTCCAAAATTTAACGGATTCCTTCCTCCATGCTAAGAAACAGACCAAAAACATGGAACATGGAGGAAATAATGCCAAAAAATCCCTCACTTTAAATGTGCGAGTATTATTTTTGCTTTCTGTGGTAGAGAACGAATAAATGTTGCGAATTTGGACTCTTGATCAGATGAAACTAGAAATGAGAACAGGTCAACTTAACAGACATTTTTCACTATATTCAGATTTTTAATTGATCAAACCACTAATCGATAATGAGAATAATTGTTAGTTGCAGCTCTACTAAGTATCTATCAGTGTGCAAAAGTCTATAAAACATTGCTCAATATACAAAAGCCAGAAGAACATTAATAACCCAGTTTTGAGTCACCATAGAAAGAAATATTGTTAGTCCTTAAATATTATTTGTTCCATGCTTGTCTTCAGAGTAAGTGTTCAGAGTAATGTTTCTGATGGCTCTGATGTTTATTTTATTGCTTCACATGCTGATTATGCCCCTGTGTGTATGAGTGTATGAGTGTGTGTGTGTGTGTGTGTGTGTGTGTGTGTATGAGTGTATGTGTGTGTGTGTGTGTGTGTGTGTGTGTGTGTGTGTGGTGTGTGTGTGTGTGTGTGTGTATGACAGCGTGTATATTCACTCCCCGTGGTTCTCCTGTTGTGTATAATTACACCCTCAGCTTCAAGTGTTTTTGGACTCATTCTGCTTATTTAACTAATTTCTGTCTCCCCCTTCTCTCTCTCCATCTTTCTGTCTCCCTCTTCCCTGTTTTTCATGTCTTTCTCTCACCCTCCTCTCCTCCTCTCCTCCTCCTCCTCCACCTCCTCTTTCATTCCTCACACTATCCATCCTCATCTGTCCTCCCTCCTCTCCCTCTGTCCTTCCTCCTCTCCCTCTCCTCTTCACCACCACCACCACCACCAGGGGTGTTGTTTAGTATTGAGGTCACGTCTACCTACTTTGCGGTGAGGAATTACTGGCGGGGATATTTTGCCGCCACATTCAGCGCCTTCATATTCAGGGTGCTCTCTGTTTGGAACAAGGATGCTGGTGAGAAGCAGAACACACACACACACACACACACACACACACACACACACACACACACACACACACACACACACAGTTGTGAAAGTCTGCTGAACTGGCGTTTTATGAAAAGTAGCTGAATATGACAGCTAAGTAATATTTGCCTCTTTAGATAAACCAGAAATGTTTCAAGTCATCACCTACAGTATATCCACAATCCACCAGTATCATATAATAAAATACACTAAACTCTAAATCCCTGTCCCCTATATTTCCTTTATTATGTCAACGTCTTGCAGTTTATAATAATATTGTCCAAATATTAAGTTTTATATACCAGATAAAAGCTCACAGAGGGAAGTCTTTAAGGTTATTTAATATCTTACGTTCTTAAAATAATCACAAACCCACTTTTACTCAACAAAACATCTTACCTGCAAAAGGTCAGTTGTTAAATTTCAAGTTCTTACAGTTTATTTTCCAAATATGTGGGGAAAGTGTTTTCAGACACAGCAGGCAGCAAAAAAAGCTCTAATGAATGAACTGAACACTACCTGCTCAGCACCAAAAAGAAAACCGACAAATTTAGCAACTAGCTGATGAACATAATGTAGCATTTAGCTGCTAAAAAAACAGGTATTTCCCCCAGGAAATGGTGGTGGAGACCAAAAACAGAGCAAAAAAGGAGAGTGAATGTTGGGCTTAAATTAACCAGGTGGACACGGACACGACTCCAATGGGACGCTAATGTTGCTCCGTGTCTGCTGGATGATGAAACACACAACTGTTTGCTAACAAGTTTGTCTCAACTTAAATGGTGACAATATGTCAATGTCATGTTATAATTTAATGTTTTGATATTGTGAATATTGTTTAATATTATTTAGGAAACAAGTAATGAATAAACCTTTCTTGGGCACTTTTTCCTCTTCTTGCACACTGTAATCTATGATAATTTTATATATGTTGTTTGATTTTAATTTGTGCAATAAATGAAACTCAAGACATTCAGCAGAGAGATGAGAGACTGAGATCACGTTTGTTTGATGTTTATCAATATCTTTGTTAAGTTTTTTGTTTTTGTTCTCTCAGTCACAATCACAGCTCTCTTCAAAACTAACTTCAGGATGGAGTTCCCCTTTGACCTGCAGGAGCTGCCCGCATTCGCAATAATAGGGTGAGAATGTTCATGAGTATGTGTGCCTCCGTGTGTGTGCAGTGATACTTTATGTATCTACTTTTGGTCAACTATAGACAGTGATATTCAGACCGTTTACTGTAAATATAAAGTTACAAGTAACTTTTTCAAGTCTTCCCTTGAAAATGTAACTTAAGTAAAAGTATGTAAGTAAGTATAATCAGGAAAATGTACTTCACAAATTAAAAGTATTGCTACTCAGTGTTATATATTTTGTAAGTTTTATTTATTATATCATTAGATTATTATTACTCATGCATTAATATAAAAGTAGGATTTTACTCATGTAGTTGGTTGAGGTGGATTATTTTTTCTATTAATCAATTTATTGGTTTATAAAAATAAAGACAAAAAGAAAAGCAGCAGATCCTCACATTTGAGAAGCTGGAATCATATAATATTTTTTAATATATGCATCAAAAGTGACTTAAAACAAGCGCTTTAGTAGTTTTTAGTAGTGTCAGGTGTGCTTTTGGCAAGTTTTATTTTATACTAAAGCTAAATATTTTAAAGCTTTTCATATGTTTTGTATGCAAAAACCTTATTTTTTTAAGTAACTAGTCACTAAAGCTGTCGAAAAAATGTTTGGACAGTTGTAAAGTAAAAGTGCAATATTTCTCTCTAATATTGGTGCTTAAGTACAGTGCCTGAATAAAAGTACCTAGCCGCCTTCCTCCTCTGGCTGTGATGGACTCTCCCCAGTACATTTTGTGTTTGCAGAGCATCTGATAGTTTTCTCAAACCTTGTGCAGCAGTGAGAACAAATTGTTTCTCATCTTTTAGGATCTCGTGTGGCTTTCTGGGGGCGTTCTTCGTCTACCTGAACCGACAGGTGGTTCTTTTCATGAGGAGGCCGACAGCGCTCACACGCTTTCTAACCAAACAGTGAGATCCCAAAATACACACACACACACACACGTACACAAACAGGAGCGTGCACTCCCTGCTGCCGTAGATTAATGAAGCGCTTGGCTCTTGAACCACAGTGATTCTGGTAGCAGACACTGTTCCGGGGAACTCAAACCATTTGTACATTCAAACCTAATTCCTCTTAATGTATCTCAGCTCCACTCTCTGAACTCATCAGTCTCACAACACTGGCCAGGACAGCAGCAAAGCCTTAACAACCTTTCAACCAGTTATTCACTCAATGTGGAGATTCACTTATCCTCTGAGACTCAGCAGTCAGGGAACATTAGTCTCCACCATTAGAGAGAAGAGAGCAGCAGCACCAGGAGAGCCGTCCAATCAGGGTGGAACACACTCGCACTCATGCTGTTGTTTCTGTTACAAGCTTCACTTATTCTGCCATGTTGGAGGTTTCTTCAGAATACACTGGGCTTCCTTTTTATGACTCTGTCTGTGTGTGTGTGCAGTCGATTGATCTATCCAGGTGCAGTGACATTTATCATCGCCACCTTCACATTTCCTCCTGGATTTGGACAGTTTATGGCTGGAGAGGTTAGACTGAATCAATCTCACGCTCTCTGACTTCTTTTTGATGTGTATTCATTAATATTTTAGATATTTTTGGAAAAAGTGGGTCAGTGGGATATTGATCATGAAGTTTTGCCATGTTACGCCACGAGAGGAAGCAAAGAAAAGCTGTAATATTTTGAATTTTAGAGGCAACTTAGAGGGCTACTCCACTGATTTTACACAACAAAATCTGTTTATAGGTCTTGATGAGTACTAGATAACGTCCTGAGAATCAGGTTTGGATGCTGTCCCGATATGCCCTTTACCACATGTAACACACAGCAGGAGATTGTCATCATGAGTGTGAACTCAGTCTGCCTGCTTGACAGGAGAAACGCTTCATGGGGCGCTGGGATTTTATTACTATGAGGAGGACGTACAGTTGTGTCTAATGTCTAATTTATTTGGTCTGAATTCCCCTTTTTGAAATTTCAAACAGTTTTCTTCAAGTTGTGCAATTTCAAAACCCCCACCCCCTGACCACAACAAATTCAGATCCAATTAAAGCTGCAAGCAGCGTTTTACGGGCCCCTGCACCCCTGCGCCCATGGGGCGTGCTGCAACCGCGACCACGTCACCAGATGCCAACCGGTAGATGAGGTCCTGAATTGTCATGTGCATTGGACAGGGAGGAAGGAATTCAGTGACACTTCCTGTCTCCACTAAGTGGCGCTGTGACTGTAACACCCGATTGGCATGTAGATGCGATCAGGCCGGGACTTTGATCAAACGTGAAGTTTGGTGGAGATTACATCTTCAAATCCAAAATTATAGCGATTTCGTGTTTCATGGCATCTAAACTTTACGCCACGCCACGGCCACGTTGTTCAACGCAGACCAAATCGTTTAATAACTTTTGATCACAAACTTGTCTCGATGGTACACACCTTTTTTGAAAGCAATCAGAATATTTCTGTAGGAGTTTGTTAAAATGTGACGTGTGGAAAGTGCCAAAATTGACCACGAAATTCTAAATGGCCGACTTCCTGTTCCTGTCATATTTGCCAAATAATTTAGCCAAAAATTACTTGAAAATTTACCTGAATTTTAGCCACATTTTCTGTCTGAATATGTGAACCATTAACAAATTATTAAAATCAGGTTTTGAAAATTGTACAACTTGAAATTTCTTAATAAGGTGTTCAGTTGCTCATAAGATTCAAATCCTTACAGCTGTTTTTGCTTCCATAGCTGCACCCCTGTTTTTAGTTATGCATGTACACAGTATATATTCAAAAATGCTGTATATATTTATGTCATTTGCTTGTTTTTCCTTTTCTTGGTGCAAATGTTTTGATAATTATTCTGGATGATTATACTTGTACGTGTGTTGCATATTTTTTGTCAGAAAACGTCGGCACTTATCAGCAAGTGGTGACGATTTCATTTGCACGTTTTTTTATGTTTTTGGATCGGCACACATCACATCCTGAAAACATTTGAGTCGAGCCTGCCAGTTCTTTTGTGTGAACATTTTTTTGTCAGGTCACTTGATCATGATGTCAGCAGGGTGTAATCACTTCTGTGTTTATGAATATAACTTGTTATTTTTCATGTTGGCCTGATGAAGGCCTGATGGAGGCTTTTTTCAGTTCAGTAAAGTTTTTTCCTTCATTGAATCATTTATCCTTCTCCTGGCCTTACTACAGGATGTGATGTGCACATGACTGCATTGTTGACATCATGTAAAAAAGTTTGTTTATGTGCATCTGTTCCTTCTGGCAGCTGATGCCCAGGGAGTGTATCAACTCCCTGTTTGATAACTTCACCTGGACCAAAATCTCAGGATCTCCTGCTCCGCCCGGCCTGGGTCGCTCAGCCGCATGGCTCCATCCACACGTCAGCGTCTTCGTCATCCTCCTCCTCTTCTGTGTCATGAAGGTACCTTTACTTCTAGCTGTGTAACAATACACGTAGCCTTGCAATGTATGTGATAGCATGAAAAACCCCTGGGACTGGTCTCGATCCTGCCTTGATCCTGTTTTTGTGGTGCAGTTCTGGATGTCAGCAGTTTCCACCACGATGCCCATCCCCTCAGGCGCCTTTATGCCAGTGTTCATATTAGGTAAGAGGATTTTGTAATGCGAGCGGAGTATCTCCTGCTGAGCTTCAGTTCAATTTGTCTTTACCGGCGTGTCTTATCTCTCTCCTCAAGGAGCTGCTTTCGGTCGCCTCGTCGGAGAGATCATGGCCACTCTTTTCCCAAATGGAATCCTGTTTGATGGGATAGTCTACCGCATCCTGCCGGGAGGTTACGCTGTCATTGGTCAGTCTATTAATCTTACTGCTGTGCTCAGGTTCCCATCGACCTTGAGAGCAATTGAAGACTCGTAGATTTGAGAAAAATGAAGTGATGCTTTGAATGAATGACTTGAAAAGCCCAAATTTAACACTCTGGACTTCTGTCTGTCCTTACATTTAATCTTCTCCTCCTCCAGTTCAAACATGTTGATCTAGCAGCAGTTTAGAAGCAGTTTTACCATTTTCACTCGACTTGGTAGCATCAAAATGAGGCCACTGTATAGTGTAATACTGAATGTGATTTTTCTCATTTAAAGATTCAGTGTGTAAGATTTACGGGTATTTAAGTATCTCTAATGAGTATATTAAGAGTGTTTCCATTGTTGTATAATCAAGTGTTTGAATTGTATCCAAACACTGGCTCTAGATATGGCATTTCATGTTTTGCGTGAGGTTTGGGGATAACATTGGTTCTCTGTCAAACCATGCAGCACTGATTTCAGTCCTCTGAGTTTAGCTCTTATAACGTGCCAAGTCACACCTGAGATGGACCACCTCCAGTTGCAGTGACATCTCACTGACCGTGGTTTCTGTGTTCAACTCTTTTGTAGCTTCTAACTGATTCTCTGTGGTCTGAAGTTTTGTTTCTCTCCTCTGTCGTCGTTTCTACTTCCAGATATCTGCCTCATTTTACTGTTTCGTGTTTGCTTTGAGCTGTGTGGTCGTGTTAAATTTACCTGCTTGATGAAAACGCACGTGATTTGCTGCTTGATAATAAAAAACTTTTCAAGGTGAAGTCGGAGTTGACTAAGTAGGATTTGTCAGTCGCTGATTGTTGAGATTCATTCCCAGGATGTAAAATACAGACTTTTTGGGTTGGTAAAGCATCCCGAGCACAGCAAAATAATGAGAGAATAAGAAGGTGTGGGCAGAGGGCAGGGTCTCTACAGATGCAGGCACCGCCACACACTTCTGGTGGATTGTGAGTTATGATTATTTTTGTATGAGTCTATGTATTGTTATTTTGTGAAAATCCTGCATAATTTCCCCTTAAATAAGAAAATAACAGGGGACTTTTATTGTGAATAAGTGTCTTTTACAGCCACTCAACTGTATATTAGTTAAAATACACACCTCTAAGCATGTAGCCCTGTTGTAATGGAGATGCAAATCCCTGCTGTGCTAGGCTGGCATGCCGAGTCAAAGCGAGTCAAGCCAAGCCAGCACATGTGCATGGAAAAGGGGCTTTACATGCTTTGAAAGGGGCGAGTTAGATGAGATGATTACAAATTTGCAAGCCACATTCATCACTATATGCCACAAAATCCAACACATTGGTCCTTTAAAACTGTTGAATTTAATGCCCAACTCAGTGTTGGGACCCTGGAGGTTATTACGAGTACATATTAATACTTTTTGTCCAGTACGTGCTTGGACAGGCTGCAGTACTCACGACCCTCCACATCATAAGCAGGTTAGAAAATAAATGAATGTGACAGATATATATTTCTGATACTTGACACTGTAATTTCTGCCTCTCTAGGACTTGAAACATTGTTAAACTCTCTCTCTCTTTAAATTATTATTTTTTACATTATGAAAAATACAAAGTTTCAAGCCCAAATTGAATCTTTTTTTAAGTACAGAGGAATCAGAAGGAGGAATAACACTTTACCCTCACCACATGTCCGGCCCTCTTCTGTCTGTCTACCAGGTGCGGCAGCGATGACGGGAGCCGTCACACACACGGTGTCGACTGCAGTAATCTGCTTCGAGCTGACCGGTCAAATCTCTCACATCCTGCCCATGATGGTGGCCGTCATCCTGGCAAACATGGTGGCTCAGGGTCTGCAGCCTTCTCTCTACGACTCCATCATCCAGGTGAAGAAGCTGCCCTACCTGCCTGAGCTGGCCCTCGGGCACATCAGGTAAAATTAAAACAGCGAGCACACCTATTCTGTGTGTTTATGTTTTCCATACACCTATCAATATGAGACACAAATTATTATTGCAGTATCTCTGTATCCGCAGCAAGTATAACATCTTTGTGGAGGACATCATGGTGCGCAAAGTGAAGTTCTTGTCATCTCATTCCACCTATCGGGAACTGAACCATCTCCTAGAGACTTCAACTCTGAAAACCATCCCCCTGGTCGACAATAAAGGTCAGGTGACTTACCGTTATCAGACATTCTCATGTCTGTCTGCTAAATGTGAAGCTACAGCCAGAGGAATGTTAGCATAGCTTAGCATAAAAACTGGAAACAGGGGGAACAGCTAGCTTGACTCTGTCCAATGTAAAAAAAAAAAGAAGCCTACCAGCATCACTGAGTCTGTTTACACTTTGTGTCAACATGTGTCTCGGGTGAGCTGATCACAAGTGAGCAGCTCCAAAAACATCAGTTCACACCTGACATAATAATGCATCTCCTCATGAGTCCCAAGTGATCACTTGAGATTTAATGTCACTCCCTGACTCTAAATGCAAATAAATACGTAGCTACATCATTTCCTTTTGCAAAGACCAAATGCAAAAGCCAAAAAATAGTAGCCGACATGCTGGGACAAATGGACACAATGTTTTACATAATGTAAGAAATAACTGACATTTGCTGAATTTACATGACGGTGCAGATAAATAAGTATTTGTTGTAAACAGCGTTTCACAAAGTTTGTAAGATTTTTCTTAACTCGATAACTGACAAAATCGTACATTTTCAAGGAAGTCTGTATTCCCACGAATAAAGTATTGTCTTTTTTTTTCCATAAGTTAAGCGTAATTGGTAAAATCAGTTTTAGCCTTTGCACAGAGCCAAGTTAGCTGAATCCCTCTGTTTCCAGGCTTCATGCTAACTTAAGCTAAACCCCTACTGGCTTTAGCTTCATATTTTGCATACAGGCATGAGAACGGTATCAATCTTCTCATCTCATCAAGTGCTGACCTTTTCCTTTAACACTTCTCTCTGCAGAGTCCATGATTCTTCTGGGCTCCATCGAGAGGACAGAGCTTCAAGCCGTCTTCGACTGGTGGCTCTCACCAGAGAGGCGAGTCTTTGAAAGAGGCCCGAGCTCGCCAGGCCAGGGCTCCAAAGTCAGCTGGGAGTCCTTCGCCTTCGTGGACGAGGAGGGCGGCGAGGAGCCCACGGACAAGGTGGAGAAAACAAACAGCTGTGGTTCAATTTGTTTGGTCTGCACCAAAAGAAGAATGATAGATTGTTCCACTTTAGTTCTGTTCATGGTGACGTTTTTACCAACAAAGAGGAGTAAACATGACGTTTTACAGAATCAACTTGTTGATTGGACATTTTTGGCGATTGTCATCCTGCATCATAACTGACCCATGTAGGGAAATCAAATTCCAGTAACTGACAAAAGTTTAATGCATCTGATGTGTATTTTTATATTATTTGGTGTGACAAAGAGCTCACAAAGAAATAGCCGGTTATTAGTATTATTAGACTGCAAATCGACTGCATGTTACAAATAATGACTAAATGGTAGAGATGATGAAAAGGAAGTGTCTTGTATAGTAATGATTCAGGGGTTATTACTGTATCACACATTTTTAATAGACTAAGATCGCTTCCTTAACAGAATTTTAGGATCAGCAGAATGATGCTAAATCACATAGCTGCTATCATAAAATTCTGTGGTTGATTCTTTTGCCTTCATGCACCAGCGTCTGCTTGGAACCGGACCAAGTTCCATCTTTTCAAGCTGTCTCAGTGCGGTTGTTTGGTCCGCACCAGGGTCTGTTTTAACAGAACCAAACAGGTTAGGTGTGAAAGCACCCTTACTTACAGGAAGTAGTTTAGCTTGAAAAATTAATTATAAACCATGTTGTTTCTTCCTGCAGACAGCTCCAGTACAGGAGGAATGTAACGGGCCCATACCGTCCCCTAAACCTCAGGAGCCCTCCACCAACCACACAGGCTCAGGTAACATGACATTTCACTGCACATAAAGACAAGTCCAGCCATCAGATGTCACCTCTCTCTGCTCTAACATGTGTTGCCATATCACGTCCACAGACAAGCGCAAGCTGCCGTCTGTCAGGAGGACCCTTCAAAGACTCTTCTCCTCCACGTCTTCGTCAGGCCAGACTGAAACTCAGGTACGCCGCAAAGATCGACCTCACATACTCATCACATTGACCCCAAAAGCTCGGAGCACATCAGTGATCCGCTGTCGAGTTGGCAGTGACAGCTGAGACAGCGGCGTCAGTCCAACATGGCAGCTCGAGCCAGCCTCGCTGATGTGATGGGAGGGGCAGGACATGATGCATACATAAAGGAGTTGACATGTTGTGCAGTGTGTGAGATGACGTGAAAATCACCAGGGGTCATCTTACCATCATCTGTAGAGCTTTTTTTTTTTCAAACTGACTTACCGTCCGTCCATCTGTCCCTCGCTCTTTCTTTCCTCAGGAGACCACGGCCCCTCCACTGGCAGACACCATGACCCCGGAGGAGGTACTGCGCATTATTAATTCAGCATTCACACAGATGAGACAAACAAACCATCCAAACGAATAATCAGAAACTCGTGTGTGCTCTGAGTCCATCTCACTGCCTTGTGATTGGTTGATGCAGATCAAAGCCTGGGAAGAGGAAGAGCTGGATAAACCAATCGATATGGAGCAGATACGTATAGACCCCTCCCCGTTTCAGCTGGTGGAAAGAACGTCTCTGCACAAGGTGACCATGGCAGCACCTGGGTGACATGTCCTCACATGCAAAGATCACGTACAGACACCCATTATTTAATTATAAGTCACGCACAAAAGTCAGCATTTTATATTTCCAAGCAGCAAGTTTTTAAAGGAATAGTTTGACACTTTGAGAAACATTTTTATACTATTTTGTGTATGAATTAAACAGGTTATAACATGAGGTTTAGGCTGCATTCAGACCAACTTGAGAAGAAACACAGCCCTCTCAGTCTTTTGAATGAAGCCAGTGCATTAAACAAGTGTGGGTGCCAAGGCGGGGGGCTGTAGGAAGGATTAACAAGGCTCAACCTTTGCATGCTTGATTTTTTTGAGTATTTGATTGACAGTCCACACATACTTTATACTAAGCTAAGCTAACTGCCTCCTGGCTGCAGTTTCATATCCAGCATACAAACATGAGACTGGTGTTAATCTTCTCATCTAACTCTCATCAAGAAAGAAAATTTAAGTATTTACCAAAATGGACATTGTTAATTTTCACATTTATACCTTGTATTATACGATTTATTTTTATTCTGAAAGAACCAGTGTGTAGGATTTAGTGGCATCTTGCAGTGAGCTTGCAGACTGCAAACACATCGTCTCACCCTCCCTTTCCAAGCACATAGGCAAGTCTTTGGTGCAAAAGGCCCCATCTAGAGCCAGTATTTGGTTTGTTTGTTCTAGGCTACTGTAGAAACATGGCAGTGCAGCATGGCGACCTCCATGGAAGAGGGTGTTGTGGCCTCTGTAGATATAAAGGGCTCATTTTGATAACTGTGCATGACGGCTACCTTGCTGAAGTCCTACAGCGCCCACGCCTGTGGTGTCCACACACACAGCATTTCTGCTGTAGCACTGCTACTGCCAGCCATTTGTTTCTACATTTAGTTTGCAGAGAAGAAAAGAATTGTAACCAGAGAGTAGTGGATTTTTTTTTTACCCATCATTCAGAAAGAGAGAAAGGAAAAGGAGAATGTGCACCAGAAAAATCCTGCCTTTCACCATATTTTTCCATGTCTGTAACATATTCTACAGATACAGATGCTGAAACAGTAGTGAAAGTTGTCATGTTGCTGGTATGACATCAGTGTGACTATCAACAGATCATTTTCCCTCTCTATTTTTGCTGAGAGCTGCGTGTCGTGGTAAAAATAGGCGAGATGCTGAATCTCCAGATGCAGCATTGCCGCAGCCACGCATGGCACGTGCTGCTCAAGTGGGTCCTGTAGCTACTCGAACCTGTTAATATGTGCACCAAAATAAAAAAGCAAGAGGTTCCAAAACGCACACGTGTTACTCGCGCAGGCGGTGTGTCTGTTTCTAATGAAAGCACACATAAATATAATGTCTGATTTCTGCCTGTAAATCTTACACTTTTAAACTTGTCTAATTACGTCTTTGTTCTGTTCGTAATCTTCTGTTCTAATCTTCTTTTTCAGCAGTTTAAAGGGGCTTAAAAACACCTGAATAAGGTCCTTTGTGGCTTTAGAGGGATAGGAAATAAACTGGATGAGGTCATCAGCTTGAGTGTAGAAACTACACATTTCTAACAGAGAGACAGAGTTACATACTGGGATTTTAAAAACATGAGTAGGGATGGTCTAATGCATCAGGGGAAATGTAAGATCCAGTTACACTGGAACATGATCAGACACTAAAAGTCGGGATGTCTGTCTGAAATTCTGTCTCTTGTGAGTCCCTCAACTTGTGAAGATAAAATAGTAAACGAGTAAAAAGAGCACTCCTTTAAGGCTTTACTAATTTTATTGTACAGTTTATTCTCTGTCTATAAGAGCATACAGCTTTGAATGTGGAATCTTGAATTTCATGCTGTGACTCATGCTGTGTAGCAAAGCCGTAGAAATTGTTTATGAAGAACTGTGCAGCCATGCAGGCAGCGTACTGTCACACTGACTGGATCATGTCCTCCTCTCTGTCATTACTCAGACCCACACTCTGTTCTCTCTGCTGGGTCTCAGTCACGCCTATGTCACCAGTATTGGAAAGCTGGTGGGTGTCGTGGCACTGAAGGAGGTAAAGTCACTCTTTTTCTCTGCTTCGTTTTTTTTTTTTTTTTTTTATCTGCATGTTTTTTTTTTTTGTCACATCTCTTGGTTTGATGCTGTAATGCTCACGACAGCGAGCGGTGATGATCTCATGTTGTGGGCAGTTGTTCTGTCGCAGGGTGCATCACGCTTCACGCTCTGATTCATGCGGTTATAACTCATCTTCCTGGATGCTCTCTTTAGTATCCAACATTGTCACTTCAGTAGGGCTGCAACTAACGACTATTTTCTCAATTAATCGATTAGTTGTTTGGTCTATAAAATGTCAGAAGATGATAAAAATGTCAATGACATCCTCAACTGTCTTGTTTTGTCCATAAGCCGAAGATATTATAGTTAACTGTCATTAAACAGTGAAGAAACCAGAAAAAAACACATTACAGAAGATAGAATCAGAGAATTTTGACTTTTCTTTCTTTTAAAAAACTACTAAAACCAATTAATCGATTATTAAAATAGTTGGTGATTAATTTTCTAATCAATTAATCGTTGCAGCACTACACTTCAGCACACATTTCTTTGCTTTATGTGTGCGTTTCAACCTTTTTCTTCTGCTCTAACAGCTACAGAAAGCTATAGAGGGCTCCACTCGCAGTGGCGTGAGGCTTCGTCCCCCCCTGGCCAGCTTCAGAGACGCCAGCAGGAAAGCCAAGAAGCACCAGCCTCCGTCGTCCACCCCTTCCTCGCCCACTCGGGACAGAGACCTGTGGGGGGAGGGCAGCAGGAGGGAGGGGGAGCTGGCGCGGAAGGAGTCCAAGGAGGCATCGTCGTCGTCTTCCCGAGGAGCTCCTGGGTGCGACTCTGGTTCCTCCTCCCAGAGCAGCGCCGGGAGCCCCGGCGGCAGCTCAGCCACCACAAGAGGAGCTGAGGGTGCTCCACAGGAGCCGGCGTCCCCCTCTACCTCCTCCCCTACCTCACCTTCACCCCCTGGTTCCCCCGTGTCACCCACCAGCCCTGTCCTCACACTGTCCTCCCTGCAGGAGGAGAGGGAGAGCGAGGAGTCAGATGAGCCCATATAGACGGCGGGTGTATGAGACTTTTAGACTTTTACCTTCTTTAGATTCTCCTCCTCCTTTTCCCCAGAGACGGAGCTGCTCCCTCTCTGTCTGGGCGGAGGAGTCGGGCTCACCTGCAGCCCCCCTGCAGACAGCTCTCAGCGAGCAGGAAAAGCTGCTGCACACACCGCTCCTGGAACTTGTAGAACTGGATTTTTTTTTTTTCTACTCTTACGACAGTCTCACTTTTTCACTCAAAATCTCAGGTGCCTTCCTGTGTCTTCTGAACTGCAGACGGACAAACATGTTCAGTCCCTCATGTCACTGATGTTCAATGTCCAAGTCATGGAAATGTTGAATGTAGCTGTACACCATTTATCAATGTCTGTTAATTTCATTAACTACCTTTGATCAACAATCAACTGACAGCAATGAATTGTATAATGAAATAACATGTTGATGAAGACTTAATTAATTTGACCCAGAGGTCAAAGATCATTTAAAGTTTACTGATTGAGGTTCATTTTAAGTTATAACTTACATTTATCATATATTTACTGTATGGTAAATATTCAAATCATTATTACCTGTCTGTAATTTTTAAAAATAATAAATATTAAAATTGTCTAATAGCTTATTTTGATTATTTCCAACAGTAAAAATTATGATTAGAAGAAAAACTACAGTCAGGCTAGTGGCTCTGTGAGGCTGTATTTATTCACAGGGCAGGTTATTCTGGGTAAATGCTAAAATCAGCATTCTAACATGCTGACATTTATATAATATTGTAATGTTTACTACGTTCACAGTTGTAGTTTAGTGTGTTAGCCTGCCAACATTTGCTAATTAGCACTAAACACAAAGTGCAGCTGAGGCTGAAGGGAACGTACCGCAAGATGCTGCGTTCAGACCGAGGAAACCAAAGAAGAAGGGAGGGTCATTATATCATTACATTACATTACATCATTCTAGGCTCTGCTCGGTGCCAGACTTTGGTGCCAGTTATGGGAGATGCATCAAGAAGCACGCTATGTCATATGACCTTTGATGAAAAAATGTCTCTTAGAAATGAAAAAACACACTTTAGAGAATAACACACTGACTGATTTTTTTTCCAAATGTGTGCTTGTGTATATTTGCAGTTGGTCTCCAAATAGATGACTGATTATAAGAGATTGCATCTCTTATAATGATTATAAGCATCTCTTTTAAGCTTCAATAGAACTGACATCAAAGTCTGGCACCAACCAGAGCTAGAATGTTGGGTTTAATGATGTAATGTCCGTTCCTTCTTTTTATGTTTCTTTGGTTCTGACTCACTTTAGTCCTGGTGAAAAAATGCACCCGTCCTCATGCATAATGAGAGATGTTAGCCTTCAGGATTTTCTGCAAGAAAGCCCTTTCTATCAGAAATACTTGTGTCAGAAACCGGGCTGGGTGTTGATACTCAAAACCTTTAAGGTATTGATTGAAACAACCCAGTACCAAGTACTATAGAAGTTATGCAGTCAAACAATACCTGCTTTTTATACCCAAATCTAGAAAAAAAAACGACTGTTTGCATGGTTTTGTTCACAGCCAATCATCGCAAGCAATCTTCAGTTTAACGTGACGTGTGATTGGCCCACTACTGCAGCTACAGCTAGCAGCTACATACAGTCTGTGGTGGTGAAGTTGAGCGTGGTGTATTTGACAGCGTTGCCAGTTCAGTTTGCTGAGATGCCACCCAAGATGTTCAAAAATATGGAAGTTAAAAAATAAGTATCAAATGAAGTTCTCTATTGGTATTGATATCACCTAAATGATACTAGTAATGATACTGGCATCGTAATTTTTTAAACAATAGCCAGCCCTAGTCAGAGAGTCCAAGCTTTCTGCCAGAAAGGGTTTAGGAACTCAGGTGAGAAAGTGTAAAGAGTGATGAAGTCCTGCCAGGAGCAAGTAGTGAGGGAAAAATGGGAGGATGAGGTGTGATTTTAATGTGAAACATATTGTTGTTGACTTATTATCCTCTGTGTTATTTTAGTTTTCTGCCATGGTTTGGTTAGATTTAGGCAAAAAAACTACTTGGTTTGGTTTAGGGAAACAATGGTTTAGGTTAAAATAGACTGCCCTGAATCCTTTCTGACAGAAAGCAATGGCAAAAAGACCTGAAGGGGCTTCTCCATTATGCCCACCTCACTCAGCAGAGAAAAATTAACAAGATCTTCTGGCAATGAAAAAGTTGCTTGGCATTACTGCTTGACCACAATGTAGACATCATCCTGCTTGTTTTGCAGTGCCCCATCAGATACATGCAGGCACACATTCCTGGTCGATTACTTTGTAACATGAAAGAGAGTTTCTTCACTCTTCAGCTGACAATTATTGTAAGGAAAGTCGAAGAAGAGTTGTAAAAAGAGCTGTAAAATCCTGTCTGAGCTTTATAAACCACAGTGCAGTGTTTTGACATCTGGTAAGCCTTCAAATTCATACAACTGTTATTCAAAAGGGCTTTTCACATAGCTTTAGCCCAGAGCTGTCCTTAGCCTGAGAGTCAACCCTGGAATAACCCTTTTCATACACACATTGTCGACCCAGGGTCAACCTAAACCAAGGCTACATGAGTCACCTGTAGCCCTGAGTTAAATGTCTGTTGTGAAGATTCTTGAATGCTCTGTGACGACTCTTTAAAAGCCTTTATCCCTGTTTCACACTGGCACCTCTAGCCCTGTGTTTATTTTCTTTGTTTTTCACCTTAAACTCTGGACTAGCAGAACCAGCCAGCTGAAGTCTGGGATGGCTAACTTTGGAATGAACCAGTGTGAAAGTGGTGAGTGAAAAGCCCTTCAGAGACCTCCCTGGATCGTAACATCTCACCTGTCCAAGAAGCATCACTCCCCACCAACACAGGCCCCTGTACTGTTTTAATGTCTCTTTTTAGTTTTTTTCAGTTTCAGTTCATAAGCAGCTAATTAAAGGGATAGTTTGGATTATTTGATGTTGTGTTGTATGAGGTACTTATCCATAGTCAGTGTGTTATACAGTAGATAGTTTGGAGAGTGACAGAGTACTATCAGCACAGGAGCTAAGCAGTGAACCGCTGTGGACAGGGTCAGCAGCAAAAAATATATTTTAGCCACCTAAACAAGGTCCACCTCAAAAAAAATCTGGGCGTTCGCTATATTTGGAATATTTTCACCGCTTTATTTTGCTGCCAGACAACCTTTTCTAACAGGAAATCGCCGTTATACAAGCCAAATACTGGCTTCTCCAAACTGACCAAACTGCATAGACAAAATCAGCAATTTTACCTCACAAAACACAACAGTTGTTGGTCTACTGTCTCGATCTGTTAGTGTGTTTGTGTTATTGTGTGACTTTGGTGTTTTGAAAGGATAGTTTAGATTGACCAAAGTCACACAATAACACAAACAAACTCACAGAGTAGATCAGCAACTCCTGTGTTCTGTGTTCTGTAAAATTACTGATTTTGCCTATGGAGTTTGGTTGATTAGGAGAGAGCGATATTTGGCTTGTATAACGGCGGTTTCCTGTCAGAAAGGCTGTTGACAGCAAGGTAAAGCAGTGAAAATATTTTACATTTAGAGTACACTTAAAAGCGATATTCCACCCCAGAACGATAATTCCCCTCAATATGTACTCACCCCTATGCCGATGTGAGGATGGGTGAAGATCTTCAGTTCACTAAACAATCCTGGAGTTTTCAGCAGAAAACAGGGTTGCAGCCAAATCCAGTACAATTGCAGTGAATGGAGACCACGGATAAAATGTAAAAAAAAGAACACAAAACAAACACAAAATGTCTCCATCCTGCTCGTGTGGTGTAATCCAAGTGTCCGCGAGCCGCGAACATTAAAATTTAACCACAAAAGACGCCATTTACACCATGTTTTTAGCTGAAATGTCACTGAAGCCTCTCAGACTCGAGCGGATGCACAATGAGATCTTGCGATATTTTCACACGTGCATCCTTAAGAGATATATGAAGTCTCGCAATCCATCGACACTGTTTACATGCTACCTGGGAGGCTACATTGACATTTCAGCTAAAAACATGGTAAATGGCTCCTTTGTGGTTAAATTTTAATGTCGCGGCTCGCGACACTGATTACACCACACAGCAGATGGAGACATTTTGTGTTTGTTTTGTGTTCTTTTTTTTTTTTTACATTTTATCCGTGGTCTCCATTCACTGCCATTGGTTGCAACCCTGTTTTCTGCTGAAACTCCAGGATTGTTTTGTGAACTGAAGATCTTCACCCATCCTCACATCGGCATAGGGGTGAGTACATATTGTGGACTATCGTTCTGGGGTGGAATATCGCTTTAAACTGACGTAGCTTTTTTTTTCAGATGGACCCTTTTAAAGTGGCTAAAATACCTTCTGTTGCTGACCTTGTTCACTGTGCTGGTGCTGCTCTCTGCTTCTCCAAAGTAACCCGACTTCAAATAACCTGAATTATCCCTTTAAACGTTTGATCTGATGGTCGCGCTAAAAGAAAAGTCAGAAAATCACCAAAGTTATTAGAATTAATCCTGGAGGGGACATTAATTTAATAGTAATCCATTCAATAACTGCAACATTTCAGTCTGAATCAAAGCGGAGGTGTGCCGGGTAAATAAAATCAGTGTATCATTGATATTCAGTGATAGCGTTCCAGCATTCAGGCTTGAAAAGAGAATAACTCTGAGCTTTAGAACATTTTTGTGCTGTGAAGGTCAACAGTGTGTTTCAGTCTTTGATTCCTTTGTGGGCTTGAACAAATAAGCAGCTAGTCCCTACAGAGGAGGCCTGTCTCTGAGAATTTGTCATTAATATTCTCCTGGCATAAAATCCCTGATAAAGACTGGAGAGGAATGTTTTTGGAAAAGCATGACAGGCTGGATTACCCTGCTGCCAGGTCCTCAGTGACTGCTGTTTTGTCTGACAAGCACCGTTAGTTGGCCAGAGACACCGGCTGCCACCAAACACAGTTACAAAAAAAAATATCACATGTGTTAAAGCTCCAGAGAGCGAAAGGGGTGAATGTGTGAGAGTCTAATTATTTACACCCTGGAAAAGATATCCACACATGTGCACAAGAAGAGCCATTTGTTGGTTTGTTTATTTGCTCTTTCTCCACCAGAGGAAAAGAAGAGGAGACAGGTAAAGGAGCTGGAGGAGGAGGAGGAGGAGGAGGAGGAGGGAGGTGTGGGAGGAGGTTCTGTCGTGCAGGAAAAAGAGGGGAAAGGAAAAGAGAAACAGGAAGAAACAGAGAGTTGTCGAGAGAGGAAGAGGAGAGAGGAGAAGGGGGGACCCCGTGGAAGAACCGTCCTGTGACAAACCGTCCAACAAGCATGCATAGGTGTGAGTGTCACGAGTGCACACTGGTATCACCAGTCACACTGCCTCAGTTCAAACAAATAAATCCAATTTTATACACTTTTACAGAAGCCATCCAATTTTTTACAGCGTTTTTTACAGCGGTTAGTTGTTTTTTTTTGCCACACATTTCCAAATTATATCTTACGTTTACATGTCTGATTGCCTCATATCCCCTTTGGTTGATGTGGAAACTTGTTTTTCTTTTCTTTCTTTTTTTTTTTTTTTTCAGGCAGTGATTCTTCCAACAAGACAGCAGCAGACAACTTACTGTACACTGACAGACAGACAAACAGACGGACACAAATATACAGAACAGATACAAAGAGATAGAAAGAGAGAGAGAAGGAGAAAGGCAGAGGACCAGAAGCAGATTTTTGAGCGTCATGCCTGCAGACAAAGTCACCGTAACTCTTGGAAGATGGCAGTAGAATCATACAAAAAGAGGAACTCAACTGCAAAACCGGTCGCTTAACAAAGATGTGATCAGTAAACCTTAACATCCACAGAAATATATTTGGCTTCTTGTTATTAGTTTATTCATTCATTGAGATTTTGATAAACAAAAGAAACCAAACAAACAAAAAAAAAAAAAGCAATAAAATAACCCAAATCGAAGCAGTTTCTTTTCATCCTTCCTTATGAATCTTTATGAACTAATATCTCTCGCAGTTTTTGCCATTAACAAATATAAATCAGCAGTCTTTGGACCAGTTCAGCGTATCTTTTGGTCTTTGGATTTTCCTTTCCTTAAAAACAACAACAACAACAACAACAAAAAACAAGTTGTTATTTGATTTTCATTTTAAAATACAAAAATTAAAAAAATTTTCATGGTCAAAAGGGATGAGCGAAATTTAACAAACGGTTTGATTTGCATTTTCTTTTAGTTATTTTACTGTTCAGAGAAAATTAAAGGGAATGTCAGCTCAAATTAAATTGTAACATTCAGAATTTTCTCAAAAAAACTGAACAGTAAAATTTCACATGTTGTAGTGAGGGCCATTGTGAACAGGGCTCAATCGAAACTTTAAGCAAACCTGTTAAAGAAACTAAAATATGAGGAAATTATGAATGGTGTAATGTAATTTGAGCTGACTTTCCCTTTAATTTTCTATTATGGAAATTGACTTATTTTGGTGACATCACATAAAAACTTTATGAAATCCTGATATGCAATGTGATGTGAGAAATGACTGCTATTATTTAAGTCTTTCATACTTTTTGGCTTCTCCAAGCAGCAGTACTGTGCACTGTAAAAAAAAAAAAAAAAGTTGAGAAAACTCATAATTACAAGGCTGCTGTCTTCACTACATTTTTGAGTTTTATGTCAACTAAAAATAAGTTTAGCCTACAACTTTTTGTTGAGATAATTTTCTTTTTTCTTTAGATAAACTTGAAGAAAAAAAAAATCTGTATTTCAAAAATTGTTAAGAAAACTCACTAAAATTTATGGTTAATAATTTTCAAACAACTAACTAATAACAAATGGGGTTCACGGCTCAATGTGAACAATTTTTAAAATACAGAATTTTTTGTTCCTGTGGCATAAAAATTCAAGTTTTTTTTAAAGAAGAAGTGTAAATTATTTTTATCTCAACAAAAGATTATAGGTCAGACAAACTTAAAAGTTTATTTTAAAACTTGAGAGTTTGTGTTTGACTTAAAACCCAAAAAGGAATGAAGATGGTTTCCTTAAAATTATTAGTTTTTTTCACCTTTTTCTAGAACAGTGTAACAGTGTAAACAGATGCGCATCAAATTCAAGTGGCTGCTTATTGACCGGGTTTTCACAAATTATTGGCTCGCTTGACCACAGGAGATTTCAGTTAAAGTTTTGTTTTACCACGTCTAAAATCATATCAGAGGATGTTTCCAGTTTCTGTTTAGCCTGAGCTAAACCAACACTGTCCTACATTTTTCACCCTGTCTTGTAAATGACCATGGTCTCAGAATATGAAATTTCTGCTCTCTAGTGATTTTATCATTTCTTATATAAAATAGAAAACTAAAATTAGGGGTGTGACAATGTCAATTCTGAATCCAAAATCGATCAAAATGAGCTAAACTGAAATCAAAAGCAAGACTGTCTATTCTCATAATAAATTTTTCTATAAACGCCGCTTACTTGTGCGTGTCAGGAGAAAAAAACAAAACAACACTTGAAATACGACACAGCTTAGTTTACTGTTAGATTACCCTTTCTATTTTTTTTAAATGTCGTTGTCGGGGCATAAAACCAACGACCTTTACAAGTAAAGACTCTGTAGTCTAACAATGGCAGAGCCGTCAGTGCTAAAAAAAACAACTTATGTTTTAAACTGAAAAACAAAAAAATCGAAAGTTTAACATAGAAAGTTTAATAATATTTAATTAATAATAAGTTTCTAAAAAGAACAACAAAAGACCAAAATATACACTGACTCCACCACATCATGTCACTAAAGCAGAGAGTGACTCATAAAGACAAAGACACTGCTCCCAGAAGGGTTAGTAGGTACCTACATTAAAGTATACTCTGTACAAGCTGTCACATTATTTCTCCCCACCAAGTAACTGTTCAATAAATAAATGAATATGTGCCATCTTGTAAAGACATTCTGTTTGCAGTTTTGAGCCCTCTCGTGTTAAACAGGGGTCCTTGAAGTGAAATAAAACAAAAGATTTGTTAGAATAGAGAGCTGCCAAACTATCCATCTCAGATCTCTTCATAACGACGTGTCAGGATGTGTTTTTCTCGGTGCAAAGTGCTCAAAACCACGGCGAAACGAGACTGCTTTACAACCATGACACCTATTCCAACTTATACTGGAAGGGATTTCAACAAGTCAGTAGAAAAATAAACATTGTCCCCAACATTGCATAAAGAAGCAATCAATAAATAAATTCATTCAAGTCAATAAACTGTTTTTTTTTTTTGTTTTTATCTTGAAAGTTTCTCACACAATCATCAAAGTGAGAGGAGAAGGTGCTCCCCATCAGAGAAGAAGATGAAAACAGTGGTGGCGTGTTGCTGTAAAGTTCGTCAGTGAGTCCACGTTCTAATCCCCTCCTTGCTGGAAAACACCCTTTCTTCCTCAGGCAAAAGAAAAAAAAAAAAAAAACTAAATGAAAACATGCTCCTCAAACATCATTAATAATCACTATCACACTCCAGGCAGCTGCTTCACAGTAATCACGACAAGCAGGAAGACACCGATCAAGTGTTCAGTCCTAGTCTTCTGTCCTATTCCCTGATTGGCTGATTGAGCGGGCTGTAATTTCCCCCCGCATGAACTCAGACCTGCAACTGTTTCCCGTACTGATGGACTCACCTGATAACTCCAGTTTGAGCGATCGGCTCTATTTATTTACAACACAAACATTCCTCTGTTTCATTTGTCTTTGTGTCGTGGTACTCATGAGGAAAAAAAAGAAAAAGAAATTCAGGCCTTAAGTGTGAGCTCAAGAGCTTAAAATCCCAAAGTAAAGCGGGACTGAGAGGTGTAAAAAAATAAAGAAATCATACTGTACGAGAACAGTTGTGACTGTGAGTGAGAGGCGATTTTTCATATAGTCAGACTATTTACATCTAGACGACAGGGCGGACACTGGTCTGTTGGGAAGCCAGTGTTTTGCCTGCCTATTGCTGGTTACAATTTAGATATTTGTGTGTGGCGTGTGTGTGTGTGCGTGTGAGCAAGCAGTGAATCCATTTCCAACGCGTTTGAAAAGACTCGCTTGTTTATCTTTGTTTCCGTCCCACGTGGACGGCGAGGAGACATCATGTACTGCCATCTGTCTTCCAGTACATTCAAATAGTGGTTATCATCCTCAATTTATCGCGACTACGTCTACGGAACAAAAAAATAAATAAAAATAAAGCAGCTGAGGATTTGTGTTGTTAAGTGGCTCGGTTTTGGTTGTCGGTGGTGCTGAAAAGCTTTCAGAGTGGGAACTGGGTTAACGTCAACCGTCCGAAGGCAACCACTGATCTGTTGGATTGCATCAGTGCAAAAAAGAGATTTCGCTTTATGCAGCTCTGTCTTTTTATTTCTCGCCGCTCACGCCCACCGCAGGGGGGTACTATGGTTCAGTGCAAAGTCTATACAGTGCTGTATAGTACAGGTACTCCATAGTGCTCTGAAGAAACATGCATACAGAGAGACAGAGTAGGAAGCACACTATCTTACAGTACAATCCTCATCTGTGCAGAGTTCAGGGTGTGCAGGACAGGACAGCAGGACACGTCTGTCCCTGGGTTGTGCCTCGGGCATCCTGGTGCCACAACATCACTTTTATTTCAGAGGGTTATTCCAGCATTTCACTGAAACGCTGATATTTTCTGAGCCTACTTTAACTACACGTGAAATCGTTTGGGTTGCTGTTAGTAACTGTGTGTGTTCGATGTAACAGGGAAATTAATTTGATTAAACACTAATATGTCGAGTAACAGCTGTAAACAGAGTAGTTCTCCCAGAGGAAAACTGTTTTATCTTATCATACACTTATACATAGATTTTTGTCTTCTTTTTCTTTTGCTTTATTACAAAATTATTCTTATTATAATGTTTTATTATATTAGATTTTCATTATTATTATAAGACGATGACAGGGTCGAGTTGCTTGTCTTCATAAAAAGCATGCATGTTTCCGTTCCCCTCCTCTTCAGCTCAGCTTCATTTCCCGGATGGAAATGTCTCCGTCAGTCAGTGCTCCTCCTCCTCCTCCTCCTCCTCCTCCTCCTCCTCCTCCTCCTCTCCTCCTCCTCCTCCTCCTCCTCCTCCTCCTCCTCCTCCTCCTCCTCCTCCTCTCCCTCTCTTCAGTTACCTTTGGGATGTAAGGCTTACAAAGAAATAGGTGTCCTTTGTTGCATCAGCTCTCATCTCAGTGTGAGTCCACTTCCAAAAAAATCTGTTTCTCACCATTTCGTAGAATTAATCTCGCAACCAAAAAGTCGTGTTTTTGATACCTGAAAAGGAACAGATTAATAGATATATATTGTATTTTATTACGCTCATTCCTCGCTGACTCCCCGGTCAGTTTGTAATAAGGAGTCTCTTGACAGCGAGGAACTCAGTTGGTTGCCATGGAAGCGGCTGGCCCCTCCTCGTCCCTCTCCTCTAGCGTCTGCACGAGACCGGAGGTGACATCGGAGGCCTTCCGCTCTGTGATTGGCTCTGCCGGCGGCTGCCCCGGGCTACTGCCACCAGAGGCATCCCCTTGTTGCGTGGGCGGAGTCAACGTGGCCGACTCTGGCTCCATGCACAGTGTCACCTCTTCCTCCTGACGGGGACAGACGGAGCGAGACACGCACAGGAGGTTCAGTCAGCTCAGGTCACAGAAGCTGTTTAGCAGTAAGTTCACATCCATACATTAAAGTAAGAGCCCATACTGGGGATTTTCCAGGTTTTATCACATTACCTTCAAGTCTTACATTACAACTGTATTTCCATTAGTGCCAACTGACTTTCACACGTTTATAGATTGATTTTCCACCTTACAGGCAACCAGCAGAGTGCAAGATCAATTTGGAAAGACTTTCCAGCCCCGCTTAAAATGGGTAATCCATCACGGGTGACATTTTGTCGTATATGATGAAAATTCACTGGCCATTATTGTTGCTTTGTTAAATCATAGTTACAAACTCTTTCTTGTTGGTACGTGCAGAAAGCCGCTGAAAAGCTTTACATTCACACATTCTATCTGCACTGTGCTGTGTCCGCAGCGGAGAAAGGTCTGGCTGCACACATCTCATTATTCTGCTATAGAGGGAAAAAGGGCTCTGAACTGTTTGCATTTCTTTAACCTAATCACAATCGTTCTGGGCGGCGTGAAGCCCAGGATGCAGTGACGGTGTCCCTGCAAAGTAGTGTCAGGGGGGGAACTTGTTTTGGTGGAAAGTTTGCACGTGCAGAAGTGAGTCCTGACATTGAAATGGCGAAATCCCAGCAAAAGAAACTTCATAATAAGACTACCCTTATAAATGATTTAGAAATGGTTTATACTTAGGTTATTCATTAGGTTAGAAACACTTTATAAATCACTAATAAGCTGTTGTGACACATTAGATAAAAAGGACAACACTGACCCGTTGCTTGTCAAATAATGAGCCAATTTTTATCTGTACTGTTAAACCTCAGATCTCATTGCTTAATTTGCTGACTTTGTCTTCTCCATCAGCAGCATTTACCCCTGTGAGCTTCATCACATATTTGTTAATAAGTTAACAGCATTTAACTACTGTCTCTTAATAGTAAAAAAAAATAATAATAATAATTTCACATCAAATTAACAGATCAAATTACCAGCGGCATACACCAAAGCTTTAGCAATATTGCTCATCTTGACATTTTCAGCATGCTATCAGCAGCCTTCCACATTATTATCACAGTGTTGATGTGACATATGCCATCAGGTTGTTATGCACAGTGGATACTGAAGTGTTATATTGTGAGGCTTACACTTAATAAGGCTCCCTTTGCCTCTGTTATAAATGTTTGTAATTAATTGGTAAGATTAATTAGTAGCAACACTACACATGAATGTATGATAACTGTGTTATAACTTGTTTATAACAGTTTATTATTGATCTAGAAAGTGTTTACAGCCTAATTAATAACCTAATAGAGCGCCAAAGTCTTCCAGTGGACCATCATGGGACCTAACTTCATGTGAACTGGAAAAAATATGAACTGTAGTCAATGGCGGGAGACAAATCATTTTTTGATCCTGTTTGAATTGTGTCATGAATCACACATATGATGTTTGTCAATTTAAAAGATAATTATTCAAGTCAAGAAAGTCTCAGTTTTTCATAAAACTGTTGGATTATCAGACTGTGAAGAAATTAAATTAGACAGCCTTCACACCCAGAAGACGCGTGAGTGACGTCATGACTTTCACCCTCCAATAACTAACGGTAGGCTCTAAAGCTATGACGCCCGAGTGGTTTCTAACTGGCACGTAGCGACACAACAGCGGGTCTCACTCGTTATGTCTCTTCACGGGTGATAAAAGGACCAGGAATCACTGGATAAAAAACACTTCAGTTAAGATAACGTTTCAAGGGACAGTGATACTCCTGTTGATGACATATGTTTTGCGAGATGAGAGATGTAGTACCCACGCTACATTCATGGCCTTGAAGAGGATATATGAATTATTTGGCAGTTTTGTGCATTGAAGGAATAATCAAGTAACTTAATACTGTGCTTCCATAAAGTTCAGGGACTCACAAGAAAAAAAAGAAAAAGATCCGGAGATCGAAAGATCGACGCAACAGAGGACTGAGATAATCAGATTTTTAGCTCCCACAGGTCAAGTTTCAAAAGGTCTTCTGTTAACATCACCGGGGTTATTTATCACCACTCTGTGGAAAGCTCCCTGCAGAGCCACAAGACATTTTACAACTGTTTTAACAGGCGGTTTGGTGGGAGGAAATGAGTGAAGTGCCCCTTTAAAGAGGCTGTTGGTCGGAATCCAACTCCACAAGTTTCCCCGCAAGACCAATTAAAAAGGGTTTTCCAACCAGTCCCTGTTCTTAAGTGACACTGACATCACTTAGAGGTAACTGATTGTTCCCTGAAAACTGATGTTGTTACTGTTGCTGCAACTATGTGAAGACATTTTAATTATCACTTGATTTAGTATTTTATTTGATAATTCTGTTTATTGTTTAGGCTTTTAAATGAGTGAAAAACATCCACCACATGTTTCAGAGGCCAAGGTATCTCTTGTTTGTTTTTTTCCACCCAGTAACACAAAACCTAAAGATATTCAATTTACAAATATATAAATCAGATAAGCAGCAAATCCTGATATTTGCTTTGATTACTGCTCTGTTGATTGGCTCTTCCATCTCACTGTCAGGCCTACAAGATTTGCAGTTAATGGAATAAGTCCACCAGTGGGAGCTCTTAAAGTGCTTGCTCAGCATTTTTCGGATCAAATAAGGGATTTCCATTTCCCTTCTTATTTATTTTTGTAAATCATGTTTTTGTGCAGGGAATATCACTCAAACTGGTGTTGGGTTGCTTTGATTAGATCGCTCAATTTTTTTAATTTTCATAAATCATGTTTTTTTTTTTGTGCACTCAATATCAATCAAACGGCTGTTGGTTTATTCATTTTAAAAATGGTGTTTATCTGTCTGTGCAAATGAACTCTTCAAACATTAAACGGTGAAGATGTAATTTTATGTAATCTAACCCTGCGTTCACCTCACCTTGACCTCCTCTTCCTCCTCCTGCTGCTCCAGTAGCGGGGAGTGTTCCGTTCCCACCATCTCGTCTCCGGAGGGAACACACAGGCTCGGCTCCACCACCGCTGACACGCCCATGTAGCCGCCAGCCTCCGTCTGATAGGCCTCCATCTGCCCCGTGTTCCACAGATCCACCAATGGCGGGTGAGCGGGATGGACCAGACTGTGGATGGTGCTGTTGGGCGTTGCTTGCAAGGAGTGGTTGGCACTGTGCAGCCGGTGCTCCAGTGACTACAGACAGGGTGAAGAGGAGGAAGAGTTACAGGCAGAGCTGAGATCTGCTGCTTGTTTGTTTGCCACCTGTTTTCCAGCTTGGGTCTATTTTCCATGTCAGAGGTGACACCGTGTCGAGCAGTTTGACAAAACACACAAAGCCTCGTGTCAGCAGCCAAGAAAAAAGGATTAGGAAGGCAATACAGTTTACAGTGCACCGCTTTCTGACTGTGCCAGTGATCAATACTGCTTTTCTTTGTGTACAAGAGGAGATATTTTGATGGATATAGGAGACTAAGGCGTATCATTTCAATTTGACTTCACTTTTCATGTCAATTTCAAGCAAAGCACTGCTTAAACCAAAGTAAATATTACTTTCATATTATCTATTTCAATTAATAGACAACATTTTGTATGGGTTACCATTTGTTAAAGGAGGAGGGGCATTTTTGTTTTGGTAAATCTACATTCAGTAGTTTTATGTGGTGTTTACTGTATATTATATGAATGTGAAAGGCTGTATTTCATGGTTTTAGATTTCTAAACACAACATAGTGGGAAAAAAATATTCTGTACTGTAAATGCTGACCTGTGTGCTTGCCTCGAGGCAAATTTAACATTTTAGCATTTTCATCACAGCTGCTGTGCTCTGACTCTTGAGTTTACACCTTCAGTTAATTGGAATGAATTATGAACACATTAGTGTTCAGTTGGGGAAAAACGGTTCCCTATAATTATTATTACTAAAACACACTGTGAAAATCTCATTATTAATGTAGACTAACATATCAATTTCTTTCTAGGAAATTATATTTGTGTTTTGTTGTCCAAATTATCACAGCAAATGGGTGAAAATCAAGAGAAACTTAAAAGACAATGAAAATAAAAAGAAAGAAAACAAGAAAAACATTGAGTTAAATTGTCAAACTACTACTTTCCCATTTAATCAGTGGTGGACAGTAACAAAGTACATTTACTTGAGTACTGTACTTAAGTACATTTTTGAGTATCTGTACTTTACTTGAGTATTTGTTTTTTTGGAAACTTTCACTGACTTTCACTTCACTACATTTCAAAGACAAATATTGTACTTTTGACTCCACTACATTTCTAGGAAGGTTGTTGTTGCTCGTTACTTTTTAGCTGGTAAAGAATAGCTTTAAGTCAGCTGTCGCTGTTTTCACTTTTCTAAAATGCAAATGGCAAAACACAGTGTTTCTGTGTAGCCAAGTGGTTCAACAGAACAGTAAGTTCTTGAAAGCAGATATGTAGTTTGTTCTTGGTAACAGACTGTACAGTTAACTTTGCAACTCCCCATAGTGAATGTGTGGGGAGAAAATAAGCCCTGCTGTTTGTTGTTGTTAAATAAAAAATTAAAATGACGACAGCTGTCCTTTTTGTTTTTGACTGCATTTCTATGCTGAAGGTGTTTCTATAGTCGCTGTGTAACATCGTGGTTCTACAAGCAAGTCAGTGCCTCATTAGGTGGTTTCAGAGAGTTACAAGGTTCTGTAAATGCATCGTGAAAACAATACAACAATGTACTGATGTTAGAAAATGTACTTCGTAATTTGTACTTCTGAATACCTAAGTATTTTTAAAAGCAAGTACTCCAGTACTTTAACTAGAGTAAAATTTTGGCAGAGCAACTTTCACTTGTAGTTGAGTAATATTTGAGCAGGAGTATCTATACTTTGACTCTGGGGTTGAGTACTTCTTCCACCACGGCACTTAATGTTACTGATTTTCATGTCTACTTGTTGCAGAGAGTTTAATAAACCTGTAAGTCACAATGTTTTCTGAGGACATAAAGGATCATGTGTTTTAACACAAAAATAACCAAAACTATAGCAGAAATCCGGGTATTATCTCTTATAACAAGCTTAACTTTTGGACGGGTGAAGTTGTTCAAGCATGCTTTCAGCAACTTCGAAATATCTCAAAAATGTTCTGTTAAGAATCAGTCCAAACTCCAAACATCAGCTACTTCAAAATGCTGCAGCGAGTCTACTTACAAAATCCAACAGAAGAATCCACATAAAACCTATTTTAGCATCTCTACTTTGGTTATTCTTCTGTTTTTAGTTTACATGTTTTTATTCTGTTTTAGTAATACATATGTTGCTTGTAAATTTTTCCAATTCTACTGTATTTATTATGTATTTGGTCATTTCTTTTGTTTTTAAAAGTTTAAGCATTATTTAAGTGACTCAAAGCAACAGTAAACATGCTCACATAAGAAATGTCAACTCCATCTAGTATCTCACAGAAGTTAGACCCAGTCACTCCCACAGAAGTGAGACTCCACCTGTTGTTGCTGATACTGCAGGAGCTGCTGTTGCTGGTAGTGCTGGATCTGTTGGATTTGCTGCAGCTGTTGTAGCTGACTCTGCTGCTGGAGAGTGAACTGCTGCTGCTGTTGCTGCGACAGGAAGTGAGCTGCTGCCTGCCCGTCATACCCGTCAGTCCCCATCACGTAGGAGCCAGCAGGGGGAGACGACACACCGGAGGGATCGTTGTTGATCGGCTCCCAGGCGTCAGACGAGGAGAGGCAGTAGTGGCCCTGGGAGACGTATGTGTGAGGCCACACCTCTGCTGAGGAGTGGTGCAGTATCTGATCTGGAAAAAATGAAAAGGCCACAGCTGCTATTAGTGCACAACAGACTGAATCATCTTGATGATCTTCATAGTATTAAAAAACAACATAAAACCAGGGAAATCCTGATGCCCTGCTGCTGAATTTTTTGGTTTAAATTCAGAACTTTCCAAATCCCAAACACTTGATTGGGACACTGAAAACATCAGCATTTTATTTCAGGTGATAAATATTCAGCTTTTAATGACACAAAGCTGATAATTTTTATGGTTTACAAGTAAATTATGCATTTAACTGTATTTGGGTAATCTGGTTGGAGCTGTTATCATACAACTGAGAAGCGTTTGAAGCACAGCAAATTAAATCAGTTTGAGTTTTGGCTTTGATCTGGCCTGCTGCACAGAATACGCAAGTTTGACTGGGAGCTAAATCAAAAACCTCAGCAGAAAAATTCTGCACTTTGGCTGATGAAGTGTTCTGACAGAAACTCTCCTAGATGTACTGAATACAGTTTGAACACTGGCACACCTTTCACTGTTGATTCATCACTTGTGTCAAACTGTATATTGCAGACACAGCTTTGATTGTGTGCAGTTTATCTTTCTCTCAAGAGGACGCGTATGAATTGGGCCCACGAGTAAACACAGCCACACATTTTCACCATGCGCTAAAAGTTTATTTGACAACAAAATGTTGAGATAATCTGATGCAACTGCATTAATGAAGCATCATATCCTTAAGCACTCATTACTGTATAATTGTCTGCACCTCTAACTTCACGAGGAGAAAAGGTCTGAACAGAGACGACAGTTCTGTGGAGTAAAAACGCCCAAATTTGCTATTTATACAGATGTGGTGCAGCGGGTTTACCTTCTGACAGTCCATGCTGGAAAATGTGAAATTAATAATGAGCTAACCCTCCAGCCTGGAGAGAGAAGATGGAACAGTATGTCCTCATTACTAAGCAGCATGACACATGCTATACTGCAAGCTGCTTGTCTACACCTACACAAACATTAGACACAGCTGTTTTAATGCTGCTTATATATTCCATCCTTATTACTCTTTGTAATGTATATTAAATATACCCTATTAAACATAATTTCATTAAATGGCAGGTCCATTATATTTGTTTTCTTTTTGAGAGTTGTATGTGAATCTGTAGCTTTCCAGAAGTGCTCCTTATGTAATGAAATCCAAAAAATCAAGTTTTGGTTAAAGCGTGCACTTTTTAGTGTCGAAATGCTATTTCCCCAAAACGTTTTCCCACATGATGACGTTGCTACATGTAAACCACCTAGGATGAAGGAGGGAACATCACTGTAACCTACATCACCGCATTTTGTGAATGGCTGAGTGGGAGTTTCCATTTGAAAAACAACGAAAATAACGCAGATGGAGTCACTCCTTTCAACACACAATATGTAGATTCTGCCACTAGGGATCTTTCTCACATTAAAAGAATAACAAAAGATGTAGTTTGATGATATCTGAAGTAGTGTTATATTATGAGAGATGTTTTCTGCATTGTTGAAGCTATAATTTGTACATTTCTGCATTATATGTTATATATTTTTGTTGAGTTGTGTACTCACATTATCCCAAATGTTTCAACGATGTTCAAATGCTGAGAAATCCGTAATTTATTCAAAGTAATAGTGCTTCCTGTTAGCCATGCTAGCTAGTTGCTAGTTGCTATAAGTTCCAGGGAAACACAGAATATGTCAGATACAATGTATGACATGACTCAGGCAGAAATCGTATTCATGGATGACGTAATATTAAAGTTTTATTCCTGTTATTTTTAGTCACATTTGCCAATTTCCCTCCTCACTCTGACATACACCATCCCTGAAAGTTATAGCAACTAGCAGCTCGTAGGAAACGCAGTTACCTTGAATAAATTATAGATTTCTATGGGTTTGGCCATTGTTGGAAACATTTGGGATAACGAAAAAATCATTACTTCAACCATCTGCAACATAAAATCCTGAGTAAACAATACTTTATAAGCAAGAGAAATCCAATAATATACTGTAATATATTAACACTTTTTTCCACATGATTTCTGCAGTTTTGTGCATTTGTGAGAATTTTTACAATTACGTAAAACGAACTGCAAGGAGTTCTAATTGACTACGAAAAAACTGAATTTAATACTGATGCACAAGCAAACAAGGCCGTCTGCAATAAGACTGGCTAGTTCTTAATGCCTGCCACTGGGTCGGATTCTCCTTGAAATCAGATCAAACAAGTCTGTGTTTATGTTTTCTCAGGCAAAGACACAGCAGGAGAAGATTTTTAGCGTGTACTTTGTACAGGAGAAGATTTTTATTTCCATAATTTTATTTTTTCTGTTGTATTTTGTGGTTATGGCATTGGAAACACTACTGCTTTTCTCCACAGGGGCCTCCAAAATCAACACAAAATGAAAGTTCCTTGTAGTAGCTTTAGGTAAAAGATTATAATACTTCCTCCACCACTGCTGAATTATAAATGTTCTTACAGCATGTTGTTAATTTATTTTAAAATACCATTTAGCTTATACCATGGTGGTTCTGAGCTTCCTTATGTCCCCCCTACATAATCTTTGCATTCATGTAAAGATTGTTAGATTCAACCATGCAAGCTATTTCAGCTGCAGTCATATTTGTAGTTCCTTACCTCGACTGGTGATGCTCTCCTGGTTGACCTCGCTCAGATGAGCCACGCTGCCCTGGTTTGAGCCCGACCGCGGGCTCTCTCCATCCATCGATGACCAGGCCAGGAGTGTTGCCTCTGAGATAGCGAACTGCTGCAGGATACCTGAGATCAGAATTCAAAGGACCAGCAAGATCATTGTGAGAAACTGCATTATAAACTGGCATAAATCCCAGAAAGTGAGGTGGTGAGCACATAATTCTGCTGATGACAGTTAACAGGCTCAGTGGAGAGCCTGCCCTCCTGTGTGTGTGTGTGTGTGTGTGTTTCCAACCTGCAGCGAAACGGGCCTCCTTCTCCCCATCACTGAGGTCACTGTAGGCGTCGTTCTCCAGCCGCCGCTCCTTTTCACGCTCCTGGGTGGTGATGCGGGACTGCGGGATGCCCCCTGCACCGACCGTCTGCATGCCCCAGTTTTGCCATTCAATCATGTGAGCGACACGACCCTGGGCCATGGCAGTGGGCTTGGTCACTCTCTCCTTCATGGTGCGGGTCACCCCTGGTGGTGGAAAAGATGCAGGACAGACGAAGGTGAAGTGAAAGGATGGAGGGAGTGTGATACAGATGTGAACAGAGGAGTTGAGAGATACAGAATTCGAGAAAAGATGGAGAAGGAAGTGAAGCAGGCAAGAAAGCAGTGGGAACAGACGATGGACAAACAGAAAGAGAGGGGAGAGACGGACATAAGATAGACATGTTATCATCGAGAGTGTATTTCTGTTTGGTCGTGGACGCTGTGATGGCTCATGGAATGATGGATATCCAGTAGGATTAGACTGACTGACTGGTTTGGCAACTTGGAGGATAAAACCAAACAGTGAGTGTTGTTCTCCTCAAATATAGTGGATATGATGCAGCATGTCTAAAGGGTGAAGTCCAGTATTTTTATAATTGGGCCCTGTTTTACATATTTTGGGCAGCCATGACACAGGCTGCAATGGCTGCAGCTTAATCATAGGGGGCACACAAACCCCTCAAAATAAGTCGACTTATAATACTTGTTTTTGCCTATGACAGGCTCAGGTTGTTATTCTAACTGTCAGACAACATTATGGGAAAGGATTCCTAAAAAGACAGACCTTTTTGTTGAAGATAAACTGCTTGATTTCACTGGGCACGGCTGTGTCACTTTATGGCTGTGCCTTGGCCACCAGAGCTGATCACGGCCATTCTAGACAGCAACTGTGATTCCACCAGAAGTGCCAACGAAAAGAAACTATTTATCTACTTAGCCTGGTTATCCATGGTAGAAGCACAAAGATCAAGGAAAAATGACAAAATCAACAAAATCTGAGCAAAACGCTCTGTTTTTGAAACACAGCTGGTGAGGCATAAAGCCCTGTGAAGGTCGGATCAAAAACGTGTCCAGTGGAATCAAGGCATAAGATCCCTTTTGTTTTAACAGAAACAGCCGTTTTATCTCTTCTCTTCAAAGCCACCGACAGAATTTTTCCACACAGAACATGGGAGTTGCTGGTCTACCACTGCTATGATTGCTTAGTTTGTTTGTGCTATTGTGTGACTTTTAACAAGTTAGTTTGGGTTTGTATCTGAACTAAGCTTTAATTAGACCCCTAAATATGTAAAAATAGGGCCCAGGTTTTAATATACTTGAATTACACTTTATTTAAAACTTTACTGTATGATTAAAAATAACACAGGCTGACCTGTAGTGGTTCCAGTATATATAAATATGCACAATTAAAGTTTTGAAGTCTTACTGAATAACTTCTCATTCTCATTTTGGGGCACAGAAATTGAAAAAACTTGAATATTAGCTAAAACTATCAACTACTGACAGTAGGGATGTTCATGATCAATCATTCATCGATTCATTGTTGTTACAAACGTATTTACCATCAATATATCTTTCATGTACCATTTCTGTGGAGCTCACAGGCCTTGTTAGTGTAGAAATGGCAATAATTATGCCCCATTTGACATTGTTTTGTTTGGCGGCGCCATTTAGGACAGGCAGACAAGAGCAGCTGTTCTGAGCCTTTATTATTTTATTATTCTGTTCATTTAAATTGTTTGTGGTGCATGAATTACTCTTTCACAAAATTAATTTGCCACTAGAACTAATTACATCAAACTTAAACTGAGAAAAAAGATGTTTTGTGTTTTGCTATACAATATATATTGTACTACTTATTAATGATTAATTGATTATTGATTTAATCGTGTTCAACAATCAGTTAAGAAAAATGCACCCCAATTGGCAGCTTCAATAGAGACAAACCAGAATAGAAACACTCAACAACAGTCAAATCCTACTATTAAAATGCCTGTAGTTTAATGAGGGTCTTCATGAACATGGATTAGGAGAACAGCTAAATGACAAGGGTTGTGGAGGTGACATTCATGTGTTTAATGAGACTAAGCCATCGTCTGTACAGGCTGCAGGGAGGAGAGGAGGGAATGGATGTGCCTTGTCTGACAAAGGTGCATCGTGGGATGGAATAGGTTAATTGGGGTGTGGTGGCTATGTGGCATGAGTAATGAGAGGTTGGCTTGTTGACATGATAGCTTTCGCACCTCTGCTAAGCTGCACTGGGTAAGCAGAAAACTGCCCTCTTCCTCTTTGCTGTCTGTCTGAGAACTTGTCTCATGCAGTCGCTGCAGATCTTACATTTTTTAAAGAAGAAAATCATTGCCCCCTGCCAAGCTAAAACCAGCTGATATCTGCAGAATGGCTGTGCTCCATATTTTATGTGACCCACACATGATGACACATACTGTAAAATCCCTGGTTGTTTGATTCTCTCTGATGGTGGCGCATGGAGATGAGCTTTATGAATAAATTATGGGAATAAATTATAGGACAAATCAGTAGCACACCACAGAGTGCAGCAGCTGCACTACACTTCACTGTACTGTAATACATCTCACTGCACTCAAATAAACTGCACTGCACAAAACAGCTGGATCAAACCAAAACCACTGCACTTCACTATACTGCACTGAACTCTGTTGAACACAGCACTTTACACGGTTCAAAACATCCATACTAACACTTGTTCAGGACACAACAACTTCACAACCACTTAAAGGGATAGTTCAGATTGTTAGAAGTGGGGTTTTATGAGGTATTTAACAATCATCAGTGTATTACCCTGAGGACAGGGTCAGCAACAAAAGGGGGGTTTTTTTTCACAAAAAAAAAAAAACACACCAAAAAAATCATAATTAATTTAAGTGTATGCTATATTTAGAACATTTTCACAGCTTCACTTGACCTTCCGACAGCCTTTTCTGACGGGAAACCTCCGCTACATAAGCCAAAATCTGCTCTCTCCAACCCGACCAAACTCCATAGGTGAAATCAGCAATTTTACCTCAGAGAACAGTGGAGTTGCTGGTTTGCCACTGCAACAACCTGCTAGTTTGTTTGCGTATTGTGTTTTAAAAGCATAGTTCGGATTTACTGAAGTTACACAAGAACACACACAACTCACAGATCGAGGCAGCTGTGTTGACGGCATCTGCTGCTGATAATACACCGATTATCGATAAGTACCTCATACAAGCCCACTTCAAATAATCCGAACTAACCCTTTAACAAACAAAAATACTACACTTCCCACTCACCACTCACCTTTCCTTAGAGCAACAAGCTGTGTTATGAGGATGCACTATGTGTGTGTGCATGTTGCGTTTTTCAGGCTGAATTCATTCCGTCAATGACTCATGAGGAGCCATTGACGAGTTTTATCACAGCGTGGAGAGGAAGTGATTCAGGGGAACCCGTTTCGGGTACCATGCTGACTCTTGCACCCGCTGAGGGTGGAGCCAACATGGGGTCGTTTTACCAGTTACAGCACAGACACACACCTGACACACCTGACAGAGAAGACTTAGCCAGAGCCCCGATGCCGTAGGCGTTTGAGTTCCTCTTGAGCCGAGGCAGGATTGACGTGGTGTCTTCCATAGACAGCTAGAAGGAGAGAAGAGAGAGGAATGGAGGAGGGGAAAAAAGCGTGGAGAAAAGGATAGTATGGGAGGTGTGACAGGGCACACAGAGACATCGAGACAGTGTGTGTTAGAGAGGGGTGAGTGGAGAGGAGAAGTGATGGAGATGTCGGGTTAATACAAAAGATAAAATCTGCGTTACCCAAATCCTGATTCCAATTTTTAAAAATTCTGCACCAATAAGTGATTCTGATTGTGCTCACTACTGTGCACCACTACGATAGACCCTAAGAGATCGACTATAAAGCCGAGGTGGAGGGGACTCGTGAGGGGGGGGGGGGGGGGGGCTGATCGCTAAGGGGTGAGTTAAATCAAAACAGGTGAAAGAAACAGAGAAAGAAAGGTAGTAGATGAAGGAATGGTGTCACAACACTTACATTGATTCCTTCCCATGAAAATTCTGAACGTCCATGCTGAGGAAGAGAAATAGGAGGAAAGAGGGATGGGGAAAGAGTAAGAGAAGAGTGACAGGACAGAGAGAACATTGACATGCGTGGGAGGGGAAATGGGAGAAGACAAAGAGAGGAGGGACAGAAGGGGGGATTGCACATCAGACATGCAGAGGAAAAGAAAGAAATTAAGAGACGGGAGAGGAGACAGATACACAGGATTTTCCAGGAACGAGGAAGGCAAGAGTCAAGGACCAGAATGACAGGGAGAAGGGAGGGGATTAAACAGGGGATCAGTATATTTGCTTAGTTATGTATAGCAGAGTGAATATGCTACGGATGAATGAGTCTCCTCTCTGGTTACATGTGCTGCCAAAAACACTGAAAGCCAGCGGAAAATTGTGTGTGAGTGTGTAAGAGAGGGAGATGTCAGTGCTGTGTCGAACGGTATCTGATGCTGGAGACAGACAGGGGACTGGGGCTAACAGGAGGGAGGGGAGTGTGTGTCTGTGTGTGTGTAAAGGCAGATGCTGGGGAAAAAGCAGATAAGCAGCAGTGTCTGCCTCACCATTCCTCTCTATCAGCTGGACTGACACTAACTAGACTGGGGACACTGGTGGGTTAGTGGCTGTGCTGAAATGTTTTCACCGTCCTGTCCATCTGCACAGACAGTCGACACTGAACAACAAAACTATTAAAGTCCCACTGGTCACAAACATTTATCACACATACTGGTAGATCCTCTTCAACTGTAGGAAAGTAGTTTAATAGTTTTCCAAGCCTGCATTGTTGACTAGTAATTTTTGACATAGTTTCCATCAATTACAGTTTTTCAATGATGAAAACAAGATGATAACTAAATAACAGGTAATTTAAGATGATTAAAAACTATGATGAAATCTATCTACTTTTGTTACATAATGAAAGCGAGAATAAAATGTTAGGGAGGCACAAGTTGGATAAAATTTCACAGAAACTTTACATTTGATGTCAAGACCCACTGTAAACAGTGTGGAGTGACAATCAACGAACTTGAAACAACATCTGCAGACAAGTTATCCCAAAATTCATGCAAAGGTAAACACACTTTGATTCTAAATGTTTTTTTTGTTTGCTGTCTGTCCAATACTGATTACAGAAGTGAATGACCAAGAGCTACTAATCTTAGACTGGAAATGAAAAGATCGATTTACATGCTAAAGAAAATAAGTGTAAAGTTACACTGTTCTGAAATTAAAACAAATATGTGACAAAAAGGAGAATGCGCGCTTTAAGAATTAAGTATACTTTGTGTTAGATATATGACAGGAGAAAGGAGCAGAGATGTAGTATACTAAATGTTAATAACGGGTTAGTAGATATTTCCTCCAAGAGTATAAGTTTGGAATTTCTAGAGAAACAGTTAAATAATGCATTACACTTTAAATAAACCCAGTAAATCTAGGCCACATTTTGTCAGCTAAAACTTAAAACTTAAGACTTGAACTTAACCAAATCATTTGTCTAAGGTATGGCTCAAACTAAATGACATTTTAGTCAGAACACTAAAACTAAATTTAAATTTGCTGTCAAACTTCACACTATTAGTCTGCCTCCATCTTTATACATTTGAAACAATGCAACTTAAACAGCAGTGGGGGAAGGAATAGTTTGATGCTTATTTACGTTCTTGCTAAAAGATAGACTGATAGTACTCTCATGTCTGTACAGTAAATATGAAGCTAGAATCAGCAGCTGGTTAGTGTAAGTATAAAGACTAGAAACAGGGGGAAAAGGCTAACAAAATCCTCCTTCCAGCACCTCTAAAGCTAAAGCAAAAACCAAGCAGAGACTCCAGGAAGTGTCTGTGCACGGCCAAGAAATACTTCCAGAAAACCACAACATAACGTTCGAATATTTTGAGTTTTTGTACAGATTGTTAGTGAACTTTAGAAGTATTGGTAAGTGGATTTTAGTTAGCTACGGGCAGAATTAGGGAAGCTAACTAGCAGCTTACTATAGCTTCATATTTAGCGTACATATATGAAAATGGTATCAATCTTCTCCTCTAACTCTCTGCAAGAAAGCGAATATATTTCCCAAAATGTGACGCTGTTCCTTTGAGCTTAAACACTGGCGCTGTTTAAAATTATAGAAGAAACACAATATAGAATACTCCATTAGGAGTAAAAGCCCTGGATTCAAAGGTTTATTTAAGGTAAAGTACATACAAGTATTGTCAGCAAAAAGTACTTAAAGTATTTAAAGGAAAAGCACTTACGTTATAAAATATTTATTATATTAAGATGTAAGCAGTATTTTAATGTTGTAGCTAGTTGAGGTGGAGTTAATTTTACTTTGTATACTGTGTGATTAAATTTTTACTGAGTCATTTTACATTTTATATTATTTATTGATGTAAGCTGTCAGATTAGTGTAGTGAAGTAAAAAGTACATTATTTCCCTCTGAATTGATGTACAGTAGAAGTATAAAGTAGCATAGAGCATAAAATGAACAGTAAATCATTTCTGCAACTAGGGGTCTCTCTCACATGTAAACATTAACAAAAGACATAATTTGATGACGTAGTGAGGTAGCATCTATCTGACGTGCCTCAGGCGGTTTTACTTATGTTACATTCACTGACTTCCCCCTTCACTCTCTGACATATCCTGTGGTTTACTGGAAGTTAGAGCAACAGGAAGCCATTATTTTGACTAACATAACAAAGTTCTCTGGGTTTGAACATAGTTGGAAACGTCTGGAATAACACAAATACACAACTTAACAAAATATGTAACAATGATCTAGTCGTTATTAGCAGTGTTGGGGGTAACTCGTTACAAAATAACTCAGAGTAATCAGATTCAGACTCTGTGGACTGAAATCGCAAAGTATCTCAAGTCGGGCCTGGAGATGGATGCATTGAACAAATTCCCCATGATCAAATCTTTCTTCGAGTCAATACTACAACACCATCCAGTGTACCTGTAGAGAGGCTTTTTAGCCTTTGAAGTCTCGTCAGAGGAACTGACGATCTGACACGCGTTTGATAAACTTCTGCTGCGTTCTAAAAGCATAACCTACAGAGAACATTGGTTGGGTGAGTCTATGTGATTTGTAAGTCTGTGCGCTTTTACAATTTGTATGTACTTGTGTTTTGAGAAGCTAACTGGCTCATTAGTTGCATGTTGAAATGCATGTCGTACTGTAGCCTGTTTTATTTGTTTTCATAGAGGCAGCTGTGTAGTACGCCCTGCCCAATTCACTGCAAGATCCTCAAGACAATTTGTAATGCAAAAGTACTCTAACAAGTTGCTTTTCTCAGTAAGTACTGCTGTAACACAATGAGTTACTTTTTAATAGCAGTCATCTTATAATGTAATAAGTTACTTTTAAAAGTAACATTAGCAAAAACTGGTTGTTTGACATCTCAGTGCAGAAATGTTACATATTATATGCTTAAATAAAGTACCACTGCTTCGAAATTGTACAATGCATGAATAGATGTAGTTTGGTGTTAATCACGGCTGGATTGTTGAATGTAAAGAAAAGGTCATTTAATACTGAGTGACATAATGAGGGAGTGACTACCAGGGTCATGTTCACTATCTCCTTCAGCTACATGCAGATGTATCCAGATAGCTCGTGTTAATCGATATCAGCCTCTTCCCGTTCTTTTCTTCACTCGTTCTTTTTCTTGTAATTCTATTCTTTGCTCCCACTTCCTCGCTCTTTGACTCTCTGCTCATCTCTCACTCTTTCTTCTTCTCCCTCCACAGGAGTGGGTGTGATGAGAGATTTAACACACTTGAGTGGTTGAGCTGGGCCCCTTGAAGCAGCTTTTCCTGTGTTCCTTCCAATAACCCTGACAACGCTGATGTGTGTGTGTATGTGTGTGTGTGTGTGTGTGTGTGTTTCTTTCCTCTCTGTAGGACTGAAGGGCATTCTGGGGCACGATGCATAAATAAATGATGGAATCAGTCCACAGTGCATTTGGTGAAAAAGTAGAGTTCTCGACATTTTAGTCCAAAATGGTTCCCCCTCCCGTGTCCTGTCTCAGAGGGATCAGTTTTAGAGCATGGGATCAGTATAGCAGCAGGGGAGGAAGAGTGAAGAGAGGAGAGGAGGGGGGAGTATAGTAATGGTGTGTGAGAAGTTGGAGAAAGAGAAAGAAATGCCTCTGCTGTTTTGCTTTGAATCAGCACTGAGCAGTGACTCTGTCAGACGGACATCAAGCAACAGACGTCATAGCAACAGCAATGAGCCAACCGAACCAGCGACTGTTCAGTCTTCCAGCTACGCCGCCCCGCCTTCTTGTGCGGGGAAGTGTAGTGGAAGTTAAGCAACTGACACTGACGTGATGTGTGCTACTTTACTAATCTACCAGCATAAGCACGGGCACCTTGAGGGCACCACAGAGAGCTAGTCGGGTGAGCTGCCGTAGCTCATCACGTAGCTGCAGGTTTTAAATCGGCAGCCATGTTGGTTCCTCTGGTGGAGTGTCAAAAGTCCACTGTCAGAGGAAGTCAACAAAAAGGACGAGCCAGAGGGACTGCAGAACACTTACCTGCTCCCCATCCTTCTGGACTGGCACGCCATCTGCCGCTGAGAGCGAGGTAAGGGAAGAGACAAACAGAGAGAGAAGAGAGAAGGAAAATAAGTTTTTAATATTTGTATTCAATACTTTATCAATTCACAAAAGGAGCCTTGATCTGATATTTCTATCCATTTCCATTTAATCATCAATCAAGTCCTTATGTTCACATTTCAAACTAAGAGAACAAAAAAAATAAATGAATTAAATAAAATTACACACACGTCTGCCACATAAAGAACAAAGAGAAAGACACATGCATGGCCTCAGAAATAGATACAGTAGGTTCTGCCACCAACTGAAGACAGAAAGAGAAAGACAGATGTCATAATAAGAGTACCAAAATCACACTATTACACTGTCATAATATTTTTCCTCTCATGCACTCAGAAGAGGCAGCTGTTGCCCCCCGCCACCCCTTTTTGGAAAATCCTGCCCTTAGAACTAAACAAGGTTTTGCGAGTGTATTCTCCTTGATGTATGTGGTCCCAAAGGAAAACAATGAATACAGTTCAAGACATACATGCATACCATTTTTCCACTTCTAATTTACATCTGGCACATACTTAAAGAGTACTTAAGAATTAATTTAATGAAGCCTCTCTGGTGTCACATATACTTTATGAATCAAATTAAATTTTAATTGCCTGTATTTAACTTGGAACAGAAAACTTGACTGGTAACACATATTCTTTCCCCCCGATCTTTCTCCCATTTTTCACTTTAAAATTCAGCCAGTATGAAGCCAAATCCACTGATAGGCATTCTGGGTGCTACATCAATAGGGTCAATAGGGAACTGAATGTATTCCACTTGAAAGATATTATAATAGATTATACATATAGATAGATATATAATAATATATAATAGATTATGTATTAAGATATATTATAAACATTTATGGAAAATTGGTCAGGGATCTTATCTTAGTCTGTGCTCCCTGTGCCTTGTCCATCCTAAGCTGTTTTTCATGTTATCTGACACGACATTATACCTGACATCAAAAGTTCAAAGCAGTTTTCACAATATAAATAAAGTTTTTTTTTCTTTGATTCTATGGGAATTAGCACTGCACATTGCAGGAGAGAGTTTTCTTTTTGTTGCCTTGTGGTTTGTTCTCTTTATTGTACTAAGCAATTAAGAGAATGTCTGATATAATTAGAACTTGTTTGGCCAATAAGTACATTGAATCAGTACAGAAGCAATGTCATTGTTAGTTTTATATCAATGTATAATTACTCATGACAACTTTGTGGAAGCAATGTTTATCAAGTGAGCGTATCTGAACAACAAACCTTTAAGGCTAATGAATGCACAATGCTGTTGTGAAAACTAAAATAAATACTTCTTTATTTAAAATATTGGTGTAAGTATGATAGCTCAGACCTGTGCTACCACAAACCTACAATTGTACAACCCACCAACTTCGACTGAGAGTTTCCATCAACCACCTGCAGGCTTTACTCCACGACTACCACCAGCTTCTAACCTCTGTGCTTCCTCTATCAATCTTCAGTCTTTCTCTCCTTAATGAGCTTCCTCTACATGTAGATGACACCCGCATTTCAGTTTATAATCTACTATGAACAGTCAGTGGCAGATCACACGCAAAGCCATCCACCCTGTGTACTGTAGATGGGAGTCATCTGAAATATGGACTCTCTGTTGGATAAATGAAGGTTATTATCCCTCCTCTTTCCTGGCTGTCCAAATCCTAATTAAAACATTGGTTTAATTAGAGAGACTGAACTGGTAATGGAGTTTAAACACAGCTTCAGTCTCTAGGTGCCTGCTCTCTGTATCAGAGGGTCTGTGTGCACAACTCTCAGAGGGGCTCACTCCTGTATCAGCACTCTGAGTGTGTCTGTATGTGTGTGTTTGCATGCGTGTTGCTGAGCCAATCACATTTTTCACAGCTGCATTTTGGCAATCATGAGCGACTCCTCGGGAGCTCTGAGAAACGCAGAGTTGTTGGCTCTCTGGATGTCCAGTGATGTCTGTGACCCACTGACCCAGTGATTCACAAACATCAGCTCCACTCTGTCTCCGTTGGGCTCTCAGATATAACCCTTCTCTCTGAACTGATTCCAGTCGCATCAGATCACAGCGAGGGCAGGAGACGAGGGACGCACTTCATTCCAGAAACTGAACCTCTTAACTCGCACAGGGAAGGGTGTGCCAACTACAAATCAGGACCACCTTGTTTAATTTGTACAGTAAACAAGTATTCAGTATTCGATCTACTCATTTCAGCGGTCTCCTCTTGTAAAGATTCTTCTTAAATCTTTAAGCATCTTTAATACACTGAGGAGTTACTTCCTGGAGTGATCAAGTGTTTTATCTCCCAGTTTGTTCGACCCAGTTTCCCTCAACCCACTTTGTGTGTCTCTTCTATAGTTAGTGTTTCCCTGAATACCTCTGGACAAAACCACAGCAGGTACACAAAGTTACTGCAGGTATAAATAGCTGCTTGGTTGAACATCACCAGGGTAACTTTACCTTAAAGGAACACTCTACTGATTTTATGTGTCAAAGACAAGTTCCTGGTCACAGGGAGTACTACACCGTCTGAAAAATCAGACGTATAACCTCCTTTGTGACACAAGAGAAATTACATCACACAGGTATCTATGCTTGGGCTTGGAGACTACACTACACAATTTTAACACAAAACCTGTCTTACAATTTGGGGTCGTGGAGTTGGAAGACATGACCATTTACAGTTAACATCAGGGAATCTTTTTTGTGTTCCTGCAATATTAAATATTTGTTAGACATATTTCCAAGTTACTGAAAATGGTAAAAATCTCACATAAATCAACCTTCACTCCAGTTCTACATGTAAGAAAACGCTCCTTATACAAAATGAAAACTTTTCTTATGTTCTGTATTGCATTGTTGCCCTTAAAGGGATCATTGCAATTTTTTTGAAGTGGTGTTATATGAGGTACTAATCCATAGTAAGTGTATTACCTACAGTAGATGGCAGTTGGCATGCCCGGAGAAGCAGCGGGAGTACTAGTGCAGGAAGCTAACCCCCCCCCCCCCCCCAAAATACAGTCCCAACTAAAAAGATCAATAACAGTTTAAGTGTTCGTGTTCAACTGATGTAAAATGGTCAGTAATAGCCAAATATGACGTTGCCCACTGATGTTAAGGACCTGACACTAAACTGACACTGACACTGTTTCAAAATAGAAAATATATCTTCCTGTGAAAATAAAATGTACTTTACATTTAGTGACTTAACTTGGGGAAATTTAAAGTACTTCATTCAAAAATCTCCAACAAATGTCGGGTACTCTGCCATTTACAGTTTCCACAGTGTAAGTGTTTTAACCGTGTTTAAGGGCATGAACAGCAGCTGTTCACAGTACCCCCTGCTCTGCTGCAAATCCACCATTTTGCTATTAAGCTGTGAGAAACTGTGTGAGCGTGAACAAGGCGTTCCTGAAAATAAAAACAGCATATAAAGAGACCAATTTGCATCCGGAGGGTGACACATTCATATTCAAGCACCACTTTCAATATTAGAAATGAACTCTGCGTGACCTCAGAGGGATTAGCCAGGCGTGTTTGATTTTTTGGCACTGTGTGGAGTGTGGTGTGAGATGGTTACTTATTGGCTGATATCAGTTAGACAGAGAGATGTCTCATTTTCTGCCTGGGCGAGAGAGAGTGTCCCAGATTTCCTCCCCATCTGGGTTAAAAATTTGCCCTGCATACACAAACTGTACATCAACATATATGCACCCCCACATACATCAGGCCCGCAGCAGCACACTGTACATTATATGGCGCAGGGACACACACAATGCAGCTCCCTGATCCTCCTCTGTTTCTCCTTAGTTTTCTCAGTCTCTCCCCACTCCATCCCTCAGCCTCGTTTGACCAATTAGTAGATTAGCAGTCACTCTCACCCTACATGAATCACACTATGGCTCAGGAAGAGTCCTCTGGACTGCAGCAGTACAAACTACCACTGGGAAGCCCTCCAGCCTTTACACAGCAATGGACCAGAAACATTAAGTAGATTGTGTGCACCTTTTGTAGTTGTATGTATATTATCTAGTGCGAGCTTCAGTCTCATATGAGATTACATCAAAGCATGTGCTATTTGTGAAGTGAGCCACGAGGGTTTAGATGTCTATATCATGGTGAGATTACTCAGAGTTGTTTATAGTTCTTAGAATATATCTATAGATAGAGGAGGGGTCAGCAGCAGTCATTATCCAGCATTTCAATGTATTCTTAGGCCATGCCATGCTCTGTTTTCTCGTGTAGGTGATGCTCTTGGGCTCTCAACAGCACAGTAAGCGAATGCGTAATTCAGCTCCTGAGAAGCCAAGCAGGATCCCTCCTTGAGGAAACAGCAGCAACAACAGAGCACATGACCAGAGCTCTGAGCCAGCTTTTCTTCCCCTGGCGCTCTCCCTCCTCCCCCGCACACACAGTGGTGCGGCGCTGGATACCCCCCTGCGGTCATAGGGGAGCCAGGCTTAGCTCAGCCGTGGAGAAGGAGCGAAGAGGAGTGAGGGCGGGAGGGAGGGTGGGGAGATGGAGGAGAAAAAAAAAGAGGGAGCAGGGCGGCCGTGCGTAACGAACAACCAAGGATCTGCAGCGGCTGCACTGTCAACTCTGGCTCTGACTGTAGTGGCTTGACGGCTCCCGCTGAAGTGGGAAGCATTTGAGCGTCATCTGTCTTTTGTACTCTCCGTGCCCTGAAGCTATAACGGCGAAGGACCGGGGGCTTGGTGCTTGTTTACCGTGACAGCTGCAGTGAGGCTGGTTGCCATGATGGGGTACCGGCTTGGATGGCAGCCCTCTTGCAGCGATATGTGCAGATGCCGGGTTACTGAGCTCCAGAGTTCAGCAGCTGAGGACCAGAGCCCAGATGGTTATAAGGGTTTGGTCGAGGGAAATGGAGCTGAGTGTGTCTCATAATCCACACACATACAGGGGCTCTGACAGACACTTAAACACTACGCTCAAGCACAGCATGACTTACTGCCATTAACTTGGTGAAATGGCATGCCCAATCTACATGCTCCTGTCATCCGCAGGCCTGACACGCCTCATTAATCTGTTTAGGCATGAATGTGGCTGCCATCCTGTGCAGGTCTCCATCACTGATACAGGGTAAATAGGTTACAGCAGTCATTGCTGCAACGTCTGTAGTAACTAAAACTCTACAGCATGTAGTCTCTTGGCACAGGCAGCTGCAGCCCAGCATCATAAACCTGATAACTCCCATAAACATTCTAATGGACTGCTAAATATATAATGAACATTTAGAGCTGAAACGGAGAAAATGTTGTTATCCAATTGTGTTTAGATGAAAGGAAGAAACCCTGCAGGGGTGGCGGAAATGAACTCAGTTAAGTATACAGACATTGCATCTAGGAAATCTTTATTTTCTTGCTCTTGATATTCAAAGGAAGGCTTCCCGTCTTTGAGAACATGGCCTTTTTTCTTTATCAGCACTGAAGTGGTTCGTAGCTACGATAACACAGAAACAATCTGCACTGGTTGCGCACTGATGCTGAGCGCTTTCACAAATGCACATAAATTCACACACACAGATCAAACGGCAGGGATGAAATTCTCTCTTTCATAGCATTACGTTTCAATTTCAAAACACACTCTGTGGCTGAGTCACATAGTTTACAGAAACACCTGCTGTCATGTGCCCACACAGAGGGCTCTCTCTTCTGACCTGCTGCATACATGTTAGGGCTGGGCAATATATCGACATTATATCAATACTGTGATATGACACTGGATATCATCTTAGATTTTGGTTAGTGTTATGTTGTAGCTGTGTCACATTTTAATATTTAACTGAAAACCGATCGAAATGAGCTTTCAATTCGAATGACTGAAATGAAAGCAAGAATTAGTGATTCCACCAGTATTTTTTTTTTCTTTCCACCCCTGCCAAGAAAACACTTCAAAGAAGACACAGTGTAGTTTATTGATAGCCTGCAGCTAGGGCTGCAAGTCTTTGATTGACCCTCACTGTAAACCTTTGTTATGGTTATCTAGGATAAATGTTTCCGCTGGTAACATTTATCCTCGGTAAGTTGCATTTCACAAAAGTTTGCTGTGAGGACTGCAGGAGGACGTAAATATAATGTGCCTGAACAGGGGCTTTTTATTTAACTTCTGTGACAGTGAACATAATGCGCTGCCTAACCTTGCTTACTTGCAGCGTCCAGTGAGTGTTGGAATGACCTTAATGTTAGAGCCCAACCAACAGATTAGCAGCCATATATTGGTCATTCATTAGACTATATCGGAATCAGCATATATGCTGTGTGATATGTGCCTATACGAACTGTAAAATATCCTGCTTCCATTATATATCCTCTGAGGGGGATCACTGCATAAAATGTCTGTTTTCATATATACTCTATATTGCACATATTATATTCTGTTTAAGAATATCTGCCAATATATCAACATCAGACATTTTTTACTCCATAAGACTGGTATAGTCAACTGCTTAAAAAAAATCTAGTACAGGTCACACCCTTCTTAAAACTGAAAGTCAAATCAAATTGTGGATTTGGAAAAGTGTGACACCTCTATTGTGATATGGCATACGTTTTTAAAGGCTGCATTACACAAAAGGGAAGTAATTTTCTGAACTTGCCAGACTGTTCTAGCTGTTCTATTATTTACCTTTGCCCATTTAGTCATTATATGCACATTACTGATGATTATTTATCAAAAATCTTATTGTTTTAATATTTTATGAAAGCATCAATAATAATCCCTGCACTATCAACAGTCACATATTGTGACACAATATTGATAAATATCAATACTGAGGTATTTGGTCAAAAACATCACAGCCATAGTGCACATACAGACTGCAAATGATACTTAAAAGGTATGAACACATACACACTCACATACATTTAAATCAGTTCCCCGCACATAACGATCCGGTTTGTAACCTGGCATCCAGTGACGAGTGAAACCATACTAGCACACAGTAGAGAGTAAGACACAGATGCATTCACACTCACATGAATCTGCAGGTTAAAACCTTACGCTACATGTGCTACATGGAGTCCTTGAATGTATAAGCACAACACACACACACAACACACATTACACAGGTAAGGGTCATCAGGTCTCACCGTGTCTCTGAGGTACTACATCATTGACTCATTCACCTTGAATGCGTTCATGTGCACAAGGCTTTTCCAACCTGGACAGAAGCCAATCAATCAGCCTCCACCTCAGTCTGCCACAGATTTGCCATTTTACAGGCAGACTGCAAGCTGGTAAATGCTGCGACATGGTATCAGTTGTTGACTGAATGTGCGGAGAGGGATGGTGCAGCGGGGGTGTTTTTTTTTTTTAATTTAATGGCAGGGAATCCCTCTCTGTAGCGCAGCAGCAAAAACACAGTGATGGGACAACGTGTTGAGGAGGCAAGAGCGGATGCTGCCTACTGTATTCACACCCACACATGGGCCTACGTGCAAGTAAAAATAGCAGCAAGGGGACAAACATGCAAGAGGCGATGTAAACTTGAGGTCATTCACTTGTCCATGCATGAACACATACATACATGTGAACATGAAGACACACATACAGAAACACAGGCGCTAAAGCAGGGCACTGTTTGAAATTTTTCAAAATGAGCTTTTCGATACCGGAGTTTAAATGCACAATATGTAAATGCCTCTCTCACAATAAAATGCAAACAAAAGATGTAGTTTGATAACATTGTGAAGAAGCATGGGGTCATGGGAGTTGTTGTCTTTATTGTTCAACAACCACCACTGCAGCTGAAAATCTGTCTGATGTTACTCAGGCAGAAATCATGTTTACGGACAGGGTTATGTATTAAAGGGCTACTGTGTTCTTTTCAGTGTTTTCTGAATGGAAACTCCCACTCAGTCATTTAAGAAAGACATGATGTAAGTTACAGCACTGCTGCCCTCCACTCCCCTCCCTCAACCTGGAGGGTTTATATGTTGCAGCTTCATTGTGCAGAAACTTGCGTCAGGTTACTTGGAAAAATGTTTTTAGATGGGCTTTGGAAAATAACATTTTGAGACTAAAACATTGCATTTTGACTAAAAATTGAGTGTTCTGACTAGGATAACTACTAGGTAGCTACAGAGTGATGTAAAATCCTGAAAAAAACAACAACAACAAAAAAAAACCCTGCCCTTTTAAGTTTTATTCACATCTCGTTTGGTTACATATGACTTCCTTCCTCACACTCTGACATATTCAACGTATCCCATGTTTTCCCGGAAGTTGTAGCAACTAGCAGTTTTCAAGGAAACACACGTTATCTTGAATAAATTGTGAATTTCTCTGGGTTTGACCATTGCTGGAAACATTTCGGATAATGTAAGTACACAACTCAACAACGTATATAAGATAGGTCAAGCGTTTTTAGACATTTTAGCAGGAATGTTACATATAATAGGTTCTAAGTATGAAAACCAAAATAATCCAATTCTTCAAAATCTTAAAAATATTACACCAACACGATTTTCTACAAATCCTTTTTTTGATTTAACTAAAAAAAAATTCTCAAATGTTAAATATTGTCTAAACACAGCTGCTGTCAAGAACTTTAAATGTGAAATACGTAACATGCTAGCATTCAAAAATGGTACTGCAGTCCAAATTCAAAATATTGGAGCAAGTTGTTACTCCCGTCTCCTTCTGTACAGTCTCAAAGCTCAGGCAGTTCCCCTGCAGGTGGCAGAGACGAAGACCTCCAAGTGCCCCCCAGGAAGTAATATGAACAGAACTAATAGGCGTCAATGGAGTTGTCGTCTGTTAGGGCTGAGCCTCGTTTAAAAAATTATAATACCACTACCAATACAAGCACCTTTAAAGTGATACCAATCCCAAGGAGCACTTCATGTGATACCTTTTTTTTTTTGAAAGGTCTTCTTTATGACGAATGCTTGCAATGATTGGCTGTGAGCAAAACCATATAAATGGACAGTTTTTTCTAGATCTGGTTACCAAAAGTATTGACTGTAAGTTGATCAGCTGTTTATAACTCTGTCAGTTGTCTGTAAATGTAAAACTAAGTCCTGAAAACAAAAGCCCACTGCTCTGAAAATACACACTCTGGACACGGAATTCATTGACCACTTTACTACTTCCAAGACTACATTAACATATTGCTCAATTTAGCCATTATTAACATCTACCCCTTTAAAAAATTATTATTGATTTCTTACGAATCGGAAACGCATTTTAGCTCCATGTAAAGTGAATAAATGTGAAACAGGACAGTGAGCAGAAACACACAGGCCAAAACAAAAACAGACAATGCACTACTGGGATGGAAATTTCAAAGGAGGACATAGCCTACTAGCTGTAGCGTTGTTGTCAGAGAAACCAGCATTTCAATTTAGCCTTCCTTAATCTCTGATGAATATCATGGTCATTTTATGATTAGTAGAGTAAATATATCACATATTTTTCCTTTAACTACATTTAATAGTCTAAAAATTGGCAAAATTTTGCCATGAGTCAGGAGTTATCTGGTCAAGGAACAAGCAAACAAGATTATGAATACGACCAGAGATTTGATGCCAGCTTTCAGCACTTCTGATACTCTGGGTTACAAACACATTCACTCAGTACCGGAAAAATATGTGTGCAGACACTCATACACAAACACGCACACAGAATGAGCTATTAGTGCTTATTGAATCAGTAAGTGTTGTGTCAGCAGTGGCACTTTACCAGAGCTAACTTAGAGAAAAGTAAAGAAAGAGTTGGAGTCTGCTTCGAGGCCGCACAAACAGGTGAGAGTGGTCATAACGTCCCACATTCATATCTATAATTTCCCCGCTGCAGCCTGACCCACAGCAGTGATCTTCACACTGTAGATAATGCCCTAAATTACAGTGATTAATGTTTCCAGCACTCACATGTATACTGCGGCCTGGTAACTGGATACAGGAAAAATGCTCCTGATGTGTAGCTTTTAGCACAATTATGGATAATGGCATTATCAACACCACATCTACAAATGTGATCAACATCATGGTGCTGCGACAGAATTACTAACACTGTGTTTGGCAGCTGTAGAAATTTGCTCTCAATGAGGCATACATAAGCTGTGTACTGCACACGCAAGCTGAGTCACTGACGACAATACAGTTTGTAGTTATTTTGCAGTAGATCTCATTGCCTTTCCTCACTGATGATGTGAAGAAGGATGTGCACCTCCCAACGACTGCTTCTCAAGGCTTCTGCTCTCTGAAGCGGTGATGGATGCAGACACCTCATCGACTGTACATCACTGTCTGTCTTCACCTGGCCCAGTAACAGGGATGGTGAGGGGCAGCTGGGCTAAAGCTGATGTTTAAAGGGCTGGTGTCAGTACCTTTCCTTGATTCTCAGTTTAAAACATAACCCAGAATAACTGTTAACATATAGTATGCTGTATGGTAACCAACCGCAATGATGAAGGAATTTTTCGTAGACTGCGTACTTATTGGGAAAAGTCTGTTTTAAACTCTAAATAAAACTCTGCTGAAGGTAAAAGTGAACTAACCCTAGTCCTGATATTTATGTCAACCCTAATTTTTCAACTTGGTCTGAATCCACAACTCACACACCTGCAGTATGAACAATTATCCTCACAACTATACTGAAGTTTTTAGATTTACTTCTCCCTGCATGTATCATAGTCTAAACCTCTGCCATGATGCTGCTTTTCTGGCCTTGAGTGCGTGTGGAGGTGTGTGTTTGTGTGCATGCCAATTGGCTGGAAGGGGGTGTGGTAATGGGAGTGGCCTATCACAAAAAGGTGCATAAAGTCCAAATGGAGGGTGTGGCCTAAAAAGGTGCATAACTTTTAAATAGATTACTGCAACATGACCAAACTCATGAACTCGTGATCTTTAACATCTAAGCAAATGTTCAACATTTTTGCTGAAACGTTGAATCACTTATCCAAATAGTTGGCAATCTACTTTTCTTTTGCTTGTTTAATCTACTAATCTTGGCAGCACTAATTAAGAACTGATATCAATCAAGAGTGATGTAGGTAAAGAGTTTCCCTTACAAGGAATAATAAAGGTTTCCATTAATAATTCTACTACTAAAAGGATGCCAATATCAACATTACCTGTGACATCCAAAACAGAGTAAAATGTGCAGTTTTCTGCAATACAGTATGCAGAATTGATAACATACTATAACAGTGTGTGGGTACAAACAGATATCAAAGTCTGACCATGGAGCACACATCCCAGATTTGATGGAGCTGGAGCAGATAGTGTTACCAGCGGGCAGACAGATACATCTGGGCTACTCCTGTGCAGAGACAGATCCAGTCCTGCCGCTCCTCCTGTTGAGCTCTGCTTGGCAGCGTGGACTGCAGTTGAGAAGGCCGATCAATAGCACACACTAAAGCCTTTCTCACCCAGGATAAACACAACCGCGCCTCTACACCTGGTAGCACTGCTGCTGATTCTGTTGCTTACAAGAGAATCAGGCACAAAAGCTGCTGATCTTCCTTCTCTTAAGTACTGTTTGTTTATACATTCATGTTCAATCATGGTGCACACATCTTAAGACAACTTAGACTGTATAGAAATATTCCATTAAGTAGAGTACAATCTCTACTATTTGTGACTGACAGCCTGTCAGTGTACTCTGGATGTGTACTTAAGCATATTCTCCTTTATCACAGCTCTCCATCACTTATCCCTGATTAGAAAATGCTGCTGCTACTGCTATTAGTAAACCAGCAGTCTTATTGAATTCTTAAGCTTCTGTGAAAAAAAAATGAGCATCAGTATTCAGGTGGCTCACTATCAGATTAATGTGGCACCTTTCCAAATGCCTTCTGTCAACTTCAATCACATTATTTCCATTCGCTGGGCTCCTGTCTTGACCCAAGTCTTGACAGAGGATGCTAACCTCCTCTCCTGCTCTGCAATCTGTCAAATACTGTAAACTGGATGGTCCAAGCTGCTGTAGGACTGTTTCTGCTGTATTCAGTTCACACCTGCCTTCTTAACTGTGCCATGTAGGGACTCTTTCTTCTGCACTTGCATATTCAGTATTTTTAAAATCCTCTTTATCAAGGCGTTTAGTCAAAAAAAAAAAGGGTCAGAAGACAAGTCATGTGTTGCACAAGCACCCTGGAGACCTTGTCGTTTAGTCTACAAAGTGTCAGAAATTATGAAAAATGCTCATCACTTTGCCCCAGATCCCAAAGTGTTGCCTTCAAATTGCTTCTTCTGTCAAACCAAAAGCACAAAACCCAAATACTATTCATTAACTATCATAAATGACAGAGAAAAGCAGCAAATCCTTACATTTAAGAAGCTGAAACCAGGAACTTTTGGACATTTTTGCTTGAAAAAAGACTGAAACAATTAATTGATTATCAAAATAGTTGGCTCTTTCTTTGGCACTTGCATATTTTAGATATTTATTAAAATCGTCTTCATTAAGAATGTATGTTTAGTCAAAAAAAGAGAGGGGAAACAAGTTATGTGTTGCACAGGCACACTGGAGACCCTGTCTGCAGCCTGGTTTTGACATTCACGACCCCTGTAAAGGTTATGCACTTTTCAGAGTGACACAAAATATGTGTTCAGACTGCTGCCATAAATATGTTTAAGAGCCTGATGTGCTAAGTGCCTCATTAATATTTAACACCAAAGGAAGTCTGTGTTTATTTTTACCTTTGAGCGTAATAAGACATGCAGGACCTGAATGTGCCCTGCAACATCTGAACTATACTTCATGCAAATAAGTGCTCTGTTGTTTACCAAAAATGATTATTTATACAACCCCTCCCAGTCTTTCCCCACTTAGCAGCAGTAGTCCCGATGTTGATTCACCTAACATGTCATCTGTGGGTTTATCCAGGAGGGTCCTCACCTGAAAACTCCCATCAATCCCACACAACCTCACCGCCTGCACATATTTTGCCCCTCCCTCTCCCCCGCTCTCCATCGCCATCCGTCCGTCTCCCCTCCTCCCTGCCCGCCTGCCTGCACTGAAATTCTTCTTCTGCTGCTCGTTTCTTTATCCCTCTCCAGCCCTGTTATTCATGCAAATAATAACTAACTGTGCAAACGCCCCTGACAATGGCATTATCTCTTTTTTCTCTCTTTCTCCGAGCCATACCGCCCTATAAATAAGCACCATCCACAGCGTTTCCCCCTCTCCTCTCCATCCCTCTCTGCCTCCTACTCACACACGTATACATACTGCCAAACAGCATCATAAATCAAGGGATGGGAGGAGGTAGGGAGGGTGAGTAGAGGTGGGGGATGCAACCACACACACACAGCAGCACATTTTAACACATATTGTCTCTGACATCTTGCCTATATGCAGTGTACACAGCCTCTGTGTGCATACATCTGCAGCTTGCTTATACATTGCACTGAAAGAGAAAGCAAACAGCTCACACGCTCATATATACACACAGCCTGTCCACAGTCTCCACGCAAAGAACCCCATCCTCCTCCTCACCGCCACCCCCACCCGCCCCCCTAAACACCCCCCTCCAGCCAGCCCGCAATGAGAGAGAGGCTTACTCAGTCTCCTGGAGCCGATGCATCCCATGGTGTATTCACAAAGGCCCTGGATACAAGCGTGGAAGTGTTACCCAGACACCGTGCATTCTCCCTCTTCCTCCTCCTGCGACTCTCTTTCTCTCAGCTCTCGCTTCTTTTTCTTGCTCTCCTGCGCTCTCTCTTTTTCCTCTCTCCCTCCTGCGCTCCGCTCGATCACTCACACACCTCTCCCTCCCTCTCTTTCTCTCCCTCCCTCCCGCTCCCTCTCTCCAGTGCAGTGTCTTAGAAGAGATCCGGTTAGTAAGTCAGTATGCCTGAGGGGGATAGATTGGGACTAAATAAAGATGTGAGGCATTATCAAAACAAATATACCTTTTTTAAATAATAGGTATCAATATAACCAATATGTTACTTTTAATTTTAGATTTATAATATCTAATTTTCACCCTTCATTACCTGAGATATTGGGATTGATACTGATAATATGAGCAGAAATATCTGGACAACCACAGGTGTTAATCTAATGAAAGGTTAAAACAAACAATTAGATTGACTGTGTGTGTATTGGGTTGCCACTACAGGATCAATAGCACAATGCTGAGGGTGCCGAGCTGCCATTGTTGTAGATATCTCTGCACTGCCGTAATATTGTTGAGCTAAAATGGGGGATTCTCTCTCTCTGTCTCCCTCTCCTGTGTGCACTCAGCCTAACAATGCACTGCAGCGGTTTCCTCACGCCTCTCCCCTCTTCATCTCCTTCTCAATCACCCTCCTCCCTCACACTGATCGCTCAGAAAAAATGCCGCCGCACATACACTAATACTAAACAATCCTGAAAAAAAAAAAAAAACAGAAGAGGGTTTTCCTTCACACTCAAGCCGGTTGGTGCCGAGTCTCCACCTCTTTCTCTGTCGTCTCTCTGTATTGATCCGCCCCTCTCAGTCATCTCTGCGCCTATATCTTGTTCTGAATCACATCCCCACATCTTCCCTCCTTTTTCCCCATCTTCCCTGGAGAGAAAAAGAGAATAGTGGCTCTTTTATCTACATCTCTTTTTCTCATTTGACTTGCATCTGTATCTCACCACACCTAAACCTTCCGTCTGCCTTCTCAACCCTGCTACCTCACTTCAGTTTCATATCACTCGCTCTCTTCTTTGCTAATTTGTCCTACCTCCCTACATTTCTTACTCCTTTTCTGTCTGGGCAGCCCCTCTACTCTTTTCTCTGCTAATTACACATTTATGTGTGCTGTTTCTGCAAGTGTTTGCCCAGCAAATGACGCAGGAGCAGTCTGGACAGTGATGAGGGAATGTGTGGTCACTCGTGTTGTGTTGACTTTACATACATTGGGCGAAGAAGAAAGAGAGGAAGAGAGCACGACAGATGGAAGGACAGAGAGACAAAGACACAGATGGGGGGGAGTGATGGGAAGGAAAGCAAAGAACAGTTGAGTCATGTGCGGGAGAGGTGTGGAGACGATGCTGTGTGAAATAAAAATTAGCACTCCAGAATGGACGGAGGAAAAAGACAATGATCTAATCATCACTTAGTTTAAGAATTAAACAGATACAAAAAAGAGATGGCGAGGCATGGATGTGATGTAGCCATAAAGGGTTTAAAGACTACCCAGACATAACAAATCACACATAATCCAGCCAATCCCTGCACTGTGAGTTTATATATAGTCGTGTGTTAGCTCTCTCTGGTGGGTTCCCACTGGGACAGAGGAGACAAGGCTATAGGCTGCCGCAGGGGTCAGCTTCACCCGCGGCTGTTGGCTCACATATTCTGAACCTGGTTGTTAAAAAAAACCACAGTGCTCCCCTCTGATATGTGTAATTGCAGACTGAGTATATTGTTTTCGACCCCTGTCTCCCTCTCTGGCTCCCAATTCCCCCTCCATCTGCCCACCACTCTGTGTAAGTCACTGTCTGGAAGTCTCTATAATGCTTCAGTCAGTCTGCCTCTTCTCACAGCGTCATTGCTGAAATCTTCAGTTATTCTAGGTGTATCTATCCTGCATTACCTGTCGCTCCTTAAATACAATTCATATTTGGTGGTCTCTGCGCATTCTTCTGTATCAAAGGTGGGATGCATACACACTCACACATTGGGCTGCAACTAACAATTATTTTCACAATTAATCGATTGGTCTGTAAAATATCTCAAAGTGAAGTTTTTAAATTGTTCCTTTTGTCAAGCCAAACAGCTCAAAATACAAAGGCTTTTCATTTACTATCATAAATGACAAAGAAGAGCAGAAAATCCTTATATTTAAGAAACTGGAGCCAGCATATGGTTTTTGCTTTAAAAATCAACGAATTAATTATCAGGATAGCTGGCTATTAATTGTCTTTCAATCAACGATCATAATAATAATCATTGCAGCTCTACTCAACACTAGTGAGTCAATTAAACTACGCAATTATTCGATTAGTCCAGTGATTCTCACCCAGGAGGGTAGTTCTGCTGTTGCTGCAGGGTATGTGGAGAGATTGGCTCAATATTCAAATGCTGAGTCAGCTATAACAATTAAGTTAGGTGTAATTTCAATTAGGAGTGAAGGAAAACTAGTCAGCAAGTGAGCAGAGGAAATGAAACAGATAGCTGAAAGTAGGATGATGCTAAAAGTAATGAATAAATGGTTCAAACAATCAATGGATAAATGCTTTTGGCACTCTAGTCTATCTGTGTATCAGCCACTCCCAGACTGCTCCCAAAACATAAATATCTGAGTTGTCAGGAACTCAAGTCAAAGATCTGAAACTTGCTTTATCCACTATTATATCCACTTTTACAATTGTTAAAGAACATCCAGTTTGAAAGTAAACATAACTGGTGGTGTTGATGAAGCAGTACTTGCGTTCATCAGACAGGGCTGTAGCGTTATGTCTTTTAAAAAATGTTGGGAACCTCTAGATTAGTTGATGAACAGAGAATTAATCAGCAACTATTTTGATTAGCTGTTTGACATGAACATTTAATAGATCCAGCTTCTGAAATAGAAGATTTTGCTGCTTTTTTTGCTCTTGTGATTAATTGCAGGGTTCGATGTTAACCAAGGCCCGATGCCCCGTGATCACATAAAGTTACTCTGTGGCCACCAAATATTACATCTAGGTAGCCCCCCCATGGCACCAAGTCCCCATACTGTGAGCATTTACCAACACAGCGTCACAGTTCCAGAAACACAGAGATTCCTTTGCGCTCGTAGTTCAACATTCTATGAAAACAGCAAACAGTACCCATTGCTAGCTACTGCTATGTTGGAGCTGCTCCAACATAGCAGTATGAGTTTACTAAGTATGAGTTTACTAAGCCTGCTCAAACTGTAAAGCCATCCTTACAGAAGCATCAGAAACACAAAAGGCAAATAATGAAAATAATGAAAATTAAGGAGTGGATGGAAGCAGGAGTTTAAGAAGAAGTCTAGCTTGTTTTTCATTAGAAGCAATGCCTTCAGGAAACACTACAACCGGCATTTATGGGGAAAATGGACCATAGAAGTGTCAAAGTCAAGGAAGCCTTTCTTAGGTTGCAATAAATTGCCCTTTCTGCATCTTTGGCCACCAAATTTAGGGGCTTGGTGAACCATGAGCCCTGTGCTTAAGTGTCTGCCCATGAATTGAGAACATAATCTTCAGATTAATCGATAATGAAAATAATCTTAGTTGAAGCCTGATTACACACAGTCACATACTTCACATCTGTGACAACATGGTGATCTATGATGTGTGGGCCATCAGTGCGAGACAAGGTCAACCACAGAGGAAAGAAATTCCCGACACTAATCTCGCTGGTGATACATGAGCCATTCACAAAGATGACTGCCTCTCACTGCCTTTGTCTGCTCCTTTCTAACTCTAACACGCATGTATACAGCAATGCTAACAAAGCAAGTGCAATGACATGAAACCGCCTTGCAACATGTGACACAAAGACTTTTCTCATGTTCCTGTCAGCATGTTGCTTGTTTTCTTATCTGGGGTGATGATGCTGCTCTGAATTTAAATGCAGCAGTCCCTGTTTAATATTATCTCAGGGACCCACACACACCTCGTTCCTGTAATCAGTGACTTTCATGTACCTGTCACTATCTGTCTATCAGCCCCTGGCTGTTATGTAGGTTGCACCTCAAGGATAATGAATAACAGCTTTAATACTGTCTCGTTCAGGCACTTTAAAGATGTTCTGCGCTGATGAATGGAAATGCTTGTTTCCAAAGTCATTCTAAAGGTTGGCAACCAATTTTTCTCTGAAGAAAACTGGCTCTGAGTGATTAAACTCCTCTAAGACAGAGGTTCTCAATTTCTTCTCGGCCAAGGACCCCCTCATGTATGTCCCTTTGAATAAAATGTAGCCTATGGGGCTGCTTAAACAAAATATTATGCAATATCCAAATCCCAGAAGCTGCAATTTTTTGATAAAGGAAAAATGTGTGACAATACAGCATTACACACACACAAGCTATGAAGCCTTTTGTAAATAAACTTTTTAATATCATATTTAAAATGAATAAATATCACATTTTTAATAGACCCACTGCTCTAAAAGATTACATTTTTCCACTTCACATTGTCTTTGCTTCTTCACTGCCCACTGCTTTCCACTTATCTTTATTCTGTGCTCCGCTGAACCTAACTGCTGCTAGTGTGTGTTATTACATGTGTTAATTGGAACCACATGTTACGCATCTGCCCTCAAGGAGCCTACAAGTTAGACAGAGAGAGAGAGAGAGAGATGTGTGTGTGTGTGTGTGTGTGTGTGTGTGTGTGTGTGTGTGTTGTTGTGTCTTGAGGAGGAAGGGAGGGTGTGTATCTGACAGCCAGGCAGCATTGGGTTTCATATATGAAGAAGGAGAGAAAAAATGTAAGTGGAGAAGGAGAAGTGAAAGGGGGGAGAGTGGACAGACAGAGGAGAAAAGGAGAGGAAAAGATGAAGGGGAGAAAGAAAGATAGGGTGGAAGAAATTCTCTGTGGCTTGTTTTTGAGAAGGGATGGGGCGTAGGAGGTGGGTGGGGATGAGAGAGAGATATAAATGTTGTTATGAAAAGAGGCAGCCTCTCATAAGGTGTTCTCTAATGGCTGTGCTTATGTGATTAGCTTTGTTTTAGCCAGGGGGAGATGGAGTTTGTGTGTAATATTAGTTGATGCTTTGGGCTGGCAGTTCACCATTTCTAGCTGGAACTCTCCAGCACACACATTTTTTTGGGTGTTTTATATTTGTGCGTGGGTGGTATGAGGAGTCTCTGCACTCATGATGTCTGTGTGTTTGTGCACTCACACAAAACCTTGCGTATGAGGAGTTCCCAACTCTCCTCTATTATTTACAATTCTCTGCCCTTCTCTCCTGCAATTACCCCACATTCTCTCTCGCTCCAGCCATCCTTGTCTGGACCACCACCACTGCTGTTGCACTGTTCATCCCTAGTGATGCCTCTGTCCAATGTCCTCCACTCTCTTAAATGTCAGTTTCTATGAGTTTCCACTTCACACATCCTCCTGTCCTTTGTCACATCTCTAGCTGATGTGGATTTGCTTGCTGTCAGAGATTCTGGGGGAATCTTCTTCCCTCGAGGCATTAGAGTCTGACTTGGCACGCCACAGTAATGCGTATCAGTCTGACACCTGCTGGGGGAACAGGCACATTGCAGTCTCACACTGGCTTTGAATGGAAGCCAGTTTGGCAGCGGCAAGATTTTTCCTCCGGCTGCTGAGTGAAGAGACCATGTTCTGTCACAAGTATGCAGGTCCTCATCCTGTCTGATGTACGCCTGGAATTTCTGCTTGATGGCTAAATGCTTATTGCTTTGTGGGAAGTGCTATCACCTGCATTGGAGGCTACGCTTTATGGGGGAAGATTTGTTCATGCTATAATATAACTTCCTCATTCAATCATGCGAATAAATGTAGATGTTAGGGAAAATAGGGAATAGGGAAAAGGTTATATCTAAAGGAATACAGCAATACATAGCAATGACATGGAAGTCCAACTCACCTTGCTCTAGTTAAATGGTTTCCTGAAGGGAACAGCTGCATTCCCCTTGAAACCATCACATATTGTCTTAGAGAGACTTTCTTCTAAAAAATTTGGCAGCCTTGTTTAAATAACATAGTCATGTTACCTATATCAGCAGTGGAACTATTATAAAAAAGTAACCATCTTTGTCTAAAGGTAGAATATGCAGCGTTGTTTTTAATGTTGGTTCCTCCTCCCCAGTAGGGCTGGGCAATTGGATGACTATATCGCCTGTTGATGATGGTCTGAATCTATTGCCTTTTGGGCGGCATTTGTCATTTTATTTTGCTAATGTAATGGTCTGCAGAGTGACAGCTGCTGCTCCGCACTGCCCTCCCATCCAGCAGCACAGTACACACACTCAGCCTGACCATGAGTGCACTGAGGAGTGATAGGTAAACAGCCTGCAGAGCCAGACTCTTTGCACTCTTTTCACGCGGTGAATTAAGGATTTAATTCGACCAAACCAGAGTCGGTGATTGTTGGAAGAGCAGACAGACTAACAAAGACAGTTTTGGTGAATTTTAATTATTTTTTTATCGAGTTTAAATGCAGTGTCTTCTACAGGGAGTAAACGAACCAATGAAGCTCATCTTATTTCTGTAAGAGAGAAAAGCTTGTAGGGCGCTCCACTGGCTCAGGTGGTAAAGTGTACCTGGCCCTTTGCTGCGGATAAAAAGGCAAAAAAAAAAATAAATAAATAAATAAATAAATAATAATAATAATGATAATAATAATAATAAAACTTTAAATAAAGAGAGAAACTTTTATTGATTTTAATTCATTTCTGGACACTTTATGGGTTTCTTGCGCTTGCACACATCTCACAGTTTGACTACTCTTACTAAACCAGGACTTCAGTAGCCTCAACATATCCTGGGCTAGCTGGTGATGAGTAGTATTCATTGTTTTCATATAATGATGAACTAAAAGGCACAAAGGAATCAGGAATTTTGTGGAAGTGTAACGTTGTGTTAGCCATGGTCTACCGTATGGGATAAAACTTGGTGGCCACAGGGGGCCACCTAGATGGAATATTTGGTGGCCACTGAATAACTTTTTGTGGCCATGGACCATGGTTAATGTCACACCCTGCTTAGAGGCTGACATTTATGCGGGAATGCTGTGGGATACGGGATTCCTGTGGATTTCTACGGGATGGTAATCATTTCACTATTCATCATTGGAGGGGACAGGACAGGAAAAAGTCAGTGGGAGCGGGCGTGACTGAAATCATAATAGGTCAGTTTATGCAGTTCTAATATGCATAAACACTATTTTCTGTATTTTGAACATAATGCTGGGGTTCTCTTGTCTAATATTTTTTTGTTCTCTCCTGTCTGCTCTGGAGACTTGCAGCCACCTGACCAGTGCATGACATGTCTTGACTGTGGATTGACAGGAACGGGAATGGACAGGAATTCTTATTTTTGCTCTGTCATGGGACTGGGATGGGACGGGAGTTTTTTGGGCAGTGTGAGATCAGACAGGTTTAAAAAACACTTCCTGTGTGACCCTCTACTCTGCCTCTGCCTTGCATTCTGAGAAGGAATGAAGAAAAAGAAATGTGATGTGCAAATGTTTTTTTAGGAAAATGCTGCATAACATACTTTTAACTTTAAAAAAAAACCTGTAGTTTGTGTCTTTCTTTGTTGCCATTGTCTATGTTGGGGAGGCGGGGGGGCTTGGATCAGAAGGGCCTTGAACAGTGTGTGTTTATTTGTTTTACTTCTGTGTGTATTTTGATAAAATTTGGAGGCTTAAAAATATTACATTCACAGAAAAAAAGATTTGTGCTTGCAACATGTTATATCAACAGGAGAAAGCAAAGCAAAGTTTGAATTTTTAGCTGCTCAGACAGAACAAAAATATACAGTCGACCCTACCATGCTTGTGTTCTATGCCTTTGGGTGTGAGCAATTAAAAACATTTACCTTGCATTCAAATGGCTTCCCACTTTTCCTTTGGTGAAAAAATGAGTGTGTCCAGAGTGAGAGAGAGAGAGTTAGAGATTATGCCTCTGTACAGATCGGAATGATCCAAGATCAGGATATTAACTCTGAGCACTGAGGTATTATGAGCAGGTACTGACTCACATGAGCAGCAGGAGGTGGAGAGGGTGGAGGAGAAAGAAAGATGGGAAGAGAAATAAAAGTGCAGCGTATGGAGGGCAGACTGAGAAATGGAGGGTTTGGGGGAGAAATGTGGTGAAAAAAATGCATCATGAAAAAAAATGAGCATGGCACTTTAGAGAGGGAGGGGGAGAGGAACTGTTCATTCCAAGGTTTGGCTGCATTCCAGGCTGTCTGGCTCTGATTCTGACGGCCTCCTGTTTTTCTTTTTTTTTTTCTTTTTTTGTCTTACCTCCAGCCTGACTGAACCCCAGAGCTGCCTTCTCCCTGCCTGATCCAAACTTTCCAAACTTCAGTCACCATGGCACCACGCGACGTTTGCAGCTGACTGATAAAAAGGGAAGAAGAGTGGTAAACATGTGTCATCTCAGCTTCCTTACTCCTCTCACTGGTCAGACAGAAAGCAGGCTTGTGAACTGGCTGGAATTTGGAACGGCACACACATGTTGACCTTTTCTCCTGCATGTCACCTGCCTGAGAGCCGGCAGCCAGGATGGGGTCGCTTTTTTTTTTTTCTCAGCACAGCACCACAGTGTCTGTGGAAATCTCTGAGTGGAAATTCTACATATTTTTTCGTCCCAGTGGAAGTGAGGAGAGACTGGAAACATTCCTTGCGGGACAATAGGCTATCAAAGACCCCATTGACCACTCCCTGTAGTTCACAGACATGAATCAGGCAACAACAGGTTACACAACAGCTACTACAGGTTTGACTGCAGGAGAACCTTGCCTATGGTTTCACAACCTGGATTAAGAGCAACTGTGCTGTGTCACATACTGAATGTCATATGGTGATCTGTGTGTTGACGGCAATCTTAAGTAAGTGCCATGAGTTGGTCATGTTCACTGGAAATACATTAATTTAACAATATTTTAGTGATAAATTCAGCCACCAGCAAAAACATTTTTTCTACATTTTTTGGGACATTCTTGCCTTTATTAGATAGGACAACTTAAGACCTGACAGGAAAGCAAATGGGATGACATACAATAAAGGGCTGCAGTCCCGAATCAAACCGGGGCCACTGCAGAGGACTGATAACCTCGTTACATGGGGCACAGGCTCTACCAACTGAGTTATCAGGACATCCCATGACATGGAAAAGCTTTTGCCAGTAGGGTGAGATAGCTGTATCCGAAGTGGTTTCCCTGGTTTTGGGATGATCTAAAAATATGTTAAACAAACACATGTAGGGCTGCAACTATTATTTACGATTATTTTCATTATCTACTGATCAGCCAATCATATTTTTTAACCATAAATAATGTTTGGTCCATAAAATGTCAGAGAGTAATGTAAAATTACTTCCACAGTTACCCTAAACCCCCGCTGATACCATGATATTTTGTTGTTTTGTCCAGCCATTGCCCCAAAACCTAACCCTTTTCAGTTTAATATCACGTAAGATTAGGAAAAACGGAAATTTGAAAGTTATTGAAACAGTGTATTTGTCTGTCAGTTGACTAATCAATTAATCACCTAATCTTTTCAGCTCTAAACACAGAATAAGAGACTTGATTCTTGTAAAATCTTGACTTGATTTGCATTATGAAGACATGAAGCTGTCTCATTCTATTGACATTTTTACTGTGAAACAATGATTACATTTTCAAAATGTTAAAATTCAAATTGTCATAAATGTCAGAATTAGGGCTTGAAATGAACTTTTTCCTCAGTGTCTGTCTCTGTCTCAAATCCTGCTTTCAACTGTCAAAGACTTAACCATTTGCCCATGGTGCATTTTTTTTCTTTCTACATCAAATAAATTTAGTTTTAATGACTTTGTTTCAGTTACTCACATCACTCTTTGAGTCACTCTAGTCAACCATGGAAGCTGTGCTTATTATTCCCAGAAGTTAAACCTGAATTAAAAAAAAAGTTTATTTCTAACTGTTCAATTGATGCAATACTGCAAAATGCAGTGCAAATGTAAACCTATTTCTGATTGGTATACAGGGCTGGAAATTCACATTAACACACATGTTGAAAGAATTCAAACGCTGTGTCCCTGATAGGGTCGTGTAACTGTTAACTATTTAACTGTAATTGATCTTTACAAATAAAGACTCAATAGTTTACCAATGGCATAGCCAACAGTGCTCCCTCCTACCCACCCCACCCCCCCCCCCAAAAAACATGCAAATTGAAAAATTAAATTGAACCATGACCTAAAAATTAAGTCTGTGTATTGGTAAGAATATGCCGATATGATACGTATCACAATATAAGGGTTACGATTCAATACGAAATTATATATTGTGATATTGTAAGCAAGATAATGTATTGCTATTTTTTCATCTAATTTCACAAAAACATTGTATAAAGAACAAACCACCACAAGTATAATATTTACATTAAAAAGGTTTACTATTTATGCAATCAGAACAGCACTGCTGTCTAGCTGTCATGGGGTTTAAACACAACACAAAATCAACCACTGCCACAGATCTTCAAGTATCACGGAATATGAAATCGTGATACTTGATATTTTCTTACAGCCCTAGCACTGAGTTTGTGCTGTGCCACCTCATTTTTTTTTATTGAGCACTTAAAAATTAAAATTATATAATGTATACTCCATGACACATAAATGTTCCTTTATAAAGATAAGATTTTCTACTGTACCAGAATAGTCTCAAACACCATCTTTCTGTCCCTGCTGATATTTTTATTATTGCTGACAACAGAACATCCTTGATTTTGAGTGCTGGTCAGAATAATATCAAAGTTTATGTCAAAAGGACTCAGTAATAGACACGTCATGAAAGATTTATTGCTTTGCACAAGCAATGACGACACCTGAAAGTGTGATAAGATAAAGGTGTGGGCTACATGAGTCGCCCAGACTATGAGGTGTGTGTGAGTGTGGTGTGTGTGTGGGGGGGTGTGCGTGGGTGAGACATAAGAGGATATTAAGTCATAGAAGTGGCAGATGTGCAGGATGGGAGTTGTCATTTAACACCAGTTTGAGGTTGATCACATCCTTGTTGTCAGGATGAACAACAGTGAAACTTGAGAAAGAGCCATAAAAAGTATTTACTCTCGATAATCTAGCGTACTAATGGTGTACAGAGAAGCAGTCTAAGCCTTTGCATGTTTACTACCTTAGTGCAAAGCAAATAATGATGTGGCAGCCCACTTGGCAGACAGAATAAGGCCTTTACAATCTGATCCACAGCTTTGCCTGTTGAGGCAAGCAAAAAAAGTTATTAAACCAGCCTAACTTTTCCCCCAACAATAAATAGAGTGAACCTATTCCACAACCCAGCCCTGTTTGAACATACTTTCCTCAGCCGTTGTACCTCCTTGTGTTTAAAACCCTGACCGCTTTTAGCGTCTGTATCTAATCAAGCCTCTAGCCCCATTATCTCTCCCTCCCTCTTGCTCCCTCATTCCCTCAGTCTGACCTTACAAGGAGAGGCAACAGGGTTGATGTCATTGACTGAAGAATGCTGCAAGAATCCAGAGAGAAAAGAGAGCAGGAGGAGGAGGGAGGAGGAGGGGTCTGAACTGGACAGTTTATGAAACACACACACGACACAACTTAGAGAGAGAGAGAGAGAGAGAGAGAGAGAGGGAGAGAGAGAGAGAGAGGTGCTGTTTACATAGTAATACACAAGTCCTGAGCCAAAGTCAAACGAGAAAGAACTTGTTTGGAAGGATGGTGTCATTCCTTTTCCAGTCTGAAAAGCACAGGGGGAGGGTCTAATAGTTGGAGAGAGGAAGAGAGAAAGAGAAGTTACCATTACAGTCAACTCTTACTCAGCCTGGACCAAGAGAAAAAGCAGAACAAAAGGAAGAGGGTGAAAGAAAAGGTAGATCCACTGCAAGGTAAGTGATTTTACAGTATTTGCTGTGAATCAGGATAATAGTTGGGGTGTCTCACTTTTAGGAGGGGGGGGGGGCAGACTGCTGCAGGTTACCTAATAAGGTAAAGTCTTTGATTTACTGATTACTCAGTGAGGGCTGCTGTTACCGCTTCAGGTAATAGTGACAACTCGCGTGGCAGCGTTTTATATTATATGACAAATACAAACTACTGCAGACTCTGGTGAAAGATACCTCTCTGTGGGTGGGTGGTGCTCCGTTGTCCCCCCCTGGCTGAGCGCTCGTTCAGCGTTTGTGAGCATACTGTATGTTGCTACACCAGCTGATGGACACCGACGATAAGGGACGGACTATGCGGAAGCTCCAACAGGAAGCCCAGCTCAAAAAAGTTGACCAAGCAAGCTAGCTAGAGCTAGCAACGCAGCTGTGAACGTTTCTGTACTTCAGAGAGTAGCAGAAATTCTTAAACTTGATGACAGCACAGTTCAGAGAAGCCGTCTTCCTTGCCGTGTGAGGTAAGAAAAAAAAAAAAAACGGGGCGGCGTTTCACCCCCCCGAAATTAACTGAGCAGAGCTCGTAGCATTTAGGAGTGGTACGTTAGGGGTGTGTGCGCATGAAGCTAACGTTACCGTTGCAGGAGGCTAACGTGTATCATTAAAGGTTAGCTGGTCAGGCTAACAGGTCAGTGGCCCGTTGTCATGACGATACCAGGTCGAACGTTCGAAGCTAACGTTGTTAGCCACCTAGCTAGTTTTTAACGTCCAGCTTCAACCTTCCCTCTCTGTGTAAGTTAACCGTGTTGCTAGTTAGTGATGAAAGGTTACGTTCAATTAACCTCAGTGTGTGTCTTCGTTTGCTGTGTTTGTGACCGCTCACCCATTGCTGTCAGTTGTCAAAGCGTTGGCTAACAGTTGGCTAACCCTATCTGATCAATGGAGCGCCAAGGTGAGTATGTTTGACCTATTGATAGTGCCAAGTAAATAGAAATCTGTTACCAGGTTTTACTGTTCTGTTATGCCCATGTTGAGGCAGTGTGGCTCTTTCAAACGTCTTCACGATTGATTGGCCTTGTTACCCAGTTAAGTCTCATCATATCACGTATGAGAGGATGTGCAGATATCTGGCACAGCTCTGTGCACTAGTTAAGAGGATGTTGGGCACATGTGATTGCATTATCTATTTTACTGTAGAACCTAGAGAATATGAAAATCCTGTGATTTGCAGTGTTTGTGCCTTGCTTCTCTAGCCTCTTTCACACGTGCAGTATATATCCCTGAAATTTTCAGGAACATTTACACGTACCACTGCAAGTTCCAGTAACATTTAAGGGAAAATGCTGGTGCAGCTGTGTCGTGAACGAAAGCGGTAACATTGCAGGGACAAGCACATGCTTTCGTCTGATGAATGACGCTTTCACATGGAGCGAGCAAAGCAAATAGGGATTCACATTGAAATTGCAACATGGCCAAGTGCAATATCCAAATTGCAGAACCAAAACCAAATTGCAAGAGAAAATTGAGAAAAACATTCTTTGCCTGCCATGTTCCTGAAAATAATCGTCCACCATGTAAACATACATCTGGCCATGCCACTTCTCTTCTGTTGGGTTTCAGGGCAGTTGGCATCCATAATTGCTTGCCCCATCACCACCATCTGCTGGATTGTCCCTTCTTGCATCTATTTCAACGAAACATGAAAATGTTCCTGAATGAAGCGGCACATGTCAATAGTGAAAATAACTAGTGGTGCCTGAAAGGTTATCCTAGGAATTTACAGGGAACTCTGTGTGAAAGGGGCTCTAGTAAAGAGATCTGCCACAGCTCTGTGCACTAATAAGTGCACGTTGGGAGAATACATGAGAATTATGGCCATTTGAGCATAGACTTTAGAGAATATGAAAAAAAAAATCCTTTGATTGTCAGTGTTAGTGTCTTGCCTCTTCTGATTCTGATTTGTCTTTTCATCTGCAAGATAGGAGGGGAACCTCAACCCAAGACCACAGAAACCCATGTTTAAGAATAACTTAAAGCATGAAGGCTCTGGCTTGGGTTAGCCTGAGGTTAGTGTGGTGCTTCTGTTTGAACAGACTTGCATTGTGGTCTCTGACGCCTCAGTAAATTGGTGTGTCAAATGAAACTCTGAATGACGATGATTTATGAATGGCTGTATGCTGCCCCTTATGACTGGGGTGATGAGGAATCCTCCTTAATTGTAGCCTCCATGAGTGAAGACACACAGACTATTTTAGGGCATCCCTTTTGCCTCATATCAGTGCATGGTCTAGCTCCTTGATGTCGTCTCTCACTGTCTTGTGACTCTTGTTTGGCCTACATCATTATACTGTGTGTCAGAGCAAGCAGCACATAAGGTTGTTTTGGCAAGAGCTTGACACAGAGCCCATTTGCTGATGTTATTACCAGTTTTGAAATGTTGCCTGTTCAGTCAGTCATCTAACTGTAGTCTGAGTGGGAGGGTAACACTGGTGCTCAATGCATGTCCAGTGACCTGTAAGATTGGACTCAAAAGGCTTGTTTGTCCCCGCATTAGTGACCCCCGGCCTAGACACGCTTTCCCAGAAACTGGCTGTGCTATTAACATCAGAACAATAGAGAGTTTCATCAGCAACACACTAGTCACCGATACAATGACTGACCAGACATGGAAGGAGTTAGGTACTGTCAGGAGGTTCCCTTTCAGTTAACTGTCAGAGTACCCGCCTTTTATAAATGTGTAATTAACTTTCTGTTTTTATTATTATTTGTATTGTGAGGTATAGACATTTAGCAGGCAAAACAGTAACTAGATCTGGGACTTTTGCCTCTACCTGTGTTGTTTTTAAAACAGGGAGTTTTTAACTGAACAGGCATAGTAGTTCTTTCACTTTTTGAAGAAATGCTGTACTCACATAATTTGTAGATGTTATTGTTTTTTGAGAAGATTAGGACAAAGAAGAGCTGCATCAATTAGTTAACTGATTGATTCGTCAACTCAAACAAAATTAGTTGCCAGCTATTTCAATGATTGATTAATCATTTCAGTAATTTGTCAAGCAAGAATGTCAAACCTGCTTCTTCAATGTTAATATTTACTGCTTTTCATTGTCATTTATGATGGTAAATGGAGAGTGTTGGACAAAATAAGCAATGTGAAAACATGGCTTTCGGCTCTGGGAAATCGTGATGACCATTTTTGCACATTTTGTTTTTACATTTTACAGACTAAACAACCAATTGTGAAAATAATGAGCAGATTAATTGCTACTGAAAATAATCTTTAGTCACAGTCCTGCAAAAAAGACAATTCAGTGAGGCACCAGGCTACATCACTTGTGTATATGACCTTTTAAAAAGTAGTAGCACAGTATATAAACCAAATTTAGTTCCTCTATAACCACAAAGTAATGAACCACTGCTGAGTTAAACAGTTCTCCTTTGAAAAGTGTGGTAAAGTTCTCCTCAGCAGCTGCTGCATCACGTAGTCTGTCCCTTCAGTGGAAAGAGCGTATTCATGTGAAACTTGAGACAAAACACATAGATAATAGAAAGTGTTGTAAAAAAGTGCTTTGTTTTACTGTTCATATGGTACTTAAAATGCTGAGTCTCAAGTTCACAGCCATGCTGGTTTTTATATCCTTGAAGGTAGTTGGGCTGATTACAGTCACCCTTTGTCCCATGTGTACATCAGTTCCTGATAAGATGGAATGAAAACCAACTGGGCTGTAGAACCCAAACCAGGGTTGAGAACCACTTTTCTAGCCTGTAAAAGTTGTCCAGCTTTGTGGAGTTTTTACAGTTTAAAAGCTACAGAGTACAGTATGTAATTAAAGTTGGGTGCCCTATCTATAGGCTACACCATGCCATCCTCCATCATAACTGTAAACCAGAACTGATTAAATGCAGCCCCAAGTGATGTCATTCAGTTCAAGTGGTGGGTAAGAGATGAATGATGATGTTGAGGAAAGCACAAGAATGAAAGAGATAAAAACGGTCTTGGTCTGCCACAAAACACAAGTATATACATCAGATTGTGAGAATGAGCCAGAACTTGATTCAACCACTCGATCCTCATCTAGGGAGTGAGAAATGACAAAGAGGAAAAGAAAGAGAGGCTGAACAGAGTGGGAAAAAAAGGCAAAAAAGGTGATGTCATTGAGTTGAAGTGCCAAATATGTTCCTCAGCCGAGGGTCTCTCATCTCAAGGATCAGGTTTCAAGATAGATTTGCAGTAGGATGTCTGAAGCGGAGTGTGGGGCTGATCTCATCGTATTAAATCCCTCAGGACCGTATCAAGGAACAGATGGAACCTGACCACAAGTTATCATCAGTGTTGAATAATTGAGAGGACTATTGCATGTTGTCTCATAGACACAAGGTAGCTTAAGTACTGTAATGAGAAAGCTAAATCACAGTCTATACCCATCCTTGTCAAGCACTCCTTTTAGAAAGCCATTACAGATCCAAGTGTTCTGTTTGGAGTACTCTGTTGATATTCATACTTGCAAACCTTAATTAATCCAAGAGCTTTATCTTGACCGTAGCCAGTCAATCTGTCTTTGCATTAAGTGTCCACTCTCATTTAACTTGAAGTAGGCCTTGACACCCAGTTAATGAGTAGCCAGCTATTTTCCAAACACCTGTCCTTTTTGTCTTTCCTTTGGTTTGTGATGTTATTTTTCCATTCGTGCAAACCATAATTTTCCGGTGTGCCTGCACAAAGTTGGCAACCAGAACAGTTTGCATCTCCATTAGAGCCCTGCCATCTCCCCTTATTGATTCATGGAGCAATTGTCTGAATTATTTAAGTGGGATGGTGAAGTGGAGCTAAGATTCTGCAGGTTGATGTTTTTGTAACGGCACTTAGAGGACAGTGACATTTGAGAATGAATCTCATGCCATTAGATTGTTTTTCCACTGACTGTTCAATCGATAATGCTGTTGTACTCAGATGTCATCATCAGGAATTATTTAGTCAAACTTTTGTCTTGTAAGATCTTGAGTATCACAATATTATGTTTTGTGATACTGCACTGATTCTCCAAAACACCATCGTGATATTGTGATGCATGCAATTATTGGTAGCACTGGTTCATTTTGTGTTGCATTTAAGAGATAGATGGCAAGATAGTAATAGACGGCAGTGTTATCCATCTTAACTGTTCTGATTGCATTACACAGTCACAATTATGCCACGATTCTTCAAATCCATGATTCGATGTAATTTTTAGTTTTAAGGTAATTTGATTTGATTTGATTTTTCAATTTAAGTGTTTTTGGGTTTTGTTTTTTTAAGCACTCATGGCTATGCAATTGGTAAACTATTTAGTCTTTATTTGTAAAGATCAACAGGTCCTTGGTTTTATGCTCTGACACTTGTTAATTGCATTTTCAAATGATTATTTAAAAAGATAGTCTGTATGGCATCAAGTGTGATAATAATGCCTGGTAAGCTATGCTGTGTTGTCTTTGAAGTGTTTTTTTTTTTCTTCAGATCAGAAAACTGTAAAAACAGCAAAAACAATTTAAACTGATATTTGCCTAAAACATAATGAAAAATATGCTGTCTTAGCTAATTACATGTTAAAACATTCATACTATTCCATACACCCATAAAGAACTAGGTTAAAATTGTGTGTAGCCAAGATATTAATACATCAGTGATTCATAATGAAACTATCTAATGTCACAATGACAGTGCTGACACCTACAGATGACTAAAAGACATCTTGGCCTTGGACTTATATGGTTAAAAATGTTTCCCCATCAGTAAATCTTGATTTAAAGGAAGCTGCCCTAAAAAGCAGAAGAGAAAAGGTTCCACTTCTTTCACATCAGAGAAGCTGGTTATGTCATGACGCGCACCAGAGATACTTTCATGAGCTCTAAGGGGTTCTTGTCTTGTCAGAACTTGAAGCGTTGCCTGTGTGTCCCAACAAAATGGAATGAGGATGAAACAGCTTCTCCTGGTTAGTTTAGCTTTTGCTGTCAGCGAGGCTCAGTCATTCAGTCGTACATAATCATTTTCCAGGCTGTGTCAGACTTGATCTCTTCCCGGAAAGGCTGTTTTCTCAAATGCAAACCCAATTATATCTAAATGGTGAAAACCACTGATAGTCTTCATTTTAACCCACAGTGCAAACAAAGTTTCCTGTGGCTTTTGGAGATGTCTTCTACTCAGCATTGTGTGCACATTGTATATGTGAATGTAAAAAGTTAAGATAGAATAAATGAAAGAAAGAAAGAAAAGATAATTGGTACCTCTTCAAAGTTATTTCAATATTTACAATATTTGATATTTTTGGGATAATATTTCTGTACTGTTGTAACTGTCATTATAAAAGCCAGATATCACTCCCTCTAAACCAACCAAACTCACTAGGTGAAATCAGTAATTTTACCTTGTAGAACACGGACTTGCTGGTCTATGGCTGTTAAGTTTGTGTTATTGTGTGACTTGTGTTTCAAAGGGATAGTTAGGATTCACCAAAACCACACAATAACACAAACAAACTAAAAGATTGAGGCAGTGGTAGACCTACAACTCCTTTGTTCTGCGAGGTAAAATTACCCATTTTGCCTGTGGAGTTTGGTTGGTTATTTATTCTACATTTAACATCCACTCAGAGTGATTTTCTTTTTGAGTGGACCTTTTTTTAATTGACTAAAATACCTTTTACTGCTGACCCTGTCCACAGCAGTTCATTTCTTTGCTTCCATGCTGATAGTCTTCTCTGCTTCTCCAAACGGGAGATGTGGCGACCGGCATCTACTTTAGCGAATACACTGAACATAGATAAGTACCTTATACAGCCACACATCAAATAATCTGAACTATCCCTTTAACATACTGGGACATTTATTTGCATTTTTAAGGAAAAACCATACACATTAATCTCAGTGCTATTAAAGAATACTCAAGCTAATTCAAGAAAACAGACTGAAGATCCATTAATACAATATTAATCGCTGTTGTACTCTATCTGTCCCTCAGTCAGACTGGTTGCAGACTTATTCTGTAGAAAGAATTGGTAAAGCTTTAGTACAGCAAACAAACAATGAATGGACACTTATTGAGATACTTCTAACTTGACAGAGAACATAATCCCACACTCTTTTTTTATGGCCACTTTGACATTTATGGAGGCATTAGTGCTATATAACCTTCATTAGGATGTAGAGGATAAATGCCACACAACAAAGAGATTGTAATTACATATTGTTTGTTCACTGGAAAATGTTGTCTCCAGTTTGTCTAATTTTTACCACCTGCAACTCATTCTGTTAGAGGTTGACATTTATCTTTTACAACCTGTTAAAGGCTGCATAAATAGTAACACATTGGTGCATTTATAACTGGCGCATTTGTAATCATTATTAATATTAGGAGTACGCAGCTATTTCAGAGCTTATTTTTTGAAGAATAGTTTGTTAAACAGCAACAGAGTGTGAGTTAAGACTTTCAGTGTGTGTACAGATGTGTGTGTCAGTGTATGTTGGTGGAGGGTGTCAGTAAGAACAACCGGGCTTTTGACTAAAGGTCATGTATGTTCGGGGCCGGTGGTCTTCAGGGAAATGTGTTCAGACTTTGCGAGGAATCTCGACAGAGACACTGAAGTAACATCAACATTTGTTTAACCAGCAGCATGTGTGAAGTAAATATTTGAGCTCACCCTTCTTTTTGACGCACCTCACATGAAAATGTTATGATAGTTGCTGTCGTTCACTACTTCAAACTGGTCTCCCTCGTACAAACCTTGCTGTTGTTGTGATTTTATGTCACTGTAAACAGCCATGTGTTAAATATTGTAAATCGTCTTTGGCATCTGGGAGTGCCACTATGTCTGCTCTGTATACATGGCCTGAGGAAATTTTCACACACTTTTCCCTCATTCCACTGACGACTATTTGCCAAAGCTTTTGTGTTTAAAGAGTAACGCTGGATTTGCAGAATGCCTGCTGGTTATTTTCTTTCTCTATTTTTTTTAACTGCTATTACACTAAATCCAGAAATAGTCCAAACTACATTTTAAGAGACACTGCAAGCCACAACAAACCTCCATTTTAATTAGTTTTTCTCAGACTTTAGGGGTCAGGACAGCTGTATCCCAGTTATAAACTATACAATAGGTACCAATCTGCTGCATAGTGTACTGTTTTGGCAGCTAATTTTAAAAAAAGTTGGTGTTTTGTACAAACAGGAAATGCTGAACAATATACACAGATTGAATCAATCAAGCTGCAACTTTAGGAAGCTACTGCCAATTCTCAAGTTGGAAACTTAACAGAGGGAAAGAAAAATGTTTATTACTCTTATTCTTGAGTTTTTTTTTAGTTGTTCCCACAGCTGTTTCACCATTTTAAATGTTAATTAGCTCCTCTGTTTCCATTTTGCACAGCAGTGAAGGACAACTATCCATCAACACCACACTCAAACAGCGAGCAAATTTAGACTGTATCTCTAAGTATAATTAATTGTGTCACTTTAAAGGGACAGTTTACCACAAAATCAAAAATACATTTTTCCTCTGGCCTGCAGTGCTATTTTTCCCAAATAGATTGTTTCAGTGTGAGTTGCTGACTTTTCCAGATATTGGCTGCAGAGATGTCTGCCTTCTCTTGAATTTAACAGTTATTTTCACTGTTGATTAATCTGTCAATTATTTTTTCAATTATTTGATTAGTTGTTTGGTCTATAAAATAAAAGAAAATGGTGAAAATGGTTGGTGGTGCTCAAAGCGGCAAAAAAGAAAAACATTTAAAAAACTTCAGACCTTGTTATGAACAGTTTGATGAGGATCTGTTGTCTTTCAATGATAGAAATAGAGTCATTCCTAAAAAAGGTAGGTTTTTATTGCTTTGAGCACCACAAATCGAGTACCATTTAGTCCCATTATATTCAACAGAAGGCAGACAGCGGATATCTCCAAAACTCGAACACTCACACCAAAACAATTTAGACGGATTAATAGCAGTACAGGTAAGAGGAAAAATATGTATTGTTGACTTTGGAGTGAACTATCCCTTTAAAGGGACAACATGTTCCAAATCTGGTTACAATTAGTAAGCAGTTTGGAACTGTGACTGGCCAAATGTTTTGTTGATGTGTCATCACCACTAATTCTCCAGCAAAAGACCCGACATGCTAACGCTGCCAAAGAATGTGAGCCCTTTGACTGTAGTCAGCTGATTAATGTCAGTTTCATTATGTGGGGTGTTAGAGTGAGACTCCTGAGCTTCACTGAAAACCTGATTCATACCTTTTGTTATAAAATGAATAATGCCCCTACGTGTCTAACTGTTGTCCCGAATGTTTTTTTTTTTGTGTTCTTTCTCAGATAAATACACAAAATGGAGGACTCCAGCAGCAGCAAGCCGTTCATGGTGACATCCTCTCTGAACTTCAAAGTCACCACCCCGTCCTTCTACAACCAGCCAAAGAAGTTTGCCTCTGTGGCACCGCCACGGCCCAAAAGTATGACACCTCCCTCAGCTCCGTCGCCGACGCCAATAGGCACAGCTGTGATTGGTCGAGTAGGAGATCTGCCTCCGCCGCCCCCTTCGCTCTGTGATGGTATTTGCATTATTTATGGTATTTTGTGAACCATTTTTGTGACTATCTTAAGTTAAATCTCCTCAGTCAGCAGCCCTCCCCTACCCCACCCCACGCTGCTTTTTATGTTACAGCATGCAGAGCTGCACAGTTGAGTATACAATGGAGCACATCAGCAACTGTGGTACTGTTGTTTTAATGAGACATTATGTTAATGTCCTGTAATTCCTGCCTTTGGCATATTTTAGTCAATTGTCAAGATATTTAGAGTCTTATACCTTTTTAGGGGAATTTTACTTACAGAGTTAAACATAATTATACCACTAGTATGACATCTGTGACAAACTAAAGGTACCCTGTGGAGTTTTTGACCAATAGAAGTATAATGGAGTAATGTTTTTTTATGAGTGAGTAACTGTTTTGTGTATTGAGCACATGCAGGATTTGAAATATTAAAAAACAAAACAAAAACAAAACAGATTTTTACAGTGTTTTTTAAGGGAGGAAGTGTGGTCAACATGTTTGTAAGACCTCAAGGATATACACGATGCTTTTTGGTAAGAAACACTGAATCTAAACAAACATTTTCTTTGTTTACAAGAAAACTCCACAGGCACCTTTAATGTAGGAAAATCTACCAGGCAAGACTTGGCTCATAAAATACTTCTCTAACTGGCCAAATCCTCCCCACAGTTTATATTTTTATTGTTCTCTTTGTCTGATATTTTTGCTGTAAACCTATGATGTTAAATGGATAGTTCAGATTATTTAATGTGGCTTGTATGACTTTATGATCAACATCAGTGTATCACATGTGGGCAGGGTCAGCAACAAAAGGTATTTTACACACTGAAGGGTCAAACGTCCACCTTAAAATAAAATCTATATCAGTTTAAGTTTACACTATATTTATAATATTTTCACTGCTTTATCTTGCCATCAGACAGCCTTTTCTGATGGGAAGCCGCCATTATTTAAGCCTAATACCATCTCCCAAAACCAACCAGACTCCAAGGGTGAAATCAGTCATTTTACCAACACAAACAAACTAACAGATCGAGGCAGCAGTAGTTCAGCAATATCTGTGTTCTCAAAGGTAAAATTAGGGATTTCACCTATGGAGTTTGGTTGGTTTGGAGAGAGTGATATTTGGCTGATATAACAACAGTTTTCCATCTGTAAAGGGGTAAAATATTCTAAATATAGTGTACACTTAAACTGATCTTGATTTCTTTTTTTTTACCGTGGCTAAAATACATTTTGTTGTTGGCCCTGTCCACAGCAGAACATTGTTTAGCTTCAGGACTGGTTTCCCTCTCTGCTTCTCCAAACACAGAGCGTGCCGCCAATCATCCACTGCATGTACTACACTGACTATCAATAAGTACCTCAGACAAACCTTCATGAAATAATCTGAACTATCTTTTTAAAGAACTCAGTACATCTGGCAAATGATTGACAGTACAACTTGGATTGGATAATTAGTACAATAGGGCATGGTCACATATGTGTTCATTTGCATCTTCGCTTCACATGGACTTTGGTAAACTCTGACTGGTGAAGTCGCTGCCTTAACCAATCACGAAGTGACGAAATGCGTGTAGCTGACCTTGAGCAATGGTCACTCACCTGCATTCACGCATGTGTGACCGTGTCCTAAAAAAAAAAAACATTCTGTCACACCTTTTAACCAATCAACCCTCCTCATTTCTGTCAGACTTCCCACCCCCTCCTCCTCCTCCACTGGATGATGATTTGCCAGCCCCTCCCCCCGAATGCCAAACCACACCCACTGCCTCTGACGCCCCCCCTCCCGCCTTCCCCGCTCCACCTCCGGTGGCAGACGACCTGCCCCTCCCAGCTCCCCCTGAGGAGATTGCCTGTCCGCCCACCTGCCCCTCCCCCTCCTCCCCCACCCCCTCCGCCTCTACCTGCCTCCGGTACCAGTATTCCCAGTGCTGCTGGGAACCCACAGGTGAGTCATGATAGAGTCTTCACCAAGTTGCTTCGCCTGTCTGCATGTTTCTTCCACTCACTGCATGTAACTGCATTTCAGTATAATTAAATAATCAGTCAGGACACTGGAGGACATTGTTGTGAGTCCATGGAGTGTTGGCAGGAAATACTGTCTTTTGAGATTTTCCCACAAATTATATTAGCATTAGTCTGGGCTAAATCACCCAGCTTCATGCTTCTAACAGGATTATTGCCCATTTTTATAACAGAAATAGATTTTAGACCATGCAAAGGAAAGGTTTATCGTAGACATGTTTACTGTATGACTGCATTAACTGCAGCTGGTCTGTCAGGCGATAGACATTTCTGTATGGAATAAGGTTGTCAAAAGTATCAATACTTCAATACCTTTTCAATAATACATGAGTAAAAACAACACTAACATTTGATAGTATAGAAAGTACCAAAGCTATAGAAAGAAAAGATCTTGGTGCTCATTCAAGACCTGAGTTCAGTTTAGTTTTTCTTGCAGCTAAACCAGACAGTGTTCAGGGACTTTTTCTGTACCAGCACTTTGTTCAGCATTATGCTAATTTGTGTGACTAGGACTTTTTGCATTTTGCTGTGCTATCAAAAGAGGTACTGGGTATTGTTTTTTCTTTTCTTTTTTTTTTTTTTTAACTAGTATTATATCAAAGTTTAAAATTCTGGTATTGTGACAACCCTAGTATGGAATTGCCACCGTTAAGAAGTAAGAAATGGCTTGGAAATAATGAACAAATAAGTATACCTCCTGTTTAAATTAGCAAAAAGCTCATGCTTTATAATTCTCTGTAAACAATTCAATAAATTGAAAATTAAATAACTGAACAGTCAGTATTCCCTTTCATTCAACCAGGGAAATAAAATTTACTTAATCATTCATTTATTCACTGTCATCATTAATCACTTAATTGAGCTTGTTTGTTTATCATTCATTTATTTCATTCTGGTTTCTCCACCCCAGTAACTGCTAAAAAATTTTGAAAGAGTGGTTATATTTCATTCTCTATTTGGGAACAGATAAAAAGAACCACATTCCTGAGTCACATTTTATAATCTGTAACCATTTCTCATTGTAATCCACCTTTTTATTCTTGACTCATGCTGGTCTCATCCTCTTTTTGTCTTCATTGTGATCACTTTATTTGTGTATTAACTTTTGTGTCTTCCCCTGCCAGAGAGTGGTGGAGAAGCAGACGAGCTTCGACAAACAGCTTGACTCTCTAACTGACTTGCTGTCTGAGATGGAGACCAGGGGACCTTTCAACCCTAAGGTACAAAGCGTTGTTATACGGATAGGGAAACAAGCTAAAGAGCAGATGAGAGGGAAAATGACAGCAGGCGTTGAGTCACGGGAGCCTCACTATAGAAAAAGAGAATGAGTCACACATGGAAGAAAAAAGGGAAAAAAAAAGCGAGGTAGGTAGGTAGGTCAGTGGAAATAGTTTGGAGAAATGCCAGGTTGGTCTCATTAGTCTCTCTTCATCTGTTCAGGTTGAAAGCTCAATGATAAGTGAACTGCACATACAGCACAGTCGACATGACAGAGAAAACAAAAAGTGATGTAGCTGGTGATTCACAGTGAGAGGGGAGACACTCGCAGAGAGGTAGAGGGCGTGATGCACACAGAACTGAGTGGAGAGCATGAGAGTGTGATGAAGCCAAAGTGTGCTGCCAGAGACCCAGTGAGAGGGCCATAAATGGAGAGTGTTTTTATCCAACTGGGAGGTACTGGATCAGGGCGGAATAATGTTGGCTCAAAACCGCAAAATAAATGTCAGAAAGACGAAGCACTTCTGATAAGCTCAAACTGTGGAGCGCTTCCAGTGTTTACTTTAATCAAAGTACCTCATTCAATATAATAAAAGTGTCTGCTTGCAGCATTTCAGTGTGCAGTGTTATACACTAGATATTAACTTCCCGCTGTTGAATTACAGTTTATGGTAAATGGGAGTTTTATGTTGCTGAACAAACTGCTCATATAGAATAGCCTCATATTGAAGTCGTCCTTTTTTGTGTGCTTTGTTTTGAGCTAAAAGTATCTGTAAAGTTTTATTGTTCAGGGTTTGAACAGGTGCTGAAAATCCTTAAAAACACTTGAATTTTAATGCAATGTTTTCAAGGTTTGAAACGTGCTTAGATTTTGGATCAAGTGCTTGAAACAGAAATTGCTTTACTTTCATAATAAATCGCTATCTGGCAGAATTTGCTTTTAAGCTGTGACCAGCAACTCTACAGGTCACTTCATCAGTCTGGTGGGTTGGTCGGCCTGCAAAGAATTCCCCACCTTAAGCGGCCACAGTTTTTGCTGTAGGAGGCTGAAATTTGGCACGGAGGTCAGGTTTTTGTTGTGTGAAGGTTTGTGCTTGTGTTTATGCCAATCGGCTAAAAGGGGACATGGTAATTGGAGTGGCCTTTTGCAAAAAGGCACATAACTTCCAAATGGATTCACAGATTTGCACAAGGTTTTGTAGACAGGTTGGTCTTGAGGTCATGAAGGACAGCTGATTATCTGTTCATGCCAAAGGGCTAAAAAAGGGGTGTGGCAGTGGGAGCAGCTTACTGCAAAAATGTACATAACTTTTAAATGGATTCATGTAACATGACCAAACCATTGAACAGTTTGTTGTAGACTCTTGTGGAGGCTTCGCTGGCTCAGCAGGGTCCCTAATCAGTGGTGCAAGTTAGCCCCGCCCTATATACTGTAGCCACGCCTCTTACATAACTGATTACCCGTGAGTCACTCGTTGGAGTCATTGTTAGACTAAGCAGGGTTTATTTTTCATTGATGACGACTTGTCATGTACTTTAGCCATGCCTCTCCCATAGCTCATTAACTGGCACTTAATCACTAGGAGATATCACTGGACTCAGCAGAATTCCTTTTTAATGGGTCGATGGTTAACCTGTACTTAAGCCACGCCCCCTTTCTTAACTCTTGAACTGTTTGTCATAGAGCCTTGTGCCACATGTCATTGACCATGGCAGAAAGTTCCTTTTTCCTTTGGTGTGACTTAGTCCCACTCTTTAGCCATGGAGGACAAGTGGTTTTATGTGTATGTGTGTGTGTGTGTGTGAATGCATGCACACCTGGATTCATGCACGTATGTATGTTGCAATAGCTGGTCGCAGTAATTGCAAATTTGCACTTGTTAGATAAATAAGTCGGTAAGAGCCCAATTGCTTTTGCCTCGAACTCAAAATGAAGACTGATACAACAGTGGGTGGCAAGCTAACGGACAATATCATACCGGGATGTTGCCATTTCAATTGGCTTGAAAACAAAAGATAAAAAAGACTTAACTGTCAAGTGATTGTTTTATATTGGCTCAGCCAGATTATATAGGATGCCAAGTCTACTCACTGACAAGTGACACGTTTTTCCTTAATTTGCCACCCTTCAGCAGAATGCTATAATGAAACATAACTTTAGTTGTTTATAGCACAGTAACATCTGAGGTAATGTGATGAAGAAGTTAAATCATTGTGAGGACATGTATAAATATGGAATTCACCACAGTTGTAAGGTGCTGGAAAAAAGCTTGAAAATGCTTTTAAAGGGCATGAATGTGAGTTTGGAGAAGATGTAGAAATGCTGATTGTTGATGTCATTGTTTTATCCACAGTTACCCAGCCAGTATTCTTCAGCACCAGCACCCAAGCCTTCAGCTCCTCCCCGACTGCTCCTAAACCAGCGCTCTCCTTCCTCCCACCCCCAGAGATGGGAGACCGCCCGCCTCCAGCACCCTGGGCAGAAGAACTCAAAGCCAGAACGAACCGACAAGCCAATCACAATAATGCTGCACCAAACTCTGCCGCTCAGCCATTCGCCAAGGCCCCGGCTGTGGCTCCTAAGTCTGGTTTCGGAGGGAGAACGGCGACATCATCAACCGCCCTGGCACAAAAACTAAACCAGAACCTCAACCAGAACACCACCCCAATCAGTGTAGCACCAAAACCTTCCCCTCCCTCTGCTGCCAGCTCTTTCCCTCCTCCTTCCCCTGCCGCCAGCTCATTCCCTCCACCTCCAGCTGCTCCCCCCGCACCTCCTACTCAACCAAACAATATGGCAGCTGCCCCGGCCTCTAATCACATAAAGAGTCCTCCCTTCACCAGTCAGGTGAATGCAAACCAAAACCCTCCTGCTGCTGTGCCTCCTACTCAACCCAAGCCGATGGCGTCTCCCGCCTCCTCCTTTAGCCAACCAATGAAAAGTCCCCCTTCATCAACGGTACGTTCCAGCTTTATTTTAGTTACTGAGAGACACTCTGTGCATTGTATATACAGTAGAAAGAAACATGAAGCACAAATAATTTAGTTTATAGTCAACAGATCATTTCCTGACATGCACTGAGTGTTTTTAAAGCTGCTCAATCGTAAATAACAAAATGCTCCATAAGGCATGTTGTAGGTAACTGTAAATAATGTATACACGTGTACTAATGGCTTTGTGTGTGTGTATGTGTATGTCTACATGTACAAGCAGCCCTCACCCCCTGGCCCAGTTCTTATCCCGGGTGGAGGTGTTCCTCTGAATATGAGAGAGGTGGAGGAGCTGGAGAGGATGACCAAGGACTTCATTAAAGACATGGACACACATGCACCTGTCATCACCTCCCCTCCTACAGGTACATACACACAAACAGAGGATCAGTATTTATTACTCCAGTCATTTCTTAATAAAATGGTTTGTAATGTGAATTTTATGAACATTTTACGACCCCTTTTTTTTTTTTTTTTTACAAAATGGTGGCACTTACTCCATCCTTGCATTTGAACGACTGACTGAGACTGAGTATGTGCTGTAGGCTTTTATTTATCTCTGCAGTGGTTCTTTGTTTACTGCTGTGGTTCTTTTCCTTCTTATTTGCTGTTTGTTAACAATTTTAACTTTGTACACAATTAAATTGTGTTAAATGAAACTTAATGTTGCAAAACACTGCACAACTGAACAAATACATGGTAAAATATACAAGTTTATCAACTGTGGAAATGACTGTTTTCACTACAAATGATCCTCAATGATTAGAAGATTATACTGTTATTAACAAAAGCAGAGCTGAGTAGGAAGATGTATTTCGTGATTAATCTTGTTGATATATCAAGTATAACGCAGCACAACCTGGCAGGATTGATGGGGGAGGCGGAGCCTGTGTCAACACTGACGATGCTTTGTGTGAAAGCAGAGTCAAAGTTGATGCAAAGTTTTTGTTGAACTTTTTATGCAAATTGATATCAACGCTGCTGCTGTTTACTTTCAACCTGACAAATAAAAAATGCACAACAGAATTATCATGAGTGTATACCTGTATATGTAGATAATAATTGTATATTTTGTTTATCTTAAATTTAGTTTATATTTATTCTGAATTTAATTATTTGTATATATGTTCTATGTGTTTGTACAGCTTGAAGGGACTACAACTTCTATTTTGTTGTGCAGCCCTGTGGTTGTATTATGATAAATAACCTTGATACCTTGATATATCTTACTCATTTCAACCCTCTTTCTCTCTGGCTGTCCGCCCACTCTCTTCTCATTTTAGAGGTCTGTGGGAAGTGTGGCGAGGCTCTGTCCCGCACCCAGCCTGCAGTGAGGGCCATGGATAAACTCTTCCACTCCAACTGCTTCTGTTGCATGAGCTGCCATCGCCCCCTGCAGGGCATGCAGTTCTATGACAGGGACGGCTCACCTCAGTGTGAGGACTGCTATATGGTGAGGAGACGCATACATACTGTCTTTTATTATTTTACCTTTCAGTGTATCTACAACTCACATTTTGGCAGTTTTTATATGTTGTATTTTATGTTTTTAGTAAAAAAAAGAGAGCATCACTTCCACATTTGAAATTTTTGAAAGTCCTCCTATGTTGTAATGTACACAGTACATACCTAAAATGTGTAGAACGTGCTAAACAGTGTTGGCACAGTGAATACTTTTCCCCCCAGTGTGCTTCCAGGTTATTAACTAGTCTCATATCTCCATCTCACTGACATCTCATGCTCCTCCTGCTCCTCCTCAGAATTCCCTGGCGGTGTGTTCCCGGTGTGGGGAGAAGATCACAGACCGTGTGCTGAAGGCGGTGGGCCAATGTTTCCACGCCCACTGTTTCCGCTGCAGCACCTGCTCCTGCGTACTTGAGGGGGCGCCTTTCATCACTGATGACAACAACAACCCTACTGTGTCCAGGATTATCACAGGTAGCTACTTGCTGTTCATTCCCCAGCGATTAGTGCAATTAGTTTCTGATCAGTGTGTGATACCAAACACATAATGTATGAGGATGGCTGAGACAGAGGCCTTGTTCAGACAGCCAGGCCAAATCTATTTTTGGTAAATCCAGTGTGTATCCAGATTGATTTTAGAAAGTCTCCACAGCAAGAAAATACATGAAATGCGATGTTTGCATGGTTTAAAATCAAATTTCTACAGATGTGTCTCAGTCCAGACACTCTGGGTGTTCAAATTGGATTTCAAAGGGTCTTTTGCGTCACTCACAACATGACACACAACAACAACAAATCCACAGTGATGGAACTGCATCAGAGTGACTGAGCAGAATTCATGCTGCTACTAGCAGAGCGGTATGTAGAAAACACAGAACTGCAGTCTGTGGACAGATGCCGAAGTAAATTGTATGATGGCACATTGGTGAGAGCTTTCTGTCCACCAATTTGATTGTTCAGAGGGCGTCACCAGCATACATAGTTACTGACGCCTACATTGTTACCACAGCAACCCATGCAGTAGGTTGGACCGAGCTGATCAGCTGCAAACAACAGTGCAGGCAGTCTGTCTTAAATATCTGATTTGACAAAAAAAAAATCTGAAAGAAAAATGTCTTCACCAGTAATTCTCCTACATCATCTGTCAGCACAAGGAATCATGTTGTTTTGAGGACAAATCCATTTTAGCAGTTGTTTATATGACCCTGTTAATCCTACCTATCGGGGTTACTGATAAGAGTGGTGGTGCTGGAGGAATGAGGAAGCAACAGTAACACTTCTTTATCACTTTATTTGCACTAACTGAACCTTGACTCTCCACTCCTGCTGACGAAAGTTTACACATCATGTTAAACTGTGGTTAAACTAACTGGGTTTAACCAAGTTGATTAATCCTCTCTGTCACTAGTTTCCATGTGGCTTCAAGTACTTAAAAAGCACTAAAATTCACATATACTAATAAAGTGCCTTAAAAAGTATTAAATCATGTGAAACTGCCTTTGTGAAGGTCTTTATTGAATGCTGTAAGCATTGTTTAAAATTCTCTCCAGACGTGAAAAGCCTGTACATTTAATCTGTGGCGAAATGAAACAGTTGAATTCAAATGCCCCCGTTATCCAATTAGCATCTGTCTGGATGGCATTTAGGAGCTACGTAGTTGGCTAACCTGCAGAACACTGCAGTTTCTGGTGTTTACTGTCTCCAGTACTTGCGTTTAGCCATTATTCTCCAGTATTTCAGATCAAGTCTTACTCATGTCATTGCACAGGTCAACTTAAACTGGTGATTCACATTGCACAGTACCTCACACATTCTTTATTCAGAATGTAAATATGCAGAACGATATTGGCTAAATAATGTGTAGGAACCAACCAGTTATCATTATTTTGCCTTATTTATAATTTTGAACTGACAACGTATGTAGTTACTCAGAAGAGTAGACCTTTATTTTCACATTTGATGATCAGGCCACAAATGAATTTAAAGGCAACATTAAAAGACTTACATTAACTTGCTGATAGTATGTAGACACCCTGCTGCTGACAGGTGCACAGGCAACAGATTTGATACGGTTAATTTGGTGAGAATGTATAAGAATTTAACCGTAGGCCATCACCTAACAGCCACCTCTTTATTCCAGGCGTTTCTCCCCTCTGTGTGTGAGCTGTAATGAACCCATTGTTCCAGCCGCGGGCAGCGAGGAGACAGTCAGAGTGGTGGCTCTCGACAAGAACTTCCACCTTAAGTGTTACCGTTGTGAGGTAAGACATTTAAACACGTTATCTCAAAATATACATCACATAGTGTATTCAATAAACTCTAAATAGTGACAAAATTCTGATCAATAACTGTATTATGTGTTTTGTTCTGTAGGACTGCGCTCGCCCTCTCTCCATAGAAGCAGATGAAAATGGCTGCTATCCACTGAATGGTAGGATCCTGTGTATGAAGTGCCACACCCAGCGAGCCAAGCAAGCTGCACAGTGATTGGCTGAAGCAGCATCTCTCAGATTAACTATGAACCAAATCCAAAAGCACAGGATTCATTCAGCTGCCGTTTTGCCTTTGCAACAGGGCTTTATTCAGTATATGTGCGCAGGTGTGAGCGTGAATGTGCAGTGTGAAGAGGTATGTTTGCATGCAGATAGTGTAGTATTCCCCTCGTCTCTGTTGCTTCAGTGCAGAAGTAATGTACTGCATTGAAATTAATGCCCCTCATGTTTTATTCCCGATCTCCAACTTCCCATCCAGCCTTCTTTGTGTACTAGAGCGTATTTTTTGTGCCAATTGTATGTTTACGCTAAAAATCTCCAGCATAACTTGCACAAGAGCAGTTTGGTCAAAAGAGCAGTCTGATGAATATAAAGTTGCCTTCTTTGTTAGTAGCACCATGTACTGAGAAATCTCCATCTCAAGACTTTCACTGGCTGGTCTCTTTTCCTCTAAGAATTGTAGCTGTATCAATGTTACTGAGACAGATTGTTACCTTAGGGAGATGAGTATCAGGGACCATTCTGCAGATTTCACCACTCTGATTGGCTGCTGGTGTAGCATATCTTTAACACTTTGGCAGTTGTTGTGCCTGCAAGCATGGTTAATGATGCTTCCCTGCCTAGAAAGTGCTTCATATCAGCCAATCTCCTCTGATAGCATTTTAAAGTCATGTAGGGCTAAACGTTGACTGCAAAAAAAAAAAAAAAAAAAAAAAAAATTAAAAACAGTGAATGTTGCTCGTAGTTTTCCGTGATGTGAATCTGATCATTTACAGGCATGCGTTGGATTACGTCTTGTTGCTCTTTGTTATTTGATCACACATACTGTATAAGGGCAAGATTAGAACAAAAATCAGTCATTTCTTCTCAAAAAATAGTTCAGCGCTGATTTAACAGCGTATTTTTAGATGCATGCTTTTTGGATGCACAAAGTTTTGAACAAACAGACGAGCACAGATTTGCCAAGCACAGATTCCATTCCAGGGATCTCGTAATTTAAAAAACTGTAGTTATTATTGCCAGCAGCATGGCTGAAAACAGGACCTATTATGTGATCGTTGCACAGTTCCATAGTGAAATAAAGTATCCTTTTAGTGTCACTTTGACTCTAAAGCTCCCGCACATGATCAACTTAGTTAGTTTTTTAAGTAGCAGCCATCTAGAAACATAATAGTAGCTTTTGATATGCATTTTCTTGGAATTTCTTGCTTTAAGTAATATAATTTATGGACCTCTTTTTTTTTTTTACTAAGTATTAAGGTTATATGTGTACCAGTACTAAATTAAACTGTCCTTCCTTGCAGCAGGATAACAGATCAGTAGTGGCATTAGCTTAGAGCTTTAGGTAACTAATGTTAAAATATAGTGACCAAATAAAGCTGTTGATAAGGTTAAGGTTAATCAAACAGTTACATGGGATTCAACGTTGTGACATTCGATGTGTTTTCTATCACCTTTTTTGTGTTGGAGCCCAGTTTTCTGGTCTGGATCTGTTCTGTTGTTACAGTAAATACCACTGTCCTTTCCATTATTCATCTTTTGTACTTTAGCCTGTTCATGTCGGTTATATACTATTTTATTCCTATGTTACTGTACTGTATTTCATTGATAAATGCTTGCCATATTTGGTTTCATGTTTAACCCGGAGATACATGTGCCTTCTCCACTCTTGTATTCCTTTGTTCCTTTCGAATTGAGCCCGGTTTGCAGCCACAGAAATTCGTTCCACAATGAGAAAACAGTTGTTAACCTGTGCTTGCATCGAGCCTGGTGCAGTAGAACACCAGAATAATGACTAACATGGCAATAGTTATTCAGCATTGCATGCTCGCTGTGTAGGTGGTGGTGGCATTTCTTCTAGTATTATGTCTTTTGTTTGCACCAACTACTCCACCCTCTGTGGCCCTGCCCTTGTCATCACTGTGTTATTATTATATGTATGATGATGCCTTCACAGTTGCATTTATCTGGCGTTTTTGTTGTGTTGTGTCCTATTGTATTACATGCGGATGCCTTGTCTTTTCATATAACTTTTTTATAAATTCCTGTTTGATATGTGTGAATGTGTATATGTTTAAAAACGTTATTTAGCCCCACCCCTCCCCCTTTGGCTGTATCAAATGATAAACAAATAAATAAATAAAATGCTAAATACCAAATGTTTTTGTCTGATTTCTCAACTGTCAACTGTACAGTTTTGTAGCTCTGGATACTCGAATACATGAATTAGTGTCAGCAGTATCAGTAATGGAGGAAGTATTCAGATAATTTAGTACGAGTACTAATATCACTGTAAAAATACTAAACTACTAAATACTAAAATACTATTTGTGTACCTGTGACTGTTCCTCCTAATAAATCATGACATTATTATTACTGATGCAACAATATAAAGTGATTTATGTTGTAGTTGACTTAGGTGGAGAAGATTTTAAACTACTGCTTTATAGGACTGTAACTAACGGTTATTTTCATACTGCATTAAACTGCTGATTATTTTCTCCATTAAAGGTGCAGTAAGTGATTCTGGAAACAAGTAGTTGATTATTGGGTTTCATTCCCAGGTCATGAAATAGACCTACTTTCATTCTGGGAATGAGACCCAACAATCAACTATCTTAGCAATCTGTGATTGGCCAAAGTCTCCCATCATAGGCTAGTTTTTCTGAAGAACAGAGCCAAGAGGAGAAGCAGGAGTCTAGTTTTCTCTCAGACCACTTGAATTACATTATGCTTAACGACAACCATTCACTCACTCCTATAGGACAAACCACATCACAAAATCCCAGTGGCCAGACCACACAAACCTGAACATTGCAAATGATACATGGTGTATCACCATAACTTTTTTATGTTCAGCAGTGATTTGATTTAAAGTAAGAGAGGAAACTGCTTGAGGTATTTTTTGTTTCAAGAGACATTTTAGTTTAAGTCTGGCACTTTGATATGTTATGTTTATGTCGTCTGTTTAAAGCCCTGTCTAGACAGTAAGTATCTCAGATGCATTTTTTGCTTGAGCACATCTAAGAGGACAATAAATGTTGAATAAGAATCATGTGACAGAATCATGATCTCAGTTGTTATATGTTAAGGAGAATACTCGTGATTCACATTTTAGCAAGAATCGTGCAGCCTTTGCTGGAACCATGAAATGTTTATTTTTGCTTGAAAAATGACTCAAACACGTATCAAAACAATTTCCAAAAGGGATGCACGCTAATATCAGCATGTCATTGGTATCGGCCAATAGAGGCTTTAAAGTAAAAAGTATGTACAAGTGTGTCTGCAGCATGAAGGTCTTTTGAAACAGATAACAAAGTTGCTGTATGCAATGATTGGTCAGGAGCCAATCATTTCAATTCAACAATTCCAAATTTAATTGCCCATTTTAGAAGCTGTCATTCCGATCACTACGACAAATTTATGAAGAACAAAGAGACAAGAGGCAACAGCAAAAAAATGAAAAGTTTTAGCAGTAGTTTTCATATTTTGCCCAGTGACTGTGTAAATATTGAAAAGTCTGCATCTGCCAGTGGGCCCTCATGATAAGAGCAGGCATGATGGCACGTTAATTCCACTACAGGAGAGACTTGATGTTCTCTGCAGGTGGAAAATATATATTCTTATATTGGTAACAGCATCAGAAATTGGCTGAAATGAGTTGGAAAATATCAGATATTGGCAAACATACAATATTGTGCATCCCTGGTTTCCAATTGAGCTGTCAAATAATTGTATTTGAATAAAAAGTATGTTTCCCTCTGAAATGTAGTGGAATAGAAGTATAGAGTGGCATGAGAAGAAAATACTCAAGCACCTCAAATTTCACCGAGCAGTATACAGTGTGTGGTATGTCAGTAGTCACCGGAAAGTTGCACACAATTAGTTTGTCATTAGAGTTGCAACCATTAATCGATTATTTGATCGAAGGCAAATTGATCGCCAACTATTTTGATACTCGTGTGATTGTTTCATCATTTTTAAAGCAAAAATGTCAAAACATTTGCTGGTTCCAGCTTCTTAAATGTAAGAATTTACTGCATTTCTTTGTCATTTATGATCGTGAATGAAGAGTCTTTTGGTTTTGGACTGCTGTTAGTCAAAAGAAACGATTTGAAGATGTCACTTTGGTCTCTGGGAGATTGTGATGAGCATTTTTCACTTTTTTTTTTTTTTACATTTTATAGACTAAACTATTAATTGTGAAAATGATCAGAGGATAAATCAATAATGAAAATAATTTGTCGTATTTGTTTTTGCCACCATATTCTGTCCCTGGTCAGCCTCCATGTGACATCCGCGAAACGTGTGTCCTCACACTCTCTTAATGATGTGCTACCATGTGACAGGAGACGCCAAACCGCTCTATCAGTTGTTAACAGCCATGTGTTGCGCTGATAATGACGACAGTGTGTGCATGTGTGCGTGTGCATCTAGGATTGTTTACTTTCCAGGAAGTGTTTGCCTTCATTCAATGTAGTGTAACAATGTGTGCGCAAAATCAATCCATTGGCCTTAACTTACCAGTCCCAGCCTTCTGTTCTCAAGCTCTCTGACCCTGCAGACGCAAGGGATAGTGAGAACACCAGTTAGAGTCTTCTCCCAGAGTTTCTCCTGGGTTCACACACCACAAAATATCCACACGCATGTCCCAGAGCGGAACCATAGTCTTTGCTTGATTATCTACGCTCTGGAGAGGAGAGTAAGACGTAGCCGCAGAGTTGTTTTTATCAGCGTGTCAGATGAAGAGAAAAGTGAGTGATGACAGGAGATAGAGAGCTGAGATGACAGCGGTTTGACAGCAGGAGGGAGCACATGTGAAACATCAAATGTAAAACACAGAGGATGTAACACGCTGGAGAAACACACAGCAAGACGTCCATATATTAAGAATGAGTGAACCTCCAAGAGAGCTTGAGGTAGGACCTTTTCCAAAAACAAAAAAGTTTCCCTGGTTGTTATGAAGCTGTGTTTATTCTGTTCACATGGTGATGAGGATAATATGAGTGTTTTAGCTGCTGGAAACTGGAGCAAAGCCATCTATGTTCCAGGAAAATTATAATATTCAAATTCTGTGGTTTAGTGAGGTCTGCAGTGTTGCCCACAGTGTTGGACACCAAAATACTTATTCTGTTTTTATCAGCATTTTGTAGTAACTTTGCAAAATTACACTGAAAGCATACTGCTGGCTCCTACCAGATTCAACTGATATGTAAATAATATTTGAATAGTAAAATATATAGCTACATATAATACAGCCGTTGACAATGTTGAAGTTTAGTTTCTAATCTGACAAGCCCTCTTACAAACCAGAAGTCTTCCCAAGTGGTTCTTTTAGGACACATTGAGAGGCCGTGTGTGCAGAGCACCGGAAATTACTCAAGCTGTGATCAGATGTTACACATGGATGTGATCAGGAAATTCTGGGTTACCAAAAATCACTGTTGAGGGCCCAGTTTTACTAAAGATGCCCAGTTGATGACCACACTGACACATTTCCTAAAGTACATGCTTACTTACAAAGCTGAGGCTTTGTACTAAGTATTTTCTTTTCACTTTGTTCTTCTACTCCACTACATTTCAGACAGAAATATTGTTTGTTTTTGTTTTTTTTTTTTGTTTTTACTTTTTACTGTTCAACATTTAACATTTTCAATTCAAGACTTTTACTTGTAACATAGTATTTCTACAGTGTGGTTTACGTGTTTTACATGAAGTACTTAAAGTAAAGCATAAGGAACTGAAACTTTTAATATACTCAGCACTTACCAGCTGTGATGGTTTGTGTGATGGCCCTGTAGATTTATGATGACACAGCCTAACGTTTAATAAGTATGTATATTATATTATGGCAGAAGCTGCCAAACTGGGGATTTAAGGTGTCATCAGAGAATAATGAAGAAAGCACTCAGCCACACAAATTTTCTGGCTTTTCTCGACTCTTCTTCTTAAAACACTGGAGATGTTTATTAAAATGAGGGAACATCACAGCTACACGTGACAACCTGTGATGAAGGATACTATAGGTAACTAAAGGCTGACAGTGGGCTACATCATTCTCTGTAACATCTGCACTGGGTTTGTATGAGCGCTCATCCTAATTTGGTCACATTAAATCTTGTATATTTCTATATTTCTACAGTTAGAAAGTTTCTCAAAATATTTTTTTTTTCCAGTTGAACCAGTTACATTGTTGTTTCACTTGCTCCCTCCAGCCTCAGCTATCAGACCAACCATCGTCACAGCCAGAACCTGAGAGGGGGCTTCAGCTGCCACTCCCCACCCAAGATCCCTCCACTCCCCATCAACAAACCCAGCTCCAGCCTGAGGTACAGCTGTCAGAGCACCAGCACCAAGCAAAGCCAGTGTGGGTAAACCATCGAAGGCTGCTTCTCCTCCTTCTAGGCTTCTCCTTATGTGGTGCCATTATGGGACTCATTTACTACACACATCACAATTTTCAAAACAGGAGCAATAAGCAGGCGAGAACTGGTAAGCCTCCAGAGAAATACAATAACAAAACAACGTGACACAGCAAATTAACAACTGTGTTAACCTCGTCTCTCACTCTTTCCTGTAGAGACCCAATGTCTCTCCCCAGCCTGTCAGAGGGCCTCAGCCCGTCTGTCCACGTCTGCTGATCCCTTCACGCAGCCCTGTGATTACTTCTTGTTCACATGTGGGTCTGACAGACTTTTACCAAACAGCGGGGGGAGACAAAGAGGTCACGGCATCCCTGGGCACCCACAGAACCAGAAGGAGAAGGTCATGTGGCCACAGAGGAAAGGACAAAGTAAAAAGAAAGAAAACAGAAGACTGGGAGAGGAGAAAGTACTGAACAGAAGAACTTTGCTGCTGCAGTATCTCAGGGAGATTTTGGGTACGACTCTACAACCAAAATGTACTCTAATGCACACATCTTACTACTTTATCAAATCATATTTCTGTATAAGAGAATATTTTGTATCAGTGTATTTTCTGAATTGTTTTTCTTCACCTGTCTGACAGAATCAAATGACAGCACAGGTAGTACAGCTGTGCAGAAGGCCAAAGGATTCTACAGTACCTGTTTGGACACCAAATCCATAAACACTGCTGGAGCAGAGCCCTTCCTCACACTCATCCAGAAAGTAAGATAATTATATGCCCTTAAAGGGATAGTTTGGATTATTTGAAGTGAGGTTGCATGAAGTAATTATCAATAGCCAGCATATTGCCTACAGTTGATGCCGGTTAACACGCCCCCAGTTTGGAGAGGAGTACCAGCACAGATGCTAAGCAATGTACTGCTGTGGACAGGGTCAGAAGCAAAGCAAACACCATTCTGTAGGGAAAATATTGCTTCTCTCACTCAAGCGCACTCTGAAATTGTGAAATCAGTCATTTTACATCTCAGAACACACTCTTTTATTTGTATTATTGCATGACTTCGGTGAATCCGAACTATCCTTTTAAACACACAAGTCACAAAATAACACAAACAAACTAACATCTCTTGTGTTCTGCATGGTAAAATGACTGATTTCGCCAATGGAGTCTGGTTGAAAAAGACAGAGAGCCCATATTTTGCCCTATTTCCAAAGTTTAACAGAAAGGGAGAAAATACTGTTCCTTCTGGGGGAAAAAGAAAGAACGTGCAGTGTTGGCTGTCATTTCCTGCCACAAGAAAAGACACAACTAGAATGTTGTCAGACACTAATAATAACAATCTGAGCCTGCCAGAGGCAAAAACAAGCACAAATAACAAACAAGCTTCACCTGCTCTTTGCATGCCACTGGTGCTCTCTGCAGTTAGTTTTGTGATTTGAGGTCATTTAGAGTTTACCCCTTTCACCCTCCCTCATCACTCAACCGACAGCACAGGAGGTCCTGAGGATATTTTTTAAGAGCTGTAATGCACACTGACTGACACAGAAAAAAAATAATAAATGCTCAACTAGCAGAATCTTGGTCGACTACGGGGGCTCTGACTAATGATTTGAATCATCAACTATCAGAGGGAAGCCCTATTAATATCTGTAGCTTGCTATTTTATTTCTGCTAATCCCTGTTTATGTTTAATCTCTGTCTTTATCTCTCTCTCTGCCTGCAGCTAGGAGGCTGGGCAGTGTCAGGCCAGTGGAAACGGACCGATTTTAACTCCACCCTGAGCCTGCTAATGAGATACTACTCTACCTTTCCATTCTTCAACCTCTATGTGGGCAAAGACCCAAATGAAATTGCCCGTGGGACAAACAAAAGATACATACAGGCCAGTATCCATTAGGATGATTCGTAAGTCCGAACACACTGGTGGGAGCTCTGCCACAGCAAAGTGGCTTCTGTGTTATTGCTTTAACTCCAGTCTCCTCTTTGTCAACAGATTGATCAGCCAGATCTATTGATCCCGATTGAATGGAACGACAAGACGAAGAAGTCTCAAGCTAAAACGCAGGTTGATGACTGAGCCAGAACCCTATTGATTCACGAAATATCTTTGAATGAACACAACTATATTCATCCATCCCACTAATGCATTCCTTTATCATTCTCCTGTCTCTTTTCATCCAGACGCTACGTCCCTTCTTGGCATCATGTCTGAGGTACCTGGCACTGTTGGGGGCCCCGTCCAACAGCAGCATGATCCACGTGGGCATGTTCATTTCTCTGTCCTCTGAGCTCGCTGTGGCTGCTACACCTCTGCACCATCGCCTGTCGAAAGGACAGCTCTTTCAGCGCATGACCATCAAAGAGCTACAGGTAATGGACTTTCAGATTAAGATCGACTTAATTATCCCACAGGATGAAATCCATTTGGTCCAGCGCTCCAGAAACCCAGACAGACACCACAGAATCCACGATAAAAATAATGGCATGCACAGTGAGACCACAATCTAATCATTATAACCCACATTTGATCACACTGAGAAAGAATGAAACAGTAACGTCAAATAAAAACAGTCAAAAGAGAAAAATCTGATATAAGAGTGAGAAATTGCATTACGGGCTGCACAGGCTGAGGGTCTGAGGAATAAAAGGGTTCTTACATCTACTTGTTTAGTGTTTTTTCTGTAGAAGTCTGTTTCTCCACGTCGGGCTGCTGCTGTGACTTACTGTATGTTCCAAAACCCATATTACCATATGCCAAAAACACCCAGATGTTTATTAGTATTCTGACCCACAATTCTTTGTGATGGGTACATGAGCAAGAGGGTCAAAGTTTAAGGCACCATGTTATGAGGAAGTAATGTGTCCCAGTTGTATGAACTGGGACACACTACTAATAGTTTGTAGGGGCAGCTGCAGTATGTAAAAAGTAGAAAAGTAAAAAAGTAAAAAAGTAAAAAGAAGAAGTATGCAAATTGGAATACAGGACTAGATAGGAGTAAAGGGGACAAGAGCTTTCCTGTAAAGTTTTTTTTTTCCTAGTTTTTGGAGGATGAGCTGTCTACAGGCTGGTGGTAGTTTCCTGGTCAGTGCCTATAACTCTGCCTGCTGTCCCAATTTGTTGTTGCAGTCTGGCTTGGTCCTTTTTGGGCATGTTACCAAACACACTGACAAGACCAAAGGAGATAACGCTCTGCTGTACAGACAAGGATGTGTCACTATACACACACGCTGTGTTTGAATCTGCTGTAGTAATTGATTTTCTTTATGTAAACATGCCAACAGAACCAGGCCCCTGCTATCGATTGGTTGGGCTGTCTGCAGGCTGCCTTCCATCCACTGTCCCTCATCGAAGATGATCATGTCTTCCTGCATAACGTACCCTACATTCTGCAAATGTCCCAGATCATTGGCAAGTGGCTGAACAGGCATGAGCTGAGAAGCAGGTATTATAACACACTATTCATGATACAGTTTTAATATCTCTGTTAAGTGACTCAGACAACGCCAGGCTGCACCAAAATGTCATGAACAACGTGGCCGAGTGGAGTGATAATAATACTCTTGAGATAAACACAAAGAAAATGCAAAAGATTGTTTTTAGCTCACCATCTGACTCTCATAAAGTTCCTATTGTCATGAATAATGAAAAATTAAGGTATTTTCATATAAATACTTAGTTCTCATGTTTGACTATCAATTATCATGGAAAGATCACATTGACCTTGTCTGCCAAAAGACAAATCAAAGAATTTATTTTCTCCATCGCCTCAGGTCTTTTGGGGCGAGTAGACAAATTACTGATTTGTTTTTTACTTGCGATTATAAGCATTTTAGAGTACTATAAAACTACATGGTACAACTGCTGCACAAAATGTAAATCTGCTCAAAGATCATAGGCCAACCTCTGGAGAAACTCTATTAATCAGCCTACCATAATAATACACTAAGAGTGGCTAACAACATTATTTCTAATCCAGCCAATGTCCTGAGCAGTGAATGCAGGTTGTTACCATCCAATCGGAGATACAGGGTCCCATGATTTAATAAGGTTAGACTGAAAAACTCTTTTGTGCACCAGTCAATCTTAAAATTACATATGGAGCTTAATCCCAGATCAAATGTACGGTAAGGGACCTTGAATGTCATCTTCTGTTTATATTTTTAAATGTAGTGTATAGTTTGTCTCTTGTATTGGTTTTGTGATTGTAATGTCATGTTACATGTATCTATTTTGTTTCTTGTCCTTATGTTTGTTATCTATGATGCTGCAAATGGAGCTGCTGGCGCCAGACAAATTTCAGATTTGTTCTGACAATTAAAATGTTAATCAGTCCATCATTTCACCCGGTATTAAAATGGGATCTGTGTCCGGACAACATGGACATGTTATCCATATAATGAAAAATGCATGTTAATGCAGGGTGTAAATGTGCCATGATCAGAATGTGGTCTGATCTGCCTGACCACATCTAGAGCTAGTCTGGATGGCAAAATGGGGTGGAAAATTAATGATACAGTAAGAAATAACTGTGTGTGCAGCAGTGTGTGCAGCTGATCTTGCTTAACAAGGCATAATTTATCAAGAACAGAGTAGCGTGCACGCTGGTGCTGCAACACACCAGGAAAAAAACTGACACAATATTTTTTTCATACAAAGAAAATAATAACTTAATGAGTTACATTTGCTGAACTAATTAAGATTATGTTACAGACAGCATTTCACAAAGTTTAAAAGCTTTCCCTGACTCTACAAGTCAAAAACTCCTCAGGTGCAGGATTTGCACTGGAGGACAGAGGTCTGATCTCAATGAGGAGCAAGGACCAGGTGTAAATGCAAAATTAAGATTAGACTGTTTTTCACCTGGATCATGTATCCAGATACAGATCCCATTTTAATGTCTGGTCTAAACAGGTGTGAGTGACATAAAACAACCCACAATCAAATATGCTTTTTCCTTTTTTTCTTTTTGACGTTGTACTTCCATATTTGAGTCCACTCAACGGCCCCCTTCATACTTACATGATCTTAAATCTGCTGCACACCCTGATGCCTGCTCTGGACTCCAGGTTTTCCGAAACAGCGAAGAATTTGTCTGTGGCTCTGGGTAACACCGAAGAGGTGAGTCAACACAGACACAGCTGTCTGTACTTTTTAAAGAAGATGCAACCTGCAAGTTGGTTTGTTGACTTACATCTGCATTATGGGTCTTTTCAACAGGTAGCCCCTCGTTGGAAACACTGCGTTTTAGAGACAGAGAGAGGATTTGACTTAGTCCTTAGAGACCTTCTCAGCAAAAGGACAGCACACAGAGAGGTGACTGTGCTTCATGGGGATTTGGGACATAATGAATTAAATGGATCGTTTGGATCATTTAATGTGGTGTTGTATGAGGAACTGATTGATATTCAGTGTTTTAACTATAGTAGATGCTCATTGATGAAAATGAATTTTCCAATGGAGTCTGGTTGTTTTCGGTGAAAGCAATATTTGGCTTATATAACAGGGGTTTTCCTCATACAATCCCACTTCAAATAATCCTAAATATCCCTTTTATTACTGGTTGATTTTTAAGCATAATGTGAAGTGTATTTAAAATGTTTATTGTTCAACAGGCAGAGGAGATTATTCAAAATATCTTTTCCTCCTTCAAGTACAAATTACGTACACTCAAGTGGACGGATCAGAAGTCTCTCCAGTCTGTCATGAAAAAGGTAACGTGAAATAAGAGTTGTTATTGTACTTGTCCTTTTAAATCTGCATTTTGTTGGTGTGTTGATGTCAATAAAAGCCTGTCTTTCCTCCAGGTTCGGTCTTTAATTCCAAGACTTTGGACTCCAAAAGAGACCTCTCATGAGGCTGAGCTTGACCAGCTTTTCTCCAAGGTAGATTACACAATGCAACAGCTCTAATAGACTGGGTGTATAAAGATTTTAACCTCTTTACTAACCACTAGTTAAACCCACCTAAACTCGCTTAACTCAAAAAAACACCACTGATTCTACAACCTGTATGATTCCAGGTGACAGTCAGCACACAGAGCTTCTTCTCCAACTACATCCAGCTGCTGTCCTTGTGGCAAAAGAGACGCAGGCAACTCTTGACAGAGCAGACTGAGGCGCCTGATATGTAAGTGTCTGCCTCTATTTTTAGACATGAGAAATATAAATGTTTTGAGCATGTATTCAATCTTTTCTTGTTTTCTTTTAGTCTGTCTGTTACACCACTCCTCCTGGGTAATGAGATCCTCTTCCCCATGGGAATGTTTGTCCATCCTCTCTTCCATCCCACCTATCCTCGGTAAATTGACTTAAAAAGCACTATGAAAGGTTTTTCATAACAGATTTAATATCAAACATTATAGAACACAATTTGTTTTATGTTTGTATTTTTTAACAGGGCAATGAATTATGGTGTTTTGGGTTTCCTTATTGCCAAAGATATCCTCCACCTGATCCTGCCTGACAGTAAGAGAAGCTCACATTTGTCCTCCACTTGAAAAAAATGTGTTTGACATCGTGTTTAGGTTACAGACACGGTTAAAGGGATAGTTTGGATTATTTGAAGTTAGGTTCTATGAGGTACTGTCTTAATATTCAGTGTATTACCTACAGTAGACGCCCGTCAAAGATGCACACAGGTACACCAGCATGGAAGCTAAGAAATGTATTGTTGTGAACAGGGTCAGCTACAAAACATATTTTAGGCTTTTAAAAAAGGCCAACCTAAAAAAATCAACATCATTATAAGTGTACACTATATTTTGAATATTTGTACTGCTTTACTTTGCTGTAAGATAGCCTTTTCAGACAGGAAAATATTGCGCTTGCTGGCTCAACCAGACTCCATTGGCAAAATCGGTCATTTTATCATGCAGAAAATGGGAGACGCTTTTGTACCACTGCCTCAGTATCAATGCATAATTCAGAGAATCTTAACTATCCTTTAAAACACTGAAGTCACACAATAACACAGACAAACAAATAGATTGGGGTAGGCGGTAGACTTACAACACCCATGTCTGCAAGGTAAAATGACTGATTTTGTCAATGTAGTTTGGTTGGTTCGAGATGAAGCGACCATTTGACTTGTATAGCTGGAATTTTCCCATCTGAAAACCTGGTCAGACGGCAAGGTAGAGTGGTGACAACTGATATTGACTTTTACATCACGACTCCTGCTGCTTTGTGCTGACCGCCATCTATTGTAGGTAATACATTGATTAATTGATAAGTGCCTTATGTAACCACACTTCAGATAATCTGAACTATCCCTTTAATAATATATTGTTTTTCAGACATCACAACTGCCTTCTCTTCTCTGAATTTACTGTTTGTTTAAGACAACATCATATTAATTTCTCTGTTGTGGTGCAGTTTATTCTCAGAGTGAGACGGTGCGTGCTGTGGGGGAATGTGTGTGGGCTCACTACCTCACTGTGACAGAGAAAGCGGGAGCGTTTTCTCTCTCAGCAGCACAGCAGCAAGAGGTGTGGGTGCAGTATTCTGCACTGCAGATAGCACTGCAGGTGAGCAGCCATCTTCAGGCTTTAGTCTCTGTGTGTACGACAGAAAATCAAGCTCATACATCCACGTCTTTCTCAGGCTTATCATCAGAGTCTAAAGAACAATCCGAGTGACACTTCCATCTCAGGACTGTCATACACTCGACTGTTTCTCACATCTTTTTCTCAGGTACTGCGCTTCTGTTATTAGATTTCAGTGTTTATCTCCTTCCTCTCAACTACTGAGCTTACGTCTTCAAATGTATGTTTTCCAGGTTAACTGTGACTTAGACCCGTACCGTGAATTCATGCCCTTGGAGCCCCCTTCTTGATTACAGTCCTCTGTGCCAAATCTGACCTGTGTCCTACAAGCCTGCAGTGCCCCAATAACACCCAGCTGGATTCATTACAAACATGCTGAACACACTCCTCTGATGTCCTGCGGGGTTTGTTTTTGTTGTTACTGATTATGATGGATTGTCTGGCAAACTATCAACTTAGTGCTGTTGAAACTAAGCACACTGTGGATATTGTTTAACTGTTGATAGAATTAAGATCTATGGTGATTTATTTATGGTGAGAGTTCCTCTGTTATAGTATGTGAAAAGACAAGAAAACACTGCCATTCTTTTTTTATCAGTAGTTATTGTTAAGATATGTTTGCATTTCCATAGATTGCACAAGCTGTTAAGTATGTATGTAAATAAAATAAACATTTGAAACACTATTTTCACTTCATGTTTCAGTTTCACTATTATGCCCATTTTAACCAGAGTGATAAAAAAAATCCTGTAAGTCAGTACAACATCCTTAAAATAATAAGTTAGTATCTCAAAATAAAAAGAAACCTTTATTAAATATTTACTTACTTCTCTCTCTACCCACTTAGTATCTAAAAGTCATTTAGTATGTAAGTTGTTATTTTGACATTTTTCATTATTTTGACACACTCATTCTAAGATACTAACTCGTTTTGATAGTTTTAGTTTTTGATAAGTTTTTTTATTACATTATTTTAAGGTTTCTCATTATTTTGAGAGACTAAGTCATTATTTTGACACTACGTAATTATTTTGAGATACTAAGTCATTATTTTGAGACACTATGTAATTATTCTGAGATACTACGTAATTATTTAAGATACTACATAATTATTTTGAAAGACTAAGTCATTTTTTGAGATACTATGTAATTATTCTGAGATACTACGTAATTATTTTAAGATACTACATAATTATTTTGAAAGACTAAGTCATTATTTTGAGATACTATGTAATTATTCTGATACTACATAATTATTTTAAGATACTACGTAATTTTGAACTAAATCATTATTTTGAGATCTAAGTATATTTGAATGCTACATAATTTTTTAAAATAGTATATTGAGACTAAGTATATTTTGAGTACTATCATTATTTTGAGATGCTACATAATTATTTTGAGAAAGTTTCTCAATTTTATGCCTTGCAGGATCTGATTAAGCCAATTAATTTGAAGTGAGCTCTTTTAGTTTTGTCTCCTGGTTCTGGACCAGCAGTTACACAGCAACTAAAGAACTGTTATTTTCCAAAACAAATCACAAAAACAAGATTTGAAAATCCTGTCACATTTGCCCGACAAACTTTCCAACAATCAGCTGAGCAGTTTTCAGATTTCCTCCTGAAATATGAACTAGGCAAACAACAAATATGAGGAGGAAAGCTGCGGCCAAAAAAGCCTCACCCAGGGACGCACGGGGGAATCCTGCCAGCAGCGTTAAAGCGAGAGAAAATATACATGTGAGGATGGTGAAACAGATAGTTAGACCTGCCAAAACTCCGACTGGAAAAGGCCTTGGAAAAGCAGGAGCCAAGCGTCTGGGCCGACTGCTGAAACGAGCCATCCAGGAGCAGGTGGAGGTCACTGGGAAGGGAGAGCCTCCCTGCCGAGTGAGTAACGGCCAACGGCTGCTCAACGCAATATTTATCTTAATTTAAAGGCAGAATGTAAACATCAGAGTTTTATCTTGTGGTCTTTACCTAACGTTAAGTCTAGTCTTTTTGTTCATATTTTAACTTGCTTCACCCAACATTTAACCTGACTAGACTGAGCGAGAAACCAACACAAAACTGGGTGTTTCATGTGGGGCCAAATATGGGGTGTCCTTAGGAGACTTTAGACTGATATGATGTAAATTTTTAATCCAAAGAAAAAAAAAAAAAATAGGTCGATGTATAATATGTATATTAATTTTATTTTATTCAGTGACTGCACATTTTAGTATGAAGTCTAGCTGCTATTTCTCTCTATACTGCCAAAAAAAAAATATCGAAATGCATTTGTTTGACCGATATCGCAATAATAATAATTTTTATATCATAGGTCACGACATTAAATGTCTTATTTTGTCCACAAACCAAAGATATTAAGTTTAATGTCGTAGAAGAATAGAAAAAAAATACATTTAAGAAGCTGGAATCAATGAATTTTGACTTTTTTCTTGAAAAATTACTCAGACCAGTTAATCAATTTTTAAAATAGTTGGCAGGTTTATTTAACGATCATTTAATATCGATTAATCGTTGCAGCATTCATTGCATTATTCTCATTATTCTAATTTTTCATCAGAAAAACATATTTAAATGATTATGGTATGGTTTTCGCAGGCATCTGTGCCAAATAAAGATGTTTTGTAAAGTCTGTAGAATATGATGTGTAGGCCAGAATATCTCTGCAGCATGACAACATTTAATTTTAAATGGTATTTTGACACACATTTAACAAATTTTATGAGTCATGTAATTTGAAAATTAAAGTTGCCCATATTGTGATGTACATTAAATTTCGATTAATTGTTCAGCCCTATCATTTTGACATGAAACAGTAGGGTAAACACAGGTGTTACCAATTATCATTAACTATACTAAAAGGTTCTGTTATATTTAGGTCAAACAGAGTCATTGATGCTTCTATTGTGAATGTTGGCTTACTGCTACACTAAATGGAACAGGACCTTAACTAGTATCACTGGTAACCATCTGTGTAATATGGCTGCTGTGAAAAAGGTCCATTCTGAGTGAAGATGTTGACTTGCAGCCTATATGTATTTAACATTTGTGTGCCTTATACGAAAAATGCTGGAATTGAGTTAAGAAATACTCAGTTTTTAAGTATTGGTATTAAATTTGTCAAATTTTACATAGTACAAAATAAATTATACATAGTACAAAATACAACTAGAGCACAGTACAAAACAGCTAAAAGAAAAAAGGAAAAAATACACAAAAACACAGAGATGATTTGGTGTATTCAAATAGTACCCTGACTGATGGTCAGTCCTGAAGGTCGAGTGTGTAAGATTTTTGGGGGTTTGTTGGCAGAAATGGAATAAAATATTAATGTTTTCATTAATCACATGAAAATAATAAAGTTTATGTTTATCCTATCACAAAAGTCATGATTTTAATATGGTTCTTGGGACAAGTTACAAATTCTGTGCTCTTATATTCTTTTTTAATTTAGTTACACAACCCTCTCCTGTCTTTATCGATCTTTCAGAGACTCCTGTTCGCCTTTTCAAGCATCAGATTCAAACGGACGCTGAGAAGGCACCCAAGACAAGCTCTGCAAAGCCAGCCTCACCTCATGTTTCCCACCTCATCCTCAGTGTGGTTTCCCAGTGCAAAAATAGAGGTGGCTTGTCCATGGCAGAGCTCAAGCAGACGCTGGCGGCTGCAGGATACAATGTCACCAAGAACAGCAGGCGGGTGAACCTGGTGACCAAAAGGCCGGTTAACAACGAGACACTTCGAATTACAAGAAGTGCATCACTCAGGTTCAACAACAAGGTAAAGAAATAACATTTCTCTATGTGATTTGGTAACATGCTTGCCTGTAAATTTAGGTTAAGTTAATAGGACATGCGACACTTTATAACAAAGAGTAGGGCAGTAAATTGCTGCTGCATGCTCTGTACATGTTACACATATATTTTGTTAGAATGTGACTAAAAGTAGAACATTAAACTTGATGGTTTGTCTTGTCAACAGTAATCCAATACCCTGTCATTTTCACTCCTTTCAAACAGAAAGGCACAAAGCAAGTAAAGATAATTGACACGAAAGCCCCAAAACCAAAAGCAGATCTGAAGCAGAGCAACACAGCCAGCAAATCACCCAAAGGTGCAGAAAAGTCACACAGACCAACCCGAAAGACTCCAAAACCAAGAGGGAAATCACGCCAACCAAAAGGCAAGACTCGCACAGCAGCAGGCAAATCACACAAACCGAGACGCAACACTCGAAAAGCAGCGACCAGAACACAAAAAACAAAAAAGACATCACCGAAAGCAAGAGGAAAATCGGCAAAGCCCACAGGGAAGAAACGCAGACCAGCAACGAACCGAGCAGCACGAGTTCGAAAGGCACCAGGGAAGGCTCAGAGGGCTCCGAGACATCGACCAACACAGTATAAATCCACTCGGACAAGACAGCCACCAAGACGGAGGCTTCCTAACACAAGATCGAGAGTAAATACGCAGCAACGTCGGGTTGTCAGGAACGTTACTACTATTAGGATTTAGCATTTAGAGTAATTTCTGATGAGCAGTAATAAACTCTGTAGCAATCTGAAATTGTGTGTTTTCTTTGATGCATCAACTGCATTAAGGATGTATTTTCCAATGTCTTATTTTTATGTTGCACTTACGTCTTCTCAGGGATACCATGTACTTTATTATTTTGTAATTAGGACAGGGTAATATATCACTGTTATGTTGATATTTTGATTATTGTCTTAAATTTTGGATATCGTTAAATGCCATAAGTGTTGAGTGAAATTATGTAATTTTCTGAAATTTTCAGCTTATAGAAGTAAGGTTTAAGTTCTAGCTTATATCCACATTTGTGATGACTATTCATCATTGTGTTTATATTTTGTGAAACACCACAGTGTTGTCGGAATATGGGTAAGAAGGCATTTAGGCAAAAATACTTGATTCTGTAAATATCGCCCAGCTCTAACTACTTTATATACTGTTGGTTAGTTTAATCAACATCATCATATGTTTGCACTATTTGAGAGAGAATTTACGGTATGTTATTTTAGAGAAAATCAAAAAACTTTGTCTTTTTTCTTAAAGAATTACTCAAAGCAATTAATTGGTTATTAAAAGTCAACAATTAATAATCGACAAATTGTTGCAGCTCTAAAGTATAAGTTATGTTTCATCACAAATACAATTTTAAAAGTAACAAGTAGTCACAATGAGAAATCATTTTATAATTGCATCACAGCCATCTGATTCTGAATGAAATAAAATCATGAGTTTCCCTCTCCTACTCCACACTGTGCATCTCATTTCCTTCTATGAATTCTTCTCCGTCGATCTGAAACAAAATCACTCATTATTTGGTCAAATATTTTAATGTAACTGTATTGATTGATAATCCACAATTTAGTAATTGTTTCAGTTGATAATTGTATAAAAAAACAGCTGTTACTTTACATGACAAGTGAACTCTGGGTACAGAAAATTTAATATATATTCCACATGGCAGCCAAACACCACCATACAAGTATACACATACAGTGTATAACAGGATACATGTCTGAGTCCACGTGGCATCACTGGTGAAAATGGACATTCGGCCCAAAATCCATCCTAGCCGTTAAAAAAATGTCCATGTCTCTGCCTGGTTAACATCAGTAGTTCCTTACCGTTTGTCACAGGACACCCCAGACTTCCTCAAAGGCAGAGCACATCTTGGCACAGGTCAGTGCCGCAGACAGGGGATAGTTACTGATGGACACGGTCTTCTCTGTGTAGTCCACGTTCACCTAACGAAGACAGAGAGAGATCAGTAACACATACTTAAAATTAGACGCTTAAAGCGGTGAATCAGCTGCGTCTGGAGACTGTCTCTCACCGCTCCGTGTGCAAACGCTCCAATCACCACTGCAGCTGGTCCCTCTGGCACCAGAGTCCGGGGACACACAGCCTCTCAGAGGAGAAGGAGGTGGATATGCGGGGGCAGCCGGGAGGCAGGTGGTCAGAGACTGGGTTTTTAATCATCCTCAGCAGCTTCTGAGGACCGTCAGCGGCCCTGACACTCAGCTTGTGTAACAGCTGAACTAAGAGAGAAGAAGAGAAGAAGGAGGTCAGGAGAAGAGGACTTTTAAGATATGAAATCCTAACAGTAAAGAGCCAACCACACCAAGAGCTGTAACTATAAAGAATACAGATCTAATATCGTTTTAACCCAGGTGGATGGAGGAGTCCACACCACATCTATAAAGCTTTTGTACTTAGCCTAAACAAAGATCAACTCCACATACATGTAGTTTACACAAAGAAAATATTCAACATTAGCATTTTACCCATGAGGCCACAGAAGCGACTGAAGGTTCTTGGGATGCGGGTCTGTGGGTTGATTTCTATTAAGGCGTTTTTCTCTGTGTGGATGTAAACCTGCAACAGGCCTGCCCTGTTCAGTGGACTGTCCATCAACATGAGCAGACACTAGGAAAAAAGAAAATATAAGATAGAAAATATATTTAAGTTAAAAGTTATTTATACAGCCATTTATGACAAGCAGGTCTTCAAGAACTTAACACAAGAAAATACTGTTTGTAGACACAATACACAAACATAAAAGTTTAATTTAAAGAAGATGAACAAATATGCTTTTTTATGCTAATTTTCATACATGCTTGATGTAAGTAGTAAGTATTGATAAAGCTCCTACTTTAAAGAGCTGATATCGATTAAAAAGACAATTTTACATTATAAATTATTGGTACACCTCTCAACACCAGGACCATGAAAATTAGGGATGGGGATCAAATAAAGGGTACTAAAACGGTATCAGTTCTTGACTGGTCAGTACCAAAATATTGTTATATGGCTTTGTTAAATACTCGATTCTGATTGGTCAATTGCAGCATTCTAAGGTCTGTTCTTTTTATTATGTTTATGAGACCGTTGTTATGAAGAACAGACTGTTGCTATGGACACAGTTCTGATCATAGACTCTGGAGGACCAATAAAATCACTGTTGAATCACTAAAATAATTTTAAAATTAATATTTCGTGTCACATTATTTTATTATTATTTTGGCACATGACCACATAACAAGCAGGATAATGTACAGTGATCAGGTCATTATCACTGTACTTATCCCTTACTCAATAAGCTCCTGGACAAATGATGTTGCTATCAGTATTCATATAATTTTACATGGGGAAAAACTTTGTGTGGGCTCTAATGAAACAATGAAAGACTAAATGCAATAACTCAGGAAACAATTCAACTTATTTTTTATTGCATAAAAGTAATAATAGAATAACTGTTTAAGCTTTTCACATCTTTTCATGTCATACTTTATTTTTATGCACCAAATTAGGCAAGTGTTATCAATAAGAGTATCGGTAAGCATCAGCATCAATAAGCAGTACCAGCATCAATAATATCGTAACCACACCTATCCCTAATGAAAATTAAATGTCAGTGAAGGTCTCAAAACTGACTTCAATGTTTTTAATCGATATTATTTCTTTGCTGATGACATATGAACCGAAATGTGTTTTTGTTTTGTTTTTTTACATAAACACTTTTGACAAGGACTCCTTAAACTGTCATTAATCAACTTGTCAGTGCTCTCTGGTGGACAAACTATGTACTGGTGACACTCTTTCTGTTGTACTGCAAAAGTACACAACTGCTAAATCATGTTAATTTTTTGTCTGACATATACAGTACAGTGATAAAAGCAGCCATGATGCCAATAAATCAACCAGGATCTGCATTTTTAGTTTCATTGTAATGATGCTGAGTGACCACATTTTACAGCCCTGAAGCTCTGCTCAAATTAACTATTTTTTCAGAAACAGTAAATTGAAACGAAATGGCACTTTCCTCTGTGTATACTCCAGAGACCTTCCTGAAGATTGCTGTTTTGAAACGAGTGTTTACCTGATGTGTGATATCTGGTCTTATATCTCCAGGATTCCTTCCACTTTTGATGATCATGTTTTTGTGTTGGTCACAGTTTAGCAGCTCAAAGGTTTTTCCAACCTGAGGAAAAACACAACAACAACAAAAAAAAATCAAATTCGCTCAATTTAAAGGTCTTGTTACTGATGTCACTTCCATTTGTAGCAGGTAGGAGCTGCATCACAACAACACACAAACACATCCTGACGCTTTACCTTCACTGTTTCTAACGACGCTCCCTCCAGAATCACAACCAGTCTCCTCTCCGCCATACGGTCGTGTAGGCTCCGGAGGTGTTTGGCTGGTTTTGGTTCATATTCGTCCAAATGTTCAAGACCACGCTTCTTTCCTTCGGGAGCCGCCATGATGCCTTCGGATGGACTGTCGCGGGATGAGTGCGTCACGGCTAAAGTGCGCGTTCACGAGTGGGTGCCTTGTAACTCAGAGTAGCGCCTTTTGATGTACAGCTGCATGGTAGTGTAATAATTAAACAACATTTGATCATTTAGATTGTTTTTTCTTAATTCTGACGATAAAAAAAAAAACAGTACACAACACTGCAAAATTCAGGGGCAGCCACAAGAGAGAAGGGGAGAGAAATTAATAAAAAAAAAAAAAAAAAAAAAAGAAAACATAAATACATAAAAAAAATAAGGAAAAGAAAAAAGAATATTAAAAGCACATTTTACGGTAAAATTTGGTTTGTAAACTTATGCATATAGAATTTGTCCTGAATTAGCAACACATTTATGACAATGCATCTTCCTCAAACTTATTTGTCACAGATAAAGAATCCAAATATAACATGTTCATGTACAAAATTCAGAAACACCTTTCCGTAGTTGTGTACTCACAATGCTAAATGATGTGTACTGTCTCAAGTAGAACAGTGAAATTTATATTTGTATCATCCTTAAATCTACTGACGAAATGTTTTGCAGGGTGAAAATTATGTACTAAGTTTTCACGGAAAGCTCTTTAATCTTATTAATAATGAAGAATTACTTATTTATTAGTAGTAAAGTAACTGTCAGTTCTTTAATTTATAATATCAATAATGCATTTAATTGTTAATTAATGAGGCAGGAAACTAAAAAAAGTTAAAGTATCTCTAACTGTAGCGCGCGTGGCGACCACAAGTGTCGTCATGCGTCACTTATGTGCGCCGGATGTTCCTCCACAACGTGTTGAAGGAAAATTCACGTGTGGACATTTTATCTTACACCGTGCATACTAGAAGCTGGGACAAAAAAAAAAAAAAAAAAAAGTACAGATTCATCGGTGAGTACGTGAAGAATTGTTGCTGAGCTTTTTAGACAATCAGACAGTGTTAATATTTGAGGTCTTTTAGTCTCGAAAACACGACATGAGGAGTTTGGGTCAACTAACGTTAATGTTCTGCGTGTTAACAACTGGTCACTGCAACGTTTTCTGTCGTTACTTTGTCACTGCAAACGTACAGAGCCGTTTGAAAGCTTTGTACTTTTTAATATTTAGGGTAGTTATGTCTCCACCTGTGTAATATTTAATCTGTATGAAATATCACAAAGCTTGTAGAAGGCACAAGTGACATGTAGCTATGATAAAGTGAATACTGTGTGAGACAGTTTTCTGATGTGTGTGACTCAGGATCACTTTTAAATCAGATCATTATGGAGGTCTTTATGTCTTATAAATGATAACAACTGGTTACCTGTCTGTTAGTCTGCAGCCTGTTTCTTCTAGAGCTCAATCATCAGTTTCTAGATTCTCTTTAATGACTTCAGCTACATGCTGAAGTTTTTGCTTTTCTCTGATTGACAGTCTTTGACTGCTTGTGTATCTGGAACTGAATTCTGCTTCCCCTATTGATTATAGAATGTGTCTATCAAAGAATAATTTTGTGTTTATGTAATTGTTACAGATAGGTCAGTATTTTATTGTTGATTGATCTGCCCAAGCCCAACATGACATGTCTGGTTTTGTCCGCAGCCCAAAGATGTTCAGTTTACTGTCAATGAGGAGTAAAGAAACCCGAAAATATTCACATTTAAAATGCTGAAATCTGAGAATTGTGACTTGTTTTCTTTATGAAAAAAAAACAAAAAACGAGCTATTATTATTACTATGTGGCTATTATTAAAATAGGTAGCAATTAATTTAATAATTGAGTTAATTGATTAATCAATTAATCATTGCAGAAAGGGAAAACAGTTGTAAGACAGTTTGTGTGTTTTTCCAACAGATGTCTAATTACAGCAATTAAGGTCTGAATCACATACCATAAAGTAAAGTTTCTCAGTTTATCTGAGCATATACCTTAGTTGTATTTTTATACTTTTTACAATGAATTTTAATTAATTAATTTCTTCAGGTTTACAAAAAATACATACAGGATGTTTAAAAAAGTTTAAACTGCCTTGTATTTACATAACATGTACCTAACACCTGATCATATTTTGTGGTAAGTCAGTGGTCAGGTAACCTTAATTTCTGTTAAATAATGATAGTGTTTAAATTTACTCATGACGTGCTCTAACTTACTGTATGTGAGCATGTGTAATGTTCTGTGGTTCACTCAAACCCCTCTGATATGAAGTTTTCTGTCTCATCCCACCACAACACATCATGGTCTATTGACAGCAGTAACACTGACAGCACAGACACAGGCTTTGAAGAGATGGAACATATTTTTCCTCTGCTTTTCAGGCTTTTTGTGTAGCTCGGAGTCATGGGTCGGAAGTTGGATCCCACCAACAAGGTGAAGAGAGGGCCAGGGAAAAAAGCCAGGAAGCAGCAAGGAGCAGAGACTGAGTTGGCCAAGTTTATAAAAGATGATGGTGATTATCCTGCCCTTTGTATCACATTTACTCTTGAAATGTATACCGTAAAGTTTAACAAAAAAACTTGATCTTGCTGATGGCATTGTTTTGACTTGTTGGTGAAAGTGTTTCTTTGCCGTTTGCAGAGGATACGGGACCAAAACGCCTCTCAAGTAGAGCCAGGAAAAGGTAACGGCTTGACTGATTACATAACATGATCTCACAGTACTGTGTTTACAAGTTGCTCATTTATATTGTCATTTTACAGAGCTGTAAAAAGGCTCCAGAATTTGAAAAAACCTAAAGATGAAGCCAAGGAACAGCCCAAGAAAGGTAACCACATCAGTGTCTGTGAATGTGTTGTGACGTTTTCTGTCTTATAACAACAGATGGTCTGTAGGCCAAATGGGACAGGATGGCATTTATTCAAAATCCATGTAGAACAGAGAACAATAATAATAATTATGCAGGAGTCTAAATGACTCTCAGCATAGAAACTGAGAATTCTGCCTTGATATAGCCTCATACATAACCCTCTGACTGTTTGTAGTGAGTAATCTCAATAAAGACAGATGTATTTTTCCCCACACTAATAAACATATTTCGACAAATGTTCTGTAACTCCACCAGTTATTATTATTTTGCCTTACTTATAATAAATTAATTAATTAATTTGATTAAACTGTGGCATTAAAAAGTCTGTATACTTGCAAGTGAACACCATGATAATATTCTGTGGGGTTTTTCAAGTGTATAAAATCTGCTATTTGTAAAACCTTGGCCTTGGTGGGGTGTGTGGCCCTTTTTAAGGGATCAATAAATTAGTTATTTTTGATTACAGAACATATGCATGGTCTTTATTTTCTTTTGCATTTTCTCCAAAGGGTTCTCTGATGAGAACAGTAAATGGTTGAAACCGGCGAAGAGGAAGCGCAAAATCGATGAACCTGAAAGTGAGGATGACAGCGATGAGTACTGGGAGCAAGAGGACGACGAAGAGGAAGAGGAGGAACAGCAGCCGCAACAGAAGAAAGGAGGAAAAGACCAAGGAAAGAAGGGCGCCAAACTAGGAAAGGAAGAAGAAGAAGAAGAAGAGGAGGAGGAGGAAGAGGAAGAGGAGGATGACGAAGACGAAGACGGTGATGATGATGATGAAGATGACGACGAAATGGTTGATGACTACGGTACCGTTGATGATGGCAGTGGCGATGAAGCAGCTGAAGAAGAAAGTGATGGAGAGGATGTATGTGAAACAGTTGTTATAACTCTGTGCCAACGACTTAAGGCTGCAACTAACATTATCGATTATTATATTATACGATTATTTTCACAATAAATTAATCATTTAGTTTATAAATTGACAAAAAAATTTGTGAAAAATGCTCATCACAGTTTCCCAAAATCCAAAGACGCTTCATTTACTGTCATAAATGTTAAAGAAAAGCAGCACGTCCTCACAATTTAAGAAGCTGCGACAAGAAAATGTTTGACATTTCTGCTTGGAAAATGACAATTAATCGATTATCAAAACTAAGTTTCTTATGATCGACTAATCATTTCAACTCTACAACCATCACTTTAGTGAGGTTTTTGTTTATAAGACTTGAAATTTGGCTGAAATTTTGATTCAAATGTCAAAATTTAATTACTGCCCAAACTGCAAATCTGCAGATAAAACCCCTTATTTTGTTAGAGAGACTCTAAATTTCCTTGCACTTGATTGTTGATGTGTTACAACAGTGTTATTAGGTGTTATAACAAAATCTAATAGTGTATCTTTTGAAGTTTACGGGTTGTAAATTTATAGTTTGGATAATTAATGACTACTTTCCTTGTGTTTCTGTTCCACATTTAGCTTCTTCCCATCGAGCGTGCAGCCAAGAAAGAGAAAAAACTGAAGGAAACTATGGGTATAGGGAGTGATGATGATGACGATGATGAGGAGGAGGAAGATGAAGATGATGATGATGAGGAGGACAAAAAATCAGATGCTGACATGGACGAGGAAGACACATTACAAACCAACATAGATGAAATGGATCAATTTAGGCTACCAGGGAAAGAGGAATCTGAGAAGGAAGGTCAGTGTCTTACACTGTTTTCCTCCTTTTTAAAGCAGCAGATGTGACTGTTTTGCATGAAATCTAAATAATTTCCTGCATTTTCAGGTGTCTTGCCTCTAGACCTGAAGACAATCCATCAGAGAATAAAGGACAACATTGACGTCCTCTGTAATTTCTCAACAAAAAGGGAGGAAGGCAAAGAGAGAGCAGAGTACATCTCTCTCCTGAAGAAGGATCTCTGTACTTATTACAGTTACAACAACTTCCTCATTGAGAAATTAATAGACCTCTTCCCTCTGTCAGAGGTGGGTGATTTCATTTATTTATTTTTACCCTGTTCTATCAAATAATGAATTATATTCTACTCTATTCTACTCTGTAATAGTTTGAACATGTGGCTGTTGTCAGGACTTGATTGAGATTGTGTGTTGAGGTAAATGACTAAAAAATGTTCAAAGTTATGAATCTGTTTTTTTCTTTCTTGGTTACAGCTGGTGGATTTCCTCGAGGCCAATGAAATTCAGAGGCCTGTCACTATTCGGACCAACACGCTGAAAACGAGGAGGCGGGACCTTGCCCAGGTAACTGCTCAGAGAAGGAGAGATGGATTAAATGTCAAAAATCAAAATAAGTCAATGCGCTTTTGTTTACCAGATTTAATGACACTATATATCAAGGAAATTACATCAAAGCATTAAAATATTAGTTCAATAATTTCATTCAGCAGAACAAAACCTATACTGAGTGGCATTTTCATCAAAAAAAGTGTCCGGGCACGTGGTTAGAGCTAGGTATTGGTTTTTGTTTGTATTGTACCGATTGCTGATACAAATAATTAAATAGTTTTCTGCTTCTTGTGATGCTCATCATGTGAATGGAGGCATTCCTGAAATAATCCTCCTGCATTCTATGCATTCATTTTTATCAGACTTTTAAACGTTTTAGTAGCGTCAGGCGTGCCGTGCTTGACTTCACCTCATCACCTGTACGGGCTGAAGCTGTTGTGGTCGTGGGCCAATCACACATTGCACCGAAACAAAGTACACTTGCAGTGATTGGCTGTGAGCAAAACCATAAAAATAGGAACAAATGCAGGTATTGTCAGACTGGACAACTTTTTTTTTTACTTTTTAGTTCAACAAGTGTACCTTAAAACAGCACCAATATGTAAACATACAATCATCAGATTCATAAATATTTAATAATTGTTCACGTTACAGATGCTAGTTACAAGAGTAGAAAAGGTATATTGCATAATGCAATTAGAAGAGAAAATATAAAAAATATAACAAGATGGATAAAAATCATAAGAGTACACTGAGTGTGCTCATGTTCCTTATCCCTTCCCTCCACCCCCATACACCCAAGTGAAACAAAACAGACAAGCAAAAGAGCAAATAAAAGAGAAAAAAAACAACAACAAAAAAGTATACTTAGAATTGCACAAAACAGAACAAAAAAATGTGGTGACAGAATTAATGGTAATTGTAACTTAATAGTCCAAAATGTCCATCATTGATATCTTCTTGAAAAGTAAGAAAATAGTGGGGACCAGCATTCTTGAAATTGAAGGAACTGGATAAGGATTTGTGATAATTGGTCCAGGAACAGATGAAGATTTTTTGATACTACTTGGTACTGGATTATTTTAGTTGCTTTGGATCTTAACGGCACTGATACCCGCCCTAGTCAGATATTTGAAGACCTGTCATGCAACTGGGCTGATGAATGTTGAAAGTTTGGCTTTAGTTCTGATTACATCATTAAACCAGAAACCACCACTGAACACAAAGAGTGACCTGACCAGTTTTGTCTGGTGTTAAATGCTGCTTTCATACGTTGAACTCAGTGGTCTGTGTTTCTCCTTGTTTAGGCCTTGATCAACAGAGGAGTGAACCTGGATCCACTGGGGAAATGGTCTAAAGTTGGTTTGGTCATCTACGACTCCTCAGTGCCGATAGGTGAGTTTCACCACATTCAGCTATTTAAGTCGCTCTGTTAAGGATCTTTGAGGACAACTGTAGCCACACGAACAAACTTTAACTGCAATTCTTTCTGTATTATAAAACAGGTGCAACCCCAGAGTATCTTTCTGGTCAGTACATGCTGCAGGGAGCCTCCAGTTTTCTGCCGGTCATGGCGCTCTCTCCACAGGAGGGAGAGCTGGTGTTGGATATGAGCTCAGCTCCAGGAGGCAAGACCACCTATATAGGTAAGATGTGCTGCAGGCATCTTTGTGTAATTTACATTTCCACTAATTTAGACTAGGGCTGCAGTTAACCTTTATATATGAAATGTTCAAAAATTGTGAAAATGGCCATTATAATTAGCCCAACGTGACTTATTTAATTTCCAGTCAACAGTCGAAAACCCAAAGATATTTGGTTTAATATCATATATGAAAAAGATGAGCATCATTATTGCATTTGAGTGAATGTTGGCATTTTTTGCATGTATATGGGGAAAAACTTTTCTCACATGCAAAATAAATCTATTAAATAATATATGTGAACGTTTCACCTTTAGCTCAGCTGATGAGGAACACAGGTGTGATCGTGGCTAATGACGCCAACGCCGAGAGACTGAAGAGTGTGGTGGGCAACATCCACCGTCTGGGGGTCACCAACACTGTCGTCTGCAACTACGACGGAAGGCAGTTCCCGAAGGTAACACTCATACCTGCGTAGAAAAACAATAACTCTGTGGTTTACATTTACTCTATAGAACTTGACTTGTTGAAAATGTTGCCTGCAGGTGATGGGTGGGTTTGACAGAGTTCTGCTCGATGCTCCGTGCTCAGGCACAGGAGTCATCGCTAAAGATCCAGGTGTGAAGACCAGTAAGGTAAAACAACATTCACTGTTTGCATCTACACACTTCTATAGATACACACTTTTGGTTTTAAATAGTGTTTAAGATTTTTTTCCCTATTTCCTGACAGGATGACGCAGACATCCATCGCAATGCACACTTGCAGAAAGAACTGATTCTGTCTGCCATCGACTCCATCAACGCTGAGTCCCCTACAGGAGGATATCTGGTCTACTGTACATGTTCAATAATGGTATGTATTATCTTATTTTTATTTTATTTTTTATATGATAGCGACAGAGCACATTTCTGAACACCAGTGTAAAATATAAGATGTTAACGTGCTGGATTTTAGTAAGAATGCTAATTTACATCCACAGTCCCCAGACAGGAAAGAGAAACAGAAGCATGACAAGTGATAATGTACAAATGCTAAGATATAATACACAAGAAGAGAAACAATGTTTACAAAGGTTTGTATCCTAACTATTTAGCTGAAAGCCCTGGGTATTGATCAAAATGTATTCCACCAGGTGGAGGAGAATGAGTGGGTGGTGGACTACGCTCTAAAGAAGAGGAACGTCAAATTGGTTCCCACAGGACTCGACTTTGGAAAGGAGGGCTTCACCAGGTAAATCAGATAACCAATGCATGTTTTCACTAAGTGGCTGAGGTATTGAAAGGCTCTGATCTTCAACCCTAAATGTGTTTTTCCTGTTCTTTTAGGTTCAAAGAACGTAGATTCCATCCTTCTCTGCGACTGTCTCGGCGCTTTTACCCTCATTCCCACAACATGGACGGGTTTTTTGTGGCCAAGCTGAAGAAATTCTCCAACGTTATTCCAACGGCACCAGCAGGAAAAGGTAATGCTTGCTCCTATGAGAACATGCCAACTTTCATCATGATTTTTCCTTTTTTCCTGTTTAACACCATCTCATCCTCCGTGTTTGTTATTTAGAAGAAGAAAGTGCAGATGCTCCTGAGGCCACAGTTGTTACAGACGCTCCTGAAGAGAAACCGTCCAAAAGTGACAAGACAAAGAAGACCGCCCCCGGCAAGGCAGGCGGCGTCAAGGAGACAACCCAAGCCAATGGAACAGCAGCCAAGAAAACGGCAAACGCCAAGCCAAAAGGCAAAAAGGACTCGCCTGCTGGACCAAAAAAGGCAAAGATCGCCAAGATGGATGGAGAGACTGTGAAAGGGGCAAAGGTCAAGAAGCCCTCAGGGAAGACATCTGATGAAACCAAAGCATCAAAGTCTGAGAAAAAGGAAGGGAGCAGATTTGAGAAAAAACAAGGCAAAAAGATAAAAATGCCTGGCAAAGAGAAAAAGAACAGAATGGGAAAGAATAAGTTCAAAAAGTTGAAGCATATGTTGGGAAAACAAGACGCAGAGTGACGGTGTGTACAGTGTGATAAAGTCTGAGAGCTTCTTTATGGACCCAGATCACCTCCCTTCAGATAACGAGTATTCAGATCGGCGTGCTCTGCTGTTATTTCAGAGCAGTAATACTGTAGGTGTCAGTCAGATGTGATTGTGATGCTCGTGTACAAATGAAATGGACTGTTCGACGATGCTTTCCCTCTAGTTGGGTCCTCCCTTTTTTATTTGTGTTACAGAATATTCATTATGTTTGTCTGTTGATTTAATTGCAGAGTGGGTCAACTTCTGTAAATCTGTGAAACATAATAAATCTTTTAAGATATTTTTCTCATCACTTGTTTGATTCATCATTCATCAGAAGTTTTACCCATGAACACTTAGATCATAGGTTCTCAAAGTGTTGTCCGCGGCCCTCAGAAGCATTTTGTGCAGCTACCAAACATGACATGAAATGCATGCGTTATATTTTAATGATCTGCAGTCCATTTCAACACTTTAACATTCAATAGCCTACATTTAATACACTACTCAGCTATTGCATCAAACTGAACCCCTGACGAGCGTCTGCCCGGTTAGGAGTGACAATTTGTAGAGAACTGCTAGTTGCACAGAAACTAGTGTCTAAAGTTAGCGATTTATGTTGACAACCCTGTGGTTGAAAACATGGAAGTGATATGGAAAAGGAACCACTGGAAAAACAGGTGAATTCGGCACCTTCAACAAGCTGATGGGTTTTTCCTGTGCAGCTCTCAAATCATATTCCATCTCCCTAAACTTGTACACAGTCATTAGAGGGCTAGTCCAACCAAAAAAAGAAAATTCAATCATTATCTACTCACCCTCATGCCAATTGTAGTTTGGTTTTTGTTAGTTTGCAAAACACTGCTGGAGTTTCGCAGGAAAACAGTGCTGCAGAATCTCCCAAACAATGTAAATGGTGTGATTGGTGACTAGTTCTCAAATGTTAAAAACAACAGGAAAAAAAAAAGACATAAAATGCCTCCATACTGCTGGTCTGGCATAATCCCAGTCTCTAAAAGTCCCGACACACTGTTGGCACACTGTCACACCACACACACCCAGTTCAGATGGTGTGCATGTGCACATGAAAGTGGCTCCAAGCTAAAGATCTACAGTTAAGATTCAGGCTAGAAACATGGCGCAAATAGCATTTCTTGGCATGTTGGGCCTTTAGGAGACTTGGATTACACCAGACGAGCTGTATGGAGGAATTTTATGTTTTAATTCTGTTGTTTGTTTTTTTTTACATTTGAAAACTGGTCACCATTAATTTCCATTGTTTGGGAGATTCTGCAAAGCCATTTTCCTGTGAACCTCCAGCAGTGTTTTGCGGACTAAAAAACTAAACTGGACCTTTGTTCGACATGAGGGTGAGTAGATAATGACTGGATTTTCATTTTTGGGTGAAGTATCTCTGAAGAATCTCTGACCTACATCATAGATCATCAAGATAGCTTTGAAAAACACAATAAAGAATCTGTCTTTCACTCGATCATCTCTAATTGTATTATAAACTTCTACAAATGTATTTTGTTCTGTTTAGTTTAAGATGTCATAATTCCTAGTCTCTATATGTTGTAATTGATATGTATGTAATTGATATTTGCTATACAATTAAAGGGACAATTCACCCAAAATCTAAAATACATAGTTTTCCTCTGACCTGAACTGCTACTAGACTTGTAGTTCTCGAGACCGGTCTTGGTCTCAAGACTGGTCTCAAGACCACTTTTTTGTGGTCTTGGTCTTGTCACGGCCTCGACAGTCTTTGGTCTCGGTCTTGTCTCGGTCTCGGGTCTCTCGGTCTCGCAATGTCTCGGACTGGCCGAGTGGTCTCGAAGGGATTTGTACAATTTGAAGTACAGTTTTTTATTTGTATTTTGCATTTGATTTAATGCATTTTTTGGTGCACCTGCATGTGTGTCTATGTATTTAATTACAGTATTGTGCTTATAATGGCCTTGTTTGAATAAATATATGGCATCATTGGCCTTTGAATAATATTTGCATATCGTTGTGATTGATTAAGCATTAGGCCTATGCCATTTCAGTGATGCTGATATTATACAGTGTAATTTGGCTACTATAATGGTAAATAATGCAATTTCAAGTTGATAATTGTGTGTATCTTTAATATTTAAAATTCACGTTTCATCTACAAATTAAGTACAATTTAAATCAGTGACATATTTACCATTCATTAGACTTTTTTTGAGGTGCAGGGTGGTGTTGGAGGCTTGTTATTTTGTTAGATGACTTTGGGACTAGTTAATAGTCATGTCAGTCCTTAATAGCACACTAAGCAGCTGAACCCAGTATGGTGCTTATGTTCTACAACTCATGCAAGATGACAAAAAACTAGTGTTTTTTTTTTGTCTCGGTCTCGGTCTTGAGCTGAACTAGTCTTGGTCTTGACTTGGTCTGTCTTGGTCTTGGTTTTGGTCTTGTCTTGGTCTTGATACTCTCTGGTCTTGGTAGTGTCTTGGTCTCGGTTTAGGCGGTCTTGACTACAAGTCTAACTGCTACCTGGAGAAATTGGCCATTAGGTACTAACTACTTCCATAATTACTTTATCTCCATGGTATAAGAAAATAGTTTCTACATGAACTGCTCACAATAAGTCCTCTGGATTATCTTGAGCAACCAGGCCATGATTTCTGGAAAGAGACATTGCTGTTGAGTTTTTCAAATGTATTATTTCTTCAAAACTCTGCAACTCACATCAAAATATTGGAGATTGATTAAAAAGCACTACAAGCCAGAGGACAAATGTGTATTTTTGATTCTGGGGTGAACATTTATGAATTTTTTACTTGAAGAATACCCACCAGTTTGGATGCGAGTTTGTCCTGGGAAGTCTTCAGTACTGCTAAAGGGGGTGCGGAAACAACCAATCAGATAGCTCCATTTCGGGACCGGAAGCTGTGTTGTTTACATTTTCTAAGATGGCGGCGGGGATGTATTTGGAGCATTATTTGGACAGTAAGCTGTTTAATATGCGTTAAACGTACTGGAAAACGTTTAAACCTGCCTAGCTTGTTTTTTTTTTACTTTGTCTTCCTTTGTGAAACGTAGCTCAATGCTAACCCGCGTGCGGAACGGCCTGTTTTAAACGTTTCCCCCCTGCGGTCAGCGGGTTTGGGCTCCGTCTATTTACTGGGATGTCACATCCCTTCCTAGCGGAGAGAAGAGCTGGTTGAGATTGTAACGTTACAGTACACCAATACAGCGGACAACTACTTTGAATTCGTTTAACAAAACAAATTAAATTGTCTTTGTGCCCCCCTTTGCTGTTCACAACAATACTCGTGCATGCTAGCTCACACGGTAGCCGTAGCATCACCCAGCGCACATGATTCAGCTAGCTCTCCTGCTCGCGTAAACGTGACCGTTTTATGATGATGTGATTGAACGTGTGATTAAACTGTTTGTTGTCTCCCCCCCCTCCAACACACACCAGGCATAGAAAACTTGCCCTTCGAGTTGCAGAGAAACTTCAATTTGATGAGGGAGCTAGATCAACGCACGGAGGGTGAGAACAATGAACGGTGTGGAGGTTGATGTGAAAACGCCTGTCGTCTGCCAGTCTGCATGTAGTGGAATAGAGCCTGTGAAAGCACACTTATAACTGCTCTTTACCCCCAAAAGGGACCCTGGGAAATGTCTAGGGGGTTCCAAGATGGTTAAAGGAATAAGAATGGGGAATCAATTGTTATTAAAAATTACATATGTTTTTTGTTTGTTTGTTTTTGTTTTAGATAAGGGAAGCAACCAATAAAAAAAGTGTCTGAGTTGAATTTTAGTAATATAAAGGAGAGCATCAGCAAACTCTTGTTTCTTTATTTTCCTCCCACATAAATTATATTCATCCAGCTTAGGTTAATTCCATGTTTTTCCCTGGTCATTCACCCTGATACTTTACCCGGCAACTAGTGGTGTAATGACACGTAGTTGATCTGAATGGATCCCCCCCCCCACGTTTGGCACACATCATGGATTAATTGCAAAATTTACTGGTGCTGTCCCTAAATATCAAACCAGTGTTAAAGTGAAAAGATAGACAAGACAGATGCGTGCTGTGCTTTACTCTAATACACAATGATTGAGTTAGGGAAGAAAGACTGATTTAAAAATTGTCGCTTTCATCTCTGTTTAGCGAAATGTATGCTATGATTTCTGGCATTTTCAGTGGTATAAAAGGGAAACTTGGCATGCTTGCCATCATAGAAATAGATCAAAAGATTGTGATGTTCATTGCAGCTTCGGTTGTATCTGCTGCCTTCCCTTCATCACTGCTGTTCTTGCTCACTGGAGCAGCTCCAGTCTCTTTGCCTGTCTTTTGTACAGTAGCCTTCAATATCGATAGGCTATTACTTGTGACGTGTAACTAATGTTGTGGGCAGGACATTGAATAGGATGACAGAGTGGTGACTACAGAGCCAAAGTATGTTTAAAATAATTAAACCTACTTTTTTTTGGCTGATTGGAAAATGATCTCATCTGTGACTCAAAACCATATGATCTAAACTGTGAGTTTTGTGATCTGTGGCACCCTAACATACCACTGAAAATCCTTTAAATAAAGCAATCAAGACTATATAATCATTTTTTGATTTAACTGCTACAAACAGAAGTCATAATCTTAAAAGTTTGGGAACCGCTGATGTACAATAATAGTAATAATTGACTTTTGTCAGTTCTGTGTAATAAGTCGTGAGTGATGTTTAAATTCACCAAAAATTCTAGTTGCTATCTTAGCTATTTATTGCTCAATCTGAACTGTTTACAGGCATTAAAAATGTTCATGCATGTGAAAGAAGAAAACAGACACGTGATGTTTAACTGTTGTCATTGTAATTATTGTCTGCATATATATTGAATCATTAATTACACACAGTACAGTTTTATTTTTTTGTTTAATGTTTGGTAACACTGACCTAACAGTTACAATGCTGTTTCAGAAAATTGACCCTCTGTCTGTCTTTTAGATCTTAAAGGACAGATAGACTCTCTGGCTAAAGAGTACACAGCCAACGCCAGGACTCTTTCCTCTGAGCAAAAGCTGTCCATACTCAGGCAGATTCAGCAGTCTTACAGTAAATGCAAGGAGTTTGGAGATGATAAGGTGCAACTGGCAATGCAGACCTATGAGATGGTTGGTATCTTTAAAATAAACAGTGTTTTAAATACATCTGCAGGTAGTATGTTTACTACTACATGCACTGTGCACAGGAAATGCACACCACAGTCAGTCTGCTGAAGTTCTGTTATTTGCAGGTCGACAAACACATCAGACGTCTTGACACAGACCTGGCTCGGTTTGAGGCTGACTTGAAGGAAAAGCAGATCGAGAGCACAGACTATGATTCCACCTCCAGTAAGGGAAAGAAAGGTGTGTATGTGTGTTGTATTATCTTAATTATATTTTCATGTTTTGCACAGAGGACTGTCAGGGCAGCCGAAACCAAACTCAGTGGAATACTTAAGTGGTTGTATAATTCCAGGTGACTCCAGACAGAAGGAAAAGAAGACGGCTAAAACAAGGTCTAAAGTGAAGAGTTCAGATGAAGATGGCAGTCCCAAGAGTGCACAGAAGAAAGTGAAACTCCTTCAGCCGTATGTCGTTTACCTTTCGTTTTTCAAGTGAATCATTTTTAGTTTTTTTTATGATCACAATTTCGTTCACTTTGATTCTCATTTCCAATACTTTTCCCTCATCATCAGTGGGGAATTCAACAGCCCTTCCACCAACTTTGGGAATGTGCATCCATCTGATGTGCTGGACATGCCAGTGGACCCCAACGAACCCACCTACTGTCTGTGCCATCAGGTCTCTTACGGCGAGATGATCGGCTGTGACAACACTGATGTGAGTTTTGTTTTATGGTCTCCTTTCAGTCTCAGTCAGAGCTCGTGTGAAGTGATGTTGGGGTGGAACTTAATACTGTGAGGGGTGTGATTTGGGAATTTAAAAGTAGGTGGAATGAACGCTACAGAAAGTTCTCTGATATTTCTCTTTGCTTTATTTTTGTAGATAAATAATGTTTTACATCAGTTGCACTTTGAGAGGAGGTGGAGGAGGATGTAGGAGAAACTTTTATCTGTGTGCATTTGGGTCTCTGGTAGAGGAGACAGTTGTTGTTTGTGTTGGTGATGTTGTGAAAAATACCGTAAAATAAAGGAGTAGCAATAAACCAAATAAAGACTGAAAAGAGGAGGACAGTGGCAAGAGCTCATGTATACTGTTCTTTGCAAATCAAAGTCCAGAAGCCAGGAAGTGTGTACAGTTTATAATAAAAGACAAATGACTATTCTGTAGTAAAGACAGTAATTATAGACAATTGTTATTTATCAGGGTTCAGTGCAAGTATGCATGTACTTGCCTGAAGTCTTGCCCTATACAAATTGATTTATTTATTAGTGGTTATCAAGTAAAAATGAACTAGTATCACTAACTCTTAAGCATCACTTTTTGAAACATGATAAGCTGTGGTAATCAGTTTTGTGATTACCTGACTTACCTCAGTGTTCATGTTTAGTACATGCACCAGCAGGGCCCTGGAGATGCTGTCTCGTGAGATGCTGTATGCTCTTGTTGTGGCACTTCGGGGATGTTTTTGGGAAACTTGAAAGAAATGCCCCATTTTATCTGCCTTGCTCTCAAACTTGCATTAAACTGTGCAATATATAATTTCGCCCACATCCTCTAACGCCGCCCAACTAAACTCCTGTTTCCAAGATAATTTACATGCTCAGTAGCAAGATGATAAAAACTAATGTGATTTTAAAAAAAAAAAAGTTTTAGAATAGAATTTCTTGATTGTGCTTCAGCTCATAACCCTTGTTTTTACCCTGTGCCATTTTCTTGCAAGTGCTGAAAAGTACTGTGTATCTGCAGTTCTCGACAGAGATGAGAAGGAAGCGAAAATGGCTCACTCCTAAGCTACTTTCATGCATTTAATTCTTTTTTCCACTTGCCCAATACAGCAAGTGAGTTGCTAGATTTTCCAGCCCGACATGCCGTTTTACTTGGTCTGTGCAAGTGGGCACTACTTACTATTGAGTCATATTTATTTCTTATAGTGATCATTGTCATACCAAGTCTTCACTTGCACTTTTACAAACTAGAGGGTGTTTATGGTTTTCTATTAAGTTTTATACGTTATGAATTCTGTAGCTGTTCTTCTTACTGCTGCTTTGCCTTAAAGGGATAATTCACCCAAAAATGAAAATTCAGTCATTATCCCCTCACCCTCATTTCAAATGAAGGTCAGGTTTAGTTTTTTTAGTCCACAAAACACTGCTGGAGTTTCACAGGTAAACAGCGCTGCAGAATCTCTCAAACAATGGAAGTGAATGGTGACCAGTTTTCAAACGTAAAAAAAAACAAGAAACTATAAGCCTAAACCGCCTCCATACTGGTGTCCATCTGGTGTAATCCAAGTTTCCTAAAGCCCTAACATGCCAAGTTGACTAAAAACAAAAATATTTACGCCACGTTTTTAGACTAAATCTTCACTTCCTTCGCTTGGAGCCACGTTCACAGGCACATGCACACTGTCTGAACTGGGAGTGTGTGTTGTGACAATGTGCAAATGTCATGTCAGAACTTTAGGAGACTTGGATTACATCAGACCAGCAGTATGGAGGCATTTTACGTTTTTATTCAGATGTTTTATTCTGCAACACTGTTTTCCTGTGAAACTCCAGCAGTGTTTCGTGGATTAAGAGACTAAACCTGGCGGACGTTTGGCTCAGTGGGTGGAGCGTCCGACCCATGCATGGAGGCTGTCGGTCCTCTGCAGTGGCCGCTGGTTCGACTCCCGCCTTCGGCACTTTGCTGCGTGTCATCCCCTCTCTCTCTGCCCCGTTTCCTGTCTGGTCTCTGGCTGTCCTGTCTAATAAAGGCAAAAATGCCAAAAAAAATAACTTAAAAAAAAAAAAAAGAGACTAAACCTGAACTTCAAACGGTATGAGGGAGAATAGATGACTGAATTTTCATTTTTGGATGAGCTACCCCTTTAACTCCATAATAAATGAAATTTTCTTAACGGTCCCAAGAGAAAGATCCATCAGCAACATAATGCCATGTTACAAGAAGAGAGAGGTAGAATTTAGGTTTAAATATGTCCAAAAATCTCCCTTTTGTGACAGTTCACATATTAAAAAAAAAGTAAATACAAAACAATACATCTAAGAACACAAAAGAACACAGAAAATATTTCTATTAATTTTCTGGGACCTTTAAGGTAATGGCCTGTCCTAACAAATCATGATTTTATGTGTTTGTTTATTTAAATCACAATAATATTAAATCCCAGTCAAGTATTACAAAGGTCAACATCAATGTTGTTTTATGGCACAAGCCTGAAATTGAAAAGATTAGATAAGAATCATGATAAAAATACAAGTTTTCATAATGTTTTGTAACAGTAATCAGTTATTGTTCCTAGAGTATATGTGTAGCCTCTCCCTTAGAGACGTTTCCTAAATGCTAACAACAAATTAAGAGGTTAAGGGCAGTCTCCTCCTGTGTGGAAAAGGTCACAGATGACAGCGAGTAGTTAATTAGCAGACGCCACTCTGCTCATACTGCACGGGATGATTGTCCTTGAAAAGACTGATTTTGTTTTTGATCTTGCCTTCTGAACAGTTTTGTCTGGACTAAGTGCTTCATTTGCTGGAATCCTTACACACTATACACATGATTGTTTTTTTCACTTCACTCCAGTGCTCCATTGAGTGGTTCCATTTTGCATGCGTGGGCCTGACAACCAAACCAAGAGGCAAATGGTAAGAAACTGCAATGGATCCTGTAATGTACAATCCTATTTTTGATGTTTGCAATCAAAGTGTGAATTGTAACTCATTCAGGTCAGCCAGCTAAATGTTTTGTGCGTGTCTTTGCATGCAGGTATTGTCCACGGTGCTCTCAAGACAGGAAGAGAAAATAAACACACCTGGTTGTCCTGGAACAAAATGTGGACACTGATCAGATGGAAAATGAGAAGAATATTTCTTCATTAGTTACTAGGATTTTTTTTGTTTGTTTCTCATCTTCCTTAACATTTGGTGCTTTTTTCCTTTTGGTTTACGTAATTTGCCTTGGTTTGATGCAGTGTGTGTGAAGGAGCCAAGTGGTTACAAAAGTATTTAAATATTGATTTTTTTAAACGGTTAACAATATTTTTTTGTTTTGTTTCTTTAGTTACCTTTGGTGCTCTTGTTGTGACTTCTTTTTTTACATTTTGTTTTACGAGTGAGTAATAAACACTACAACTGCCCCTAATGGTTTAAACAGTTCCGAGCTGTCACGATACTTTATACTGTATTCACATGTACAACTGCAAAATTGAAGTATTTTCTCTGAAAACAGTTTGGCCATGGATAATTTTTTGCTTTGTTATATAGTTAGTTTCTTGTGCTTAGCCTGGGAACACTAGTTTTATGTTTAAAGCATAGCAAGAGGGCAAAAGAATATGAAGACAAATGCTGCACCCGGACAGTATTAGTCAACTGTGGTAGTGAGTTAAACCATTTCATTTTAACATTTGATTGAATGCTGTATAGAAAGTAAGACATTTCGTGAAAAGTATTGTCATTTCTGTAGCTGAAACATTGGTACTGGGGAGAGGGGGTGCTTGTGTTGTCAATCATTTGAATACAGCTACTACCTCAAAAAAAACCTTGCCTTTGTGGTGCTTTGTGTCTGTTTCTCATTATATTGTGTGATTTTAACCAGATGGTCTGCCGAGGTTGCTCTGTGCTGTAGTGTTCATAGTTCTCCAGTAGATGGTAGTCTCGTGTAAAACTACATTTTTGAAACTCACCAAATCTAATCCAAACTATTTAAAAACGGTTTAGTAAAATGCAGTACAATCAAATATAGCAAAAAAAACAACACCAGAACAACACAGTAGATCACAATAGAAACAATAAAAACCAAACAACAATATAAAAACATAGAACCATTACTATTATACTGATATTGAACATTAAAAATACAAAGATTAGATAGACACAAAATGGACTGTCCACAAATTTCTGCGTGTAAAGTGCATATATCAATCAAATAAAATGTAAAAAGTATAATTAAATTTAAAAAAAAGTTAATCTGCTTAATATGGGGCTACAATACATAGTTCTTTGTACTATGTTTGTGTTGACATTTGTCATGAGGGACAGTCTATCACTACACACATTTAATTCAAGCAAAAATATTAAGGCTTTGGATGGACTTGGAGAATTTTGCTTTAAGTATTACAATTTTACTTATTATTATATTATTATAGTATTTACTTCTTGTTATTTTGGTTATTAACTTTATTTCTGTTCATATTAAATAAAAGAAGATTTGAAGGGGGCGGTTTAACCGTGCGCAAAGAGCCGAGCCCCTCCCTGGTCACTACGGCGCATGTATGTGACGTCAGAGTTTCGCTACTTTTGGCGCGAGGTCCAAACAAATTTGAAAGTCAGGAGTCAAACCGTTTGTCGACGGAGGATCGAGCAGACGACGCTTTTGTCTTCAGAGGTCGATATTGTGGCTAACGGGACTGCAGGCGCTACAGGTGAGCGTAGTGTTTGTTGAACGGAGTTGTTGGATAAGTTTATCTGCTGTCGTTTCTCTTAAATAAGAAAGTTACAGCCAACAAGTTGGGCTGAACTGTTGCGCTAGCCAAGCTAGCATTAGCCGCTAACTGCACCAGCGGCGGCTAATGCTAGTTGTTGTTGGTCTGACTAGAGAGTGCCTCGGATATTTTCCGGCTGCCATCTCCTCCTTTGCACTTCAATTATCAGTAAGCTGCAGTAATTATTTGTTTTATTATAATCTAATCATTGCCCTTATCCTGAAAGAGCACCTGATTTTCATTATTGTTTTACATTTCCAGCACTACTTTTTTGATCCAGTGCAGCACTCACCTTTCTCACCTGTCGCATTAGTTATTCGTTGATGTGGTGGTCAAAGACCCTAAGGTTACAGCTGTTTCTTCGCCAAGTATGGAGCTACAATTCAACGATAGATTGTAGTTTGGTTAGCGCTAGCAACACGTGTCGTTTGATGCTTAATAAGCAGCCAGTTTAGTCAAAGTTGCAAGTGATCAAATCAAAATGTGTGTTTGTTTGTCTTGATGCAGGCATGTCGTGGGACTTTTTTGTGCCTGTGTGCGTGGGTGACCTGGTGAAGACTGGAGGGATCAACCAGTATGTCGTTCAGGATGTGGTGCCTCCAAAACAGCTGCCACCCTATCTCAGTAGTAAGTAATGAACTTGAACAAGTTGTGGAACAGCTCTTTGTCAAACATTTTCATTTGTGCTTGTGTGTTTGTGACTTAACTAAAGCTTCTGCCTGTCTTTAACACAGAATTTAAGGCAGCACTGAGAAGCCAAGGCCCTGTGTGTATACTGGAACACTTTGACACAGGCTACAGTGTGCTACAGTAAGTGATACTCATATTTTGTTCTTGCACCACTTAACGTGAGTATCCAATCACTGTCAATGGTAAATGTAGGCAGTTGAAGCAATATATTTCTTAGTACTTGCTAAATGCTGACCAAGAGAGCAGAGTTCTGCTTGCATTGTGCATGAGCCTCTGGTGCCCACATCCACCTGAGCAAGTATCATCACCACCCAAGCCTATAGCCATTACTTTGTTGTCCAAAACATAGCTTTAGGTGACCAAAATACTCATCTAGCATGCCCCCTGCCTATCCAGAAGCACAGACTAGAAAGCCAACCTGAAATAGCCTGTAGTTCTTCCTGAACACCAACTACATCACTGGATACAGCAGGAGAACTCAACTTTCTAGGTCAATATAGCACACACTGACGAATTAATTTATCAGTTAACTACATTTACCATCAAGACTGATTGGACGTCCACATAAAAAGTGGTAAGTTTTCCCTTAATGAACTGTGAGTACAAAGCTATTTTACTTTTTTAAGGCACTGTAACTCAGTGGAGCTGGCTGTGAAAGAAGATACTCTGGACTTACTAGTGCAAGGTTAGACCTTTTTATGTTTCTATGTTTAAATCAACAAAAATACAAACTTGGTATGCTCGGGTGATCACACATTGTCTGGATTTTTTACTTTTTCAGTGGTTAGTGGCCTGGCTGCTTCTCTGCCTGCGCTTCTTGTCTCCACCTCCATCTCAGCTGCAGAACGCAAAGAGAAACTTAATGCAGTTAAAATGAGTGTCTACCTGCTCTGCAAAATCACAGAGACCCTTGAGAGTGATTCCCATAGACAGAGTATCATCACGGCACCTGGGAAGGTATGGTTAGAAGAGACATAGCTAAGAAATACTTCATTAATGACTGCAATGGTGAATTGTTCTGTTTATCCATTTTAAAATGCCCGTTGATGATATTGAGGCAAGTTTTGTGATCCAATCAGACCCAAGAGATTGTGGTTTCTAGCCTGCTGTTAGATGGGTAGTCTTGGTAGTGTGGTGGAGTTTTATTGCACTGCTGTAAGGGTCCATCAACAGTTAACTTGTCACCTTCTACAACCTCTGCCACCCAAAGAGCAATGGGATGGGACAGATAGGAGATGTCAAACAATGTGTGTTTGTTTGTTTGTGTTGTATGAATGTATATGTGTCAGCTGGCAAGAGGCTATAGTCTCAATACAGTTGGTTTGGTGGGTATGAACTATTCTTTGGTAATCTGAGGGCATGTATTAATATTGATTTCAAGGACAAGGAGTCCATTATTTGAGTCATGTATCTATCTTGGCAAATGTATCAGCTGTTGTCTGTCTTGCACAGGGTGGTAAAAAGGGCAAAGCTGGTGGAGAGGGACTATTGCAGTGGGATTCTGAGAGGGAGAAGGTGCTGCAGGCCCTCGTCCAACTGCTCCAGCTGGATATCCGTTCCCTCTGGAACCTCTCCCTGGTGGAGGAAGAGTTCATCAGGTACTCTGCTGACGGAGAGCTTTGGGCAAGAGGACAGTACCAGGCTTAGCTGTCTTAATTCGTTTAATTGGTGTAATTTCCCACGTTCTTCTCCAGATCCCTTCCCAGCATTGATAACATTGCAGCCTTAATTGGAACATATCTGAAAATGATCTTTGCTTTTCCATTAATAATGGCACACTTAACCCAATAAAGTTAGATGATCTTGGAGTTCCATTTAATTGCTTAATTTATTGTTTCCATTGTAAACTTCGTCACAGTCCTAAGTTTATATTTTCAGTAGAGAGGATACGCAGTAAATATGCAGCTTTTAGCAAAAGAACAGACAGAAGTTTGTTTTTTGTTTTTTTTTTATTTAGCCCCAAGAACCACCACAAATACGATGTCATAATTCTGCTTAATTTTGCAATGGATACAGAACCTCATGTATAGACTGTAGAATTTGATCTTGGCTTCTAGTTGCTTTTCATGCAGGTCATACTGCAACATGAACAAACTTTTAAGTCTTTGCTCTGTCCCTTTCTTCTTTTAGCTGTGTGACCTGCTGCTGCTACAAACTACTTGAGAACCCAACCATCGGTCACGTAAAGAGCAAACCCACCAGAGATGGTATAATCCACCTGCTGGGGGTGCTCATCAAGAAGTACAATCACCTCCTGGGTTAGTTTGTCATATCCTGAATGTTTGAGCACGTTTTATAACTGAAAGAGCATATCAATCCCGTCAGTTTGAAGAACGTTCTGTATAAAGAGCAAAACATTACAGGACCTCCTATCAATCAGCATACATAGCTGATTTGGTGTTGCAGTATCATTTTGATTTTAGTGTATACTCTCTCTACACTCTTACAGGTGCAAGTGTAAAGGTGATCCAGTTGCTGCAGCACTTCGAGCAGTTGTCATCTGTCTTTGCCCAGGCCGTGTCTGTGTGGAGTACAGAGTATGGAGTCAGGGCGATCATAGGAGAAGTAATAAGGTCAGTATGCATAATTGGTGTGCATATTAAGTTTCCAACAAGCAGTCCTCATTGAAATTCTGTTGGCTGACCGTGCTTGAGAGTTCATGCCTTGTTATTTTTCTCATTCTTCCAGGGAAATTGGTCAGAAGTCAAGCGAGGAGCTGGCTAGAGAGGGGTCAGGAGTCAAAGCTTTTGCTTCCTTCCTATCGGAACTTGGCACCCTGGTGCCTGAATTAATGATCCCCAACATCAGTGTGCTCATCACACACCTGGAAGGGGAGGTACTGCACACTTGAACATGTTCATCCTGCCAACATTATTATTATTATTATTATTATTATTATTATTATTCATTAATATTATTGTAATTATTCAAATGCTGGGGTATTGATCTGGCATAAAAGTTAATGTGACAGTGAAACCTGCAGAAACTGTGGCATTGCTTAGTAATACTGTACCACATTTTTAGTAATCGTAGCCTGTTTCTTAGCACAAACAAGTAAATACAGCAGGGGTTGGTTGGAAAGGGGAGTGATGTTAGAAGAAAACATTAGGGGAAAAGTGTGAGTTTGTTCATTAATTTAGTATATAATGGAGACATCATTTCCGATGGAAAAATCGTGAGTGGTGGCAGAATAATGAAAGTGAATCAATCTAAACACAGATGGTGTCCTGTAGCCATTACACCGGGCAATCAACATTTACTTCATAATGATGACTTAAAGCAAAAAAAGTTGTGTATTTCCACTTCAGTGACTCATCATTATGCTGGCCTTTGTGCGAGGGCTGCTCATGCAAAGAAATAAATCCCTATGAGAGCACAAACTGCTTGATTAAACTGGTAGATTTCCATTCCCCACAAATCAGTGCGCTATGTGCCCTTCAGGACTTTCTGTGTCGAGGTTTATAGTTTTGCTTGTCTGAGTGGGACTGAACTCTTGGATTCATAAATTTCATTTACTGCTGTTAGGGTCCTGTCGTTACCCTGGGTTGTGATTGACTTTTGCAGTAATGTCCACGCATTAAAAACAATGACACAAAAGAGAAGCACAAGAAGCAAAGTTCCTTTTGCTTTTTATTGTGCACTTTTTCTGTGATAAGAGTGCTACAAAGTTTTCTGCTTCACAGGGTAACAGAGCACAAGTTTCACACAAAACACAAAACTTCACAGTATCCAGTAAAACCTAAGATAGTCTTTCAAGTGCAAGTTTGCATTTACTATGAAGTGACTCAAGAAACTTGAAGAGCAAAAAGTGCTGTTGTATGAATTTCTGATACTTTATTCAGTCAAAAAGTGCTGTTGTTCCACTATAAGTTGTCACTTATTCCTGCAAGTTTTGCAGTGACAATGCCGTAAGGCATCACTCCTCACATAGGCCCTGATAAGTGTTGTCTTAACCAAAATGTGAGACATTATTGACACAAAGGATTGGAAGGAGAAGCACAAACTCCATGAGAAAAGCCCCTTCCACACACAGCTTGAGCACATTTTGCCCTGTGATGAGACCAAGGCGAATACGAGCGCACTGAATGAGAGTTGGGTTCTTCTTGCCTTGACTGGCAGGTAATCTTGGCAGTGCAGGGGAGGATTCTTGCATTGCTGTAAGGGCCTGCCTACAGTGACCTAGCTCAACCCAAATTATTCTTCTACAGTCACAGCAGAGTAATTGTTGGGAAGAAGCTGATAGTGTGTTGTGTGTTTGTGTGTATGTGTGTGTAAGACAAGGAGTTCACCCAGCTCTCTTTGTTGTTCAGTAGCAATGAGTTGCCTCTTTGGTAATCTGAGGGCAGATTTTAGAAATTCATCTGGTCACAAAATAATGTGTACTAGGGGTCTACCGACATCGTTTTTTCAGGGCCAATTCCAATTATCAGTTATAAAGGAAACTGATAATTGATATTGGGAACTGATATGCATTGGCAGTGAAAATGAAATCTTTGTATCAAAATTTAGAATGGCACAAACTCCAGTACAAAACTTAGATGAAATGCTTTTAAGCATATGTTTAATTAAAATAGAACTTTTCAAAATTATCTTAAGGTAAAGCAGCATTTTGTAAAGTTATCAGAAAATTTTAATGAATAAATGTACAACATAGCTTCCTGAAGTTTTGTAAAGAAAATAAAGTAAAAATAAGTACAGCTAGTAAAACTTACATTTGTACTGAAATGTCTTTAAAGCATATGTTTCCTCTAACAAATAATGCTCAGAGCTGCCAGCAGCATTTCTTAAAATGTTAAACAGCAGCCTTCAGTGTTGATAGGCGATTTCTCGTGACATGTTACCAATCAGATAGTGTTGTGTGCAGGTTATTTAGGGCGACCACAGAATGGTGACTGCAGACAGAGAAACAGCTGTTTCAGAGCCAAAGTAGCATGTTTTTGAAGTATCTTATCAGCAATTGGGTTAAAATACTGATTTTGATCATCAAAAATGCTAAATATTGGATCTGGAAATCATTTGACCACTAGTTTATACTCAAGTTTTCTGTTTTATTTGCTCAAGTAGCTCCAATGCACACATGCAAGTTGTGTCACCCTTGCAAGATTTGCCATTAACTGCCAACTAACATATTATTTTACTGACATAAGAAAAAGATTAGATGCAGATTTATTTTCTATTTCCCACTTTTTTCCAGAGCCACACAATGCGTGTCGCTGTGTGTGAGGTGCTGGGAGAGATCCTCGTGCGTGTCCTGTGTGGTGACGGCCTAGATGAGTCTGGTAAAGCCGACCGTGATCGCTTCTTTGACACACTGCAGGAACATCTACATGACACACATTCCCACGTCAGGGCCCGTGTGCTGCAGGTCTACACGCGCATCGTCAACAGCAAAGTACGTTTTTACTGACTTTTAATGTACCTGCAACTGCAATTTAACGCCTCCTTTGGTAATAAGAACTATCGATGTGCTTAGGCACTGCCCCTGTGTAGGTACAGTGAGGTGATGGAGCTTGCCGTGGGGCGACTGATGGACAAATCGATAAATGTAGTGAAGAGTGCCATCCAACTGTTGGCAGCCTTCATCGCACACAACCCCTACAGCTGCAAGGTAACTAAAAGCAACATGATTTAGCCGCAAAATGGCACACATTACTTCAGATTTCACAATCTCACTGGCATATGTTGTTGCTTCTTTCAGCTGAGCAGTGCAGATCTGAAGAAGCCATTGGAGAAAGAGACCGCTAAACTCAGAGAGATGAAAGAGAAAGTGGAGGGGAAAGCACCAGGTGAGGAAAAATATGAAGTTATTTTTCTTCATGCTCAGTCACATTTTGCCCCGTGATGAGACCAAGGCGAATACGAGCTCACTGAATCAGAGTTGGGTTATTCTTCTTTGCCTTGACTGGCAGGTAATCTTGGTAGTGTAGGGGAGTCTTCCTGCTCTGCTGTAAGGGCCTGCCTACAGTGATTTGGCTCAGCCCCAAATTATTCCTTTAAAGTCACAGTGGAGTAATCACAGGGATGAAGCTGACAGTGTGTGTGTGTGTGTGTGTGCGTGCGTATGTGCATGCATGTGTGTGTATGTGTGTAAGAGGCGAGGAGTTTACCCAGCTCTCTTTGCGGTTCAGTCAGCCATGAATTGCTTCTTTGGTAATCTGAGGGCCAAGTTCAGAAACTCATTTTGACCGGCAGACCAGGTGTGTCCCCTAAAAAAGTAATCTCAAAATTCACACATGTAACTCTCGGCCTTATAAAGTAGATGGTAAGACTTGGGGTTTTTATTATGGACCAGGCGTTCACTTTCAAGTTTTAAGAGTTGTAAACTGCTCTTAGTCGAATATTGATGTACCGTGTATAGATGAGTTAAACCTGTATATGTGGAAGGGTATCTGTTAGGGTTGTAAATTGTAAGCACTTAGTCATTGGTGACCTTAACTTTCTCCCCCTCTGATTTTAGATTTGCACGTTAACTAAAATCACAATTTATACAAAAGTCTGCATACAAAACTATTGAAAAAGATGCATTTCTTCTTTTAATTTTTAACTACCAACGAACGTATTGTTTTTTAATTATCATCCCTGGTACTCATGGATATGCACTCAAGGAAATGAAGATGGAGGACTGAGCTAGTGCTTTAGTTAGAAATCAGCCTATTCTATCTAAGAAAAACTAATGTCAAAGACCAGGAAAACGTTAACAAAAGATTATCAAATGGTGGCACTTAAGAGCACATCATCACAATCTAGTTTTTTTTTTCTACCATTCTGTCCTGCTGCTAAGTGATTTCTTTTCAAATATTTTTTGTCAGTTCTTCTGAAATTGCCTTTGTAGCTCTGACCTGAGTCATTCTTATTGTTTTTGTTTTTCTCCGTTTCCTCTGCCTCCTGGCAGTGGCCGTGATTAAAGCATCTGAGCTGTGGGCCGCCATGGAGCCCGAGCTGCTCGTCACTGTCAGGACAGAGCTGGAGCCCACAAGTGACGCGGAAAAGGAGCAGCAGGAGAACGAGGAGGAGGACGACAGGGATGTGGAGGAAGACAAGGAGGAGGAAGAAGACGACAGAGCAACAGCAGTCAAGATTGCTCAGTACCTCCGTGTCAACAAGTACAGGTGATGCTAATTCCCAGTGTTGGCCTGGGTAAAAGTTGACTCAAGTGTCACCACTTGAAGAATATTTTTTGCTCTGCACTGCCAATTAAACCAACAATTTGATATGTAGAATTTCTTTTTTTCTTCCTCCTCAACAGGAATGCTGTGCGTCTTTGTATAAGAGCCCACACCTGCTTCCCTGAGTCTGAGATGTTTGCCTCTCTGTCCACTCTCACTCCTGAGACCTTAATGTCCACACTGGCTCTGATTTTCAAAGGTAATGCCCGCACTCAGTTCGTCTGACGCATGTCTATCCAGACATAGTCATCAAAAGTGCTCTCTGACGTGAGTCTTAATGGAAGCAAGATTGAATACATTTAAGATCTGCTTCTTTGTATTTCCTCTTGACTAAAAGATAAAGTGAAATGAATTTTCTTGTGTCAATTCATTAAAACAGACTCCTCTATAATATTTACCCTAATAGGACAGGATATATTTTAGAGTCCAAAGAGAACACTGCATTTCTCAAATAAGCTGTCTCATTCGTAATATATTTCATAACACTAGATGACTGAGTATGACACAACCTCCGCCAACACTGCTTCACTTTTATAGTTATACTTGATACACATGTAGACTTGCTACAAAAAGTTGCAATCATTACATAAAAGAAGTTGGAAACATGTTTCACATCCATTGGTAAACATGAACTGGGACATGTGAGATGCCCCTTTGGATTTTAGCCAGTGTATTATGGCTATTTTGGCATCTAGCAGTTCAGGTGGGGACAAGTGTTCCCAATTACACAATTAGAAATTATTGAGTTGAACATCAATTACCTGTATGTCAGCTTTACTAGTTTAGAGTTTTCTAACAGTCTAAATCTAAAGTGGGTACCTAAATTGTTATAGCACTGAAAATCTAACCCTGAGCCAACTGCATCATGGGGACAAAGCGCTGCTGAAGAACAAATGTAGCAGGAAACAAATGTGTCATTTGTTGATGAATTGAGACTGAATCACCTTGCTGTTGTGCTAAAAACAACTTCAGGGAGAAAACTTGCAGTTGATTTGAATTGCAAGGATATGTAACTGTAATGTTGAAAGATATATATATTTAAACATGGTGGCCCGACTTCTCTGATGTTTCTCCTGTGCTTATTTTATCGTGTTGCTTTGCTAGTGTCTTTGATAAACCAAATACACCCAACCATGACATCTCGCCTCTGGTCAGACTAACTGCTAGTTTTGGATAAGCTCAAGATTAGAGCTGCAACTAAAGATTGTTTTCATTAAGTAAACTGCTCTGCTGATGATTTTCAAGATTAATTTTTAGTCTGTAAAATGACAAAGGCTGGGACCAGCTACTATTTGACATTCTTGCCTGAAAAATGACTGATTAATTGATTATCAAAATAGCTGGCATCTAATTTTCTTTCTGTTCAGTGGCATAGATGATGACATATATAAGTACACACTTTGAAATAACATGAAAAAAAAAAAACATTCAGCATGCTGCTGCCATTAAATTGTACGTACCTATCGCAGGGATTTCCTACCCAGAAGTGATTGGAAATAAATGTTGTGACTGGTGCTGTACATTTAATATACACTGACTCTGTAATACTGACAGACAGCAGAAATGTGACTGGTATGCAAAGAAAATCTGAATTTGATGGCTTATTCCTTAGTGTGCTGTTAATGTTTAATAAAAACACTGCTGCGGCTGCCTTACGCACACTAAAAGCCTTACAGTGAAGAGAAGAGATTTAACTTAATTACAGCCCAGCAGCTGCAGTGTTGAGTAATTGAGCAGCAATTGAAAAATGGTTTATTGCGTGACTTCTTTTATTACTGCTTTTCAATTTCAACTCACTTTCCATTTTACGGTTCTACGTTTTTTTTTGTTTTTTTTTTATTCTTAATTTTTTTTCTTCTCCTCAGGCTCTGATGAGGATGCCTCTGAGCTCAGCCAGAACCTGCCACCAACTCCACAGAAAGAGGGAGAGAAGGAGGGGGAGGATGGGGAGCTAAAGAAGCAGGAGATGTTGGTGCAGTACCTGAGAGACACAGAAACCTTCGCCTTACAAGTGGAAAGAGCAATCTCTGTGATTAACTCCATGCTCTACTGGAAAACCACTTCAGGTAGAAGGCAATATTCACCAGAGTGCAAACATACTTCAACTTGTTCAATACTTTCACACTTGACAACTGAAGTCTTTGCTTCTAGTGGTCCAGGAAGCGGTGCAGTTTTGTGTGACAGTATGCGAGTTCAGCGTCGCCAACTCTGTCAGTGGGGTGAGGAAGATGCTGCCTCTGGTCTGGTCAACTGATGCCGCCATTAAAGATGCTGTGGTTCAGGCCTACAGGCGTCTGTATCTGAACCCTCAGGGAGACACCATCAGGTCTGTAAAACTGCTTCACACATGTATCACAAATATGAATGACCATAACTTATAAAACCAGTGCACGTGTCCATCCCCTCGGTGTATTAGCAATCTAATTCTACATTTATTTTAATAGAAAGTTGGGTGCTCTGATTGATCACCTATCAGTCATTATTGGCCGATACTATAAATGCTGATCAGATGACAAAGTAGCAGAATCTGAAATTAACACCTGCTAAGTTCCAAATGCAGGTAGATTTTCTGTTTGCAGAGTAAATCTGGGAACACTAATGGGCATACTGGCGGGTAAATGTTTGCTCCAAAGTAGTCGTTTAATGAAAAACAATGCTGATTCTCTACCTTGTTTTGGTGTCATTTATGTTGTCTGTGTCTGAAGTCCCTTTTCTGTGTCTGAACACGTTAAATGGATGATCAAAATTTGGTTGCTGCTCTCAGAGATTGAACCACATAATCCTGGTTGAAGCACCTTTACTGAAGTCTGTAAGGCTGCCTGGCTTGCTGGTTAATGTTGGTCACTAAAAGAACATGTCATGAAATTACTTGATTATCTTGAATGTTGCATTATGCGTAATCAAAAATACTGTTAAGTGCCATATTGTGTCAAACCTAAAAACACTTTGGACAGATTTGTTTTTTAAAGTAGCTGTCTCATCATTCATTAGGATGAAAGCCCAGACTCTTGTGGACAGTCTGTCTGAGCTCATGGTGGATGCATCTCTGGGAACAATCCAATGTCTTGAGGAAATAGTGAGTAACTGTTACTACTCTCATATTGATCATCTCTGTGTATGGTGGTCAATTATAGAAACACAGCTATGTAGAATATTGAGGCACGTGTTTTTACCAACCACAAAATGTCAAGTCAAATGTATAGTGTCTCTTTTCTTTACTTGTCTACTGTATTGTGTTGGATTTAAATAAAGCATATGGTGAGTTGTAACATGTTTCTTCAGGTGCAGGAGTTCTTCGGCAGTAGCAGCAATCTCCAGTCCACTGTAGTGCAGGTCTTGTGGGAGAGGTTTACCGGCAAACGAGAAACCTCTGGGTTATACAGGCGAGCTGCAGTGTTACTGCTGGGCATGGCTGCACGGTAAGACCAAAAAACCAATTTGTCCCAAAGAGACAATCCTCTTATGCCATGATGAAGAGAGGGGCCATGTAATTTTACTAAATAAGAGGTTTTAACTTTTCTTTCCTTTGACTGGCTGATAATTTTGGTAAAATATGCTAATCTGCTCTAAAGGAGCAGGCCGAACTGTAACTCAGCCTCACCTACTCTGACAGTGTAGAGTCACATGAGTCATTGGATAAGTGGTCACAGTGTTTATGCCAAGGAAATGTAAAATTCCTTGTCAGTTGTAGAGTACTCAATTTATACCTGGTGTTTTGATCAGTATCAGATTCGTGCCAGCAGCTCGTGTTGATTCACTTTGTCATTCTGTCCATGTTGTGATCTGATCTCATTTGCATGCACTACGCAGTCCAGTAGAGTATGTGTGGCTGTCAACCAAAACAAATATGGCAAATTCTGAGAATTAGATGTAATACTCAGTTTGTATTCATTTTCCAGTTTCGTAAAAGACAAACTCCTTTTTTTATCACAGTAGTGCTTGCAGGCGCTCAGTGTACTTACATGACCTGTTTACTATGGGTTTGTGAGAGTTGTGTCGAGTGGTGAGAAAAGATTTAAGTGGAGCTCTGCTGAGGTGTACGGAGAAATTTCAGACTGAGTCATGTTTCTGCTACACTGAGCACGGTCCTTTTTTGGTAAATTGCATTTACATCTAGCTGACTGTCTAAAATCTGACTATATTCCCATTATAATTTGTAGTGCTACAGGTGTGACAATGCATTGATCTTTTTAAAGCAACAGTATTACTCTAGGTTATTGGTAAAATGGAAATCTCATCCCAATGAGAAATTACTGCTGTACACATGCTTCATAATAAAGACATTTGAAAAGATATGTACACAGGTTTAATAGTTTGAGTCAACGGGAAGTGCAGTAATCCTGCATAACATGGAAGTCGTAGTAACAAATATTCACTTCTATTCACAATTCTAACACTTATGTATTCACAGCTTTGTTTTGCTTTACTTTTGTTCAAATTTAAATTGGAAAAAATATATTTAGATTTTACATTAACAATCTTAAATGAAAGAAAATACAGCTAACATGATAATTTAATAGCAAATCATTTTTAAGCCTATACCTTCTGCTCAACTATCAGCTTTTTCAGATCAAGATACAAACTGCATTTTAGATTTTAAGATTAATTTGATGCTATTTGCACTCAGAACAATTCCCTGTTTTATGTTAAAATGAGCGGGACTCTCTTTCAACTAGTGTCAGAAAAAAAACAGTTTTCTGTTAAAGTTTAGTAAACTAAATATTTTTTTACCCAAAACATTTATGTAAAATCTGCATTATTCCTCACTGCATAAAGGCACTTCCTATTACATTTTGGTCCTGCCTCAGCCACTTGACATTCAGCAAATCCTCTCATTAGTCAGAATACAAGCTCAGCCTCGGCTCCTCTTCATTGTAATCGAAGTCACGACCATATAACTAGGCTCCTTGCCAGTGCATTTCACTGAATATATATATATGTTTTTAGTGTTCCCCCTCAATCTACCTCAAAGGCTGCCACTGCTGTAGGGAAGAGTGAGCGAGCGAGAGAGTAAAGAGAGACTATCTGCAGTCCACCCACACTGCTGCCTCTCTTCATCCAGCCGGCAGCATTCATAACCTATTAAATCTTATGTGCTTCTCCTAACCCGTCCTCCTACACGCATTATCTGGGCAACAGCCTAGCACTGGCAGGGCCAGCGCATAGCAGTTGGGGTGATGTAGGGCAGAGATGTTATTACTTCACTTTGCATAATCACATGATCATTTGGGAATAGATAATGTATGCTTCACGCCTCTTTGTAAAAATGTGTATTTTGTATGTATGTGAATATCACAGGGCAGAGAGGGAGGTTGTCCTCAGTAATCTGGACACTCTTTGTTCCGTGGCTCTCGGGAGAAAAAGTGACTGAAGATTTTCTTCTGGCCAGAGACACGGTTATCACCATCTGCAGCATCACTGACCACGTCAGGGTAAGAAGACAGACCGTGGTTTCCTTCGCGAAGTGTTTCCTTTTGATCAGAGGGCCAGATTGACTTGTGCCTGTTGATTGAGTCAGTGGGTTAAAAATCTTGTCTTCTGTATGTAGAGATTTAACTGTAATGTTATTATTCCATGCTCACACACAACATCTACTGCTGGCAATAATTCAGCCTATATGATGGCCACTCAAATGGAAATCAAACCTATGTCATTTCTGATCACTCTAGCAGAACAGACTTGTTTTTGTCATGTGGTAGATATTCAGTCAATAAACATGTAGAGGGCTTCAACACAATGTTGACATCATGCACTGCGTTATTTCCACCAGCAAACAAAAGGTGCTCCATTCAGACTGCCCCAGGAACATCAGCTCTTCACCTGTCTCACACAGGCCGTGGCAGAAGGTAACACAGACAAATTTGTCCTTTGTTGAGGAATTTCCTCAGTCTGTTCATCTTAGGACAAAACCAGGGGTGGTGAAGGCTGTTAATTCATCTTTTTGGTCCTTGCTCCAGGTGTGGTGATGGAAGACCCGTACTGGCAGAGCTTCATGGAACAGGCTGTCCGTCTCATCTACTTCCTGGCTGAATCCCCTGACCAGCTGTGCTCCCGGCTGCTCCAGCGCAGCGCTCGCCTCTTACTAGATCAGATTGCAGAGGGTGGCGAAATCAACAAGGATGCTGGCCAAATGCAAGAAGGATCTCAAGAGTCAAATGAACAAGGTGAACAAGGTGAGTCCCATTGTGTCTGTTTACATTAACAAAATGTTACCTGTCCCAGTGGTCCTTGCTTTCTTAACATATTCTTAATCACGTGTCCATGTGTTCTTCTCTCCTGTAGTGAACTGTGTGTGTCTGGCCCAGCTGTTGGCCCTGTGTGGCTGCGTGGCTTTCTGGCAGGTGTCTCACCTTGAGCGCAGTGTGAGCACTGAGCTACGGAGGAGGAGAGGAGAGACGGAGGAGAGGGAGGAGAAGGAAAAGGGCCCATCCAGCAAAGCTAAGGTAATGATGCTGCAGAGACTTGCTTATAACACCTGTACAGGGTTGTCAAGATATATCGGTATCTATGATGACGGTGATATTTAAAAATTCAATGTTGATCATATAATACACATATGATCATATCGTGTGAAGCTGCATCATATAAGAAATTTGCTCTTGGCTCACCACAAGGTAGGGCACAGAGAGGCAAAGTGCCGCACTGCGCATCATGTCTGTCTGGTACACAAGTAGCTAAGCTAACTTTAGCATGGATTTAGCTTAGTTTGTAAATTACCTATCCACAAATCTTCTACATTTTTCCCTGCATTACATTTACTGGCAGTATGTTTTTATTCTTCTCCATTACTCTCTTCTTCCCCTGCTTTTATGTGTCACCTCTGGCTGCATCGCCACATACAGCTGTTCTCTCATTGGCTGCGCTTTAAAAGGTCAGTGGCAGGCGAGGTCAAAGTTGAAATAATTTGAACTTTGAGCACAGCACTCAGTGGCATTTTCTAGCAGTCTGCCATGTCAAGGGTAGCGCCTCCGCTTAGTTTGGCAGAAAAGAAAAGAATGGCACAGCCAGTGCAGAGTGGTTTGACCGCTGATAGTGTGTGGGCACCTCAAATAATCCAGCACCTCTTACATTCAGTGATGAAAAGGTGAGAGTTGTTGGAGGAGGGACACAAAGTGAGAATGGGAAAAACAGTAATGATTTTAGATCATACAGTGTGTTTTAATTGCACCTTTTGCACAGTTATAGACTCTCCCCTTCCCCTCGTGTGTTTCATTTGCCAAAAAAGGGACAAAATACAATGAAGTTAAAGATGTTTTTTGTTTTAGATACCACAATAATATCTTTATCATGAATTCTTTTGGCTGCAGTAATCATGCAGTTAAACAAGCCAGCACAATGCCCTTAAAATGAAGTAGTACATTAGCTAAAATGGAGGATGTTTTCGCCTAATTTGACATCATTGCGCTTCTTGTGTCGAGTGCAGATCACTGATGCTTGGTCCTGCCCCTTCTAATAGAGACTAGGCAGACAAGTTTTAAGTTTTGTTTCGTTTTTCTCACTTTGTTGAATGTTAAAGTTGAAACAGGCATCTGTATAACATAACATTAGTTCATTACAATACAACCAAGAACATGACTGCCACAGATGCTGAGTAATAAAAAGAGTACGCTCTGTACGCTCTTCCTCAGACTGCTAGACAGACAGCTTGAAACGTTACACAAATAAATTTCCATGCGGGAGCTCTCTTGGTGTGTGGATCTTCTCTTTTCATGCTCTTGACATTTTGTGATCCAGCACCCAACCCATTGGGCCTCGGGGATGTGCGTGTCCTGTTTTCATGGTGTTTTTACAGATGCGTAGTAAAGCAGATAAATTAAGAAGTTAAGTAATGAATTCATTATTGTACCCCGTGGATTTTAAAAAGCCAGTCAACATGTTTTTAAAAGCTTCAAAAACAGCTTAAAGGACAGCTTAAAAATCTGAACTGAGTAAAGAATAGTTTCAAATTATTGACAGGGTTCAACCTTTGTTTCATTAGAATACATTTGTTGTTCCACATACTTAATCTTTTTTCTTTACAGGCTTTGTATAATGGTCACATGCTCTGTTAACTCTGCAATGCAAGGAACCATTCGAGGAATACTTAATCACCATGTTTGTTCAGCGGTGTTCTTCTGGTGACACTTGTTGACTTCTTGCTCTGTCACAGAATCTTTTGTTTGCATTTCCCCTGCCGTTTGAGAGATTACTGCATGCAATAGCATGTTGAACATAAAGCCTCTGAGCGTGCTTGTAGCTCACCAATCATCTGTGGTGGCCTGTGCCACGGTGTCTAGTGTGAGCACAAATAAAGCTTAAGTGTGTAAATGTTACACATTTACACTGTCATCTGAGAAATGCCATTGCCATGTCAGTATAGAGTAAAACAACTATTTTGACAAACTATTGACCACTTGAGTCATTTTTCTAGCAACAATGCCAAATAGCTCATGGTTCCAGGTTCTCCAATGTGTTTGCTACTTTTCTGTTTTCCATCATTTTTGCCACAGTCTTTGCTTTTAGACAGTTGATTGAATAAAAAGACATGACATTTATAGGGAAAACAACTGTTCAAACAAGAAAATAATCATTAGTTTCAGCCCTATTAAGTTCATACTGTTACTGGAATCTGATCGGGTGTCTACTTCTCAGGCCTAAATGTCAGTCACTTCTTTTTTTAAAAGTGCTTCTGCAGACTCTTCAATGTTAGAATGAAGCCAAAACAATCCCTGGAGTGTGAAAATCATCAGTCTCAGCAGGTTGACGAGATCGATTATTATTGTAGCAACACAGTCAGATGAGTGACGGCTCATAATTGTTCACCCCATCAGGGAACTGGAAGATGATGTCTCCTTAATTAGCATGAGAAGTTTTTCATTTTGGTTGTTGTTTTACCTTTTCACATTATTATCTTAGATGAGCAGAGAGACAGAAAGTGGCAGAGTGGCATGCAACATAATTTGTAGGTTGGACTAGAATCTGTCACGGGGTACACCCCACTAGGATAAGAGGTTTGTAGAGATCCTTCATGTAAAATGCCACATGAGTGATTTGCAAAGAGTTTTCATGGATGTTTTGATACCTTTTTTTTCCTCCTATAAAACCAATTGGAATCCATTGTAGTCACCTTTCAAGTCAACCATGCCAGCCATGTTTCATACTAAAAAGAACATCACTTAAGTATTAATAAATATCTATTTAAGAAACTTTAATCTGCAGTCAGACTAAAATACACCAGGGGAAATTTACTTGTTTGTTGTCGTGCACAGCAGGACATTAGCAGGTGAACAGCAGTCCACAAGGTTGTAATTTATAACACTTTTTATCAAACATTTTACTAACACTGTGCTTGCTCTCACTGCAGCCCAACAGCATCCCTGCCTCTCTGCTGCTCACATTATTTCTCCTGCAGTTGTAAAACAAGGAGATCAACAAACAACGTTTCCTGAGTAAAACCTCAAGGCTCTCCAGAGTCAAGTCAGTTTCAAAGTTCAGAATGGACTGAAGCAAAAGAGGCATGTCAGTTCTAGATACCATGTCATTATCGATTTTTGCTTATTAAGGCAAAACTTCATCAGTTCCCTTATTGATTCCTGTGCAATTTCCTGTGTGGGAATAAAAGCAGGCCTGCACGCACATTACACATTATCCACATTACTGATGATCATTTATCAAAAAAATCTCATTGTGTTAATATTAAGTGAAAGCACCAATAATCATCGCTACAATACTGTTGCATTATCAAGGTACTTGGTCAAAAACATTGTGGTATTTACTTATTTTATTACATCAGTTGCTTCCACCCCTTGGAGTACACGGCCATGTTGTTGGTCACAACCTACATGATGAATAATTATCGATATTGACCAACTTGAAACTACACTGTCATGATGACTATAATGTTTTTCAGCTATATCGCCCAGGCCTACTCCCACCAGCTAAATGCTGGTAGAATATACAAGTGGCTTGTAAAATCTGACCATTCACTAGCCATTTGGCTGGTGGACAAAAGTAAATTTTGGACCCTGCCTACACAGGTTTTCAGCATCAACGCAACAGTTTTGTTCTCGGAGTTCGCACACTGTGGAAAAAAGGCATGCATGTGAAAACATGCCAGCATCAATAAAAGGATTTTATAAACTCAGCTGGACAGTTTCTCGATCCCCATCTGTAGGCAGTTCCTGATGCGAAGCACATCTTGCCCCATTCCACATAGGAATTTAAGGGAAGCTAAATCTAGCCTGACTGTGCTATTAGCAGAGTGTGTTACAAGAAAGCTCAGAAAGCGCACGTTTTCTTGGTATACTGGAGAGCGAAGTGGCTGTTTTGTGAAGCTTTTATGTTTTTCCAACAGCAAGCGGCTAATGAAAGTGCCATGGAGGAGGAGCTGGGGTTGATTGGTGCCTCTGCTGAAGATACGGAGGCTGAACTCATCAGAAAAATCTGTGAGACTGAATTACTGGCTGGTAATAAAAACCTCTTGACTTTTGATTTTTTTGAGCTCCATTTAAAACCCACTCTTCATCAGATTTTATAATGTCTTTGTATATCTTTTAAACCTCTTCTCCCCACGCTCCTCTCTCTGCCTGTTTAGAGGAGAACCTGCTGTGTGCATTCCTTCCCCTGCTGGTGAGAGTCTGCAGCTCACCAGGACGTTATTCCCACCCACAGCTCACCACTGCTGCCTGCCTGGCACTCTCTCAGTACATGATGATAAGGTAAACACAATGCCTAATCCCACATGCTTTCTAGGGATGCACAATATGGATTTTCTTCAGGCTGATACTGATAACTGATCATTTCACTTTTTTGTATTTTAAAAACAAGTAATCTGCAGTTCATGTACATCTGAGGTTAAGAAAGACTAAGATGTAATGAGCAAAAATGGATGATTGATGGTTTTCAAATTTGAAAAATGTTAAGCGCCACCACAACATCACATGCACACTTACAGTCTTACACTTTCATCTAGTGGGTGCTTTTATCCAAAGCGACGTACATCTTAGAGCTGATACAACACAAGCAAGGATCTAGTCAGGAGAGAACAACACAAGCAAGCAAAGATTAAATCTGACAGGACGAGGTGCCTACAGGCAGTGTCAGTGGCAATGCGCACAGGGTGCATGAGATGCATAGGCTTTTTATTTATTTTTTAAATGTATATACATATGTGTCTTGTGCAGTCAATCAAGTGCAAAAGTGTTCATGAAAGAGCTGGGTTTTCAGTCTTCTCAAAGATTGACAGGGAGTCTGCTGGTCAAACATGGTTTGGTAGCTCGTTCCACCATCGGGGAGCCACAGGCTACAGACAGTGATGCATTTATTGATCAGTTAACTCAGCTAATGAAGAATAATGAAAATTGATGGTCAGACATCCAGGGGGATTTCAGTTTTTTAAGTGTAAGGAACAACTAGCTGGGTTTCAATCTTAAAAATGTTGCAGACCAGAGTAAATCAATAAAGTAACATTAGTTACTGAAATGTTAAACTATTTATTACAAAGAAAAAAACAAACTTGGGACAAAGGTTGTAAAGTCTAGGACTACTGAAACTAGGACACTTGCGGGACATTGAGAAAATGAGTTTATTTCAGGCCCTGTCTCTGACCTAACCCAATCTAACAGACATCACTTGAAAAATAATAACAGAACTGTTCTGTTTTTGTCAATGAAGTTCATCAAAAACTTCACAAAGATACTTTAGTTTTTATAGGGCATTTTGCCCAAGAATTCTACTTGACTACTTTGACATAATCTTTCAAATCTTGTCCATCTTAATATATGCCATTGGTGTCATACTTGGCTTTGGGAAATTGATCCATAAAATGTCAGAAAACAGTAACAACCAGCCCATCCAGAAAAATAAATTGCCTAATTGGGATAATAACCTGCAGATTAATAAAAAATATTTGTGAGTTGAAGCCCTGCATGACTTCTCTTTACAAAACATAACTCTAAACAGACTTATCTGAATTTCTGGGATAACATTTAATGCTGTAATTTGTTTTATTTACCCCTCATGGCAGCCCATCAGCGTGTGAAGAAAACATCCGTCTCATGTTTACGGTGCTGGAGCGCTCTGCTCTTCCTGTGGTCAGAGCAAATGCCATAATAGCCCTGGGAGACCTCACCGTCCGATTCCCAAACATTTTGGAACCCTGGACCCAGAATCTCTATGCCAGGTAATGTAATGAAGTTGATCTACTTAATTAAATTAGCCCAGTGTATAAAAAATGTGTCACAATAGCAGCTCATCACACACACACACACACACAGTGAATCTCTTCCAATTAGATGCACATTACCATCGTGTCTGTAGCTTTGTTTTGTTATAAGGAACAACCTATGGCTGACGGCTCAGCTGAGTGGGTGTACTGTAAATGACGGTTCCCCCTCTCTGCTTGTACACTTGAGCCGTCTTCATCCGGAGAGCACCACCACCACGAAGGATGTCTCAGTATGTTGTTCCTCTCAGCCGCTGGAGTGTTGCGGCTGTCACAACGCTCCACTGAGCCACATGATGGGAAAAGTTTACTCTCTCCGTCACGACTTTTTAATGGAGGGGGAAGCAAACTTTGAGATGATCTATGTGGGCAAACTCCGATATCCGCCTCGTATTCTGACCTCTGTGGTTGCCACGGTAACAGGCCGGAGTTCTATGGCCATTAGAAAACCCACCCCCCACTGATGAACTGGGGTGGAGCCTTGGAAGGCCTCAGACAAGGGCACTTATAGACAACGAACAGCTTAATTACTAGTGTCATACAGATTGTGACTAGAACCAATGACTAGTGTGTTGTTAATTATACAGACCGGTTGGGTGAGCAGAAGGGAATCATTCTGGGTCGAGTCAAAGGTTACACGAGGGTTTACGCTTGTAGGTACACTTTCATTTTAAAAACACTTAATGGTTTCCCTGCTTCATTGTAGCCAACTTAGAAGCTGAAGTTCTGTTTGATGAAGTGAGGTTTTAATTATAATGGTTGATAATGCTCACATTGAGGTGTTTCAGACATGTAAAACATTCTGTTCTCTTTTTTGTAATGCGTCATTGCCCTTCTAGTGTTTTCTACCTGATAAGCATTTCATAGCATTCCCTAATTGTCTCCCACATACCAACACCTCCACTGTTCTCAGGGCTGCTGCCCTGGAGCCTCCTGATAAGCGCATTAAGAATTAATTACCCTGTTCATTGCTGTTGTAAGCTCCTGCATTGGCATGTGGAAGTGCCATGAACAAGTGTTTGATCCTCTGCCAGAAGTCCTGCTCTCTGGCATAAATGAGAAATGGTTAATGAGTTTCTTTTGTTCTGTGGTTTTGGGTGAGGGTAAGTCTAAATTGGTCTCCAAATGCAATCAGATTGCCCTGCCACAGCCTGTCCAATCCCATTGTATTAACACCCGAGGTTGTGACAGTCGTTTAGTTTGAGTAACGTTTTGCCTAATAACCCGCTTTTTACAGAAAGCTCAATTTACTAGGACAGGGAAATAACAAATGCACAGGTGGCAAGATTTTTTTTATTTATTTTTTTTATAATGCTAGTCATTATGTGGCTCTAGGACTGGCAAAGTTTGTCACAGTCCACCTCTTTGGTCCAATCTGGCATATCTCTACAATAATTGAATGGATTGCCATTAAATTTTGTGCAGATATTCATGATGCCCAGAGGCTGAAATGTACGGGCTTTGGTGATCCCTGACCTTTTTCTCTATCGCCAAAAGCAGGTCAAAAATTCACTTAACCAGTGAATTATGCAAACATTTACCTGATGGTTTGGCACAATATCAAAGACTAGAGCCCGGCCAATATGATATTGAGGAATATAAATATTCCAACATATAATTCAAAATCACATCAGGGCAATGAAACGGTAAACCTTTATTGGTATTTTTAATAATTCTAGATAACTACAAATACATACAACAAATAGAACTACTTGAATTAAGAAAAGATCAGATATGATACAATGCTACTTAAAAACTAAATGTAAATAAAAACAATTTGCATTATGTTCTATACAAAAAAAATCAGATAACATACCAGTATAGCTGTGCTAGGACAATATCGGGTCAATATAGACAATCTTAATTGGCTTATAATATCAATGTAAAACACTTGATTCAAACAAGCTATTTTTGTCCAAATAAAGAGACAAAATCTGTCTGGAGCTGCAATTATTAGATTGTTTATTTTCCTCTGAGACTTTTCTCTCTTTTCTCTTTTATTTATTTATTTATTTTATTTGGCATCCATAACTATCCCAGAGAGACTCCAGACTAGCTACCAGCAAAGTTTAGAGGAAAAGGTGCTGATGCACATTTTAGTTGACAAAAAAAATTATTTCTTTTATTTATTTTTTATTTATTTATTTATTTCTTGCAAGAATCGCTGTAGGTGTACAACAATGATAAATGAGAATGTTCAAAAAAGAAAAATTATTCATTTACATATAATTTTTTGTCAAAGCCACAGTGTGCCACTGATGAGGGGCAAAAGACCTGCTTGCTGCTCTGGAGCCTCAGGTTGCTCACTCCTGCACTGTTCCAAAAATCACCAACACTCGTTTGGTTGAAATAAATCCTTAATTCACCAAGTTAGATGTGAAAATATTCTGGCTCTACATGCTGTTTTCCTCTCACTCATTCTTGGTCTCAGTAGGTGTGTACTGTGCTGCTGAATGAGAGCATATAGCTGAGCAGCGGCTCTCGCTTGTGCCAAAAAGAAACAACCCATGATGGACTCATCCAGTCGGCCGTATGTTCGTCCAATTGCCCAACCCCATCACTAGAAGAGGCGTTCTCATCCTTGACCATCATTAGATCAGATTCTAATTTGTCCCATACTTTGGTTTATGACCAAATACCTGCAGATAAATAAATAACATTCCCATCAGCTGTACTTTGTTTAGTGCTAAAAGACAATTATTTAGTATGCTAATACATTAAAAAAAGACAGTGAAGATGGTCAGCTTTGTACCAGCTTTGCATCTGCATTTTAACATCGTAATTTTTAGCGTTGAGCTCGAAGCACCACCTTGCCAAAGTCCAGCCTCACAGAGCTGCTAGCATGGCTGCAGGTTTGATTCATTTCACAGAAAAGGTAGAAAATTAATCAGCCAGTAATTTCACCTCCTCTTCTCTAGGCTCAGTGATGAGGTTCCTTCAGTGAGGCAGACAGCTGTGACGGTTCTTACTCAGCTGGTGCTTAAGGATGTGCTCAAGGTCAAAGGTCAAGTCAGCGAGGTGGCTGTGCTGCTAATTGACCCCGAGCCTCACATTACCAGCCTGGCCCTGAACTTCTTCAATGAGCTGGCGACCAAGGTACACTCACACACACACACACACACACACACACACAGAACCCTTACTGGAGCCTGAATAATTGGGTACGTTTTTAACTCCATTCCTGCTGTTACCCGTCAGGACAATGCGATCTACAACCTGCTCCCAGACATCATCAGCCGCCTGTCCGACCCAGAGAGAGGCATGACCTCCGAGGACTTCAATACCATCATGAAGTGAGTTGAATGGCTTTTCACTGTGTTGAGTCTCATTTTGCTGCCTTTGTCCACACTGAGCAGGACACAGCAGGCCCAGGACAAATCGTGACTTGTTTAAGAGGCTTTCAAGGAGGCAATCGACAGCTTTGCTATTTTGAGAGCTTTGTTTAGATACCGTATTATGTGTGTGTGTTTTCAGACAGCTATTCTCCTACATCACCAAAGAAAGACAAACTGAGTCTCTGGTAGAGAAACTGTGTCAGCGCTTCAGAACTGCCAAGTGAGTACATCTCCACATCCTTTTTTTCTCGTCTCTCTCACCTCTGACCTGCATCTTTTATGTTTTTTTTTTTTTCCTTTCTTTATGCATCCCTCCTCATTTCTGAGTCCCTCCTGCAGTATTTCATTTGTGCACGATGCAGGGGTGGATGCGTAGGTAATTAATGGGTGTTTTCATTGTGAGAAAAGAGATCGACAATTAACGCGAGTTCACAGCTCACTTCACCTGTCACGCACACACTCTGACATCCTATTCATTCATTTTGTCATGGAAACTGTCTTCCCTTATATTTAAGGAATGTAGAAAGAACAATCTGCTTGGCCATGCTTCAGTCTGCCTCTGACTCATACCTAAATTCACTTTGCTATTGTGTAATATAGAATGTCCTTCCTTTGAGCATGGATGCCGCTTAAGATGTTCCTGGAAAATGAGATTTGGCTCAAATGCCAGGGCAAAGCCATATTTAGGAGTAATGAGCCTTTTATGTTGAGGAGCCAGAATCTCTATGCATTTCACATAGTTTCTAATCAGATTGAGTCTCTAATCCTGAAGACTCTCATCCTACTTCTCTCCTCAGGACGGAGCGTCAGTGGTGCGACTTGGCCATGTCTCTGTCTCTGCTGTCCATGTGTGAGCGTGGTTTTAAAAGGCTGCAGGAATGCTGGGAGTGCTACAGCGACAAGCTAACTGAGCCTGGAGTCTACCAGCCTCTGCTCTCCATCACCGCCAAGCTCCGCCGTGGGGCCAAACCACAGTTTAAGGTAGGGATGGGTACTGAAACACAATATCAATCAGGCCCCAGGGCTAAATTATTAAAGAGTAGCCTCGATAAGCTGCAACATTATTTTGTCTATGATGCATTTTCACTATTTCCAATCCAGAAGAGAATTATCTCTCTTGAAGCCTGTTGTGTGTGCGAGGGGTGGGGCCAGCACTCCCTCCCACACACAGACCGTACTCTTGGTGACAATAGTGGAGAGAAGGTTATAAAGTCTGGTTACAATAAACCACGTAATTTACCAAGTTAATTTAGTTAATAAGTCAGTTAATTTGCAAACAAGGATTTGAGTTATTGGCCTTTAAATTTTTTTCATTTCGTCTTATAAATAGTATCCATGTTTGTTTATTAATTGGCTCCTGGCCTCCTGTCATTTTGCAAAAGTGCCCCTGGTCTCGACACTCAGTCCAGACCGATGGAGAGGTCAGGTCAGATTGTTAGTTAGCGTTACAGCTTTCCGTAATATTTATGCAGTGTGGATGGAAGTTATTAACTTATGACAAATGTGTGAAGTAAACAAGTTAGTCAATTTACATGGATTTATCTGGATAGCATACTTGTAGATTTGGGTCATTCATAAATTCTATTACTCTTAATACTATCTAGGCCGGATTGAAAAAGAGACTTGTTAGTGAGACTTTTACCTGCTGAAATAAAGGATATATTTCTTTTGGGGCTTTTTGTTTCTTAAAGCATAACCAAAAGAAGTAATAAGACTGTTAAAGTACCAGATGGATTGAGCACTATCTACAAGAGTTGTAGTGCTGTTAAAATCTTAACAATCCCCAGTTTGAGGTGCGACATGCATCTCCATTTGGCGTAATCTTTGTGTTTACTGATGGTAACGTCTTGTTTCTCCAGGCCCAGATAGATGACTTTGAAAAGCGTCTGACTGCAGTTCACACACGGGGACTGGAGAATGTAGAAAGTCCAGAGATGGAGGGGAGAACCAGCCACAAGAAGGATCCAGTGAGAAGACTGTCACACGGACGCCGCTGCCCACCAGAGGCCGAGCCCGGCCAAAGAGAGGTCAGAACTCTGAGCATTTCACCTCCAAGCCAAACGTACGTGCAGAAAAATGTCTTGGTTTTCTGATTACAAAAACATTTTCTTGTTTTTGTGACAGGTCAAGCGAAGCCCTCCGTTTCTGGCCGCGGCGACGACAGTTTTGTGACGCCTCAGAAATCTCGCAGGTCCAAGAAACCAGTGATCACCTTCAGCAGTGATGAAGAGGAGGATGAAGAGGGTGAGTGCAGACACTTTATTACATCAGTATTTTTAAAGATTCCTCTGCCTCTCAAATGACACTTGCTTTTTACGATTGATCACGTATTTGGAATTCAACATGATTTTCCTTAATATAATATACTCTACATTTAAAATAGAGCTGCCAAGATAAGTCGATCAAAAGAAAATGAATCGTCAGTTATTTTAGTCATTTTTTTAAGCAAGCTGGTGGTTTCAACTTCTTAAATGTAACAATTTTTTGCTTTTCTTTGTCATGTATGATAGTAAAAGAACTGAGTTTTGAACTTTGTTTGACAAAAGGAACTCTTAGAAGACGTCACTTTGGGTTCTGGGAAATTATGAGCATTTTTTAATAACTTTTTGACATTTTTTAGACTGAACAATTAAGTGTTTATATTCTGCAGATTAATCGATGAAGAAAATCGTTAGTAGAGACCCTAATATAGAACTCTATAATTACATTTACCAAGTGTCGCAATTACTAATTATTTTTATTCATTTAAAATTAAAAGCACAGTCCTCCATTAACTAATTTTCCTATAAAATGTTAGAAAATGATGACAAATGAGCATCACAATTTTCAGAAGCCCAAAGTGACGTCTGCAAATTCCATGTTTTGTCTAACTGTCAAAGATATTCAGTTTACAATCACAGGACAAAGAGAAGCAACATATTCTTACATTTTAGAAGCTGGAACGAAGAAATGTTCCGCATTTTTGCCTGAAAATCACAAGCCAATTGATTTTTCTCCACTGATCATTTCACCTGTTGGCATTGTGTATAGAACTTACTTAATTGTTTTGACAGTGTACTTTGGGTCAATATAACAAAGTTCTGAGTGTTTGGTGCACTGAGCTGAAACCCCACTAGTCATCTAAGAAGATTTAGGACTGTTGTACCTCAGTTACTCTTAAAAGTGAGCTGTGCTTTGCAGCAGCACTAATCCGAGATCTCAGAGTGGATTTGATAGAGAACAGCATGAAATAAAGAAATTAATCTAATTAAAAATTATAAACGATAATGCCAGTATGAACTTAGATAAGGTAGTGAGCATGTGGATTTTTGAACAGTGTTCGTGATGGGTAAGATTTACTTTAAATATTCTCCTAATCAGATCTAGAGCTGCAACAATTAGTCGATTAATCAGTAGTTAACTATTAAAATTAATAGCCAACTATTTTAATAATCGGCAAATTTTTTTGAGTCCTATTTTCAAAGACAAAATGTGATCAGCATTTTTCACTATTTTCTGACATTTTATGGACAAACTACTGATCGTTTAATTGATAATGAAAATAATCGTTAGTTGTAGCTCTAATTAGATAATGATTCAAAGAAATACTTTGTTTTAAAATGTTTAGACTGAACGCTGGAAACACAATTTTGGCCACTTTTTTTTTTCTTTGTTTGTAAAGCAAATCAAATTTTTTCATTTTTTCTTTTTTCTCCCAGACGCTGTAATGGCGGAGAGCGAAACCCCTAAAGTGACGACACCCATCGCCCGCACTTCCCGACGAGCTCGCCTCAGAAACTAATCTGTCCTCTGTTGTCTTGTCTTATTTTTGTGTTTTCCTTTTTAATCTTTCATCTGAAATTATGGATTTTTACATGTTTTAACTTTTTAATCATTTTTTGTATATGTTTTTAAAGATATTGGTCCTTTTACACCAAGCTAAAGTAGTCTAATCTCACCGTCATTAATAAACCTGGTTCTGGTTTTGATGAGAAGTCTACGGCTGTCTGTCTTGGTTTGAGCCGTGTCACTCACTGGCCTCCGCTCGCCGAAGAAACCTCCAGAGGTCTGACCCTTAACAAATGTGTGAAGAGTCGGTTGTCCGCTGGGTTTACATCAAGTAAATTTATACCATCATTACAAGCAGCTTTGAAAGTCTGCTCGTATCATGTGTTTGGACAGCAGTGTTTAATGGGTTGTCACAGCTTGCCCAGACAGTATTACTACCCCACATGCTTTTCCACTTCATTTTCCTCAGTTTTCTTTCTTACAGCGTGTTCAGTCATATCAGATTTCAGCCTTTATCAGATGAGAAATACTTCCACTCACCAGCAAGCGTGGCTGCATGTTGTTTATTTACAATCATGTTTTTTTTTTCTCCTCTTGTTCAGTCTGACACATTTGCTGTTGCCTAGTTGGCCGCCTCTGTTCTCCTGTAATCAATCTCTTTTGTAGGTCTCCCTCCGCTCTCTGCCTCCCTCCCTCCCTCCCATCCTCCTCCTCCTCCTACTCTCTGTTGCCTACTTTTCCTCTTACAGCTCTCCTCTCTTCACTGACATCTCATGCACGCTAGTTTAACCCCCCCTCCCTACCCTACCCTCATTGCTAATCTCTCCTTTTCGCCTACTCCCTCTCCCACACGTTGTCCTCTCCGAAAAAGATGAGAGGGGTGCATTTCTGTATGTGTGATTGATATGTTATGTAAAGACACTTGCCAACAACAGGCTAACTGTACGATTGCAGCAGCACTTAGGTTTTATCTGTGGACAAATTTGAGTTAAATGGATTCAGTGGGTGCTAAGTGTGCAAACATGAGTAAATTTGCTCTGTTTATAACTTTATTTAGTGCTCTGAAAAAGATGAATTCTGCATTTTCGTGCTCGGTATGAAACGCACATTTTGCTCACAGAAGCTGCTTTTAAAGGGACAGTTCAGCCAAAAATCAAAAAACACATTTTTTTCCCTCTTACCTCTAGTGCTAGTTATCCATCTAGACTGTTTTGGTGTGGGTTGCAGAGTTTTGGAGATATCAAGCATAGAGATGTCTGCCTTCTCTTGAATATAATGAGACTGGCACTCAGCTTGTGAGGTTCAAAGTGCCAAAAGAAATGGATTTGAAAAACTCAACAGCAATGTCTCTACAGAAATCATGACCCGGTTAACTCGAGATGATCCACAGACCTCGTGTTTAATGTAGGAAAGTAATTCCAGTACATTCTACCACAGAGAGAAAGTAGTTCTGGTAGATTCTAATGTAGGAAGAGAATTGTTCCTACATGAAACTGCTCACAACAAAGTTTATGGATTTCTGGAAAGAGACTGTTGAGTTTTCCAAATGTATTTTTCATCACTTTGAGCACCATAAGCCGAATGCCATTTAGTCCCATTATATGGGAAAGAAGGCAGGCATCTATTTGTCCGCTATCTCCAAAACAGTCCTTATTAAGTAATTATGGTAGATTCTACTGCAGAGAGAAAGTAGTTTCTGCATGATACTGCTCACAACAAGATCTATGAATTTTCTCAAGTAACTGGGTCTGGGGCGGTTGTTTAGCTCAGTTGGTAGAGCATCCGCCCCATGTATGGAGGCTGCCAGTCTTCTGCAGCGGCCGCTGGTTCAACTCCTGCATTCAGCCCTTTGCAGCATGTCCCACCCCCCCCTTCACCCTCTTCCTGTCTACTCTTCAGCTGCACTAACAATAACCAGGTCATGATTTCTCTTAGATGCTACAGCAGAAAGTAAGTCATTCTACCTTAGAAAGAAAGTAGTTCTGGTAATGACTGTGGTTTTATATATATATATATATTATATATATATATATATTATATATATATATATACATATAATATATAAATTTTTTTGGGGGGGGGGTCTATATACTATATATACTGTGTCTATAGTACAGCTACAATGGACATGACATGCAGCAGAGGGCCATAGGTAGGAGCCGAACCCACGGCCGCTGCAGAGGAGTCACAACCTCCGTACATGGGGCGACTGCTCTTCCACTCTACTGCAGAAAGAAAGTAGTTCTGGCAGTCTGCCATAGACCGACAGTAGCTATGGCAGACACTACTATAGAAGGAAATGGTTTCAGTAGATTCTACCCCAGGAATAATGTTGTTCGGGTGGATTCTACTGCAGAAAGTAGTTCCAGTAGATTCCACCATTGGAAAAAAAGTAGTTCTGGTAGATTCTACTGTGGAAAGAAAGTAGTTCTTAAATGAAAATGCTCACGAGGTCTGGATTATCTCGAGTAACTGGGTCATGATTTCTGATAGATTCCGCTGAAAGTAGTGGTGGTAGATTCTACCGCAGAAAATAGTTCCAGTAGATTCTACTGCAGAAAGAATAATTGTGGTAGAATTTACCAAAGAAAAAAGTACTTCTTATAGATTCTACTGGAGAAAGAAAGAAGTTAGGGCAGATGCTACTATAGAAGAAAATAGTTTCAGTAGATTCTACCCCAGGAATAATGTTCCAGTGGATTCTACTGCAGAAAGTAGTTCCGATAGATTATAAGGAAGTAGTTCTGATAGATTCAATTGAGGAGGGAAAGTATTTCCTACATGAAACTGCTCACAACAAGGTCTGTGGATTATCACGAGTAATTGGCTCGTGATTTCTGGTAGATTCTAATGCAAAAAGAAAATAGTTCTACCATAGAAAGTAGTGTGGGTAGATTGTACCACAGAAAATAGCTCTGGTGGATTCTACTGCAGAAAGAAAGTAGTTCCTGTACATTCAACTGTATAAAAAACAAGCATTAGAATAAATGGTAGAAAGAAAATAGTTCCTAAATGAAACTGCTCACAAAGTCTGTATTATCTTGAGTAGCCAGGTCATGATTTCTGGAGAGAGACATTGCTGTTGAGATTTTCCAAATGTATCTTTTGGCACTTTGAGCACATAAACTGAGTGCCATCCAGTTCTGTTATCTTTGAGAGAAGGCAGACATCTATTCGACCGATGTCTCCAAAACTCTGCAACTCACCCCCAAAACAAATGGCACTGCAGGCTAAAGGGAATATATGCATTTTTTAAATTTTGGTGTTAAGCGTCCCTTTAACTTAAAGAGAAAATTTTCCCTGATTGCGTGCTTGCTGTCTTGACGTACATTTGTAATTGCCGGGGTTTATTTACTTGAAATAATCAGAGGCTGCTGAACTTTGAGCTCAGTGTGTTGGATCACGCAGCTCCTGGTAGTGTTGTAATTTGGCGGCAGGGGGTACAGGGAGCAGATGGCACTGACAGACTGTAACTTACCCAGCAGAGAGGGGAGGTCAGAGCATGCTGGGAAAGACCGTGGAGACAAAGGGGAGAGGGGGAGGCTAATATGCACGAGGAGCATCGTTGCCACACGGGAGATGTATAATTCAGATTAAGTCGTGACATAAAACACGTGTGTAACTCTGCAGTGAGTTCACTTCATAACTCATGGCTCGCGTTGACGAGGCGTTGGCCAGCTGTTGCCCTCTGACCTTGGCTTTGTGCAGCACTGTGGCATCAGTATGGTTCACGGCACACACACACAGTCACCTTGGCAATGACAATCACTCTCTTCCAAGACTATGACATCATTCCAAAAGAAAAGAAGATGAGGAGGAGGAGGAAGATGGGGGGGGGGGGGGGGGTCATCTCTGGCTCTACAAAACCTCTGCAGCATCCCAGCTGATGCCCCAACATTCAGCTCCTGCCAAGAGGACAGACGCAAGAGGAGGAAAATCATCCTTTTCAATTCCATCACAGAGCGGAGCGAGGAGTAGGAGGAGTCAGCCGAGTGAGATACTGATGCTCCCAGCAGGTGCCAACAAGTGAGAGGTAGCTGAGAGACCGAGAGCGAGGGAGATGGAGAAGAGTCTGTGAGAGCAGAAGACATCCAGAGCTCTGAGAGGAAAACCAACAACAGGTGAGCACTCCTAACAATTTATTTTGAATTATTAGATATTCACGTAAAAACTCTCTATTTTATAGTCTGTTTTTATAGCAAGCTACAGATATTGTAGAAAATTGTACTACAATAACACCTGAAAGCAATTTTAGAAGAATGAATGAGCTTTTTAAATTGAGTTTTAACACAAAGTTTAGATTTTCTTAGTTTTATAACTATACCTGATAGGCAACCATTTTATTTTAAATACTAAAATATTCATTTAACAATCTATTTTATAATTATTCATGGAAATAGTTGCTTCCACAACTGAAGAGTCTTACTTTAAGCAAACTAAAAAAAAAAGGTAGCTGCAGTTGCATTCCATTAAAACCTGAAAGCATCATTAGAATAATGAATGAGCTTTTTAAAGTGAGTCCTTAAAACCAAGTTTTCTGACTTTATAATTATACCTGACAGGTTACCATAGAAATGATGAAATCCTCTCAATTTGGAATTATTTGTCACACTGGTAACAGAAATATCTCCCTAACTGTCTTTGTTTTTTATTTTCCCTTCTGTTTGTTATAATCTCAATATGGTGCATTTCAGACAGATAATGTGTGCATAAAATATTTGAAACTCACTGCATGGAAACATTTTATTGAATGTCAATAAATAAAAGATTTTTTTAAAGATATTTTGCAAGAGATTTGACTTAATTAGTACCTTTTTTAAAAAAATACTGGGAACTATCTAACACAGCACAAAGTTTTCCTCTTGAAATAATAAGGATAACTTGATAACACATAATAAATTAATCTTAATTGTGTTTGGCTATTTTTACTCTAGATTTAAAAGCCTAACCAGGAACGGGGGCTGCAAATTGGCTCCGGCTGAATGCTCTAAATACATCTGTTGCATTGTTCATCTGTGTGTAACAAGGTGCTTTTGTATGGTCCCGTAAAACATACGAATAAATTAAAATAAGTAATTATTTTGAATATCTTTAAAATCCCAAAGACACAGACTGAGGATTATTTAAACAGATATTTGACTATTAAAATTATTAATTTATGTTTGTTTTAGATTGTCAATTTTACATCTGGTCAGTATGGATGAAAACTAGCTTTCTGGCTAATTCGGGCGTATTTACAGTAATGTTTATTAATATGCACTGTTTGTGAAATCAAGAACTCTTACATAATTTTCTGTCAGACATTTTAGAACCATTATTTTATATTTACAGTCTGTATGTGCAGTATTTTAGTGTTTTCACTGCAGTAATTTAAATTTTCTCTGCATGTGTGTGTTTGCAGCCAGTGTATTTTCAGTCCTCCTGCTCCAGTTTCTCCCGTCTGTCTGTCCACCATCTCTGCTGCCATGCTGTGTCCTGTGCTGCTTTGTGCCACTCTGCTCCTCCTGACACCCCTGGAGATCACGGAGGCTCGCGCTCTGCACCCATCTCCTGATGCTGCGCAGGTTGGTACAGAGGGGAGGGGAGGGGGGCTTGAAAAGGAAGGAAAAAAAGTGGATTGAGGAGGATTCAGAGTGGATTGAGGGTATAGGAGAATAGTGCAGAAGGAGGGGAGGGAGAGCAGGAGTAATGAAATGTATCACTGATTGAATTATTCTCCCTCGTACACTCCCTGACAATTAAATTGAATCTTTTTTTCCGCTCCTGCAGTTCATGGAGCAGTTTCTGGAACGCTACAATGACCTATTGACCCTGGACGACCTGGAGAACCTGTTGAACAGCCAGCCAGAGGAGCAGTCCACCTTCTCCTCCTCGGGGGTCAAAGCCGCCGAGTACCCAAAATGGGCCGACGCACAGACGCAGGCTGAGACCCCCTGGCTGCGCCTGCTGAAGGGTGCCCTGGCCAATCAGAAGAGAGCGGAGCCAGACAGGTCACGGAGGGGATGGAACCGGGGATGCTTTGGGCTGAAACTGGACCGGATCGGGTCCATGAGCGGACTGGGCTGTTAGTGGAGAGGAAATAGACTGTTGACATCCTTCTTAGAGCATAAAAGGGGAAAAACACACATGCAAAGGCGTTGACATGCAGTTGCGTGTACACTACATGTAGTATGGTGTAAACTTGCAGCATTGCTAATGTGGTTTCATCCAGCGTAGGTACCATAGATCAGACGCTTCACACTATTGTGGCTGTTTTAACAGAGCAGCTGTAGGTTATTCCATGTATTGAATATTAGAACATGTGAGCTATGTTTACATCAAATGATCATCTTTGGTTGTTGGGCTTGTTTTTTTGTTTTTTTTTAAAGTAAACTGGCACTTTATGTGTTTCTAGCTTTGTCTGTATACAGTAAATTTAAGTGTTTGGACATTTTGTGGATGGGGGATTGTGGGTAAATCAGGTGTGATGGGCCTGGATATCCAAAAATGATGGCACCTGTAATTCCTGCTGTTTGTTTTTATGTTTACTTATGATTTGCATGAATAAATGGATTTGACATTTGCTGTGTTATGGTTTTTTTGCTCACAGATATGTGTACATTTTAGATCTAACATCCTTTTCTGTCCCAAACGTGAATCCCAGTTTGTTGACTCTCTGGTTGCTTGCATCATCTCAATATGTCCCCCAAAATGGAGCTCCGCAGATCTGTTTTAACTCTTGATGCTTTATTAATTCTTCCAATAGCTGTTGGAGGAAGTTACATTTCTTCCCACATCTTTCTGGAATAAGGGTGGCCAAATTCTAATAACTGAATGTATGAAGAGAAGACCCTCTGCTGCGTCCAAAACTCATTTCATTCTGGCATAACAGCCAAGTTCCTGAGGCGAAAATACTGACACGTTGTGCAGGGAAATGGAAAAAATAACTTGACATCTTTGTCGGAGAATCTCATACCTGATATTTAAAAAATATGTACATAGAAATATGATAAATCGTGCATTTGGCCATCTTTGTATCGGCAGTGTGCCTAGTTTGACAACAAGACATCAGTTCTTTTAAACTTGGAGGCAATGTGCAAAATAAAATAAAATTAAAATTAAAATACTCTCACCTCAAGGTACATTTGTGAGCGCTTTAAATGAAGTGCGCTAAGAGGATTTCACTGCAACATTAAATAATCGTGAATGAACACGCAAAAAGTAAAAGTTTAAAAAACATTTTTTAATTTAGATGTTGCTAAATCCTGATTGGTGCACACGGCTGAAGTACATGACATCACCTTCTTCTAACTCTCCCGCCCACCTCAAACTCCAAAATCTAATGTGAACACAAAAAAAAAAAGTGTTTTAACTTTGTTAGACACTGTATGTTCATGTAGAAACATCAGTGCTCATAAAAAGAAGCTGACTGAAAAAATAAGTTTTCAGGGCCTTTAAGAACTTAGTGTCCATGCAGGTTTAAAAGTTGACTTGCACAGTTCAACAGCTGTGTACTTGAGGTCCATTTAGTAACTGTTCATACCTTAATCAGTATTAGGTCTCAGAGGTGTCTTCAAAAAGTCTGGCCTTGACCCTGACAACCTCAACAATTACAGACCAATCGCTCCCCTTTCAAATTGTACCTGGACTCAACAAACCATTTCAATCTGGTTTCATATCCCGACACAGAACAGACACCACCCTAATCAAAGTCACAAACAACCTCCTCCTTGCCTCTGATACCCACTGCCTCAACAGTCTCATCTTACTTGATGTCAGCGGCACCTTCAACGTCGTCAGTCACGCCATCCTCCTGTCTCGCTCCCTCTGTGTCACTGCCCTCTCCTGGTTCAAATCACACCTCTCTGACCGCCACCAGTCCTCTACATGCTTCTCCTTGGTCACATCTTACACCGTCATGGCCTCCGTTTTCACTCTATGCTGATGAAACCTAGTTCTACATCTCCATCAAATCCATTACCGCTGGCACTCACTCCACCGTCACAAACTGGCTCTGTGCATACTACTGAAGCAAGTTAACTTTCTTAAAATTTCCCCAAGCACCTCATCAAAGCCTTCCACAATTTCTCCCCCTGCATCAGTGGCTCCACTGTTCCTGCTTCCACAAACCTTGGTGTCATCTTTGATCAGACCCTCTCCTTTGAACACCGCGTTAACCACGTTACAAAAACTGCCTTCTTTCATCTTAAGACCGTTGCCGTCTTCACCCCTTCCTCTCCCTCTCAGCTGCTGAAAACCCTTCATCACCTCAGTCTGGAGTACGGCAACAGCGCTCTGGCCCGCACATCCACCAAAATCTTCAAAAAAAAACCCTACAGTATATCCAAAACTCAGCTGCCCGTCTGCTCACCCACTCCAGTGCCAGAGATCACATCACCCCAGTCCTTCAAAACTTCCGCTGGCTCCCCATTCAACAAAGAATCCAGTTCAAAATTCTCCTCATCACCTACAAAGCCGTCCACCACCCAGGCCCCTCCTACCTGACTGACCTTCTGCACCAACATACTCCCACCTGCAACCTCAGATCCGCTGACGCCAACCTCTTCACGCCTCTCTTTTTTCTTTTTACCATGTAAATTGCTTTTGAGTACAAATAAAATGTGTTATTATTAGAACAAAACTGAATCTACAAGTCATGACAATTTTGCAGATCTACAGATGAACATCATGTGATAAGACTGAAAGCTTCTAGATGGACCTTGAGGTGCTAAACCAGTCCTGACCTCCCTGGAGCCCAAGCAAAATTTTGCTAAGAGGCCCTCCAACCAGACCCATGAGCCCCCAGTGCGCCCATTACCACCCCCCTCCAATAAACCAGTTTGCTCCATTTGTTGGTTCTAGAATAAGTAAACTTATATTGAACAGAATGAGACATAAACAAACAGTATTTATTTAATTAATTGTGTTTTATAGAATCTTATGATATGTGAATGTTGACATTAACATAAATAAAGAATTGTAGAAAGTATGCAATGGAAAAATTTACAAAATTTAACACTGAGCTTTGGCTCTGCTGCCTAATAATTAGTCCAGTCATTTAATTTAGTGAACAATTAATCAATATTTAATTCAAATCATTGCTTTCCATCTCGCATTAGTCCAGACTTGTTAGTGTGTTGGTGGTTAAATCTGTCGACAGCTGTGGAGTTTTTTAAAATATAAACTGAGTCCTGAACTGTTCTCTGTTCAGGCCTCTGGTTGGTTAAGTTTTGATCTATCCAGCTTCTCAATGTGAAACTTGGTGGTTATGAATCAAACTTGGACTCGTGAGCAGAAATAACAGGGAAGCCGTTTTCTCACGTTTTCCTACATGACGTCCCATCTCTATGAAAACACTAGATGGCAGTCTCACTCCATCGTGTGTTTGTTTGTCCCTCATCACACAGAGTTGCCCTCTGGACTTTGCACTGGACTTAGTGCAGGACCAAGTTGTATAAATGTAGTAAAGGCTGTTTTTTACATGTCCAGTGTGTTTGCATGGATCACCAGACTGGAATCTATACATCTGGTTGATGCTCACTTTCTGATAAACAAGACTATTACTTATATTTTGAGAAATAACACTAACTTACAGAAATGAAAAACTGCATTATTATTACAGATTTTCTTGTATCCTACAGTGACCTTTCCACTGAACTAGAATAATAATTCCCTCAGATATTTTATTCCATGACTGCTCACATCCCTCCCTACAGTGGGTAGAGTTTTGGCTGTAATGTGGAAATCTGATTGAGACAGCATTTACAGTACAACATGGACCAAGTGCTGGCCATTCAGCCAGCGTCTAATCTTAGCCTGACCTTTACTTCCCCTCTTTGACCTTAAGCTGCAAAGCAGAGGCCAGGCATGCTCTCAGGGTTGTGGTAGTTCAGCTATGCCCGGACGACTGGACTGCAGCCATAAAACACACCAGCACTGTCCAGTCCTGGTGCAGAGCGACATGTCTGTTAGCCTGCTGCAAAATATGCTTGACCACATGATCTGCTGGGGTGGAAAACACAAGTTAGTGAATATTTAGTCCAGTTAAATATATGATGTATTGCAAGTTCATGGTCTGCTGTGGTGACAAGAGGCCGTGTCATGGATAAGGTTTCAATTCACTCTCAGTACTGTCCACTGGTGAGGCCCAGTGTGCAGCCAGGGGGAACATTTCCAACAGGAATAAACCTCCTGGTTAAAACTGGCAGTCCAATTATCCTGATTTAACATTTAATATTATCCTCAGAGGTACTCTCCTTTCAAATGCAATACTTTCTCCAGACAGAAGAGTCAAAATAAACGCGGAAAAATGACATCTTCTGTGTACAATGAAGAAAAGAGAAGACAGCAGCAACACACTGCAGAGTGCTGCGCTTTTATTCAGACAAAAGAAACTGTCTTTCAATTACATGTTTTTTAGCATTCAGATTCTGTTAGTTGGAGCAGTGGTTCTCAAACTGGGGTCCAGGGACCAACAGGGGTCCTTGAGTTCGTTGTAGGGGGTCCTCAGCAAAAGAATGAACTTCACATTCTTTGGAAGTTGTTACAAGGGAAGAAATAGAGTTGGACTGGAAGTAATTTATAGTGATCAATTCCCTACAAACACAGCATGTCGCTGCAACATTGTGATTGTGGTGACGTTACTGCAACATTACACTTAAATGTTACATTGCAGGATGTTACTGCAACACTACACTTGTAAATGTTTTGTTGAAATGATGTTACTACAGTATTACATTGCAGTGATGTTACTGCAGCAACATTACTGCAACATTACACTTAAAACGTTATGTTGCAGCAATGTTACTGCAGCTTCACACTGCAGCAATGATCCTGCAACATTACACTTAAAGCAGCAGTGATGGCAATGACATTACTGCAACATATCTCTTTAAATTGTTACGTTGCAGTGACGTTACTGCAACAATGTGTTGTAGCAATGTTACTGCAGCTTTACACTGCAGCTGTGTTACTGCAACATTATGTTGTCACAATGTTACCGCAACATTACATTAGAGTGATGTAATATTACTTTGCAACAACGTTACTGCAGCATTACGTTGCAGTGACTTCCTGCAACATTACGCTTAAAACGACAGCGACAGCAGTGACATTACTGCAACATTTCCCCTTAAATTGTTATGTTGCAGCAATGTTACTGCAACATTACATTGCAGCAATGTAACAATACACTCAAAATGTTGCTTTGCAGCAATCTAACTGCAGCATCACATTGCAGTGACATTATTGCACCATTTCACTTAGAACGTAATGTTTGTGGCTTTTTAAATCTTTAAATCTAAAAATTAAAAAAACACTCCTTGAGGGAGGGATTCCTTGAGACAAGATCCTCTCATATTAGGGGCTTGTGGTCTAATGTGTATCTACTGTGGGGGTCCTTGACTTCAAACAGTTTGGGAACCCCTGAGTTAGAATTAGTAATTCTTATGTAACCTGACTAAGCAACAACTCGACTGCATAAATGGATTCAAACAGACCGAAGACGCCTCCTCTGCACATGCGTAACGATCATGTGTTCACATCGAGTGACCGAGATTCAACTTTGACTTCTGCTGAGGAGATGGAGAGGCAGAGGAAGGGTCTGAAAGTGAAGGGTCATGGTCTTTGGACATTAAATGTCACAGTCGGGAAGACAGAGATTTGATCCTCTGTGTCTCTGTGTGTCTGTATTTAATGAGAAGGTCAGTGAGGGACCCCTCTCTGTTTACAGTCCACTCTCTGAGGACTTTCAAATCTGAGTATCCATGTCCAGACCACTGCATGATGAGGAAGGTGGAAACTGGCCTGATGATAATGAAAGAAAATGTGAATCTTAACAGCACATTTCAGAGTTCTGGGCCTATAATTAACAGCAGAAATAGGAAAATAAGAGAGAAGCTTCTAGGCTTTTGAACTCACATGAAGTTGCAGAAGCCAGCTTGCTGGCTGACGACCTTGACATTCAGAGGGGGCGGGGCGAGGAGCAGTGACCTAGGAGGGGGGCGTGGCTTCAAACTCCGGTTAATCATAAAAACACACAGCTAAACTTTGCTCTTCCCCACTCACACCCGGAGTCGCAAGACAGACTGAGGCGTCTCACAAACGGTAAATACCTTCAATAATGAAATGATTTGAGTCAGAGAGGATCAGGAACCTGCAGGGCCTCAGCAACAGGCTGCATGACTGAATGAACTGATTTGAATCACCTGAGACAATCTGTTGTGGCCTGACTGGGGCTGATTTTAAAGTAAATTTGCTCAGAGGGTCAAAGGAGATCTCCAGTTTTGTTTTAAATATAATTCTGGCTACTTATGAGTTGCTTTTCCGTTTGCTTTTTTTTTTTTTTTTTTTTTTTTTTTAAGCAGGGCTTAGACTTGGAGGACAAGTTCTGGTCTGCAGATTTGCATTGAAATTGACTTGGACTGCGGTCACAGATAGCTTATCAGTGGAATACTTGTGCATGTTCATTTAAACTCTTTGCTTATCTTAATGTACAACCTTAGAAACTGTCATTAAGTGAGAGCTAATATATGGCCTCATAAATGTTTGTGCATTGATATTAACTGGATGTATTGTTCCTCCTCTTCTCACTTTTCTCCTCTCATTTCTCCCTCCAGAGGACTAAAACAACCCAGGCAAAATGGTCAAAGTCGGTATCAATGGGTAAGAGCTCTTTTTTTTGTTTTTTTTAATCCACTCAGCTGACAGAATCAACCAAAATCCCCTTTATTAACACAATTTAATAAGCAACACTTGCTCAACTTTAACATTCATTAGGTCAGTCTGTGCATTGTCTGCACCCCCGACTCACACTGCCACACCTCTATCTGTGCCACATTTAACTGATTTACTGTGATGGTCGCCTTGCATCAGTTTTCAAATTAGACTTTTTTGCAGGGGGGAAGTAACTAAGTGCTTTTACTCAAGTACCCTAACATAAGTTTAATTTTGACATGCTTGTACTTTACATTTTATGCGGCTTAATACTTCTCAGTTATTGTTCAGAGGTAAATGTACTTTTTACTCTTCTACATTTATTTTTATTTCACTGTTACTTTTTACATCTCATCTAAACTGTGATATACAAAGCATCTAAAATTGACTCCACATTGATGCACTACAACATTAAAATGCTCTTACATTAAAAACTGCTTTCTGCATGAGTACTTTTACTTTTGACTTTTACTTTATGGACACTTGAATTCAGGACTTTTATGTCTGACTATTTTAGAGACTTGTTACTTGTTGCAGACTTGTTGAGGATGTGTTTCTACTTTTATTCAAGTAAAAGATCTTAGACCTTCCTCCACCACTGACTGTCCATGCTTCTTTAAGCTTATTTGGTTATTTTTCACATTATTAAATAATTACTATAAAAGATAAATGGACAAATGCACTTTTAGTTACAAAGACACAGATTTACATGAATTCAAAGTAAACAAAGGCTTACAGAGAATTCAATGCAAGATGAGCTGAACTGCATTAAATAAAAATAAGGAATAGACAGTACAAAGATAATGAATGAATGAATATGTAGTCATTTAACCTCATAACAGCATAAGGAAGATGTTCAGATGGTCATATTTATTATACAGTGCATTTTCCAAAGTTATGAGGTGCCTTACATAGTTCAAACAATGCTGAATTAAGTATAAAATTGAATTAAAAATAGCATGAATGCTGAAATAAAATTGTGCAAATAAACATACTAGTCTGTAGTTTGTTGGTACTAAAGACAGCAGAAAGATTAAAGTTGCTACAAGGAATATTGTGATGATTTTGGAGCCCCCTGTGGACAAAAGCAGTACTGTTTCCGTCACATTGACCACATAATATAATGTCAAAAATGAAATTATCTAAATAAAAATCTCCTGCTACTTTTAACTGGGTAATGAACTACCCACTTTAAGAGAATCCGACCTGGCGCCAGGCATTAAGAATAACTAGTTGATCTTCACTCTAATGGTCTGACTTTCATAACAAGCTAAAAAAAAATCCCTGCTTTAAGCTAATAACAGTTTAGCTTTAGCGTTTTGAAACTGTTGGACACTTCAGAAGAAACCGCAACATTTATAGCCCTCAATAAAAATTGTCTTTTATCTGTATGAGTCTTTAAATGATTAAACCAGTGTTCTGAGCGCAGGACAAGTGCAGGTCTGTCTGTGATTAATTAATAGTAACTGCAGCAAGTGTTTTGTAATGGAGGACATGCACAGATGCACATACAGCAACCTGTGGACAACCACCCTACTTTGAGCTTTGCCCCTCAGCAGATAACAATGTGGGTTTCGACATGGGGGTCATTCAACAGTGGTCTGTTTTTCTGCCGTGTGCATCAAGCAAAAGAGGACCTGCGTAACTTAAATATTATTGAACGGACAGACATAATGTGACGTTAAAGTCTCGCAATCTGTATCATGGATCAGGTCTTTATCTCACTGCCCCTCGTCATCCTGTCCCAGTGTCTGAGGACAGTTTATAGTGTAGGTCTATCTGTGCCAGGATTTTGGACCTGCGGTTAAAAAGTAACTCGGCCTCTTGATCAAACAGAGCATTGCCGTCACCAGGATTACCACATTAGGAGGTTCATTTCAACTTTAGCCCCCAGAGAGAGAGGAGTGTGACAGCAACACACACACACAAACCTCCCTCAGCCCCTCCTCCTGAACCTTGGCCTTCTGTCAGCTGAGGCTTCAGGTCTCCTGGTGACTCCTCTATCCTGCACAAAGGAAGGAACTACAACAGTGATGTGACATAGGCCACATCTGGTTTGAGCTGAATGTGGAAAACCCTAATTTCACGCATTCGTGAATGATTCTTTGCATCTGGAGCTTCATACCTCTGTGATCCTGAGACATGGCTGTGATCATATCACCCAGTGACTTTGATCAGAGTTAGATGGTGTCACAGCACCATCTGGAGGCCAGACTGTGAAACTCAATCCAATGTCATGGGGAAACAGGCGATTACATTACCAAAGCAACAAACAGACAACAAAAGGCTAAAAAACAAGTGAAAAAAAACAAAAAAATGTACTTTGCCAAAGTAAGTGAAATTAAAAGCCACAAAAACAAACCGAATAAATGTGGTTTTGTGTATAGAAGTGAATAAAATGGCCAAATGTTGAAAATATCAACAGAAATAAACGAGAACTCTATAAACACTGCAATCTTTAAAAAAAAAAAAAAAAAAAAAAAAAAAAAAAAAAAAAAATTTAAAACACGCTGTTCACTTTTCAGATTCGGCCGCATCGGTCGTCTGGTGACCCGTGCTGCTTTCACCTCCAAGAAGGTGGAGATTGTGGCCATCAACGACCCTTTCATTGATCTGGAGTACATGGTAAGTAAAGGAGGTAAAGAATGAAGGGTTAGGATTTCAAATCAACACCAGACATTAGCCCCTTTTTTTTTTTTGTAAATTTAGATTAACTTGGTAGCTTTGCTGGCTGGGAGCTTTTTCAGATCTTTTTGAAGTTGTATTGAAGTCTGAGGAGGATGATATAATGATTTAAAAATTTGTCATTTCCTAACATTGAAAAAAAAAATGTAAATTTTTTTAACCTCTCGAGCCAACTTATCCAAAGAGGAAACTACATCACAGTCTTGCTGTACAAGTTTTGTAAAATGACAAATATTTAGCATCCATCCACAATCTAAATTACATAATATACACAGGCTTTGTAGAGCTTTTCATCTTTATATTTTACTTTAATTTCTAATATCCTGTTTAATGCTTTTGTCAGCTGCTATAATTGGGCTAAAATAGCCTGATCTTTCCTTTATGTTTCCTCTTTAGGTCTACATGTTCAAGTATGACTCCACCCACGGCCGCTACAAGGGCGAGGTCAAGGTTGAGGGTGACAAGCTGGTCATCGACGGACATAAGATCACCGTTTTCCACGAGTGAGTTCACTTATCAGGCTTCAAGTGTAGAAAGACTTTGTTTAATTGCAATTTCACAAACACATGTTAGCAGAAGGAAGAACTTTTACGGTCAAGTGCTGCCATTTATCGTCTGAAGCTGCACAACTCTTCTGATATGAGGGCTATGAGATTATACTTTGTGTACTGTCAGTTTGCGACATTCCTGCACCACTGTACAGATGTTTGTAGTGCATAAATTCTACATTAATGCTGATGTTTCATACATCTGCTCAATGACCACAATTGCCGTTTTAATGAGCAATTGAGACTTGATTTGAAACTGAGTTAGCATTTATTGTGAAGCTCATGTTTTCATTTCCCTCTCTGTGTCTGTCTTCAGGAGGGATCCCGCTAACATCAAATGGGGTGAGGCTGGTGCCCAGTATGTGGTGGAGTCCACTGGTGTGTTCACCACCATCGAGAAGGCCTCTGTACGTGCTCAATCCTGTCCCTAACTCTTGACAAAACGATTGTGTGAAACAATTATGACATGTGATGTGCAAATGGACTTTAAAAAAAAAGGACATCGATTACATATTTTCAAACACATTGCAGGCTCACTTGAAGGGCGGCGCCAAGAGAGTCATCATCTCTGCACCCAGCGCCGACGCTCCCATGTTCGTCATGGGCGTCAACCATGAGAAGTACGACAAGTCCCTCCCAGTCGTCAGGTAAGAATCAGAAAGTTTTTATCACAGATGTTTTTGTGTATTTAAGTGGGTTGAAACTGAAAATTAAAATTTGAAAACCTCAGAAATGAATCCCTGAGTGGATCATTTCAATCGGTGTACGTCTGCTATTGGTTGGAGTTGCATTTGTCAAACAAAAGCTTTTTTGAGATGTTGCCTTTTACTTTGAAAATCCTCGCTGATGCCGTTGCTTTGCCTCTCTATAGCAACGCTTCCTGCACAACCAACTGCCTGGCTCCCCTGGCCAAGGTCATCCATGACAACTTCGGCATCATTGAGGGCCTGATGGTGAGGATTAAAACACTCCGCCGGGAACAATCTGGCAGAGAAATTATAAAAACAGCCCCTAAAAGCAGATTAACAAACGGCTCAGAACGCCAACATAACAATGCAAAGTTATAGGCGACATTAAGCCATATTTAATCATCCTCCCGTCTCTTCCTCAGAGCACAGTTCATGCCATCACTGCCACCCAGAAGACTGTGGACGGTCCCTCCGGCAAGCTGTGGAGGGACGGCCGTGGTGCCAGCCAGAACATCATCCCCGCCTCCACTGGTGCCGCCAAAGCTGTCGGCAAGGTCATCCCCGAGCTCAACGGGTCAGTTCCAGAAACGCATGACCGATGGCTTCTATTGCATGAACAGAGGTTGAGTTTCGTTTGTGACGTTTACCGTCTGTATGTCCGTATCTTACAGCAAGCTGACCGGCATGGCCTTCCGTGTCCCCACCCCCAACGTGTCCGTGGTTGACCTGACAGTCCGTCTGGAGAAACCCGTGAGTGAACGCAAACTACAAGCTTTCATAACATTTAAAAAATTAATTTTACAGTAAGCCTGGTAATCTTTGATGTCCACAAATTCCATGAAACCCAACCAGTGATGAATTTATCCCAGTAACAAAAAGTTTTCCCAGGAACTATAAAGCTTATGTTCACAGTAATAAGGCACTGTAGTGACCAGACTCATCACTTTTAATAAGCATTAATGAAATAATACATTTAATTTCACGTGATGACCAAGTCTGACTAGAACACAATCTCTTTTCTCAACAGGCCAAATACGATGACATCAAGAAGGTTGTGAAGGCTGCAGCTGAAGGACCCATGAAGGGCTTTCTGGGATACACAGATCACCAGGTTTGTGTTTCTCTCTCTCATCACTGGTCTTTAAACCGTTTGTCAAATCGGTATTCTCGTTAAAATGCGGCGTCCTCTCTGTTCGCTCTCCCGCAGGTCGTCTCCACAGACTTCAACGGCGACTGTCACTCCTCCATCTTTGATGCTGGCGCTGGCATCGCCCTCAACGACCACTTCGTCAAGCTGGTCTCATGGTACGCCTTCATCTTGGTTTATTTTCAGTTCCTTCATATCTATTTCCAGTGATGGTGATGCACATTGACTCCTTTTTAAAAAAATTTTTCTTGCTTCTTGACAGGTACGACAATGAGTTCGGATACAGCAACCGTGTTTGCGACCTGATGGCCCACATGGCTTCCAAGGAGTAAACCAACCCAGCAAACCAACCGTCACTGCACTACGCCACATCACCCACATTCTCCTGATACCAGAGTTTTACAATAAGACGTTGTACTATCTGTGACTCTGCCCGATTCCATCAGATCCTCGACCCCTCCCATTGGACGCCTGAGGAAAAGTCCCACAAAGCAAATGAAAAAGATTCAAATTGGTGACCAATTACTTTTTTGTATTTGTTAAATACCCTGTTCTGTTCTTGTGTGAGATGGAGTGAAGGTGTGAGAGTCTCTGTCTGTAGTACTGAAGTGCTGCAGTCAGTAGTGGAATAAAGTCCTCTGTTTGTGAGATTCACGTCCTCCTTTTTCTCTTTTGTCACTAATCTGCAGAAAAACTGCTCCAGTGGGATTAATGCTGATATCTGTAGATGGACTCTGAATGTGGGTCACTGACTTTAGCAAACCCCTCCATGAGATTTCTTTCCTTAAATCTGATATCTGCACTATAAAAATGTATTTTAGAAGTACAACCTCAATGCAAAAAAGCAGTGACACTGTAAAACAAAAATACCAGAATGGTTTGCAAATCATTTTGTATTCATTTGAATACAGTGCAAAGACAAGATATTAAATGTTCAAACTGCTGAACTTTATTGGACAGGAGCAACAGAAGACTGGGAAAGTTGTGGAACGCTCAAAAAACACCAGTTTGGAGGATTTCTCAAGGAAGACGTGTTAATTGGCAACAGGTGGCGGCATCATGATTGGGTATTACAGGGACGTCCTAGAAAAGGCTCAGTCGTTCACACGTGTGGATGGGGTGAGGTTCATAACTGCGAAAAATCTGTGTGGGCAAATACTCCAACAGTTTAAAAGTTTCTCAACACAAAACTGGGAGGAATTTAGGGATTTCACTACAATCTACAATTAATGTGATCAATAAAAATTCAGAGAATCCAGAGAAATCTGCACGTAAGGGACAAGGAAAACTTTGGAAAACTTGTCAGTGAACACAATTTGTCGCTGCATCTATAAATGCAAGTTAAGACTCTATCATGCAAAGTGAAAGACAAATAACATCCAGAAACACAGCAAAGTTTTCTTAGAGCCTGAGCTCCTCTGAGATGAACTGATGCAAAGTGTAAAAGTGTGCCGTGGCCTGACGAGTCCACATGTCAGATTGTTTTTGGAAATCATGGACGTCGAGGAAAAGGACCATCCACACTGTTACCAGTGCTATCTTCAAAAGCCAGCATCTGTGATGGTACGTGGGTGTGCTAGTGCCCATGGCATCATGTGTAACTGTCATACCTGTGAAGGCCCCATTAATGCTGAGAGCTACATACAGGTTTTTGATGTTTTGAACATATGCTGCCTGTTTATCCCTGTTTATTTTCTTCAAGACACATTCTGCACATGTTCCAACTGTGTGGCTTCATTGTAAAAGAGTTCAGGTACTAGACTGTCCTCCCTGCAGTCCAGACCTGTCTCCCATTGAAAATGTGCGGTGCATTATGAAGCGCAAAGTACAACAGAGACCCCGGACTGTTGAGCACCTGAAGTCTTATATCAAGAAAAAATGTGAAGACGTATCACAGAAGTAAACACGCCCAACTGTCCAAACTGTTTTGGAACATGTTGCAGGCATCATGTTCAGAATGAGTGTATACTTAAAAAAACATATAATCAGTTTGAACATTTAACATCTTGTCTTTGTGCTGTATTCTTTTGAATATAGGTTGAAAAGTCTTTGCGGTCTGTTTTTATGGCAGTGTATATTTGAGGATTATACAACTTGAAATTATATTCAATACCTTTGACCTGCTACTATTATTTCAGTAAAAGTGTGTAAGTTAGGGTTCTCTTATTGTACATCTGATGGCATGACATCCACGTCTTTTACAGATTTTTCCTCCCTGTTTTTGAGCCACAATTTTCTCTTGGTGAGTCAGAAAGAAGGTGAAGTCTAAGACAAAATTATATTTTGCTATTAAATAATGTATTATGTCAGGTATAAAATGGTTCACCTGAATTAGTTCAATTGTGTTGTTTAATGTAAACTCACTGAACAAAACCAGCCATCGTTAAGTCAGGCTAACATCTGCAATTGTGTTCATAATATTAAAAAAAAAGGAAAAAAAGAAATAACACACTAAGGTTACAATAAAAATATTTTTCCTGAAACCACACTATTAGGTTATTAAGAAGCAGTATTATACACTTGCGTAAACTGAAGACTTGAATTGGCCTGCTTTAAATTTGGGTTGCATTAAGGCAAACTGCTGATTTGAAAGTAATCAGATTATTAAGTACATCTGACTTAAAGCAGCTGTGTTCATGTAACTTGTTAACTTGATTTGAAAATTAATTCATTTGTGTGAAGTATTTTTTTAATCATTGGTCCAACAGTTCTCTTATTTTAGTGTGTAGACGGTTTCATCATACGGGTCAGTGATTCTAGCAAACCCTTCCACACGGTATCTGTCCATTTATCTGATTTCTGTAGATGGATTCTTATGTGGGTCAATGTCTTCAGCAAACCCTTTGGAGAGGTATCATCCATATATCTGATTAGTTTCCTCCTGTGGGAATACACCCACAGCTCTTAATTCCTCACTCTCTTGATTAGGTGGGACTGCGGAAGATCATTTCTGCGTGTTTGGCTGCTCAGATCGATGCCTGCACCACCGTATCACTTTTATAGAACAGTCACATGATCCTTTTTTACTTTTTTTCCCTTCTACCCCTGTTCAGTGCCTGGGAGAACTGTAGGATGTCTAACAAAAGCTGACAAAAGCCCAGTGGTTCAACATGAGTTTAAAATATGAGTTTTTTTTTAAATGATTTACGCCTGCCAATGATTTGTTCTCACAAAATGACAGTGTGGCAAATTCATTTCAAAAGTTATTATTGCAGTTTTGCTCACTGATCCTTTTACACTGGTTATTTGTCTGAATCATTGATGAAGGGAGCTGCTTGAGGAGAAGACATGAGTTCCACTGATTTTTGGAAAAGAACCTGTTAACTATATGTTGTTGCGTGATGTGATACTGACGGCTTTACAGCAACATTTAGTTCTGTCACATTAAGACAAAAAATGTGTTTCACAATTCCTCCAATGAATGGACTACCATAAACAAGAATAAATCTGTAAAAAAAAACAAATAAAAATAGTAAATAAATATAAAAATACTGTACAGACTTTATTTTTCCTTATTGTTTTCCCTATTATTTGTGCTTTTCCCCACTGTTTCTGCTATTCCCTGAAGCTGTTCCTTCAAGTTCCTGCACACATGAATCTTGTGGATGCAAAAACAAGAGTAAAAGCGAGAACAATAGGAAAAGAATAAGGAAAAATAAAGTGATAATGATAAATAAATCACATATAAAAATAAATATAAAAAAAAACAATATGCAGAAAAAAATGGTGCATATATTATAAAAGTTAATATATTTTTAAAAGTATATATAAATAAACATATACAGGAACAAATAATCAAATCTGAATGAAAATGCTCATAATCATTCTTTTTATATTTTGTTATTTGTCCTTATATTTCCACATTTTTTTTCTTATTCTTTTACAGATTTATTTCTTTTTTTTGTCACTCCTATGACTCCACATATAAGATGCTCCTGATATAAACAACATTTACAGTAAAAAGTAACTGTTGGATGAAGTTTTCAGAGCTCCACATGAGTCCCAACCACAGAAATAATAGAAATATTAACAATTTCCTCAGTTAGAGTCTAATTAAAGATCAGATACTGAAGTTCACTTTGAAGCACATATGTAAGAGATGATGTACAGTCAGTGGGTCCTGAATCAATCTGAAGGGGCTTATTTTACAATAATGACATGCTCACTCTATTGCAAAGCTGCTTCTTAAAAGAAATCAATAATTTGACACAAATATTGATGTAAAAATGATTTGTTGTCTCCATGTCTGTGATCAGAACTGTGTTTATAAATGATTCATAAATCTCAACAGTATATCTCAGAGCAGCTTTTTTCCTGAGGCTAAATTCATCCTCAGCACTCCACCATGAAAAATAGTTTTATTTTAATTACTTATTAATTATTCACCTTGAAACTGTGTATAATATTTGAATGTAATTAGTGTTTTTGTGAGTAGCATAAAGGGGACTACAATTAGCTTCTTGCCATTATGGAATGCCATTTTATAAATAAATGAATGAATAAATAAATAAATAAATAAATAAATAGGTTAAGTTATTTAGGAATAAATTCTGAAATAAATGAAAGTGGTCCTTTAAAAAAATGTACTTTTTAAAAAATAAAAACCTATGTATTAATTGAACTATAATGACTTGTTTATATATTTATATTTACTTGTATATTTATTGTCATTATCATTGTTATTGATGTATTTATTTCATATGGGCTATAATGGCATTAAATATATTATACAATTTTCCATAACACCTGATTAGCTGACACAATATGTATGAAGGCTCATATGTATTCAAATCTATTTTACGTCTTCTTGTTCATTAAAATATAAAATATTATTCAGTTACAAGTAAAAGCACTGGTGTTAGAAAAATACTTAATTAAAAGTACAAATTATTTGTCACAAAAACTACTCAGAGTATTAATTACTTTTAACCGTTCATCACCGTCACCTCTCCAAACTAGGGTTGCAAATTTTTGCGTGTTTTCCTTAAGCAATAGAAAACACTAACAACTGATTAATTATTTATAGTTTCTAAGATACAAAACACATGTTTATTTCCTCATTTTCATTTTTTTGGTTACTTTCTTTCTCATTTTAAGTCTTTAACTTTTTAATTTTGATTTTTGCTTATTCAACAAACGGCTCCAGCAGACAAAACAGTGTCAAATGAGGTGCAAACTACTGCCATGAGTATTGATTAAATATCCATGATTACATTATTAACTGGTTAATTTCTTAATTTTAGCTCAACTTATTGGCTACTAAAATGCAGATGAATGGTTTGGATATTAATTCAAATTGTACTCAGTACTCAACAATTGTTTTAAAAGTAACTAAGTAGATTACATCTTGTTATGTTTACTTAAGTACAAGTAAAAGTACAGACTTGAAAATCTACTCATAAAAGTAGAAATACCCCCAAAAACTACTTAATTACAGTAATTTGAGTATTTGTAATTAGTTACACCCTTGCAACAATGAGTATCATAATTGAAGTGTTGTATAAGAGGATAATGGCTGCTGATGAGTGGATTTTGTAAGGATTCAGTGGATAAAAAAGAAAGACGGTGGAGAGCTGCTGGAGAGGAGAGACAAGGCAGGACGGAGGTTTAACACCCTCAAACACCCCCACCCCCCTCTCCCTTCTCTCTCTCTCTCACACACACTCTGTTTCTCCTGCGTGCCTCCTGCTGATCATTTCTGAGCCAGATTGTCAAACAGCAAATTTTCTCTCCAGAGAAAGGCCACATGGATTTACAGTGGGAGGGTTCAGATTGAGATTATACAGGAATATAAGAGGAGATCGTTCCAGTAAAGACGAGCTGAGAGCCACAGAAAGAGACTGACAGACAGACAGGAGGACGGTGAGTACTGATGCTTCTTTTATAATGGGGTTTTTTTTCTGCAGAAAAAAAACAAACAAAACATTGCACGATTAAAAAAAAAAAGCTTTTGGAGAGGAATCATCCCAAGTTTGGAGGAATTTTGATTATGCCTGTTCTGTTTTATTATCCTCTCTTTTGCTGTAATGTGACTGTGTGTATATCATACTGTTGACTGCCAAAACACACTCATGAGACTCAGCTGACCACCTGCTGGGATCAACAGAGGGTTAAATGTTAAAGTCCTGCAGAGACAAATGATGAAAAGGAGTCCTTGTTTTTTGTCACTGCAGCCGCTGGTTCAACAGGGTCATCAACAAGCCTTTATTTATTATAATTAGTCATTTATTTATCCCAAATACACTGGGTACTTTAACACAGTCATTCCCAAACACTGGGTCGGGACCCACAGGTGGGTCACAGGAGATTTTATTTGGGTCGCCAAATTTAATAGTATCTTAATTACATTCTTATAATTCAGTAGTCAAAAATGTTTAATATCGTTTTCCAGATGAGAGGAAATAAAACCAATGAGATGTTGTGTTAACTCAGCCTAAACGCATTTATTTCTCATTCATAGAGTATTTAATATGTGTACATGTTTGCAATAACATGCATCATTATTAGGGCTGCAAATAATTGATTGCCGATCAATCTGTCCATTATATTCACAATGGTGAGGAACATTCATTTATGCAAAAATTAAGTGTTACAGGGATTTATTACTAAGGTCTATTGTGGATCAGGTCATGATGGTTTGTCATTCTTCGAAAGTGGGTCCCCAGAAAAAAAAAAAGGTTTGGGAAACACAGCTTTAACATATAGATAAGACACCCCTGTGATTCACACGTTGTTGGATAATAAACTTTAACAAATGGAAAATGCTGTTGTACGGATGTAAGGATGCCAAAAACTCAAAGTACGATAATATCACAATAAAAAGGTCATGATACAAAATTTATCATGATATTAAAAATGATGAAAAATTATGTCTTGAAAATAATTTAAATGAAGTGCTTCTACTTTCCTTCTTTAAAGCTACTACAAGGAGGTTTTAACTGTTATGACACTGTCTCCATTTATAGCTGAGGCCTCCAAATGACCTTCATACAGTAAGCAAACAAGACCATCAGCGAGAAGTTTGGCTATATTTCTACATATTTGTTCATAATGGCCGCCACCGTGCCACAAGCCTGTTTTTACGTTTTCTCAGCCAAAGTTACAGTGAGTAGTATGATAGCCAGTTAAAAAGAAGCAGGGGGAGATTTTATTTAGATGATTTAATTTTTGACCTTATATTCGGCAATGGAAACACTACTGATGAAAGTTCTTTGCAGCTGTTGTCCCCTACTGCATAATACTTGCAATGTCAGATTTCCCCATTAAAGCTTCAAATTACGTGATGACGTTGTGACGTTTGATTTGAGAGGAGGTCCACAGTCTCAGATTTTTAAAAACATCTGATCTATGTAATTGTCAACTATTGATACCGTCATTTATGTGATTGAGGTTTTTTTTTTTAATATGCATGCACCAACGAGCAGTAATAGAAAAGAATGAACTGTAATATGAATATTAGTTTGAAACTCAAAGCTCTGCTCTTTAAAATCTGTCTGTCTGTCACTCACTGTCCTGTTTTACTCCTGAGTTTCTGCTCTAAAGTTATTTTTGTCTGCACATAAAGAGCAGAAGAGAGATTAAATCTGAGTAACATTTCAGCTCAAACCATTAAGAGACCAGGATAAAGTTGTCAGAATAAATCCTGTGCTGCCTGACATTTCCCTCTGCACGACAAACTGTCACCTCCATATGTTGCTGATTCCACTCTGGAGTTGGAAACAGGGATTCACTTGAATACAAATACGCAAGGGCAGATATTTGATGCTGGGGTCGGTAATGACGATAAATATGTCTCATGTGTGCTGCTGCCAGGGGGACCATGACTGAAATTACAGCATGCATGGAAATAAATTCAAAAATTATAGATTTATGAACATTTCTCACCTTCCCCCTAATAGTCTGAATAATTCACAAGATCTGTTGCTGGTCACTTAGTTAATATATTCATTATTTTGGCAGTTAAAGGACACACATGTACTGTAGATAATGGATCAAACCACTGTGAAGCATAAAAAGGGGGAGACACAATCTTTCAAAATTTGAAAATGCATTGTTTTGCGACTGTAATTATCACAGGTGCTTCATCACAATACTGAATCTTGCTAACTAACATTGACTAGACACAAACATATATATATATTTTTAAAAATCAGAACAAAGGAACACTTTGTACACCTAGATGAGAGGGGCGAGTAGACCAAAAGGTTGCAAAGGACTCCCGCACACTGTCTACCTTGCAATATAGCCAGGAATATATATAAATATATTTGCAACCTTCCTGTTCTAGACTTTCATCAGGCAAAGGATTTTTTAAATCAAAATTATTGCTGGAGATACTAGATATTGGTAGGGACATGTCCTTACCGTCCCTGCCCAATTCTATGCCCTTCGATTTCAAATATTTATTATATGTATATTAATCTGTTACTGTGAACTGCAGTAAGAAATGTTGCAGCGTTACACAATCTAAGATTTTCCCCTTCAACTGGAGGATATTTTTTTTATAGCTTTAAAGAGTTCCTGTTTCCAATGGAAAACGGAAAGTTTCTGATTGATTCATGTCCCCCAGTCAAAGGGGACGTATGCCAATATAAAATCAGCATGATGCATTGTAGGCACATTTGCACTGCCGATGAATATTAGGTTAGGAAATGTAATATTTTCCCAATTTAATGCATTTTCTAGTATAAACTGCACCCTCTTCTGGTCTTCTGTCCAAATACAGATACGGAGACAGATCATTTTGTTAGCTGAACAGATACAGATAGAAGTAATGACGTCTCTGTCCACCTTTAGTTGTCACAGTATTTCTTTTTACTCCTGTCTGTGTTTGGTCCGTCAGTGGCTTTGTGAAGGAGCCGCCTCTCCTCTCTGTATGCAGCTGTGGGTCAGCGCGGTACATCCATGGGGGAGAATGGCTCACAGGGGGGCTCCGGGTTCCTCTCCTCGTCCATCTACCCTCTGTTCCTCTCCCAGCTGTCCCCCTCTGCAGACCTGGCCGTTGCTGTCTTCCTCACCTTCACAGGTAAACAAAAGGGCACTTTTATAGACTCAGACAGACACTACAGACTCATTTTTATAATGGGAGTTTATCTTCATCGACTTATGGCAGCTCCATAGTTGCAAACTCATGTTTTGTTTTCATTTATTCTTTTTTTTTTCTTTTTTTTTTTATATATACTGTATCTACTGATCTATTATTATATTACCTGTTGAGAACATGACCATCTTTTGTCTTTTATGCAGTCCTTTTAGCTCAGCGGTTTTCATGGGTCCCTGCTTCAGTCTTTAGATAATTAGACAGTTTTTTCATGCAGTCTGTTTCCTCCACAATGTCCAGCTACTGTTCCAAAGTTGGAGGGTCACATTTCAACCAAGATCAAGATCCCGAGTTTCCAAAAAATGCCAAATATATCATTACAGATTAAAATATAAAGTGATAGACAAAGTTTTTATGTGATGTGTGTGATGTGTGTGTCCAAAAAAAAAAAAAAAAGTTTTTAAATTCTTAGTTTTTGATCATCATGAATTATTTGGCTCTTTGCGTTAAAATATATGTAACACACAGAGGCCCCAGTGAAGTGGTGCAACAAGTTAACACAACATATATAATATTGTACACCTCAGACAGAATGAAAAAGAAATTATTTATCTATCTTTAAACTCAAAGGGACATTTTAATGGGAATATTGGTGTTGAATGTATTAAAATACTGAATGTATACAAATAGGATAAGGATGTAATAATACCAAAAACTCAAGGTTTGATAATGTCATTCTAAAAAGTCCATGATACGATATTTATTGCAATATTAAAAAAAAATTAAATGACAACTTCCAAAAAAGTCCTTCATTAAATAATAAATCAGATGTGTAGAGATTTATTTGTTTCTATAAAATTAGTTTTCCCTTTTAAATTAAAGTACTTCTCCTTTCCATTTTTAATAATATATAATAAAAGCAGTCAACCATGACTGCTATCAGTAGCAGTCCCCTGATAAAATAAAATAGAAATAATAAAATATTGCTGTAGATATCATCACAGTCCGATACGGCATTGAGACATTTTTTTAATAACAATATTGTGATATTTGATATATTGTTACATTTCTAATAATAATCCATATATAACTGAGACAGAGTGAAAAATAAATCATTTATGTATCTTTAAAGTTACTTAAAGGAACATTTTAATGGGAATATTGTTGTTAAAGTGATTACAATGCCAACGTATCCTCCATGTTGATAAAAATTGAAAAATGTTTCAAACTTCAACACTGTGTTGTGAGAATAAAACAAGAACCCAAAGTTTATGGCTTTGTGACTGACTTACTATTTACTCATGATGGGAATAATAAAAGTTTTCTTTTTTTTTCTCAGTAGTCAACACAAACGATCAAATCGGACATGGTCTCATTAAAAAGCAGAACACAAACCACTTTCATTGAGCTGAACAGGACAAGAAATTGATGAAGCTGCAGATAAACAGAGGCTCTCCTCTCACAGTCAAACGTGTTAATTTGTGTTGGGCCTCGTCTGATTGGCTGATTCCCCTGTGGAGCGACAGGAGTGTCTGGGTGAACAGAGAGCAGATTAGCCTGTGATGAAAAGGAAAAAAGTGTGCATTGATCCATCCTGAAGCCTTCTTCTTATTGAAGTACACTTCATGTAATCATGCACGACTGTTTGGTGTTTGTAGGATGTAAAGACCACATTTAAAGTCACCACAAGATAAGACAATTCCTCAACTTCTCCTGTACAATATCACATTTAATATAAAAGTGCAATATCTTCATCATGTACAATACTAATTTTCTATTACATTTTAATATCATGCTTTAATATCCTGTGCAATATTATGTTTATTATCATGTGCAATAGGCCTATTAGTTTTTATTATTTTCATTAATATTATCATGTACAATATTACGTTTAATATAATATCTAATTTTACCTTCATTATCTGGTGCAATATAACTAATTATTACTTTCAGTGTTTTTGTCAGTACCATCCATCCATCCATCCATTGCCCATAACCTCTTATCCTTGATGGGCTGTGGGGGGGCTGGAGCCTATCCCAGCTGAGGTTAGGCGAGAGGCGGGGTACACCCTGGACAAGTCACCAGTTCATCACAGGGCTGACAGATAGAGACAAACAACCAGTCATGGGCAATTTAGACTAATCAATTAACCTATTATGCTGCATGTCTCTGGACTGTGGGATGAAGCCAGAGCACCTCAAGAGAACCTATGCATTGTGCCCCAGCCACAAACTCCCCAGCCCCCCAGCCGGCTGCAGGATTCAAACTCAGGACCTTCGTGCCGCCCCATTGCCAAAACTATCTTACTTGTATTGTTGTTTTATTTTGCACTGTTTTTTTTCCTGCATTTATACACTATATTTTATATTCCATTTTATATTTGATATTCTATTGTTGTTATTCTTATGTTGCTGTAATTTTGGAGTGATCTCTGGCACACGGATTTCCTTCAGGATTTATGTAATTGTCTTGTCTTGTCTTGTCTTGTCTTGTCTTTTTGTCTTGTCTTTCTGCAGGTATCCTGTCAGTGCTGGGGAATGGCACAGTGTTGTTAGTCTACTGTAGGAAAAGAAAGAAGCTCAGACCTCCAGAGCTCATGACCATAAACCTGGCTCTCTGCGATTTCAGCTTCAGCCTCTTGGGTGCGCCATTTTTCATCATTTCCAGGTACTGAAGAACACTTTGTCATCAACCAATAAGCAGCCAGGCTTGACTTCAGTGTGATGATGACACTGTGATTATAATACTAACAAACAACATCAGCATCATTAGTCAGAAACAGATGGAGATGATCCATTAATCTGCAGCACTAACGCCCAGTTCTCTCCCTCTGTCAGCCTGTGTCACGCCTGGGTGTTTGGGGACACCGGGTGCCTTTGGTACGGCATCCAAGGCTTTGTGTTTGGCATCGGCTCTCTGCTCACCACCTGTCTCATCTCTGTGGACCGCTGCCTCAAGATCTGCTGCTTAAGATATGGCAAGTCTGACTTCTTCTTCTAGCACAGACTTAAAGGGACAGTTCACCCCAAAATCAAAAGTACATATTTTCACTCTTACCTGTTTGTGCCATTAACTGATGGACTCAACTGCCCCCATGGTGCAAAAGTGCCCTCATGGATGTTCTTATTATAGATGAAACATGATAAATGCCTTCTGAAGTGGCACCATTATTCAAGATAATGTGATAAAATGCCCCCTGGGGTGTCCTTCCAGTCAGTGGATGAAACGCAATACGTGCAACATAACTTTTGGCATGCTGTAGCCTGGTAGAACTTTCAATTAAGGTTCCACTTGGAACCCTTTCAGAGAGTTCTACCTACAGCCCAACATAAACCTACAACCATCTGTGAAAGGTTCCACCCAGAACCGCCTACAAGAGGTTCTATCTCTGTGGCTCAATGGTTAAACCCGCGAGCCTCTGTGGGCGTTCTTTACGGAACATTTCCACCTTCTATCGGAGCTAACAAGAGCCCACCCAGGGGATTCTACCGGAAACCTTTTTATATTATGGTACAAAGAACCCGTGATGAAATCTCGATGAAATAGTTCTCCAAAGATTTCAACTTTGAAGAACTCTTTCTTCCAAAAAGGGTTCTATAGATGAAAACTGCTCTTAATGGAAGTTATACAAAGAACCCTTTCTTCAAAAAAGGGTTATATTATATATATTTGATTTGGGGAGAACTGTCCCTTTAAACTGTGCACTCACACAGTCGTGACTGCGCTCTAAATCCATCTGACTCTTCCTGCATGAATTTCTCTCTTTCCAGGCCACACAGGTTTTTACACAAATATTTATTCTAGTCCATACAAGAGGCTCCTTTTCTCTTACAAAAGTATTGATTTAAAGATTGATTGAAAAGCCGTTCGATGAGTGCTGAGGCAACAGTGGAGGCCAATTAAAGCTGCTGATGTTTCAAAGAAATGGTAAAGTGAAATGTCAAGAATTCCCATGAGGCCGAGCGCACATTACGCTTACACATAGACACACTGACGAGTTCATTAAGTGTTTTGCGTGCTTCTTGACTCTCCAGGTCAATGGATTGAGAGGCGCCATGTGTGTCTGTCCATAGTCCTGCTGTGGGTTTACACATGGTTCTGGGCCTTACTGCCTGCTTTTGGCTTTGGAAGTTATGGACCAGAACCTTATGGGATCAGCTGCACCATCAACTGGTAATCTCTGTTTTAATTTACAGTGCTGCTTAATGTCCTACCCTTTATACACTTAAGTCAGCAAACAGCTTTGATTTTTATCCTTCATGTATTTGCAGACAAACATGTATGTTATAACTCTGTCTGTCTGTTTCAAGGTGGAGAATGAGGACGTCTCTAAATGACAGAATCTATATTTTCCTCATCCTGACGTTATGCTTTGGATTTCCGACCTGCACCATCATCATGTCATATTTGGCCATCCTGCTGAGGGTGAGAACAAACAGAAGATGTGAGAGCAGCGTCTGTGTTCTGTCATTATTTTATTTTGATGCATTAGTCACTCATTTAAAGCCACTGTGTGCAGAATATGAAAAAGTGCAACTCTGGCGCCCCCTAGTGATAGTACTGAAACTGAAAAACACTGTGGAAGACAGCAGTGCATAACATCACCACCTCAGGGACCAACCAAACGAGCACAGTGATAAATGTCCTATTGGCCCCAGATGCTCAGGGACCCCAAAGGCCATGCATCGATTCATTATGCATCTATTAGCCTGTTACGAATTGCAAATCTCTTTAAGAAGATGGAATCCTAAAGGATTGTTGCAACACATAAGGGGAAATGGATGCAATAACAAATAATAATGGCCATCATTAATAAACTGATAGTCACTTAAACATAAGTTGATAGTTACTTCACTGATCACAAACAATAAAATGATCATTCCTTATGTTTACTCATTATTAGTAATGTTTATGCTATTTAAGATAAGATAAGATAAGATAAGATAAGATAAGATAAACCTTTATTAATCCCTGGAAGGAAATTCAGGTGTCATAGCAGGAACAACAGCAGTGAAAATGAAACGAGTAATTAAAGAGAAGTACAGGCAAAACCAAGCTAGAAGAATAATACAATAAAGTGGAATAGATGAATAGTAATAAAAATAATAAATAATACACAGAGTAAGGTAAAACTCTGAGCAGCTGCCCATGGAAATCTACACTGGGTCTCTGAACGTGTGCCTTTTTAGTTTTGGTTTATCTAATATAAAATAGTCTAGATAACGGTCTATAAATCATATATTTATATCATATCTGATAAAAGACAGTCACAATTACATTCTAAATATAAGGGCAAACGTAACAGTTTATTTTTGCACACAATAACATTTTATATACTGTAATAAGTATTCCTAATACTTATGCAATTATTTGTCAACCTTTAAGGAATTATTTTGATAAATCAGATAGTTGTTGAACTATGTTGGTGGTTAATAATTATTGGTTTGTAAACCATTTATAAACATTGTTTAGGTGCTATCGTAAAGTATTTGTGTGTGTCAAGATCTGTGTGTGTGTGTGTGGAGTGTGTGTGTGTGTGTCACATTCAGACAGGCAACAGGCTGTTAGTGTTAATTGTTCATAAGCCCGGTTGCCTGGTGGAAAAAACATTCCTAGTGCATGTTGGTCCAGGCTTTAATGCTGCAGTGCTGTTTGCCAGATGGCAGCTGCTGGAACAGTCCTTGGTTGGGGTGGTTGGGGTCTTTGATGATCCAGCGGGCTTTACTGACACACTGACTGTTGTAAATATCCTGGATTGAGGGGAAAATCACTTCCACTGATGCTCTGGGCCGTCTGCGAGATCCTCTGTAGCACCTTGCGGTTGAGGGCAGCGCGGTTCCCACCAGGCAGCGATGCTCCGGATGTAAAATACCTACAAGCTGCTAAAACCTGGCCCAGTCCCAATCTGAGTGCCTCGGATTCACAGCTTACGATTTTTGCTCCATCAATAGACAAACATGAGAGACACAGTGTGTCAGCTGGTCACCCAGAATAACAGCTCACACGTTACATGCTGGCAGTGCAATCGGCATTTCAGGATGGGTGAGTCAGACTGGCGCTCTCTTCCAATCAAATGTGTCAAGGTGGCAAGAATGTGCAGCAGACAAAAACATATGCAAGCAGAATAATTTAAAGCTATGACATGTAATATTCCAAACTATGGTCAAACCTAAGAAATACTAATTTATTCAAGGGAACATTTCCTACTAGCAGCTAGTTGCTATAAGTTCAGGGCAAACATGTCAGAGAGATAGGAAGGAACGCTGGCAAACGCAACTCAACGTAACATCAATAAAACTTTAATAATTTTGTCCATTAACATGACTCCTGAGTCACGTCAGGCAGTTTTTTCAACAACTCCCATGATCCCAAGCTACTCCACAACATCAAACTGTCATATTTAAAAATTGTTTTAAAATGAGAGAGAGCCCTGGCAGCAGACGTTATATATTGTGTGTTTAAAGGATGCTCTATTTGAAATGAAAAGATCTTCACATGGCTTTAAAGCATGTATGGAAGTAAAGTGCTTTCGATTTGTGGTAACTGACCCTTCGGCCCCTTTCGTAACATGTTCATCTTTGTCTTTTTCTGTCTCCTTGATGGAAAATTTGGTTTTCTTTTTGATATAGACAAGCTTAACACGTAGCATATCTAAGAACAAGAAAGGAGAAAGCTGCGAGACATTAATTGTGAATAGCAGCATTAACTGTTGCTTCTGTTTTCAGGTTTACAGATCTAATCGCACTCTGGCATCTATACCGTCCTCCTCTGTCAGTCACTCTAGCAAAGACCTGAGACTTGCAAAGGTAAGCCCTGGTGAGGATGATTTTCCTTGATACACATACTGAAGGAAAAAATAAACCGTGTGTTTATTTCAGATGGCTGCTGTGGTATGCACCACCTTCCTCCTGGCCTGGATGCCCTATGCTGCTGTGTCTCTGATGTCTGCGCTCATTCCCAGACATGACCAAGACGCAGAAGGGACTTTACAGACTGTGGTGGTGGAGTCAAGTTCAAGCTCTCCAAGCGCTGCAAAGATCCTGGACATCCCCTCGCTGCTCAACTGGACCACGACAGAATGTTACAGACAAATCTGCTACACTCCTGAGAACAAGTGGAGTGAAGTGAACAACACGAGTACATCCTCCAGTGATGACATGTTCAGGTCCGGCCTGGGCAAAAACACCGAGCCGGCGGACAGGAGACCCCAGCCACTGTCCTCTCTTCCACCTGTTGTCACCTTGATCCCTGCGATGCTTGCCAAGTCCCACTGCATGATCAACCCTTTAATCTATCAGATCATGAACAGGGAGTTCAGGGATGACGTCTACGCGATGGTGTTTGGCCAAGAGATGGCAGAGAGGAGGCGAACGCAGGGGCGGAGGGAGAGCTTATATGAAAGTAAGGAACATGAGTAAACTTAAAGTGATAGTTAAGATTATTCCAGGTTGGGTTGTATGAGGTTCTTATCAATAGTCAGTGTATTAGCTACAATAAACGGCAATCGGCAAGAGCTATTTTAGCCACTTAGGTTAATCTAAAAAAATCTATATCAGTATCCTATTTTCACTGCTGTACCTTACCATCAGACAGCCTTCTGTGTCAGGAAACTGCCATTATATAACCCAAATATTGCTCACTCCAAACCAACCAGACTCCATAGACAAAATCAGTAATTTTACCGAGCAGAACACAGGAGCTGCTGCTCTACCACTGCCTCCATCTTTTGATTTCTTTGTGTTATTGTTTGACTTTTGAGGCCGAGGTAGATATGTGTTTCGTGAGGTAAAATTGCTGATTTTGCTTATGAAGTTTGGTTGGTTTGGAGAAAGCAATATTTGAGCTTATAAATGAGTTTCCCATGGAAGGTGTATAGCGACAAGTAAAGCATGAAATATTCTACACATGGCTAAATATGTGGCTAAAATACCTTTTGTTGCTGACTCCGTCTAGCATCTCCTGCATGTAATACACTGACTCTGGACAAAATATGGTTTCCTATCTATGGGGAAAAATAGATAGGAAACCCTACAGGGCCACTGTTTTTGAGCGTCTCTTTCTTGTCTTCTCTTTAAGGGAGCATCAGCCTCTCCTGCCAGACCTGGAAGAGGAAAAGGAGCAGTCCCTGTGTCCCTGTCTGTGGAGGGTAAAAAGCAGTAATATGAAGAAACAGATGACCCGAGGGAGCAGTAGTGTAGGGAGAACAGACTGTGGGTAGATAATATCTCACTGGGGGCTGATGCTTTGGACCATGCCTCCTTGGACACTCTAGACAACACCGAGAGACACTGCAGCACTAGTAGAGATCTTACTGTCAGAAGATAGATAGATAGATAGATAGTGTGGGTTTATCATGGGTGTACAGGGCCTTTATGTAGCTTTCTAGTGCAAGTCTAACATTCTGAACCACAATTAAAACAATTTATCACTATACTAACAAAACAATTGCCTTTCTTTTCTTATTGTCTTTTCATTTACATTTTTTCCTGAAAAACTGAAGGATTAAATGTTCATTTATGGGTTGAGAAAATTCTTCTGCTTCCTAAACTAAACAAACTTTAAAAACAACAAACAAAAAAAAGTGTTGTCACAACGACAGGTGGTTATTTTTCTGAGATCATGAAGAGTTGATGCAACAGTATATAAAGTTAAATTAGCCCAACCTTAAACATCTATAGTGGTGAAATGCAACATTCAACAGTAATATTAAATCCAAAATTATATTAAAGAACTTCATATATAAGAGTAGCACTGACAAGGAACATTTTCTGGATAATGACTGCTTCTACTTTTGATAATTTAAGCACATTTTAGTGAAAATACTTTCATACTTTTGCTTTGATAAGGTGTTGAATGCAGGACTTTTACTTGAAGTGAAATATTTTCACAGTGGTGTTGTTGCTACTTTTACTTAAGTTAAAGATCTACTGAATATTTTCACCACTATTATGAAAATAGTCTGACATTTTAAGACATATATTTTTAGCTTTTTAGCTGTCTAGGACAAAGCATGGTTTTTATATGGACTAAACAAATGGGATATGACTTGCTAACTGGTGAGCTTTAGGTGCAGGTAAGTTAGGTGGAGTTTTTAACCTTTGAACAGAAGCAAGCTAGTAGTTCTTCTCTACTTCCAGTGTTTGTGCTAAGCTAACTGTCTGTGCTGTAGCTTCATATTCCCCACATGTCGAAAAGGAGGGTCGCACATGAAGACTATTCAGTTCAACATCAGTTGATATTGTGCTTTAGTTACGCAAATTCTTGATTTATTTTATCTAATAATCAAATAATCAAACCAGTTGGGGTCTGTGTTCTGGGGCAGGGTCTGAATTACTGGATGAGTAATCCAACATTGGGTTAAGTCCAGTTTTAAAAGCTTTATTGAGCCTTTTTTAAAGGGCTTCTTCCTTTTTTGTAATTTTTTTTTAGTGGAACACAAATGTACAAAATAACTGAAATACAGCTCATATGTTATCTGTTGGTTGTGTTAGGTTGTGTTACCATCTCTACTAAGACGGCATCAACAGGGCATCAAGTAAGGATCATTTCTATGTCAGTCTTGGTCCATCTAGTCCTCAAAGGAAATTAAACTGTCTGTTATCTTATGACATTTATTGAGCCCAGGGGTCTTCAAAGTGAGAGCTCAGTCTCCCCCTGGGGGCCTCCAAAACAGTTTCAGGGGAAAGAAGTGAAAAATATTACATTGTTATTACATTATTATCATGTGGAGATCACACAGAACAGTATAAATGTGTGTGATTTGGTTAAAAAGGTAGTTCAGAGATACAGTCTTTTGGGGGATTTTTTTCCTCACATCCCCAGAGTCAGAAACATATAAATGCCTTTGGACATTTTTTATGTATTTGGTGTAATGTTATGTTGTGTAAAACAGCCATATCAGGATATCTTGGCTTGACTTGTTTAATTGTCAAGTAACATTATCATGATCCACTAGATATATTGGATTAAGAGGAGGCCCACGGTCTCAGAATTTGGGAACTTGATTTAGAAAATAAATCACAGAAAGGACATTAGTTAAGAATTGTACCTGTGACAGTACTAGTGAACCATATACAGCACGTGAAGCTAAGGGAGAAATAAAGCAGATCAATCACAGAAATCAGGAAATAATTAGCCTATAAATATGATACTGGTAACTTTATATTGTGCTCATCTTTCACGTTTGACTCCTAATTTCTCAAAATCTGAGTTATTTCTTGTGTAAAACAAAGTGAACGCTGCCTGGCTGAGTGTCACGTGGTAATTTCCCAGAAAACAAGGAGTTAATAGATCAGCGCCGCTCTATTCCGGTATTTACGGTAGCCGTGCTCTTCCAATCCCGCAGCGCTTGTTTCCCAGCCTGCGGTTACATCTTGTTGCCAGAACTTCAGTGACGCGGTGACACTGGATTTCATTGTTATTCATTCACGCTCTGCGTCTTTTTGCTTCCTTTAATTGCGTTTATTTTGCAGAACATCTCACCGAGGCGCTGCTCCGGCGTTGCCGCAATTTCTGTCGGTGCTCGCAGCTCGTCTGGAGTCGCTTTGTGATGTTTTGTTGCAGACGGTTAAAGGAGCACTGATCCATCAGCCGACGTTAAGACCTCTCAGCTTTAAGGATAAGATTCTTATTTAGACACGGTTACATAATAAGGCAAAGACTTGCGTGTGGTGCGCACGTCTTTCGGGTACGTTTATCTGCTATTTCTTATTTATCTCGTCATTTTTATTCTGTTGTAGCAAGATAATTCCCGTCCGTGTTCATGCCAGATCTGCAGCGCTTTAGTTTTCCATACCATAGCATGAATCCTTTGTTGGGGGCCAATACGCATCTCCAACAGCATCCGCAGCAGAGCCAGGCTCCCGGACACCCAGACTCCCCCTCAGGCCTCCTGCCCGAAACCGTTTTCGGTGGACCAGACCCTGCGTCTTTTCTACTGGGTGAGCAGACCGGCCGGGGCCTGAACAGTCGGGGCCTGACTTCACCGCACCCTCACAGACCTCACCTTTCCTCCATCACTACCAGCCCCGCACTGTGCCGCACCCCCCTGCAGCCATGGCTCTGAGAAACGACCTGGGCTCCAACATCAGCGTCCTTAAGACTCTCAACCTGAGGTTCAGGTGCTTTTTGGCCAAAGTGCACGAGTTAGAGCGCAGAAATAAGATCCTAGAGAAGCAGCTGCAACAGGCGCTGGATGCCAACAAGGGCTGTGCAGGTGGATGCTGTGAGGGCAGGGCGCACACCCAGGAGGCAGGTGTGCAGACAGGATTTGTGGGGACCATAGCGCTCAGGCCCGGCTCCCTCCCCTTCCACAACACCAACAACTCAGCCAGGAGGCCTACAACACTGTTCCCACCACCTCTCACCACCAACACCACCCTTGCACCTGCAGCGCTGAAAACTCCAGCTCATCCCAAACTAATAACCCAGCCATCACCATCAGCCAGTGCTCTCCCTGCGTGGACTCCCCTGGCTCTGCCTCCAAAAATATCCCGGGCCAGGGGGCCTCCACCAACCCTCCTCCACGGTTCCTTCCTGGCACCATCTGGTCCTACAACCACACCCGCAATTTGGCCCTGGTGCGGAGCGTCTGACCAGCCCAGGAGTGTCCTGGGTGCACCCTGATGGAGTCGGGGTCCAGATTGACACCATCACCCCTGAGATCAGAGCCCTGTATAATGTCCTGGCCAAGGTGAAGAGGGAGAGAGACGAGTACAAACGCAGGTAAATAGAGTAAAACCCTTTTATTACACTTCTAACAGGCCTACAGGGCACATGGAGTAGAGCTGCAACGATTAATCGATTAGCATCAACTATTTTGTTTATCAAATAATCGTTCTGAGTAATTTTTTAAAAGAAAGAAGTCAAAATTCTCTGATTCCAGCTTCTTAAATGTAAATATCTTTGGTTTTGGACAAAACAAGACATCTCCGGGTTTTTGCAACGTGTTTCACAATTTTCTGACATTTTATAGAATCAAAAAAAGCATCAACAGATTAATGAAGAATGAAAATAATCATTAGTTGCAGCCCTAACATGTAGTTTTCTTAAGTGTATGTAACGCTCTACTTTGGAGGACTGAGCAGAGCTGTAAAGCAGCTGCAGACCAGCTGTCTCCGACAACGAGCCGAGTCAGCACAACGCCTCTCCATCCATCACCTCCAGCCTGACCCTGCATCATGTCTGACCACAGAGGCAGGTGCTGCTGCTACAAATACACCCTTAAAATTAACGCGTGACGAGCTAAATATAAAGAAGAATGAAGGTCAAAGCTTAACAGAGGCGTGTGAGGATCAGTCTGGGGCGCAAATGTTCACTTCAAAGCTCCAGAGAGACCCTGACTCACCCAAGGGTGGCGTAGTTCACAGGAATTTTAGGGAAAATCCATCGTGAAGTAGAGCTCATGCTGATTGTACAGGTGATTTTTATTGTCATGTGAAACTGATCAAGAGTCTCAACATGAAAGATTTCAATGATGATACACAATTAATCATAATGTCATCAAAATCAAAAGATGGCCAAGAGCAATATCCAAACTGTAGAAGCAGCAATTCTTGGATAAAGGGGGAAAATGTGTGAAAAACAGCATTATTAAGAAGTGCTGCAAAAATGTCCTGGTCGACAAATTTTGTTCTCCAGATGTAAGAAAACATGTTTGTTTTGGTACAGACCACAACAAATGTCACATCATCATGATTGTAATTGTTTTGTTTTGTTTTGTTTTTACTGAAAATGAAAAATTGCGAAGTAAAAATGATCGTTCCACTTATCGTGAATCGTATCATAATCACAGTGTCTGTCACAATGATAATAGAAAGTTGTTGTGTTTTTTTTAAACCACCTTGTTCAGCCCGAATGATGTAATCTAAAGACAAATCCTGGAGGTGGTCCAGATTGGCCTCTTACTGAAACAAACCCTGTGATGATGCTTTAACATCATTTCCAGAGTGTTTTTTAATTGGGACATTTGTGATTCACAATAAGCCTCGCAAGCCTTAAAATTTAAATTTGACCTAGGGCTGAGATGATTGGTCGATTATGGCTTATTTATGAAATTGATATTTGTTTCTCTTGGACACAGTCAATGGTTCTAGTTACTGTTTCAAGCTTTTCAAAAAGTAATATTTTTGTTGTTCTGTTTCATATGAAAACTGATTGAATATTGTCACATTTTGGAACCAAATAAGCCACTGGAAATCGTGATGGGTAATTTACACTATTAATTAATCTGCACCTACAGTTATTTTCATTATTGATTAGAAAATGTCTTCAAATTGCTTCTTTTATGCAACCAACAGTCCAAAACCCAAAGACTCTTCATTTATTATCATAAATGACAAAAAAAGAGAGAAAATTCTTACATTTAAGAAGCCAGAACCAGGAAATGTTTGATATTTTTGCTTGAAAAATGATGGAAATTATTAAAAATTGATTAACAAAATAGATGGCAGAAGGGATGGGCAATGTCTGCTTAATTTGCATGTACATGTTGTCCACAGTGTAACATTGCGATGGCCAGTTGCGCCGTTGTTTGTGGGCTTTACTGAAACAAAAATACTAACAGCAGCCTGCAGAAAAGAAACACCGCTAGCACCAATGTAACCAAGCATCTTGGCTTCACCTTACTGGGCAGGTTTAATAAAAAAAAGAGAAAATAGTGTAATGACCAGCAACAACATCTTTGCCAGCAACTCCTGACTTATGGCAACTCTGAGTGGACACACACCTCAAAAACAGAAGGCTTTTAAATGCTGATGTTCTGATGACAGAGGGCTCAGTGGTCGATGACTATCAGCCATCGGTGATGGAACATGACGAAGGCATCATCCATCCACCAACTGCAACTTTATCTTTTGATCTATTTCGATCAACTAATCGATTATTCGATTAATTGTTGCAGCTCCAAAGTTAATCCAGAAAATAATCTGCAGATTAATTACTAAAGAAAATAATCGTTAATTTCTTCCTGAAGATCATGTAACATTTCAAACAACCCATAAATCACTTATTCACCATCAGTGGACCAGTTCACAACACTGTGTCATCCGATGACATCACTTCTGATGTCCAGTTTAGTCAGACAGCTGTCTGTGTCTGCAGATCATTGGCATAGCACAGTGTGATCTCTCTTTTATGGTGGATTTCTCCTTTAATCTGTGAAGGAAAAACAGCCAACATGTTGTGAATTCCATTGTGAATTTGAAGGATAATATGACAGTCGAGGATTATGTATTATTATCCGTCCTGAGTGACCTACAGTAGCCCCCGTGTTCCAGCACATTCATCGCTGAATTCCTTCAAATTATCTCCAAATGAGCAGCCATGCATTCTTCACAGAGGAGCTCCTGACCGCAGGATAGAGGGCTCTTTGTGGAGGACAAGCTCGACACAAACTGCCGAAGAGAGTGTGACACCGGACACATGATTTAATTGTGCAGCGTGCAGACACTTGCGAGTGGTTGATTTACTGACCCCTTGTCCATGAAGTTGACATTTTTGTTCCACTACCTGTGAACTAGGGTGTGTGTCCCCCTCATTGTTCAAGTCAGTTTCTGTTCAGCCTTCTTTCTCAGCCTCTGTGAGCTAACTGTAGGGTATCAGTTTACCTCGGGACAATGGGGGCATTAAAGCCTGTTTCTCCAGGTGAAACTCTCCCCTTCAGATTCATGGTCATTACCTCTGCAGTCAGATATTTATGACAGATCTGTGTCAGTCCTGTGACACGTAACTGCCCTGTTTTTCAGTCTATTTGAGAAACTAAACTCACTTATGAATTAATTTATCTTAAAGGAGAAATCTGTAATGTATTTACTGCAGTAAGTCATAAAATGACTACGATATGTCATCAGAAATTAAGGAAACATGCATTAGTTGAAATACGTACTTCTCTGACAATAACACTGCAGCCACAGTGTCGTCCTTTAAAATTTGGCCTATAAGTTGTGTTATTATTTGCCTGTTTCATGTTAATTTGAGTTCAAATTAATGCAGAATGTTTGCTGAATGAGCAAATGTCTGTTTAAGAGCCATAAGAAGTCATTAATAATCTTTTAGAAGGAGTAGATTTTTAAAACGGTTAAATTCAGCAATTGTTAATGGAGTCTGGCAGGCAGACAGACAGAGTCACTGAACTCAAACTCCAGAGTGTGTATTTTTGGAGCAGTGGGCTTTTGTTTTCGGAATCACAGGTTTACAGTCTAGGATTCATTGTCACTTCTTATTGTTAAATGATAATGTTGTGCTTGTCCTGTGCTCCTGCAGTGTTCCTGCAGCCTGTCTGAGCTTCCTTGAGTCTTGGGCAGAGGGGATGGGAGAAAGCAACTCGTTTCTACCACAGATTCTATATTAAACAGGATTCAACCTGTTTATTATACCGTCTGTGGCTCCAGTTCACTATTTAGACTGCAGCACTCACATTTGGATGCACAATTGTTAAAAATGAAAATGAAAATTATGATGCAAAAATTATAATCATGAATCATATCACAACTGCAATATATGTCAAAATAATTGCAATATGATTTTTTTCCTTATCATGCAGCTCTAATTCTCTCTTTTTCAGACTTTTTTTTACCGTCCTCTTGCTCTTTTATACCAGTTTTGCTCTTTTATTCAAGGACAACTCATCTTTCTTTCCCTTCTGCCCATTTACCCTCCGTCTATTTTTGCCCCTCACTCCCCCATCGCCACCCCTCACACTCTCACTGTCTCTTTCTCACATAAACCCCACGCAGTCCTGCACACTTCCTCTCCCCCTGTCATGCTCTATGCCTCTCTTCTCTCCCACTGCGCAGCCCCCTCTCCACACTCCTCTCGCACTGTATCTGCAATGCAGCATGCACTGCAAGCTGTAACTGCTGGATGGGGGCTTGGCTTGCAGAAGGAGGCACTTCTCTGCTTTCTGCGCGCTCTCACCTTACGGATCAAACAAGCACCCTCTACGACAACAACAACTCCAGTTTCATGACTCAGTTTCTTTCAGATTTAGTATTCCCTATAGGCCTCAGTGTGCCGCAGCATTCTGCATTTCAAACAGCATTTATATAAGAGGCTACAGACTCTGCAGTGAGTGGATTTCCCCCGGGCACGTGTGTTGTATGAAGTCACAGAATCTGAGATCACATACAGGATCTGAGCTGAAGCTTTTAGATGTATTAAAACTCAGATTCATGGGCCAATCATCTGAGCTGCACCACAGTGTAGCATACAATTCATCAAACAAGCCATTCATCAGTGAGTGAATAAGCAAATTACTCAGTCACTCACTCCAGCGCCTGACGGTCAAATTCTTCTGTCATTCCTCCTTTTGTAAACGAAGGTGACTGATCCTGATCTTGAAATTGTGATTTAAAGGTGTCCTTTGGAGTTTCATCGTCCATATGCGTGGGGAAACCCGTTTAAAATAAAGGGTTGACTCCTTTCTTATTGCCAGTAGACAAGTTTGCCTTTCTTTATTTTTCCTGATGTGTCATGTTTGTGCCAGGAAACGGGTGAGCAAACAGCAGAAAGCGGCATGGAGGCCTGTGACAATGTTGCAGTGATTCTTTTCAATATCTCTTGCTGCTCTTTCAAACTCATAGCTGACTAATTTGGATTGATGTCTGAGTGATGCTTGAATGGAGACGGATGGAATTTGTGGCTGAGATGACAACGAGTTGCAGAAGTTACAGACGAAAGCGACAAGCCCTCAAGTATCGTGCCAGGAAAGGAGGTGAAAATCAGCGTGTCCGCCCAGGTGTCATGCTTCCGTTACTCATTCCATTACTCAGAGCTGGAGCTGATAAATACCCATGACTACTGCAGAGTCATTTGACCGGGAGTGAATGCCGAGAGTAGCCTTTCCCACTGAAGACAAAAGCCAGATGTTAGTGGGTATTAGTGTGTTTTTTTTGTCCAGTGTAAAAGAGGCTAAACAAAAGTTAAGTTCGCATTCCCATGCATTGCTGTATATCCTTGAGCTCTTAACAAACATGCTGACTGTGTTTACTCCTTCCTTCAAGTATTTAAATCCAGAATTGTTCACATTCATATTTACCTCTGTCCTTCCCTGTCTTTGCTGGTGCATTGCTGGGTATCTTGGCATGTTACCACCACCTCTAGATCAGTAGAAGAGTGTAAAATCATGCTCCATGTGCATTTGTGTACACAAGATTAAAAATATGGCACCCACTCATATGTGGAGGATGTTAACCTTCAGGATTTTCTGCCAGAAAGCATGTAAGGCTTTAGGAAGTCAGATGACGTAGTGTTCAGAAGTTAGGGTTAGTGGTTTGTGGTGAATGAATAGGTTAAACGCAGGTCCTGCACCCAGGAGACTGGGGTTTTGACTCCCATGTGTTGATGAACTACTATTTTTAAACTTAACTGACTTATTATCTTTAGTTTTTTAAATTATTATTTTCAGTTTTCTGTCACAGTTTGGTTCTGTTAAGGTAACAAAAGTACTAAAGTACTAAAATAGACCATTAACCACATGTTAGAAGAGCTTTCTGAGGAAATCTTTCTGCCAGAACTTCTCCCATGTTCCACCCATTCATAGAGGAGCAGCTCTGTAGCTCTACTAGAGGTCAAAAACTCCACAGGGAGCATTTAAGTGGGATAAATGTCTAGTTAGATATGTTTTATGTTCAGAGTAGATGCAATTTTCAGCAGTAGAGCCAAACCCATAAATCAAGCGGGCTGATATCCTGACCTTGGCAGCTTATTATAGATATGTGTGCATTGGTGTATATACTGTATGTCAACAGTAGTACAGAAATGCCAAACCAGGTTTCAAGTAATTTAGAAACAGTGACGCCATTACAAAGTCTATCCACCAGACAGGGTTCTTAGGGCTGATGGAAGTCTTAGTACTTGAATTTTATGGTAATGTTTTCAAGGATTGAATGTGCTTAGATTTTGGATAAAGTGCTTGAAATTGTTACTGCATGACTTTGATAATAAATTTCTCTCTGACATAAAGGTTTGCTTTTTAGATTAAGAAACAAAATATGTCAGAGAGAGTTTGAACAGGATTTTTAAAAAATGAAAATACTGTTATTGAAAAGTTATTTGGCTAGTGAGTGTTTTATATGGCCTCAGCCATGTTATATTGGATGCTAAGTCTAATTACAGACAGATGACACACTTTGAAACATGGCATTGACATCATTTTGGTTAACATCAGATTTTTTTTTAAAGCAACACTTTATTAAAGAAAATGTAACAAAATGTTGTACAGAACAGGGGAATGGCACACAGGGCATTTTCAGTTTTTCTTCTGTTTTCCTCCCCAAGCCAAGACCCTTTAATTCCCTGCCCATCCTCTGATCCATAGATATTCTCAGTAAGGAACAACCTGGTGGCAATATAGTTTACAGTAAGGATGAGCAAAGGACAAAAAACAAAACAAAACAACAGCAAACAAACAACAAAAAAACAAAACAAACAAACAAAAAAAAAGCAAAAACAAAGAAGAAAAAAATGTTACTGATGGATGCCAGGGCTACTGGAGCACTGCAGGAATATATAGCACCCACACCTATGCATGTATCCACAAAGGAAGGGCTGGGCGGTGAACAGGCAGCAAGGCACCCACATACAACCACCGGCACCAGGACACGCCATTATCATGAGACCTCGACAGCAGGCAGCCGTTCGAAATAACCAATCAACAGCTGCCAATGAGAATAAAATTTGTAGATGTACCTCTCAAGGAAAATTTGATTTTTTTCCAATTTTAAGAAAGACATAACATCCTGTTTCCAAGATTTAATAACATCAGATTTAATGTGATGAAGAAATGGAATAAGGCCTCATCATTTTGAGCATATATCTGTTATTTACCACAGCTGTAAGGTTGAAAATGCACCTTGAAAAGTGCTTGAATTTGACTTTGGAAAAGGTTTAGGAACCCTGACCAGGTTGCAGCTGCAGCAAACACTTCTGCTGTTAAACCATCATGGTCCCCATGGTTTTAATTATAAAAGTCTTTTTGGAGAAGCCTGGATGGCAGCATCATAAGATGAGTGATGGGAGGAATTTGATTGTCACAGAGTGATGGTTTGAAAGACAGATGCATTTAAAATTGTATAAAATCTGGCCATGATTCCTTTTAGCCTTTTTGACCTTTAATGTCCTTATGTAGTTAAGTCATGGGTCCGTTTATTCCTTCCCTTTCAGCAGGTCCAGAAGATGCATAAATGGCCAAATACAGTCACACATCGATAAGCAGATAATAATGAATGTTTGTTCTCTGTTTGCACGAAGACATAAACTAAATATTCTTTACTTGTATCTGTGTGTTTCTTAGATGGGAAGAAGAATACACCATGAGGATGGATCTGCAGCAGAAAATTGCAGACCTACAAGAGGTAACATTATATAGGCCTTTATGTGAGTGTATGAGTCTGTGTCTGTGTGTGTGTTTAGATAGACACGGCAGGAGACCAACAATGCAATGTGTCTGATCTGAAGGTGTCTTCACACTTGACAGCTTTGACATCAACATGACTCATTAACACAACCAAAATAAATTGCTGGGTGTGACATTTCAGCCAACCTAACAATACCATGAACATACCATGTGTGTTTTCTTGGCCCGTCAACAGTAATCAGAGTGTCAGTGGTTAAACGTGTTTAGTTTTCATTAAAGTGATGAGTTAGTTTAAATACAGAGTAAACTTTAGCTGGTACAGTGGGAGGCAGTGAGCTCTCACTCTGCTGGCTCTGATCATTTCCTCTCTGCAGAATGTATCATTACAACACTGGTTTAAGTCCTGACTTATACAAAGCTGTTGCACTCTTCTCTAATCAGTTTGCCTTTCTTACTTGACCACTGACCATCAGCTGATTAAAGTGCACAGATGATTTTCCTTTAAAAGCTGTAGAAATCATAAAACAGAGTTTTTGTTTTCTTATCTTACTCAGACACCTGCTGTCAGGTTGTCTACCATATTTGTGCTTCCTTCCAACAGATGGTTTGTTTATTTCCTGTGCGCATATGTGGGTGGCTTGATAGGTGTGTGCACGTGTGTACACATACTTGTGTATTTGAACGCACGTTTACCATTGCCAGGAATCTACACCTGACCCCGTTTAGCAGGCAGTGCCTCATTAACATGAGACCACAGGCAGCAAAACACCACTTTAGACTGAGAAGGGCCCGACAGATATTGTAGTATTTATGAATAAGTCATCAGGGAGAAGAGAGAGTCATGATGCCATCAGAGAAATCCAGAGCTCCCCAGAGAAGATTATGCATTTAGGATTTACAATGTTTTTCTGAGCTTTGCCGATAAAGGCTTCTATTTTGTTGATGACCTTGCATGCTTGCATAATGTAACTTGTAAGTTCCTGTAAAGACACACATGTATCAGGCCCACTCTGTCTGCGTGGGCATGTTTGCACTTACGTGTACATGTGTGTTCTTTGGTGTGCAGGACCTGCAGGAGAGTGAAGGCTGTCAGGACGAGCTGGCTCTCAGAGTTCAGCAGCTGAAGGCAGAGCTGGTTCTCTTCAAAGGCCTCATGAGCAACGTGAGCAAAGCACAACCTCTACAATCACATACTCGTCATACATACCCATTGCTATGACATTTAGCAGTAATAATATATATATCTGCTTCTCAATGGATGGGCTGTCATTCAACTCTTTAAATAACTAGTAAAATTATACTACTATTTACTTTTTGTAAGAAACTCTGTATAAAGAGTCCATAAAATCTAACTCCAGGTTTTCAGTGTCAGTGGACCATTCGATGGCTTATACATCAGCAATAAGAAGGGGTGTCACAATACCAGAAATTTAGTGGCAGATACAATATCAGTGAAATTCTACGATTCTTGATACCCAGTTTGATACCACAGTAAAAAACAAAACAATAGAACAATAAAAATAATGTATACATGTATTTCAGGATAAGGACAACAATGGTTTTACTCTGGATGCTTTATTAATGTACCGTTCACATAAATTGAAACTCACTCGCCTTGAATTCTTTGTATGAATCTGGATGTCTGTCTTTAAGGCGCATGGCTAAGTTGGAAGTGTTTCCTCCGGTTGAATGGCACCGTTTACATACTGGTTTTTGCAAATGAGTAATTATTAAATCTTGATGATCCGCCTCAAATCAAAGTACGTCCATGCAGGATTTGACAAGTTGAGGCGGAGCTGTCACCGCAGCTGCACTTGTCACCGTCTTCAACGTGCTGTTGTTCTTCTGTGCTGGTGGGCGTTTTTCTTTCATCTGGCTTTTCAATGGCAGACTAGAATGCTTGTGTGTATATGCTGCCTATCCGGCCCAGAGGAATTACATCCCGGTACCTATGGTACTGTCGGAAACAACATCAATACAGCATCAACTTAGTGCCAAAGAATCGGTTACCTACCTGCATTATTATCAAATAAATGTGTGTATGCACACTTACCAACCCTTCTGATTTTCCAAGGAGACTGTTTTTCATGGCCTTCTCCCTGTTTCTCCTGGGATCACAATTCTCCTGTTTTTCTCCTGATTTCTGGAAAAAAAAAAAAAAAATCACACTCTTTCCTCCTTTTCATTATCACAACCTGTTCCTGACACTGTACTGTGATAGGTAAAAGTAAAAGTCTACTGTTTCCACCCGACAATACAGCTACACTGAACCAGACTTCCTAAGATGTATTCCTTTTTCTTAAGGAAAGTTTTAAAGTTGTAAAAATCTGCTGCGTCACTTTTCTTTTAGGGGCAGGGTGGAAAAATAGATGAAAAAAAAAAGGTTCAAGGTTGGCAAGTCTGCGTGTATGTCACAGAAACACAAGGACACACTGGAGGAGAACGTAAATCATTGTTCGGGCAGCCCAAAAGTTGTTTTTTATTGATTATTACTGATCTAATAAAGCATTAGTAATTAATTTATTTATAGCAGCAACTTATCATAATTTATAGAGCAGTAGATATAAGTATTTTTCTGGTAAATGTTCTCTTCCCTTTGCCTTCTCTGGTTCCCTCCGTCCTCTGTGTAGAACCTGTCGGAGTTGGACAGTAAGATCCAGGAAAAAGCCATGAAGGTGGACATGGACATCTGCCGCAGGATCGATATCACGGCTCGTCTCTGTGACGTAGCCCAGCAGAGAAACTGTGAAGATGTGATCCAGATGTACCAGGTACCAGCAAGTTCATGTTCTCGTCTCTTCTTCTTTTATCTGTTATCAAATCTACCGAATTTGTCCTGCGTGTTGACGGTGGCGGTCTGACCTTTTCTGATTGTGTCCCTGCAGGTTCCCAACAACCAATCATCCCTAAACTGCCGCCGGAAACAAACTCCCATGTCCTTCAACGGGAGCGAGTGTGACGAGCCTGTGAGCACCTCTGAGAGTGATGGAGGCGTGGCCAAAGAGGAAGAGCACTGCGGCTCATCAGCCAATCAGATCAATGAGGAGATGCAGAGGATGCTGAACCAGCTGTGAGTGGTCTGACTCTGAGATGTGATGATGAGTATGATGTCAGTGTCCTTCACTCCTGCACTTCTGCTAATCAGTTTTCATTGTCCGTGTGTGTGTTTTTTTTTAATTTTAAGGCGTGAATGTGAATTCGAGGATGACTGCGATAGTCTGGCCTGGGAGGAGACCGAGGAGACGCTGCTTCTTTGGGAGGACTTCCCAGGATGCACTCTGCCTCCTGACCCCACCCACCCGCCAGGAGAGGTAGGCTGTGGTCACATGACTTATTTCAATGAGATCTTTAAGCTCTGGTTTTAAGGAATTGACCCAAATACATGATCAAAACAAAGGCAACACATCAAAAACTTAATGCAATCCAATGCAAAAGCTAGAATGCCCTGTTAATACAGGTGCATGCCTCTCTTTCTATGTGGCAAGTGGGAGATTTGTGAAAGGCTAAAAGAAAGAAATTATGGACTGAAGCAGATTATTTTGTCAGATAAAAACATGTTGTGAATTTTTGGAAACAATTACATCTATCTTTTTTCAATAAATGTTGACTTGCCAGTTAGAAACAATCCTGAACAACCACCTCTGGAATCTAATTCTAAAAATAATATGTAAGGGATCATACACACTTACCTGAAATCAATGTATTACCTGCAGAAGATGGTGGTTGACATGCCTCAGTTTGGAGAGGCTGAGAGGAGTAGTAGCACAGAAGCTAAGCGATGCTGTGGACACGGTCAGCAACAAAAGGTATTTTAGAGGCTTAAAAAAGTCCCACCTAAAACAGTCAATATCACTTTAAATGAATGGTTTGGGTAGAACATTTTCACAATTTTACCTAAAAGTCCGACAACCTTTTCCGATGGGGAACCTCCGTTATATAAGCCAAATGTTGCTCTCGCCAAAGCCACCATAACAGCAGCGTTTTTACCTCGTAGAGCAAGGGTTGCTGGTCTGCCACTGCCTCGATGTGTTAGTTTGTCTGTGTTATTGTGTGACTTCTGTGAATCTGAGCTAATCGCGGAAAAAAAACACCGAACTCACACGATAACACAAACAAACTAAATGATCAAGGCAGTGGCAGATCAGTGCTCTGTGCTCTGCAAGGTAAAATTACTGATTTTGTCCATGGAATCTGGTCCAATATTTGCGGCGGTTTCCCATCAGAAAATTTGTCTGAAAATATTCCAAATATTACGTACACTAAACTGATATAGATTTATCTAGCTGCACCTTTTTTAGGTGGCTAAAATATGTTTTGTTGCTGACCCTGTCCACAGCAGTTCATTACTTAGCTTCCCACACTGGGACTTTTGTTGCTGCTCCAAATTGTGGGTATGCAGCCCACCATCAACTGTAAATGATAACTATGAGTAAGTACTTCATGCAACGCAACCGCAGATAATCCAAACTATCCCTTAATATCTTCAGTCAGTGCTTCTTTGGTGTAATTCTCTGGAAGACACTGAGAAAGCAGAATATTTATGTGTGTGTGTGTGTGTGTGTGTGTGTGTGTGTGTGTGTGTGCACATTTTTTCACTTGTCATCCTACAGACAGCTGCATGTGTGTTGATATTGTTGGTTCAGGTTTCAAGGAAGCTTTTAAAGACGTTCTGACGTCATGAGTGGAATTGATGTGCAGTCCAATCTACTGACCTTCACAGACCTCCTGTGGCTGTGCTGTTTCAGGACACACACACACACACACACACACACACACACACACACACACACACACACACACACACACACAAACAAACACAGACACACACACACACACACAGGCAGATGCTGTGTCTGGCTTGTATTAGTGTACAATGTGTTTGTTTCCAAGAAATGCATGTAGGTGTTTGTTTTCATTCGCCGGCTGTGTGGTATCTGAACAGTCTGCTGTCCCACTGAAGGGAGGAGCTGCATTAGTCAGTGAAATCTGAGCTGATGGGACCATAAAGCCGGCTGTGATTTAATAGTCGTGTTGCTTATTACTTAGTGTCTGATTGTGTGTTGTTAGCACACAAACGCATGTTCTGTTTCCTGCTAAATGTTGCTCACATGTGTGTCCAGATCCAGACATATTCAAAATCTCTCTTCTCTCTTTCTCTCTACCAGGAGGACTGTCTGGAGAAGGTGATTAATGACACTGAATGTCTTTTCAAGTCCCGAGAGAAGGAATACCAGGAGACAATTGACCAGATTGAGGTCAGACACTTCACTTGCTCTGTATTTTTAAATAAGAAATATCCCAATACCACTGGTTTTCATTTACATTATGACTCAATATTAAGTGACACACAGTTTTTCACCTTCATGTTGCTCTGTTGAATTCCCCAATCAGGGCTCAAGAGCTCCTCAATGCATTTGTCTCTCCTGTTTTCTTGTTAAATTGCATTGTACTGTATATTTTCTTTTTTTTCTCTCACATGAGTAATCAGTCGTCTCTAGGAATGATTCTTTACTTAGACATGAAGAGCTATTTAAAACTTACCAACAGTAATTTGCCCTGCACGTAACCGGGACCTCATAATTGTGCAGAAGTAACCCAACCTTTTATGGCAAACACGCATTTAGAATTTGTTTGACTGCATGTTTTGTGACTCCAGCTGGAACTGGCCACAGCAAAGAGCGACATGAACCGACATCTGCACGAGTACATGGAGATGTGCTCGATGAAGAGGGGTCTAGATGTTCAGATGGAGACCTGCAGGAGGCTCATCACACAGAGTGGAGACAGGTAAAACACGCTCACACTGGCTTTCAGTCTAGATTATATATATTTCTGTTCATTTGCTTTTATTTAGGCAGCATTTAACTTTGCAGGTTGTTTGGTTTCCTACAGTAAAACTTTATTTTAAGTCCCCCAACAGCTATTTTCAAACATTTAACAAATGGTTTATAACACAATATAATGCAGTTGTGTGCTGTAATGAGGACATTTAAGGTACATATTAATGTATATGCATTAATGTCCTCAGTATGAAGGGCTGACCTAGTTTTAGCAACGAAAGCTGGGAGATCAGTCTCTATAGAGCGAAGATATTTTCTTGGTCCCAGAATTAAGCCTTCTTAGTCCCGCCCCTTTTTGTTCTGTGCTACAACAGTTGAGTGACCTCTGTCAACTTTCTACTTTCTCCTTGTAGATTACTTACTTATTTAGCCAACATTTAAAACAAGATAGCTAGTAAGTGATTGGTAATGTACAGTATTTGTCAACGTTTTTATCTATGAAGTTATATGTTATACTATTACAACTGTGTTTCACTATATTGGCATTCATTATCTGGTGGAGGGACGGTCTGGTGCTCTGGGATTGTATCTAGTAGGTTATTTCTTCTTTCACTGTTTTAATTCTACTTAATTATCCACCTCATTTGAGTGTTTACTCACAAACAGTTCAAAACTTCAGTTCTCTTTTCACACACTTCACTACACCTCTGGTCTGTTACTGCACACACACTGGCTTCCACCTGCGTCTTTCTGCTTCACCGTCTCTGTACAGTCTGTGTCTGCTCTGTTATATGTTTTAGAAAGTCGCCCAAAAATGTAGGGCTGTCCCGAAAACCTTTTTCTCGAGGAGTCATGGTGCCTCCTCCTCCTCTCCGACCTGCCGGCCGCCTCGGTGTCACTTGCGCTGTTTTGTCGCTCACTGTCGAGCTTGCGCTGAAGCTCCTGTCTCTCTCTGTCAGAGAGGCAGTGGTCCAAGATACGATGGAAGCAGCAAGGAAGGAACAAGTCAGAGGCCTGTGCAGTGTGTCCTGCTTGTGCTGAAGCTGCTGCAGCTGTGCCTGGTGTATCTGTCAGAGACAGACAAAGAAGCAGCGGGAGCAACTTCAGCGTGAGCTTGACACAGATCGACAAAACAACGGTTGCACGAGCAACACAGATGCAGTCAGCAGGGAAAAAATATATGCGTATGGAATAACCAAATACTAATCTTGTCATTCAAACAACCATGGCAAGAAACAAAGCTTTGAAGCTTCGTCACATTTGGTACAGCCCATTTTGGATTTTTTCGCTCGTGAATCCGTCTTCCCAACAGCAGGTGAGCCGTGTGTGGAGGCAGCTTGTTGTTTGATGTAGCCTATCAAATGATTGAAACCGACGTGGAACCAAATGACACTGGCACCAACCAGGTGCAGTTTTAAATCTTTACAAAACAGCTGCGTAAGTAGGCATGTACATGAAACAGGAGACGTCTCTCTCAGTTTCCCTGCAGAGAGAGTGCGATTGTCAATAAACGTCTTCTGCAATAGCGGAACAAACAGAAATGGGAGGAGTAGAGTGAGGGGAGATTGACTACTGGATTAATGATTGTGGATGGCATCATTCTCTTGTACGGATACCTTTAGAAAAAAAAGCTAAATTGGTAACCAAATATACCTTGGTGCCCTGCACAAGTAAAGTCTATGTGTGGGAAAAACTGCAATCACTTCCCTTCTAGAAAATTACTGGAAACATCAGTTACTGTGTCACGTCTTTTTCCAAAAACACATAAAATAGAAATGAATAATCTGTTACATTTGTGCGTTTCTTCATTTTCCATCGTGTCTTTCTGTCTCTCACAGTAACTCTGCAGCACCTGCGTCCACCGCTGAGGATGGCGACCAGAGAGAGAGCGACAGGTCCTCGGCGTCTCCGCCTTCTTCCTCGAGTGCTGGGAGATCTTGACAATTCCTCTCTCCGGCAGCGACGGGAGCTGCGGTCGTGTGACCTCCGCTGCATCCAGCTACAGTACCACACCAACGCAATACACACCTGTAACTACGGCAACACCATGTTTACATATGAACCTCTTCATTTACACTGGTTATTCTTCCTGCTGTCCACGCAAGTCAAAGACTTTGAGCACTGGAAATGTGATCAAGTATCAGAGCTGCATTTTTGTCATTACTACTCCATGCAGATGTCACTGCCCTGCAGAGAGGAGAGGATGGAGGTCATGTAGCTGGACCCTGTCATCTTGTATTTGTAGTTAGGAAAGTGAATCTTACAATGGATTGTTCTGTGGAGATTCAAAAGGTTGCAGATCCTGAATTTGTTGTAAGTAAATGGGCTGATATCCTTGCTGTGGGGTAGGCAGTACAGTTCTGTAGGCTACGGGAAAAAAATCGCATGACTTATTCACTCCACACACAATAAAACACTTGGTAACCTGGGCATCTGAAGCTCATCATCAAGCAAATAACCCGTTGTTAGGTCACTAGAACCTCATAAAGTCCACTCTGCACAAATTTACAGGCTGATAATTTACATTGTACCAGTAAAGAAACAAAAGATGAGGGAGCAGGGTAGCTTGAGTCATGAAACAAAGATTGTCCTGGAGTGAAGTATTCCTGGGTTTGATTGGAAGGTTTGGCATTGATCATGATGAGCTTGAGTCTAATAAGATGTCATAATGCAGCATTTTACTGCCTTACAGCTGCAGATTCTGAGCTCGCTTTGTATCTGTATAATAACAGATTAAACAACAGGCAAAGCAAACCTTAAGTCATAAATAAATCACAACATCTGTGCTTCATTTAGCAGAACATAAAGTGAACCAAAACATTAGGTGTGTGTATATTGGAGCACCAGAGTCGTGCCTAATGCCTCCTCATTCTTGCCGATATAAATTAGGTACGTTACTGATAATGGTATTAACAGGATCCAAACAGGATTTTAACAGTTTGACCATGTTATCCATCACTGATGTACTCTGAAGTTCCTAGCTCAGTAAATGTTGCACTAAATCTGCAAATAAATGGCCAAAACAGCTCATTGTGTCAGAATATATCCACCGCTGTTACAATAAATGAGCATCAGCACCGTATTGTTGGTCAGACAGGCTTAGGAAGAGCAAATCACACCAACATTGCAACCTTCATACACAGAGTGATCCATCCTAGAATAGACACCAACATCAACTTCTCAGTGGGAATGAATTTGGACACACAGACTAAGCAAGGCAGAACCACGTTTAGGGAAACATTTACATGTCATAACAAAAGATGCATCTGAAATCACACAATGATAATCGCGGATTATTAATATTCTATTAATGGTGCTTCATAAGAAACCTAAAGGTGTGTGAGAGGGAAGCATGTTTGTTTTCAGTTTCAAATGTAGCCTTTATCTCCATCTTGTGCAGGTAAAATTCACTCTGCACGCTCTTGAAGCTGCTCCGGAGTCATTGTTGGCTCTTCATTCCGCTCTCTGTGTCACTGATACTCAGATGAGAAAAAGTACCGTACGAATGCTGCAGTATATAATAGAGTTGGGGCTGGTCCGATCTACAGCTGTATCAGGTGCCTGATGTCACCGATCCATGCACCGATCCAGATTCCTTTAGAGGTCGCAAGATCTCGCCGCCTACCGATCATCTAAGGGCACAAACAAACCTAAGCCTCTTACATTTTTTCAAGGACACGCCTTACCGGAAATTATACCGTCTCCCTATTCTCATCAGTAATAAGAATGTGATGTCCACAGTATGAAGGGTCGACGTAAAAATTTTGGATCGGTTCGTTCAGTTTTTTTTAAAACTCTCTAATTGTTTTTACCCAGCTTCAGCAATGAAAGCTGGGAGATTGTCCTCAGTCTCAGCGTCAGTGTCCTCAGCGAAGTGACAAGACTTAGAGACTGACTTGTGAGTCTAGATGCCAAATGTTGTATCTCAAATTATTGATTAATTAGTAATTAAACAATACTACAAATATATCCAGTAGCCCCAATATTTTCTTCGTCCCAGAATTGAGCGTTCGTAGTCCCGCCCCTTTTTGCTCCGTGTTCCAACAGTTGAGCGACCTCTGTCAACTTTCTCCTTTCGCCTTGTAGATTACCATTTATTTAGCCAGCATTTTGCTCACTTTAGCTATCAAATATAACAAGCTAGCTGATGATTGTAAGTACAGTTTTAAAGATGATCCAGGGGCACCTGTAAAAGTGACATATAATCACATCTTAAGTTAGCTAATGTTAGCAAAATGCTAGCTATCAAATGACTGCAGATTACCTATTTAATTGCCTAGCATTTTGCTAACATTAGCTATCCAATATAACAAACCAGCTTACGACTGATGTTGCTTAGCTAGCTAGTTAGCTAGCATTTAGCTAACAACAATCAATAATTAGCCAGATAACGAATGATAAGATTAGCTTGCTAGTTAGCTAGTGTTTGCTAGCATTAGCTAAATGAAGATCTGACTATATATGCCACTTTTGCAGGGCTCCCAGCAACTTTCTTTCTTTCTTTTTTTTTTTTTAAACTTCAAAAATTGGTTTTCCTTTCAAGATAGATGAGCCTGGCACATAGCATATTTAAGTACAGGAAACAGGAAAGGAGAAAATTGACTGAGGTTCTGCCCTGTACAGGTTTTGCTCAACTGTTATTGGAGCACAGGGGTGAAAAGGGGCGGGACTCAGGAAGCGTCAATTCTATGAGTATCGGCTGAGCTCTCGCTGGACCATGAAACCACAGTAACATGAGACAGTCTGCAACTGAGTGAACTAGTAACAGCTGGATAACAACATGTTCTTAGTTCAGAGATACATAATAGTCTCAAAACACAGAAAAGCAAGACATTATCTGTATTATTGGAATCAGATCAGGACTGAAAAAAAGTGTAGTAGTGCGTCTATAATGCTTAGATTAGAGTGGGTCCTTTGTTGCTCGAGCAGAGCTGCATGGTTGAGCAGAATCGCTGTAAGGAGAACTGTAAAAGAAGAGCAAAAAGATGGTCTGATCATGTGAGTTAGCCGCTGAGTGCCAAAATAAAATGGTCAGATTTGTGAATCAACAGGAAATTGCTGGAAAAATACTAAAAAAACGAATGACTACATATAGCTGCCGAAGCTATTTCACCAAGGTGCTTGATGTATATAACTAAACCTATTTTTGAGCCTGTAAAGAATATATAGAAAGGAAGAGCAAATCAAAAATGTATATAAACAATCAGCGCTATTACTTGTAAAATATAACAAAAAAAAAAAATGTTGACACGCTGGAAATAGAAAACTATATTTCTTCTATTCGTATTTCCTCATCTTTTACATGTCGCAGGTGGGGTACTAGAATAATAAATTAACACGAACACATACCTCATCTTACTTTATTTATGTTTTTCTGTGCCCATTTAACCATCAACTTTAACTCGGACACACTGTCTGCTACAGTAAAACATATATTAGCATACTGCTGTCTGCCATCACCGCTCTATTATCAGACACCGTCGTCTAAATATAGTCCTGGCTGTAGTTTCTTCTGTGTGGTCGAAACAGGTGAAATGTCTTTCCTCTGCTTCTACTGCGACTTGCACTTTGTTTCAGTAATAAAGACGGCAGGAGGACAGACGTGAAGCTTATATAAACTCGTGCATGTGTGGCTGTTGGAACCAGCTGAATGCTCATCGCGGTGTTTCATTACGGTTTGAATACAGAAGGAGGATGTCAGAGATAAATCGTGTGAGACATAAAACACACCATTTCCCTTTGTATAGGTTTACTTTCACGCACTGAGTGAGACTCTATGTATGCATGTGCCAGTGTGTATGTTTTTTGGGTGTTATGTCTGTACAGTGAGTGTTTTTAAAAAGACTTTTACCGGGGCAAATGTACAACATGAAGAAGAAGGAAGTCCAATTTGATGTGTTTAACTGTTAAAGAGAAATTTGAGACTGAACTTAAAAATTGTAAATATTTAAATCAAATGTCAAAGCAGATCTTTTTTTTTCCCCATTGGCACTCTTTCTTTATGAGTGTATGGGGTTGCCAAACAAAGTCAATTTAAAAATAACTCAAGTTTCAAAGAAAAAAAAACAAACCTACTGAAATGCAAATGCTTTAGCGAAATGACTGTATGATGGCTGTGATAATATATGTGTAAAGGAAATATAGCTTTGAATATATACTTGTGTTCAAAGACTGCAGAAGAAGAATGTCCACAGTCACACACCTGAAAAAGAAACTTATAAAAGTTTTGAATGAACACTGATTGCTCTGTTTGGCTTTTCTATGGAAACAATGGCGGTTAATGACAAAAAGGTGTTTTTGTCACTTCTTCCGTGTCTTTACAGAAGAGAAAGCCTCGCCTGAAAATATTTTGACTCAATTTCTGTTTCATAACAAGTAGATGATGATCCTGAGTGAGTATTGGTTCAGAACTCCAGATGTGTGACTATGCAGCTTTAAATATCAAGACAGTAATCTAGGCTAAAATAAAAAAAAAAGCTTCACTGCAGAGCTACAGTATGTAAATGTGTCAAGAAAGACTGAAAGAATAAAAGATGCAACTGAGCAACAAGTTTATGTGTGATATTCTTTTTTTGTTTTTTTTATTTCTGTTTTTCCATTCAGGCTTTTCTGTCTGTTTGCCGGAAAATGAGTAAATGAGAGTGCCGCGAATGAAACTCTCCATTTTGTTGGGTTTGTGATGGAAATCTCTGAATGGGATATCTCAAAATGTAGGCGAGGATTAATCTGCAGAGGTGGAGAGCAACGAAATAAATTTGCCCAAGTAACTGTACTTAAAGGTCAAGTGTGTAAGGATTTACGGCAGAATATGGCTGAAAATGAATATGATGTTTGTAAGTATGGTTTAATTAGCGTTTATTCACGTAAAAATAGAAATCACTGTGTTTTTGTTACCTTAGAAGGAGCTGGTTACATCTTACATAGGGAGCAGGTCCTCTTCAACGAAGGCCGGCATGTTGTACCAGCATGTTTTAACTGAAGATCAGAGCAGACAAACCAAACACTGGCTTTAGAGAGGGGACCTCTCACGTCTTTTTCTGCCACTGTCGTTTCTCCTGCATGCTTGGAAGGGGAGGATGAGGCGAGTTGGTTACAATCTGAAACCTCACTCCACCTTATTTTCTGCTCACTAATCCTTTAAGTACAGTTTTGAGGTATTTCTATTTTATGCTACCTTATACCAGCTATAGTTACAAGTAGGGAGTTCAGTAAATATCAGGACCAATAAATTATCAGCTGATATTGGATATTATTTATTACTACAATAACAAAATTATAGCTAATAAACATAAGCTGTAATAAAATCTGATTTGGCAGAAATCATTCAGCATTTAATTTGGGTTTCTCAGACAAAATGCTCTATAAAAGCCAAAGTATATTTGTGAAGGTTTCTGATGAACTTTAGTCGGAAACAAAAAAAAAAAAAACATTTGAAGAGTCGGAACTGTTTTGTTTTTGTCGTCATAGTTAGATTTGGTTCAGTCAGGGCGGTGGAAAATTAAATCGGCCATCTTTGCTCACTACATCTCAGCCTTTCTCAGCCCGAGATGTGCATGAACTACAGCTCACATTAAAATATTTTTAAAATACAAAAATGTGAAATGACCTGTCAGCTGTATCTGCCATGAGAAGCAGGCGATTATCACATTTTGCATCCTTACTAGTTAGTCAGATTAAAGTTTGATGGGTTTATAAAATAAGATGCGGCGACTGACAGGGAACCCTTTATCATGTTTCTGTGAGCTGTTATCAGTTCCATCACAGAGACATCAAAGAGTCCTCTAAACCTCTTAGAGGGTTCATTTACTGTCAGAGGTCAAATTATTTAACTAGAAATGTCTCCTCAGAGCGCAGATCTCCACCACACAAACCAAAAACAATATTTGAATGTAAAGCCTTTGTAATTACCAGAATTTTGACTGATTTTGTCATAATCAGCACATGAATGTGTTTGAGTGACTTTAACCTTTGAACACCAAAGCACGAGCAGTTCATCCTCGAGTCCAAGTGGATATTTGTCCCAAATTCCCTCTATAAGTGTTCCTGAGATATTGTTTCCATGAGAATGGGATGGACGAGAGGTTACAGTGACCTTTCACCTCTAACCACCAAAATCTAATCAGTTCATCCCCGAGTCCAAGTGGTCATTTGTGTTAACTTTGAAGGAATTCCCCCATGGTGTTCTTGATAATGGTGCGACCTAAAATCATGATGCGTGTGGTCACAGCTGTTGTGGGTGTGTAGCCATAAAAAAAACAAAAAGTTTTTTTCAAAAACTGTGAATCACAGAGGTTCTTCAGCATACAGTCATGAATGAGAGGTAGCATGCGAGACGGGCTGTGGACAAGCTCCAGGTCTGCTCGTCACCCACTCAGTCACGCACACAAACGATCGCATGATCCTTGGAAATCCCTGAAAAACTGATTAGAAGTTGTTTTTTTTAATTGAATCTGTTTTTCTTCTTTCTCCCCTTCATCACCTCATGACTTGCAGCAGCATTCCCTCTGGATGTCGAAAAGCAACTAACGAGCTGTGGGCACAGTAACTTCAGTCTACTCAAGTTTACCGAAGAAAAAGTTCAAAATTACAACTTGTCACATGATAGAAAAACTACGTGCTGCTCTGCTCCACTCTACAGCACACTGCGCATGACATCACTCACTAAATTTAAGGGAATATATGCAATCTTACATCCAATATACATGCATTTTATATAAATTAACTTCAGTTTATATTCTCACATTGTTACCTGTGACTAAAGACTAAACTACCAACGTGTATGAGAAGTAGTTAAAACTGTACTCCCCCTCGACCAGCTACAGTATAATAATACATCAGTCACAGGGTCCATCCTGCTGCAGGATGAGTACTTGTACTTTGATACTTAAAGTAGACTATAATAGCTGATGATATTTCTGTATTATCACCACCCACTATCTGTATGGTTAGTAATTACTGAGAATAAGTGTTTTTTTTTCTTTTCTGCACCATCAGGTTCCATTGAATCCAGGAAACCAAGTTAAATATACTCAAATATGACCAAAAAATCCCATGACTTCACATGAGAATCATAACCGTGACTATCTGAAAGATCTGCTCCTCCATCATGTTGTTGACATAAGTTAACTGCACATAGACAAGTCCTTTGATTCATTCTTTGGTCACATCTTACAGTTTGCATGGAAAGTGGTGAGGCTTTGATGAAGAAACGTTCGTCAGGTCTCCACCAGGTTAGACCGGTAGTTCAGTGGGCGGGGGAGACAGGAAGGCAGGAAGATGTCACCAGGTAAGGAAACATTGACACGCAGGATGGGTAGAGTGAGTGAGAGGACAGAGAGGAAGAAAGAAAGAAAGAGAGAGAGTCACACCTTGAGGAAGTTAACAAAACAATAGGAGAACAAAGCACGCATCAAATTGAAGGTAAAAAATTCTTGTTTTTCTGTTAAATTTCCATACTAGTGTCATGATGTATCACCTTATTTAGCATATAAGAAAATTAGCTGGTACCCTACACTTTACAGAATGAGTCCTACCTTTCTGCGTGGTGTTTTTAACTGACCACTTGATATCTGCAATCTATTCTACATGTTTTTCTCCACAGGATGGGACTTGTGCAATGTTTTGTGATTGTCTTGATGTTGTCTGCACAGTTGGTGCTCACCTATCCGACGGTAACAACGTCCTTCTTGCCCATTTTATCTACTATTTAAATTTAAAACAATCTTATGTTGTTAGTAAGATACAGCTCAAACTGTCGAACGTATGAATTATTTATGTACGTGTGTACATTATTTTAAGGGGTGCGCATAAGACTATTACACGCTTACAAAGTTCTTGACAACCAGTGTCAAACCCACCACATGTGATAGTTTAATGTAATGTTAAAACATAAAGCTAACCAGTTCATGTAATACATTTTTATCTTGGCTAATGTCAAGTTGTCATAACAAAGACATCTCAAACTATGTCAATTTTACATTAGAAATGACATAACCGACCAAATGACACTTAATGACAGCAGTCATAAACACTCATTAAGACTCTTATCTTTCTGACAGGTGTTATGACATGGTTATGAGAGCGTAATGGCAGTCTTATGTGCACCCAGTCAAATAAAGTTATTAAACAAGTTAATCAGGACTTTGTTGTAGTGTAGTGGTTTGTGTCTAATTGTATTCATGTTTTAGCAGGTACAGTTAGAGCGGTGGTACACTTTGGGGGACAGAAAGTGTAGACTGTGTCCTGCAGGTAAAAATTATCTATTAAATCTATTTCTGTATCTGTTTTTCTGTCCGTTCCTCATTTAGCTTTGACTCACTGTTTTTAATGAATGAATCAGCGTTGGTTCACAGTTGGAAAATACTATGAAGCACTGAGGGATACAGTATCTACCTTTCTTTCTTTCTGGTTCTGCTTTTCTTTTTTCTTTTTTTTTTTTTTTTTTTTTTTTGCACATCTGTTTGTCTTGATGAAAAATGACGCATGCCGCACACAGAGTTTATGCTGTATGACCACATCCTTCATTAATATGCACCCTGGGCGAGCAGTCTGTCTCTGCTCTCCTTGTCATCCGGTTGTTCTCATTTGTTTTTTTCTGTTCTGTCAGGTGAGTTTCAGAGGTCTTGTGAAGAGTGTGCGCCCTGTAATCCTGGGTGGTACACAACTGACTGGAACCGAGACAGCGGCTGCCAGCCCTGCTCCAGTGACTGCAGACCAGGTAAAGAAACTATGAGTCATTTTTATCAAGTTAACGGTTTCAACCAAACCTGTCAGGACTGTGAGAGCAGTGACCTTTACATTTTTCTAATGGACTGAAAATGGTAACAGTTTGTTTGAGGGAGTGTGCATAAGACTGTCCTTACACTGCCATAATCACGTCATGAAACCTTCATGAACATGGAGGAGTCTTTATGAATGTTTGACTGTTGTCATTAAGTGTCATTCAGCCAATAAGTCAGTCTTTGTTATGACAACTTGACATAAATCAACCCAGTAATGTCTTTGTTATAACAACTTGACATTAACCAAGACAAAAATGTCTTTGCTGTGACCACTTTAGTCAATGTATTTCTCATGACTACAGGACAATTATGTCAATTTGTCATATGTGGTTGGTTTTGACACTGGCTGTCATGAGACGATTGTAAGTGTGTTATGAACAGTGTTGTGCAGTAACGTATTACTCAGTAATATATTACTGTAATATCGTTACTTTTCCCAAAGAATACATTAAGTTAAATCTAGCAACCTGATTATGATTACTTTGACCTAGGCAGGCTATGATGACGTGTACGTGTGCAGGTCGTGTCAGCTGTTAGCCAAAAAGCTAACGACAGATGGAGGAAGAGAGGCATACTTTCCACAGGTGGAAGTATTGTCATTTTTTTGAGTTTGTTTGGTTACACAAGAGAAAATATGTGGTAATGGAATCTAATTTGAAGGCGAGCAAGCTACAAAAGTAATATAGTAACATAACAAGTAATGTAACTAATTAATAATAGACTAATAAGTAAAGTAATATTATTACTTTTAAAGGAGTAAGAATTAAAAAGTAATTTACACTTCCTGAGTAACTGGCACAGTTGGTAATGAAAACTGGTAATGAAAAATTTCCTTGATCTCAAATAAAGTGGTACATTTTGGACTTGTCATAAAGATGTCATTACCTTTTATTACATGCTCTTGTCATGAATAATTTCCTGGAATTCAACTGAAGTGGCACCGTTTGGACTTGTCATAAAGATGTCATTAAATGTCATCTGTTACGACAGAGTATAGTGCCAAGGTGATTAAGCTTACAGAATTCGCCACAGGGAATTATAAGGGACAGGAAGCGGTTAGCTTGTGCACTTGTTGCCAACCAACCACATATGACAAATTAATGTAATGTTAAAACATAAATCTAAACAGTTTCTTTGACTTTGAGTTTGATAATGTCAAGTTTTCATCACAAAGACATTTCTTCTTGGTTAACGTCAAACTGTCAACCAAGACATCTCAGACAATGTCAACTTTGCATTAAAAGTGACATAATTGACTGAATGACACTGAATGACACAGCACTAAGGTGATTTAGCTTGCGGTTAGCTTGTTTAATTGTTGCTAAAGTAGGCTAATTGCTGGCTGCTGTTATCTGTAGCTGGCGTTAGCTAGTTAGCTGTAGAGCTAGCCGCCTTATTGACCGAATCAGCCCTGTGATGCCAGGAACCACCGACAGACAGCGGTTAGCCTACTTTAGCAACAAGTAAAGAAGTTAACCACTGTCTGTTTATCAGCTAACTCTGTAACCAAAATACCTGGTTACTGTAGGTCTGTCGTAAACTGGCCTTAGAACATTTAATGAACATATCCAAATGGCACCACTTTACTTGAAGTCCAGGAAATTATTCATGACACTCGTTTACAAAAGTATTTGATAGTGTAATGAAACAGACATATTTTTATCTTCACAAGTCCAAAATGTACCACTTTACTTGAAGTCAAGAAAAATATCCATGACATGCTTATAATGGTCTCATGACAGCCAGTTCACCACTAACCACATATGACAGTTTAAATTCATGTTAAAACATAAAGCTAAACAGTTTCTTTAAGTTTGATAATGTCGAGTTGTCTAACAAAGGCATTGACAGGTTATGTTGTTGAAGACATTATTGACTTGATTAATGTAAAGTTGCTGTAACAAATACAGCAATGTCAACTTTGAATCAAAAGTGACATAACTGAACAAATGACATTTAATGACAACAGTCAAGCATGCATAAAGACTTCCTCATGCTCAGATGTCATAACATGTTAATGACAATCTTATGTGCACCCCTTCAAATAAAGTTTTGCCCTTTAAGTCTATTAATGTCATTAATGTCTTTTCATTTTTCTGTAATTTTAGTCCCTAAAATCATCTCTGTTTTTGACTGTCTCAGATTTTCATCTGAAGGTGGCTCAGAACTGCACCAGCAAGCAGAATGTGAAGTGCGTCTGTGAGGCTGGTTTCACATGTAGTCGCAAGGTGTCATTATCAGAAAACTGCCAATACTGTGAAAAGAACAAGTACATAGCACCACCACCACCACCACCAACAACAAGAACAACAACTACAACACCAGTGACTACAACACCAGCGACTGCAACAACAGCGACAACAACTGGTAAATACAGAGCAGTGCAGACTTTTAGGTGTGTCAGATTAAACAGACTTTAACCAGCAGGGGGCCTCATGATAAACAAAATACATTAAGGAAGTTCTCACTCACTGTAAGAGAATGATGAATAATGATACCCACAGTTTCACATTAGTCATTAACACATGTGACAGAGATAACAAGCTGTGGGTCTGTGCTTGGGGGCCTCCCCTGTCAGTGAGGTGAACAGCACTGTAAGAAATATTCAGATCCTTTACTTAGAATTGTAATACTGCAATGAGAAAAATATATAATTACTATAAATAGACCTGCATTAAAGCCGGGGTAGGTCACTGGCCAAATGTTCCATATTAACCTTTAAGCACACTGTAATCCAAGTGGCCTGAGAGAAAACTAGACCTCTGCTCCTCCTCTTGGTGCTGTTTTCAGGCTTTAAAGCTACAATATGTCACATTTCTGCGTTAAAATTTCTAAAAACACAAGACATATGTTATGTTTTTAAGTTATGTTCTTATATTATCCCAAACGTTTCCAACGATGTTCAAATGCAGAGAAATCCATCATTTATTAAAGGTAACGGTGCATTTCCTGCTAGCTGTTCCTGGCTAGTTGTTATATAACTTACAGGAAAACATGGATTTCTCAGTGATGCATCAGAGACAGAGGAGGGAAGTCAGCAAACCTGACTAAACAATGTGAAGAAAGTTTTAATATTACCCCATCCATGAAAATGATTTCTGCTTTAGTCATGTCACGTTTTTATCAGCAGTGACAGCTGCTTAAAAGTGATGATGACAACTCCATTACTTTACAGTGTCATCACTCAACGATGTCTGTTGTTATTGTTTTAAAGTGAAGGAGAAAAGCAGGAGCAGGAATTACATTTTGTTTTAGCAAGAAAATGTACTGAAATATGTAAAATAATTGTTGTCATTTCGATAAAGGTGTTGTGTGCATCTTCAACACTGGTGATTGTGATGAAAAACACTGCAAATCCACAAATAGATATAGATAAATGTAATATTAAATATTAAAGGTAGTTTTTTTCTCCACAGTTGCCTTCTTGGTAGTTGTTGGGTCTCTGTAAATAATATTATAAAGAGTATAGTCGAGGCCTGCTCTACATGAAAAGTGCACTCAGATAACTTCTGTTATGATATGGCACTATATAAATAGAACTGAGTTGACTTGAAAGTAATGAAATGAATATTATGTTTTCAGATTAGTTTTCATGCAGGATGTGAAAGTCTGCAAAACTCTTAAAAAACTTTTAAGATAATGTCAAAAATGCATCTCTGTCAGGCTGGAACAAGACAAGTTTTTCACAGTATCAGAAGTTGGGGTAGCACATTTTTATGCCTTTGCTATACAGTTGACAGTAGAGAGATGACAGGAAATGAGGGGGGAGAGAGAGAGATGGCAGTGACATGCAACAAAGGTCTTTGACCGGACGGAAATTACTGCAGTTTATGTGCAGCACCTTAACCCCTAGACTGCCAGCAGAGGTGCACACATTCTTCACTCAAGTAGAAGTATAGACACTTAAAAGTAAAAGCAGATTCAACTTTTTTACTAAAGTAAAAGTGAAAAATGTATTCAAAGTATAAAAGTAAAAAGTTGCCCTCTGAAGGACATTTCTACTGGCTGTTTCTGTGCAAAGCTGACTGAACCTCATCTTTTCTCTGCAGCTGAGTCGCCCTCTCTTGTCTGTTTTGTCTTTTGTGCTGTTTTTGTCTTGTTATGTCTGTCATGCTGGTATATGCACTGATGCACACACTCAGGAATTTGTCTTTTCTACATGTTGTCCCAACTTTTATGGATGAAATCAGTCTTGATGTTGGGAATGTGGGGCACAGCGATGCAAAATAAAAATAATCAGTAATTCCCCTCAAATGCATAAAGTATTTTCTTTAACTAATTAAAGCTACTACACAGAGTTTTTCCCTGGTTATGAAAGTCTCAATTTATTACTGATTTCTCTATATGACCTGCATAAGTTAAGTGCAGCCAGTTAAAAAAAGCAGGAGGAGATTGTTTTTTAAATAATTTTAATTTTTAAGTTATATTTTGTGGTTATTACAGTCTAAACGCTACCACTTTTGTCCACAGGAGGCCTCCAAAATCAACAAAAAATTTTTATTTTTTGTTTTTGTTTTCCTCTTTGATTGATATCTTGATCTCTCATTAGATATATGCATGCTTTGTTGTTTGCTCTGTCGACTTGTTTGTCTTCTGCACGTTTGTAAAGCACTTTGGTCAGCTAATTTTATCAAAGTGCTACAGAAATTAATAAATTTGAACTGAACTGAATTGAAAAGAGCCTGTTTTGAAAATGCAAGGAGCAGACATTGGTGTTAAAATGTAGGGAAGTTAAGGTAAAAAAAATTTGCGATAAAAATAAAAAATCAAGTACAGATACCTGAAAACTCTACCTGAGTACAGTAACAAAGTATTTGTACTTTGTTACTCCCCACCTCTGACTGCCAAGGTGCCACAAATATAAGACTTTTACCAAACAACTGTGTACATTTTATCTAATTTCAAGAAAAAGGAGACAAACGTAAAATTCTATTAAGACATTAACCACAGCTAAATGTACTCAGCCTGGGTGAAAACTTTCCTCTGAAAAGTTCGTGACGCAGAAGTACAACTAATGGAAATCCTCAAGCGGCAGTAAGTCAAAACAGAGGATGACGATGAGGAATAATGTTCCAACCCCGGTGTTGTTTTGGAGTGAGACATGGTGACATGACCTCTCAGCAAATGTAATAAATCTCACAGATTTCTTCTTCCCCAAGCTGTACGAGTACTTGCACTTGCTCTGCTTTGAATTTTAGTGGAGTAAATTTTCTTTCGTTTTTATACGTCTGTGTTTATCTGCATCATCTGGTGGATTTAGGCCACTGTTGTGACGTGCGTGTGAGATGTTGTTTAGTCTTGTGTCTTTCCTTTGAAATCTGAAACTAAACATGTTGTGTTTTTGTCCTCCAGAAGCAGCAGCCGCGGATAAGGATAAACACAGGCCTTCCTCAGCTTCCTCAGGACATAGCAGCACAACTGATAAACCCTGCCAATCTCCCAAGTGAGTCGCGGATTTTCCTCTATATGCATAATAAATATCTCACAGTGAAATTGTAAAACTCCAGGTCCAAGATGACTTACAGTACTCTCAAACCTACAGTGTGAGACATTAAGATTTTAGTATCTGGTGCAGACATTACAGATATTGTGATAAACTGAATACTGTCCTAGTTCATGAGGTCACATATTTCATATACTTGACATATTTCACACTTCACGCTTATCTCACACAGGTGTGTCTCACAGTGGTCCCAGCGGCAGGAAATCTCACATCTCAAACACATCTCCAAACTGGTGAGTGTTTATGAAAAAAAAAAAAAAAGTGTGAGAATAGTATTTTTTTTTTATGGCTCTAGGGATGGCATTCCAGATTGAAATATCTCAGCAAGTATTACATTAGATTCGCCGTGAAGGTTTGAAAGTTTGTACAGACAATCATGATCCTCAGAGGATGAATCCTACTGAAATTCGTGATCCCCTGACTTTTCTCTCTGGTGCCACCAACAGGTTGACATTTTTGGCTTTTAGTCAAAGATCTAGAGAACTATTGTATGGATTGCCTTGGATTTTTGGTACATATATCCATGGTGTCCACCAGCAGGTCAAAATGAATATCTCAGCTTCTATTGAATGGCTTGGCACAAAATTTTGTACAACCGTTACTTGTCCTCAGATGATGAATCCAACACGAGCTTGTGACCCGCGATCCCTCTTTCATGGGAAATAATTGCGATCCTCAATCCCTATCATGAGTAGAGTTCAGCAGGTTACCCACCCTTCTCGGGGAGAAGCAACTTTAATTTGTCCAATTGGTTTATGACCAGATACCTGCAGAATTAAGGATATTACCATGAGCCTCAGCTGTACTTTGTGATTAGCGACATTTGACCCTTCCTTAGTCCCACCCCTTTTTGCTCTGTGCTCCATTACCAGTTGAGCAAGCTTAATTATACCTGGCAGCACCTCAATCAACTTTGTCCTTTCCTGTTTCCTGTACTTACATATATGCTGCGTGCTAGGCTCATCTATGTTAATTTAATGAAATACGTTTTTGAAGATGGTTAAAAGATGTTAACTAAAACACTACTATCTAGCTAGCTAACGATTGATGTATATTTGCTAGCTAGTTAGCCAGCATTTTGCTAACAATAGCTATCAGATGTAACTAGCAAGCTAACGATTCATGTAGATTAGCTTGGTAGTAGCCAGCATTTTACTACAGAACAAAAATTAACTAACTAGCTAGCCAATATTGATATAGTTAGAGCTAGTTAGCTTAGTTTTGCTAACATGAGCTAATTTAGGATGTGACCATGTATATGTTGCTTTTACAGATCCCTCAGCAACATCTTTAAACCCTCTTTAAAATGTTGTTTTCTTTTCAACATAACGGATCCCAACACATAGAAAGTACAAGAAACAGGAAAGGAGAAGAAATATGACCGAGGTTTCAAAAGAGACAGGACTTAATGTTAAATAATGTTAGAAGCTAACAGGCTAAACAACGTTGGTGAACCTAATAAAGATTACCTGCTTCATATCAGCAGCTTAGCATTGTAATGTGACTATGCTAGCATTTAGCTAAAAACACTACTATGCCTAAGTATAGCCTCATAGAGCTGTTAGCATTGCTGTAGACTCTCAAGATGCATCTGAAATTCCATACTAACATTCTGCTTAGGGTGCTAAAACAGTATGTCAGACAGTAGTATATGAGGTGGATACTATTTCTGAGGCAGTATTAGAGTACACCAGCATAAATGCCCCAAAGGGCAATGACCAGTGCAGCAACCAAGGCAGCGCTGGCGTAATGCCACTAACACTTCAATTTCAACATTTGTATGGTTTCACTTTGCTAGCATAATATATTTTTTAAATTAGTTTGTTGTTGGCACAGGTTACCATAGTTATGCGTGTTCAAACCAACAGTTCTCTACATAGCACTACTGTTTTATTTACACAAAAGTATGTTTAACGATAATGCAAATTTTGGTATGTTGTGTGTAGTGTATGATTTTGGACACAACCTTAGTCTGGTTTCCTTTTGTCAGACCATACGCGCAGCCAGCTGGCAGCCATCTTGTGTCCAGTGGTTGTCATAGGATGCTTGGCCCTCGTGATGCTGATCTTCATTCGTCGCCCCGGAGATGAATCATGTTTCAAGCAAGGTAAGGCGCCCAGGACGGGTTCAGTTTCTGGTGTCTCAATTTAATCAATCAAACCCTTGAACTCTGTGATAACGTCATTTCAAGGAAACAAACTGTTTAGTGAAATCCATTGGGTATGACTGTGATTAGAAATGTGTCATTAATTTATATGCCATAGGCAGTTAGCTGCCATGTAAAACATATATATGCTGAATCATCGTTGGTTTACATGTGTGAAGAAATTGACTTTCTATTAGTCATTTATTTATCCACTGTTTTCCAGCTATTGCACTGCTGCTGTGCAGTAGGGTAAGTGGCTAATTTCAAAGTTTCAGTCTATCATATATACCTACACATATGGCATCATTTCTCTTTCGCTGGCCCCACACTGACAGACATGTTCTGGTTTAGGGAGGAAGAGCTGCTTCTCACAAGTCGAAGGAGTCAACTCATCAGTTCCCCAGAGACTCATTCAGTGCAAGGCAGCAGCCATCAGCCCTTTCAGGAGCCAGTCTCGGTACTGATGAGTGAAATAAAGACTTTCATGTTCACTTGAATCACTTTGAGGGGGCATTAAGAAAATAAAGAAATGTAAAAGATGCAGCTGTGTTACTGTTATGAGTTATACGGTCCTACTGTTATGTTAATGCACTTCGACAGGTCAGTAAAAACATCCCTTTTAAGTGCACTCTTTGCTTGTTTCTGTCTGTGTAGGTCCCGTCCATGTCCACAATCCGGGGACGGTCATCTTTAGCCTGCTCAGTCAGTTCACAGGCCAGGTTGGTCCGACATTTGAATGTGGCAAAACAGCCGAAAGGAGGAGCGTTGAAGAAGAAGAAGATGAGAGAGACTGCCCTGTGTTTCATCCCACATCCTCTCCCAGCATTCATCTCTCTGAGGAGGAGAGGAGTGGAGAGATCGACAGCATTTTCTTTCCCTCCCAGGAGCAGGGGAAGGACTGTCACGTGTCCAAAGAGGAGGTGCTATGATGCATCGTAAGAATCTCAGAAGATTTATGTTGGTGGTTATGACCGCTGGCATCCAGACTGATCCTAAAAACATTCCTAAAGATGTAAAAGGAAGGACCTATAAAAAACTGTGACACCACAGATGAGTGTGGAGCAGATTCATCTTCCTCTGGCAGTGAATAATAGAGTCCTGCAGAGATATTTTGATCTGCAGGTTCTGGGGAATCTTCTGAGTGGTGCACACCAGAAACTTTAACTCTGGGAAGAACAGCTGGAATGTGATCTACTTTGTAAGTTATAATTTAAAATGTCATGTACATACTCTTTAATAAGCTCTGTCAGCTGTCCTTGAAGGTACTCAAACTGAATGTTTAATGTTTTGCATAAATATTAGACATTTTGATCACAATAAAATTTTATTTTGAATTAAAAAAAACTAAATAGAAATGTATGTAATATTCACATATATGTGTAATCCGACTACAAATTCCAGCAAAAAGTATATTCTTTATGTACACATATAAATGTAAAGATGTGAAATACCTTTAACTATTATGTACTACGGTACATACCACCATTTAACAACATAATGCACAATTTATAACTCATGCATAATAGGCACACTGTCACCCTCTGTACTTTCAGTGTCTTTCAGATGCTTAATCTCAGTGACATACACTTTTGTCATTTTTAAGGTCACAGATGTCAAACAGTCGTGTTTCCTCTCAGGAAGCAGCATCAGGTCCCACTTGTCAGCATGGACCGAGTGACGTTTGCTTGCATTTTGTCATGAATGTCCAAAATGACAGATGTTTTGCATCCACTATGTGTCACTAAATGTCCACATGTAAATTTTTTTTATAATCCAAGTTCAGGGTCTATTTTTTAACCCATCATACAAGAGGTTGGTAACATTTCCCACAAGTGTCCTGAACAGGCTGGGATACTTCTGTGTCCTCGGATGTTGGCACTGCTGGATGTCTCTCAGGACAAAGTTGGCCTGAGCAACAAGAGATCAAAATATAAGGCAATAGTCACTTTAGATAATAAAAAACAGAAATTCATGCACATTATAAAAGGATAAAAGTACTATTCTGTATTTGTATATTGCTGCAGGGTTATCTTTTTCATAGTGTTAATCTACTAACCCTGCTGGGATAGGATCCAGCGCAGGAAGGGCTTGATTTTTGTTAGAACAATAACTGCAATTCCTAAAGCCAGGAGGGCAATTATCACCAGGAACCACACTGTATCTGTAAGAATGTGTGAGAAAGACATTGTTTAAACACTTAGATGAACACCCACTGGAGAAAGTTGAAATATTTCCGTGTTTCATAAGCACAGTCAGAATTGGTAGTTTACTTTACCTCCGAGTGGTTGAGGGGGTGTCATGGCTGGAGAGAAGAGATTTAAAAAAAAAAAAAAGATCAGCTCAGTGCAGATGCATTTAGTAATTCAATGGAAATATGAAACAGTTCATGGTGCAGATTAGTCAGTGAGTTCACTCTGAGGACTCATATGTTTTTTAACACTGTAATCAGGACATGTGGCTTTAAAATCACATAGCGCGATTTGTGATTAACTTGTGTCACCTTGTGCGTGTGACCTCACTGACTCCATGGACACTGCAGAGTAAACAGTCGCTTACTGAGAACTTCAAATAAAGATTTGCTTGTATTGTTTTTAATTATTACATCAGCACCAAATTGTTTCAGTTGAACTTGGCAACCACTCCGGAATGCCGTACAGTACGTTGCTATGGTTATGTTGCTGTGGTGCTACAACTTGTTGCCATGGTTGCAGTTCTAGTGTACTGCAATAATGAAGTAAGATACACAGCAATAAAAAGGGACGTTGCTATGAATTTGGAGCCTCTTAATATGACACGACACCCTTTCTATGGAGCCACTGCCGAAAATGATCAGGGAAGACATCAATCATATAGTCTTAAGGGGCTGTGTTCACCAAAACATGTTTTTGAGGCCAGCATATTCTTTGAATTGTGTTTACACTCTGCTACAAACGCCCACAGCATGACGAGGCACTGAGCATCTATTCTGCACTGAATGCTCTGCATCTGGCTTTTTTTTTTTCTTCTGGTTGCCAAAAAAAAAATGAAACTCAAGGTAAAATGCTACGCTCGGCACTGTCACTTTCTACCAATCGTCCAATCACAGTGGAGTAGGGCCAGGTCAAATATCCTACCACAAACAGTGTCCTGCTGCACTCCTTGAACCATGCTCCATATAACTTCATCTCTTGAACCGAACGATTGTAAACACAGCGAAGTTTACTCAGCCACAAAATCTCGTTGATCTACATAAGCCGGCAGACCCGTCCTCTCTCCCTGCGTGTTTCAGTCTTCCCCCCATCCAGAGCAATTCGGCTACTCTACCTTGTGCCTTGTAACGCCACAGATATTCCATATCATAACAACTTCAGGTGAAATAATGCTACGCCACCAAAACAACTTGATGCGTACTCTCTCGTCAGTGTTTTCAGAAGAGCGCATGGTTTCCAGCTGGGAAAAAACACTTTGGTGGACACTTATTTTCATAAAACTCTGTTAGGGACAAGTATTGCAAATTAGCATCCTTATAAGAACTTTAATACTTGCATTGAATAGCTGTTTTAAGTTTGCCAGTGTATACTTTATCTGTCCCTATCAAATAAAACAATAAATAAATAATATTAATATACCAGCCCTCCAGGCGTGATTGGTTCAACCTGTACACTCTGACATGGCAGATAAATGGTGAAATGTGGTTATGGTTGCGACAGACCGCACTTCTGACCACAGCAAAGCAGTAATGTTGGTGCACCAGAAACCAGGTTGGAGTACCAATTTATTGTAATATGGTTACTAATATGGTATCCTTTCAAGTGCTGAAATATTTACAGCTATTTCAATGGTTATGGTCAAATCTGATGTTAAGTGAGTGGAGCAGAAGTATCGTATCTGTAGTGGATGGTGGTATAGTATTGGCACACAGTGTTGGTAGGGTTGGTCTTTGCATTTTGACAGTCATTTTGACAGTAAGATTTTAAGATTTCTAATTTTCCTCTTCAACGTGCCAATGTTGCTTCAGTCTAAGAATCATATTTTTGTATTGGTAATGATATCAAACATTATTTTCTGTGCTAAGGCACAGATCCTGGTGGGGACAGAGGGGACTTTTGTCCCACCTATCTATCTTGCTCACAGTTCTGAATCACACGTGTGTCACTTTCCTGTCACGGCATAAACGTCAAGGGCCAGTCAGTGCAGTTATGTCCGCGGCAAACCTTTATCACAGGCTTGTTAACAATGTTACTGAGTAAACGCAATGTGTGCCGACTGTGCTTGTAGATAGAAGTGAATCAGAAAAGAGTCACAGTGATGGTGTAACTAAGGTTTTCATTGAGAAAAAATATGTCCCAACTTAAAAATATCTACTTTTAGAATGGAGTTTGGTTCAACAGTCTCTCCATTTGCCAGGAGCAGAAGGTATTTTAAAGCTACAATAAGGAACTTTCATATTTTGTTGATTTTGGTGGCCTCTGTGGACAAAAGTGGTAGTGTTTCCACAGTACTAACCACTCAGGTGTCCGATGTCCACACCCATCCAAAACTCAACTTGCATAAACACAAAAAAAGGGTTTGGCTGAATGTCTGGAGCAGGGGTATCCTACCTGTAGTGGACGGAGGGAGTGTGGGTTTGGTGGTGGTTTGTATCGGCACACAGTCTTTGCAGGATTGGTCCTCGCACTCGTAGCCAGCTTTACATCTGCACACGGCATTATGAGTGGCGTTACAGGGTGACTTGTACTCCATGTTTGCTGTAAAACAAACAAACAGAATAACAGTTGTCGTTAAAAAATCAAGCGTAATCATAATTCAGAGTATGTTAGTGTGTGTGACGAACACACAACGCATGCAAAAACGTTGTCTTTAAAGTATGACACGAATCAGAAAATGAGAAATGACTCACAAACACGGCATGGCAGGTAATGATTCTTCTTTTATGTCATAAGAGTTATATTATCACTATTGATACGTATTCTTAAGAGACAGCTGTTACTTCTCGGTGAAAGCAGTATTTCACTCTGATGAAACTTTTTCTTTCTTAGTGGATGCCTTAACATGCAAACTTCAATGAGTATTCTCAAATTAAGCAATGAGAAAACTACTCATATGAGCCCCATGGAGCCCCTAGAGTCATCACAAAACTTTGGTTTTATCAGCCACTTCAACACAGTTTATAAATGTACAGGAATTAAAATCATATAGTTATAATTTTGTGTAATTTAGGCTCTTAGTTCAGAGAGAACTTCAGATCTGAATGTTTAAATTTTGAACATGAACTGATGTAACAAAGAGGCATAAAACAACCACACAAAAAAACCATAAAGAGACATAAAAGTGCCACTAAGAGACATACAAGTACTACAAATTCAGAAAAAATAACCACAAAGAAACACACAAGTACCACAAAGTGACACAAAACTATCACAAAGAAAAACAAAACAACTACAAAGAGAAAGGAAAGGGGGCCTTTTACATTTCCACGCCAAGGGGCCCGTTGTCTCATAATCCATCCATGGGTGTAATAACATTATTACATTTTTATCTTTAGTGCACTCCTGCCTTTGCTGTACTCCACTGTTTCCCAATGCTGACAATAAAACATCTTCACAAGCACAATTTTGATTTAATATTTAGAACAGATTATCAGAAACTCTGCTGGCAATACAGTCTTGCAATGTATTGCCAATGAGCATGTATGGGTGTGGGTCAAATTTTATTGCTCTGGTTGGTTGTAGGTTACATTTTGTTGCTCGTTGGTTGTTGGTCAAGTTTTGTTGCTCTGGTTGGTTGTAGGTCAAGTTTTGTTGCTCTGGTTGGTTGTAGGTCACGTTTTGTTGCTCTGGTTGGTTGTAGGTCAAGTTTTGTTGCTCTGGTTGGTTGTAGGTCAAGTTTTGTTGCTCTGGTTGGTTGTAGGTCACGTTTTGTTGCTCTGGTTGGTTGTAGGTCACGTTTTGTTGTTCTGGTTGGTTGTAGGTCACGTTTTGTTGCTCTAAGTGGTTGTAGGTCAAGTTTCATTGCTCTAATTGGTTTAAGGTCACATTTTGTTGCTCTGATTGGTTTTTGGTTGAGTTTCATTGCTCTGATTGGTTGGGGGTCTATCCAGTTTCATCTAGAGGCACTTCGGCCTGCACATGTTGCTTACACCCCCTGGAAGAATGAACTGAGAGATTGCTGCTTGACTAAAGACGACAAAAATGAGCATAAAAATTATGTCTGATACAGAGCAGGAGATGTAACTAATGATGTCTGTTCAGGGGATTTGAGAACTGAAAATGTTAACAAAGAATTAAGTATTACTGAAACATTACAATGATACTGTGTGAAATTTTTGTGTGGGTTGAACCATTTCCACCTAAATTAGTTTCCATAGCCGTTAATTGACATAAAGCCCCTGAGTGTGTAGGATTAGAGGTTTTTGACATTTTCAACGCCCACCTTCATCCCCCCAAATTCTGCAGCAACGATCAAAGCATTCTGCTTTTAATGTCAGATTTTAAAAGGTTTGTTTACGGCTGCACCGTGACGTTGGACTGAGATAAGAATAAAGAAACTGTCTTAGTGCATGTGTAAAAGTCAGACTGTTAAAATATTCATTTACCCCAAATTCAGACAGAGAATCACATATACTTTCTGTCATTTCTGTGTTTTCTCTCCTCTATCTTTTCCACAGTGACATTTAAAAATAAGCATAACAGGCTATTTTTACTCACCTGTAGCAGGGCAGAGACCTGAGCAATAACATAGGACCTGACATTTATATCTGCTGCTCTTTCCGATGTTTACCACTTGTCTCTGTTTTTCTTTTTTTTTCCACTGACATGATGATGGTCTACTTTTTTGATTCTCCTCCTGTCTGTGCCACTATTGGTGGGCTGTGCTGCTGCTGCTGCTACACAGTAAACATGAACTTCTGCTGCAGAATCCCACCCTGTGCTGGTTCACAGAGGCTTTCTCAGAGCCCCCCCCCCCCCTTTTAATCTCTCTCTGAGTGTATCCCACCATGAAACACTGAATGGGAAATCCCCTTGGATGTGTGGCCTTAGGTTTCTATGGGCAAACTTCTCTGAAATCATGACATAGAGACAGAGTTGAGTAACAACTTGCAGCATGTCTTCTCTAAGGTTTCACACCATAACTGGACAAAGCTGGTGGTCTGGATGAGAGAGAAATGATGAATCACTCGTGCTCAAAGGAATTGCAGACATCATACACATGACACACCCAGAAGATAAACAAGGAACCACAAGTTTCACGGGGGGCTGTAGATATGGCAACTGTTCTGTTTCAGTTCTATTTTTTCGAGATTTTAAGGTTTCTAGTTGTTCTCCCCGAAGCGCTAATAATAATACGGTCTAATAATCATATTTGCATATTGGTAATGATATTAGACATTCATTTTAAAGAAATTATGTCACTGAAAATCTAAATTTAATAGAAGCCAACTCAACTTTTGAAAACCTTCAAAAGGTGTTGGGATGTTAGACCAACACTTTCTGAAGGTTTTGTTTATGTCCCCCTATCTATCGTGTTCACTAGTCTGAACTGCATTCATCACTTTCCTGTCACAGCATGAAAATAAGCGCTGTAAAAGTGACAGGGACAGTCAGTACATGTACGTCTGTGGCAAACACTTCACCACCAGCAGTTTATGATTTTACTAAATACATTTGTCCCAACTGTACCTGTAGATAGAAGTGAATCAGAAAGGAGTCTTAGTGATGGTATCACTAAGAAGGAGAGAACTTTTCACTTTCACCTTAAAACATCTACATTTAGAATGGAGTTTGGTCTGACAGTCTCTCCATTTGCCAGGGCAGGGGGTTTTTTAAAACTACTACAAGGAACCTTCATATTTTGTTGATTTTTGGAGGCCCTTGTGGACAAAACCGGTAGTGTTTCTACAATAATAACCACAAAATATAACATCAATCCCAAAAATATCTAAAGAAAAATCTCATCCTGTTTTTCAAGACTTGCTAAAGCACTACTCGCTGTAACTTTTGGCTGGCAGGCATTAAAAACAACCACTTACAAATTACCAGTGTTCTCACGAATGGTCTTGTTCACATATGTAGGTCATATAGAGGCATCAGTGTTAAAGTGAGACTGTTTCATAACCAATCAAAAAGTCCCTGTAGTAGCTTTAATGCTAATAGTTCACATAAATGGAACTGACTTCCTTTCAAACAATGAACCTTGCAAACATAAAACATGACATAACGCAGGAAGTGGGGCTAAAACCAACCTATTTTTTACAAAAGTGCAAAAACCCAGGGCTGAATTTCAGCATTATCAGTGTTGTTTCAGTGTGTTGTAATGACATCTGCCCCTTGTTTCTGTGTCCTGCGTTATGATACATTCATTATCACAAAGCAAATTAGCAAAGTAAACAAGGGTTAAATTCTCCTGTATGAGCATGTATTCACCTGTTTAAAGCTACAACAAGGAGGAGTTTTAACTGCTTATGAAACAGTCTCAGTTTAATATTGATGCCTCTATGTGACCTGCCTAAGCAAACAAGACCATCCACAAGAAGACTGGTTATTTCTTTTTTAGTTATCCTTAATGCCCGCAACCTGGTCGGATTCTCCTTGAAAGCAGATGGAACAAATCTGTGTTAACATTTTCCTGGGCAAAGTTACAGTGAGCAGTACGTTAGCCAGTTTAAAAGAAGCGGGAGGATGTTTTATTTAGATGTGGAAACTATCGCTTTTGTCCACAGGGGCCTCCAAAATCAACACAACATGTAAGAACTTATAAAACCTGTAGTCACTCATTCATGAATCTCTGCAAGCACTGGCTGTAGACATGGCATGACAGAATGATATATAATATCATATACAGCATAATAATACCATTATGTTTCTATTGTAGGTCTAAAAGCAGGATTTCATACAGTTCAGGCCTCACACATACTTAGTATCTCAATCCTATAAGACAACAGCTGTGAAATTACTCACCTCTATTGCAACTGTCACAAAATTTGCAGGACTGCGCCACGGAGTAGACATCTTTGTACATCTCATCCTGACATGGTTTACACTTAATTTTACACTGGTCAGCACGCCAATCCATATATTCACCTGGAAGACACAGAGTAATTTACAGTTGCAACCTGTTTGTATCAAAACCATGAAATCTATCAAGATGAAAAGAAGTAATTGTACCTGGCCCGCACATGTTACAGCAATACTTGGGCGTATCCACTGGCCACTCATATTGTGTGTCATTGCACTGTATGGAGAGCACAGGAGAGAGGAGAGACAGACTGCACAGGAGAGTAAAAGCAAAGTAACAGCGTGGCCGCATCTGGCAAGAGGAAGATGAAGAGGAGGAGGAAGAGGATGAGCAGAACAAGGAGGTGGAAGAAAATTCATTCATATGGTCAGATATATTGACATATTAATACCATCAGTGTCTGAGTTAAACAACATGCATCTCTTTAAAAAATGACACAGGTCTATAATGCTTTAGTGTTCACACAAGTCATAACAGACAGAATTAGGCAGTGAAGCGACACAACATACTGTACACACACTCTTCAGATTTGAAAAACTATGATAGTACTGACAGAAATTCAGCCTTGTACTGATACAAACACTTCTACAATCACGGTAGACTGATTACAGGAACATTAGTGTATAAATTTACTAACATTCAACATGACAGCAACCTTTCATCTGACAGCTACAGCTGAAAACGTCTCGCTACAGTCTTAACTTACCGTGGACGAGAAGGTGAGACAAGATGTAACCTGGGACCCTCTGAGTCTGAGACTGAGCAGGGGACTAGAAGTATGTCAGGGGATTATTCATACACCGATACTGATGACTCATAATGAAACCTGACATGTAACCAGTCTCTTTGAATCTTTCTTAACAGACTCGTTCACCCTGTCTTTGTCTCTGTGCTACGACCCCCTGGCTCGGTGCAAAACATGCCCTCCTTTCAGCCTCCACTTATTTTCCACAGGAACCATCTCTCTCGTTTCATCCAAATCAGTCTTCTGGCTGCAAAACAATCTAACTCTCTTCCTTTCTTGAAACATCCTTTGTCTCTCCTTCTTAGCCTCAGATGACGAGGTCATTTCAGTAAAAATATCATACACCACTCATTTAACTCCAAACCATCCTGTTGCTCTTACAGAAAGCCGTTGAGCAGATAAACATTATTCCTTGAAATGACAATACGCTGATGATGCTGCTCTGTACCTTTATGACACACAGAAGTGAGCAATAAAAGGAGATTTCTATTTACAATACCAAAAACAAAGATAAGCTCAAACTTCCTCATTCAAAAGTGATATTAGTCATCTTATCATGAATGTCAACATTTAGATAACACTGTAAAAAAATGTACATCAAATTCAAATAATATATTTTTAACATAAATATACAAGTTTTATTTATTCAAGTTAATTCAACTTTAAATTTCCATTATTTAATATTATTTAGTACAACGAGTTAGTCATTATTTTGAGCTACAAACTTATTATTTTTAAATTGTATGTCATTAGTTTGAGAAACTGACTTATTATTTTGAATAATAAGTCATTATTTTAATCTTACACCGGCGCAGTTGGCATTTTTGCCATGTCTGCAAGACAGCGAATGAACTAACACCTAGTCTGCACGACCGTGGGTGTGAGGTCTAGAGATGAAAGCAAATGAAGGCATGGCCAGGTGCATTTTGGTATCTTGTGGAAGGTGTGCTGTAGTCTAAATCACTTACACCTTAGACCGGCTATAGGCTGGTCAAAGCACAAAGTCTGTGATGAATTAGGTCTGTCTGCACAAGATGGAAACCAGCGCATTTGGCCGATGTATGCATACACGCCTCCACAACCACAAAACACCTTAATTTATGCTAAGTCTGTCACAGCTGCCAGATCGCCTTTAACACATCAGTCGCATGACAGCTGGAGCAATTGTAGTGTTTGTGTCTGCGTATTCACTGGGATCCAGAAAAACACAGATTAAACAATTATGATCTATAACATACAAAATTAACAAGACCTTATACCTGACCACAAGACCAGCCCGACCCGGGGAGAAAAAGTTATGTGAGCTTCTGTCAGAGCCTGATGCTGGATGTATGTACCCATTTGATAACCCGTGCGTAATTTTGCGCACAGGTTATCAAACATCAGAAATACTTTCTGGTTCTGTTTCCTCCACCCAGAGGAGTGTTAGCGGGACAGAGGAGCGAGGATGGGAGGAGGAGATGAGATGGAGGAGGAGAGTGGGCGGCCGCAAAGCTGCACTTCAATCCAGCTCATGCCGGCTTGAGATGCAGCTGGGTCGGCTCGCCTCTCCTCTCCACCACACCCTGTCGGTCTCCCCCACTCCTCAGCCAGCAGAGCTCCATAATAATAATGACGATAACTATGAATTAGAAAATATGATGCAATTTCAAGGTGATTCAATGTGAAACATGACCAGTTACATATCTGCATGACATTTACGGCTCATGTATTGCGTTAGTTTCTGCAAAATGAACTGTTTACACATGAAGGTGCTTTTGGAAGCACCCTGTCATCTCCATATATTGCGTGCTCTCGCGCTTTCAAGATCTGTCTTATCACTTGAAAATCTTTTCTCTTTGTTTCCTCCTAGTAAATCCACCATCATACTGCCAACAGTTGTGCTCCTGCTTCTTAAAGGTGATGAGAGCTGATTTCCTGATTGGTTTATTGCATGTTTGTCCTAAAACTCACCCATGAATTAATCAAGGCACTTGGGCACAGCTGATAGGTGTATCCCACTATGTGCTGCTGGCGCAAGGGGCAGAACAGGAACATTGAAACTTCTGTCCATATTTGCAGGCTCCCCTACACACACGCTCCCTTGGTGCCATTAAATTCCTGCCTTGGCATATAGTATCTAGTATTTCTAGTATTTTTTATTGCAGTATTTATTTTCAGAAGACTTCTAAAACATTCAGCCCTCTAACTTGAAGCCTTTTGACTTGAAATGATGAGTTGAATGAATGTAAGGTACAGAGTTCAATCAACTCACTACAGACTTGACCAGCGTATCAGCAGAGCATGCGTCATTTGAGAGTTAAAACGCTCCCCTTCTTTTATTTTTAAGTTTGAAGAAAACTTGCTGTTTGTCTAAGATAAGCTTTGATTGTTTGTTTTCACAATAATGAAAACGTTGCGAGCCAGCTGTTGTTTACGTGAAATGAAGAACTGACTCACTTAACGGGAAAAAATGTAAAAGAAAATCTAATTTATCTGTAACGTTTGTCAGTATGACTGAGGAGTTGTTGGTTCAACTTAATATCTTAAGCGTCTTGAACATGTTTTCTCACTAACTGAATTAATATCAAGTTTATTTGAGGGCTTATTTGTTTTGAATCATTAAAAAATTATCTCAACTTGTCTTTTCAAATTCAGAAATTTTAAGACAGCCCGAACACTAACTTTTTAAAAAAAGTTAAAACAAAGAGTTTGTTTTCATAGTGAAGATACACTCACACACTGTGACTTTGGTCTTGTGAGTGTCTGGGAAATTCCTTCTGTTACAGGATAAACTAAATAGAGGTGTCAAAACTTTTGTGTTTTTAGTTAGTTATAGTGATCTCCAGATGATTTGCATTTGTGTGAAGATACAATGCATGAGTGAATTTGTGGAACATAGTTACGTGCTTTTAATCACCCTGACTGCACTAAACCAGTCATTCCCAGAGACTGGGTCGTGACCCATAGGTGGGTCCCAGGAGGTTTTATTTAGGTCGCCAAATAAATAAAAGGCGATGTAGGAAATTCTGCAAATATAATATTTATATCTGCAGTTTACCCTGTATAAAGTATTTAAAATCTGTTTATTTTTATGTTGATGAGAGGAAAAAAATGAGAGCCTGTAAATTGTGCCTAAATGCACTTATTTTGCCTCATTTATGAGGTGGGCTAAAATGTCCTATATTGTTTGCCTCATGAGAGGAAATAAAAACAATGAGATGTCCTGTTAACTCAGCCTAAATGTATTTATTTCTTATCTATAAAGTATTTAACATGTGTTTCAACATCATGCATCAAGATAATATAAGATGACGCAGTTGTGGCAGTTTAAATGGTAAGAAACTTTCATTTAGGCTATGCACAAGTTAAGTCTCACCAAGATTTATTGATAAGGCATGTTTTAAGTTGGGTTGCGACGGGTTTCATTTTTAAAAGCGTTTCCACAGAAAAAAACTAAACTACCACTGTGCTCTGTGAATGTTGAGGCAAAGATCCGTATGACTAAGGCTCGCTGCACATGTAAAATTGGTGTGGCGTTAAATGCCTTTATTAATAGTGTTACTACACACTTAACTTCTGTTCATTCTATGCATTGCATCAATGATCGACAGTTTGTGCTGTTATCATTTGGATTGTGGTGGTTTAGCTATTCCTCCTTGTAGGATATTTTCATCACTTGTATAACAAAATCATTTAGTAACACAGGGATTTATTTTCCTCCAAATTATGCATAAGCTCTATGTCTGCTTAATATTTTGTCTCTGAACCACACCAACCACTATCCTTACACATGCATGGCGAGTTCAAGTTGAAGTGACAAGTGAAGCATGTTTAAAAGGACAGTTCTCCCCCAAATCAAAAACACATATGATTTCCCTCTTACCTGTAGTGCCATTTATCCTTTTAGATTTATCCTTAGTTTTGGTGAGAGTTGCTGGGTTTTGGAAAGATCAGCCGTAGAGATGTCTGCCCTCTCTAGAATCTCATGGACCTGGATGGCACTTGCCTTCAAAATACATTTGAAAAACTCAACAGCAATGCCTCTTTCTCCACAGACCTTGTTTTTGTCAGCGGTTTCACTTCACCCACCAAGCCTCACACCTGCAGAGGGAAGCTTGCATCTAATCATTGTCATGATTTCTGGAAATTGCTGATGAGTTTTTCAAGTAAATTGTTTTGGCACTTCGAGCTCCACTATGTTCAAAAGAAGGCAGACATCTATACTACTGATATCTGCAAAACTCAACAGCTCACACCAAAAGCATCTCAATCGATAAACAGCTCTGCAGGTCAACGTCTGATTTAAAGTTAAAGTTAGATACGCATACGGATACGTACAGAGACATCTGTCCATACTCTGCTTTCATTTCTGCACATTTTATGAGAGCTCTTGGATACAGATGAAACGAAGCAGCACTTCCGTAGTCGTGGAGGACAGTGTAGCAGTGTAATTAACAGTTCATGTGAAACATGATCACATGACACAACCAGGAAGTATTAAACAAGTTTTGGAACTGACGTTTGTTGTCAATATGTTCACATTAGTTCTGTCTGCATGTTGCGACGTATTTAATGCATGCCACCATCTACATCTCTGCCTCTGCTTTTGCCTCTTTCTCAAGAGGTTTATTATTACAACCTCTTGCACCGTCACCATGTTTACTGTTGTCAGAAACTTTCGATTCATGTTGTTCTTCTTTGCAGCGTCTTCTAGTGGACGTATTGCTTAACATTCAAGTCAACGATTGGGATACACAGGCTTGGGGAGCGATGGATTACGTGTACTGGGATTGCGTAATTAGGATCTAAAAAACAGTAAAAGTAATCCATTACAGTTACAGAACAAAAAACACGTGATCAGATTACAGTTAAATTTAGTAAAAATGAGGCTCATTTAGCAGGATTACAATTTTAAAATACATTTTAACATAAAGAATGATATACTACCACGTGCAGTGTGCACACATTACAACACTTCTCACAACACCGCTCTGGTCTCAGCAAAAAGAACTAATCTTCCAGTTATCGATTCATCATCATGGCCTCTAGTTGTCTTTAGATAAGAAAAGTGGAACAACATTACAGAACTGTGACAGTTCTACCAAGAACTCAACATCTAATTAAAAGAGACAGTTACAGGAAAGATCAATCACTAACATTAGCTACAGAAACCAACCTCTAATGCTAGGTATGCAGACGAACGGCTAATGTTAGCTTCATAGATCAACTGCTAATGCTTACCAACACAGATCAACAGCTTAAGTTAGCTACACAGACCAACCTCTTATGTTAGCTTCATAGACCAATTGCTAATGTTAGCTACACAGATCAACCACTAACATTAGCTATGCAGACCAGCCGCTACCATTAGCGTCACAGAAATCCAGTTGCTAACCTTTCAATATTACTTTATGGCAGATAAGTTTGAGTGTGGAGTGTGAATAGCTTAACAAAGTACATTATATTAGGCTAAACAAAATCATCATATTTGGTATTGAAGTTACATTTCTTTAGGCTAATATTGTGATACTTTTTAACATTTTTAAGAGGTAATCTGAAATTGTGTGGGAAAACATTTTTAAAGTAACCCTCCCAACCCTGCGTATGGAAGTATGTGGACAATGACGGTTTTATTGTTTATTTTCATATGTAAAGGGGGCATAAATGAGCCTTAAGAGGAAAAGTATGTACTTTTGATTTTGGGGTGAACTGTCCCTTTAAGCCCTGAACTAAATAATGGTAACTATGCCAGTTCTAATCGGACACCCTGTAACCATTCAGATCCCTCAGTATTTTTCACAAACACTGACTAAATCTTATATTATCTTTTTCTTGACTGCCAGCGTCTCTTTTTAAAAACTTCCAACAGGTTCCACTTCAGCGACTTCCTCATTTTTAACCGAATTAGACGCCAAGTTTCAGGCAGACTTTTCTTCAGCTCGTGCACTGTTCAGCTCTCTCAGGCCTCTTCCTTTCTCAACACCCGTGTCATTTCTCACAGAAACCAAGCCACGACACGTGACCTCCTGTCAATTGTGACACGAGGCCAGAGGCTGACGAAGCAGCATCAGAAAGGGGCTGCCTCAGACGGCCGGTGTGGCTCTTGGCTCTCGCCGCCACTCAAACAGAGCGCAGAGATGACTGGAAGAGATGACTGAGCATCAAAATCACTCGGAACTGACTTAGAGCAAACCTGGTCATGCTTATCTTGAGGTTTCGTTTTTAGGCTGTTTGACTGTAAGGATTCATATGTTTGACTTGAACTTCAGAGGGATCTTTGCCGGGAACATGTTGTGTTGAAGTAAACAGATACTAAACAAAAGCTATTTTTAAATTCGAAACACAAAATCTACATTCTGCTCTCAGAGCTGGGCTGCTCGGTGGTCACAGCTGACCTCACGGGCTGCATGAAAGTCACAAGTGTGAGCGTTTGCACGTGCATGTGTGAGAAGACCTGGTTAAAGTGTCTGTATGCCACATGTAGCGGTGGAAGCATTTGACAAAATGTGTGCGTGTGACTGTGAGAGACGATGAGAGAGAAGGAGGAAGAGAGAAGAGATAAAGGATGTGGTTTTTCTGAGGAAGCAATTGTCTTGCTCTGCTGACTGAGCTCTTTCATGTACTGTACCAGCAGAGTCACGTGAGGCTACACTCTGCTGGCCTACTGAATAAAGCACCACCCCACTCCAGCCCTATTTCTTTACTTTAATTATGGTGCTCATAATTACAGTGCATTACATTTCCCGCACGCACTCCACATAGAAACGAAGGAGAATTTTCACTATGATCCCAAAACACTTTATTTTATCCTCTTAATGTCTTAAAATTCTACATTAAATAAGGATTTAAAGTGCCATTTCTCAAAATTCAATTCAATTTTAAGGGATTTAAGGGATAAGAGATGAAGGGATTAAAGGACAAGGACATCTAATAAATCTACAGGTTTTGGTCAGATTACTTTGAAATGTAGTCAACTACTGATATTATTACATGGAATTTTTTCCATCCACTGGATACAAAAAAAGTACTACTTCAAAATCACATTGAAAATATATAAATGATATGCTACAATATGATACAGTTTACCTTATTGTTCCTGTAGGACTCTGAAGGATGTAAAAGAAAAAAGGTGACAAACACAAAACACTCAGTAAAAACACATACCAACCAATTACAACATTGCACGTTACATATATTGCAAATATTAGATAAATCAATCATGAGAACACCATAAGGTTGTTGCACAACCCCTGCAGCCTCAAGGCGCATCATTTTAAAAAAATCTTTGCACCTTTTCCTAAAAAACGGACGCAGTCACAAACATTTGCAGTCCACATATATTTTGTTTCCTCTTTAAGCGTCTCAAACAATTTCATTTCAAATAAAACGCATTTTTTGCACATGGTTCTTCTTTTTTCTCCCAGGTCCGCCACAAAGTGGAGCACTTGTCTAAGAAAGCTCATATGTCAGACATGAGTTAATAGAGAACTGCTCCTCATGAAAGAGCATAATTTTTAATATTTTAAAGACATAATCATAATTATTAATTGCACAATTAATTACATGCTCTTTCAAATGTAATCTGGCCTGAATATACTTACCTATGATTTTATCTTCAATCAATCAATCAATCAATCAAATTTATTTATATAGCGCCAATTCACAACAAAGTTGTCTCAAGACACTTTACATATAGAGTAGGTCTAGACCACACTCAATAATTTTGTTTACATCCGACAGTTGAAACAACTCCCCCATAAGCAAGCACTTTGGCGACAGCGGCGAGGAAAAAACTTCCTTTTAACAGGCAGAAACCTCGGACAGATCCATGACTCATGGTGGGCGGTGATCTGACGGCACCGGTCGGATTGAGAGGGAAAGAGGAAAAGGGGAAGAAAGAGGGGAGGTGGGAGGGGTGGAAGAGAGAGAGAAAAGAACAGAGACAGAGAGAACAGTAGTAACAGAACATCAATAGTAAAACTACAGTATGTGTACGGAAAAGTAGTACATATAAATATGTAAGCTGTATGTAAATAATAATACTAATACTAGATGTTACAATAATGATAATAAAATAATAATAATAATAATAGTAACAACAATGTGATGAATGTTTGATTGATTAGGTGAGTTATAATAATCCACAGTGGGAGGTTCAGCTGTGATCAGCGATCCATGCGCGGCCACAGTCCATGGGAATCTGCAGGATGACAAAGCAGAAAGACTCCGGGGAAGGAATCAAGTCAGTAACAGGCATTAATGGGACATAAACATAAACATCTGGGGAAAGAGATGAAGAAAGAGAGGAGCTCAGTGTGCCTTGGAGTCCCCCAGCAGCCTAAACCTATAGCAGCATAACTAGGGGCTGGTCAGGGCAAGCCTGAGCCAGCCCTAACTATAAGCTTTATCAAAAAGGAAGGTTTTAAGTCTACTCTTAAATGTGGAGATGGTGTCTGCCTCCCGAACAGAAATTGGAAGATGGTTCCACAGGAGAGGAGCTTGATAACTGAAAGCTCTGGCTCCCAATCTACTTTTGGAGATCTTTGGGACCACCAGTAAGTCTGCATATTGAGACCTAAGTGTTCTAGTGGGATGGTAAGGTACTATAAGCTCTTTAAGATAAGATGGTGCCTGATCATTAAGCGCTTTGTATGTAAGGAGAAGGATTTTGAATTCTATCCTAGATTTTACAGGTAGCCAGTGCAGTGAAGCTAATACAGGAGTAATATCCTCTCTTATCCTAGTTCCTGTTAGTATACGAGCCGCAGCATTTTGAATCAACTGCAGACTCTTTAAAGACTTATTGCTGCAGCCCAATAATAACGCATTGCAGTAGTCTAGCCTAGAAGTAACAAATGCATGGACTAGTTTTTCTGCATCCGTTTGAGACAGGATGTGCCTGATTTTCTTGATATTGCGGAGGTGAAAAAAGGCAGTCCTTGATAACATGTAATCCACCACTACCCAACCTTGTAATCTATCTAGAGGTTAGCCAACTAATTTTCTAGCATGTAGGGAAACCTCTATGGCTGCTTCACATTTTGCACTCTAGGGGGCACTTTATCATGTTTTGTTCACTGGAGGGGCACTCTAGAGCAGGGGTCTTTTTTAAATTTTACTTCCATAGTCAATCCATAGTCTAGATGGCATCATAATGCTTCGTTCGCGAGAGTCTGAAGACCTCTCCCCTAACTTGGACTATCCCTGATCTGACTGAGCATCTGCGTAACTGCTTCAGGAAGACAGTAGCCAGCTTGTGTAAACAAACGGTGTAAAGATGCTGTAGAGACCTTTGAAAAATGAAGTGAAACTATCCTGGGAGAGCTGAAAAAAGGAGGAAGCAGGGGGATGCTAAAGGACAATACTCACCTCAGCCACAGCCTGCTCACCCTGCCATCATCTGACAAGAGGAGTATTCACCGCCGTACCACTAGACCACAGTGGAGCTTCTCTCCTGAGAATATGTCTCCTTGATTAATCCTCAGCACTCCACCATAAATAAGTGTATTTTATGACTCATAAAAGGGGGTGAACAAGGGATGTGGAGGGCCCCATGCCTATATGATCATATCTATCCATATTTATCTGTCATGTCAAGAGGAAAGTAAACGATAAAAACATCAAAATTATTTGAAGAATAACAGAATGAAAACAGAAAGAACAGAAAACCTGTTTGACAAGTTCACTGAAGAAATTCTCAAAAAGGAGTAGGAGGAAGTACACACTTATTTAATCCTGCCCCCTACCCCTCCATGATCTCTTTACACACACAAAAAATTATGGATTTACTTCTGTCTTATCTCATGTCCATATTTACACACAATATATACATATACACACACACATCACACCCATACATATACACGTACAAACTAATATGCCATACCTCATATACCGAGTGATTCCCAAAGACTGGGTCAGGACCCACAGGTGGGTCACAGGAGATTTTATTTGGGTCCCCAAATAAAAAAAGAGGAAATTCTGCAAATTTAAGATGTATATATGCTGTACACCTTTTTAAAAAGCATTTAAAATGTAAATGCGTCTAACGTTTTACTGAGGAAAATAAACGTTAAATGCACTTACACTGTCTCAGCTATGAAGTAGACTAAAAATGCCCTTTAATGTCTTCCTGTTAAGAGGAAATAAAACAATGAGATGACCTGCGGACTCAGCATAAATGAACTTTGTTTCTCGTTTCCTAAAGTTTTAACATGTGTGCATGTTTTCAATAATGCTTCCAGATAATATAAGGTGATGCAGTAAAAAAAAAAAAAAAAAAAAAAAAAAAAAAAGATAATTGTTCGTTTACGCAGAAACGTGAGTCATGATGATGGTTCATTCATTTTAAAAAGTGGAGGTAAAAAAAAAAAAAAGAAAAAGTTTGGGAAACACTAAACTATTGAACCAAGTATTGAATGTAAATGGAGTGGTGTAAGGAATATGGATGTGTGTCCTGTCATGATACCTGTGCGGACAGGTTTTTTTGGTCGCCCACCTGTCTGCCCTTATAATGCAAGTAGTCTTTGGCTAAACTCTCTACAATTCCTTGAAACGGACTCGTGACGTGACGCAGCTATTTCCCGTTTGAGTCCGCCTCCGCTCGTGCTCTCAGTCGTACAGCTCGCTCTCTCTGTTCACTTTATTATTGAAAAAAAAAAAAAAAAAACTTTAATTTGACTCAATGTACTTTAATGTCGACACATGGGACTGAAGTGAAGATCTGTCCGTCTCTGTATCAGCGGTTGTCCAGGTAAGTGACTGAAAAATACTTTGCATCTCAGTCTGTGGGGAGATTCATATCAGACTTGAGGCTCTGTGTGTGGTGGGCGTTTTGTGGTGTTACAGACAAATCGAAACCTGTGAGACAAGAAACAAAAACAGTAAAAATCTTGCCTGTACGTTTATCTTTTTAAGCGCGTCAATGTTATCGCTAAATACGAAAGTCTTAAGGCTGACTTTTGAAAGTTTTTAAGTGACTCCAGTTGTCAAAGTTCAGTCTAATCTCAGTGCTTCACTGCGACGGGGAATGTGTGTGTGTGTGTGTGTGTGAGAGAGAGTGTGAAGCTGCCAAACAAGTGGCGCAGAAATATGCGAGTAGTTGCTTAACTTGGCAGTAGACCAGTTTGTTTATTGTGTAACTAAGAAGTATTTTCCATAATATTTTATTTATAGCGTGTTTTGAATTCCATTAAATAACTTAGAAAAGTTTATTTCTGGCAGACGGCAACCTTAAATGACCCGGCTCACTGACAGTGATAATGAAACAAGAAAAATTCAGCCAAGATCGTTTAATTAAGATTAAATTCTTTACACCTCCAGTTTAAAGATGAATTAAGATATTATATGTGGGATTAAAACAAATTAAATACGTGGATTTGACTTTTATCAAAATGATAAATGATTTAACAGCGTCTTGCTTACCTCTGGACGACCTTGCAGATAGTTTCGTTTTATCTTATTCAGTGTTGATTAAAACCGCATCTGAAAGTTCAGCCCACTACCAGTGTTATATAATGTTTACTCAGTTTAATCTACACAGACCCGTCAACTGTTTTTATTTGGATTGTTGCTTTGTTAGAAAGTAGTTTCAAGAAAAACTTTCATAGCAAGGTGTGGGGGTTGATTATCCTGATTAATAACTGGGAAATGTGGGTCGATCAAGGGGCGGGGCCACGTCACGACCCCCAGACCTCTGCATAATACCTCCCATGTGAAGTGTGGCCCCTCTGTGGCACCTGATTAAAAACAACAACAACAACAACAACAGCAAAACTTTCCTTCCTCATTGTTTCAGGAAGGAAATGCAATGTTTCAATGAGCATATTTAAAAATATTGAAAAGGTAGCACATCTCAAGTCATCAAGTCAAGGAGGACAAAATATTCAAATTCACTCCTTTCATTTGGCTCACAAAACAAGTCGCTAAATGGTGATCCTCCTTGACACTGGTAAAATGCCAACCTCCTTTTCTAAATGAGGTAATATTTCAATGCTTCGAGCCCCTCAGACGAATTTGCCTTGACCGCAATTTTAGCGGGTTTGTAAATATCGAGTAAATCTAAAACGGTATTAGGTAAATTGACTGTTTAAGGTAATGAGGTCAAAGGTCATGAGTTAATGGAGTTTGAATACGTTTAAAGGTCCAGTATGTTAAAATTACAAGGATTTATTGGCAGAATGTGTCAGAAATTGAATACAACACTCATAAGTATGTGTTCATTAGTGTATAATCACATGAAAATAAGAAATACTGTGTTTTTGTTATCTTAGAATGAACCGTTTATATCTACAGAGGGCATGGGTCCTCTTCTATGCAGGCCACTTTGTTGCATTGCCATGATTCTACAGTAGCCCAGAATGGACAAACCAAACACTGGCTCTAGATACAGTTATGGTTTTTCAGCCGAAGGTTCTCCTACACGCTTGGAAGAGAAGAATGAGACAAGATTTTTGCAATCTGCAAGCTCATTGCTAAATGTCCTGAAATCCTACACACTGGTCCTTTAATATTTTTCTTCACCATGTACATTCTGCATGAAAGACTCATAAATTCCTTACTTACTAGTGTTTCAGTGAATAAATTCCCTAAAAAACCCTCATTAAATGCTTTCTAGTCATTCATTTTACACACCAGTAAACACTGAGGGATGAAGAATTGAGTGAAAATGTTGCTTTTCTTGGATCTTTACCACTAGTGAGGCAAAACATTTTAAATATGACCTAAGGGTAGGTTGTTACTAAAATCAGAGGCCTTTATCCTCTGTATTCTGGTCATTTTGGGACTGAGCTTGTCAAGCTCAATCAGAAAATTTACTTTTACCTATTAAATAGCTTGTAAATGTTCAGAATTTCTCATTACTCATTAGACTACGTTTGTGGTTTTTCTTGGCTAGTGAGTGAAAAAAATCTACCAGTCTTTGGGTGGTGGCTGGTGGTGCTAATTTTGTTCCCACGGCTCAGCTCTACATAGTCAATATTTGGCTCAGCTCTTATCAGAGCTGAGTGTGTGTAATGTTTTCAGCCACAGGCGGAAACTAACTGGTAAAAAGAGTACGAGTACCCAGAGTACTTTGTGTTTAATCAAAATACCACACAAAACACAAACTGGGGGTCAGGCAGTGAAAAAGGAGAATGGGGGGACTGCAGGGGGCCAATAATGGAGCAGGTCTTTAAAGGGACAGTTCACCCAAAAATGAAAATTCAGTCATTATCTACTCACCCTCATGCTGATTTAAGGTCAGCTTTAGTTTTTTAGACCACAAAACACTGCTGGAGTTTCACAGGAAAACAGCGTTGCAGAATCTCCCAAACAATTTAAGTGAATGAAAGACATCATGTACACCATGTTTTAGCCAGAATCACTGTAGATCCTTAGCTTAGAGCCACGTTCACGTGTACATGCGGTGTTTGGTGTGACGGTGTGCAAAGAGCATGTTGTTCCTTTTCTTTTACATTTGAAAACTGGTCACCATTCACTTCAAATGTTTGGGAAATTGTGCAACACTGTTTTCTGTGAAACTGAATTTCATGACTGAATTTCTGAATGTCATTCCATGTAACAAGTTTCTGCTTGCTAATGTTTCCATATGATTGTTTTTAAGTAACCTGTCAAACTGTGACCTGTTAGTGGTGCTAGATGAGAGGTGCATCCTGGGTACATAATTGTATATACATAATTTGATGCCAATTGATCCAGTATTTCTAAAAAATATTTTAAAGAATCAGAATTTCCCCCAAAAAATACCTGTTGGGTAGTTGTTAAACCTTAGTTTTTTAACCCGTGGCATTAATCCAGATAAAATAATCTTGATTTTGCTGCAATTTAAGACCATTTAAGAAATTAAATAATTAGTTTTAAGCACTAAGAGGCGCAGTTTATTGTCTCCCCATCATTTAGCAAAAGATGGGCTCAGTAGTAAACTTATATCACCTGTGAGTTATATTGCTATTACACTGGCTGTTAAAGGTTTTATACAGATTGTTTTCCTTGCAGGTGGCCTCAGATGGATTGAGTTAAATCTATAAGATAATGGCAGGAGGCATTCACAGAGGAAGATGGAATAAAAAATCCCCTGTTGGCACAATACTGATCCTTATGGTAAGAAGAACTTAAAGTGACTCACTAACATACTTGAATACAAACTGCCTTGTGATGGACAATAAACCTTTTCTTTGTATATTCATTGTACGGTCCATGTTGCAGTGCATGATCATCCCCACTTTGACATCATTAGAACCGCAACCTTCAGTGGAGCCAAAGTGTCCACCTGGGGACTTTGACAACGGAGAGGGAATATGTTGCCAGAAATGCTCTCCAGGTACCATACAGCCTCCTGCACGTCACACATGATTCACATGTTTATTATTGGAAATATCACACAGGTTCTACAAACCCCAATTCCAAAAAAGTTAGGACGCTGTGTAAAAGAAATACGATTTGCAAAACATTTTTTACTACAAAGACAAGATATTTACTGTTCAAACTGATAAACTTTATAATTTATTGTAAATATACACTCATTCTGAATTTGATGCCTGAGCATGGCATCATGGGTAACTGTCACATCTGTGAAGGCTCCATTAATACTGAAAGGTATATATAGGCTTTGGAGCAACATATGCTGCCATCCAGATGATTTCTTTTTCAGGGACTTCCTTGCTTATCTCAGCAAGACGGCGCCAAGACACATTCTGCACGTGTTACAACAGCGTGGCTTCATAGTAAAAGAGTCCAGAGACTAGACTGGTCTTCCTGCAGTCCAGACCTGTCTTCCGTTGAAAATGCATGGCGCATCACGAAACAGAAAACACGACAACCGAGACCCCGACTGTTTAGCACCCGAAGTCGCATACTGAGCAAGAAATGAGAAAGAATTTCGCTTTCAAAACGTCAACAATTAGTGTCCTCAGTTTCTAAACACTTGCTGAGTTTTTTTTAAAAGAAAAGTTGATGTAACGCAGTGGTAAACATGCCCCTGTCCCAACTTTTTTAGAACACGTTGCAAACATCAAATCAAGAAAAATTAAGTTAATCAGTTTGAACAATGAATATCTTGGCTTTGTGCTGTATTCAGTTGAATATAGGTTGAAAAGTATTTTGCAAATCATTGCATTCTGTTTTTTTTTTTTTTCTTGTTTTACAGAACCCCCCAGCTTTTTTGGAATTGGGGGTTTGTGCTATCAGATCCATTTTACAAAGTCTTCACTGTGTTTTCCAGGTTTTAAGCTCGTAGAAAAGTGCCATGCTGTGGGTCAGAGAACTGAGTGCGCAGCATGCCCCGCTGGACAGTATACAGACCAGATCAACTACCACGGGCCTGCAAAAGTTGCAGACAGTGCAAAGGTAGAGTAACATTACCCTTATTTTGAATCAGTTTCACCTCTTTGATTTGTCGGTGTTTATCAGGTGATGGTTTACTGTGTTCACTTTTTCTCTCTTTTAAACTTCTCCACAGCATCAAAGCATGAAATAGAGGTATCACCATGTAAAAGCCAACAGAACACTATTTGTCGTTGTAAGGAAGGTTATTACAAAGATACCATCGACTCAGACACATACCAGTGCCTCAAATGTAAACAGTGTGGACCTGATGAAGTATTAAAAAGGCAGTGTAAGTGTTACAATCTTGTTATGTCTATTTAAAAGTCTTTTATTTATTACTTCTGTGGTTCTTCAGCTGTTTTCTGGTTTCAGTGTAAATAGAATAATTGTTGTTGTGCACAGGTACACCAGAGAGCAACACTGAGTGCGGATGTAAAGAGAACTACTACAGAGTCAAGAAGACGTGTGAACCTTGCAAGAAGTGAGTATTCTAATGTATATGAGTTTTTGGTACATGCTTTGTTCCCATCCCGCTGTTTGTAATGGTTTTATTTAGAGCCGTTAATGGGGAAGTTGCTTTGTTGAATTGAAACTTGCTACATAGGCTGACAATGTACAATCTTTCCATTTGTCGGCAGCAGAAGAGAGAAGTTGCGAGACACTGGAACTGGGTCACTGGGCATTTTGACATTTACTTAACAAGTGCTCATCTGTTAAATATACTGCGTCAATGGCTTCTGTTTCACCTAGTGTATGCCTCATTCCCTGAGAGAGGACCCTGAAATATCTGGACAAAAATCCCTTTTTTGGTCCTACAGTATGTTTTTTCTTAATTTGTTATTTCGTAGGACGGAAGACTCAATGAGAGTAAGATCGTAGAAATAATGTATGAACATTATAGGAACATCACAGGCAGCAGCGTGTCTCCACAATCCTCTGGCTCGTCTGTGACTACATGTTGCCTCTTGTCACTTTGATCATGACGGTGGCACTACTCTATAGAGCCCTGCTTCTGATTGATATAACGTTTCCAAGGACCACTGTCCTAAATAGAGCAGAAAAGAAACTTGGCTGTGACCGAGGATTTCACCACATTCCACACACTTTCAGCTCAGCATCACTCAGTCATTATGAATCGTAATTTAAAGTATTTAGGGCCATATTTCCTAGCCACACACTTTGGAGCTTATACTGGAACTGGTTTGTGTTGTTCATGATTTTTGGGTGGACCTTAAACATGGCTCGGTGACATTCTGGAGCCACGGTCCCCCAGTATAAGCCCCATGAACTGACGCACGAACAGCGCTGCCTCCCCCTCCCTATCGGTCACTTACAAACATACCTTCAGTGACTCTTTGAGTCCAAATCAGCCCAGCAGTTCACTTCAGCTCACTTCAGTTCCAACAATCTGACACAGAAAGGGAAAAAAAGCGGACATCCTGTCATCGTCCTCTGGCTCTGGTTGCTCAAACATGTCTGCACATGTCCAAAAAAGCTGCTAGACAGAGCGGCCATGTTTTAGGTCAAAGTGGTGGTTGACACCGAGATAGTCGAGTGGACGCACCCCCAGCATTTCAGCGCAGAAAAAAATGATAATTTTGCCATGATTTTGAGGCCAAATTTTGCATACTCGATTTTTTTAATAGCTTAAAATGAAGTATTTATAATATACAGTTTAGAGAATATTCTAGATCCAAGATGAAATTGACAGAAGGACTGAGAGAAAAGGCGCCATTACAAATCTGTCTGCTGCGTCAGCACCACGGACAGCACCCTAGAGTTATCAATACACAACACAGTGAAGCTACTGATATTTCAGAACCATGGTCGGGGCCATAGATTCTAACTTGCACAAACTTCAATCAGATAAAAGATCGATGGGTCTCATGCAAGAACCACTCGTATGAACAAATTTGTTCTTAAGTGGTTTGTACGAGTGATTTAGGAGAACTTGACGCATTCAACAATTCTCTGGTATTTTGAATTTTCTGTCAGATACAAATACAATTTACAAGCCGTCCAGACTTGCCATGGGAGTCATGTGCAAGTTTTTCAGTAACGACTGTATATTTCATTCGTTTAAAGACGTTTTGAGTTTGAAAAATAATTACACTTCATAATTATGCCACCATTATCCTGTTTGACTTCATTTCAAATTCTAATATAAATATAAATTTACACACAAATCCTACCGTCATTAATTTAGTGATGTATTATTACCAGCTGTCAGGTAGATTGTCATATAACTTCACATGCAGGTTTATGAAGTCACTGTCCAGAGGAACATCAGTCACTTTTTTCATATCGAGACATTTAATTTTTATTTCAGTCACAGTTCGACCCTCAGGTTACAGGGGACATTAACAGCATTTGTTTTTCTAGAGCTGACATTAAAATGATAGGTTTTCCTTTATGGATCCCAAAAAGCGGAACTACAATCTTCAAACTCATTTTTTATGAATGAACTCCTCCTGACATATGGGGCAAGAAGCGTACCTTATATGGAATTACTGGGGCGTTAATTATGCTAATTTACAAGTCTCATGCACATGCGCTCAAATACACACGGGCGGATCATTTTCCAGCTTGTCTGAAGTTACGCACGTTTGCTAAATCTGACATGGCATTTTGTATGAGCCCATCGTACAAGAAAAAGTAAGGAAATGTTAAGAAAATATGAAAATGTTCTTGCATGAGGCACAGGCAGAACATATTCAACTAAACAGCCCCTCTGCCCTCCATCTCTCTGTGCTACAAGGAGATGGAGAGGTGAGATGGCAGGTTTAATCACAAATCAAAATCACAACAAAACATTGTCATGAAGGAGTTACATCTGGCCATGGCTTTCCTGGTTACACAGAAACGAAACTGCTTTTGAAAAAGGAATTATTAGTGAAAATATAAACAGGGTAGTTCATCAACTCAACCCAGGGTAATGCCCCGTAACTCTTGTTTCAGTAAATGAATGTGTCCAGTCATAAACTGTTCAGTAGATGAACAGACACATCACAGATTAAAGGGAGAAAAAGGAGGGGGGCAGAATAATTCATAGCTAGCTAGCTCTTGTTCACACAAACATATAAATATAGCTATTAGTAGTGATCGTGACAGATGAGGCATTATCTCCAGTTTATTTAGTACCAGTTTCCCGTGTAATGGTGACTGTGAAACTGTTCTTAAAGTGTTAACTGAACTCATTCGCTGGTGCTTAAAAAAGTGCATCAGCCTGGGTGTGAAACACTTCCTCTTTGTACGGGCTGCCACTTCCTCTTTAATGTTGTGAAACATACTTTCTGTTCTCCACAGTTGTTCTGCTGAGTGCAAACACCACTGTCCGTCACTTCCTACGATGAATACAAAAGGTGAGCACTTGTAACAGAGCCATGCATTGTCAGGATGGCTTTTATATGACAGAGTTAATACACCGGTTTCATAACATCTAACATCTGCTGTAGGAATACAGTGACCTCTAGCCCACTTAGCCTTAGATTCTGCTTCTGCTTCTTGATTGTAAAAATGCTTAACATAATGTGTGAAAGTATTTCAAAATTATATATGTGTGTGTGATAAACTACGGCTGCACTGTAGTGAAAGTGGCAACCAGATACTGAACAGCTGTCAGATATGAAGGGTCAAAAGTAAGTTGTCCTGTGGACTTAGAGATATTTTTGTCCTTTGTCTTAAACTAAAATCACATGTCAGGGAATCTTGAAAAGTCTTAAAAAGCAACAAAGTAATATTCCTCAAAAAAGATGCCTTATATACTATTTAAAAGTCAAAAGTATTTTCTATTGCCTGCTGTCAGAAATAATATTAGTCATATAATGTCTTTCTATTCGATTATTGGCTGTCAAGGGACAGTTATAAACTAAAAGTGGGAATGCTGCAACAGCACCCTGAGCATGCAGGATGCTGTTCAGTCAAATCAGCACTACCACTACGGCTAGCCACAGTAGCAACAAAGCATATTGTATTGTAAAGGGCCAGTGTCAGTTTTAGAAAAGGATACAATAGGATCACAAAACATTTTTTTCATGGCAGCCACATTCACATGAAATAGTAGGAGAGTAATTATATGCATATCATGTAGGTGAAAGGTTGTCAGAAACATCATTAAAGACAAAAGGTAACCCCTGCACACTTAATCAAAAGTTTAATGAAGACAACGCTTCAATCGGACCTCTGATTGAAATGTTGTCTTCATTGAACTTTTGTGGCACGCAGTAAGTCTGCAGGCGTTACTTTTTCCTTTAAACACGTGTTACCAATTATACTAATTACGGTTCCATTCCATTTAGTGTAACAGAGCCTTTTCTGTGAAGCAACATGCACAACAGCAGCACCCTGACTCTGTTCGACCTGAATGGAACAGAGCCTCATTAGTATCATTGCTAAACTACTATTTGATGTCAAAATGGCTGCTGTGAAAAAGGTTTTTACCAACGTTGTTGCTGGTAATAATTAATTTTTAACTGGCGAATCCATCCATCCATTTTCTTCCCCTTATTCACGTCCAGATCATGCTAATCTAATCAGTTATTTCATCAGAAATTATCATATGTACTGCTTGGAAGTACTGAATGAAATGTGAAAAAGTATACATATATGCCTTTATGGGTTTTCCATCATTCTTTTTATTTTGGACCGTTATAATCATGAAAGATTTTAAATTTTAGTTTATGTTGTTGTAAAGAGTTCTTAAAAAAGTCTTAAATTTAACTACAGCAGAAACCCTGCATATCTCTGCTTAGCACTAAAGAGATGATCAGAATAATCTCTGAGGGAAAGAGCTGGTCAGACATTTAACTGAATTTTTTTTTTTAAATGCATATGTAGTTCAGACGTCTAAAAACATTATTTCTTTTTTGACTTATGTCTGTCTTCATGTCTTCTTCCCTCTGGATCATTATGAAGCTCCTGATCTCACAAAGGATTATCTTATCAACATATTGGGTGGAACTGCAGCTGTGGTTGTGGTATCGTTGGTGGTGGTGGTCATCATCACCCACTTCGTCACAAAAAAGTCTACTAAGAAGAAGTTGCTGAAATCGACCTCCCAAACGTCTGAGGTCTCTGCGGACTCATGCAAGGTACAGTGATCTAACTGTCTGTGCCTACTTTTCTCTGCTGGATGTACGTCTACAGTCAATAAATTTTGATTTGTCCGTGTCTTATAGGAAGTTCTGATCTATAGTGACGGACCTTCAAACAACAACAGTGTCAATGCTGCCCTTCCAAGTCCTGTGAGTGAACAGGAGCAGCCATCTAATCTGCCTGACTGCATCCCCTTGGAAATCAAGAGTAATTATATTTCATACTGCACGTTCCACAGTGTGTTTCAGCTCAAACATACAGAAATCTAACTCTTATCTCTTCCCCTCAACACCCTCCTCCCCTCTCTCTAGTCCCTGACCTGATCTACGCGGTGCTGGATCTGGTTCCCGTGCTGAAGGTGAAGCAGCTGGTGCGTTCTCTCGGCGTGAGGGATATGGAGATCGAACAAGCAGAGCTGGACCACCGAGCCTGCCGGGAGGCTCACTACCAGATGCTGAGAGTGTGGGCAGAGGGAGGGTCGCGGGCAGGTGGAATCCTGCACCAGCCCTTGTTGGAGCAGTTGCTGGACGAACTGAGAAAGATGCACCTGGAACGGGCGGCTGAGGAGCTTGAGACAAAGTACAGCATTCAGTAACTCTGCAACGGTGCCAAGTGGAACAAAAAGCTTATGAAACCAAGTATTGTTCTTTTCAGAACACGGACAGCCTCAAAGCATACAAATGGACACGGTGCTATGATCAAAGCAGTTTCATTCACAGCCACCAGCAACACTGAGCACTCTACCTCCCGTCCTGCCAATCACTCGCTGAGAAGACAGGGTCAAACTACTGAGAGCGTCTGATCAAATGGTTGTGGCAGGGAGAGTAAGCAACAAATGTGATTTTGCACTGAATTCTGCTCAAATTTTTTTAAGAATTTTTAAAAATGTATATAAATATATGTGTGTGTGTTTTAATCTTAAAGGAATAGTGAGACTTTAGGGAACTAGAATTATTCACTTTGTTGCGCAGGAATTAGCTTAGCAAGATTAGAAAAAGAGCAAAACAGCTAGCTTGGCCAAAATCCACCTATCAGCATTGCCAAAGCTCCCTCCTTGGCCCCGCCCCTTTTTGCTCTGTGCTCCAATAACAGTTGAGCAAGGTTGGTACGGACGGAACCTCGGTCAACTTACTTCTTACGTGTTTCTTGTACTTACATATGTCACGTGCTACGCTCGTCTATATTGACAAGAAAAACAAATTTTGAAGATGGTTGAAAGATGTTGCTAGGAGACATGTAAAAGCAACACTAGCCTATATGTATACAGTCACGTGAGAAGTTAGCTAATGTTGACAAAATGCTAGCTGATGATTGATGTAGATTAGTTAGCTAGCATTTTGCAAACATTCACTATAAAATTTAACTAGCTAGCAAGTGATTTTTGTTGATTTGGTAGTCGGCACCAGCTATTAGTTGTAACTATCAGCTAATGATTGATGAAGATTAACTAGCTAGTTAGCTAGCATTGCGCTACATTAGTTAACTTAAGCTAAATATGTGTATGTCACTTTTACCAGTCCCCCAGCAACATGTTTTAACCGATCCTCAAACTTTATTTTCTTTGCAACATAGTCAGACTTAGCACATAGCATAAGCTATCTAATGCTGCCTTTGAATGGAACTTGTTAATTCGTGATTTCAACATGGGAAGCTGTGCACGCAAACTGTGAACTCTGGGGCTGTCAGAACATTTCCTCTTCTTATGTTGTGAATACCATGAAAGAGGGGCATTCACATGGACCCATCTTGGGGACACGGTAAACACGGCCCCATTTGAAGGCAGCTAAGTACAGGAAACAGGAAAGGAGAAAGATGTCCCAAGCTTGCTCATATGTTATTGGAGCACAGAGCAAAAAAGGGCGGGACTTAGTAAGGGTCAACATGTCAGATCTTACTTGTTTAATCCAAACAAAAAAAAACGTGTTATAGGCTCAGTTTGTTTGTTTTGATGGGGATTTAAGTGCTGGATTTATGTCTTGGAGCTGTGAGCTATCAAGATACAGGCAGGCCGACTTTTGGACAGAGTCGTTTCCAGTCTTTATGCTAAGCTAATCTAACAAGCTCAAGATACATAGGCTATTACATTACAAACGTAAGTGTAAAATAAGCATATTTCCCAAAATGTCAAACAAAGTCTTTGAGGCTGAAGATGCGCTGTTTTTTTCTACCAACATATTGTATATTCTGTCTTTGAGAATATGGGGGAAAATGATTTCATATGGGACTGATTTTTATATACCACATGCATTTATGTTTTCAGTGTGGACTAACTCTATCAATGTTGCCTTTTATTGACCAGCCAAGTTTTATACATTGTGCCTACTGTGCCATTAATTTCAGTAATAGTTCTTACTGGAAAAATATGATTTAACACATTTTGAACAACAGTATTTTTTCATTTTTTCATTTGTTTTGTGGAGGAAAAGGAAATACAAAAGCTGGAGGCTATCTTGTTGTGAGATTAACTGGTAATGTTTAACTAGCAGTTCCTGGTTATGCTGTTTGAAAGCACTCCATTAAAATGTTATGCAGAACAATAACGAAGAGGGGGAAGGGGTTGTAGTTCCCTCTTAAATGTAGACCAGACCCCTGCAACTTTTCATAGGCTTTTCACTGCCACATTAGCATTCTTTTAAGCCCCCTCATGCAAGCATTATTCATGACTGTTAGAGAAAACAGGACACGCCTTGTCTCAGTATGTCTCAGCCAGGCAACTTTTATAATACCAGTCCCGGCCTGCAGATTCAGTTATGAATCAGTCACACGCAGACAGACCGAGGACGTGTCATTTCAAAGCACTTTTTTCCTGTATAGTTGAATATGTATTATAATAACGGAAGCTTTTATAAAACAATCAATGTTAAAAAAAATGTTGAGCAACATTTAAATAAATGTCTCATGTATCTTTATGTGTGTTATTTTAATGTGCCATAAATTTGTCTGGAGGCTCCAGACAGCTGTCGTGTAAGGGTGTGTGGATGGAGTGTAAATGAGAAAAATATTTGAGAGTTAATGAGGACATGATCATGTATTTAACTTCCGGCATGCTGCCAGTCTGCATTCCATTGTGGAGCTTTAAACATTTAAACTTTAAGCGACATCCTTTCTCCTATGTAATGTTTAACTGCCAAGTCGTTGTCTTTTTATGAGCCGATCAGATCTTCTCATCTTTTTTTTTCCCTTTCCTGTGGCTATATTCTTCTGTCTGGTGTACTTCCCTATAACTCACTTCTGCTCACCTGTGAGCACTTCTCTGTTTCTCTATTCCACTTTGCAATCAAACACCAGATTTTCATGGTTGATTTCACAGCAATGCTTCTCTCCGTATGCCATGCAATAAGCACGCAACAACCACCGCTTTCCTACAGATTCCTCAGAAATGCACACGGGACCTTTCTCCACCTCTTAAAATGATTTCCCTCCTGTTTGCCCAAGGTGATCAATAAGCATGATTGACATGAAACAACAATAGATCATCCTCAAAGAAATCAGTCACCACCTCCGTTCCTTTAAGCACTTTTTAACTGCGACACATTAACCAGCCCTGAGCACTGATTTGTTGGCTGCAGAATCCAGTTGTTCCCGTTGGGCCAGTTGCAGAGGGCAGGGGCGCAGGTGAAAGGAAGAGAGGGAGGGACCGATCCAGGCAGAGAGAAGGAGGAGGAGGAGGAGGAGAAAGCTAACAGAAACCAAAGATGACTGGGTGAAACAAAATGGATCCAACCAAGCCCAGGTAAAGTCTATAATTTTATTTATTAAAAGCCGGTGGTGGTGAAAGGTGAGGGTGTACGAAGACTTAAGAGGAACATTTTACTTCATGTCCTAATCACAGTAAGTCATATCATGCTGCAGCTGCTGTGGGTCCATGGACTGTCCTGTGGCAGCTGTTTCAGCTGATTTACTGAGGCTGTAAATCTACCAAGAGGCCTGTTTTATTGACCAATTACCAATCTTTGAATGGGTTTAAGTGGCACAATTGCAAGATAATCTGGTTAACATCTTTAGTGTGTTGCTGTGGGATACAGACAGTGATTGTAAACAGGTATGACACCGTGATGAAAGCACTTGCGTCAGACCTTTGAAGTTTGACAGTATAGCCTGAACAGATTACCTGTGTCAGTGTGCTTGCTCGTGCGAGTGTGTTTGCTTTTGGAGTAACTTCTAAAACCTGTTTAAGTCTGATCACAAATACAATTTGGAGCAGTAATCTCACACAGCACTTACAGTATCTTAACAGCAGTGATCCAGTGTATGAAAAAGTGGCTCTTCTCATCAGTAAATGGACACGTTTAGTTGTAGTTGTTCGGTGACTTCCACATTCCTCTTCGCTGTAACTTAAACTTGCAGCAGGACATTCTGCAACTTGTGATGGCGTTGCATCTGTGGGAACTAATGTCAGACGAGTCCTGACGTTACACTTTGACCCTCATGACTGTGTAACTGGAGCTGTGGTTATGAGAAACTACCGGTGTCACTGTCTGTGAGATGCAACAGTAGTGATTTATTCTTCTTTTACAACTTGAGTAGCTGACTGACTCCTGGCATTTACTGTGACTGTGGGAAAGTATTTTGAATAGTTTACCTTTTCTTATTATGACATCCAAATTCAACTGAACTTTTAAAAAGTCTTCTCATGACTATATTATATCTATATATCTACTATATGTATACTAGCACTGTCAAATATCACATTTTCATTACGTGGATTATCTTGGCTAAAAGAATTCATAATGTTATTATCGTGATATTTATGTAAAAAAATTGGAATGGAAAAATGCTGTGAGTTAAATTCATCTTTAATCTTGCCAACTGTGCGTTTTATCTCTTTTTTGGTAAATCAATTACGTTCAAAATACAAACGTAGGAAGGTGGGGGAGTCTGAAACCATAACTGCAACACTGAATGCAAACACACTTAATGGATAGTGAGACGGTGTGTGTGTGTGTGTGTGTGTGTGTGTGTGGGAGGTGCTGAGGAAGGGTGATAAAGTGATAATGGAAAGAACAGAAATTATTTATATGGTATGTTTAACAGGCGCTGTGTTATTTATGAAAATGATCATGTACAGTGACCTGACCATTACTGAAAAATAAACCCTAACAGTTGATAATTTGACACAAAATATTAAGTTAAAAAATAATTTTATTGATTTATAAATGATTTTATTGCTCCTCCAGAGTCTATAGCAACAGCCTGTTATTGAGAAATAACAAACTTGAGAATGCCATCATTGACCAATCAGAATCAAGTATTTAACAAACCTGTGCAACAAACAAGAATATAATATGTGTAATATTAACATAATATCAATATTTCAGCTTTAAATATCACAATACTTGCATATCACAGCACCCCTAATGTATACTACAGATATTCTCCTTTTTTAAATTGTGCTCTTGTAACTTTAGCTTCAGGGTAAGATAAATCTAAACAGAATAAGAACGCAGTAAAACATATTTCTGCTACACAAAATCATATTTATTTTATTTTAATTTTGCTCTAATCCAGAGGTGCACAAATTCTTTCATCTGAAAGGCTAAAACATAACCTGGGTGGAGGGCTGCAGGCCAAAAATAAATGTTGATGTTATGTAAAATTACATTACAATAAAATGTTTTATCTTTTACAGAACAGATTAATAAAAAAAAAAAAACTGCATATAAATTGAAAAAAAAAGAAATTAAAAAATCATGCATATATTCAAAACATTTAAAAAAAAAATTCTTGTGAGTTACTGGATGATTGGATGATTCAGGTTCTTGTGATGACATACCGGAAGCAGATAAGATCTTATTATGGTCATATTCTGAAGAAACTCATATGTTTAAGTCTGCTCGTATTATTAGCTTTGCTAATATTAAGTTCATCTATAAATGCTAAAGTAAGCAGGTTTCTCAGCTGCTCCGTGAGCTGATGGTACCTCTGAAGGGTTTCAGGCCCAGCGTCATCATGGAGACACGTAAGGCCCCTTTTTGTGGTAGACGGTTTTCATGTTATATGCCATATTGATATGAAACGGCGTTGTTACTGATGATAATTATCATGGTCCAGTTCCATTTAGTTTCGCAAAAAGCAGCACTGTGACTCTGTTTGACCTGAAAGGAACAGAACCTTAATTAGTATCAATGACAACACCTGTGTTTACCTTCTATTTCATGTAAAAAAAAAAATAAAAATAAAAAATGAATGTATGATTATTTGTGTTTTGTGGTGGTTTTCAGTGTTTTCTTCTTGAGTTGTATGTATATACTTGATGTTTATTTGTATAGGAACATGCATTTATAGGTGAACTTAATATAAGCAAATGAAACAATCAGAACTTAACGCATCAGTTTCTTTAGACTTTGACATTGGTAAGATCTTATCAGCCTTCTATATATCAGCACAAGACACCTGAAGATCTCCAATTATCCAGTAACTCACAAGAAAAAAAGACAGATTAGAGCAAAGTTTAACAAATAATTCTGATTTTTATGTAGCAGAAAAATATTTTCAGCTTTCTTTTGCTGTTTATATTGATCTTGCAACCTATTCTGACCCCGAGAGTCACAAGAACAACAAAATGGAATTACAAAAGAGAAATAAGATCAACAATCACAGCCAGGATCGGCCTTCAAAATACATAAAACTCAACAACAGACACAAGACACAGCACAAAACTCACACTCGGCATTAAATACGTATATTAATAACACAAAAATCATAGGTTGACATGAAAATACAGACTGAACAATACAAGGTACAAACTACAGCACGATAAAGCACTCTAAAACAAGAAGCGTCAGATTATTCATGACTTCATTACTGATCCTTCCTCAAAATTGTTTCAGTTTGAGTTTAAAATGATCCCAGTCAGGATCCAGTTTGAGTTCTGTAGTTCAGAAATGCTTTATTTTGATTGGTCAGAAGCCAAGAGGATCAGGAACCATTGTCTTAAAATATGAACCAAGCTCACTGTTTACAATATCTCAGCTTTTTCTTTCTAGTTGCCATCTGTGTTTGTTTGCTTATGTAGCACTTTAAAACTTTATCCAGGGAAGTAAAGTCTTTGTAAGCTGTTTAAATTGATAACAAAGCACAGAAAGTCCCTCCATTCTGTCTTACACACTGTCTTGTAAAGCCTTTTCATGTAAACTATTCTCCTCTGTGCCGTCACACACCTTGTTTTGGCAATGAGTAACCCCGTGTGCTTCTCCTCAGCCTTTCCTCAAAAGCACCACATGTAAACAGTGGTGGGGGAAATGAATCACTGATGGAGGAAACATTGGTGCCGTGGCGAGACGGTGTGGATGGGGAGAGGCAGAGGGACACGGAAGCCAGAGAGACAGACGTGGTTGATGGGACGACAGCAGCTGCAGACATAAACAATCACCACAGGGGGTCAGCAGACAAACAGAGGTTCAATTCTTTGAACACTTATCAGGTACGTGACGTGTGAGGGTGGGGACAGCTTTCTGTTCTGACATCACCAGCAGTGAAATGTAACTAAGTACATTTACTCAAGTATTGTACTTCAGTGCAGTTTTGAGCTTCTTTACTTGAGAATTACTTTATAATTCTACTCCACAACAGTCCAGAAAGGGAAGTACTGCACTTTTACTTCTCTACTTTCACTTTTACTTATTAGTTATTTTGCAGATTATACTAAAATATGACCAGTTTCTAAATGTAAACATTGTTCAGTTAAAAAATGTGACTCTTATCAAGACATTTTAGTCCAGAATTGAGTTTTTTTTTCTTTCCCTCTGAAAAGTGTAAAACAAATCTGGCAGTTTTAGGAACATTTTAACATTGTTTTAAGACAGATCATCGTGTTGCAATAGTACCTTAATTTCTATTGTTTCAATATACTATTTAAAAAAGTATTTTTTACTGCACTGCAAAAGGGTAAAAAGGGGTAACTTAAGTATTTTTCAACCAGGACCCTATTTTAATGTTTTTTTGCATCTACGAGACTGAAATCACGTCCAGTACTGAGCAAGATTTTAGCAGCTGTCAGCTGTAAAACAAACTGCAACATAATCCTTATGGGTAATTGCAAACTGATGAATTATTGATTTTGAACCAGGTTTTTGTTGGTCAATGGTGCGGTTGTTTTCTGCTGCTTCAAGATAGCAATGCATCAGGATTGAGCCTGACTGGACCTTGTTTTAAGTACAACACACCCACACAGAGGGGCACAAGTACATTTGCTACATCGGCGCTGGGCGAGAAAATGACAACTGCTTCGATCAGAAAATAGCAACGACAGGATAGAGCCCAAAGTGTCCGACAACATTGTGGAAAGAATTCCTACAAGATAAACCTTTTGTTAAGGAGTAAGAGCCTCTTTAATTAAGCAGCTACATTTTTTTTTGTTCTCACCAAACCCACCAGACTCCATTTACAGAAACAGTGATTTTATAATCATAAAACACACTTTATTCAAACTCACCAAAATATAAAACTCCCCAAAACATCTTGGCTTGTTCTTTCCACTGCTCCAATAATAACCGTCTCTGGTTGTCTGGTTGGAATAAACCTTTAATTCACAGAGTTAGATGTGAAAATATCAGTAGAGGAGCAAGAGAAAGTCAGTCATTAGAGAAGCAACGTAGAGAAAACAGCGTGTAGAGCCAGAATATTTTCACATCTACTCAGAGAACTAAGGGTTTATTTCAACAAAACCAGAGTTTGTGATTTAAATATTGGCGAGTTTTATTTGTTCCTGTTGAGTTTCAATGAAATGTGTTTTACAAAAATAAAATCACTGTTCCTGTAAATGGAAACAGGTGGATTTGACAAGAGCCATAAAACAGCTGTTTTTGGTTAAACGAAAAGGATCTTTCTCTTTTTTTTTAGAAAAATGGTTTATGTCTGTTGCAATCCTCTCTGTTCTTTCTTCCCTGTAATGTTGTCAGACACTTTGAATAACAACCTGAGCCTTTCAGTGGAAAAGCAGCTGCTGTGGTCTCACTCGGCACTTGACCAATTCCACAAATTGTTGTCCTTATTAGTCACTTAGACTTAAAGCACAGGAAAATAGGGTCCAGATTCGAAAATACAGATGTTACCCTTTAATGTCTTGATAACACTGGGGTTTTTTGCAAATTAAACAACTCAGTACTTGATCTCAAGTGAGGTCAGCACAAAAATGTTGTTTACACATTAATGCATCAGTAAATAAAATCCTGTGATATATATATGGCACTGTGAAAGGGACTACTTGCATGAAAAGTACTTTTACTTGTGTTACTTTATGTACCTTTTTACTGACATTACTATTACCTAAGATTTCAAACACTTGAAATGGAGTATTTTTACGTTGAGTATCACGTGTCCACGTGTTTTAAAACAATGTGAAACTGAAATGTCTGACAGTTATCTTCCCTTCCCAGAGGCGGACCAAGCAGAAAGTCGTGACTGACTTTGCAACACTGACTAAGGGAACATCTGCAGGAGCCAAACCCAGAGCCGCTCTGAGACAGGTCCTGTTCAGCCAGGGAGTGTCTGAGAAAAACCCGGCATCGGAGGTATTATGTTGTCTCCTGCTCATCACGCTGACACGTTTAGAAACAGATACAGACTTGCTCTAACTGTGTCCACGCACTAAAACTACTGAGAAAACCTCCAGCGCTGCTTGTTCTGCCACGCTGGTGCACTTTTGAATGGAACATATGACTACAAGTACTCACAAAGCCTGTTAATGGTCTTTTCTACGGAATCTGATTTTTTCCCCTTTTCTCTCCCTGACATCCGTCTGACATTTTTTCTTCCTTTTCTTCTGTTCTTATTTTTGTCCTCCTGTCTCGTCAGGATCGAGGTCAGCTGGATGGGTTGAAGCAGGTTCTGGAGACCTTCTCTGTGCAGGTAGATCTGAAGTGGAAGTGGAATGAGGAAAGTCAGGGAACGATGCTGAAGAAGAGCTGGACAGATATAGTGAACTCTCATTCGGTACGGTGCCTCATAGAAACTCTTTCTTAGTCTCAACAAATCTCATGAAAAGACCAAAACCGACAATGAACAGATCCTGCTAAGTGTGGTCTGTACATCAGAAGCCTGACATGTTGTAGTTTACACTCTGAGCCAGAGGGCGCCACTGTTGTCTAAAACTATAAATACACATCGATGAGCCACATGCACGGGGTGACATGCTCCTTTATTAACACAATCATGGAAAACATCAACATGAGCAATGTAGTTTGTTTTGAATCAGACCAACATGCATCATCCTGCTGCTACTCGCTAGAGCTCCAAATCTGCAGCAGAAAATAGTCCCCCACAGATGTGCTACTTACTCCTGTTTGAATAACTACAGCACCCAGCTTTCTTAGGAAACTATTTAACATTATTCAAATATAAAAGTACATTTTCATGACCTGTTTTTAAAGACTTACATCTAGAGATGAATGGGCAGTGCTGGGAAACAGTGCCTAGTGAAGTGAAGTAAAATTACTTTTCTTTCGCCATCTCTTGTGTAGTTAACTACTGAAACTACAAACAATTTTGGAGCATAAAAGATTTTATTTTAATTCTATTTTACCATTGCATCTCTACTGTAATTGAACCCCCGTTTGCTCGGCCCCATCCCCTTTTTCTTTCATCCTGACCGCTGTGAAGGCAAACCCAGGCAGCCTCCACCACCACACCCTTGACCTTTACGTAGGCCTGCTGCATGTTGCTCAGTGCTCACACAGTGGCAGCGTCATCAGGGATGAACCTCACAATTTTTGTATTACATTTTGTCAGTTTGATCTTTTTTTTTCACAAAGTAGTAGAGCAACTTTTTCTATGTAGCTCAAATTAACCAAACGAGATTTTTCTCAAATGTATCTTTGCTGTGGTTCAACTTCTTTCAGTGTGAAATAATTAGTAACTTAGAGGATAAAAAAATAAATAAATCCTCCATTCAAAATCAGGTGTTAAGTCAGGTTTAAAATATACTTAAAGGGACAGTTCATTGCCAAATTAAAAGTAGATATTTTCCTTTTGCCTGTGGTGCCTTTTATCCATCTGTTGTTTTGGTGTGAGTTGCAGAGTTTAAGACGTCTGCCTTCAGTATAATGGAACTAGATGGCACTCGGCTTGTGGTGCTCAAAGGGCCAAATAAAATCATAAAATACATTTGAAAAACTCAACAGCGAAGTCTTTCCCGAAATCATGACCCAGCTATTTTCTTTCTGTGGTTGAATCTACTGGAACTTCTTTCTTTCTTCATTAGAATACATGAAACTTCTCACAACGTCTTTGGGTTAACTTGAGTAACTGGGTCAGGTTTCCTGGAAACAGACGAGTAGTTATTTTAGACTCATACGTTGTATTATTGGATTATAATTATTGACGCATTAATATGCAATCACTTTCATGGGGGTAATTTTAATTACTTACAACTGGGTAGGTTAATCTATAATAATACATCATCATTTATTGATTTATATTTTGATAACTAAAGTTGTCAAATCAATGTTGTGGAGTAAAAAGTACAAAATTTGCCTTGAGTAAATGTAACTAGTTACATTCCACCACTGACTTTGTTCTTTTCATTTGTTGGCAATAAGATATATGTAGACTCTCACCATGTTCTTAATAATAACAGCAACAACAATACTACTACTAATAAGGATAATAATGATAATAATAACAACAATAATTTTTTTTTTTTTTTTTACTGTTTTTACTGGGTTTTCATCGTAATTATTGCTCCTTGTTTCCTCACTGTATTTTGTTGTTTTTAAATGCTGTCTAAAGCACTTTGTGGCTTACGCCTGTGAAAAGTGCTATATAAATAAATTTCTTCTTCTTCTTCTAATAATATGTTAATTTGTTTAGCACTTATCAAAACCAGCATTACAAAGTGAATGAATAAACACATAAAACACAACAGTCAAATACACAATAATATTTGAAAAAAACAGGTGGCTGTAAGGAATAAAAGAGGAATGAAACTTACAAACAATGGGTGATTAAAAACCATAAATAAAACACCAAGGATAAAATGTAATTTAAAGTGCAATGTTAAGAATAAAGTACAGTGTAACTCAGTTAGGAATTATAAGAAATGTAAAAATTAAATAAAAGATTATAACAGAGCTTTTTGATAAAAATTAATTATTCTTATGCTCTTGTCTTACTATAAAATACTTGCTCCATATATAAATTTTACATTAATAACTGTCTCCCTCCTCTTTCTTCTCTCCTCTTCTGTCTTGTTTTAATTTCCAGACGATGTCTAAGATGCAGAGACACCAGCAGGAGGCGCTGTGGGAGTTTGTTCACACCGAGCTCACCTACATCAACAAGTTGATTATCATCAGAGACGTGCGTGCTTCACCTGCTGACATAGTCTCATTTAAATGCCCATTTCTTCTATTATGTCAGAGCTGAGAGGGGATTTTCCACAGGATGTTTAACAAAGCTGTGTGTGTGTTTCTGTGTGTGTCTGCCGCTTCTCACAGTTGGTGATTGCAGCTCTTGTCAACCTGCACCAACATGGATTTCTGCTGGAGGTCAGTCTGCACAGCATGCAGCCTCATCAAGAGTGGAAACACACAAACCTGCTGCACAGCACACTTGATCTGAGGGCCAATTTTCCATTGTTCTGCATACCACTGACATACATTAACTGGCACAACAACAACATCCGCTCTGCCTTACACAGAATAGCCTACAACACATAAGTGGAAACTTGAAGAGCAGCTCAGCGACAGATTTCCACTGAGAAGATGGAAAATGTCTCAAAGCAGGGGAGTGAAACTTTAACACAATTGTTTTTATTTTGTTTTGACTTCCTCCTGTGGCAGGTGACCGCTGCGCTGCTTTTCTCCAACCTCCCCTCCATCCTCGCTGCGCACCAGCTGTTCTGGAAGGAGGTGATTTATCCCATGTTGCATGAGGTCCGGACGACAGGCATGCCCTTTGACCCCATCAGGTTAGAGGCCGGCTGCCTGCAGGTATGAGTTCACTGAACACATCATATGAACACATCAAAGCTCTGTTTCTGCCTGTCAGTGGTGGAATGTAACTAAGTACATTTACTCAAGTACTTTCCTTACATGCAGGTTATTTAAGTATTCCAATTTTATGCTGCTATACTTACATCCCACAACATGTCAGATGGAAAGTTTGCACATTTTACTCATTACATTCAGCTAACAGCTAAGGTTACCAGTTACTTTGCAGATTAAGATTTCCAAAAACCTATTTGTGCATGTAAATTATTATCGATTGTAACAAGAAATAAAACTACCCAACAGTAGAGCTTCAGCTACGACCAGCTACAGTATTAAAATACTAATAGTCATAGAAATAATATTCCAATAACATAATATGTAATAACATAACTTCAACAGGAACCATTTGGTTGCATAATGAGAACTTTTAAGTCTTTTTTTCTTGTGATTCTCAACAAAACACAACAAAATCACCAACATATGAACACGAGGGCCTTTTTAACATGAGGAGAAAAGAAAGAAAAAAATATTTGGGTTCATAAATAAGATAAATAAAATAATATACACACATTAGGAGACTAAAAATGACACTGGGAGGTGTGTTTATTATGCATTTACACAAAGTCTGGATTATAGGATGAAACATCAATAATTATTATGGTTCTTCATCCTTCTGGCTTCTCAAAGCGCGAGTAATTCTCGTCATTGCACAGATATTGTACATGTCAAAACTAAGTATTTCTTTTGTCAGCCGTTTGTCAATGAGACATTTCATAAGCCACCAGTCGTATTCCTCTCAGTAAATATTTATCCTTCTTCCTCCAGTCAAGTTCTTCCAGCTTACTCATGTACAGGAGCTCAAAATTAAAAATATTCTTTGTTTGGAAGTTTTTTTTTAGGATGCTTTGGATTTCAGTCAAAAATGGAGTCACAGATGTTATTTGTGTCTTTTGTTCCCACCGAATCTCCAACAGTCAAGCTGATTTACAAAAAATTAAAAGATTACTCCACCAGTTTAGCATTCCAATCCTATAACATTTTTGGACAGTTTTTTTGTTTTTAAGAATTGAGATTGAAGCAACAGAACCAGAGATATCTTCTATCTTTTCTTCTTCCACTCATTCTTCTTACTTGCAAAGACCTGGCGCCTGACTGACAACACAACTCGTCCGCCTACAGTTCGGTCGGAGATTCAAGTGTGTTATGCTAGAATCAGCTAATGTAGGTTTGAGCCTCTGGTCTCAAGCAGAGAGAAGAACAGGCTACAGAAGTGTTGTAAACTCACTTCTTTCTAAGTCTGCACCCCCAGAATGTTATTTTTTAACTTCAAGTTATAGTTTTGGAGTGTTTCTAGGTTCTCAGATGCCTATATGTTCTATGCTAACCCCTAACCTTAACCCTTTATGTGCTTTACACAACTAGGGAACATCTTAAGTTTGTCTGTCTCAAGCAAAATATTTTCTAAACTGAGGGGCTCATTTAGGTGCACTGCATAAAGTCTCTAAAGATGTTTAGACTGAGGCTTTACATAACACAGCAAAAGTGCATTTCAATTACCATGGTTATTCTTCACTCACATCATTCTTTTGTTAGTAGACAACATTATTGTTCTCCAAAATGTACAACAAAGAAAATAAAAAAGAAGAAGAATGAGTAAAGAACCATCACATAATCCAAAGTAAATTTAACCAAACAGCCATAAGAAATAAGCACAAACTGAAGATGTGGCAAGAAATAGCTGACAACATGAACCGTAGATGAAGTGATGAAGAAACGTGTAATTATTATTGTGACAGCAAGAGAGGAGATCGACAAAAGTCGACGAAAACTGGTGAGTTTCAATAAAACGATACAGCAAACGTGAATATATGAGACAGAGTTATGTTAACGTTTGGCCATAACTAGTTTTAAAGTTGATTGCATCATTCATGTCCGGTGGGTTTCCCCTGACTCAAAAATGCATCTTGGTATCTCCTCCTCTTCAGTCACCATATTGTCTCATGTTCCACAGCTTATTTCTCTACTAAGGGACAATTATGGGTCCCTTAACATTTTCTGAGGAAAATGGTTACTAAGGTCCTTCTAGCAACACATAAGGGACTTAAGCAGCTAAGGGCAAACACTTAGAGAGCAACACCTTTACGAAATCCTTATGGTGCTTTTATGCAACTATTTATTTCCTTAGGTGAATATCTACGGGAAATTTAGCCTAAGTGGTTTTACGCAACAGGACACTTGCAGCATAGGAATGACCTCCAACAGGGAATAGCACCAGCTCTCTTGGCTGTACTTTTTTTAAAAATCTGATGTTGCACAGCTTCCTCTAGAGCCACAGAAGAACTTTATACAACTTTTTCCACATATGCAGTGGAACTTGGTGGAGTCAAATTTTGGACTTATGCTCTCTGAAAGTAATGGGTTTTTTTTTCACATCGTCATGAGTCATACTTTTCCTTTTGTCTCCAGTTTCATCAGCGCTTCTCTTGCTATCAGCATTACTGCTGGGAGGAGGAAAACAACCTGGAGTTCACGCGCAGGCAGATGGAGAGAACCCACATTTCCTCACCTATGTCCAGGTACAGCGAGCAGCACAACACTCACTACACAAACCGCATTATTACCATTTCAGTGAACCTCAGTGGAATCCAGTGTAATGACTAAGTTAATAATTGTGGCACAGTGTGGCGTGAGATACTTTCATAATCTTGTGGGCGACCTGTCATAGCCGCTTCCTGAAGGGCAACCACTTGTCACACCAACGTCTTCTGCAAATGATTCAGACTTTATCAGCAGTGGTTTTAAAGGATCTTCTGCTCACAAAACTGAGGTCAAGACATTTCTGGGAATAGTGACTGACAGACCTGTGTGTCCTGCAGCACGTCTCAGATGGTTACACAAACCCAGACTTTCGATAGCATTCTGATAGAAACATAGCATCCTACACATATCTTGTATAAAAGACCACAGGCCCCACCACAGTGGATGTGTTTATTTGACACTTGCTTTTTCGTTTATGTCATACGATCAAACTTCAGAGCCCGAGTGGGAGGTGATATTTTTTTGTTTAACAGCAGGCTTTGCCAGGAAATGTTACAGTACATGGTGGGTGTCAAAGGGGTCTCCTCTTTCAAAACAAACACATCTCGCTCAGCCTCTGCACGGTGGTGTTTGTTTTGGTGGAATGGTTTCATTTGTCATGGCTTTCCAATATCAGCCCTCTGCACCACTCCGATACGGTGGAGGTGAAAGAAAGAATGATGTCTCGTTCAATAGAGAGGGAGACCACCACGGGACTTTATTTCAACTTTATTAAAATAACTATAGTAGATAACAGTGAGAGACATTTTTTTTTTCAATTGCACCATGAATCACACATCATGTTTGTTAAGTTGAAGGGTAATTTTGCAAGTTAGGAAAGTCTCATTGTTTAAGTATGAGACTGGGAAAATATGTAAGATTACACACCTCAAAGTGACATAACTCATCTAACGCTCACCAAAAGCAGATCAAGTCCCAAATGCCAGCTCACACGGAACCAACCAGCTCTCCTTTGCATCGCTGCACTGTTAAAAAAAAAAAAAAAACATGTTGAGAAAACTTTCAACGCAACCGCCTTCACTAAATTTAGGAGTTTTAAATCCAACTCAAAAATAAAAAAGAACATAAACAAATAAAAAAAAAGTTTAGCCATCCTATAATCTTTTGTTGAGATTATTTATTTTTCTTTTTAAACAATAGAAAGTACATTTCAAAAATCGTTCAGTGAACTCATTTGTTAGAAGTGAATAGTGGTTAATAATTTAATATTTTCAGGCATTTTTTTAGGCATTTTCAGGATTCACAAATTACTGAATCATTTTTGGAAAACAAACTTTGGGGTTTCTAAAACTCAAATATTCAAGTTGATCTAAGGAGGAAAAGCACAACAGCACAATAAGATGATCAGCCAGCAAAACTATTTTTTAGTTTATTTCAAAACTTTCAAAAGCTACAAGGCAGCTGTCAACTTAAATGAAAAAAAAAATAGTGAAGACAGTTGCCTTGAAAGTTTTCTCAACTTTTTGAACAGTCTGTAGCTCTAAACAGGACCAGACTCGTAGTGGATTTAATCTCTCTCAGTACTTTTCCTTTATTCTTCCAGAACGAAGTGGAATGTGGCCGAGGTGAGGGGCATGTTGGTGTTTGTGAAATAATGTGCAAAACAAGAGATGTAGTTCACTGAGTGGTTTCACACAGCAGCCTACTTTACTATCATTATGACAAACTGCAACTTTCTTGTCTTGCAAAATAACCTTTTTAAATTGACATCATCATATGTGGTGAATGGCAGAATTGAGATGGGATCAAAAAAATATTTGCATCTTGTTTTGACTATGAACTGTGAACTGTGAACAGTTTTCTTTGGGAACTATTTTCCATCAAAAATTATGAAAACTTTCCTCAGTAAGAATTGAGAAACACAAAAAAAATATATTTCAAAACACTAAAAAATGAAACCAAATCTATCTGTACAGCCAGATTTTACTGAGGTAATTGCAGGATGTTACTGGACAAGAATTTGGGTGAGCAAACCGTGCAGATTTTTTTCACATTATTTCATTCATGTTTTCAAGCCACTATGTAATGAAAATAGTTCTAATCAAACACACTGACTTGAAGCCATGTGTTCTTGTGTTTTTGTCGTGTCCAGTGGGTGGAGGCTCACCCTCAGTGTGAGCGGATGCGACTCGGGGACATGCAGGCCAAACCCCATCAGAGGATCACAAAGTATCCTCTACTGCTCAAGGCTGTTCTGAAAACCACTCAGGATCCTCATGTGCAGCACACGCTCAGAGGCATGGTGAGGAAATATCGCTATACCAATTCAAGGGATGTCTTAATAAAGCAATTATAGATCGGCTGAGGCTTTCTCCTCCAATACAGATTTTTGTGACTAACCCTATGTGGCGTGTCTTTCCAGATAAATTCACTAAATCACTTAAATTAAGTTTGAAGTTTGATGGAAGGTATTAAAAATAAAATATTCATTTTCATGCTGTCTATTTTACCTAAAACAATCAGTGAGAGGTGATTTAATGTCTTCTTTCATATTGTTGATAAGTCTTTTAAAATATAGTATCATGTAGTGTAGGTTATCAAGTATTTTCAGTTTTAGAGTAACATTAGAGTCTACCATGTAGTCATGCAAAGTTCAGCACATGTGATTTTTGGCAAAACTGTGGCATTTAATGGTAAAGATTATGACTTATTTCAGTTAATTAATAGCCTGACAAGTCTTCACAATGTTGAGAACATTTTGAGGAGATTTTTGGTGATTGACAGGTTTAACAGGATATCATCTGCAAAAATAGCAGAATTTGTCGCACAAAAAGCAAAGGACACGGCAAAACTTAAATGCCCACATATTATCTTAAATCTGCAAACTTGATCCTTATGAATGAACACAAGTAAAATGTTCTTGCGGACATTTCTGTTGATATTTTACTGTCTGGATTAAATGCGATGAAATATGAGCTTTAAAATCATCAAAGCTGTTCAGTTCCACAAAATTATTGGTTCTCAGCAGAGCAGCAGAGCAGCAGAGCTCACACTGTCTCCCACTGATCATCTCCTTCTTGCTCTTCCCCAGTTATCCAGTGTAAACAGTTTTTTGGAGAGCATCAACAACTACCTGAAGCTCAAAGATGAGGAGCTCGCTCTCAGCATCTCTGCTCAGAGGGTGGAGGGATATGAGGTGGAGGGAATAAATGAAGAAATTGACAAGGTAAATATATGTTTTCTTTTATAGGCTGTATATCTTTTCTATCACAAATAACATCCTATCTGTAGATCATACATCAACTTTTTGGTCAAGTAGACCTTCACACCAATGGACAGATTGTGAGACAGTGGGCACAGACGTGTAAAAGGCCGCCCACCTCCTCTGCAGATGAATAAGACACCCAGACTGAAAGAGACACTCTCTTTGCAGTAGTTGTGTCTCCTTGTATTGTTATGTGTCACTTCTGCATCTATTCGTAGTTCGTACTTTTTTGTCTCATTGTTGTCATTTTGTGTGTCTTTGCAGTCATTTTGCCTCTCTTTGTAGTTGTTTTGTGTCTCTTTGTATTAATCTTCTGTGTCTTTGTAGTCATTTGCACCTCATCGTAGTTGTTCTGTGTCTCCATGTTGTCTTTTAGGGTCTCTTGTGTTCATTTTGTGTCTCTTTGTGGTTGTTTTGCATCCTACCATAGATATTTTGTGTCTCGTGTTAACATTTGTCCCTTTATAGTCATTTTGCATGACTTTTTAATAACTTTTTTGTCTCTTTGTATTCATTATGTGTGACTTTGTAGTCATTTGCATCTCTTCCTAGCTGTTTTGTGTCTCTATGTAGTCATTTTGGGTCCTGGTGTGTCAATATGTAGTTGTTTCGAGTCTTTTCGAAGACCTTTTAATTAGAACTATGAACAGTCACTTCATAAAGAGGGTCTGGCACCTCTGGCCCCCTCAGGCCCCTGGGTCTAGTAGACCTGTTCACTAATCCATACGTGTGAAGAGGCACATGCGGAAATAACTGTGTACCTGATGAAGCAGTTGGCCCTATGGTTTTACCACCTCTGGCCAATCTCAGCTGGTATTGACTCTAACCAACCACAGCCTTCTTAATGACTGTATCATTATCAGAATGAATTGATAGCCAGATGTGATATATTATGGTTTCTTCTGTCTTTCTTAAAGACAGACAGATGTGAGAGATGAGATGTCTGTGACTACACTGAACTTTATAGATTTCTGCCAAAATAAAGTGACAGTATATTCAGTCTGCTATGTTCTGATACTGATGATTGCTCATGACGAACTTTCTTGACAGCATGTCAGAGAGGTCTGCCGGTTCGACCTCACATGTCCCATCAGAGGAGTCGGTCCTGATGTTGTACGTAAGCTGCTGCTGGAGGAGAACTTGAAGATTCGGGCGAGAAAAGACAGCAAGGTGAGCAGAGCACTCAGTTACCGTACGTTCAGATCTCTTCCAAACATTGTTCTCATTACTTTTTAACTTTCTTGCGTCTCCTCATGCATGGTATTATGCAGCTGGAGGTGGTGGCTCTACTTTTCTCAGATGTTCTTCTAGTGACCAAAGTCCAGAAGAAAGGAGAGCGGCTGAAGGTGGTTCGACCTCCTCTTGCCCTCGACAGAACGTACTGCTTAGCATTGAAAGATGGCTGTGAGTAACACTTTGTTATGGACAAGATAGAAGACAATTGGACTCTTTGTTAATATATTATACAGTGGATCCCATAATCATTCCTCCTTTTGTATCAGGTTCATTTGTTTTGGTGGAGATAGGTGAGCTTCAGAGTGCTATGAATGTCTACATATTTGCAGCCAGCACCTCAGAGAGCTGCTCCACGTGGGTCTCCACCATCCACCAGGCGAAGGTAAAAACTTCTGACATTTTGATTTTTGTTTTGAAATAATAGTAGTTGAATTTAACATGCCATGCCTGATAGCAGTATGAAATGTTGGTCTGTTGATCGTCTGTCCAATCCTTTGGTCCAGACTGAAACATGTGAGCAACTATTGGATAGATCGCCACAAAACTTGCCAACGACAAGTGAAAGTTTTCATTCATTCACTGAAATATCTTGACCTCTACTGCATGGATCAGCACAAATTTTGTATGAGGTTGGCAGTTTTGTTTCAGAATTTTTGTTTCAGTTATAAACTGATAAAGAACACAACAAACCATGAATTTGAAATGCATATTAAATGCGTTTATTCCATTAAAATATTACATCACTGAAACACGCACACATTTTTTTTTTTTAAAGTTATTTTTTTTGGCCATTTTTGCCTTTATTCGATAGTACAGCTGAAGTGGAGACAGGAAAGGGGACAGAGAGAGAGGGGATGACACGCAGCAAGGCGAAGGCGGGAGTCGAACCAGCGGGCCGCTGCGAGAGGACTAAACAGCCTCCATACATGGGCTGGACTGCTACTACCATGAGCTTAAACGTCCGCACAACATCCTCATTTTCTGAGCGTAAAGTTTCTCGCCGTCCCCATGGCAAACTTACACTGGTTTTAATTTGAAACGAACACAGGAAGCGTTGTTTATTTTCTTAACAACGTAATGCTGCCAAATGGGAGTGCACCAAAACAAGGCTTTGTATTCAAATATTGTAGTGACGGCCACATTTCCCATCATGCCTGGACCGAGTAGTCTGTTAAGTTTGCTGTTTTATCTTCCAAAATGCGAATGATTCTTTTTGTTAGTGTTTGCACCAGTGTTTGGTTTATGTTGGCAGCCTAAGTCTCACTTCTGTGCTGGTTTATAGTGTTAACCATTAGTGAGGAGGCTGGTACATTTGTCACTAGTGTGGTTTTAAGTGCTCGTTTCCTGTGCTAAACGTCGTGAAAGGTTTGGCTTTGCTGGGAGTTGCCGACCCAGAGTTTGGGTAACTCTGCTCCACGCTGATAAACCGACTGCCATGAAATGTGGTATAAACATTTCACCCTCTTTATGAATTGCTGTCAGTTGATCCCAGACTATCTCCAACACTTTGCACCTATAAAACTAGTATTTCCCATCAGCCTCCGTAGCACTTTTTGCATTTATTATCATGCCAGCAGGCAAAGATGATGAACATCGAACCTACTTACATTATACACTGTCACTGTGAGGATGTTCATGTTAGCATTTGGTACAAAGCACCGCTGTGTCAAAGTACATCTTTCTTAAGCTGCAAGCAGGGCTGTGAACCTTTAGTCTTATTAAATGAAACAGAATAACGAACATAATTTTCTATGTCAAATTTTTTTTTTATTTTATTCCTATTTTTTCTTGTCAGGAAACACTGAGGAGGTGGAGAGAGACAGAGAACAACAGAATACTGGAAATCTGGAGAATCCAGCAGCTGGAGGCGAAACCTGTTACAGGAGCCAAGACTGATGATACGGAGACAGAGGAAAATCTTTTCACGCCATCAGGACGAGAGTCTTTTGTTGATGAACTTACTGAGGAATTTATAGCCCGTCAGTCAATAAATGGGATGCTGGCGTCTAAAGAAGCAGAGGAACAGTATGAACCTCCGGGTGATGTGGTCACAAACAACCCTCTTATACCTTTTTTGCCCTCTAAGCCCATCAACAATAATCGTACCTCAGTGCGTAAGGGCTTTGCCGGTCGGCAACAAGTGGTCCAAGATCATGAATGGATAGAAATGGGATTGAGAAGACAACAAATTGGGATCTACACACAGGAAGATGAGAAAATGGGTGGACCTCTCATGACAAAGGATCGAAGGGTGTTCTGGAACCAGAGGGTTCATCTGCCCCTAATCTGGATCATTTCAATCACAGTATTGCAGCTGGGCCATTCAGAGACAACATGACTCGCCCACATGCTCTCTTACTAGATGGATATCCAGATGTTGACTACCCAACGGATGAAGATAGCAGCTCACAACCTCCTCACCAACCAACAGTATCCAGGGAGCAGCCTGAGTTTTTAAGAGTACCAGCAGAGGGAAGGATACCAACAAGGAGAGACTCAGATTCCCAGTCTGTGAACCGATACATGAGGAGAAATTCCAGCAACAGCCAGTCTGGAGATATTGAGACATTTTCAGAGGCTTGGAGTTTCTCCAAAAATTTGAAGTCCCCTGGTTTACGGAGGAGGAGGCCAGTCAGCACCCATCAGGACCCCTCTATGCAGACGTCCAGGCAGTTTTTGCAGGACTCAGGACAGGTTTGGCCCGCTTCTTTTTCCAGTTCTGACTCAGAACGCAGCCCAAGTATCAAGAGAAACTCTGCTCCTTCTGGCCAGAGCTCAGATTCACACCGGGTGCTGAAGCTGGGCGCCCTGAAGCCGAACCAGGGGATGTTTTGGAACATTAATGACAGAGTCTCTCCAGACTCCCAAACAATGTCTGAATCTGAGCTGCCTGATTTCAACGTCTACAACAAAAGGTCCAAAATAAAAACCCAAAGGAGCGCCTCCATTCCTAACATCATTATCGAAGGAGGTCATGGACTCAGGCTGCACTCCAACACATTACCACAAGCAAAGGACACGCAAGTCCCCATCTCTGGACATAATCCTAATGGACACCCCTCAACTCTGGAGGGCCTTTTGGAAAGACACAAAGAGAGAGTGAGGGACAGAGACGGATTAAAAAGAGACAGATATCTGAAAACAACAAATCTGAGGCCAAGATATTGTCCTCTCCCCTCGTTTTCTACCACACCTTCACCATCACCGTCGCCCAGTGATGGAGACAGAGACACGGAGTGGGAGGAGGAGGTGGAGCTGTTGAGACACCGCGCTCTCACAGTGAGTAAAGGATGGAAGGAGCAGTTGGTGGATGGAGATGATGACGAGAAGAGGGACAGGTTAGTATGACAAGATGTCCATCACTTTCACACATTACTCACTGTTTGACTAATTAACACGTTGTACGGGTAATGTCTGAATTTTATCTGATGGATAACTTTATTAATGCCCAAAGAGAAAAAGGATTTGTTTGCCCAGGCAGTGTAAAAAACAAGAGACACAAACTTTGACTGGTCATAATAGAAGACATATGAACATACGGTGACCAGGTGTCCCACTTTGTGTGGACTGCACAGCATTTTTATCCTTCTTTCTTCTTCTTTTCTTCTTCTTCTTCTTCTTCTTCTTCTTCTTCTTCTTCTTCTTCTTCTTCTTCTTCATCTTCTTCTTCTTCTTCATCTCTTCTTCTCTTATCCCTCATTTGAGCCGTGCTGCATTGTCTAGTTTTCAAAAGTCAAACCACTGCAAGACAGACACTTTGCTAAAAAGACTCCCTAAAAACTTGGCATGTCACCTGGGTGGTACATACACTTAATACTTAATATTTTTTCTCCTTGTACTGCCGGCAAGGCAGCAACTGTGACTAGAACTCAAATGATTTTCACCTGACTGTTGATAAATTCCCAAACTGACCATCATTATGTTATTCTCTAAATATGTACAATTAAATAGTCCTAAAGTATGTTCACATTTAGATGCACTAAATGTCCAACAGCAAAAATCTACTCAGATGGAAGATCTATATAGTTAATGTCTTCCCACCCAAACAGCCTTACAAGTCATTCTCTATTTCCATGTACATAGGTGTGAAACCAAATATACAAATTATAGGAAACCCTGACTACTACAGCCAGTATGCTTTCATTCTTGACATGCATTAAGTCAAATGGCCTCATATTGTATACGTGTTTTTAGAGCACAGGTAAAGACGGTCACACAGGTTGCTGAAACGTTCTCTCTGTCTGTCTGAGTCCACTTTACTAAAATCTGGCCTCTATCCGGTGGCTGTGAAGAAAGCAGAGAAGGCTGTCATTACCAGGCTGTGTTTGATGCCAATCAAAGCTGTGCACACGTGGGTCAGGATCAGTGTAACCTGTCACTGTTTTTGCTGCCTACACTACACACAACAGGAAAAATTGTGCGTAACCACAAAGTCAAAGGTATGCAGATTTAGGCAGAATATGATGGAAACTGCCACAAAGAAAAAAAAAAACTACAGCTACAACAAAGACTGGGAAAGTATTAATAACTGGATGAAGCCCTTAGAAGGCAAATTTGCCAACCCAAAGATTACTGCCGGGCAAATGAGTTTGATAGACATTATATTAAAATTACAGACTGCTTGTCAGAATTGGTAATGCTAAACATTGTCCCACTGAAACAGACTCTTTGCTCCACATTTGGTTTGTGTGGATCTGGTCACGACATATGAACAACATACTGTCACTGCAACACTAAAACAAAAATAATAAAAAACAGTAAAACAAACAGAAGAAACAAAGCCAAAAACACAAACAGACATCATTACATCAACGGGAACGTCTTTTTATCTTCTCAGTTATAATGTGTATAGTGTTTTATAACATGGCCCCAGTTTTGAAGCATACAGAGTCATTTTATTATCATTATTATTATCATTATTATTTAGGATAATAATTTAGAGCAGTCTAAGTCTTTGTGCCTCAGGACTGGCACATAACTTGGTTACTAAGAGTAAGTAAAGCAAGCAGACCTCTTGGAAATTTGTATTATTGTTGATCCTTCTCTCTGCATACTTAAGGCACAATATGCAAATTTAAAAATACAGAAAACGTGCATTTGCTAATACTACTCTAACTACTACTACTACCAATAATAATAATATAGTAATAGGAATAAGAATAAGAATAATGTTTTACATTTTGCACTTCTCTAAATATAAGTTACAAAGTGTTTTATAATACAAAGAAAAAAAAACAACAAAATACAACAAAAACCACAAGGAAACCACAAGGCTCAACTTTTTTACAACCTATTTTTAGTTCCTCCTTCACATGAAGGTCTGAGGTTAAAAACTCAGAGCAGCGTCCTTGGCCCAGTGTCTTGATCGATGACACTTCAGCAGGGTGAACACTTTCTGACAAGAGGAACTCCACCCTGCTGCACGGCATAAAACTATCAAACAATTTAGATGCTCTCTGATATTCAAATAAAGTTTGTGTCGAAATACTCATTGTCACAGTGTCCATTTGCTGCCTTTGGTGCAGATGTTCTCATTGGCACCACATGACAGATGTTGTTGCTTCTCTCATAAACAGCAGTTAGTAGACAGTTTTGTTGGACTGCACGTCCTTGGTGGCCTGGTAGCTCACTTGGTACAGCATTCACACATGTACTGAGACTATGAGTCACCTGTAAAGACCCTGGGTTTGACTCCCACCTGTGCTGCCTTTCATCCCCCCACTCACTCTCCCCCATCTCCCGTCCTCACTTAAGCTGTCCTATCAAATAAAACCCCATAAAATATGAAAAAAAAAATAGCACGTCCTCTTAATAATCGCTTGTGTCGGTTAAATTAATTTGTATTCCCCTAAATTTGGAAAATGTACTTTTAAACAGTCAAATCTCTACTATTGAAATTAGTTTTCGGTGTTGAGTAGGCTGTTAATGGACAGACTGATATGTGAGAATGGAAACTTAAAATTACCCGGTGCTTTTCATGTTCTAACCACAGAGCTCTGCGTGCTAATTAAATCTTCATTACCATGTTGAACACATGTCGTATCTCATGAAACATCTGCTAAAACTTTGTGTTGTTTTTTACATCAGAAACTCCAAAACACACTTTAAGACACTTTAACAGTTTATTTGTTAGATAGCCAATTTAGGTACTTACCCAATAATCGTCGGCATCGTTTAAGCTTTTTTTCTAGTTTAATGTTCTCAGGATTTCCCTTAATTTTGCAATTTTGAACACCATATATAATGTATTAATTATTATATTATGCATGCTATATTGCAGTATTTACCAAACTTTTTTTTTTCTGGGGACCCACTTTTTAAAACTTCACCCAATTCACAACAGGACTTACCTACAAATCTTGCAAAGAGTCATTTAGAAGCACAAATACATGTTCCTGACCATTTTTACTGCCGTTTCTGCGTCACATTATATTACCTTAATCATGTTATTGAAAACATATACATGTTAAATACTTTATGAATGAGAAATAATACATTTAGGCTGAGTTAGCAGGACATCATATTGTTTTTTGTTTTTTTAGGAGAACAATACAAGACATTTTATCCTATGTTTAATAAATGAGACAAAATAAATGCATTTAGGCAGAACTAAGAGGCTCTCATTTTCTCCTCCCATCAGTAAAAACAATGTGCACATTTGAAATGCTTTATAAAATGTGCACTGCAGATATAAATTTTATATTTGCAGAATTTCTTTCATAGTCTTTTATAGTACTTTTATTTATTTGGCAACCCAAAAGTACTGAACACATATTTTATAGAGTCAGTGGAGAAAGTATTTGCACAGTAAGTGTTGTAAAATCAGCAGTCGTTTTTGACCTCCTGTTTCTATCTCTCCTTCAGTGTTGTCTTTTCGGACGGTGTGAATGTGGACTGGTCCGGCTGGTGCTTTGATGACGACGAGGTCATGGATCATTTACATCCCGGAGGCGAGGGGCTTCTGGAAGACATCAGCCGATCTCTGGCCCGCTGGGATATCCACAGGCTCTCAGAGCAAAGAGATGGGGAGTGCAGTCAGGTGTAGCGCTGAAGCTGCACGACAGAAACCTGTAGTCACTGAGTGGATCTAAAACCAGACTGCTGATCAACAGCCTGTCATGCAAACTCAAAACTCAGTCCATGAATGTGAACTGCAGAAAGTAACAAGGACTGTATGCTTTTTTTTATTAAAGCCTGTATCTCACAAAAGAGGAGAAGGACCTTTAAAAACAGAATGAACAAACAGCACTTCTACAAAATAGTTTGCCATGGACACAAAGGTCTTCAATCTGAATTTATGACCAATAAAAATTCTGTAATTAATATCAAATAATGTCAAATATTTTTTTATAATGATACGTAAACGTGGTCAGTGTTTTGTGTAAATATAATGAACCATTATTTTTTAAAGTAAATTACTGTATAAATTATTTATATCAGTAATGATTAATGTACTGTATATAATGTAACAAATAAAAACACCTTTATCTCTGTTAAATGTGCTTTATTTGTAAAACACTTCATTCTCAGTTTGTAAATATGGAAACAAATCATCACACGCAATCAAACAATTGAAGACATGTACAAAGATAATATACAACATGCAAAATTTAACAACAATAACTGCTACAACGTCGGCTCTGAAATTACTGTATTTATAAAACTTGTGCAAACAAAAATCTCCCAACACGTTTCAGGCATGAAGAAGACGGAGCTCACATCAGTTTAGCTCTGTGAGATCATTTCTGCAATGCCTCCGCCCTAATTTGTCTTTACTTTTTCTCTCTGCTCCTCTCTCTCTGCTCCCGCTCGTTGGAGGTGGTGTGAACGATCGTCTCCAGCGCGGGGTACTGAAAGATCTTCTTCCTCTGTGGAAAAGAAAAAGACATGCAAAAATGTTTAAATGAGCAACACGAGTCCTCTTCAGGATGTGAATGAATGCACACATACATGAAGCTTTAATTCACATTTTGTATTCTTTTTTAAAACGTATCTTCAATACAGAATTAGAAATTAGTTAAAAGAGATACACTGTTTTTTTTTTTGGTTTTTTTTTTCAAAAAGTTCATGCCCAGGCTGCTCTCAAATTTTGAGTTGACTGAATTTAAAAAGACTTTGTGAGGTAATTTTGTAATGATCCAAAACAAATAAACTTTTCTGATGAAATAAACTTTAGAAAAAATGCTCAAAAAGCTTAAGGCTTTAGGTTGAACCACTCTTCAGCAACACTGCTGAACTTTACAAATAAATTACGTTAAGTTGTTAAGAAAAGATTAGTTGATTCCACTAAATTCCTAATTTTTTGCAGCGTAAGGTCATTTTCTTTCCACTGAAATGTGTGGAAATTGTCTTGAATCAAGCAACTTATCTTGAAACAAAGACAAATATTTCACTTATTTCAAGATTTTGCAAGAACTTTTGACATACAGCTGTCTGTTTTGTTTTTTTTCTTCTTTTTTTTTGTGCCTTAAAAATAACAATTTTCCTCCAAAAATCTAATCAGTGTTAATTTAGTTTTTAAACTACTTTAATTTTGAACAGCAGGTCTTTACCCTTTGGTGGTTCTTGTACATCTTTGCCAAAACCAGCAGCAGAACAATGAGGAGAATGCTGAGACCGACAATGGCAGCGGTGTTATGTGAGACGCCTGTTGATTTTTGTCCACTCAGGCCACCTGTGGGGGGAAAAAATATAAAGACAGTCAGATAAAAGCATGTGAGATTTTGAATGAGCATCATCCAGTATATCTTGGTATATTTTGATTATATTTTTTGTAGCATATTGCAGAGAACTTACCCATCAGTTGAACGTGGGTCGTTACATTTCCAGAATGCCTTCTTTCCCGTAGAAACGACACGTCCACTCTCCCCAGTTCTCCTCAGACACCGTGCTTATACTCAGAGTCTTCCCCTTCTGGATGGACCCAAAGGACTGGGTGCCATTGAGGTCATAGATCATATGAACCCAATCGTAGTCGGTGATTTCGCTCGTGTCGGTCAGTTGGCAGGTCAGTTTCACGGAGCCTCTTTTCTTTGATGTGCTGCTGCTGTCGACTGAGAGAAAAACAAGACAATAAAATTTAAAAAATAAAATAAAATAGACAGCGGAAGTTTACTCAAACTGAATCAACAGAAGCTTACTTTTGGCAACGACAAGCTGCATATTTCGAGTCAAACGTTGTCCTTTTACGGTCGCCAAGCATTTATATGTGCCCTCGTCTTCAAACGCAACCTCTTTCAAACTGGCGGACTGATCCACGGGGGCTGAGAGCGCAGCAAGGGTGCTGAGAAAGAGTCAGGAAGGCGGCCGGGAATAAAAGACTGAGGTTTCACCTTCATCCAGGCTGCTGCGGTGGGGACTAAATCAGGGGAGAACACACAGGGAAGCGTGACCTCGGATCCCACAGCAGCATACACTTTGGTGTTGTCCTTGGATGGTTCGATGATTCCTGCGAGAGAAAGGAAATGACAGATGTGAGTTTAAGAACATCTGCTGTGAAAAATGAGGAGCCAAGCAGCTTGATTTCTCTTTTGACTCTTACCTTTCACGCTCAGGGTTGCTGAAGCTCGCCCCTCTTGGCCCCTGTAGCTAACGACACAGGTCCAGTTCCCAGTCAGTCTCTCAGTTGCCTTTGCCATCACAACACTTTTAGCGATATTGGCGTCTGAGGTCGGGCGACCGTATGGGCTGTTGTTCAACATCCACTGCACAGTGGCTCCATAAGGCCAGGGAGTCACGGTGCAGTTGATTGAAACTGCGCTCTCCCATACGGGAACCGATGAAGAGACGGACACTGAAAAGGATAAAGGCGAGGATGAGATTACTGACATTTATTACAGCTCATTTCTGATCCAGATGTACACATATGACCTACATATGTAACAAAGTGAGACTCCTTAGTTTCTGCAGGTTTCAACAAGTAAGATTATTTAAGACCATTTTAAGACCATTATGAGTGCAATTTAAGACCTATTTCACTTTCACACCGGCAAAACAATTAAAGTTTGCATTACTCCTTATTGGGTCAATGTTGGTTTTGTTTCTTGGTTATTTTTGTGTGATCAATGCAAATGTTCCCCCAAACAGACTGAAGTTAATGCAAATTTATAAAAAAAAAATATGTTAACTGTATAATTCAATTAGTTTTTAAGACCTGTCAAAGTCATGTTTATGAAATTTTAAGACATACTATTTTAGACTTTTAAAGACCTTGGTAAAGGCCTGCAGAAACCTTGGTTCATCTGGGATTCGAACGTCTTCATTAATTGGTGGAATTAATATCTTTGGCACTGATTTATGAAATTGATGGAGTGGTCACAGTGCTGAAGAGAAAACCTCCAAGACAGTCAAAACATCTGGGTTTTGAAGGCAGCGTATTATTTTCTTACCTTTGATGATTCTGAGGTCGACAATATTTTCAGCAGCACGGACTTCATTGTTCACCCTGCAGGAGTACCGTCCTCCGTCCTCCTCCCTCACGTCATTGATCTGCAGGCTGTAATCGCCGAGGTCAAACTTGGAGTGGGGGCATTGCACGCGGTGGTTACCTTTGGGCGACCAGCTAGTGCCCCAGTACTGCAGACCGCTCTTTTCTTTTCTCCAAACAGTTCTGTGGAAGAAGGAAGGTGTCACAAACAACACAGTGTCATCAGCGTATAGGCAGGTAAAAGTCTTTAGTCTGAAGATGAAGGAGGGATGGACAGTGAAGCATGCAGCACAAAAGGGAAACTGAAGGATTTATGGGTGTTTGGAGCTGAGTTAGCAGAGGCAGCAAACAAAAACTGTGTGTCTTCTTACCCTGCGTTGACTTTACTCCAGACAATGGTGGGGGAATATGGGGATGAAGGGCTGCATTTACAGGGTAGGACAGCCTGAGAGCCTGCTTCAGCAAACACCTCAATCACCTCACATTGAGCCCTGAGGAAGAAACATAAATAATGTCAACTTTAGAAAGAAAATGTGCACCTTAGCTTGCATCTGATGTGTGCATCTGATGAAAATTGTATCTCTAAATTGAAAAAAAAGTGGTATAAAAATCTTAAACTTACCTCTTATAAGAAAGGCAATCACTCCAAAGACGAAATACTCCAACAGCATCTTTTCGTTGTTTGTTTTCACTCTGCTATCGACAAACTTTAATGTCTTTCCACCGTTTGATCCTCTATGCGACTCTGCTTTCCACCTCCTGTGTCTGTATCTGAGTCTGTGCTTGATGTGTTTTTTTGAGTTGGGTTTGACGAGGTATATATCAATGGGGGCGGAGTGGAGTGTTTCGTAGTTTCTCTGCTGATCATGTGACTTCAGCTACAAACCAGACTTTGGTGTGGTCTGTCTGTGTCAGCCTGGAAACTGTAAGACAGAGATGTAAACAGGGAGACCCACTTCCTCCCACGGATTCTCTCTTCTTCATCCTGTTTCCCTCTTCACATCAAATACGTCATGTAATAATATGTAACATTATTGAAATTTTAAACCAGAACACACACAAGATACAAGTAGACTACAGGGGCAATGCACAGTAACATTAATATTTAGACATACTATATCTGTACCTTAAAATCAAGTTTTTTATTGTTTATTTTTAGGAATGATTCTATGCCAAATAAGCAGTATGCTTCATTACAATTACAATTATTCTCCACACACTGCATGTCACTTGTTTACAAATACACGGAAGTTCTTGTTGTTGCTTTGAAACCGAAATGGCAAAAGTGCAACACCAAACCACACCCTCACTCCGTCACTGCCAGTTACTTGCGATCACGACCGCTGGTTAAGTCACATCTCTCCTCACAATCATCATCATCAGTTATGATGAGAATGAGACCACTAAATGGTATTATCATCTTCTGGTGGATATTCATGAAAATGAATCATCCACTTCTCCTCTTTCTCGCTTCTCTGTTTCCTTTTCGTCAGTGCTCGTAGTGTCACTGCAAAAGAAACAGGCCTACACTGCCGGTCAAATGTTTGTTTAACAGCCTACAATTTAGCATTTTTCAGAGGTTTACGAGGTGGGAGGAAGGCCTCCTCAGGGGGGCTCCAAACAGTTTCAGGGGAAGCACGGTGAATAGAAGTGGAAAATATTACATTTGTTATTACAGTTGTTATCAAAAGGAGATCACATAGAATATTCTAAATATATGTAATTTGGTTACAGAGACAGCTCAGAGATACAGTGTATATTGTTTTTCCCATTTTTGCAGAATCAGAAATGAATAAATGCCTCTGGACAGACCTCTTTTTTTGTTTTTGATGTTGTCTGAAATTGTGTAAAAAGGCAATATCAGGCCACTTTGCTCAATTGGTGAGTGTCTATGGGATCAAAAACAAAAAATAAGCAAATAAACTAAGACGGGGTGCATTTTTCCAAGCTGTGGCTGAGGGGAGGCTCACAGTCTTAGACTCTGAAAACATCTGAAATATTTCATTAAATATCAACCAAGGGGATTGTAGTTCATTGTAAATACTTTAAGACTTGAAAATATAGGTTGAAGTTAATATAAGAATGTCTTCTTATGCTCATATTTAATTGGCATAATTGATAACTATTTTTTAAAATTGGTAGCACTTAACTTTAATACCCTATTTAGCATTTATAAGCAATATGACTTTTAATAAATGTTTATAACACATTAATATAGTTATAAGCAGATATTAGTGTTTATTAATGTATTTGTCAACAATTATAACTCTTCCTGATATACAGCATAAACAGATAATGAATGAAAATAAAATAAAACACAACTGTAATAATATGAAATATGTCTACATAAGAGATGTTAATGATAATTGTTGATTGTCATGTTATGATGTTCTCATGTCTGCGTACAGCTGCATTATAGTGTGTTGTAAACCATTTATTAAATGTTTATATACGTTTATAAATACTACATATGAGGGTTCAATTACAGTGTTACCCTTTGATTTTTCTTTTCTTTTTATCTCTGTTGTATGAATACCTGTATAACATATACATACTCGTACATACCTGTGTATGTATACATAGATTTACTGGTTTGGTCATTCTCAATACTAATCTATGCAATTCCAATAAAACACACGGGTTTCCAATTCTTCATATCCACAATTTGACTTTCAATTTTAGGTCACAATTTGATTCAACTTCTGGATGTACAAGTATATGTTTGTAAATTGTAAAGATCAACAGATCATTAGTTTTATGCCCTGCACTGTAATTTACATTTTCAAATTATTTTAAAAGGTGGTTACATGGTATCAAGTGTAATATAATGGCTGGTAAGTTCTGCTGTACCATCTTTGAAGTGTTTTTCTCTGGATATGGGCCAGACAGGGGCTGGAGAGAAAGAAAATGTCATCAATTCAACCTTTAATTTCAATTACTTGAAAGCTCATTTCGATCAATTTTTGATTGTTTTTTTGTGAGACCCCTATCTATCTATCTGTCTGTCTGTCTGTCTGTCTGTCTGTCTGGACCTTTTCCAGCGCACCTGTCCATAAAAATAAATCTCTAATTAAGGTTCTTTTTAAAATGTCAGAGCTTGCCAATTAGCAGGTCCTTCAAGATAAAACTTTGCATTCTTGATTAAATAACTAAAGATTTTAAAGACATTGTGATGAATGAAAGACTGCCTCACAGAGACAGAAATCTGGGAAAATAAATGATTAACATTACAGCTTCATGTCTTCATATTTCAAGTGTGTCATGTCAAGTGCAAACGCTTAAAAAAAACTATAGTTAATGCACCCGCCAGATGGCCCATATAGATAGATGGATGGACAGAAACATAGAGAGCGACAGATAGATGCACGGATTGATACACAGATATCTTGTCACACCGATAAGTACAACTGAGAAAGTGTGGGTGAGACCACAAGAGCTGTTTTTCTTCATTGTGAGGAGACATTTTCCCTGCTTACAGCCATGTTGACTGTTGAGTGAGTGATACTGTAAGTCTTAAGTCTTTTCATGTCATCCACCTAGAGCTTCTTCCTCACATCAAACGCTGTCAGCCTTCGAATTTAAACCAGCGTTACATTTGTTTCAGGCTGTGGCTTCACACACACACAAAAACTGTGTATAATAAACTGTGCCCTGTGAAGCTCAGTGTTTGCTGGGGGCATGTGTGTGTCACTCATCATGAGGTGGGCTCTCCTCAAGCTGATGTTTAATCACTTCCACCGTATCTGAATATGAGGTGAACGTGCTGTGAAGGAAACTGCCCCTCACATGGAAACAGTTGAGCTTTGAGCTTGAGGCAGAAGATTATGTTAATAAGGATGAGCCTGGAAAATAGTCAAATTGGTTCTGTAGAAGTTCAGCAGGTGAGTAGTTTGTTCCTGTGTCGAGCTCTCACTGTTTTATTCAACATTAACCCACTTCAAGAGAATCTCTCTGTCAACCCTGGAAAGCGCTGCTGCACTTTCAAAATCATCCACCTGCCTTTCACTTTGCATCCCAACTTGTTTTTTAAAAAAAGCTGTGTTTCAGACGGTTGGTCGAGATATTTTAGCAATTATGAGTTACCCTCTGACAACTGGGATTTTCCCCCTCCTGTTTCAAACATGTCACTGTTTAACCCCTTTTAAAGAAGCCCTCTCTAGATCCATTTGTTTTACAGTTTTTCTCTCATTATGTTTTGACTCATAAACCTTTTTTCTCCTCATTGATTGATGCAGTTGATCTGAACATAGCCTCATTTCAAAGAGGCGATGAACTAAGTTTACTTGGGTTTACCCTCCACTTTACCCCTGGTTACATGTCCTGTAAAAAATCCTTTTGTGCAGTATGCACACTGAACCAGATCATAAATACAGCCTCTCGTGTACTGTGAACAGAAAATTCACCTTTTATCTTCTATGTAAAGTCATATGTAGAAAATTTGCCACAAATTGACATCCATATGATTCTTAGTTCATTACTGTCACCAGACAGGTCATTTACCAATTTACATTGACATTCCAAACTTTCCATGTCATAGATATTTATAGAAATATATGGATCACTTTGCATGTGACGGCTCAAACAATGACAGAAGGTTTAGAAGTTGTGAAGAGTTTGACTGTTTCATTGAGAATCAGCTTATCAGTTTTGATCAGCAAGTCATGTGCAAGTGGTTATTGTGCAAACTGTAGAAAATTGCACTTGGTCTTTTGCACACGTGTGCCAAAACACATGCACTTTGCTTGAATGAATGGGAAATTCCAATCTGTTGTGAACAAAGAACTAACTGTTCAGAGATTTTAATTGCTTGCATTGAAAAACGTAATACTCACTTGAGAATTGGGCCAAAGAGAAGGAGAAAAACTGTAATTTTGGTAATTGTAGACCCATCTCCAAGCTGCCATTTTTCTTTTGTGAATGAAAAATTTCAGTCTTGTTTCCACTGTCTTCGTAGCACAGAGACTAGTCAATCTCACCAATGATTTGCAGCTTACAGCCGACTCTGGATTGTACTCCATTTTAATTCTCCTTGACCTCAGTTCAGCCTTGGACACTTTGGACCAGAATATCTTAACCAGCCATCTGAAGAACACTGTGTGCTCTGGATTAGTTTATCTCTTATCTGTCAAACAGGACTTTGGAGATGCCTCCTCCTCCTGTGCTCCTCTCTTTTGTGGGGTCCCCCAGGGGTCTGTTTTGGGTCCTCTTGTATTTTCTGTTTACATGCTACCCCGGGGGCAAATCCTGCTAGACTTGGCATCAACTTCCACTGTTACGCAGACGACACTCAAATGTATGTCCGGTTAAGGCCTGGTGCCACTGATGTCTCACATATTATGTCCTGTGTGACAGAAATTAAAAATGGGATGTCAAACAATTCCCTACAGCTGAATGACTCCAAATCTGAAGTGATTATTACAAGCAGCGTAAACAGGCTCTCTAATCTGGGTGCTTTATCCAATCTTGTCCGAAAAGAGGCCAACAGCCGAGTCTCAGGGCTGTCTTTGATTGCTTCGCACAACTCGGACAGCTAACCAAGATCAGGCCATTCCTTTCTCCTGCAGACTTAGAAAAGGTTATCCAAGCTTTTATCTCCTCCAGACTGGACTATTGCAATGCACTTTGTTCTGATATCAGCATTATTATTATTATTATTATTATTATTATTATTATTATTATTATTATTATGTTGCATCTTGTCATGGACACAGTTTTTAAGTATTAACACTTAATAAACATTAAATACTTAGATAAAACTCAGATACTCAGATGAATGTAATGATTTGCAAAGCTTTTTTTTCTGGGCTTTTTGCCTTTATTTCGATAGGACAGCTAGAGATATGACAAGAAAGAGGGCAGAGAGAGAGAGGGGATGACACGCAGCAGATGGGCTGCAGGCAGGAGTCAAACCCACGGCCGCTGCAGAGGACTGACAGCCTCAGTACATGGGGTGCACGCTCTACCAACTGAGCTATAGGGGCGCCCCGGATATGTAAAACTTTTGACCTATATTCAGTTGAATACAGAACAAAAACAAGATACTTAATGTTCAAACTAATTACTTAAAGTTGGGACAGGGTCATGTTTACATCAACTTTTCTTAACAATAATAAGTGTTTGGGAACTGAAGACACTAATTGTAAAAGTTTTGAAAGTGAAATGCTTTCTCATTCTTGCTTGATATACAACTTGGTGGTGGGGCTCAACAGTCTGGGGTCTCTGTTGTTGTATTTTGTGCTTCATAATGCATCATATATTTTCAGTGTCTGGATGCAGGCAGGTCAGTTTAGTACCTGAACTCTTTTACTATGAGACATACTGTTATAAAACCTGCAGAATGTGTCTTGGCCTCATCACTCTGAAATAAGCAGGGACGTCTCTAAAGAAGACATTATCTGGATGGCAGCATCTAAAATCTGTATGCATGTTTCAGTATTAATGGGGCCTCCATTGATGTGGCAGATGCCCCACCCCCCACCCCACACCACCACTCACCACCATTCACAGATGCAGGCTTCTGAAGTCAGCACACTAACAATCTGAATGGTCCTTTTCCTCTTTAGCATAGAGGTCATGACACAATCTGAAATGTGGACTCATCAGACCACAACACACTTTTCCACTTTGCGTCAGTTAACCTCAGACAAACTCAGGTTCCACAGAAGTATGCAGTGTTTCTGGATGTTGTTGATGTATGACTTTCTATTTGCATGGTGGAGTCTTAACTTGCGATTGTAGATGCAGCAACAAATTATGCTGACTGACAGCGGTTTATCAAAGTGTTCCTGAGCCCGTGTAGTGATATCATTTGTACAATTATGTGGATTTTTAATGCAGTGCCGCCTGAGGAGTCAAAGGTCACAGGCATTCAATGCATGTTTTGCAGACTTGCCCTTTACATGCAGAGATTTCTCTGGATTCTCTGAATCTTTTAATGATATTATGGATCGCAGATGGTGAACTCCACAAATTACTTGCAGTTTGGTGTTGAGAGACGTTCTTAAACTGTTGGACTATTTGCCCACACAGTTTTTCACAAAGTGCTGAACCTCACCTCCTCCTTGCTTGTGAATGACTGAGCCTTCGAGGATGCTGCTTTCATACTCAATCATAATTCTATCACATGTTACCAATAACCTGTTTACTTGTGAAATGTTCCAAACGGGTGTTTTTGAGCATTGTGCAGCTCTTATAGTCTTTTGTTGCCCCTGTCCCAACTTTATTGGAACGTGTTGCAGACATCAAACTCAGTGTGTTTAATTACGAAAAACAATAAAGTTTATCAGTTTGAACATTAAATATCTTGTCTTTGCTTTGATTTGCAAATCATTGCATTCTGTTCTTATTTACATTTTCATTTCAAACTATTTTGAAATTGAGGTTATAAGATTCTCTGACTTATTGTAAACACTGCTGTGGTTTAATTTCAATAACTGTCATGAATATATCACGGTATTGTAGTCCATATGTGTAGGTGATGAAATATAATGTTCCACTGGGTTTTACTGGCAGAGGAAGCAGAGCACAGATAAAAAGCGCCGCACTGCTGAGAAATTCTTTAATTTTGTCAAGTCAGCATTTTATTCAGCGCCGTGATGAGCGATACAAGGAAACATGACTGTGTATCTGTGATGCAACAACTGCAAAAAGTTACCAGCCTAAAGGGTATTTGATGAAAAATATAGTGAATCTTTTGCATGCATAATCTTTTATCAACTCGTCACAAGATGCTCCGTCCATCTTTTGTACATCAAAAATAATTTATACTTTATAATTTATATTGTGTATCTTTTTTGTTCTACTGTGGATCCAAAGTATCTCAGCACAGGTTTTTGCACATTTAAAAGGAAGTCAAAAGTCCAAAGGTTCTTGCAGCATGAGTTCAAAACATGTTAAACACACTCTGCAGACTTACAGTAAGACTCTCTTCTCTGCAGGTCACTGCAGTGCAGTTTAGGGTTAAGCAGAATGGGATGATGAAAAAGATGTTTTTTTTCTGTTTTAAATTTCCACACACTCACTGACGTCTTAGCAAAAATGAAATACAGACAAAGATCAGTTTTGTGCCCTTGTTTCTTTGAAAATGACAAAATATTCCATCCAGGTCTTTATCACAGTAAGACTGAAAGTATCAGTCTGTGTCTGTGAGTGCGTCTGTGTGTTTGTGATGGGTATGCGAGAAGAGGATGAGACAGAGAAACAGCCTGGATGTCTGCAGGTTTTCATGTTTTCATTACAGCTTAAGGGCTGATCTCACTGATTAATTGATTAGATTTTTGGGGAGTGCAACTCTGCAAACTTTCTTGTTTTCAATACTTCTTTGGAAGCATTTGTCCCAGTTGCTTCAGATTTATACAAAATAAGAAACGGTATAATTTTGAAACTGCAAACTTTCAGTTCTCCAACACTAAAATGCATTAGAACCAGCCTGGATATATATTAAAAACAACAACAACACATAAATGTATCAAGACTGTACCCACTTTTCTCAGAGTAATATAGCTGATATTGGATCCAAGAGTACCAAATCCAAAAGGGATTACATCATCCTTTAAGTAAACAATAGTACTTGAGGCAAAATGTACGCATGTGTACATAAAATGTGTCCAATACGTTCATTGTGCAAGGAATTACTAACCTTATTTTCTTTTTCCCAACATTTCATCGATGAACATCACAGCAGTTTAAGTTCAAATATGAAAACTCTGAACTCTAAAAGACAATTTTCCATTTTTGTTCCACTGGCTTGCAGTGGTGGCATGTAACTATACATATATATACTTGAATGGTGCACAGAAAACAACCTGTTCTGCTCAACCTGAGCAAAACCACCGTGGTGAAGAAGGCTGAGAAACAGCTGCATTTCTTAAGGAAAGTTAAGAGCCCATACTAAAAGACAACACCCACCACAACCACAGCCTGTTCACCCTGCTGCCATCAGGCAGGAGGAGACACAGAAGTATCTGTCTCAGGCTGTGGGACTGCTTCAGTCATCCTCAGCACTCCATCTTATTCAATTCAATCAATCAAAGACGAACTACAACAAAATCTCATAGTTGTAAATGATAAATAAATCACCTTGTATCCTTGTAACTAACTTACTCAAGTATTGTAAATAAGCACAAATTTGAGTTGACTGTTTACATTTTATGCAACTTTATACAACATTGTACAATATTATACTTTTCATGCCACTACATTTGTCTGACAGCAAGGCCTGTAATAAGTCACTTTCCTGATTACAGTTTTTCACACCCCTCCTGTCCTTTTGCTATGTATGTCCACATTTGGTAATTTTGAATGTGCTTTTCTTTTCTGCTAAACAGAAGGATTAAATGTTCCTTTATAGGTTGAGAAAAACTCTCCTACTTCTTAAAATGAACAGCTAAACCATTTAAACTCCCTTGGATTATCTGGAATAGGATGCACTGCTGATGCACCCAGCATATAAAGTATTTAAAATGACCCGACTTTAAACAGCTAGAGCAGTAAAGACCAACGTGCACATTAATGCACCAGTAATATTAATACAAAACTGCCACAGGCCTGCAACAGTTAAACATTGACAGGGGCCATTTTTCTGCAGAATGATCACTTTTGAAGTATCTTTTGCTGGTAATACGTTTATTTGTCCTACAGTTTTTTCCACAGTGCTGCTTTTAGTTTAGATTCTGAAGAATGTTATTTTTTCCACCAGTGCACCGCAGTTTGTGGTTTACTTTGATGAAAGCTGCTGAACATGGACCTCATGTGTTTGGTTTCACTATTTTGACACAAACAACCACACCTTCTCATAACACTCCTGTATATTTAATGGATTTGGTGTTCCGGTACCGTTACCTCCCTCTACTGGGCGAAAAAATGTACTGAGAAAGTGCAAACACCCTCGGGACGATTGCTTTTGCGCTGCTCTAACGACATTACGGTACCGGCGCTATGCATTGTGGGACACAGAGTAAGATGGACGCGTCCACCCGGACCATGCTGAAGCCTCAATAACACAGATTTTTAAACGTCATACCACAGCATAGGGCTGTAATTTATGCTTTATTGTAATAATAGCGGAGGATTAATTTGGCACGGGATCGCTGCTGGACGTGGAAACGTGGTAATGTGCATAATATTACGTCTGATGTAGCTAACGTGCTAGCTAGCTAAAGCTAAGGGTCAATGTGAAGATGTTTGAACAGCTGACGTTGTGTTTGATAGAAAGAAACCACGATAAAATCACACTTATTAATACAAATTTAACTGGAGTAAACTTTAATATTAAATGTTATTATGTCGCTGTAGGAAACCTGAGACATGTCTGTACTGGGAGGGTTACTGAGAGCTGGAGCGACCTTCTGTCAGTCTGCTGGGACTCTGCTGCACACAGTCAGGACCATCTCCACAGGTGAGTACTGTTAGTGGCTTCAGCAGTGTGTGCAATGAACCAGGTTGTTTTGTGAATGGATGTGCGGATTACCACCAGTGTGCGATTTGTTTAAAAAAAAAAAAAAAAAAAAAAAAAAAAGTGATAATCCACCATTTGATGAATGCCAACCACTGTAAAAAAAAAAAAAAAAAAAAAAAAAAGATTGCTTTAATATAGGTATAGGCATATTGTGTCTTCTGCTGTGCACAAAATACTTTGCTGCAGTTTCATACTGGCATTCACTTCAGTGTGAAGTGAGTGTGAGCTCCACACCCTGTTCTTAAAACAGCTAGTATGGCTTATTAACTTCCATCATCTACTGGTGAGCATAAGAAATGCATTTAACTTACTCAGTCTGATCAGAACCCGGGATAAGATGTATCCACACTGGGGAAATCAGGCTCCAGAAACAGACCACAAAAGGTTCCAAAACAAGTACAACTACTCCATAAATCAAAACTACGCTCGAAACTAATGTTGTGACAGTGTCAGATAATCTAACTTAGATCTGAGTGTAGTACTACTAAAAATGATACTCAATACCTCTGCTGATATTATCACAAAAAGGGGGAAAAAAGTCTTTGCCACGCAATTTTTTCCCCTTCAAATTAACAGAACACAACACTTTTACAGAAAAGATCAGGTCCGGGTTTCCCTTGCTGCCAGCAAAAGTTCAGGCGTGAAGAAAGACTGAATTGAATAACAAATAAAATAAACAAATATTTTTAAAAAATCACATGTAGTATTGAAAAGATATTGAAGTGTGAATACTTTTAGCAACCTTACTAGAAACCTATTTACAGTTATAACAAATAAAGTACACAATAAGAAGGGGGGGGAAACGTACAATAAATGCTGTAAACATTACCTGAGGTCAGTTTACTGGAAATTAACTTAATTATAAATGTACATTAATGAGTTGTTTAGGTCTGCAAAGAGCAGTTGTTTTCATTATTGTTTAGTTCAATTGTTTTGTTCCTAATGTGATGTTTCAAATTGTTTTTTTTTTTTTATCTGAATAGTAGCCTTAAAACCCAAATATATCCAGTTTACAGTGTTACAAAACAGAAAAAAGCAGCAAGTGCTCACATTTGAGAAGCTGAAACCAGTGAATATTTGGCATTTTTTGCTCAATAAATGACTTAAATGATTAAAAAAATATTCAGGATGAATTATATATTGATTGAGAAATCAACTAATCTACTAACTGTAGCAGCACCAAATGTACATGTACAAAAGATACTCAGGTACTGAATACTGACTTTAAACAATGTGCTGTCTTCAGGAACATGCTGTCAGATCAGGATGCATGCCATCCCTGAGCTGAAGAAGGTGGACAGGTGGACTGAGAAGAGGAGCATGTATGGAGTTTATGATAACATCGGCATCTTAGGTAAGTGTCCACAACCAGATGAAGCCTGTCTGAGACTGGAATCGGCCATTAAATCATTGCATTAAATCTGTTGTATGTTTTTGGTTGTCTCAGCATGTAATAAAACCATCAGGATGTAGAGTGAAACTTTGTTTTTCATGTGGTTAGTTTGCTGATAAAGTTTTCCTCTTGAGGTGAACCGAGAAAACAAAGTCCTGTGTGGTCATGTTTTGAGTTACTAGACGCATTTTTTTTTTTTCCCAGGAAAAGGCTGAACCAAGAATCAGCGAGCTTTCATGCAGTCTTATTATATTTTCAACAACTCCAGATTATGTCCCTTTGAGACCATTTGAAAAGATAAATTATGTATACTTGAGTATGGGCGAACAAATGCAGGACCAATTTAACACTCTGGCCCAGATGGTGCCTTGCTGAGTTTTGATCTGTATCCCAGTCCCCAACTTTGCACCAACATCAACTCTTTCACAACATAAACTATACACAAACTTACAGTATCTCCTCACTTTGTGTCTGCAGGGGACTTTAAAGCTCATCCCAAAGACCTCATCATGGCTCCCTGCTGGCTGAAGGCTTTCAAAGGCAATGAACTGCAGCGTCTAATTAGAAAGAAGAGGATGGTGGGAGACAGAATGATGACTCAGGACAGACACAACTTGGAGAAGAGGATCCGCTTCCTCTACAGACGCTTCAACCGCACCGGCAAACACCGCTAACATCGGACAGACCCTGACTGGCAAATACATCTGACCTGCCAATAAGGACTGATGGAGTCTAGCTGTGTGATTTCATGCCGTCAAAGTGCTGTATATTGCCATTTTTTCTAAGTTATCATATTCATATGAAGCAAAGGTATGTGTGTGTTTCAGAGCAGCATCCTGTACATGCATTTGTTGATTGTTTTTGGTTCCATTAACACATGAAAATACGTTATAAAAATGGACTGGAATTCTTGTTTTTTTCTCTTCTAACATCATAAAAATATCAACAACCTGAAGAATAACTTTATTTGTGTAACACATTTCTAAAAATAATGTTTACATACAATAAGTCCAAAAAATGGCAACAATAAAAAACAGGTAATAATACTGTAATGGGAAAACAGATGCATTTAAAAAACAGAGATGCTATCAAGAACAGACCCAAACTTTACTTGCAAGTTTGTGCAAAGAATATGAAAAATAGGAGTAAAGGGTATTACAAAAGAAATGCAAGGAACACAAAGACCCTTCAGTGATTCCACACTCCCAAATGACAGTGCGTAAGGATTGAATCACATAAAAGCCTGTTTATAAAAGTGTGTTTTTAGGGGGGATTTAAAAGATGAAACTGATTTTGCTAGCCTAATTTCCTCAGGCAGGTTGTTACAAAGTACAGGCGCCCTAGTAGAGAATAACATAAAATTATACAGCTCCCAGACAGTGTCTGAAGCTATAGACAAATCCTATCGCCTGAGTGTCTCAGAATAGAGAATAAGCTCCAACCCACCAGAGTTCAGAGGCCACCAGTAGAGATCAGAACGGGAGGAACCATTAACATAATGAATAAATACTGAGTTTGCGTATTTGCAGTACAAGAATTAACAGAAGTGTTAATGAGATTGCTCTAAAGTCAGTTAGACCATTTTTAAAACAATTGATATGCATTAATAGTTTTCTTCTATGTGGACACACTGTAAACAGATGAATATATGTGAATGTAGAACATTTCATTCTAAAAACATGGTTGTTAATATGCAGCTGTAACAGCCGCCACGCTCTCAGGCACCTGCAGGGATTTTCTAGGTTTAGGTGCAGGAGCATCAATGCAGTGAGGCTCTGATGTTGGGTGTTAAAGGAAAAGGACACCCCAAAATAAAATTTCAGTCATTATCTACTCTTCATGTTGATTGAAGGTTGGGTTTAGTTTTTCAGTCCACAAAACACTTCTGGAGTTTCACAGGAAAACAGTGTTGCAGACTTGACATTGACTTGAAAGACATAATTTACACCATGTTTTTAGCCTAAATCGTCACTGTGGATCCTCAGCTTGGAGCCACATTTTATGTGTACGTGCACACTGTCTGAGCTGGGTGTGTGCACACAAGTGGACGGCATGTCGGGACAACCACAGTCCTATCTGGGTTATGGGACTTGCTCAAGAGCACTGTAGTGGTGGTCATGAGGGACGCTGCTTTTCACTTTCCCCATCTGGATTTATCCTGCTGGTCAGGGGATTGAACCGGTGATAACGAGCTGTATATTTGTAACACTGTCATGACCTTTAGTATGAATCATCAAAACTTACTTGGTGTCTCATGTTGTTTTAAGTGACATATTTAGCATGTGTCCAGGTTTGCGTGTTTAGATAGCACATGACGTTCTATCGTGGCTGTTAGGATGGGGACAGTTGCAACATGTCCCCATGCTAAGCATCCATATCAAAACAGACCACATAATGGTATTTCTCAACATGCACAAGTAACTTGTTGCTTTCCAAATCATTCCATTCATTATGTGTCACACTAAAGTATAGAGAGATCGAACAGCATCTGTAACATCTGCACATTGACTGAAGATAGACCTATGTTCTTCTCATAAACAAACAACTGACTACTAAATAAATAATTGATACTATAATAACATTGTAAAACAATGCATATTTCCAGAATACTGCGCTTAAAAAAGAAAAGGTTAATTGGTGAAATGTAATGTATTTTGTATAAGTTGCAACCATCTCCAATCATCTGACTTCTTCCTCTCAAATAAATATTGCAAACAATATGTCTAATGTAGTGCACTAAAGTGCAGATTCCTGCTAGGCAACCCAAAAAGAATATTTAGATGTCATCCTTTTGTAAACATCAACAGTTTTATTATTAGCTGTAATTTCATTAATTCTTTTTTCAGTAACTGTAACAGATTACAATTACATTTATATTGTAATTTAATTATATGTTACGAGTTATATGCAAATACTTACCCTCCAGGACTGCTGGTATCCTATTGGACATTGTGTTATTTTTTTGGTCATAATTAATGTAAAATTCTTAAGTTATGGCCAGTTCACAGTGACCTTTGACCTCCAAAATCTAATCAGTTCATCTCTGAGTCCAAGTGGTCATTTGTGCCAAGCTTGAAGACTGAATTCCCTCATGTTGTTCTTGAGATGTTCACAAAAATGGCATGACCCAAAAACATAATGTTTGTGGCAACAGCTGTTGTAGGTGTGGAGGCTTAAAAAAAAGATTTTCCAAGGTTTGTCAAAAATTGTGAGTTGCAGAGGTCCTTCAACTTCCAGTAATCATCAAAATCTAATCAATTTAGCCTTGAGGTCAACTGGTCATTTGTGCAATGTCTGAAGAAATTCCCTCAAGATGTTCCTGAGATATCACTTTCACAAGAATGGGACGGACATGAGCTCACAATAACATTCACCTTTGACCTTTTACCACCAAAATCTAATCAATTCATCCTGGAGTCAAAGTGATCATTTATGCCAAGTTAGAAGAAATTCCCTCAAGGTGTTTTTTGAGACATTGCATTCATAAGAATGGAATGACCCAAAAACATAAGGCCTCTGGTAACGGCTTTCATCAGCATGGAGGCATAAAAAAAAGTTGTTTTGTTTTTTTAAAAAAGTTTTTCAAAGATTGTGAATCACAAAGGTTCTTCAGCATATAGTCATGAACGTGCACCAAAAACATTAGGCTGATGGGTCCAGTAGTATGAGAGATTAGCTGCGGACAAGCTTCAGGTCCGTTGGTCATGCACATATGTATTATTTCAGCCTAGTGGGGGAAAAAAATAATAATAACACCATGCTTATTGAGACAGAAAGCAAAACTTAAATAGTGCAATTAATTAATCTCTAATATGTTGTAACCACCCCATGATCACCTGACTTCTTTCTTTCAAATAAATATTGCAAACGATATGTCACATGTAATGATGTTTGAATGTCATGGGTAATTAACAGACGTAATACAGATTTGTTTGTCTCTGAGAAATGCAAAAAGTGTTGCAACTGTCCCCGGTCTCCCCTACATAGCTACATTTCATCACTGATGCAGACATGATGTCCATATACTTTTGGCCATATAATGTACGTGCCATATTTTTTTTTAAACATGGAAGAGGAGCATATTTTATGTTTCCCGTTTCATTGCTCCAGTGGCCGTTTTGTCCTGAGACTTTTCCCTGTTTTTACTGACTGACTTCACTCTCTTAAACCTGCACAGAGTTGAGGATCAAAATGAAAAAAAAAGAGCTGAGGCTGTAGGATAAAAAGGCGGAATTAAATGACAGCGAAATGCACGGGAAGATGTTAATATAGGGGCAGTAGGAGGAGGGAAACGGGAGAATCCCAGCCAGGCCCAGGGAGGAAACAGTCGAGTCAACACTCTGTAGGCTCCACTGTACCGCAGTGTCGTCCTGCCGCCCTATCCGACACACACACACACACACACACACACACGCACACCGAGAGAGCTGCAGTACTGCAAAGTGTGAAGGGAGAGAGGAGGAGGAGGGAAGGAGGAGAGGAGGAGAGGAGGAGAGGGGGGAGGGAGGGAGGGGGGTACCGCACTGTCGTTACGAGTCCAAGTGGAGAAGGCAGGAGCAGAGACGCATTATTGCAGTAGCCTACAGTGCCACAGCACTTTTCCACGGACCAAACTACCGCACTTCATCCAAGACGCACATCCTATACAGAGAGAGAGAGGTGGGGGGTGACGGAAATCAACCGATTTCTCATGACTGGACTTTTTTCCTCTTCTTAATTTTGAAATTGCTCGCATTTGCCAGTAGCTTTTTAGAAGAGGCAAGTGAAGAAGCAGCCAATCACCGCAGGAGCAGCTCTCTTATAAGGACTCAGCGGCGGCAGCATCACTTGGAGGAGCTGGAAGAAAGCAGGAATCTCTCGCAGTAGCAGCAGCAGCAGCATCCGTGGATTTTCTCCTGAATGGATTATAATCTAGAAGTACTTTTCCTCTGAGCACCCCGGTCCAGTCGCACCAGTGAATTATCACCCGACCAGTTCAGGCTGCGTGTGTCGGTATTGCGGTACTTTGCTGACGACTTGCAGAATAAATGCACCGCTAGAAGATCGGCTCCACTGCGCCAACAACCCCCCGCCTCTGTTTCCACTCTCAGCTCGGCACTTTAATCACTTTGCTCACTGAACATTTGGAATTTGGTTTGGACCGGTGCATTCAATTTCTCCTCTCTTTTTTTCTTTGATCTTGCTTTTTTATTTTTTGTGTGTTGTACTTCAGACCCTCCCTCTCCTGCCTCACAGCCTTCACCCCTCCTCCTCCTCTCCTCCTCCTCCTCTTCTGCTGCCCGTGAGTCAGTTCAAACAGCTGCATAGAAGATGTGAGTATTAATGCGGCTTTTCTGCTGCGCTCTTTTCACTATAACAAACTGAAAAATCTCAAGCTGCTCTGGATGAATATTCAAACAGTTTGTTGCATGTTTTTTTCCATGTTGAGGGTCTGAAACTGAACTGATTTCTTTCAGGTTGATGGATTTTGCTGACGCAAGTGAATTTTTCCGTCACAGCATCACTAAATTATGCATGCAGGGGTTGACTGCTGCCACTCTGAAGCCTTAGCAGGAGTTAAATATAGCTTTTGCACCATTTTACACCACAGACTTTTAAAAAATACAAATAATATCTCTTCTATTCAGCAATGCACGATATATATTTCGATATGCACATTTTCTCTAAAGTAACATACAGTAAATTCTCAAACAGTGCAAACATATGATGATCTTATAGAATATGATGCATCGCAGTAGATTAACAGTGTATAGAGTAGTTACAGCTGGGCGATATGTGCAGAGCATGATCGATATATCGTCCGACCGAACATTGGCCTGTCACAGATACATCTTTCGATATCAGTATCATCATATATGTTGTCTGATATGCACAATTTCAAAACTTCATGTATATTTGATCTATTCTCTTCATTGAGCTTTGATATAAATATATTTTGTTCTATTTGTGCTTTTTAATTGATATTTATTTATAATAATTTAAAAAATACGAGTCAAAGTTTACTATTTCAGTGCCCCAGTATAATATCCAGTATTACATGTTTTTGTGTTTTATAACGACATTTGAGGAATCGTTTCAAAAAACGTGTGTGTATATTCTGTATTCTGTACATTATATTGGAATTTTTTTACTCTCTAATATCGGTATTAGCCCCAAAAAGTCAGTGTTGGTTGCAGCCTAATTTTAATGCAGAAATGTAACATATAATACCTTTAAGTGTGAGTGTGTTTGTGTAAACATACATGTCTGCGTACAGAAGTGCGTGCATGTGTATGCAGTATGTGTGTGCTCACCTGGCTGCGCATTTCAGCATCTACCTCGACACACGCAAGGATTAACAAGCCTCTTTGGATTTGCAGAGTGAAAGGGGGTGGCATCGTCTCCAAAAATCCAGCACTGGCTGGGCTCTGGCGCTTTCACAAAATATTAACACAATTAAATTTTTGATAATCATCAGTAATGTGGATGTAATGACTAATAATAGAACAGCTAGAACAATCTGCTAAGTTCAGAAAATTAGTAGTTTTACTGTGATGCAGCCTTTAAAATCAGGAAACACTCGTGTCATATCACAATATGACAATATTCAAAATATAAGATAATATAGATGATATGATGTTATCAATATAACATTGATATGTGGCCCACATTGTGTTTCAGAGGGTGTGAAGTCACCATCATCACCTGCTTTGCGTTCATGTCAAATGATTGATGGTTCATGAAGTGAAGATATTTTTGTCCTGCTGCTGCAATGACTGTGATTTGTACTAAACCGTCCCTTAAGCCCAACAGTCAGTGGCTGTTCTGCTGAGGAGCTTGTTTGCTCAGTTTTAAGCCCCCTGTACCCATTCATCTCCCCCTCTGCTGGATTAACCCTTTCCCCCCTTTCCAGCCGTACCTTTTCTTTTCAATCCTGTCCAAATCTCTGTAATCCTCCACAAGAACTTCTCCTCTCTTTCTTTCTCGCCAAAATCTCCTGCTCCCGTTCTTCACTTCTGTCAAACTCTTCTGCTCTGGGTAAACTCCCATCACACATCTGCACTTTGATTGCACTGACACCCGACTGTAGTTATCATCTGAGATCACAAGATTTGGTCTTATTATCTGTTCCAAGGACGCCAACTTTGATGGAAGGCTCTTATGTGCTCTGATGGCCCGAAACTAAGACAATGGGTCTCCCTGCCTGATTTCAAAGCTCTTATAAGTACAGTGGTGAATGACTGAAATTGGTACTTGTCACTGAGTGTAGACATTTTAATTATTTTGACACATTAATGCAGTGGTTCTCAAATAGGAGTCTGTGGCACTCTGCCAGGGCGTCTGTGAAAGGTTTTCAGATTCATTCCTTGAATTTATCATGATGTAAAAAAAAAAAGTTTGTTTTTTTCTAAAGGCTTCATAGTTTAATTATCTGTATTTCAATTTCTAAGTCTAAAATAGTTCATACATTATATTTAAGGCATATCATATTCAAGTCCCAAGCTAGGCCTATTGTTGTTCTTTTCATCTATATTATTTTCTATTATTTATCTTTTATATTTTTTATTGTACATTATTTAATATAGACAGAATCTGCATATTATGTCTGCACAAGAGTGACACGCACTTTTTTGATGTGTGTGTATGTATGTTATGGGTATTTTGAGTTGATATGGTGCAAATATTTTGCAAATTTTGCAATTTTTTAATATAAATCTTATAGGTTTTATTGTTGTTATTGCTGTTATCTGTAACCTCAAGGGGTTTTACCTGGTTAAATTAATAAATAAATTCAGCCAGCATCTTCCTGGAGAGAACTTTCAGTTTCTTTCTCCCCATCTGTGGCCTATTTACATCTTCTTTCTCAGCCCACCCCATTCTTCACCTGCTCTTTTCTTCCCCCTTTACATCCTATTTTCTGCATTCCTCGCCCTACATACCCACTCTCCCCTGTATAATAGGCAGTTTTCTCCTTTTGATATCGTATGTGGTGGTTTTATCCCTCCTCTATGACTGTCATTTACTCTTAGTGTTTCTCCTGTTTCGATCCGATCTCAATTCCTCATCCTTCCTCTCAGGTCTGCCCCAGATGCTGCCCCAGCCGGAGCCCCCGGTGCTCCAGGAGCCCCGGTGCAGATGGAGCCCCAGCCGGCCCACCTGCAGCCCCACCCAACACCACCAGCAACCGCAGGCTACAGCAGACACAGGCCCAAGTTGAGGAGGTGAGCTGGACCAGGACAGTCTAAGAGTGCAATGCGAACCACATCTATGGCGTAATCATGAAACATCTGGACTGACTGTATGTGCACAGTGTTCATACTGGACCAGAGACAAACAAGCATGTAAAAATGCTTTGCCGTTGCTCTTATCTGGTCTTCTTAGGGCTCTGCTGCAATTTGCAAATGCGTTGCAACTACTCATTTATAATCTATAGCTTCAGAAAACCTTTTGTCCCCTGTGCGTTGCCTTTCTGTAACTGTGCTTGTCACCCTCTTTGTCTCCTCCCTGCCACTGCCAAATGCTTTCTCATCCTCGCCGCTGTGGACTAGGTGGTGGATATCATGCGGGTGAATGTGGACAAGGTTTTGGAAAGGGACCAGAAGCTTTCAGAGCTGGATGACAGAGCGGACGCTCTCCAAGCCGGAGCCTCCCAGTTTGAAAGCTGCGCAGCCAAGCTAAAGAACAAGTACTGGTGGAAGAACTGCAAGGTGGGCACATTAGTGAGGGTCCATTAGACAGATTGTTGTTACTGAAAGAAACTCGCAATATAATCTTTAGCCTGAGCCAATTAGTGTGCGGTGGTCCACAGAGATACAGCATGTATAGTGAGCTGGTGGAGAAGTAAAATTAAATATGAATCAGTTCCTCAGCTCTTTTATTTTAAAGCATCAAACAACTGCTCATGCTCAGGAGCGATGAGGCGAACACACACAGTGTGTGTTCTGTTGTGGGGATGCCGTCATCTCATCCTGCTCTCCACTCGCTAATCTGTTAATGAGCTGCTGTGGAAGACTGAGCAGATGCTTTGGGGAAAATGGGGAAAAAAAAGACGTCTGTTATTGTGGAGTTTTCACTACAGAAACACGACAAATGCAAAGAATCTCAAGTGTCGTAAATGTTTTATTGTTCAGATGTGTTTCTTTTTGACCTCCACACATAGTTACACTGCATCTTTAGGACTGTACCAAATAGTTCAAAGCTTCACTTATTACACTGATGTTTGAATTCTAAATCAGCAGTTGACTATTACAGATATGATCAGTATCTTTTTTTAAAAATGTGTATTTGTTCTATTTTAAACCAGTATTTCTGCACAGTTGCAGATAAAGTTTAAGTTACACTAATATCATTAAGTATTATACTATTTCTAAAATAAAATTCCAGTGGTGGCCGCATAGGATTGTTTCAGATCGTGTTCCAAAGTTGAAGTCGAAAAGTCAAAATTTATTGAAGAAGATGAATGTAATTATTTCCAAAATCCAAAAACATGTTTTTATCTAGCAAAATATGCTGCTTTAATCCATATTTGTTGGTGTTTACCCTTTCAAAACAATTATTTTCTGTGTGTGCAAAGCATTTATCTGTATTAGCAGGGCGGTCCAGCAGCACCATAAATTCATTTATGCTGACGAAACTGACAAGTTGTGTATAGCTTTAATTAAAAAAGACTAACTGACGTAATTCAGTGAATCACTTTGTTCAAATTAAGAGTTTTGTTCAAGGATTTTTCTGATGACAACAGAAAACCACAGCATAATCTTTGTGAGTTAATAAAAAGCCCTGTGCATCTTAAATTATTCTCTAAAAATATGTCTCATTAAAGTTAATGTTGTTTTCTCTTTTCAGATGATGATCATGATGGGAATCATTGGAGTCATTGTGGTTGGAATAATTTTCTGTGAGTAGAAAAATGTTTAATCTTGATACTAATACAAAAATTGATTGGTCTATTGATTGACTATCAGACAGGTTGATATCTAGGCTTTTATTGTTAAATGTTTCCTACACTGTAGATAATTTTACTCTGGTTCAAACTAAAAATGTAAGTTCACCTGCTGCCTTAAAAATGTGAGTTAACTGAACATGGGTTGAATAATTGATTCAAAGTTTTCTTATGAGTTTTGAAAATCTGAAACCAATTCCAGTTCAAAAAGCTTAAGGTATTAAGTTGAACCAACTTACCAACAAGTTTACTGGGGTAGGGAATGAATTAATACTCTGTTGATCAAGTTTCTTTTGAAACTTAACTTAATGAGTTGAGTGAACTCAAAGCAGTAGATTAATTTAACTCATGTTCATAAATTCGGAAGTGGTCTGAAAATAAAAACTACAAATTTTAAATTGATTTAACTTGATGTATATATTTAAGTCAACAAGAGTCAAGTCAACAAAAAGATTAGTTGATTCCACTAACTTCCTGTCTGATGTTTTACAGTGGACAATACCACAGAGAAGTTTGGACACACTTCTCATTCATGTTTTTTCTTTATTTTTTTTTTTTTATGAGAAATGGTTCAGATACCAAAAAAATGTGCAAAGCTGTTATCAAAGCAAAAGGTGGCTACTTTTAGGAATTTAAAATATCAAAGAGCAAAAAATTTTTGCACACTTGTAGGTGGACAGGTGCGTAGGAGACGACCATGTGTCAACCATAAAAAGCAAAAACTCTTGTTCATTGTCGTCTGCACTTGAAATGAAAGATTTAATAACAGCGATCTTATTAAATAGATTGCAAGTGCAGAAGATAGTGTGCAAGGGTCTTTTTGCTTTTTAAGAATCTAAAACATATTTTGCCTTGTTTTGACATTTACATTTACAAGTACATAATTCTAAATAATTACACATTTCACAGTTTTGATGTCTCCAGTATTAATCTAAATGTAGAAAAATAATAAAAATGAAGAAAAAACACTGAATGAGAAGACGTGTCCAAACTTTTGACTGGTACTGTATGTTTTTTCTCTCAGCAGAAGAAGAATAGATAAAGAAAAGGAACCACTGTAAATGAAGATTGCTGATGTGGTGTTATTCTGTCAGTAGTGTGGATGTATTAGTGCTGTTAATTTTATAGGAAATGAAGATACAGAGATGATGACATTGCTGAAGGATGTTGGCAGGACAGCACCAACATGTTATTTGTATTTCTGCTCTAAAAACCCAGATCTGTCCTGCCTACTTCTGCTCTGAATGTCAATTATTCATGACTCCTTATTACAGTAAATTATTAATATGACACCAATTTAACCAGTTCTTTATTAAAAAAAACAACCCTGTAAACACACAGTATAAGGAGGAAAACTCTGCTGACTGTCCTCTGTTTGTTGCACTGATTTATTGCCAGGTCCATTAGACTAATGACTACCTCTCTCCTTCCTTCGCAGTGTACTTCTTCTACTGAGCTCAGCCCATCTGCACGGATGGATATGGACTTGAGAATGATATGAGAGGGAAGAGAAAAAAAAAAGAAACCCAAGCGCCCCCTTTTACCCGTCCTCTCCTTCCTCTCTCCACACAGTCTTCCATCAAACCATCTTGCACTTATACATGACAGTAGTGTTTCTAGGTGTCTCTGCTCTCTTTGTCCCCCTTTCCCTCCCTTCTTGTTGCTTTCTTCCAATGTTTTTGGCGTCAAGTCTCGCTCACTCTCTCCCGTCTCTGCACCTCATGTATTATTGAAGGACGCAGCGGGCAGAGTGAAAGAGGAAGAAAGAAAAAGGGAACGAGGGAGAGAGAAAATTCTTGTGACACACGGGGAGCACGCGGGGCTCTAAGCCCTCTGAACGGAGCCATGGGGTGGGGTGGGGAAGCGGTGTACAGCGTACAGATGGCGAATGTGTGCAGAGAGATTGAACAACAGTTTGCAGTCCTTTCTACCCCAGATACGCCAAAGCTTGTTCATATTACCTTTTTTGAGAGTCCCACATTTGTAAATTGATACTGACATGTCTAACTAACACACTCCTTCTGTCACGACTGCTACCATCATCGCTACTTACTAACACGTTAGATTAAGATTATGAACATTTTTGTTGTATGCGCGTGTGTGTATTTGTGATCCAAAAGCGTTGTAGCCAGTAGCTTTTTCCAAGTTTAGGTGATAGGCTTTTATTAGTAACTTTTTCGGTTTCCTTTCCTGCCTAACTTTCTCTTATTTCTGCAGCGTTCAACAATGAAAATAAGAGAAAGAAATTTGACAAATGAAAGCGACTGTGTGAGAGTATATGGAAAGGAAGAAGTGATTCAGGGAAAGGTAGTAGTGCAGCATTTCTTTCCTGTATAAGTAAAACAAACTTAATTCTCGACTGATAAGCAAATACTGACAAAGTAGCTGTATTACTATGCTTTATTTCGTACCAGTGGTGGTGGCGTAGTGATACGCGCAGCGAGACAAACAGACAAGCAGCCACTGACAGACAATCTACAGTACACATGAACTGACTGCTCCGACCCAGAGGAAGGCCTCTTGCTCAACTCTGGCTTTGGACAGAGTCACAGCCATAGACAGATGAATGTGTAGCGTCACATTTCAAACAGGTACAAATGCCAAACTTGTTTGGAAAGTTGTGCAGACAAAGCATTTGTTTGTTGTATAAGTTGATCCGATCTTCAAAAAAAAAAAAAAAAAAAGCAAGAAAATGGGAGAAAGGACATTATTTTAGAAGTTCCCCCCTCCACTCACATACAAACCAGACTCACCTGTCATCTGCAGTGCAGTAACAGCCAAAAATGAGGTGTTTGTTTCTAACTTGCATGGCAAACGGTGTCCATAGTTTTGCCTATTTGTGTGACCTGTGTATCTGCCATTTCTGAATCTAACTGCCGATTGTACATTTTCGTTTTGTTAGTGGTTTAAAGGACCTGTGTATAATGTCTTTCTGATCTGATAATTACTGCTTATGCAATGCAACGATGCTCAAGAGTTTGCTAACTTTTGTTAATTTCACTTGCTTTTGACAGAAAAATACTATTCGGAGACTGCAAACAACTGCTACTATAGTGAACTGTTAAAAAAAAACAAACGTAGTATTGTATGGATAGAACAATAGTCCACATCTGTCAGATTATGCTCCTGAAAATGTGTTTATAAATTCTTTCAGGTTTTCCGGGTGGGGTTGAAAAGGGTTCAAAGAAAAGCTAATTTTCCTCTCTTCAGACTGATTTTGAGAGTTGATGAAAATTTAGAAAATATGAACAACCTTATGTGCAAAATGCATTGATGCATAATTGTAGCAGTTAGACATAATTATCTAATGATACGGTGTGACGATATGATTAGGTAATTACCACATGAGATATGAGAACATGTTTTGTGATTTACAACCTGAAAATGCAGTAAGAGATGCAACTGGATTTGCGGAAAATAAACAAATGCATGCTTACCACTTTTGCTGATGCCAATAAATAAATCATCAACAGAACTGAGTGCTGACCTTTATTTTGTTATTATTATTATTATTATTACACTGACATATTGAGCCAATTTAGATCCTTTTAGAAAACTTTTCTACTCCATTTCAAATGATATTAGCTTTCTTATCACAATATACAGATACCATTTCCAGATGTAATTCAACAACTGTAGTTATCTCTGTCTGTGCAAACTACACACACATAAACACACACACAGGCAGGCAGAGTAGACTGAGGACGCAGCAACAGGATGAGGGTTCGCTTCGGTTCCATTCACACAGAATCCGGTGTTGTGCAGAGGTGTGGGCGTGTTTGTTTGTGCTCTAGAATGTGCACGCTGTGAAACAACCAGAAAATGATGTTTGATTTCTCTGACTGATTGCTTTGTTCTTGCTAATTCCACTCCCTCACTTCATTTACCCTCCGCCTCGCTCAAGCAATGCTGCGGTCTCTCTCATTCGTTCGGGAGGGGCCAAATTTGAATGGTTTGTTTACAAACAACAACTGACAAATCCTGTCTATTTCACCTTTAATGGGGGAGCTTTTTATTACTTTGTTGTTTTATAAATAACTAAAATTATTTGTTTTGAGTGTTTAATTACTCTAGATATTTGCTTAATTTAGACTAAAGTTTAGTTGTTGTTTTTTTTTTTTTTGCTTTTTTTTTTGTTTATATGTTCAGTTGACTTAGTTTTTCTAGTTGTTTTTTAACTTTATACTATGGTTTCGTTTGTAAACAGTATGTTTTGCAGTTTTGCAGCATGCACCAGGGAGGTGTTTTTTTTGTTTCTTTTTTGTTCACACTAAGAAAACATACAGACTTTGATTGGAAAGTTTACTTCTTTTACTAATTTTGATTTGTCTACAACAAAGCTTCAATCCATTTCCAGATGTATTTCAAGAAATATACTAATATTGATGATGTTAAATACCTTAAACCATGTTGCTGGGTCACAAAATCTTTCATTGTGAAAAGTAAATTACAAGAGAAGTAACAATGTCAATATCAGACACAAAAAAAGCAAGAACAAGCCATAGAAACATACACTACATTCAAAATACCAATGACAATGGTACAACAAAAAGCCTTTTCAAAAAAGAAACTACAATATTTTCACCTCCAGATTTCCCAACTAAGTATTCTGTAATGGTTTGTTGCAACTTTTCACCGAACCTTCATCAAATTCAACTCAAATTTTTTTGTTATAGCTGCAGCTATAGCTGTTTATACCTGCACCACTCTATCAAATGACAATATTCTAGATTCTACATTTTCCCAAAATTCAGCCCGACCTATCTGGGATCTTTGGAAACTTTGGGACCTCTGCTAGAATTTTAACTTTATTTTTAAAGTTTTGTCGGTTTCAATAATGTTTGTAACACAGCAGGAGTTTTGTAATGACTCGCAGGTCAGTCGGGTTTAAATGAAGATGCCACTTTACAGTATATCAGCAGCCACATGTTATCAGCAGAAAAAACATTAAACAGATAAAAAACATTCATGGCCGAATACGGATCAGTGGAACAAAGGAGTCAAAAATCCTACTTTGAGTCTGAGTAGAAATACAAACAAAAAACGTTTGGGTGGGAGTTTGTCTGAGGTGCTCTTTAGATAAGGACACGTGGTCACAAAAATCACAAGAAACTCTGCGGTACCTGTTTTAAAGCAATTAAGATGCATTTATCTTCATGGCAAATAAAGTGAAGTCAAACCTTAAAACAAACTTTGCATAAAGCCTTTGTCAGGGAGTCCTTAAAAGTCTAAAATGACCATGCCCTGACAATAAAGAGAGTTTTTTCTGTGATTTCATAAATACAAACAATTCAAGGTCTGGATAAATTAATCCTGTTTGAACTGAGAGTCTTATGTCTTATTGCATGTTCTGTCAATGTATATCAGGGCACTTCACTTGTATTCGCTTAAAGCTGCTCTTCAAGGCAACAGCATCATAAAACATGTAAAACTCTAAATATTAAAGCAGAAGAAGGCACGTTTTTATATACTGACACTTTGCAAATTGAACAAAATTAATTACATAATTGCCTGCACATACATTCATTGATTTTGATATTTTCTTAAAAAAAAAACAAACAAACAAAAATTGCGTGCACCAGTGATGGAAAATTTGGAGAAGGTGAGAGTGCCTGCTGCCTACACATGTGTGATTTGATCTCTACTACCTGCAAACTCCAGTGAGTAAAAATGAAACTTAAGTCCTCTGATGAGGTGACATCAAACACACTGACTACTGTGACATAAGAAAGAAGTTATGTTTTCCACAACACAACACAGGTGCAACACAGTTACGTACGTCAGTGTCAGAGAAATAATGAAACTGCAGAGGGTAATTTATGTGTGAGAAAACATTTAGGATTTAAGATGTGGGTTTTATACCCAATGCTTCGAATTTCATGTTGTAGGTTGCAAGCTCCAAACTTGCTTCCTTTACATAAGTAAACCACTACAACAATAACAAAACAACAAATTTAAAAAGCCAATAATTTATACAACTAAATATTTAAATACAGTAGTTTTTTTCCCCAAAATTTGTATATTTCAGTTCAAGCAGACAACAAGAAGAGTTAAAAGAACCAGTGAGAGCTTCTAATGAAGGCAGTAATAACTTACTGACTTACAAATGACACAGAGGACATTTTTCTGGGCTCAGTTTCAAGTCAGGACCATCTACAGGAATATCGCATGCTAACTTATCTCATGACCTGGTAGAAGAAAAGCACAGTGACAATCAGGAAACCCAGAAACCACCAGTAGGAATCTGTGGAGTGAAAGACACAGAGAACAGTTAAGGAATTTTATGAAGGTGTTGACATTATGCACAACATACAGTGTACAGAAAATAATGCAATGCAATAATCTCAATGCAATGCATAAAAATGCATAAAAATGCATAAAAATGCATAAAAATGCAATAATCTCAAGGCATAAAAACTTTCTGTTTAATGTGCAAAATAAATCTGATTTTATTGGTCTGTCATCACTCGTTGTGGTGGTTAAGTGACAAAATGCAAACTGCATTTTTGCATTTTTCAGAGGTGAAATACCCCCCTCTGCTGTGACACCAGAAAAAGAGGTTTTGGTTTATAGTTTCAACTATAACCATAGTTTCAAACCAACTACGAATTACACTCCACTCTAATACTACAGGAAACAGAAACATAACCCTCGTAAAACTACAACATGTTGTTTTTACACTTTGGTTTTTGCACAGATTAAACAAACGAGACTGTAATAACTACCAATAACATAATAATGTTCCTGTTCTTAATGTAATAAAAGTTCCCTGTCTTTAGGCTAAGCTAAGCTAATTGGTGCTGTGTTTTTCAAACTGGGGTCTGGGGACCAATGTGGGCCCCCAGAAACAGGAAGAATATAATATTTTAACTTTTATCACATTATTTGGAAGTTGAAACAAGAAGGGAAGAAACTGGGTTGGCTGTTTTGAATTTTGGTTATTTATAGTCAAACCTTAAAACCTAAATAAACCCTAAAAATCTCATCAGTCAGTCTAAATCCTCCAAAATTAGGGGTCCATGAAAAAGTTTGGGAACCAAACTCTACGCTAACTGTCTTGGCAAGAAAGCAAAAAAGCTTGTTTACCAAAATGTCAAACTATTCCCTTAAAGAGAATTAAACAGAGAGCATTAAATGAGACAAACAACGAACACAAGCCACACGTAGTGTGTATAATACCTGTTTGTGGACCTTCTACCATCAGGCTGACAGAGTGAGGAGTGTCCAGGGCTGGGTGGGACACTCTGCAGGTGATTTTAGTTCCTGGGGAGACATCCGGGGGCACAGTGAGGTGAGATGACAGGGAATAAGTCCCATCACCATGCTGTCGATGGCTGGACAGAGAGCCCTGATCTGGAAACACTTTCGGCTCTGTGTCTGTTGGAGAGAGGGACGACCACTCCATCTGAAAGGTAGAAGAAAACACAGACTCATGACCTGCCAATCACTCAAACTGTATCCATACAAACATGTTAGTGCAATTAAAAATGTGCATTACAGCTGACTGACAAGCTTGATATTAAGACAGTACAATTGTAAAACAGTTAAGACTGCTGCACACAAAAGAAGAAGAATGAAAGTAAAAAATGAAAAAGTAGTATGTCAGCTAATTTGAGGACTTTGTAACAGGCGTAATGTGTTCTCTCTTTCTGGTCCATGTCAGGACACAGGCAGCACAGATCTGAAACAACTGTAACTGATTTAAGACTTTTTTGTGTATAAAACAGAGGAGAACACTGAAGCAGTCCAGCCTACTGGATATAAATGCGCAGATTAGCCTGTCATCAGCACAGTTACTTTGACTGAAGACTGAAGAGTAAATGTAAATGCATGTTACACCTAGTCTGACACACCGGATGCACACTGTGGGTATAAGTCCTGCCACTGGCCGCTGTATCGCAGCTTCCACTATCTATGTTTCCAAAGTCCCTGGGAAACAAGAACAACCTCTGAACTGCAACCTACACACTGAAAACAGCAAATTATCACCTGGGAGGCTAATGGTACAAACATAAACAAGCTAACAGCTAACCTTTTCTTTTGCAGTGCCAGGGTTCGCCTCCTGATGTGCAAATGTTCTACCAAAACAGGTTCCCCCTCGACACTATTTTGCAGCAGCACCGTTGCTGCATCCTGGGCTGAGCGCTGCCATGAAGTTTGTGATTGGTTTAAAAAAAAATGCAAACAAGGCAGGACATTTTTTTCCCTCATAGCAGAATGTGTATGCATGGATCCAGACCGTTCTTCAACACTGAGCGCTATGGAGAGAGGACTGGCTATGCAAGACTATATTACAACTGATCATTAATGTATGGACTATTAATGACTTGTTTTGAGCTTTTGATTAGGTTTTTTATTTGCTTAGAGGTCCAGCGTGTAAGATTTACAAGGATTTATAGGCAAACTACAGCAGGAATTGAATATAATATACATAAGTATGTTTTCATTAGTGTGTAATCACCTGAAAATAATAACTGTTGTGTTTTTGTTACCCTACAATGAGCTGTTTATATCCATAGAGGGAGCAGGTCCTCTTCTACGGAGTCCGCCATGTTGACCTGCCATGTTTCGACACCAGTCGAAAACAGACAAACCAAACACTGGCTCTCGATACAGCCTTTTGTGTTTTGTGTGAGTTTTGCAGCCACAGCAGGCTCTCCTAGAGGCTTGGAAGGGTAAGACGACGTGCTTGCAATCTGCAAGCTCACTAAATCCTGCACACTGGTCCTTTAATGTAGGCTAGATTTATTTTGTATGCTGGTTATTTGTTCAGTTAACTTAGTTTTCCTACATTGTTGTTTTCTTGAAAATTCAGTTTATATTTTACTTGGTTTGTTCTTTTTTTTTTTTTTCTTACCGGAGCCAGAGGCAGCAGGAGCCATGATTTCTTCATTCTTTGGTTTGGTTGTTTGCAAACTATTTAAAAAGAAACATTTCTTTGTCCTCACTTAATAATCGTAGGTTAATTTGTTGGCTACTTTGAAGGCCAAAACTCTGACACCTCTCAGGCTCTGTGATAATGAATCATTGGTACGAATGAGTGTGTATAAGCTGCCAGGTTGTTAAAAGAAAAAATGTTTAGCTTATTCTAGAACAGGGACAGTTACCAAATGTCATGGTTCTAACAATGGAAACAAGTGAACTGATATTTTTTGGACTTTGGAACTAATCACTTATTCGTTTGGCGTGTGCATGTGTGTGTTTGGACTGGGGGGCCTCAGCTTTTCTTAGATACAAGTAGGGGCTGCTCCAAGGAAAAAAGGTTGGGAACCACTGACATAGAAGAACGTACTGGTTAACATCTAACATCATACTGGTTACAGACCTTAGTGTCCAGTGGATAGTATTTAGCACAGTGGCAGCTCAACGTCTGGCGTGAATTTGAGTTCAAAACCAGCTTCTCCTGTGAGAGTGAAACATGAGGCGGTTCTGGAACAAAGAGCACAGAGGAAGAATTAAAAGACATTCTGTGTGGATTTTTCTGAAGTGAGAGATCAGGGCGAAACTTACGAATAACGTAGAGCTGGATGACCTGCTGGGCGTGGAAAAGGCCCGCATTGACAGTACAGATGTAGGTCCCCTCATCCACAACCTTCAGCTTGCTCAGAGTCACAGAGGCGTCGCCCTCACTGACCACCTGGGTGACGTCAATAGTTGAGCCCCTCCTCTCGGCATGTACTGAGGACAAAAAAATGACAAGAGGAATTGTTGTGGAATTTTAATTGTAATCCTATCAAATCGTTCTCATCCGCAGGTTGAATTTGCTCAGATTGAAGCAGCAGATCAGCAACTCTTCTGTTCTGTGAGGTAACATTACTGTTTCTGCCAGTGGAGTCTGGTTGGTTAGGAGAGAGCAAATATTTGGCTTGTATAACAGTGGTTTCCCATTGGACAACGTTGTCTGCAAGCAACACCGTTTCCTACACCGGTACTCCTCTCTGCTTTTCGAAAATGGGGGCCTGATCACCATTTACACTGGTTGATACACCTCATACAAGCCCACTTACGACACAAATAATCCAAATTATCCTTTTAACTTAATGTTATACTGAGAGATATCATGTTTGTGTACTTAAAATATGTAGAGTTAAGAACTATGGCTTGGCGAAGGCTAGTTTTGTGACTGAAATTTGCCAACAATGTCCTCAAAAACCTCACAAAAATTAGCATTTAAAGTCCATTTGTATTTATTTATTCATGAACCTCGATACTACTGAAGCCAGCTTGCACTAATGTACCATCATCAACACTTTCAGAGCCACAGCAAGCCGTGCTCAGAGTTTTAATCCTCATAAAGGCCCTGAATAAAACCAGCAGAGGCCAGGACACACCTGTTCACTCAGCACTTACCCACTGTGCTCCCTTCTACATCATCCAGCCTGGTCTTCATTTCAAGCACTTTACGCCCTGTTCCTCTGTGCTGCAGTCGCCATTCAATGCCCAACTCCTGTGCTAAGGGCACCTCCGGCTGCTTGAAGCCACAGTTGAGGAGAACGTCCCCTCTCAGAGGGGCAGATACGGACTTTATGTGGGAAAACACCACGAAAATCACTGATGGACAGAAAGCAAAGACAACAGAAAAGAGGAAGTAGTGAGACTGATGTCATCTTACAAAACAAAGGATGGAAACACTAAAATCAGAAAGATGAAATGGGATATTAAGTCTGAATCTCACCCTCAGTCAGAAGAGTTCCCGTCTGGCTAAGAGGCAGATCCAGTTTGGTTTGTATGAGGGTCGACTGGTCCCTCTCCACTGTCAGAGTCTGCAGAATCAGCGCAGTGCTGAAGTCAACGCCCTCCACATTAAGGGAGACCATGAAATAAGCTTGATCTGAACTTTCCTGGATTCCACGAGGGGAGTAACGGCTTATTTCACACATCACCTCCTGCTCGTTGCAGTCCGCATGGAGCAGCACGTCTACTTTGGGGATCTCAGGTGATGAGACTGTCACAGAGGGATGAGAGGAGAGGTTCAACACATGTTATGCTTTTATAATGCCAAACTTTATAACGTAGAGAGGGCAGACAAGAAAAACCTTTGGCCTCTAACAAGATGGCGTCTGGATCAGGGATCGAAGGCGGGACAAATGGAGTGAGCGTTTCAAGCGATTCGTCAGGAGGCACCGCAACGTCTCTGAAGACGAGGGTGGCTGGAGTCCGTGTGAAAAGAGAGCCACCCCCCATTCCACCCAGTCCGACTCCCTCCTCCACCAGGGTGCAGGAAAGTACCACATCTGCAACCCCATCACCTGGGAAACAAGGGGCAAATAAATAAATGTTAACTCATCATGTGGAATGAATGAATGAATGGATATGTTTCAACTATACTAAGGTTGCAAATTAGCATTTTCCTGAACCCGATAGCTGACCATGTTAACAACTGATAACTGATTAATTATTAAGAATTAATAAGATATAAAACGCAAGTCTTCTTCTCAGTTTCAGTTTGATTTAAGTAATTCTTGCAGCATCCTCTAGTGACCATTTTTAGACTAACAAGGCAGACCGAACCAATAGTGAGCAAACATGTTAGCTCTGGAGAAATGGTAACATAAGGCATGCATTATTGATTAATTAATTTTTGACTGGTTAAATTCTTAACAGGGATTAAATGTGAACCACCTTTAACTTATTGAAAAGTCTACATTTTTAGCATAATCAGGTAAACAAATACCAGAAGACTACCATTACATGGCTGCAAGAGAATGGCCTATTTTACGTGTTCGTTACATCCTAATAATATATTAAAAGTTTCTGAAAATGTAATTTAATTTGGTAAAAGTTACAGGTCATTAAAGTCAGACGTCTCAGCTTATTTAAGTTTATTTAGTTGTGTTGGTTTTTAAAGCAACTGCTAAATTTAGTTTAACAAATTGCTCCATTTAAACTACGGCTGCACAATTAATCAAAATATTATCTAAATCATAATATGGCCAGATGCAATTTACAAATCGCAGAAAAATCTGTGACAAAACAGCATTATAATGAAGTACTGTAGTGCTGCAGAGATGTCCTGGCCTACAAATCTTGTTCTCCAGATGTAGGAAAACATGTGTGTTTGTACAGACCTCAACAAATGATAGCTTTGTCAGTGAAAATGACAACTGTGATGCAGAAATGATCATTCCCACATCATGAAACATATCAGTCGGAATATCTGTAAAAAATAATTGCAAGATGATTTTTTTTTACCATATTGTGCAGCCCAAGTAAAATTTAAACCCAAAACCTAAAAGTTAAACCCAAGTAAATATTAATTCATTTATGATTGATTTTTTCTCTTCACACAATATGTGTTGAACTGCTTAATTGCTTTTAGACAAATTTCACATTTTTGCATGTTAAATTCACCTGCTATGCACTGACTTAAATGACTTAAATATACTAGGCAAGATTAGATTAGCAGGTAATTTGATTCAAGAGTGTAAAATGAACACTTTATCTATTTTTACCTAGAATTAGTGACAGTTACAGGGTTCTTTACATGAAACTTTCTAGGAATTCAGAGACGAACAGTAATGTGTTCACAAAATGAGCTCTCTCAGACAATGTGAAGGAATACGTCTCCAAAAAGTTTATGCCTGAGCCTGACAATAAACTGAAGGTCAATTTATTGGCACTACTACGTTTATGTCCACCATTTGCTGCTGCATCAACATACCAAGATGAATTCACTTACCACAAACGCACGTCAGGAAGCATCCAAACAAAAGTATTCGATTATCATCATGGAGTCTGATTACTGTGATTTTTGGTATTATAAACAATTTTAAATAAAGTGAAATAACTGCTGAAAACACTAAAGCACCATCGCACTTTCACTTTTGATTTCAGCACCTAAAAACAGCTCAGTGTGTCACTACACTCTGAGTATTTTACAGCCTTTTCTTCATCCCATCGATAATGTACGAGAGCTGCGCAGCGATGAATAAATACAGTATATAAAGAAATCTGATAGTAAACTCTTGAGGTAGTCGTACAGGAGATGCGTGTCCGTCTCTATGTCGGCGCATGCGCAGTAAGGCAGCAGTGGAGGAGCGAAAGCGAAATAAAACACAGACAGGATCGTCCAATGACAGAGCAGCAAGCGGCGGGTCACGGGTCACTATGGAAACAAGCACCAATGTCCGTCTCAGAGCCCTAGAGATTAGGAACCTCTGGCTTAGCATAAAGACTCAAAACGGGGAAACAGCTACAGCTATGTTACACACGCTGGCACAATGTTAGAGGGCAATAATATTTGCCATATTATTTTTTACAGTTTGTAAATGGCCAAAAAGAAAAAAAGAAAAAGACAAATAATGCTGCTTTAATAAATTTATAAAGCATGAAGTGTGGTAATAAGTTTTTTATTGATAAGCACACTGTGTTATGCTTTATTATGCTCAAGGAAAGTTTTACTCATGATGTAATTGGAATAATTTTATTCCAAGTCAAAGGTGAAAATTGCTGGTGATCTGGCTGCTCAAGTGAAGTACCTCGCCTTGATTATTTTATAATAAACTGGATAAGAAAGGAGCGGATGAGCCAAGTTATTCTTCTTCACTTGCTTTTATTTGACTATTAGTCTCTGGTTTGGTTCAGCACACCAAGTTTTTATTAAAGCTACTGCTACTAGTACAAGGAACTTTAATATTGTGTTGATTTTGGACCCCTTGTGGACAAAAGCAGAAGTGTTTCCACCAATAATCACAAAATATAATGTCAAATTTTAAATTATCAAAAGGAAAAGCTCCTCTGCTTCTTTTTAACTGGCTAATTTATGACTCACTGTAATTTTCGTGGAAAAATGCAAACACAAGCTTGTTTCATCTGATTTCGAGGAGAATCCAGCCCAGTGGCAGGCATTTAGAATAATATATAGAATAGATGATCATCTCTAGCTGATGGTCTCTTTTGCTTATGTAGGTCATATAGAGGCAGCGGTATTATATTGAGACTGTTCATAACCAGTTAAAAACTGATTGTAGTAGCTTTAACCTGGTGATGGAGTTTTGTAAATTCAGTTCTCCTGCATCGTCTTATTTATCCAGTCCATGTAGTTAGCGACTCTGGTATAGATTCCATATGTTTCCTGCTGTCTGCAGTCAACCCCCCAGCTGACAATCCCACCAGCCCAGAACCGTCCATCAGCTCTCATGGCGATGGGACTTCCACTGTCACCGTGGCAGGAGTCCTTCCCACCTTCAGGGACTCCAGCACAAAACATGTTCTCCGTCAGACTTGGTAAGTTGTCCCTTGTCTTCTTCAGCTCATTGACTGAATTCCTGCATGTGTCTTGCTCCACCACAAGGAGGTGCACATAGTGCAACTTATTTGTAACCACCGTTCGGTTGGCTGTGTCTATAATGGTAAAGCCTGACACCAATCTGAAAAAAAAAAAAAGTAGAAACTCAGTAGAAAATCATAAAGCATATAAACACATAAGATTCATGTGTTGGCATGATATGGGGAAAATACTAAAATGCAAGATAAAATGTTTGAGTTCAGAAAAATAACTTATGAAATAAAAACTTCTGAGTTGTTTCTTTACCCTATCATGTCTGTGACATATGTGGCACCCTCTGCTGGCAAACATATTGGCATAACGGATGAGTTGAACGTGATTGGTTCTTGCAGTTTGATCAAGGCGATGTCATTGTTGTAGTCTACATCGTTGGGGTTGTTGTATTCAGGGTGAATGTGGATTGAGGCAGCCAATGCAGGAGAACCGACAGGGTTTCAACATCAATAAATCCCAGGTAAATCTGTAAGTTAACAGCATATGGAAATTAATAAATGTCATTTCAAAAACATAGAGGAGGCAGTGGGAATGCACATAAACCTATAATAGCCCACCTACCCGTACAGTTTCATTTTTTACTGCTTTTCCATTATGTGTTAAGACATGAGCTGCAGTCATAATCCAGCGGTCTGGATCACCATGCCTCCTGCTCTTTGTCCATCTACACTCAGTAGCACATGCCAGGGGATGGTATTGTCCGGACCTTCACTGCTTCCAATGGTCCTCTGATAAGTAGAGATGAGTTTTGTGGGCTGGCCACAGACTGGATGAGACAGACAAAAATTAGGTTCACACAGACACGGACTTCATGTTTAATTAAAATGTCCGAGATTAGGTATCGCAGGGTATTTCAAATACCAGGTAAACACGTTGGAGTGTCATTGCTATGTTTGGATCTCCACTTTCCGTCTCCCTCACAGGTGAAACTAACTGAAGAACAGAGAGAACAAGGATAAATGGCATATTTTAGGTAATCTTTATCAGAATATTTTTATTAATTATATTTTTGTGATAATGAACGTAAATATCTCACCATTTCCGCCACCAGGGAGAGAATAAAATGGTTCATTACAATAAAACTGAATAACAGAACGGTACTGATTCTGAGAGCCAGACAGAAGGGTAAACCCTCCATTCAGCAAAGGTTCGGTTCTTCACAAACAATTTCTGGATAAAAACAAAACAAGGACATGTTAATATTTTGCTAGTGACTCAAAAAATGCATTTGATTGTGTTTTTTTCTTTATTTAAAATAATTTGAACTAAAGCAGACGTACTCTGGCATTTTGGCAGAGGGAGGTCCCACCGTCCATCACTTTGACACATGGCTGAGAATGTCTTGATCTCTTGTCCATTCTGAAAAATAGAGTGGTATTAATTTAATACTACATTATCTGCCTCACACATTGAAACAGTGGGCCTCATGCAAAAACTGCACTTGTTCTTCAGTCATTTGTATGAGTGATTTAGGAGAACTTGTCGCATTCACCAACTTTCTGGTATTTTGAATTTTCTTTCAAATGCGAACACAATTTACGAGCGGTCCAGACCTGCCGTAGGAGCCATGTGCAGTCAGTCTGCACATTATTCAAACTGAAGTTTTGCAATGATGAACATATATTTCATAAGTTTGAAGACATTTTGAGTTTGAAAAATAAATTACACTTCATAATTGTAATATTTAAATTATAATATAACTGTAAATTGACACATTAAGTCTATCATCACTAATTTAATCATGTATTATTACCTGCCGTCAGAAATTATATCTGCTCATGCAGCTTTATGAAGTCCTTTAATCTGTCCTTGATCTCCGTGATCTCGTTGCGCTCATCTTTTGCCCCTTGCTGTGGCAAGGCGTTTGTTTTCTTTGAAGCCATTTTCATATAGAGACATGTCCTCTTTTTTTCAGTGACAGCCCGACAGCACTCGAATTTTCCGTTTCTTTGCTGTAGCAGGTCTCTTAATTCAACAGCTGATGCGGTTAAAATTTTGGATCTCTGAAAGCAGGAGGTCAAACTCCAAACTCATAAAGTTCTTTGATGCTATTTTCATGCATGGATACTTCCTGTCATATAGGGCTGGAATCGTAGTCTTATATGGTATTATTGGGGCCTTAAATTATGATAATTTACAAGCCACATTGCATGTGCACTCAGGTACGCACAGGCAGATCATTTACACAGTTATCTGAAGTTGCTGAATCTGATGTGGCATGTTTCGTACGAGCCCTACATATGAAATAAGTAAGAGAAATTTAAGATAAGAATGTCGAAAATGTTCTTGAATGAGGCCAATGACCACAAAAGAAAATAAAAAAAATATCTTTGGTTGGTCTCACAAATGGACATGAAGAGAAAGAAAACATCAAACCATTATCAATCTGCTTCCTCGCTTACAGGTCACGCTGATATAATCTCTTAAGGAATATTCACTTAAGACAGGAGTCATTTTGCCTCTAGCGACGTCACCCGGAAATGGACATTTGACCTCTGGAAGCGACATGATACGGAAAATTTAATCATTTACAACTGTTACCATCGACCAAACAAAGCACCATGTCTCTCTCCCTTCATTCCTCACCGGATGCGCTGTAGTAGAGGTTCCAGCCGAGACTCAGGCCTTCATCATCAGTGTGGTAGTCAAGTCTGACAGTACTGGAATTTGTATTATCACACCTGGACTCTTTCTGCCACACAGCTTCATGGGCTCTGTGCCTGGAATGGTCACCTACGTGGGGAGGAGCAGTAGAAAGTTTATTTATTTACACTGAGACATATCAGAGTTGCCCTCTTTTTATTGACATTTATTGTAAGGAAGCCCTGTGTCGGTACCTGCAGCCAGTGATGTAGACACCTGGGACCTTGCTGAGTGTCCACACTCTCTATGTTGAAGTTGTCAGTGAAGTTTAGAGTGACAGTGAATTTGGGCTCCACAGAGATGATGTACTTGCAGGATAGAAAAGGAGGCGATGGACCAGGGTAACCTGGACTAGACAGATGTCCCTCATGCTCGTCAAACATACAACCGCCACAGGACACTGGACATGAGGCAAAAGCAAATATTATTGTAGAAAGAAGAGATTCAGTAGTTCACCTCAAAATGACAAGTCTTTTTTTTAAACCAGCTCATTAATGGATGGCACACAGTAAGGTCCATACAAAGAATTTATTGTTTACAGTACTCACACAAACATGTGAACTGGTCCATATGAAGCCTGTAACCATGGTAGCAGGAGCAGTGGTAAGAACCAGGGTTGTTGACACAGATCTGAGAGCAGAGTGGACCTGAGCCATCTTCAGGGTTTGAACACTCATCCATATCTGATAATGAGAAGGTGATTAATGGGAAAACCTCACCTAAAGTTGAATTTAGTTTATTTATTTATACTGTTTCAGCTCAAAAAGCTATTGTTATAAATTTATGTTTGTTGATAGTATTAGTACTAATGAAAATACCTGGAAAAGCACCATATTTATTCTGTTTTACAATGGAATTTCTTTGGAAGTTTGCTGAAAATAGCACATTGTAGGGAAGAGGGAAGTGACCAGAAAAGCTCTACCTATTGCCTTGTAGGTGGCAGAGAAGCCAGCGTGCTGTTGGACCTCTGGAGTGGAATCACTTGTTTGGAATATGAGAGTCAGACTGTTGCCCTGAGAAAGGATCGGCTCTTTGCCTGGGTGATCAATTGAGTTTTCTTGGCCACAAAACCTCCCCAAGACCTTTTGATCATAGAGAACCTGAACAGTGCAAAGAGCAAAAAGACATTGTAAGACCAGTGATCTTGATGAGGCACTCAAAGGACATGCAGTGTTTTGCACCTGGGCAAGGTGTGTGGCCTTCTGAAGCAGCAGGCAGAGAAGCCAAAAAGGCTGTGCCACCAAAATATATAACTCAAGTGTGGAAGGAGTCTGCAGGTAAGAGAATGTCCCGTTTGGGGACCTCAGAGTTTCTTCTCTGCTCTTTGCAGATGACTTGATTCCATTGGCTTCATCAAACTGTGACCCTTTGGCACTCACTTAGGCAGTTTGCGGTGGAGTATGAAGTGGTCAGGAGTCAGCATTTCCAAGTCTGAGACCATGGTTCATTGCTCCCTCTGGATTGGCTTTGAATCATTCAATCATCGTGGGATCTTGTTCAGTAGTAAAATGGAGTGGGAAATTGGGGGGCTTCAACAGTAAAATGACTGTTGTACTGGACCATTGTGGTGAAAAGGGAGCCTAGCTGGTTGGTAAAGCTTTCGATTTACCAGTTGATCTATGTTCCAACTCTCACCTATGGCTATGAACCTTTGGCAGTGACAAAAAATGAGATTGTGGATCCAAGGGGCTGAAATGAGTTGTAAGGAGGGAGCTTGAATATTGCCACAGTTCCTTTGTGATCTAGTTGGGGTGGTAGCGGGCCCTGGTGTGGACCTAGAACATGCTGGAGAGATTATACATTTCATTTGACTTGAGAATGCTCTGGATTGCCCCAGGAGAACCTGGAAGACATTGCTGGGTACAGTGTGGATTAACTGCCCTGGGTAAGAGGCAGAAAAGGATAGAGGATGGATAGACCCTAGTTTGTGCAAGTCATCAATATTCAAGTCAAAATTAAGTAATAATTATTAGACTAAAATTCTGGAGTACAAAAACACTGATCTGTTGTTTCAAATATTGTGTAATATAACATTTCCACATGACTCTGACCGTCAGAGAGTCTTGATAGCATCCTGAAGAAGCTTTAATATCCAGGTGTGTGAAGGACAGCTGGATCTGGTAGCCCTCAGGAACCCAGAGATCCCATTCCTTTTTCAGGTTGGGGATGTAAGGCCGTGGATACTGAGGGGACTGGACCTGCCCATACATTACAGTCTCAGAGTTGGCCAGCTGCCAGCACTCACTCAGTGACAAACACAGAAACCTGGAATTAGTGTGCATAAACAGAGAGTTGGAACTGAGGTGCTGGTCCAAAGTTGATGCAAAGAAAAAGAGAACAAACAAGCTGACAGAATTTTAAACTTTTGTAATCACTATTGCTTCAAGTCTTCTGATCACTTATAATCAACCTTTAAGAACTGCTTGACAATGCTGTAATGTAGTTGCACACTTACAATATGTATATAATGCAAGATGGTAAGCTAGAAATAAAAAAAAAAAAACTTAACCGAAGCTTGCAACACGAAGGTGAAGATATTTGACGAAGCTTACCATATAGCATGAGTAGGTCCATCCCATGTCTGCAATAAGTTTATCTCGGTGTGACTGCAGTGTTAGGCAAAATGTACTATGCACCAGTGGAGCACTAAAGTCACTCAGGCTGTGGTTTGTAGTTGCAGTGGAATTTAACCTCGAGGGCTTGTTTACCTTGCCAAAATAAAAGCAGGTATGAACTGTAGAACAAAGTCAGCAATAGCTCAATAAGTCTGACCAACTGAAACACAAGAATGGAGTAAAACAGAGTGCCTGTACAGTAAAAACTATCAGAGTATGAGGACAGTGCAGAGTACAGTGAAGACCCAAAAAGAAAGGAGAGCCTACTGTCTTAGTGAAGAAAGATGAAGTAACTAGTAGCCTGCTCAGAGTACATAGTAGACATACACAGTAGTGCAAGGTATTACAGTGAACAACGAAACACCAGGTTGGTGAGGAGTTGTCTTTGCTTATATTTCTGTGACTGATCTGAGAAACATGCATGTTATGTATTATGTCACTTTATTCAAAACACGAAAGCATTTACTTTTGATTTCAGAAAACAACAGCTCATTGCATCGCTACACTCAAAGTACTTTACCACTAATTTTACATTTGATTGATAATGCACTAAAGATATACAGCAATGAAACACTCATTCTTGAGAATTGTGACAAAATTGGGTTTGGAATTTGGGGATTTTTACTCTTCAGTTATGCTGGAAAAATACTTTGTAAAGATCAAACTCTTAAATGTACACTATGTTAAATGTAGACGCCAACTCCAACGCCACAACAAGATGTCAACTTCATCAGATGGAGAATCTGATGAAGTTGACATCTTGTTGACAAAATGTTTTATCATTTCACTGCATAGTCGTAGTGAGTAGCCATTTTATTTTTTACAGAGTTCTTTTACTGCTAATCAAAATACACATTTCAAACAATAATTATTATTTAGCTTTGATTTGGAGGAGCGATGACGTTGACATATTATGGCTGAGACACTTCTGATAGCGATATTATTCAATGAATTTGTTGAAAAATAGAAAACATACCACTGCTTGAGTAATATTCCCACCTTTTTTAAACCAGGAAGCAAGACAGGGGTCCTTAGGTTATAGATAACCCATAGATAAATCATATTTTTGTAAAAATCTGATAGAGTTGAAAGAAATCTGGGACAAAATTTTTTAACACATTTTCATTAAAGATCAATTTAAATCACAGATGGTCATAATAACATATTTTTAGGTCTAACGTTATCTGTAGGTATTGTTAGTTTTACACTTTTAAAGCTTTTAAACACATTTTTAAAATTGTTTGAAGCTGTGAGTTCTTGTTAGTACAGGAGCTATAACCCTGTATTACTGTTGAGATCATGTGTGTATGCAGCACTGGAGGAGCAAAAATGAGAGTCTGTCTAATCACGAAGCAGAAGCAGCTGTTTTTGGCGAGATGTCTGTCCCACTTCATGCTACCTGCTGAAAGACCAAATGAAAGTCAAACCAACTTAGAGACAAAAGCTGGTGAATGTAATGGTGCATTTACCCCAGGATTTCGTGGAAACCAAACCAGAAGAGAGAGTAAATATTGGATTTATATTCCTCTGCCTGGTGGACACAGGACTCCAAATAAATGCTAATATTGCGCCATCTGCTGGATATGTAAAAAACGTTTCTTAATGTTTACCACAAATTTATACTGTGTTTATTTGTCAGTGTTGTTGTTTACAGCTTGTTCTGCTCCTTCCAACTGGTCAAAAAGAAAACAGGCTACTAAATTAGCTTTCATTGATACAAAAAGTCACAAAAGGACCCACACACTATCTAACTTGCAATGTAACATTTATTTGCAATGTTTTAGTACTAGACCTCCATCAGGCAAAACAGAGTCTTGTACCGAAACATCACAAATAAATGTTACATTGCAAGTTAGACAGTGTGCAGGACTCCTTCTGCAACTTTTTGGTCTACTCCCCCCTTTCTTACACACCTTTCTCATCCAATAGATGAAGTGTGCCTTTGCTTTCATTGATTCAGAGAAAATGAATTGTGTGACTAAGTGACCACTATAGCCTACTATTTGTGACAGCTGGCTGTTGGATTATCGATAGATACACTGTGTTATGGGGCTTTCAGACACCACACAACAAGGCTACCACTGTGCTCTAAAATCTATTATTTCAAATGGCTTGTGCCACACCACGGGGGCTTGTCTCTGCGTCTAGCAAAGCATGTAGCACTGGGCACTGCTTGGCAAGCTTACAGTGAACGCAGCTCAAATCACATTGCATCTGAAAGGGTCTTTGCTTTATTGTGGTCAACGAAGAATTTATGGATGATGTCTCTGCTTTGGATAATTTCTTTCTAACTCAAATGCAAAAATTGCTTCACAACAGAATTTTTAGTTTTACCATCCTGCTCACCTGAGGCTCATATACTGTACCTCATGTATGTCATTTTATTATAAGTAGGATGAGGAAAGACAATATGAGGCAAGTTATTTTTCCTTATATGTTTTTATTTGGCTTTATTTGTCTCTGCTTTTGTTCAACACACCAAGTTTTATTAACTTAGTGGAACATAGTAAATTCAGTTCTCCTGTGTGGTTCTCTTGATCCAGTCCAGATAGTTAGCAACTTTGGTATAGACTCCATATGTTCCCTGCTTTCCGCATGCAGGCCCCCAACTGACAATCCCAGCAGCCCAGAAGTATCCATGGTCCTTTTGAATGAAGGGGCCTCCATTATCACCTTGGCAGGTGTCCTTCCCACCTTCAGGGACTCCAGCACAAAACATATTATCTGTCAGACCTGGTATGTTGTTCCTTGTCTTCTTCACATTATTTAGTGAATTACGGCATGTTTCCTGATCCACCACAGGAAGCTCCACGTAAATCAGTTCTTTTGTTAAAATCCGTCGTCCTTGAAAATCTCTGAGGCCAAAGCCTGACACCAGTCTGAAAAAAGTGTAGGAGACACAGTTTTGTGAATAGGGTCAACTGAGCCACCTGTGCAGACCTGGCAAGATTCACATGATGGCATAAAAAGGGACAAAAGCAAAAAGATTTAAAGCTAAGGTTAAATGTGTCCACAAAACCAATGGTGCAATGTAACTAAGTACATTTATTCAAGTACTGTGCTTGAGTACAAATTTGAGGGACCATTTTATGGCAGAATGAATGCTTTTACTTGTTATTCTAAGAAACATTTTTCTCGTAATATATACTTTTACTTAAAGGTGCAGAGTGTAAGATTTACAGGGATTTATTAGCAGAATATGGCAGAAATGGAATATAGTGTTTTGTTGTCTTTACATCACATTGAGCCGTTCATATACAGTACAGAGGGTGCATGTTAGAGATGTGACGATGGACTCTTAGTTAATTTGAGGGCACATGTCTGCATAAATCATCCACCCAAACATGTTATTTTCTCTAATGTAGAGTCCTGCACCTGCATGTCTACTCGCCCCATAGGCTAAATTACCTTGTAAATGATGTCAAACATCCAGCTTATTTCTTTATTGTATTTTTTAATGATCTTTAATTAGAGACGTTGCTTTCAGTTTTGTTTCCATGTGGGCAGTAATGTCACTGGAGCAAATATTGTGATAATTTAAGCAGCAAAACTAAAAACTGTAGTTATGAACTTGAAAGGACAAGAGGAAACTCTCCAAAGGAAACAGAATTGAATAATCAATGAAGTTTTACTGCTGTCCTTTGTGCAAAACATGCACAGAGTGTCTTTCTTACTGGGGTTATGCAGTCTGCACCTGTGCTGCTACCAGTCTCTGTAGACAATATTACCTTTGAAATGATGTTGAGCAGTGCAAACTTTCCATGAGATTGCTTTATTGTGTGTTTCATCGATGTCTGAGTGTTTTCTTTAACGATTTCCAAATGATTAGAGGGGCTGCTTTTCGTTTCTTTTCCACATGGGCAGTAATGTCACCGCAGGGAATCGTGGGACATTTCGGCAACAAAACTAGAAACCGTAATGATAAACTTGACAGGACGGATGAAACTCTCTCGAAGAAAATAGAATTAAATCACCAATGCATCTGCATAAGGCACACACAGCCACTCTGCTATTTCTCACACTCAAAGATGCCTCTTCCAAGGCCGACATGTTGCACTGCCACGTTTCTACCATAGCCCAGAACAGACAAACCAAACACTGGCTCTAGATACAGCCTTTTACACTTCATGCAAGTTTTGTGGCCACCATAGGTTTTTTCATAGTGTGGTGTTAGTACTTTTATTTTAGGAGACTATCTGAATACTTATTCCACCACTGCACAAAACTAAAGTAGAAAAATAAAATCTTGAAAAGTTCATCATATAACATTATGAAATGAAACCCAGTGGTTGTTTCTTTACCCCATCATGCCAGTGACATATGTGGCCCCTCTGCTGGCAAACAGATTGGCATGATGGATGAGTTGAACTTGACTGGATCTTGCAGTTTGATCAAGGCAATGTCGTTGTTGTAGTCTACATCGTTGGGGTTGTTGTATTCAGGGTGTATATGGATTGATGCAGCCAACACAGGCGAGCCCAATAGGGTATAAAGATCAGTATGTCCCATGTAAATCTGCCAATCAACAGCATAAATGTCAAGTCAAAAACATGGAGGAAATATGCCTTCAGATAACACTTATACTGTCCCACTTACCGTATACTCTCTTTGATACTGGATTTCCTCTATATGTTAGGGCATGAGCTGCAGTCATAATCCAGCGGTCTGCAATCACCATGCCTCCTGCTCTTTGTCCATCTACACTCAGTAACACATGCCAGGGAAAGGTATTTTCCGGGGCTTCACTGCCTCCAAAGATCCTTCGATAGGTAGAGATGAGTTTTGTGGGCTGACCACAGACTGGATGAGACAGAGACAAAATAGGTTCACACAGACATGGACATCATGTTTTGTGTTTTTTAATGTCATGTTTTAATTAGGCAGGGTATTTAAATACCAGGTACACATGTTGGAGTGACATTGTTGTAGTTGGATCTCCACTTTCCGTCTGCTTCACAGGTGAAACTAACTGAAGGACAGAGGGAACAAGATAATGGCATTTAATTTTAGTTAAGATATATTTATGATATTTTTGGAATTATATGCATAAATATCTCACCATTTATGCCCCCAGGGAGAAAGTAAAATGGTTCATTACAGTAATACTGAATAACAGAACGGTACTCATTCTCAGAGCCAGACAGGAAGGTAAACCCTCCATTCAGCAAAGGTTGTGGTTCTTCGCAACGAATAACTGGAGAAGAACAAAACAAGGACATATTCATGTTTTGGTAGCAACAGGAAATGTATTGGGTTGTAGTATTTTTCCTTTATTTGTCCTAAGAAAAATTTTGGACTCAAAACAGGCAAGTCTGTTGTTCTGGCAGAGAGGTGCCACTGTCTGTCGCTTTGACACATCCTCTGAAGAGGACATGATAACCAAACATAAATCATGTTTCTTCAGTTTTAAAACTGTTACTGTCAATCAAACAGACCTCCATGTCTCTCTCCCTTTCCATCCCTCACCGTTTGCGCTGTAGTCTAGGCTCCAGCCGTTACTCCGGCCTTCATTATCAGTGTGGTAGTCCAGTCTGACAGTACTGGAGTTTGTAGCTATCACACCTGGACTCTTTCCACCACACAGCTTCATGGGCTCTCTGTCTGGGATTGTCACCTACCAAGTGAGAAATAGTGAGGCATATCGGAGTTTCCCTCTTTTTAAAATCAAAATCAGAATAATTGTCATTCATTGTAAGGAAACTCTTTGTCGGTACCTGCAGCCAGTGATGTAGACATCCAGGACCTTGCTGAGTGTCCACACTGTCTATGTGGAAGTTGTCAGTGAAGTTTAGAGTGACAGTGAATTTGGATTCCGCAGAGATGATGTATTTACAGGATAAAGAAGGAGGTGAGGGGTTAGGGTACCCTGGACTAGACAGATGTCCCGCATGCTTGTCAAACATACAGCCACCGCAGGACACTGGACATGGGGAAGAAGCGAGTATTATTGTAGAAATAAGAAGAGATTAGGGATGCACCGATACCACTTTTTTTCAGACCGAGTACAAGTACAAGTACTTACATTTGGGTACTTGCCGATACTGATATGAGTACTTAATAATGCCATTAAAGTTCTACAGTAACTTTAAAGACATATTTTATTTTCGTTAGATGCTCACTTTCTAAATGTAACAAATCATTGTTACTGTTTCCTGCTACAAGTGTAATCATAGTTACTGTACACATTACATTTTTGGGTTGTTACTTTACTGATTTTTTGTTCCTTATTAAGCTGTGCAGTTTACTGTGTACATGGTATATTTCAGTATACTAATTTCACAACGTGATTATGGACTTACAGAATTAAGTATAAATATAAATTAAGTATTAAGTATATCATATAACAGATGGTGTTATATGATAATTATTTCATTATCATTTACAGCATTTTAACTAGGATTTTAATTACACATTTAGCTACATGTGTGGTATCTAAGTGTCTTCTTCGTGTCCGTCTTGTCTAAGAGCTAATTAGTTCCTACCTGCCATTGTTTATGGGGGACAGGTATGAGTGTGGCGCCATGTGCAACAGTTTTGTTCACCCCGCTGTGAACCCCCAAAGAGTGAAGTTGGGTGTACTGTGCTGTCAGGCCGTTTAACTGAAGGTTAAGTACACAAAGACAAGTTGTAGCAGCTTATTACGAAGAAAAGATGGTTACTGCCGGGACTTATTGGACAGCGGCTGGCTGCAGTCTACAGGTGCACATGGATTTACATGGAATTTAATGGACAGTTTCCAAAGTCTCTGCGGTCATTAGTGGATGATGCAGAGGACAGCGGTTCCCTCGCTGATGATGACGACGCGACCAAAAAAGCATTGAACTCTATGTCGTGTTGGTTCTTTAGATGTTTGCTTGTGTGTGTTTTCGTGACGTGGCATCGGGGGCGGAGTATCAGAGTGGTTTTGTGAGTACGTGAGGATAGTATCGGACCAATACCCGATGGTATCGGCATCGGTGCATCCCTAGAAGAGATTCAAATCAAATTAAATCAAATCAAACTTTATTTATATAGCACTTTTCATACATCTTAAAATGCAACCCAAAGTGCTTCACAAGAAAAAACAGAAAGAAAAATGAAATGACAAAACATACAACAATAAAAACTGAAATCCCGTCCCTCCCATCCCCACATATCAACCCCCCCCCACCCACACACACACACACACACAGACACACTCACACACACCTGCACACACGCCCACACTCACACATGCAGTATATAGACTGGTAACATGGCATGGCACTGAGGATCCAGGTGAGGAGAAGCCACCTATGGGTGGCCAACCACACCGAGAGGCACCATAGTCCGCAGCCACAGGGAGCACCGCCACAGAGACCGCCCCCTCAGCCCGGACAGACTAGAGCAGACTCCACACCACTGCAGAGCACTCTCCAGTCACCCGGGTCTGAGGGATCTCCAGGACGGCGTCCCCGCGGGCATGCAGACCAGACACAACTCCCAGTGTGGAGGGCCACCATGAGGAAACGCTGGAGCTAAAAACTAACTAAAAGATTAAGACAGGGAATAAATTCAGTAAATCACCTCAAAATGACAAGTCTTTCACTCAGCAGCCATAATGCCATACTGTAAGAACTGTGCTTCAGAGGATGACACGCAATAAGGTACATACAAAGAAGCATGCATTTACCGTATATGGTACTCACACAAACATGTGTGCTGGTCTACATGAAGCTTGTAACCACTGTAGCAGGAACAACGGTAAGAGCCAGGGGTGTTAATGCAGGTCTGAGAGCACAGTGGACCATCTCCAGTGTCCGGTTTTGAACACTCATCTATGTCTGATAATGAGAAGGGAAAGTCTAACATGAAATTTAATGTAGGCTTTTTATACATATTTATATTGTTGTTTGGCTTAGTTTTAATTTGTGAATTTGAATAAGTCTTGTCTTAAAGTAAAATGATCTTAGAGCTGCCCCATAGACACTTAATGACTGAACAAATCCTAGGACACAATGAATGATGGGATTTCTCTTGAAGTTTGCTGGAAATAGCACATTGTAGAGAAGAAAGAAGTGACCAGAAAAGCTCTACCTATTGCCTTGTGGGTTGCAGAGAATCCAATGTGCTGTTGGTGCTCTGGAGCGGAGTCACTTGTTTGGAATATAAGAGTCAGTCTGTTGCCTTGGGAAAGGATCGACTCTTTGCCTGGATGATCAGTTGAATTTTCCTGACCACAAAACTGCCCTAAGATCTTTTGATCATAGAGAACCTGAATAGTACGAAGAGCAAAAAAGACATTAAAAAAACATAGATCGTGACGATGCGCTCAAGGTAGTTTTGCACCTGCTTAAAGTGCTTAATTCAGCCATTTGTTTTTCCACTTATTTCAAAATACATAAACATCTCTCAGTTGTTGTACACAAAGTTCTCATAGCCTACAACCATGTCTGCACACAGCTTTGCAGTATATCATTGACCAGACAGATACACAATAAGTATTGCCCTGCACTGATTTGTAGTTGATACTCCTCGAGCCAGAGCTGGGAGGGCAGCTCGCTGGTGAGCATCTGGGGGCTGGGCCTTGACCTATGGGGCTCATCTGGGCAAAACCTAGAAGAACTACACTGAGCATTGATAACAAATACCAAATATGTTATTCATAAGCATACTTGGTACCAACAGTTGAGGCCATACACTCAGGTGATCAGATGGCAGAGGTTTCTGCAGACAGACCTAGTAAACCTGTTATGAAGAGGAACCTGTGAATGTCTGGCTGATGTCTCTGTCCGTGAGGTGTTTAACGCGCACCTCCATCCAAATTTCTTATGCATCTTCGGGAAAGTTGGGTTTCTTGGCTGCTAGCTGTTGTTCTCAGAAGGTTGTTGGGGCCTCTCGTGGGGACAACCTAAGAACCTGCTGGTGTCCACCTTGGTGAAGGAGGCCATCAAGCTGAAGAGGGTGATGTTTTGGGCTTGGTTGACCCTGGGGTCTCCTGAAGTAACAAGTACTGGAAGGCCAGATGGGCTGTGGCTTCGGTAGTAACTGACAAGAGATCTAGGAGGAGTTTGGGAAGGCTATGTAGAAGGATCATAGTTGGCTGTTCAGCCATCTGGTCCTTATATAGCTGAAGTGAGAGCTTTGTCCGTATTCTTGGCAGGAAGTCAAAGATGTTTATGGGTGTTGGGCTCTGGTAGGGTTGTCCCTTTTCACAGATTCTGTTCAGATTTCAAGGCACAGCTAGGGAAGGGAGAGTGTCTGGTTTGGGGAGCTCAGAATTGTTTTGCTAATGATGTGGTTCTGTTGGCTTCATTAGACGGTGACCTTTGGCATGCACTGGGACGGCTTGCAGTTGAGAGTGAAGCAGCAGGGAAAGGAGTCAGCACCTCCAGGTTTTAGGCCATGGTTCATTGCTCCCTCAGAGTTGGGAGTGAGTTGCTGCCCCAGGTGACGGAGTTCAAGTACCTCAGCGTCTTGTTCACAAATGAGGGTAAAGTGGAGTTTAAGATTGACACATGGACTGGGGTGGTGTCGGAAGTAATGTAGCCATTATACTGGACTGGTTTGGTGAAGAGGGCTGAGCAACAAGACACAGCTTTCCATTTATCAGTTGATCTTCTTTCCAACTCTCACCATTGGTCATGAGTTTTGGGTAGTGACTGACAGAATGAGACCTTGAACACGAGCAGCCAGAATGAGTTATCTTGAAGTAGAGCCACTGTGTGTTCACGTCGAAAAAGTCTACGTGGTTCAGACACCTTCTTTCTGAGGTTTTCTGACAATATCCCTCAGAGTGATCTGGAAAACATTTGCTGGGAAGAGGGATGTTGGGATTACTTTGTTTCCACTGCAACCTGTTCCCAGATAAGAAACAGAAACTAAATGGATGGATGGATGGATGAAAAAAGCAATGGAGTCCCTGGTTCCAATTCAAGACCCCAATTTGTGCAGGTCATCAATATTCAAGTCAAAGTTAAATAATAAATGTTAGAATAAAATTTGGGTTCTACACATGTACAAAACATTTATCTATTGATTACAATATTATATAATGTAAGATTTCCATATTGCTCTGACCGTCAGAGAGTCTTGATAACAGCCCGAAGAAGCTTTAATATCCAGATGTGTAATGGACAGCTGGATCTGGTAGCCCTCAGGAACCAATAGGTCCCATTGCTTCAGCAGGTTGGGAGGGTAAGGCCGTGGATACTGAGGGGATTGCACCTTCCTGTGTATTACAAGCTCAGTGTTGGACAGCTGCCAGCACTCACTCAGTGACAAACACAGAAACCTGGAAATAATGTACAAAAACAGAGTTGGAACTGAGGTGCTGGTCCAAAGTTGATGCAGAAAAGAAAAAGAACTATGTGACACAAATATCTTACAACTTTTACAACCACATAGTATTTCTATATGGTACTTTGAGAAGCTCTGTAGTGGAGTTCCACACAGCAATTTTTTGAAGATAGACATTCATGAAAAGAATGATTTGCCAAAGCATGCAACATGAAGGTGAAAATTGACCAAGCTTACCATAAAACACAGCAGGTCCATCCCATATCTGCAATAAGTTTATTTCTGTGTGACTGTAGTTTTAGGGTGAAATGTCTCATGCACAGATGGCCCAATAATGTCCCACAAGCTGTGGTTTGTAGCATTTTGCACTGGAATTTAACCTCTGGGGTTTGTTTGTCTTGGCATGAGTGAAAGCAGGTATGAATCAGAGAAGAACAGGGCCAGCAACACCTCAATACATTTGACTAACTGAACCAGGAGAATGAACAGTAAAACAAAGTTTGTGTACAGTAAAAAGTCCCAGAGTATTGTGAAGACTCAAAAACGTCAATGGAAGGAGATGTGACTGTCGGAAGGGATATTAAGTAACTAATACTCACAGTATACAGTTGACACACACAGTAATTCACATCAATATACAGCAGTAGCATCTGCTAAAGTGCAAGGATTACATAAACAACATATACCAAGTCAGTGAGAGGGAAATGAAGTTGATACTAATTCAGTTATCACCTTTACCGGAGAGAAAATCTGTAATTAATCTGAGAAATGTGCATAAATGAACCTGCAAGTCTGAATTATGTCACTTTATTAAAAAAGAAATCCAGGAGATTTGAATACAGTGTGATGACTTTGCAATCAATATGCCATTTATTAAATAAATTCTAATCATGATAAATAGAAATGTTCAGGATCAATTAATAATCAACTGGATGATTATCCTAATTCAAAGTTTTTTTGTGACACAATGTGCATTAACACTGCAGAAGGAGTACATTTAGAGCAAATTTTGTACTTTGTTCCCTTATTTTATTGTAGAATTTTTGCTTTTGTTTCATCATCTTCATATCATATTGTAATGAATTATTTTAAGTTTCAGTTCTCCTGCATAGTTTTGTTTATCCAGTCCATGTAGTTTGTGACTTTGGTAAAGACTCTGTATGTTCCCTGCTGTCCACAGTCAACCCCCCAGCTAACAATCCCAGCAGCCCAGAACCGTCCGTCATCATCTCTCAGGGCGAGGGGACCCCCACTGTCACCAAGACAGGAGTCCTTCCCACCTTCGGGGAGTCCAGCACAAAACATGTTATTCGTCACACTAGGTATGTTGTTCCTTGTCCTCTTCAGCTTATTAACTGAATTACGGCACGTCACCTGCTCCACCACAGGGAGGTGCACATACTTAAGCTTCTTTGTTATCCGTGGGGGGTAAATATCTGTGATACCAAAGCCTGACACCAGACTGAAAGAAAAACAAAAACATAGAAGAGACAGCAAATCAGTCTCCTGGGAGCTCGACAAGAATCACATGTCAGCACAACCATGGGAAAAAAAAGAAAAAGAAACATGGTATGAAAAATAAATAAGGAAATAATCTAAAATGTGTGATATAGCATTATGACATGAGAACTTTCAGTTGTTTCTTTACCCCATCATGCCAGTGACGTATGTGCCTCCCTCCGCTGGCAAACATATTGGCATAATGGATGAGTTGAATGTGATTGAATCTTGCAGTTTGATCAAGGCAATGTCATTGTTGAAGTTTAAGCCACTGGGGTTGTTGTATCCAGGGTGAATATGGATTGAAGCAGCCAACACAGGAGACCTCAACAGGGGTTTAAGTTCAGTGTGTCCCATGTAAATCTGCCAGTCAACAGCACAACAGTACATGAATGTCAAGTCAAAAACATGGAGGCAATCTGCCCGCAGATAACACCTATAGTAGCCCACATACCCGTACACTGTTGTTTGATACTGGTTTTCCATTGTGTGCTAGGTCATGAGCTGCAGTCATAATCCAGCGGTCTGCAATCACCATGCCTCCTACTCTTACTCCATTTATATTCAGTAACGCTTGCCAGGGGACGGTATTGTCTGGAGCTTCACGGCCTCCAATGATTCTCTGATAGGTAGAGATGAGTTTTGTGGGCTGACCACAGACTGGATGAGACAGAGACAAAATAGGTTCACACAGACACAGACTTCATGTTTTAAATAAAATGTCCTAGATTTGGGATCGATGGGTGTTTCAGTACCAGGTAAACATGTTGGGGGGACGTTACTGCTGTATTTGGATCTCCACTTTCCGTCTGCTTCGCAGGTGAAACTAACTGAGGACCAGCGGGATATAATGGCATTTATTTTTAGTTAAAATTAATCAAAAATCTAATTTTGTACTAATATTCATTAAATAATGTATATAAACATCTCACCATTTTGTCCCCCAGGGAAAGCATAAAATGGTTCATTGCAGTAATACTGAACAACAGAACGGTACAAGTTCTGAAAGCCAGATAGGTAGGCAAAACCTCCATTCAGCAAAGGTTGGGGTTCAACGCAGTCAATTACTGGAAAAGAACAAAACAAGGATACGTTAATAGTTTGCCAGTAAAAGAACAAAAGCAAAGCAAAGAGCTACTCAGCCTTTAGCCACTTTCCCTGGAAATGGACATTTGACCTCTGGAAAGACATGTTAACCAAACATTAATCACATATGTGCAATCGTAGATATTGGGCTTCAAGCATGAATTGTTTGTATGCACAGATTACTTCTTTGGCGTTCATCAATACTTTTGTATTTCCTGTTTGTTCTTAGGTAAGAACAAAATTTAAGAGTGCCCCAGACCACTTGTAAGACAGTACGCACAAAAGCCACCTCACCTTTTGTGCTGTGAAATATTAATAATGATGAAGACAAAGTAATTTGCTTCATTTTAATTGTTTAGACTTAAAGATGATGAAGTTACAGAGAGAGATTCTTCAAAACTTGTACACTGTTCTGGAGCCTCAACTTAGATCACTGACAAATCGATCTAATCCACCTCATCTGTGTTTATTCACTGCTGTTGCTCTCCCGGCCTTCCAGAGAGAGTTTGGTGATAGGTCTGATATATCTCCGTCCACTGACCTCTTGAAACCTCTTGTAATCACTCCAATAATGCTCCAATCCACTCCTCCATTTCTGTTAAAAGTTTTATCCTTTTTTTTGTTGTCCTTTGGTGTCATTTCCTTTCATTTTGATTTCTTTTCTTTTTTCCTGAGTCTAACGACACCTGTCAGATGTCAGTGCGTTGTTGTTTTGTGATTTGCACGTGGCACTTAACTCTGTTGCCCTTATATGGATTTATAGAGGTGATTCTGTATTCTAATTGCAAACTTCCTGGCACATCCAATTCATCAGCACACTCAGGTGGGTAAGAACAGACTTGGCTGTCTGCGCACATTTCATGAATCCCATGTAGGATTTTTTGTATTTTCCTCCTACTGCTTTGTTTAAGGGCAAATATAAGAGAAAAGTAAGACACATTCATGTCTCTCACCATATGTGCCGTAGTAGAGGCTCCAGCCATTACTCAAGCCTTCACCATCAGTGTGGTAGTCCAGTCTGACAGTACTGGAGTTTGTAGCTATCACACCTGGACTCTTTCCACCACACAGCTTCATGGGCTTTCTGTCTGGGATGGTCACCTTCAAAGGGAGAAGTTGTAGAAAAGTTAATTTATTTACACTGCGATATATCAGAGTCGCCCTCTTTTTCAAATTGTCATTTGTTGTAAAGAAACCCTTTGCCAACCTGCAGCCAGTGATGTAGACACCTGGGACCTTGCTGAGTGTCCACACTGTCTATGTGGAAGTTGTCTGTAAACTTTAGAGTGACAGTGAATCTGGGATCCACAGAGATGATGTACTTGCAGGACAGAAAAGGAGGTGAGGGGCGAGGGTACCTTGGACTAGACAGATGACCCTCGTTCTTGTCAAATATATTATCACCACAGGAGACTGGACATGGGGCAAAAACAAGAATTAATGTGAAAGAAGATTTAGTAGTTCACCTCAAAATAAAGATTCTGCAACTACTGAGCTTCACAGCATGGTATACATTAAGGTACATGCAAAGACGCTTGCATTTATTGTTTGTAGTACTCACACAAACATGTGCGCTGGTCTAAATGAAGTTTGTATCCATTGTGGCAGGAGCAGCGGTAAGAACCGGTGGGTGTTGACACAGATCTGAGAGCAGAGTGGACCTGAGCCGTCTCCAGAGTTTGAACACTCGTCCATGTCTGATAATGAGAAGGTGTATTAATGGGAAAACCTCAACTAAGTTGAATTTAGAATATTCATTTATATTTATTTTGTTGTTTGGCTTAGTTGTAGTTTGTGAATTTGAAGAAGTCATGTTAGGTGGATCAACACAAGATCAAGATTGTCATTATGGCATCTATTGTGATAAATCTTGGAGCTGTTCCATATATCTGATCCTAGAGCACATGACAGCAGTCATAGTGAATTCACTGTGATGCGGGTACATTTTGCTTCTGTGACAATCCGATGCTCTTGTTTCCAGCTATAGAGATAAATTTTTTTGTTGATATTGATCAACCAAAATGCCTGGAAAAGCACCATATTATTAATTTTTACAGTGAAATTTCTCTTGAATGAGGGGAGATATAATATACTGTTGAGAAGAGGAAAGTGACCAGAAAAGCTCTACCTATTGCCTTGTATGTGGCAGAGAAGCCAGCGTGCTGCTGGAGCTCTGGATGGAGTCACTTGTTCGGAATATGAGAGTCAGTCTGTTATTTCGATAAATGATCGGCTCTTTGCCTGGGTGATCGGTTGAATTTTCCTGGCCACAAAACTTCCCCAAGACCTTTTGATGATAGACAACCTGAACAGTGCAAAGAGCAAAAAAAACAAACATTGTAAGACCAATGATCATGAAGAGGCACTCCCTGACAAAGCTTCTACTCATAACAGGCTAAGTATGCCTGTAGAAACAAAAACCTTTAAGTGTATTTAACTGAGAAACAGTATGTTTTTTTGCTTAAGAATTCAACTTTTCATTTGTAAAAGGAAAAATCTGTTATTTATTCTTTTCAATTTGTTTTATGTAGAACACAGAATTATAAATAAGACAGGTGTCTGTACTGCAGTCAGTTCAGCTACTTTTCAGTTGTGGACGCATGGCACCTTACTGTGCCTTGCCTAGAAATCACTGGCCAAGCCCATGAAGGCTGACGCATTTGATGTCCATCGTTTGTGCTACATACTTTCTGTCTCAGACTTTAAGTCATTCTGGGGTATACTTGTCTTGTCAGTCTTGTTCTCAACGCAAGAATTCTCGCCCGCTGGGCTTCTCCAACCACAGGCCTGCTCCTCATTGGCCCTGGACTGCCTCTCTCTGATGGTAACAGCCATCCTCACCATGGTTCACTGGTTTTCTAAGACTGTGTGTTTCATTCCTCTGCCACGATTGCCATCTGCTAAAGAAACTGCTAAAATTATCCTGCAGCATGCTCTCTGCCTGCATTGCCTCCCCAGAGACGTTTACTTCTCGCTTTCAGAAGGAGTTTTACAGTCATCTGGGTGCCACCATAATCTTTTCATCTGTGTTCCGTCCACAGTCTATTGGACTGGAGACGGGTCTGTGGTACAGACAGAGACGAGCCTGTGGTACATCTCTTTCTACAACCCTGCCTCCTGGTAGTCATAATAGTGCAGGTTGAGTATGCACATAACAACCTCCCGAGCTCTTTCACATACATGATTGTTTCCGTTTCAATGCCCCAAAAGCTACCAACCATCTCTGTTTACTAAACTTGAAAAAGAGTCCCCAGTTCAGGCGTTTGTTCATTGTTGTCACTGCACCTGGATGAAGGCCTGCACCACAATGCTCAACACCTCAGACTGTTACAGAAGGGCGACTGTCACCCTTTACTTCCCTGGCCAAAGAGTTTGGCTGTCCATATCTAAGGGTGGATTCCAGAAAATTGGCTACCCATTTTGTGGGTCCCTTCCCCATCTCCAAAGTCATCAACTGAGCTGCTGTCCGCCTTTCTCTGCCCCTATCCATGCAAATCCACCACACATTTCACATAGCAAGGATCTGGCCTGCTAGAAAAAGCCAACTTCTAAAAGGGATTTCAAGTCTGACCTGATACTCAAGTCCTCAGCACATAATTCGTCTTGGTCAAACGTCATCTTATCAGCTCTGTTTTAAAATAAGTCTTATAGCCTACAACTATATCTGCCCCCAAGTTTAGAGTTATCAGTCAGTATTTCAGTGATTTGTAGTTTGTGAAAAAAGGGATGTAGTCCTTGGTTGCAATTCGAGACTTCAATTTGTACAGGTCATCAATACTCAAGTCAAAGTAAATTAATAAATATTAAAATAAAATTTGGGTTCTGGACCTGAATACAAAAACACTGGTCTTTTGGTTTGAAATATTACATAATATTATGTTTCAATATGGCTCTGACCGTGAGAGAGTCTTGATAACAGCCTGAAGAAGCTTTTATATCCAGATGTGTGAGGGACAGCTGGATTTGGTAGCCCTCAGGAACCCAGAGGTCCCATTGCTTCAGCAGGTTGGGAGGGTAAGGCCGGGGATACTGAGGGGACAGGACTTCCCCAGCATTACAGGTTGGGAGTCTGTCAGCTGCCAGTAATCACTGATTGACAAACACAGAAACCTGGAATTGAGCATAAACAGAGATCTGGAGCTAAGGTGCTAGTCCAAAGTTGATGCAAACAAAAATGAAAACAAAGTGACACAACCATTTTTAACTTTTACAACCACTTTAGTTCTGTACATGGTTCTTTGTTAACTTGATCAGTTTTATTTAATCTTAAACACTGTTCATGGACAGTGTTGTTGTGCAGTGTAGTGTTGTTCTACACTTACACTCTGTATATACTGCTTTTTTATGAAAGAAATTCATGAAAAATAACCATTCACCAAAACATGCACCATGAAAGTGAAAAAAAACAGCCCAAGCTTACCATATAGCCCAGTAGATCCATCCCATGTCTGCAATAAGTTTATCTCTGCGTGACTGCAGTTTTAGGTGAAATGGCTCATGCACAAATGCTCCAATAATGTCACACAAGCTGCGGTTTGTAGTATTTTGCAATGGAATTTAACCTCCAGGTTTTGTTTGTCTACTGAAACTGAACTGAGGGAAATGAGGTGTAAAACAGAGTGAGTGTGAGCACAGTGCACAGTACAGTGAAAACCTAAAAAAAAAAGTAAATGGAATTAGAGCCAACTTCTTTGTAAGTTCAGGAAGAGAGATTACTTAGGGCAATAAAACAGAGATCCGTTTACAAGTTATAAAAAACAAGGCGCATGGCGCTGCCTTTTTTGTTGAAGCTGTTGCTTTAAAAAAGAGCAGTGCAGGTGTGTTTTGTTGCTAGGCAACCACTGAATCAGCTGTCCTTAGCAAAATGAATGAAAACAACTAATCTCAAGTGCCTGCCTCCAGGCTGCTGTTTTCTGTTTAAATCCCGGTAACTTCAGCTGGTAAAATCACATAGCTCCAGATGTCCAGCAACAGCTGCCAGTAGTTTTTCCTCCATGATTGTTTCTTCCAAACATCAGTAAACTTTGCCCTCATCACCACATAGGGCTCGTCTTTCGATATTAATAATACAATTGGACAATTGGAAAAAAAAGGTGAATGACGTTGGGTGCTTTTCCACTTTGAATTGAACCTTTTTTCAACTCCATGCATTCAGGGTGGTCCTGTAAAAATGTGTCCAAAAGCACTTTTTGGCTATAGAAATCACCTGGAAATTATGCTTCTCACTGGAAAAACTGTGCTGTCTAAATGGGCCTTATACAATAGGGCATCTGCAAAACAGTGACAAATAGCAAGTTGGTGAGAGGGAGTTGAAGTTCATAATCAAGAGATACATGCATGAAAAGGCACATGTAAGTCTGTATCATGTCACTTTATTCAAAATGTTTTTTTTTATCAGACTTTATGATACAATGTAATGACTTTACAATCAGTACAATATCCATTTGTTAATTTTAGGAAGTTTGGAAATGTTTCTAATCATGATAAGTAGCAGTTTGCACTTGATCATTTTATTATTGACTGAAAGATTATGTTAACTGTTGGCTGTTTTGTGACATATATGCATTAACACTGCAGGCAGAGTATATTTAGAACAAAATTTGTTCACATCATGTTGTCATGAGTTGGAATAAATTTCAGTTCTCCTGCATAGTCTTGTTGATCCAGTTCAGGTAGCTGGAGACTCTGGTGTAAACCCCATATGTTCCCTGCTTTCCGCAGTCAACCCCCCAGCTGACAATCCCACCAGCCCAGAACCGTCCGTCATCATCTCTCAGGGCGTAGGGGCCTCCGCTGTCACCTTGGCAGGAGTCTTTTCCACCTTCCGGGAATCCAGCACAAAACATGTTATCTGTCAGATTTGGTACATTGTCCCTTTTTGCCTTCGCCGAGGTGACTGAATCGCTGCACGTTTCCTCCTCCACCACAGGGAGCTGCACGTACTTCAGCTTATTTGTCAAAATCCGTCGTATGCCAATCTCTGTGAGGCCAAAGCCTGACACCAATCTGAAAAACAAAAAAGCAAATCAGTCTCTTTTCTTGAAGATAGGGTGGAAGCAAGGTAAAAAGACTGAGTTCACTAAAGTAAAAGCAAAGATAATAAATCAAATAATATTAAATTAAATGAAACTGCAGCAGTTTTTTTTTTTTTTTTTACCCCATCATGCCATTGACATATGTGGCATCGTCTGGTGGCAGACATATTGGCATAACAGATGAGCTGAATGTGAGTGGTTCATTCAGTTTGATCAAGGCAATATCATTGTTGTAGTCGACATCGTTGGGGTTGTTGTATTCAGGGTGAATATGGAGCGAGGCAGCCGAAACAGGAGACTTCATCAGGGCGTTAACATCAGTGAGTCCCATGTAAATCTGTAAATCAACAGCGCATGTGGATATAAATGTTAGTTAAAAAACATGGAGGTAAAGGGCATGCAGATAATGACTTGCCCACTTACCCGTACAGAGTCATTTACTGCTTTACTCCCTTTGCTCACTAAGACATGAGCTGCAGTCATAATCCAGTGGTCTGCAATCACCATGCCTCCTGCTCTGTGTCCATCTACACTCAGTAGCACTTGCCAGGGAATGGTGTGTTCTGGAGCTTCGCTGCCTCCAATGATCCTCTGATAGGCGGAGAGTTGTTTTGTTGGCATGCCACAGACTGGGTGGGGTACAGGCATACAATATATGTTAACACAAGGCTTCATGTTCCAATCAAACAAAAGATTCTAGATTAGCAAAAGCAGTACCTGGTATACATGTTGGACTGACAACAATATCATTCATGGATCTCCATTTTCTGTCTGCTTCACATGTGAAGCTAACTGAAGAGCAGAGGGAAGACAAGAGAAAGACACAGTTTGATGTCATCCTCCTTTTACAAGTCTGCTAGTGGAAATCGGTGGCTGGTAGGAAAAATCCAAAGCAGTGCATCAAAGAACACTGTATGTAAAAAACTCACCATTTTCGCCCCCAAGGAGAGAGTAAAATGGAGCATTACAGTGATACTGAACAACAGATTGGTACTGATTCTGATAGCCAGACAGGAACGTAACCCCTCCATTCAGCAAAGGTTTGGGTTCTCCGCAATCAATTACTGCAGAGGAACAAAAAAAACAAAAAACAAAGACATTAATATTTTGCAGTGAGATGCAGAAGACTTCATTTGTGGTTGAATGAGGCAAAGTTTCCATTAATTTTACAATTTTCTGAGTTTAAATGTAAACATACTGTGGCATTCTGGCAGAGGGAGGTGCCACTGTCCGTTGCTCTGGCACATAGTAGAGAAACTCTGAATCTCCTTCCCATCCTGACAGAGAAAAGAGGGCAACACATAAAATATCAGCCCAATATTTATATATTTTTTCTATCACACACAATGACAACTAAAAAACTGCGAATGTTGAGTATTGGACATCTAACCATCATGAGCTTGTATCCTTGGTCACAGCGCACAAAGATGTAGTCTCTGTAGAGATATTCGGTCAGATAAGGCATGACCCTGGCCTTAGCTACGTTACCAGGAGATGGACACTGTATTCCTGGAAATGCAAAAGGACAAGCAGGCATGTAACATCAACAGTACGTTGTTTTAAAGGGTTGAAAAGACTCTTTAAGAGTCTTTATGTTTATGACTGTTGTCAGTAAGTGTCATTCGGTCAATTATGTCATTTTTAATGACATTACATTGTTTGAGATGTCTTTGTTATGACAGATTGATATTATCAAACTTAAAGAAGCTGTCTAGTTTTATGTTTTAATATTACATTATACTATCATGTGTGGTCATTAGGTAGCTATAAGTGTGTCATGAATATTTTCCTCAAGTAAAGTGGCACATTTTGGTGTAAAGATGTCATTAAGTTTTATTACACTGTCAAATGCATTTTGTAACAGTGTCATGACTAATTTCCTGGACTTCAAGTAAACCATTTGGACTTGTCAGAAAGACGTCATTAAATGTTATTAGGCCAATTTGACAACAGAGGACATGATTGACAGTTACTAACAACAGTCATAAACATTCATAAAGACTCTTTCATGTTCATGACATGGTTGTGACAGTGTGATGACAGTCTTATACACACCCTTTCACATAGTGTTACCACATCAACTGCATAGCCGTAGTTATCCAACTAAGTTGCAATCACATAGTACAGTCAAAAATGTATTTCACTGAGTGCCAGAATATTTCGACAGTGGCACTCATAACCTGTAAGGACCATTATTTGCAGTTTAATTGCTCATTGGCTTATTTGCCAATGAGCAATTATATCGTTATATTATATCGTCTGTCCCTCACTGTGTGTGCTGTAGTCCAGGCTCCAGCCTCTGCTCTGGCCTTCCTCATCAGTGTGGTAGTCCAGCGTGACAGTGTTGGAGTTTGTGATTATCAGACCTGGACTCTTTCCACCGCACAGCTTTACGGGCTCTCTGTCTGGAATGGTTACCTTTTAAGAGACGAGCACACAGCTGATTTGTTGTACAACACATCTGTTTAGTGCTTTGTTTATTTTCATTTATTCACATAAAAAAATTACTCAGTGTATGGAAGCTGCTTGTCATTACCTGCAGCCAGTGATGGAAACAGTTTAGACCTTGCTCGGTGTCCACGCTCTCGATTTGGAAGTTGTCCGTGAAGTTAAGAGAGACAATGAAGCCAGGTTCAACAGCAATGATGTACTGACAGGACACGGGATGAGGTGGGGGTACAGGGTATCCTGGACTGGACAAATGTCCCTCTGGCTCATCAAATATACCGCCGTTGCAGGATACTGGACAACCGCAAAAAGGCAGAAATCAGTCAGTTTCACAATGAATATTCAGTATTTATTCACTCACCTCCGTCAGCTCAGAGTTTGATAATGGTATCCTACAATACTATTAACTGTAATTAAGTATGTAAAGGAGAAATGTGTAATATATTTATTGTACTAAATCATAAAATTACCGTAATATGTCATCAGAGATTAAAGAAACAAGCTGCTAAGCTGCTGAGTTGAAATATGGACTTCGTGTTACAGCAAGCATGTTCTACCTTACGAGATGCCCGACCCACCTCAACTGGCTCCTTTCTATACAAAGGAGCAGCAGCTCTACTCCGAGTCCCTTGTGGATGACTGAGCCTCTCACCCTATCCCTATGCCAGCCACCCTCCTGAGAAAAACGGCCTCTTGTATCCACGATCTTTTGGTCATGACCTACTCTTCATGACCATAGGTGAGAGTAGGAACGAAGATTGACCGGTAGATCGAGAGCTTTGCCTTCTGGCTAAGCTCTCTTTTCGTCAAAACTGTGCGGTAAAGTGGACGCAATACCGCTCCTGCTGCTCCGCTTTAACTGCTTGTCATAAATGGTCAGTTCCTTGAAGTGTCTCAGACTGAAATAGATGTTGGTCAAATGTCAAACTTGAGTCTCCACAGTTTGACTGAGCATTGTTTCCCCGGTATAGGCTACATCCTGAATGTAATAATGTATACAATTAGGATCTGCATAATACTCACACACACAGCTGCGCTGGTCTGAGCGAAGCTCATAGCCGTGGTGACAGGAACAGAGATATGAGCCAAGGGTGTTGAGGCAGATCTGAGCGCAGAGTGGGCCTTGGCCATATGCAGAACACTCATCAATGTCTGAAAATAAGAGAAAGGTGAAGTTAGTGGGAGGGGGTTCACTAGTGGAAGAGTGAAGTGCCAGAAAAGCTGACAGAAGATGGACAAGTGCTACCTATTGCCTGGTACTGAGCATAGAAGCCCACGTTCTTGTGGCGCTCTGGGTTGTTGCTGTCTGTCTGGAAAATGAGGGTGAGTCTGTTGCCTGGAGACAATATGGGCTGGTTGCCTGGGTGATTCCCAGTGGCAGAATTCTCATAGCCACAAAACTTTTCCAGGACCTTATCATCATAGAGAACCTGAAGGATTATATGAGAGATAAAATCTTAATCATGATGAGGAATGTTTGCAAATGTGTCTGTAATGCAGAAGTATTTAAAAAATTGTTTATTGCACAAACACTGATATGAATGTAATACATTACACATCACTTAATAGCAGCAGAATGTGTTGCAGTTTATTCATCGAACCTTGAACCAAAGTTGCACCCCAAGTCTTCAATGTTTGAAATTGAGTCCAAGTCCAATTCTGGGTCTTTAAATATGCTATATGTCAGAATTTTATTTTAAAATGTTTTTTAAAAAATTACTAAAATTATCAACAGAAAGACAACAACAGAAGAAGAAATAGTCTGTGTATTGTGTTGCCAAGATATCTACTGAAGTTAGCTAACCAGTTTGCCACTTTGCACCTCAAGATTCAATAATCAACAACAAGTCCAACAACACTGTGATGGTGTTCTTGTCAGGTTTGCTGAGTCAGCTATCAACAAGACAGCTAGCTAACTGAGTGACAGCAGCTACAATTAGCAACAGTTAGCCGTTACTCTGGTGATATGCTACAATACCTCCTTTTTCTTTGACAGTTCTTACATATTGCACCTTTAACCCCTGTTGAATGATTATAAGATGAACACCCAAACCCAGAATTATCCCCTGAATCTATATGACCACTCAGCTCCATGGAAGTTTTTAGCATCTTTCAGTTATTGTTTTAGTTTAACTGCCTGCAACTTTACTGTTTAACTTCGTTCTCACTGCTCTCATCAACAGCAGCAGGCTAAGATAACAACTAATGTCCTTTAGCAGCTGAAGAGACAGATGCTTCCACCAGGAGTTGGTGGAAACCAAAACAGAGCTAAAAGTTGAGTAAATGTTGGACTAACACTTCTCTGGCGGACTGCTGCACAACTCAAATAAATGATAATGTTGGTTCATGTCCGTTGGATGTGTAAATAAGCAACTGTTTGCCAACACACCTAGGATATCTTTTTAAAGTAATAAAATGCCAATTTTGAGTTCAACCTATATCTTGTTGCACTGACTCCAAGTGGCCAGACAAAAATCATAATTATCATAAGTTTAAGTCCTCCTACTAACAGGTATTTGAGATTAAATTAGTGTGTACATAGTTAAAACTGTGATTTTGGTTGTATTTAAGTGAAGACCTCAAACACTGCAACACTGGTCTATTTTTTCTGATAACTTATGTGTTGAAATGTGGGTCTGACTGTAAGTGAGTCGTAATGGCAGCCTTCAGAAGCTTCAATGTCCAGGTGTGTGAAGGTGAGCCGGATCTGGTAGCCCTCGGGCACACTGAGGTCCCACTGCTCCTGCAGGTTGGGAGGGTAAGGCTGAGGGTACTGGGGGGACCGGACCTCCCCGTACATTTGTGGCTCTGGTTCGGGCAGCTGCCAGCACATGCTCACTGAAACATACAGAAACCTGGAAAGGTGCATGAACAGAGAGAGTTCGATCTGTTTATCAGTTTGTGGTCGTCTGAGCTGCTGGTCCAAAGTCGATGCAAACAGAGAAAGAGCAAACACAGTGACACAATCAACACAGCTGTTGCAACCATATAATATTGTCGAGGCTTTATATATGGCTTACGGAGATGGATCACTCAGTCAACCTATAAAACACTGCTTTTATCGGTTGTACCGAAGATAACACACAATGATATAAGAAGCAGCTTCACAATTATAGCAGGCATATGCAGTGACTTTTGGACTGAATCTTGTAATACATAACAAAAATTAGCACAACATAGAAATGGGTTTAAAATTCCGTCTAAACTTACCAGATGACGCTGGAAGTCCACCCCATCTCTGCATTAATTACTTAATCTGTGAGTGAACCGGTCCACTGTTGCAGGTGCAAATGTCTCAAATCAAGTGACACATTAATGCCACAAAGTCTGTCCTTTCCAGTGTTTAGCAACTCACTGCGTTAATGCCAGGAATATGCCTTGTTTGTCTTGGCAAAATCAAATGAACGCTTGACTTTGAAATTAGAGAAACTGGGTCGATGCCGAGAAATAATTTCTCTAAAACAGAGGATTATCTACAGAGAATAACTTAAAATATCAAGAACTATCCTGATTATGTTTTTAAACAGCACTCAAGTTTTATCCCCATTATTCTCAAACTTTGGCTCAGTCACCCATAAACCTCATTCTACCACTAGAGGGGGCCATGCAGCCATGCTGGTGAAGCATTTGGGTCTAAACACAGGGTGAAGCCGCTGATTGAGGCAGCTGATAGTTGCTTGCCACACCATGAAACAGCATAGGAGTAATTTGAGCACTTTGTACTATTTTCCTACAAAGCAGCATCAAACTGAGACAACATGTCTGACCGTGTCACTGTGGGTTATGAAACAAGGCCTAATAATTCTGTATAAATACAAAAGTACAAAGGACAAAGAACGGTTTGAACTGGTCGTAACATTTCAATCCATTACCGACACCACTAAGTGGTAGTAGAGTATTGCTTGTTCTCCTAATGCTGCAGCCTCACATGAGGAAGTGACATCAGAGCCATCTATTTTAAGAGAGCAACTAAGATTTTTTGTACAACCCCACTTCCAAAAAGTTAGGACGCTGTGCAAAACATAAATAAAAACAGTATGCAATGATTTGCAAATCCTTTTTGACCTATATTCAATTAAGTGCAATAGAAGAACAAGATATTTAATGTTCAAACTGATAAACTTTCTTGTTTTTTGTGAATATACAGTCGTGAATTTGATGCCTGCAATGTGTTCCAAAATAGTTGGGAAAGGAGACTGGGAAAAAAACTGTTTGGAACATTCAAAAGGAAAACAGGTTAATTGGTAAAAGGTGACAGTGTCATGATTGGGTATTAAAGGGGCGTCCTCTAAAGGCTCAGTCAGTGTGTTAGTGCCCATAGCATCATGGGTAAGTTGCAGATCTGTGAAAGGCACATGAGGTTTTGGAGCAAAATGTGCTGACATCCAGACAACATCTTTTTTAGAGATGTCCCTGCTTATTTCAAGAAGATATTCAGTGTAAGTACTAGAATGACCTGTCTGCAGTCCAGACCTGTCTCCTACTGAAAATATGTGGTGCTTTATGAAGCACAAAATTTGATAATAGAGACTCCGGACTGTCGAGCACACAAAGTCATAGGTCAGGCAAGAATGGGAAAGAATTTCACTCTCAAAAACTTAAAAATTAGTATCTTCAGTTCCCAAAAACGTAGTGATTGTTATTAAAAGAAAAGGTGGTGTAACACAGTGATAAACATGCCGCTGTCCCAACTTTTTTGAAACATGTTGCAGTCATCAAATTCCAAATGACTGCATATTTACAAAGAACAATGCGATTAATAAGTTTGAACATTAATTATCTTGTTTTTGTTCTGTAATCAGTTGAATATAGGTCGAAAACTATTTGCAAATCATTGCATTCTAGAAACAAAATTGTATTTACTTCAAAAGTGGACATAGGAAGTGGTCAAAAAGATTGCATAAACAAAATCATGAGTGGTTTGGAAAATGTGTGTAATGTAATGTCATACCATTGACACTTAAAGCTGATGTGCATGTCTCATGTGTAGCTCTTCTAGGTAACTGTTTGAGCTGTTTATGGTTTGTACAAGGGAATAATTGAATTAAAAAATGAATGAGCAAATTGTAATTTAAAACTGCAAACAACAACATGAGTATTGAAATCATTGTTTTACATGTGAGAACACGTTTGCCTGATGTAATGCATTATCAGAGAAACACACTTCACTGAAAATCATTTAGATTATTTTATTTGTTTTTTCATACATTTATTATACAGTGATAGACAATGGCAAAAGGTGCTTTACCAATCAATTCCAGCCATACTGACCAGCCCTCGTAGTCACAATATCTATTAAAACACTTATTCATCTCTTATTCCCAGGTGGCAGAGTCTTCACTGTGACCATGTTATTCACAAAAATGTTTCCATTCAAGGTATTATAAGCTTCACAGCACTTGATTATGGCATAGTAAAGACTAAAATACAGTGTATTGATAAGTTGGTTAAAGCACACATTCTGCAGTTGATTTGCAAATTCCTTTAATACAAAAGTGAAGTATGAAATCATGATACAATCAAAACTTGCTGTTATTAATGTTGGTATATTTCATTACACGATTATTGTCCTGTTTTTCATATGCATTTTTCTATTTTAGAGATCTGGAACAGTTCTGAAATAGATAAGATGATTGTGGTTAGTAGCAAAGTGTTTTCTCCCTCATCATTGCTCTGTCTTAGATTTTTCTACTGCCTCTATTGTCTGCTTAATCCAGTCTACATAATTCTCCACCTTGGTATAATAACCCTTATACTGCCTGTCCTGACAGGGAGGTCCCCAGGACACAATGCCGGTCAGATAATAAGGCTCACTGCCTTCAGCCAACATAGGCGAAACAAACGGACCTCCACTGTCTTTCTGGCAGCTGTCCTTCCCTTCTGCTCCAGCACAGAACATGTTACTGGTGAAAACCATGGGGCCTTTAGTAGATGGGTGTCGCGGTGTATTCCTACACTGTGTACGGGGGTAGACCCCAATATGAGCGTATTTTAACAGGGCAGATGTGACAAAATTATGGGTCTTCGTTTCTGTTATCCCAAAGCCTGAGACTGTGCCTTGCTCACCGTCCATCAAGCCCCTGTTTACCTCTGGCAGACAAATGGGAAGGAGGTTTGGGCCTAAAGTCACCCTGGACGTGAATCTGATGAGAGCAATATCATTGTCATAATTGATGCGGTGTTCCACGTCCTTAATGTAGTTGGGATGAATGATGATCCTCTGACTGTCCATGACAGCTACATTAGACAACCTATTTAATGTTGCTCTTCCATTTACCAGTCCTCCATACAGGCGCAAAGACGTCTCTGGAACACCTTCCACAACATGAGCTGCTGTGACGGCCCATCGGTCATTGATCAGTGATGCTCCTCCTCTGCTTGGCTCTTTAATCAAAAGATGCCACGGTAGTTCTCCCAGCTTTGCATTCTTACCTCCCAAAATTCTTCCTGTTCTCACAGAGTGTTGTTCAGGCATCCCACACACTGAAATACACAAAGAGTCACCAACAGATTCACATGAAAAGGAAACATCTCCAAATGAATGATGACTCATATTAAAAAGAATACATTTTAAGTTGTACCTTCAACACATTTCGGCATCTCTGTCTTGCCGCTGCCTGATACCCATTTACCACTGGCATCACAAGTGTATGTGTCTGAAAGATCGAAGAAAGCATTTTAATAAAAGCTGAAAACTTTGCATTCATAAATGTTCAGGAAAGGAATCGGAATAATCACCATCTCCTTCCAATGTGTAGTAATTTGAAGTGCAGTTCAGCTGGATCTGGTCTTTATACAGAGTGTGTTGGTTATTTGAGCCCACCAGCTGAAGGATGCCATCTTCTGGGATATTAGGAAAACCGCAGTCCACCGCTACACGTGGGGAAATATGTGAAAAAAAAAAAAAAATAAAATAAATATAATTATATATATATTGTATAGTGAAAAGCAGTGTGAAAAAACAAGAAACTCAAGAAATTCACAAAAAAGAAAAATATAAATTGGTTGCAGTGAGACTCACGTTCACATATGTAATTAGGAGTCCATATTCCTGTACTCAGGCATGTTGTCTCATACTGTGAGGACAGGCGGAGGGTGTCTTGCTGCTTTGCAAAAGGAGAACTTAATTAGCTAGTGCTTAAATACAGCAGATATTAAAAGGTATTGGTTCTCTGTGCACTCACAGTATTCACAACGTAGCCAAGATCACATGTGACTGTCACTATTTGACCCCGAGTATATTCTGGTTGCCGAGGACTCACAGTGGAGTGAGGGGTCACCACTGCTGGACACACCTTGTCTGCAATAAACATGTTAAAAGAACAGTTACGATCAGTTCATAATGAACGATCTTTTCTCGTTGTGTTACAGGGAGGAGGCCACAGTACCTCTGGTTTTGAAGTGGAGAGTGAAGCCTCTGTTAGTGCCAAAGCCATCAGAGGTGAAGTGGATCTGGACACGGTTTGAGTGAGTGAGTAAGGGAGACGGGGGAGGCGTGTTGCCACAGAATGGCCCCAGGGTCCCCGAGGAAGTCTCAATCTGCAAACAACACAACATGTTACCACATGTGCATTTCCTGTGTTGAAGGAAAACATTCTTTCAGGTCCAAAATCTTTGGCTGGTGCAAGATGAGCTTTATTCACTGCCTCACAACACGGCGGCATGATTCTGTCTGCTGGTGTAGGGTTGTTTGTCAGGTTATATATAGTTTTACAGGAACTCACAGTAAGATCAGAATGCAAATTCCACCAGAAGGGAGGAAACAAATTTCTTGAACCCAAATGTGCACTAGGTGCTAAAGTGGGAGTGCTCTGAGAGACCCACTGTGAGAGTCTGAGTAATTACAATAGCAATGAATTAACAGAGTAAAGGAGAGAGAGACTGAGAACAGGTATAGGTGTGATTTCAGGGGACAACTGAGCCAACATAAGGTTTATTCACAAAGGTATGTTAATTAATGCAAGGGTTGACTCTCAGCAGACACACTCAAATTAAGAATTTACAAAGAACAAAATTTGAAAGAATAAAATATCTCCTTCCACATAGTAAACTGGTGGTCAGTGGTTTCATAATTATTTAAATGGAGATAAATTTGCAGTCAGGTTTTAAAGGGGTCCAACTTTCGGTGAGTCAGTATTGTGGCAAAATCTACACAATGATGTTTGCTCAAGTACTGTACTTCAGTGCAATTTTGAGGTACTTGTACTTTACTTGAGTATTTGTTTTACGTTACTTTATACTTCCTCTCTGATATATTTCAGCGGGAAATATTGAACTTTCTGTTCTATTCATATAACAGCTTTACATATGAGTCACTGAAGATTTTACCCAGTGGATAATAAGATCATAAGATTTTAAAATACAATACATTGTTGAAGATGAAAGCCTTTTTAGCTACTGATGCCTCGCAAAAAGCAGTGTGTAGTCGGAGTCACATTTCAGATGTTGTCAGCAGCTCCACCAAATACTGATTTTTCCTTCTAATCTTCCAACATGGTCTCACTTCACTAAATATCAAAATAATCTAATCTCACAAAAAAAAAAGAGAAAAAGTGCAAACACTTAGAATAGATTTGTGTATTAGAACTGTTTTTTCTTCTTTCCTCTCTCATGACTCATCTCACAACCCCTCAGATACATATCGTGTTCCTGTATATAAAACTGTACATACAGTAGTTTGAACTAGTTCCACCTCCAGAAGTAACAGTAACATGCTGTCCACACACTGATGCTTCAGATTAATAATCTAATGACGTCAAATATGATGATACAGTCCACCAAGAGAGTTTGCCAGAAAGCATACAGGAGACTGGAGTCAGCTTGAAGAAGGCTCTCCGGTCTGCTGAGACCAAAATGGGGCTTTTTGGCCATCAGACTGAATACCATGTTCCACTGCACATCACCACAAACATGTCATCCCCACTGTGTAGCACGAAGGTGGCGGCATCATGCGGCGGCCTCTGGAAGGCTTGTGAAGGCAAAAAGTAATATTAAGGAATCAAAATACAAAGAAAGTCTTGGGGGGAAACCCTGCTGCAGCCTGCAAGAAATCTGTGATTTCAGAAGTTCTGTTTTTCAGCAAGACAGTTAACTCAAACATAAAGTCAGAGTACTGAGGAATTGCCTCAGAACAACAGGAATAGACAAAAGTTGTCCAGATGTGCTGATGGAGACCACACAAACTACTAACTAGTAGGTGGAGGTGAACACTTAGGCAAACAAGTATTTTGTATTTTACATTTGTAATTAATTTAGATCACTTTTTAAAGATCTGTTTTCACTTTTGACATTAAAGATTATTTTTCCTGATAAGCATCAAAAATATGCCACATTAAATTAACTTTGATTCACTTGAGAAATATAATATATAACACAGACAGATTATAAAATAGCTAAAGTGTGATGTGTACTAGTTGTCAAATCCAGTTTGAACACTTTATTGTCTGAACTTTGTTATTTGTTTTCTGCTCTGTTATACATCAGCTTTGTACTTTATAACTTTGAGTTACCTGCATGAGGTATTTACTCAACACCTACCCTCACTGCGTCTATGCATTGACCGTCAGGACTTTGCTCCACATCAAAATCTTCAGAGAAGTGCAGCTCCAGCTGCAGGTGGGCCTCCACAGACAGGGTGTACTGACAGTTGGCGTTTTCTGCGTACGAAGCAGGCCAGGAGGGACTGGATATGTCACCTCTTTTCAGCCCTGACAGATCCTGAGCACAACTCACTGTGTTAAAGGAAGAAGTCCATTTTCATTAACATCATCGTTTCAAGCAAATGTAGTAGAATAATTCCAAGTAGTATTACACAATCAGCCTTCTTCTCATCTGATTCCCTTCTCTCCCTTCCTTTTTTCCTCCCCCTGTTTGCCTGCTTCTGCTTCCTCTATCTTCCCATTTTCACTTCATGTTTCAATCTTGTTCCTTCTTCCTTGATTTGTCTCATTCTGCGTACTGTTTACTGATAATGAGATAATCTGTACCAGTGCAAGTGTGGTTGTCCGCGCCCAGGTGGTAACCATGGCGACAGGAGCAGTAGTACCCTCCGATGAAGTTGTGACAGAACTGGGTGCATCCGTTCTCAGGGTCCTCCAAACATTCGTCAAAGTCTGAGGGAGAAAAGTAACAAAAGGTCAGACGTAGAAAAACTCGTCGCACAAGACAGCTTAAAGGCAGCGTCTGAAGTTTGCTGTTTGCTCTTTTGATGCGTGCTGGTTTCCTGAACATCACTGTGCTTTTCCCCTACCAGTTTAGTGGGAGATATTTGAGTAGATTACCCTGACCTGAAACTGAACCCAGAAAGGCTTTTGTGTCACAGAGATATTGACATAGAGATGTCTGCCTTTTCTGAATTATAATGGAACTAAATGGCACTTGGAGTTTGGTGCTCAAGAGCAATGTCTCTTTCCAGATCCTGAACTGGTTACTCAAGATAATCCCCAGACTTTGTGAGCAGTTTCATGGGAAAATTTAGGAAAATATACTTATTTGCGTTCTTGCAGAGGGTTAAGAAGATCAATACCACTCTCATGTCTACGGTAAATTTGTAGCTGGAACACAAACACAAATTTAATCAAGTCTAATGAGAATTGCTCACCTGGTGCATGCACCAAAAACATTTTCTAGCTTCCAGGTTTACGTCCATGGTATGCAGCCTACTGAGAACGTGCAGTACTGTCTCTCCTGTTGGCCCTGCCCATGAGTTCCCAGCCCATACACTTTCCATTGTGTTGACATCACTGATTGTTAAATTGCTTTTCTTGGCTCTGGGAAACATTAGAAGCAAGGTTGAGCAGCAACATCCTGCTGAGGTTGTTTAGATTCTATTGTACGTCTATGAGCTGCAGCCGGAAGCCAGTTAGCATAGCTTAGCATAAAGCCTGGAAATGAGGAGAAACCACTGGGCTGGCTCCATCCAAAGGCAATAAAATCTGCCCACCAGGGCCTCTAAAGCTCACCTATTAACATGTCACATCTCTGTTTTGTTACCTTTGGACCGAGTCAGGCTAGCTCTTTACCTCTGTTTCCATTCTTTGTTCTATGCTAAGCTAACTATCTCCTACATGACAGTGGTTTTGATCTCCTGGATCCAAACATGTCACTTGGTTATCTCATCAGAATTTGAAGCTTTGATTTTCTTTGTGTTTCGCTCGTAGCAGAAGGTTCAGTGGGGAGTAACATATTTAGGTCTGTTGTTTGCAGTCACAAGTGAATCTGTTCGTGCTATGAGTTTAACAAAAACCGCTGAACTTAATTACACAGTTAAATAATGGATCTACACCACAGTTACATACTGCATCATAAATTAGTATAGCATGCAGAATTGTTCCATTATTTTTATGAAACTCAGTTTTTACTGTACAGCCAAAGTGAAACTGTTTTAGGAGAGACATCAGTGACTGCAGCCCTGTCAGCACCTTTGAACTGAAACTTAATGTCTAAATGCCAAACACTCTTTAGAAGTGTGTACTTAAGTTATTTATTTGGCCCATTTCTGAAATTATGTTACGTGTTTATTTACAAATTGAATATAAGACACAACTCATAATGGACAAAATAACCTTGGACACTTATTATTTTTGCTTTTTCCAAGTCACCTTAACAGCTTTAAACCTTTGTGAGTATAAAAATATCACCTTCCTCTTATTATTTTTGAAAAATGTTCACACTGTTGAAATATGTGGACGTACAAACGGAATGGCTCTCCAGGGGACTGTTAAAAAATAAAATGGGCACAAATACAATGGAGTTTGGTGAGACTCAAACAGCTCAGTATTTCACTGTTATTGTCTTCTCAAGGTCTCACCTTGATCGGTATAAAAGCCTCTGAAGCCGGTGTGCCTCCTGGTGTTTGAGTAGTCGGAGTGGAATGAAATGGAGAGGCAGCCACCTGGGAGGGAGACGAGCGAGGGTTTACAGCGGACTGAAGCTCCTCAAATTCCCTTTTCCCACACAGAACAGAAATTAGGTTTCCATTTGAAAAGACCTGGAAAAAAACAAAATCAGAAAACTGTGTTATCGCGGATACAGTAACAGCACCAACAATAGAAGCATTTAAAGTTTATCCTCTCGACCCCCTGACCTTCACGGCATCGTTTTCACAGTCCTGGCTGTCCTCCAGGTCCAGGTGGATCAGCCTGATGGAGATGGTGTGGCCTTTAGGGGCACACCTGCTCCAGTTTAGACTGGCATGGGGCGAGTATCCACTGGGATACCCCGGAGACTCCACCCATCCCAGCAGCGTCGAGGAGGAGGCCAAGTGGGGGAGGAGAAGAAGAAGCAGGAGACTGAGGGAAAGTTTGGAAGATAAGAAAATTTAAGGGAAGGCGTGACACATTCAGGAGGAAAGGAGGAGAAAGTGGAGAAAATACAGAGACCACAAAGTATTTTATACCAATCTCTTTACAGTATATACCTTTATATATGTTATATATAAATACATTAAATCCTCCATTTGTAAACAATGAAAGTTTGTTGTTTTAGTGCCCAGATATCATTTTGGATTTTATATATATAAATGAAGAATATTGACCAACACACATGGATATCAGAATTTTTTTACCGACTAATATTGGTATCAGCGTCAGCACCAAACATTCAGTATTGATTGGACTTACCACTGTGCAATTTTTTCTCTTTGCTTCACATCATGTGTGTATTACAACATTTGTGTAATTATCCATATAATTATATAAGCGAAAGGAGTATTGTGTATATAGTTTTTATACTTTTTTTCTACCTCTACTTTTTGTCCTTAAGCAGCTGAAACAAATGAATTTCCCTATTGCGGGATCAGTTAAGGTTATCTTTATCTTGTTATCTGTTACAAGAAGTTTTTAACTGATTATGAAATCGTCTCAGTTTTAATACTGATGCCTGTATATGACCTACGTAAACAAACGATCAGATGCAATCAGATGAAACAAGCCTGCCTGGGTTAGCCAGTTAAAATGAAGTAGGAGTAGATTTTTATTAATATAATTTCATTTTTGACATAGTATTTTTGTGAGTATGGTGGTGGAAACTCTACCACTTTTGTCCACAGGGCCTCCAAAATCAACAGAAAGTTCCTTGTAATAGCTTTAATATGAGATCAAGAGAAAGTCCAGTGATGTTAAAACAACAGTGCCAGCCCAAAGACAAAGATGTTTAAAAGCAGAAGCAGCAGGATTTGTCCAAACTGTTTGAAAACGCCCCAGGAAGACGCCAGGACATCAAATACAGACATTCTGGGTTTGTCCCAAGTGTCCCGAGCACAGCAAAATAATGAGAATATAAGAAAATACCACACACTTCTTGTGAGTCATAAAAGATGATTGAAAGAGGTTATGTTTATATGAATCTATAAATGTTTGTTAGAAAAACGTTGCATGTTATACCTTTAAATCCCAGAATCACAATGTTATAACCAAATCCATCAACATCCTTCTATCATACAGTCACTTCTCTTGTCTGCTGCAAATCATTATGATGAAGTGATGTAATTATCTGATTTAAAATGCAAAAATCCAAACCCACCTTAATCGTAACATGGTGATCCGAACAAATCTCTTCACAAATAAACTACCTCAACATCTCTCCTTCCCCTTTTCTTAATAATTTACTTTCCATCCCTCGCTGCCCCCCTTTCTTTCTCAGGCATATTTTGCAAACGTTGGCATTTTATAAATCTATTTCTAGATTGTTTTTTTGTATGTTTGCAGTAACAAAGGAGTGGCTAATGGTAAGTGGAAGGGCAGGAAGACAGACTGTGCCAAATTTTTTTACATCGACTGTTAGTAAATTATCTTTTTGCAGGTTTGGCTCAACAACATCCCTGCACCGGTGGGACAAAAGGTTCAGTGGAAAACAATGGTGATGGAGTGAAAGGAAAGGGTGTAGAGGAGAGAGGAAATGTCTCATTGTACTGCTTTGCTTTGTGTAGTCAAGAGAGAGCCAAAATCAGTCTTTGGTTCTGTAGCTATACGGAAACACACACACACACTGCTTACCTCGCAGTAAGAGGGCTAGCACAGGAAGGAAATGGAGAGAGAAAGAGACCGAGACAGAGAGAGACAGAGAGACTGAGGGGAAAACAGCAGATAAGGGTCATTGGGGTTTTCCACTGTGTAGGATTAGAAAAGAAGTAGGTAAGGCAGCGAGAGGAGGGGAAACATGTACATTATGTTGTCACAAAGAGGAGTGGAGACAGATGAGAGTGAGCAGTGAATGAGTGAACATCAAAAAAAGAAGAAGGGGACAGATACGGCACCTTGAGGGATGCCCAGTGAGCACAGATAAACTCAACAGCTGTTATTTCAAAGGTTCGGAGACGGTTTAGGAGAAGAGCACGCAAGAAGACGGTCTGTGTAGTCGTCCGATTACGTATTTTAAACACAAGTGGAGGACTGTAATCGAATGGGAAACTAACTGATAAGATGAACTGCCAAAGTGAGGATAAGTACACCACTAAAGCTGGGAAATGCTGTGATCACTGTCCTGCAGGTCAGTCAACATAATGAAGCTTTTCTCTTCGGATGACAAACTTCTGTGCTTGTTTAGTCTGTTTAGTCTTCACAAACTACATTTGCACCGCACCTGATTCTTCTGTTTTTTCAACTCTCATCAGGAAAGCACATGAAAAATGAATGTGATGACAGGAAGCCGACCGAGTGCGCAGAATGTGGACATGGGTCCTACACAGCCACAAAAAATCACTTAATGAAATGCCAACCCTGCACGACCTGCAGTTCCAGTAAGTCACACTGTATCTACTATAAATGCATGAACACACATATTGTTTGTGCTGCAAACATAGTTCCTTCCTCTTCTGCCTTTTTAGAGAGTATAGATAGACATTTTGTCATGGTTTCTTTATGTGAACGCCATCAGAAATCTTATCTCTTTTCCATTTTAACCCTTAAATCTCACTAACCTGCCAGTAGGTTTAGACATGTTGAGCAAAACTTTGTTTACAACTTTTAGTTTTCAAAGATACAAAGTGTATCAGGTTGAGTTTTGTGAGAAATGCATATACAATCACGCACAAGATATCTGAAATATTTCCAGTTTCATGGGGTGGTATTAACAAAATTAATCCTTTTAGTTTAAATATTTCACTCAGTTTACAAAACACATTTTTAAGGAAGAGCTGGAACTGGAACTGCCAGTGTGGAATAAGATGATTTTAACAACCATGACAGTAATTACCTCCATCCACCTCTAATTAGTTACTGGATGCAGCCTTGTGTGTTTTCTTTGCACTAATTCTGGCACAAAGGTGACTCCAGCAGCAGTGGAGACAGCTATAAAACCTCTGTGTCAAATGAAAAACTGGCTTTTCAAACTGAGAATCTATCTGGAGATCAGATCTAACTGTGATCTAGATTAAACTTCACATTTTAAGTCTCTTGAACTTCACTCAGCTAGTTGTACTTTTTAACAGTTCTTTGGAAGATGAGGAACTTAGCGAATGTTTTACAAAGTAAATAAAAGGGAGAAACAATTGAAATATTAAAATGATATGTTTAACTTCTTGATTTATTCTCAAGTCAAGTCTTATCAGTTTTATTTGTGTAGCCTAAAACTACAGATTTGTATCAGAGGACATCATAATCAGTGTAAGATAGGTCTCGTCACACCAGCTTTTTCCCATGGATTGATTACTTGTGGGCCTACTGGGCACAGGCCCAGAGATCCAGGGGGTCTATGAGCCCTTGGACCAAAGTTTATGTTTGAAGGGTCTGTTAATATTTTTTAAAGATTGTTTTTGGGCTTTTGCCTTTATTTCAATAACGACAGCTGAATATAATGACAGGAAAGGGGGTAGAAAGAGAGGGGAGATGACATGTAGCAAATGAGCCACAAGTGGGAGTCGAACCGGCGGCCGCTGCAGAGGACTTAAAGCTTCAGCACATGGGGGGCACGCCAACCGAGCCATAGGGGCACCCCAAAGGGGCTGTTAATATTTATTGCTATTGAGTCAATTAAACAACTACAAACAGACACCAAATGACCACAAAAAGACACAAACTGTTTGTTGTTGACAGAGATGTAAAACAAAAAGGCTCTTGCACTGGTTCCGTTCCAGATTCTCAGATCCTTGGTGCTATAGGGCGAATCAATCTGCATTTCTACCAGTTTTGAGCAGAACGATTGTCATCAAGGATCATCATTCGCAGAGAGCGTTGCACAATCCACAGTGACCTGTAGGATATGACACGCCCTCTTCTGTTCTCAAGAAAAACCTGCTACTTTTTGGTTTGACAGTGTTGCAGTCAGGCTAACTGCTCATAATGATGGTAAAGTTCACCCTTGAGTGTAATATTGTGGTTATTCTGACAGAATAAAAGCTATAATCATAATGTTTTCACATTGTGCAGCTATTCGCTCACAACGCAAAAAAACTTTTTGCTAGCGTTATCTCCGTTTCCTCAGAAACACATGGGGTCTGACTAATAATTAGAAATCAGTCACATCAGTGGCTCTCCTGTGAAATGAAACCTAGTTTACGACTCCATCAACTAGGCTGGCCCTTAGTAATGCCATAGCAACAGAGAAGATGTCTAGTTCCTGTTGAGTCAGCCAGCCAACCTAGGGTTAATGCTTTCTAGAGATCATGGGATTTCCCGAACTGAATAAAGACCGCACATGCAAACTCAAAACTGCTTTACTGGCGCAATCTAATCGTAACTAAGATATGAGCTGAAATTTTTTGTGACAGATTTAGCTGCTACGTCTACAAACTTCACGTGTATTTTTAAGGTGGTGCACCGGCGCAACCGATGATGGATGCTGAATAAAGTTTCTGCAAGCATTTTAACATCCAAAAGTCAAAAAATAGATGCGATCATTTACAAAATTCATAACATTTTTTATCTAAGGAAATATTCTGCTTGCATCCATATTCGTTGGCGTTTAGCCTTTCAAAACCAATATCTGCATTGCAGACACAAAACACAAAACAGTAGCAGCAACAGCACCACAAAATAAAAAGACAGTTAAAGAAAGTTGACCTAAATATTTTATAAATGTTACTTAAACAGCTACAAGAAATAGACATGCCAGAGCTCATAGTCCATACGGGCCCATGGTTGTGGCTTTTTGGTTAATGAGCGCGGTGTGCTGTCATGCAGATTTAAGCACTTTCTAAATGTCTAGTTGACCAGTCAGATTACAACTACAACTGCAGGGACACAACTACCTGTTGTGTAATAAGGTGGGCTCGGTTAATATGAATCAAATCTTCATGCGCACACACACGCACACACTCACACGACATCTCTCTTTGACTCTTTCAGGTAACAACAAGAAGACAGATAAAGTGTGTACACCTCAGCAGGACACGGTGTGTGGGTGTGTGACTGGTTACTACTGTAATAGTGATGGCTGCGACCACTGCCAGCCAGTGACCAGCTGCCCTGAGGGTCATGGGGTCAAAGTTCAAGGTAGGCCTCCGCTGTAAAATGCAAAATAAAGGTAACACTTAGAAAATCATTGAAATCATTGAACCAGATGTTTCAGAAAATTTGGTTAATGGCTAACAATAACTTTGTAAACCATCTATAAACATTATTGGATTGACTATTAAAAAGTTACAGCTGATGATTATAGTACCTAAAAGGGATAGTTCACCCAAAAATTAAAATTCAATCATTATCTACTCACCCTCATGCCCACTGAGGGTCGAGTTTATTGTGTTAGTCCACAAACCACTGCTGGAGTTTCACAAGAAAACAGCGTTGTAGAATCTCCCAAACAATGGAAGTGAATGTTGACTGGTAAAAAACAACTGGAATAAAAAACATAAAATGCCTCCATACAGCTTGTCTGGTGTAATCCAAGTCTCCTAAAGCCTCAACATGCTGTTTGCACACCGTCACACCATACACGTGCATGTGCACATGAACGCAGCTCCAAGCTAAGGATCTACAGTGAGGATTCGGGCCAAAAACATGGTGTAAATATTTTTTTAGTCATCTTGGCATGTTGGGGCTTTAGGAGACTTTGATTACACCAGTATGGAGGCATCTTTGTTTTTATTCTGGTTTTTTTTTATGTTTGAAAACTGGTCACCACTCATTTCCTTTGCTGTTTTGTGGACTAAAAAACTAAACCCAGCCTTCAATCGGCACGAGGGTGAGTAGATAATGAGTGAATTTTTGTTTTTGAGTGAACTATCCCTTTAAGCACCTTTCTACATTACATTGTGTTTCATTACATTATGTGAACCTACATACATAACATACTTATTTTAACCCTAAAGTATTTTTTTGCTTGTATTTTGTAAGTCTGCCTGGACATCGTATGTTTATTATTGCTAACTTTACTACAGACACCTGCAGGGGCAAAACGGGCAATGCTAGAGGGGTACCTACAGGAACTTAGTTTTTACATGTGGGGCCACTAACCAAGCTGTCATGTTTGATGAACTGGTAGTGAGAACGTGTTATCTGTAAACATTATTTGGATGGTTATTTAAAGTTGTAACCGATGTTTATAATATTTTGTAAATGGTTAATAACTACTGTGTAGTGCATCTATAAAGATTATTTGGATGGCCATTATAAGGTTGCAACTGATAATTATAAAAGTTAACAGTTTCTTATTAAGCATATATAAACATTATTTGAATGTTTGATAATAGTAAAATAACTTTTAACTAAAGTTCACTTAACTATCAATATGCCATTTATTAATGATGGTTATTTTTAAAGTGTTACAAACTCAACATCTCATTCCTTCTTGCAGCCACTCGGACGAACGACACCATCTTGCGCTCCGTGTAGAGACGGGACCTTCAGCAACTAACAGATTCCCTCTCAGCCTGTAAAGCACATATCAGGTCAGACTGCGGCTTCACTATAACTCTCATTATCATTATTAAAGCTGAAGGAGGATGTCAACGTATGTAATGTGATGAAATGTGACTGAATCGTTTATTAGTCATCTGTCGACACGCAGCAGAAATGACTGGTTTTTGTTTCGGCCAACATCCTCATGTCTGCAAACCCAAAACATCCCACGTCACACCCACTGTCTCTAATTATATACCACAGGAATGGCAGAACTGTTCATTCAGTTTGTCTGCAAATCTGAACAAATCCTTTTCAGTAGGTCAGCAGTTTCTCAAATATACCCCAAAATGAAAACACCTCCCATAATTTCCCATTTTTATTTTGTATAGATACCTCACAGTGTCTGGATATTTTTATTTATTTTTTTGTCTTCGTCTGTCATTTTCAGGTGCGAGGACTTCGGAAGACTGCTGAAAACTCCGGGAACCCAAACAACTGATGCCATCTGTGGGGACTTCAAATCTCGTAAGTCTCCATTTCTGTGTTTATAGGTTGTTGTTTCAGATGTGTGACCTCTCTACAGATCTTTAAATCTTTCCAAAAAAAAAAAAAATTAACTTGTGCAATTTAGCAGATGATCTTAGTGACTCACTGAGCTCCTGCTGACCTTCAGTTCCTGTATGTCATATGACTGAGATACTAAGAGAGGAAGTAGGACTGATACAGATGGGAAATCATTCCCATCAAAGGAAGAGGGCAGGAGTTTGTTCCAAATAATACGTCTCTGACAGGAGATGGGGGCGATTCTGTCATCGTGATTGGCTTTAAAGGATCATTTCACCTTTAGAGAATAAAGATTCATCAAATTACTGTAAAAACCGGTGTTACAATATGAAAGGGGTTGTTCGTAGTGATGAAGCTATAGAGACCTATCAAATGAATCTGCTGCCTCCCTCGGCTTTGCAAAGCTTTGTAGCGAGTTTCAGTTCATTGTTTAACTGTCTAGCCCGCAGCTTTTACTGTTTTGATTCACTCTCACCCCTCTCATAGTGGCATTTTTGGCCACAACAGGCAGATTTTTTTCTAAACTGGAAAAGCTCTGAAACCGCAAGTTCGTGTCGTTTTAGTGCGTTTCCCTAAAGAGTCGTTAAACACCAAAATCAGAGTGAGAAGAGGATGAGGATGGGACATGCTTTCATCAGGTGGCCAGAAACATGACACTAAGTGAACAATGTTTCTCCAAAACTGCTGGATGTGTAAAGTAACTGTGTGCTAACTAATTTACCATATAAATGGTGATGATAGGTAACAACTTGTTCTAATGACTGGAAGTGGCCAAAAAATCTGTTATTGTAGGTTTAAGGAAAAGAGTCAAGTGTGAGTGGGGTCGGCCAAGAGTGATAAAACACTGAAGCTGCTTTCAAAATCACATAATTTTTCTTTTTACTTTTAGTGATACTGCAGCTCACAAAGTACATATTGTTGAATGCAACACACAGTTTGGACATTTTATTTCATGATAAAAATGTATCATAGTATTGAGTCCTGAATTCTGAAACCTCTTGCTCACAAATCCGTCGCAGTTCGTAGCGCAAAAATGTGAAGACAAAAAGACAAAGTGTGCGATTTGGAACACACCTAATGAGCTGTCATATGTCTGTGCAGTCTCAGCAGTTTAGCCAATGTAACATACCTTCCACTGTGGAGAGGATTGTGAGTCAGAATAGCCAGAAAAGCACGCTGGCTTACGTATTGCAAAATGCAACCACATGCAGAAGGACACTGCGGCATTTGTAGCTACTGCATTTGACATGTGACATACTAAATCTTTTTCTTCATACCAAGCAGTATAGTAGTATTGGTATTGGAATGCAGCCTAAGAACTGGCATGTGTTTGAGATTGCAGCATGGCCTTACCTTCACCACCAGGGTACAGGGGTTTTAAATTTGCTCAAGCAGCCACACAGGTAGTCAGAGGATCGGACTGTAGGGGTGGCAGTAGAGGCCAAGACCAGTTGCAGCTCTCTGGAGAAGGAGAGGTTAAGGGGACTGTTTCAAGATGCTGGTATTAAGGACAGGGCTGAAGTTCTTGAGCAGTGATGGCCTGCAGTCTACAGTCATGCCAGAGGCTCTGTGAGGCTGCACTTAAGACAAAGCTGCTTTGAGCTAGATGCTAATAACAACATGCTAACAAGGAGGTATAATGTTTACCATGTTAGCCATTTTGGTTTAGCATGCTAACATTTGTTAATTAGCACCATGAAGTACAGCTGAGGCTTTTGGGAATATCATTAGTTTTGCAGGTTTTTGGTCTGTCAAATTAAAAAAAAACAAAAAACAGACCAGGATAAAAAGAAAAAGGGTCACCAAAAAGTTCACAATTCATCTTAAGAGGGACATGAATGTCTAAACCAAATTTCATGGTCTTTATGATTCATCCTCTGGGGAAAAAATGTCCCAGTCCATCTAGGGGATGCTGATTTTTAGTCTGGACCAAAGTGATAGACCAGCGGACACTGCCATCCCAAGAGCCGTACTGCTAGTGTGTTTAAAATGTCTGTCTGGACCTGCTAGTCTGTCTTCAAAACACTTGACAGAGAGATTTCTTTAGCCGGAGTCCTGACCTTCAAATCTGCCCACTCCACTGAGTTGGCTTTTTGTCTGTGTAAAGTGTAATAAATAAAAGCAGAACAAGTTGCAAAGGTCATTGCTTTGGCCCTTTAAACAAGTCTTATCCCCTGAAGCTGGTGCTGGTGAGGTGTGAAGCTCAAATATACTCATGTCTATCTGTCAGCAACGTGCCTGACAGTGTTGCACAGAAAGACCGTTTTGAACTTTTTGAGGTTTATGCAGCTAAACAAGGGCAAACAACAGAAATGGAGCACATGTCATGTAAGAGTTGATATACATAAATATAAAAAGCATTCGTGATTCATACACATACGCCATTGTCAAATAATAAAACAAAAACCCAGCAAACAAAATCAGGCCTGCGCAAGTCACAAAGGTTTAGAGTGAGAGAAGTTTAGTTTCGTTTAGCAGTGAAGAGGGCTGAGAATGGGGGGAAACAGTGCTCATTTTCAGCACGTTTTACATATAAACATGTTCGTGTGAAGTCTCAGACACAGACAGGCTAGAACGTGAGCAGTCTTTTGACTCAGACAGGTGGGTTGGGTGAATGTTCACATTTAGTCAAAACCAGGCAGATCAACAGGCAAACTTATCTAAACAGGGGTCAGACAGGGACTCAGGAGTCCAAAGATGAGGCAGGCAGAAAAAAGGATGGAAAGCTAAAGTGTAAACACTGTAGACAGTCTGGCAGGGGATGAGCAGGTGGGAGGGAGAGGGGTTACTGCAGGGCAGGAGGGAGTGTTTGGATCTGAAATGACAGGAGAATTTAAAAAAAAACAAAAAACAGATCAGACAGTGTTGTCCTGACAAACATAGAAATTGTGTGTGTTTTTCACTTGTACATCCACGCTATCAGAATTGTAACTTTTGTTAAATCAGAGTCTAAAACTGCTTAGTTTAATCCAGTCAAGACGTGAAAACACTTGACTGGTAAAGTGATCGTAAGTGACTGTAAAATACAGATCTAACAGGTGGAAAAACTTAGTTGTGACATTTTTACATGGAAACAAGGCCTTTTTAAAACGAAAAAGGAAAAAGTTATTCAACCCAGAGGTGCTGAGAAGACAGCAGCAACACTGTTTCAATTCAGTATCATTAGGTAGTATGTAATAACACACTATAATGTCAATGTAAGCAGATTTAAGGACATGTCTGTGTTAAGTAATGTCCCTTTATGAAGCATGTTTAAATGGTGTATAAACATCATAACATGGTAGTATTATACATAATTACGTACTGATCACATTTATACAGTTTTAAACCCACTTGTGAATTATTTGTATGTGCATAGTTAATAAATGCTTTATAACACACTATAAGGAATTTGTCTAATTGAACAGCTACATGTACAGTGTTATTAAACATTTATTATATGTTTCTGCATGATGCTTCATAGGCAGAATTAATCAATAATCAATGTGTGCAAAAATACACGATGGTGATCGGGGGGTCCCTCCTAAGCTGAAGTCTTACACAGACTCAATATTTAATATACAACATTTGAGTCCGTATCTTTGTTTTAAGTGTAACCATGATGTCGAAATAGAAAAAAAAATCCGCTGCTCTTCATGTTGTGCCGGGTAAGTTACGTTTTCCGGACCAGTGGCAGGAAGCCAGGTATTCAGAGGCAATACAAGAGAAAACGCCACAACAATATTTTTCTGTTTTCATATTTGTGAATAAATGTGTACAAAATGTAATTTTGATAATGAATAATGCACATAGTAAGTTTTTAAGAGACATGTTAATGACAATTGAAAGTAAAAAGTCATTTATTTTAAAGATTTTTTCAGAGACCCCAAAATTTAGCTGTTAAGGCATTCAGGGCGTCTCAAGTCTCAATCAAGGGGTCTCGGAACCCCTGAGACCCCCTTTATTTCACAACGTGGTTATAAGTGTTGACAAATACATTAACAAATAATTAAAAATGTAAATAATAAAATAGTTTCACCTTAAAACCACTTATTAAGCATTTATGTTGCTAATATATGTTAAATAAGGGGTTTACTGCTCTGGTATTTCAGTTAGATTATATTATATTTCATTATATATATAAATAAGAAAAAACAAAACAAAATAACCTGTAAAATTAACAGCAAACTCATAATAAACAGCATAAATAAAAAATTTGTGCAGGAAAAGGAGCAGGGAGAAGTGAAAATAAATCTTTCCTGTGCAACCATAATTTGAGGAATAACTGGATGAAATAGAAACTGACTGAATATTCATTCATGATAATTAGTCTCAGTAGAGGAAAGTTCATGACTTTGTCATTTTTTTATAGTTGCAGTCATTTAATTCATTACTTTGATGATTTAACTATCAGTGACGAAAGATGAGCAGTACTCAGTAATCACTCCCACCTTATTTACGAGAAGTTACTTGTGCAATGAGGAGAAATGGCTAATTAAAATGTATTTGGGTCCCTGTAAACCCCCCCTCCCCCTGTCTGTCTCCGTTCACCAGAGTGTCCCTGGATATTACCTGCAGGCCTGTGGTCAGGACTTGTGTTGACGGCATTCGTCCTGTTTGGTGTCATCTGCTGGAGGGAAAAACGCAAGTCATACAGAACAGGTGCGTACAACATGTGCCCCTGTGTAGGTGTGTTTCATCATTGTTTTTTACACACAGTTCTTCTCATGCTTTAAAAAAAAAAGTCTTCCTGAAGAGGCGACGGAGCAGCGTACAGGCTGGCCTACGCACTGGCAGTGTATGCATGTCATTGAGACCACAACAGTGAGACATAATTCTCTTTGAGGTCATACAGTTTAAGGTCGCTGCTTATCTCTATCAAACATACCCACCCACTGTTTCCTTTACAGTGAATTTATTTTAAAAATCTCTTTTTACACTCTGGGTTTTCTCAGAATCAAGTGTGGCCTGGGGTTCATTTAAAGGAGTGTACTTTCTGCTGTGTTTTTTTTTAATTTTTTGTTCGCATAAAAGCAAAAGTTACTGTAACTCTGAGGGGGTTCAGAAAGAAGCTGTGTGACATGATGCTGAACAAGCTGAACGAACATGACAAACTGAATGAGGGAAACCACATCCTGTACATATTCAGACTGACACAGTTATTTGGTATAATGTGACGCACACTTCACAGGCAGCTAACTCATACTGAGAAACAGTTCCTACGTATGCGGCACAGTCCCATCACTGTTTTGGCTGACGTTCTCTTGTATTTCATCGACATTTACTGTATTTCCAGTGAAGCAGTGTGCCAATACTGGAATTCACAGATGAAACACAATTAACAGTAGAAGGCTGGGCTTTGAGAACAAGTGGATTCTTCTGCCAGTCTGACCGTGAGAATCTGTGTTTCAAATCAAAAGTGCCAGTTGTGATTGTTGTTTTAAAAGACTGCGTCATAGCGTTTGAAAAGAAGCAAATTCATTGTGACGGATAACTTGCACCGAGGACAATGATTCCCAGAGTCTCTGTTCTTATCACAGTATTTTCTTAAAATCTAAACATATCAGCTTATCAACAAAAGGTTAATTACAATGAAATTACTAAGACAGGCATTTCCTTTCTCATCTTATTGTACCAAGAACATAGTTTCAGTTTTGAGATATCGTATCTATGATTTTTTCGCCGCCTTCCCAAGATAATAGAGATGAACGGAAGCTGCTTTGTGCAGCTTAAAGCTCAAAGTTTCTAACAATGAATCACTTCCGATGAAAACTGCATTTCGTGGGGGAGAAGGGTGCAGGGCATCTTTATAGGTCAACAGTATTTGCCGCACAGTAGTGGTATGTATCATCTGAAAGCTGGGGAGCTGTGTCAAGTTTTTCTAATTGTATATCTTTAATAAACAATGTGTTTTGTTTTGATGCCTGTTCACATTTTGAAAGTTTAGATCGTACAAGGGCTTAGAACATAATGATTGAAGAGTTTGCTCAATTATGTCTCATAAGTTGTTACAGCAGATTTTGGGTTGAGACCATTTATTACACAGATTTGGTGCAAAATCTTTGACCACCAGGAATTCATAACAATGGTCAAAAACCTCTCCAAAATCCCACATTATTAAGACACCAAGGCCTTGAGAAACACCATAGATAATACATGCTGTTATTTGTTATCAGAGGCCTTTGACATTTGGAGATTTCTGTGTAATTTAATTTTTTTGGACACTTCTTTTCCTGAGAATTGCTCAGAAACCCCCTTGTTGTCAGCATACCTCAGAAAGCCATACATCCTCTGGATGCCCTCCAGTTTGTGACTGTGGAGTTCCATGAAGCTGTGATTACCCAAGAGGTCCCAATAGATAACTTTATACAGTGAGATCAAGTTTCAAAAATTGGTCTCAGTTCAATGAATTGGCAACTATGAGGACTAACAACAGCAAATTCTGAGTCCACAAGTGTCTCAGCTTTCCAGTCACACCAAATTTATGCAGTTCCAGGACTGTTTAGGGAGCCCAGTATGCAGAAATAATCAAATAGAACAGGTGAACATAACAAAGCTATAATGCATGCAAAAAACTGCATGGGATTATAGCATAAAGTAGGCATGTCTGTAAAGGGGAGACTCCTGGGCAGCCATAGAACCCATTTTCATTACCCCTTTGAAAATGGCCATGCTAGTTTTTTCCCCCACCAAAATTTAGCCTAACTTTGAGCTCTTATCCCCCCCCCCCCCTTCCCAACAAGCTGGCATGCTGTGGTTGGTACCAATGGATTTATGTGCATTTGATACTAGAATCTTTACTCTAGCTTCAAAACTGGGCACGCTGCAGCCTCTGCCACAGATGTAAACGTCCCCGCAGAGTTGAAGAGGTTTAAGGTTTACAGATTAAACAGAGAAACTGGGACTTTTTTTTAATCTGGACAAGCAAGTTGCTGTAGAGTTTTCCAAATGTGAATTTAAGTCCTCCTCTACTCATAAATGTGTTTTAGAGAAGAGAAGCTGAAGAAAGCAGAAGCCTGTTTTCCCAGTTTTTCTATGCTTCAAGTTATTTCTTCTCACAACATTTTTACTGTTATGTAATTATTGACATCTGTGACTTCTGAAGAAAAAAAACAGATGATTATTATTTTAGTTAAGTTATAGTGAATTTGCATGCTGCATAAAATGAAAATAGAGCACATGTGGAAATCTGTCTGCCTCCTTCAAAATGAGCTGACAGAGTGCCCCAACATCCCTGACAGTGTGCGATACTTTAAATTAGGACCCACGGCAAACATGAACTCTATCAACAAATAGGTCCATCTGTTAAAACTGTACAGTCAGAAGTGACTTTTGACTTGGATTCCCAAAGACCCTAATGCATTTGATTTTTTTTTTTAAAGCGCTAATTAAAACAGCTGAACAGAAAACAATGAAATATGATTAATAGGAAGAATCAGACTGACTGAATCTCTGAGGTCTGTGGTATTTGAGCTGTGCTCGTTTTGTAAAATCACAACTAGTGTGGTCCAATATGCACTCAGAATAGGATTTTCAGTAGGGCTAAGAGATATTAGAAGATAACTAGAGGTTAAACTGTAAAACATGATGGCCAGATTAACCCATTAGTGGGGCATTAAATTAGCTGTGAGTCCCTGTTTGTTGTAATTTGCTTTGATCCATCAAGGTCTCCACAAGGCTGCTAGACAAGACAGATAAGGATGCACGGCAGCCTTAAGCCCCTTATGTTTCAGGTGATATTATGCTTTAGTGGTGCATATTATCAAAAAAAATCTGCAATTAATCAAATTACCGCAAACAAACTGGCACCGAATGAACACAGGTAGGTTTGAAAGGTTGCTGTAAGAAGTTTGCAGTGTCATATAGGAAACTGATGAAGTCACCTTTGTGACGACGTCAAATATTACAAATTGGTGACTGTTCGGAAGATTCTGAGCGTACGTAAGGACAGCGAAGAGGTGAATTATGCTGCAGGGGTGGATCGACACGTGTATATTGAAGGTTTTGATACGTTTTTCCGACACCTTTGGGATCTTTCGTATCTGCTGTGAGTCAAATGTGACCACAACGTCTTTCTCAGAGAAAAAAGGAAACTACAAACTTTCAAGACAACCGCACTTCAAGTCTATAGTCTTTAGGAGTGTGAGTTTGATAGTAGATAAATTACTAGATAAATTTAAGGAGGAGGAGGAAGAGTATCACTTTGGCACTGAGTCACACTGAGCTGGTTGGATTTTACAGATTTATGAATAAGGAAGTATGAAGAACTGTTCCTAGAAATATAGCTGCTCAGCATGTCAAGATACTTATCAGGGTCACACTTCGAATCTGATCAACTCTGGAGCTGAATCTGTATTTTTGATAGATTAAAGTGCCACCTACAGGCCAATCACTGTCATTGCAGATAATGAGCCACATGACAAGAACAACATGACAAGACCATGTTCCAAAATAGATAAAAGTGTGTTTGACTTAATTCAAACTATTCCTCCTGATCATAAGAGGCATCTTTGTAAGAATACTGTGTTATCTTGTTTTTCACCCTATTTGTGGTGTCTTCTGTGTGTGTCAGTCAATGCCACTGGTCCTGTTAGCCTGATCGAAACGGTTCCAGCGCCACCCAACAGCCCGCTGCACCTGCCTCTACCGTCCACAAAGCTGAACGGTCACTGCCAAGAGAGCTGCATCGTGGATGGCTGCAGTTTACCCATTTATACCCCAGGTGACCACCCCCCCCCCACCACACCACCACACACACACATACACACACACACACAAACAAGAGCTTCACACTATTCACTAAAATGTTTGTGTTGTTCTGTGGGCAGTTTTATGCCTTTAGAGATTTTGACAGTAGAGAGATGGCAGGAAATGAGGGGAGAGAAGCTCCAAGCGTAACTCAAATCAGGGACATTTTGGTTCATAGTTGTTGTACAGTATGTACTGTACACTTAAAGCAATATTCCACCCCAGAATGATAATCCACTCAATATGTACTCACCCCTATGCCAATGTGAGGATGGGTGAAGATCTTCAGTTCACAAAACAATCCTGGAGTTTCAGCAGAAAACAGGGTTGCAGCCAAATCCAGTACAATGGCAGTGAATGGAGACCACGGATAAAGTGTAAAAAAAAGAACACAAAACAAACACAAAATGTCTCCATCCTGCTCGTGTGATGTAATCTAAGTGTCCGCGAGCCGCGACATTAAAATTTAACCACAAAAGACGCCATTTACACCATGTTTTTAGCCGAAATGTCAACTGTAGCCTTCCAGGTAGCATGTAAACATGGTGTCGATGTATCGCGAGACTTCGTATATCTCTTAATGGATGCACGTGTGAAAATATCGCGAGATCTCTTGTGCATCTGGCTCGTGTCTGAGAGGCTTCAGTTGACATTTCGGCTAAAAACATGGTGTAAATTGCGTCTGATTTGATCTCTATTCACTGCCATTGTACTGGATTTGGCTGCAACCCTGTTTTCTGTTGAAACTCCAGGATTGTTTTGTGAACTGAAGATCTTCACCCATCCTCACATCGGCATAGGGGTGAGTACATATTGAGTGGATTATCATTCTGGGGTGGAATATCGCTTTAAAGGTAGAATCAGTAAGTTTTGGGCAAGCTGTAAACACACTAGAAAGGTAGTTGACTGTTGAGTATCATTCCCAGGATGTCAAATACAGACAGTTTGGGTTGGTAAAGCGTCTCAAGCACAGCAAAATAATGAAAAAATTACTGGCAGAGGGCTGCAGGGCTTCTGCAGACACAGATTTGTTTATGAGTCTACTGTATACATTGTTTTTTTTATTCTTTAGGAAAATGTCGCATATTATGCCTTTAAGAGCAGCGGTTCCCAAACTTTTTCAGGACAAGGACTCTCACAATAAATGAATCCCCTCTGGATCTTTTTTTAGGGTTCGAAGATAAAGTTTTCATAGTCAATCAATGATCAAACTAGGATCACTATAAATTACAATCAATCAAAACAGCCAACCCTATTTCTCCCTTTCTTGTTCAAACTTCCAAAAAAATGTGATTAAGAGGAAAAAAAAATGTCCTGCACATCAGTCGTGCAGTCTCATAACAGATATTACTTTTTCTTTCAATTATTGTAGTCACCTGCTTACCATTTTGTATGGATGTTTGAAGTTTCAGATTGAGAATCTATGCTTAAGAGCACAGAGCTCAAGAGCGAAGACACTTAATGTTTAATTGTCTTTTAACTGTCAACCATCTGCATATTAGTGACAAATGTCTTCTCTTTTCCAGCTCTAGTTTATATTAATTGTCCCTGCTATTAAATGCTTTCAGCCCCATTAACGTGGCCATAAATCAAACTGCAAAGCACGCTTGATGCAACATTACTTTGAAGGATGGTCTCATTGATTTTTTTTTTTTACTCCTCCTCAGATGAAAAGATGGTCAGTGACTGCATACAGGACAGCATGGACAGCTGCACGCCGATAACTCCGCTGAAGGTTTCGGTCTCATTTGCCGAGTCCAGCCTCGGGAATGGAAGTGCCGGATACGGCCCCGGCAACTTTCTCAGGACCTACTCAGAGCCACAGGAGGACGAGTGGTGTGGGACATAACAGTTAACCCAGAGCCCCAGAGTCCCACCACAGCTTTGAGATACTGCAACTATTTTTTTTAACTTTAAACAGGACCTATTTATACCAAAAATATGGGTTTCTCTCCTCAAGGAGCTTTAAAGGTGGCTGTTGTTTTGCTGCCCCCTGTTGGACTTTACTGAGAATTTCAGCTCCAGTAATGTGATATTTGTGTGTTGCATTGACAGTGAAGCCCACTGGTGCAGCTCTTTTTACTGGAGTAATTTCCACTGATGTGAACTAGTCTCAGGATCTTCACGGGTGAAGGCGGTGCTGTCTGTGGCTTTTAGCTACAGCTTAGTGGTGTCTCTATTTAAGAAGTAAGTTTTTTTTAATTTAGTTGTTTCTTACTTAAGACGAAACTCATGAAAAGACCAACAACCAACAACGTCTGTATGTCTGTATATGTAATCAAATCCTGAGTTTTGTAGCCGAGTCCTCTGTGCCACAGAGCTCCATTGTCCAAAACATTATTAAAAACACATCAATCAGCCACACTGCTGCACTGGGTTCCTTTATTAACATGAACTTGGCCACTGTACTTTGTTTTGTGTCAATCCCACGTTCTTCTGCTGCAAATATGTTCTGTGAATGTACATTAATCTGCAGCAGAAAATCTCTATTTATACCTGTTTGAGTAACATTTGCACAGAAACTACAGCGCCCAGCTGTTTTAGAAAATTGCTGAGCGTTTTTTGTAAATCCGACTAAATATTCGTGGCCTGTTTTAAAAATTTACATATTTGTAAGAACAAATGGGCTAAGGCAGAGTGCCGCATAGGAGTCAGAAATCGAGAGACTAGCACTGCTTCCTAGCATACAGTGAGCCAGGAAACTCGAGGACTAAAGTTACTAGTGACCAGATATGCTACAGGCAATGTCGTAGCAGTGCCACATGTGATTTCTCCCTAGCCCGGTTTCTGTGCAATTGGGGGACAATTTACTTTCATGTAACTTCCCTGTTTTCCTTCCAAACCTCTTCCCTTTTGAGGATATTCCTATGAAAAGACATGTAAGATGTGCCACTTCTGATTCTATTAACTTATTATTATGACTGCTTTTGTTGAGAGGAACCTGAAACGTCAAGGCTGCCAGTGAGGATTTTGACCAAAGAAAACAGGTTGGAGGTGTGTGAGTGCGTGAAACTACGCAAATTTGGAACCAGGGTGACACATGGAGCACGTTAGGATATCCTCACTGAAAAAAACTGACAATCTGACTCACTCGTTCGCTCATAACCTCTTGTTGGTCTTTTCATGGGATTTTTTTTTTTTAATATGAGATTGTTTTTTCTTCAATGTAAACTGTCTTTGTAACTATATTTTAACAGATATCTAATTTAACTTTGTCAATATTCGTTCCAACCAGGTTGAGAATTGTACATGAAAACTGGCATAAGCCAGAAAAATCAGTTTATCCTATGAAAGCACATTGTAATGTGAACTTTTCCACTGAATTTTTGTATTTATAAAACTATATAAAAGTTTGAAAATATGCACCAGCAATACCACATGGTCTTATTTCTTAAGAAGCTACTGACATTTCAAGTGGCCATATTATGCGTTCCTGTTTTTTTCCTTTCCTTTAATGTGTTATATGACTTTCTGGTGCATGTAAAGCAAAGTCTGCAAACTCACAAAGATCAAAGTCCATGCCAAAGGGTGTTAAGCCACATTCAGACAGGTGCTGAGGCGAAAAAATATCAGTCCTTCCATTCGCTTTGAAAGGGGCTAATCTGTTAAAGGATGCAGCATAGAAACCAACTTTTGGGGAAACGCAAACCGATGTCACGCTGCGGTGGCCAATCATGTAAATCAGCTATCAGACCGCCCCACAGTCAGGCTGAAATATCCCTGAAACCAGGCGCTATCCAGGCGGTGTTCAAGGACCAAACGCTGGCGTTCTCCCAGTTGTGTCCTTGCTTGGTTTATTTTATGTACCCAGCTTCCACATCTAGGTCTGGTTTGCAGTTTAAGCTGCAAAATAGTAATGCCAAGAAGCCTCCTTTGGTTTGCATCCATTTGTTAGACACAGGAAGTGAGCGTGTAGCTGCGATTGCGCAATATATAGAGACCAAATGAGGAGTGGGAGCGCTGGCAGCGAGAAAGCTACTGAATCGGAGAAATAAACTGTTATTTCCTGATTGTTTCACAGCAGTTAAGCACAGGTCGACACTGAGGCTAATCGCTGCAAACACCTGATTCTGTCTGAATGCAGCCTTAACTCACTCTGACAGAAAACACTTCACCTGACCTGCCCGAAATGCCTTGTTTGAGAATTTTTCTTGTTACCTGCTGACATAACGTTGTAACACATTTGCATAATTTGTAGCTAGTCTGTAACAGATTTTGGGATGAGTTTTGAGCCTTAAAGAGACAAGAGCTAAAACAGAGTGTTCCAGACAAAAGGTGAGGCCAGTTTGAGAAGAATAGCGTCTTTTTTAAAAATCTGCTATTCTCGTAGAAACCCAAAGTTAAAGTATGAGCTTTGAAAGTGAGCGTGATATGGCCACTTTAAAACTTGGAGAGTGATATATTAAAGAAGCACCAGTGACACCCGACAGATGTAGGATTTGTTTATAACATTGTGAAGATAGATAGTGCAATATGAGGAAGCATGTTGGGAATGTTTACACAAGTAATTCTGCTCTGCTGTTCTCTTTTCATTAGTACCATCACACAGAAACAACATGTAGAGATCAGTACTTTCACAGGCATTCAGTCTCATTATGATACTTCAGAATAATGTTGATGATTACGATTAAAAAAAAAACAACTATAAACATTATTCAAATGTTGTACCAGTCTAACTAAATTCTATTAAGATTAAATTGATGTTATTCCTGAAAAGATGTGTTCAGTTACTTCAATCAGCTTTCTTGAAGACTTGCTTGGCAACCACGCCTTGAACTCTCATCTCCTGCAGAGAGGAAAGAGACCAATGAGGAGGACGAGGGGGCAGAGGAGACAGAGGGAGGGAGGGGAGGACAGGGAGGCGCAGGAGGGGTGTAAATGAAATGTGAGAATCAATAAGACAGTTTGGCACATCAAAGGAGAGTTAAATGAGCGATGCACAAACCTGGGATTGTATCCAAAATACATTTCCAACCCCCATCTCTCCCTCTCCTCATCCTCTGACCTCGTAATCCGTCTCCCCCACATCTACTTATCTCCTCCTTTCAGCCCGCTCCCTCCTCCCTCCTCCAGCTCCCCCTCACTCGCTCTTCATTAAGGCTCTCGCTGCTCCCTTCCGCTGCTTTGTGTAACCTTTAAAATCCACCATTTTAGAGCCTTGATCCTCGCTGGCATTTCTTTTCCAGCTCTCCCCTGCGTTTGGACACAACGTCAACAACACGTTGCTTTGTCCTCGTTGCAGCAGAGGTATTAGAAAAAATCCTGTGAGAGCTATTTAGCGGAACAATACTGACTGTTTTACATCTTAATCTGCACTGACAGATAATCTACGAGCTTAAAATCTTTTAAAATAAGAAGAACCAATCAGTCCTCTCCCTCGGCGCAGAGTTACTGCAGCACTTTATTATTAAGAACATGCTTTCAACAGTCTTCCTCTTTGGTGTTTGCCTTTCTTTGTTGGGGTTTTTCCCCCTTCAGGCTCCACAGACCTATAAAGACATTCTTGCCATAGTGCAACTGACAAAGGCAATGAATAACCAAACCCTGTTTTATTTGCATGTTCTCCCTCATTTAGCATATCAATATTGTCATCTTTTCCCCTTTTGCATTTCCATTTTCCTTGTTCCGGATTACCCCTCTTTCCCTCCCTCCCTCTACCCTTTTCACTCCATCCATACGTCCTCACCAAATGCAGCTTGTCACCCTCCAGCCAGTGCGTCCAGCCTCGTCCTTCTTTCTCGCCCCGCTGTACCAGACCAGGTTATCTCCGTCCCAGCTCACTGTAGTCTGCATGAGCACAGAGATTTCTGTGTTACTGTGTGCAATTAGTATGTAAAGTAGCTCACGAGATTCGATCACACACGGACAGGAGGCTTTGTGCGGCGTGAAAGGGCGGCCATGAGTTCAAAACCTTTTATTTTCCTTTTCTTTTGATTCTGTTCGCTCTTTTTTCTTGTCTTGTCTTCTTGTTTTGTTTTGTAAGATAATGCTGCTAATTGTGATTCATGCACTCATTTCCTGAATGGATTGTTTGTTTGTTTGAAAACTTTAAAAAGATACAGTATAAAATAACCTCAAGGAAATGTGAAGGAGAATTGCCTAAAAGCCTCCACGGCCTTACAAAGTGGCGTTTACCAGACAGCGTATTACAGATAATAATTACAACATGTATTATACAGAATGTATCTATCAATAAAACTAAACAGTAAAAACCGAGACACAGTTTAGCATAGTACTTAACAACAATGCATCCCACAATGCACCTCCATCCATCTTTTACATCAATATAGTGATTCGTTCATAGTCATGAGACACACACGACACGCATACATTCATGCAAGTATACACTAACCCTGTCATTAACAGGGTGAATGAGGGTTATTGGAGCATACACTCATGTGATAGGACTTCATGAGATAAGCGAGATAAAGGAGACAATAAACACAAGCAACGAAGGAAAAAAGAAAAACAAACAACATTCATAGTTGGCCTTTAGACTTGTATGACAAAGGAACATGTTGGTTGGTTAGAAGAAGTGGTTTCAGCTCTTTTAAACTGCTGTGGAGACAAATTCACCAAATATGAAGGCAAAGAAATTCCATATTTTGGACCCTCAGTACGAAATACTAAACTGAGATTGTGAAGTACAGGAATGAAGGGGTCTAAAGAGATAAGACCTACATGTGGAATTAGTATGAAATTGATGATATGTTATGAAAAAGGAGGAAGGATCCTTTTTAAGGCGCTATGAACAAATAAACCAATGTGGAGACGGTTCACTTGATAAAAACTGAGGATACGTAACTGTAGAACTAAGAGGCTGAGACGAGTGTCTTCGATGTATTGAACTTATTATTCTTAGACTAAATTAATCTTTGTTAGAGCAACCCAGTCTAAGCAAAGCTAGGTTTAAAATGAATAAATCCTTATTTTAAACTAAGCATTTTTGAGCTCTGTTGCATAATTAAAAACTAATCTCAGTTTAGTAAATCCAAGTTTATTAACGTAAACCAAAATTAAATAGTTTAATCCCTATGGAGATGCTTGCTTATGAAAATTAAAACGAATAAATAATAAATTTGAGTGTAGCAAGTATAAAAGAGTGAGAGGAAAAAAAAAACTTTCAGACGCTCTTAACAAAACTGAATGTTAAATTGTTTGCTAGCGAGCTAAAAAAATTGGTTAGCCTACTCACGATGGCTCAGCAGAGAATTATTTTTGCTCAGTCCATCTCAAAAAGGCGTATTTTAAAAGTTAAACCTCCTCGAGTGTATGTTTAGCATTAATACTTGATCACATTTTAAATTGAAGATTAAAATTTTGGTGCAACAGAATCAAATTTAATTTGGGATTAGAGTAAAGAGAGATTTACATTTAATCTTTCTAAATTTTATAATTTAAAAGTTTAGTGCAGCATCATTTAAATTTAAACCATGATTTCGGGGTTAAAATAATCCTTGTTGGTGCAACTCAGCCTTAGTGCTCGTTTCTGAAGACAGTAAATGTTCAGTCTGATGACTTCTAACCCAAGCTTTATTACAATAATTAATATACGGATAAACCACTGAATACTAGAACAGAGCGGCCACCTCAGTGTTGATCCAAGTTTTTACCTCGTATAACAATATTCTCTGCCACCTTTGTGGTTACGGCCCTGATATGAGGTTTCCAAGATGGCGAATCATGTAGAAAAGCACATTAGTTATGGGTTGAAGACTTTTAGAGTGCTTTTATTCATTTCTTTCTCTTTCTCACGCACATCACTCTTTGCAGCCTCAAGCCCAGATTTAAGCAGCAGGAGGTGATTACAGCACAAAAATCACCACAGGAGGCGGCTCGACTTTCCTCAGACATTCCAAAACACAAAGCAAACTTGTTTAACAAGTCATGATACTGTATATTCACTGTATCAGCAGTACACAAGTCCAAACAAGTCAATGTGCATATTCACAAAAACAACAGCGGCGCACACACACACACACACACACACCACCTGACAGGTACGGCCGTCCACTGGCCCCAGGTCTTCAGTGAATTCTTGTCCGATGGTGAAATCCATGTTGAAGTTCTTGAAGGTGGTGAGAGTGCGGATCTTCATGGCTCCCGTGGCCGGGTCGTGGGTGATGTCTTTGGTGGGCTTCAACAGACACACAATCTTCCTCAGGGGAAGTTAATATCTGAAAGAAAAGAGGTACTTAATAAGAAAATTAACAGAACGTGAGCTATTGTTGCTTTATTAAAAGCAGCCAGACACAATCGGTGCAGACAAAGAGAATACATCCTCTGATCTCAGTGTGTGTGTGTTGTGTGTATGTGTGTGGTGAGGGGGGTCTGGGGTCATATAAAGGACAAGGTGGTGACTTCATTACTTTAATATGTGCTGCTCACAGCTGGGCGATATAGAATATAAATAATATCTCAACATTTGTAGGCTGTTCTGCAAAATACAACATATATCTAAATATACACATTTTCTCTAAAATAACTGGCTGAGACAAAATCAGCTACAAAAGTATTAGCATCAAAATGAAGAACTCATTATACACGATTGCATATTTCAGATAAGGTCATTTCTGAAGAAACTGACGTGATGCTAGATGTTGAAAAGTGATTAACTGCATTGCTGGCTTTAAAAGTGGAATAATACCAATAATGTATGAAAGATGTGGAACATTATAAGGTTTGATTTGAGTTAAGTATGAATGAGTTGATAAAAGTTGAAAAAAGTAAGAACAGTTGAAAAGGTGTGAAAGGGATGAAGGAAACAATACATAGTGTAAGCTAAAATAACGTAAAGTTAGGGCTGGTCGAGACAAAATAAAACCATTTCTGAAGAAATTTCAGTGTGAATGCAAGATGCTGAAACGTGCGTAACTGCATCGCTGGCTTTAAAAGTGGAACAGTGACAGATGTGGAACAGGAGAAGGTTTAGTTTAATGCTTTAAGTATGAATCAGTAGATGGATGAGCTGAAAAGTGTATGAATAGTTGAAAAGGTGGTAAAGTTAGTTAAGTAGTGTAAGTTAAAATAAATTACTGAGACAAATTTAAATAGGTCAAATGACCAAATATCTCCATATTGTACAGATGAATTTTGGTGCTTTCACAAAATATTAATGCCGTTTTTTAAAAATAATCATAAGTAATGTGGATATAATGACTAAGTGGGTAAAGACAAATAAGAGAACAGCTCGATAAGTTCAGACAATTACATCACTTTACTGTGATGCAGCTTTTAAAACAAGCAAAAGACAGAAATACTTGTAACATACCAAACAAATGAAGGTGGTCCACATCATGAAATCAGTGATTTAAGATTAAAAAGAAGCAATAAAAAATATACAAACTTGTTTAGAAATAAAGGAAACACAAGTCTGGAGGAGGCCTTTAAACTGCTCTTGTAAGACAGTTTATTTAAAGAGTTACAGCTGAGTAAAAGTCTCACCTAAAGCTGCGAGGTAGGCGTCCATATTATCCTGCTCCACCATATGAAACACGCCGGAGTAATTAGGTTTAGACATTTTGTTGTTCCTTCAAAAAAAAAAAATCTCTACTTTTCCCTCCTTCTCGCCTCGAGTTCAGTCTGGATCCCTCAGATGAGCTCAAGCCGCCCGGTTTGATATCAGTTTCACTTACGCAACGTTTTTTTTGGACAATGCCTGGACTGGACTGCGTAAAACGAGACAGTTGTCGCTTTTTGTTGCACAGAGTTTGTAGTTCCTCTCTCTCTCTGCTGGACTCCTCTCTGGTGGAGTTTGGAAATCGCTTCCAGTCAGCTGTGATTCAGTGTTTCTGCAGGACCACATGCAGGAGGAGGAGGAGGAGGAGGAGGAGGAGGAGGAGGAGGGTGGAGGCGGTTCAATCCTCTAATGCTTCACTCAGGAGGGATCAGTTGCAACAGAGGCGGTGCTTCGGGTCCCTAAAACATGTGGTGGGTGGAGTGTAGATGGACTGAGCACATATATATTGTGTTCATATGCTCGGAGCTGACCAGGCTGCTCAGAATGTTCTACTTAAAAGTAAAACTGTTACAAGTGAAAGTCATTTATTCCAGATTTTTACTTAAAACTACAAGTATTAACATCAAAATGAAAAAATTAAGTGCTGTTCTCGGTGTTACTGCGATCTGTTTATTATGCTTGTGAAGGTAAAACCTGAAGAAACTGCAGTGTGAATGCTGGCTGTTGAAAAGCTGATGCTAAACTGCGTTTAAACTTTGAATAATACCAAAAGTGAATTAAAGATTCAGATTATTCTGCTTCAAATTAGACTTTTTCCTCTGTGGTATTAGGTGATATCTCAGAGATGAATGGTTACATTATTAATTTGATTATTCTGTCAGGGAAAAGATTTATTTTCAGAACTGCTGGTGAGGATTTACTTTGAAATGATTATTGAGTTTATTGAGCGTCATTTTATTTTGGAAGGACTTGTTGCACAAAGAAATGAAGACCAAGAACCACAAGGGTAAATTTCTCTCTCTCTCTTTAATTTTATTACTTGTTACCTAGATTGCTGGGTCTGTTTTGATGTATTGGTTGTTTTATTTTTTTTATTTTTGTTTGTTTATTTGACCTTTATTTAACCAGGAAGTCCCAATGAATCTCTCTTTTACAAGAGAGACCTGGCCAAGGTAGCAGCCAATCACAACATATTAAGATGCAACAAATACAACATATTAAACAAAAATAAAAAAAAAAAAAGAAAGAAAGAAAAAAGAAAATTCCACAATAAAATCAAGAACAACCATTAAAACATAGTGGACCTCTCAAGAAAAACAAGCATGTCTCCGTCACCACATTCTTTATGATGCCCTTAAATTTATTAATTGATAGAGTGTTTCTAATCTAAGATCTTTCTGCAGATTATTCCAAGCCCATTTGTTGTATTTTTAGTGATTCTAGTGTTTGTTTTTGCTTCTTGTGTGTTGATTGTTTGTTCTGCTGATGAGTTGTGTCTGTTTTCATTATTAAATAAAAATTGAAAAAAAAAAAAAAGATTTAGACGACTGTTTGCACTGGTAAACATCCTTAAATAAAGTGGCTGCTCCACCTCCTTTCCTAAATTCTCTAACTGAGCTGATAAAATGTAAGTTTGGGGGAGCTGATTCAATAAGTACTGCTGCACTGTTGTTTCAGTTAAAAACATAAAATCAAGGTTTTTCTTGATAATAAAATCATTAATTAATAGTGTCTTGCCAGCCAGAGACCTGATATTTAATAAAGCTAAGTTTAGTGTACTAACATTGTCTGACACAGTCTGTGGCTGACGCATAACTGGAGTCAGATTAGATAACGTAGCGTTTTGAGTACACTGTGTTTTTCCTGATGCTGGTCAAAACAGGAATGACAGACCTTGGAGATGCCCCTGGCTGATTTTTTCCAATTTCAAGATGTGTCTGACCACGCCACCGGCTATTTAAGATCGCCGGGATGTTTAAAGAAGGGTCATGGTGTCTGTCTCATCTCCGACAAGCACCTGAGTGATGGCGTCTGCTGTATAAGAGTTCATCAGTTTGACTGAGCTTTAGTGTGGCAGCTTTAACTGACTCTTTGATTGGTGAGCGTGGTGGAGGCGGGGAGGGTTGACGCTGTGGTGGAGGGCAGAAGGAGGTTTGTTGGCTCCCTGACTGGGACAGGGACATCCTCTGAATGCCTTGAGTGATGTGGAGCAGAGGGTCAAGTGAAAACTTTGTCTGTGTGCCCCGTCCTCGTCCTTGGCGCTTATCTGTCCCATCCTTTTTTTGGTTTTGGCATTCCAAGAGCATGACGTTAAGTTGGCCCCCCCGAGTAGTCTGGATCCAGTGATGTTTGGATGAATCCCATCACGCTGAAAATGGTCCTTAGAGTTCCAAAAGATGTTAAAATTGTCAATAAACTTTAACCGTGAAGCATGCCGATGTCAGCCATGTACTCAGGGCAAGGAGTCTGCTAAAAGACTCGATTCCTTTCCCCAGGGTTGGAATGGGGCCAGAAATGAACACATTTTGTGACTGACAATTGCTCAGTTTCTCCAGGAGCAGGGAAAAGTCTTTTTTTCAGGATCTCAGAGCCGTTTTCCTTCGTAGAATGTCAAAAAGCCCGGCATGGATAATGATCCTCATGTTACTGTCCTCATGTGTAGAGAAGATCAATGGCAACGGCTCTGTTAGCTCCCTGACAGACGTGTCAGCCACTGTTAGGTTTTCAGTCTTTGCCATTCTTACATGCTTGGTTATAGAGTTCCCAATCAGGATGGTGTCTGGCTGGTCAGATGTGGAACTGGGGGTGTTTCTCTTTGCCCTTGGCTTCTCAGGTGTGGAGTTAGCAAAGTTTTTTCTGGCCCTCAGTCTAGCAGTGGTTTTTGGGGCTATTATTGGCCCTTAATACCACGAGTGTGATTGGCTTCCCTGGGTTCAGCGTAGTTAGTATTGTCACACATTTCGTTTGGAGCCAGTGCATCATACCTGTTTTGCAGAGAGTTCAAGTTGAAGTGGAGGGGTGAGCGTGGGGCTCTCTTGACTGATTTCCTGCTGGATTTGCCTTTGCGTCTAACGACATCAGACCAAGTCCTGGCTGGAGTTGATGCTTTTGGTCGAGCACCAGTCCTGTGCCAGTAGGAAGGGTCATTAGGGAAGGCCGGTTGGGGAGCCTCTGCAGCTGATCCAGTGGTGTTAGGACATATCCATGGGATCGTGTCAGCCAAGTCAGCAATAGTATGCTCCACATTTGTTGTATTTCCCATATATAAAAGTCTGTCCATCAGCACCTTGTATAGTAGCTGCCACAGAATCAATGGATTGCTCACTCCCACGAATTTGTTGTAGTGTTTCATTCTTCTTTTGAAGCTGCCTTATCGTCTCGGTTAGTCGCTCACTCTGTGCAGCTCACAGATTTTGCCATCTCGTCCTTGTCCTAATCACAGGTTTCCAGTCACAGACACAGCAAAAGGCTTGCACTGTGTCTCAGCCCCGCTCACACAGTACTAAAGAGGTGAAAAAATGGTGAAAAATATGACAGTAGTCCTCTGTGTCTTTCACAAATTGAAGTCCAGCGATTTTTTTTTTAAGTATCCATGATCTACTTTCTGTAGCTTTCAGCGGGAAAAAAACAAGTATTTCAGCAAAAGAATGTAAGCAAAGTAGAGCGCAAGCAGCAGAGCGTCTGCACAGTAAGAAAGCCGGAAGAGGCCTCTACATAAGAAGTAGACGCAATAAATAAAATTTCAAATGCAATACAGCAAATATAGGTGCCTAACATAATAAAAACAGTAAGAACACACTGCACTGTCAACATACAATATGAAATACACAATAACTATCTTATAAAGTGACCAGGTTACCAGTGCAGGTGCCTTAAATAATAAAAACAGTAAGAGCACACTGCACTGTCAAAATATAATATGAAATATGGAATACAATTAGCACATTTTTAAGTGACCAAGTTTCCCATGCCTCTGCCTTACACAATTAAAATGCTAAGTACAGGCTGCACAATACAAATTACCATAAGAAATACACAATAACTACATTATAAGTGGCAAAGTTAGTAGCACATGTACCCACAAGGGTAACATATAACATCTGTGTACCTGTTAGAGTAACCTGTCACATCGATCTAAGATCAGTGCTGACAAGACCGACTGCTTAAAATACAGTTTTGGGATTTAAAAATCTAATAAAACTCAATGTATTAGGGTTCGACCGGAATGTGTGGCTCGAAGTATGAATCAATAGTTGAGCTGGAAAGTGGGAAAGGATCTGCTCAGCTGATCTTAATCAGCTTCAGTAGTTCAATGAGGTTGTAGATGAAGTGTTTTTCTCATTCACTGCCATCATAACCTAACTTCAAACAAAGGTGAATATTTTGAAAATGTATGAATATGATTTAAAATTTGAACAAAACTCAATGTATGAAACATGTTGGACATTTTAAGTTTTCTAGTCATAAGTATGGCAGAATAACAATTATAAAGTTTTTTTGTTGAACATATGAATGCTTCCAGTATTAACACCCAGTGAATTATAATTATTAATGCATTAACATTTACTTTCTTTAATGCTGCAGCTGATAAAGGTGGAGCTTATTTCTCACAGGGTAGCTTGTGCATCTCACCAAGGGATCAATAAAGTCTTTATCTGTAATAATCCATCACAATTTATTAATTTGTTGAGTCTATATTGTATTGTATTATAATCTGAACCTGCAAAGTTACTAAAGTAATCTAATAGATGTAGTCAAGTAAAAAGTACAATATTTCCCTCTGAACTGTAGTACAGTAGAAGTATAATAAAATGGAAATACTCGAGCAAAGTAGCTCAAACCTGTAGTTTAGTATGCCTGCAGTACTTGAGTAAATGTACTTAGTTACTTTCCAGCACTGGGTTATGTCAAAGGCAAAAGGCCAAACTCTGAGGATCAAACACACTCATGTGATGCAGAAATACTGAACCACTCAGTTTCCCAGTACTGCGCATTGAGATTAAATAACAAGTGATTAGTTTGATTTGATGACCAATCAGCATTTTTGTGTTTGTGAACGATTTAAAACACTGATGTAGCAGGGACGATAAAAGGTGCAGCAGTAGATGGAGTTTGCAACTCCTGTAGTCTAAAAAAAAAAAAAAAAGGTTTGTTTGCAGCGTTTTAAAAACTTAAAAACTGAGGTTCAAAGTTCATTTGTGACTTTGGAAAACAGCCGATGACAAAACACTGATAGGATTAAATCACTGTCCGAAATACTGATGTAATCTAACCTTTAACAACATCACACTGTCTGGTGTTTACATCAAACAGACCTTTCAATCAGTTTTAGGAATGAGAGCTGATAACAGTCCAATTATCTGGGAGGTTTTGATGTTTAAAAAGGTTCAGATTTCCAAAGGACAAGTAGGAGCAGCAGTTCAGGTATGAGAGAAGAGAATGATGGTGAAAGAAAAAACAAATGTGTGCGTTAAAGGGACAGTGCTCTGTTTTATTGTTGCTGCCTCAGAGCGTTGTGTATTAAGGGACAAGAAACAATCAACGTGAGTGAAAGTTATTTTTATTTGGTTGTTTAGTGGCACATAAATGGAACAGATGTCTGTTTCCATCAAATTGCTAAATTATAAACACACTTGATGTACTTCTGTTTATTAATTTACATCTAAATATAAAATGTTATAAGCTAGAGGATGAAAAATCATTTTGTCATCTTAAAGTTATGAAATCTTGAGATCTGCTGCTAAAACCCGACACTACAGAGCTGTTCAAACATGACCAAAAAGTAAATATTGAGGCATCCCACAAAGACGATGACAATTTTGAAAAAAGACAATTACACAACAAAGTTTTTGCACGTTCTGGCTTTATTTTAAACAAACACATCAACCAAGAATCCATGACACATATCAGATGTTAAAGGCGTAATCTTGTCTCTGATTTTACACCTTACACTTTATTTATTTTGTTTAAGATCTCCAGTAAAATATAAATTCTTTCAGAAAAGAGTCCCTGCATAAATATAACAATATGACGTAATTTGGTAAAAAAGAAAAGAACTTCCTCAGTCTCTTCTATCTTTTCCTCACTGAGCCGCTTTTCTTGTCAGACTTTTGCTTCTTCATATCTTTCTTTCCTTTTGACAGATTCTCGTAAACGTCTTCCTTGTTTCTGGAAATAGACAAAGAAGGAGCTGATTAGCGTCTTCCTCCATCCTGTGTATTTTTATACACCAGCCGACATTGATTAGACACAGTTTTATTAGAAGTGAATCATCAACACTGGAGAGGTTAATGAACAGGGCTGCCACATGAGAACGATTTAAACAGACCAACCAACCATGAATCAATCACTCAAAGCTGGCAGCCAACTATTCAGCGCTCCAAGTGGGTCAAAGTTTACAGTGTTGTGAACCGTTTCATCTTTTCTAATTGGTTAATTAGAGCACTGCTCAGTTCACAGGGGTGGAGATCACAAAAATATTACTCAGACAACTGAACAGACACAAGCAGGGTGTCGTGAATTTGTTTGTCCACTCCAAATATATCTATCGTCCTGTTTAATAAAACTATTTCATAGTGTCCTCTGCTGCTCTGGAGGGAGCCTCTAAAGTTTGAAAAAGTAACCCTGATGATGTCATCTGGGGGTCTAATGCTCCAATCCACTGCAAGTCAGAAGTTGATAGTTCTGAGTCGGTATTCTAAAAGTGTCCCAGTGCAGCTCAGGACATCGTGGACGCTTGCAGCCGACTAATGAAACTGTAGAAGCTGCACGGCAATTATCTGAACTTCACAAACACAAACACAAACACCACAACAGCTTAAAAAGAGGCAGGAGGGGTAGTTTTTCCTGAGTTCATACAATGGACTGCAGCATAAGGAAAGACTGTTGAGTTGGATTATGGGAATTGTAGGATCCAGCATTTTTTGGAGCTTGACCGATGCTAAAGGCTCAAAGTCAAGATATCTCAGCCTCTGTTGCATTGATTTTGATCACTCTATTTTAAATCTGTCTTTGTGGAGAAATGATGCATTTCCTCCTCTATCCAGGAGGTGTCACTATGGCTCTGACTGGAGCTGAGAATCATAAATAAAACAAAGAAAGACAAACGCTCAAATTGCCTCTGATGTCCAGATAGCCTTGACAATAAAACTGAATTTCTACCACATGATTCAGCTCAACTTGAGCTTTATTAGCTTTTGGCACTTCTACATTAGTTTTCCACCACTGATTGTACTCCATCAACGTAAGTGGAACTGATCATCATAGTGACGCAGTTGGGAAACAACGCAAAACTTTACTTTGGTCTTGGGAAGCTGCAGCCTTTATTCACGGACCAACTGTAATCTAAACTGTACTAAACTTAATTGCTCACATGTTCCTCTGCCCCACAGTGTTCACCATCACACTCACTCTCACTCCGTCCACCACACACTCACTGTGCACACAAAAAGCAGCTGGGATATGAGGGGATGGTGTTCTTGATAAGTCTGCACTTTGTCAACAGACCAGGGTGTGGTTTTGTGGGCTGCCATTTTTGAGTCAATATAAAAACTGTGAGCGCTATTAATGGTAGCTTGGCTATTTATAAATGTCAGGTTTGTGCAGGATGTCCTGTCAGCGGTTCAGTGTTTTCATGTCACCTTTGAGTATAGGCTGCACTATTAATCGCAATACTATCGAAAATGCAATATGGCCAAGTGCAATATCCAAATCACAGAACCAGAACCAAATTGCAATTTTTTAAAAAAAGGAAAAATGTGTAAGAGATCAGCATTATAATGAGATGCAGTGCTGCCCTGGCCTTCAAGTCTTACAGATGCAAGAAAACATGTTGATTTGGTACCTCAATAAATACTGCACCATCATGATTTTAACATTTTTTTTCAGTACAATTGAAAATTCTGATGCAAAAATGATGATTTCCACTGATTTTATTGCATATCATAATTGCATTTTCAGTCAAAATAATGACTATATGACTTTATCGCGCAGCCATACCTTTTAGTATCAGCTCATCCCCTTAAAAAAAAGGTGCTAGGTGCTGGGTACTATCCACGACGGAGAAGTCGAGCTGAGCCATACCGTGCAGTGGAAACGCAGCTTTAGTTGCAATAAAATGCAATAAAACAAATCCACCAGGAGGTTATGGCTGATTTTGACCTCCACCACCCACCAACTGTAACTAGATTCACTGCGGACTGCTTTAGTTTTCGTCGGATGCTTTACAGAGGAAGTGCCAGCCTGTGTGTGACAACCAGTTTATCATTAATGTCTGTGCAAAAAGCTTGTGCCAATCCGTCAAGCATTTGTTGAGATATTTCACAGAATAAAAGAACATTTTAACCTGCTGGGGGTGCTACATGAAAACTAAAGCAATCCATCCAGTAGTTGTTTAGATATTTCAGTCTGGTGGACTGATTTACCAGGCGTGTAGTGCCACACCATTAGTGTGGCTAAAAAATATAAATCAGTTGCCTACGGCCTTATGCAGTACTGATACAAACTGGTACTTTCATACACTGTGAGAAAGGCTCCACAGTTCATACATTAATCTGATTTTACACAACAGTTAATTTTCTAGCTGCATTTCTAGTTTAGTGGTTAAACAAACAGTACAAACAATATTATAAGAGTCATATGAATATAAAATCGGAATAGAATATATATATATATATTTTTTTTTTTTGCAGTGTCGTCCAACAGGATAAAAAAGAATTAAACTGAGGTGGTGTCCAGCTGCAACTACACTGCCTCCTCCCTCCACCCACATCGTCTTCTCTCCTCAAAATGAGACTGCTGACATTTGGCTGAAGACGCTGACTAAGTCATGCTTTTAAAAGAAAGTAGGGCGGCAGTGTGAGGTTTAGAGGAGCCTTGTGAATGTGTTACCGACATCCAGTACAAAAACACGCACACTGCATCATATCCAGACAGGCACACACACACACAGCCACGTCCACTCACTTTGAGACCTTCCTGCTGGCTGGTTGGTGTTTGAGTTGCAGATTTCCATACTCTGTATCAGTTTCCTGGGGAAGAGAGAAACAGAGACGTTTCTGATATTACTCAAACGCTGAGAGAGGTCATGAGACTGGCTTAGTCTACAGTGTGTGGTTGTTTTTTTTTCTGCCTCTGGGTCAACGTTCATCTTTCACAAGTCGCTCTCTGATAAGATATCACCTGCTGGCATTGAACTAACCGGCTCTGGTGTTTAAATCAGCAGCCAAAAGTGCAAAGACCTATTGACATACATATCTCCATTTTCTTTTCTTGAAGATGTCTGCTCTGTATCGATCTATACTTCAGCAACAACAAAAGACCAATTTCTGTCCTGTGTTTGACTGTCTTCATCTTTCTGTATTTTCTTTATCCCTGTTTCTCACCATGTAGGCGCAGTCTTTGGCCTTGGTGGTCTGAATGTACTGTGACACAGACAGGTAGATGAATTTGTACTGGGCCTCTGTCTGCACCATGCCTGAGCGCTGCTCTCGCACCATCTGGATGTATTTTGGGATGTCAATATCACAGTCCAGACCTACAGCGGGAAGTGAGAAAAAGGAAGAAAAAAAAACAAACATTGGTTGGAGGAAAGGGAGAAATGTAATGTTTTGTTTCTATTCAATGACAGATTTCTTTAAAAAAAGTTTTACCTATAGCGTCAATGGTCTCAAGGATCATGTCAATCACCACAATTGTGCCTGTTCGACCAATTCCAGCACTGCAAATTCACAGAAGAAACAAAAGTTAATATATCTTTAGATCACTAAGACTTGTTTTTAAAAAAAATGAACACCATTAACTGTCCTAATAAAACTAAAGCCGTGCCAGCAGTGCGCCAGCATCCTCGTCCTCTGGGAAATTCATGTTAAAGCAGCTCAAAAACAAAAAAAATAAACACAATAAAAATATCAAGACTATATAAGACTATATACACCTTTCACTTACACAGATATATGCAGATAAATGGACAAAATACATAGCTTGAATACTGATTGATCACTGTGCAGAGAAAACAGTGACTGACAGTGCTAACATGCTGTTTTTTAGCAGGTATATTATTTACCATGTTCACCATCTTACTTTATCTTTTTAACTTGTTAATATTTGCAAACAAAACACAACAGCTGATGCTTATGGGAATGTCAGTTTTTACAAAGGATTTGGCTGTAAACCAAAGTTTGAAAAATTTTAATTCTGACCAGATAGATAGATAAATAATAATAACAACAATACTACTACTACTACTACTACTACTACCAATGATAATAATAATAATGACAATAACAATAATAATAATAATTATAAGAATAATATCTGTCTGGCTGTAATTGTGATTTATAGTGATCCTAGTTTCATCATTGATTAAAAATGAAGACTTCATTCATTATCTTCAAAAAAAAAAAAAAAAAAAAAAAAAAAAACCCTCCTTAAGACAAAATCGTCTCAAATTGGGGGTCTAATGTGCATCTAATGTGGAGGTCCTTAACCTGAAAATGTTTGTGAAATTCACAATGTGTTTATTGGAGGGATTACTGGGGAGATTTCTATGCAAAACATCAAATGACCATGTATGAATTTGTTCTTGAATGTTGAGGGTTGGTCACACTGACCAGTTTTAGAACATGTTTTCTTTGCAGAGAGTTGCTGATGGGGGATTCCCCAAAGGGTGGGAGGATAAATCTGAGTTATCATGAGATGAAATTAAGAAAAAAAAAATCATCCATACATTTATTTTATTTTTTCAGATTTTTCTCTAATCTGTGCTTTTAAAATAAAGATAGTTAGAGGACTTTAGGCCACTAAACACTGTCCAACTACTGGAATAAAAATATAAGAAGAACATCACTCTGTTGCAAGAGGCCATAAGTAAATATTGAGTTAAGGAGATCACATGTCAAAAGTGTTGGGAAGCATGGGACATGTTATTAATGCGGTGCAGCTTTGTGAGCATGCTTACAAACCAAAATACTTACTTACACAAGCGTCATATAATCATTTAAACAACAACGAGCAGCCTCAGGATCCCTCACATCACACGGGGGAAATTCCACAAGGATAAACTTCTCAGTTGACTCAAAACCTTTTGTTCAGCTACCACTAATCTAAATCCTGAAACTATGATCATTTTAATCTTAAACCTCCCAGTGACATCACCTAACTTTCGATTATGAAACCTGAGTTTGGTAAACTTGGTGCGTTTTTCACACAAGCACAGACATCTTCACAAGTTCTGTCACGTTTGAAGTTTAAGGATTTACAATCTCCCTGACACAAGGTTTGACCCACCATTTGGCAAAACCACCATCTGGTAAACATATTGGTAATCAATTAATTGTTTAGATCAGAGGCTTTCAAAGTGGGAGGCGGGCCTCCCCAGGGGGGCTACAAACAGTTTCAGGGAGACTCGGTGAATGGAGGTGAAAAAATATTACATTAATTATCAAAAGGAGCCTAAATGAGTGTGATTTGATTAAAGACAGTAGTTTGGGGAATTTTTACTGTTTCCCCACTTTCTCAGAGTCAGAAACTAATAACTGCCTTTGGAGAGACCTTTTTCATGTATTTGGTGTAGTCTGAAGTCATGTCAAAGTAAAGTTATGTTAGGCTATCGTGGCTCAGTTTAGTGTCTATGGGATCAAACAACACGATGGTGATCAACAGACATCCAGGAACTGAGTGAAGCTGAGCAAATAAACTAACGGAAGTAGGGGCACCTTTTTCCAGGCTTTGCCTGAGGGGAGGCCCTCAGACTTTGAAAACCACTGGTTTAGATCCTTTATCAAGCAGAAAAGCCAAACATTTGCTGCTTCCAGCCTCTGTTGATTTTCTAAATATTAAATAGAAAATTCTTAGAGTTTTAGCTGTTAGTTGCACAAAACATGCAACTTGAAGCTGTCCCATCTGGGAAATTCAATTTTTTCTAATAAACTAATCAATTAAAATGATCAGTAGTTGCAGCCCCAATATTGTAATCAATGCTCAAAAGAATCACGCAGCTGCATAGTTTCTGCTTCTGACTGGTATGCTGGTTTCATACAGATACAGGTGTCATCTCCGCTGTGGGCGCTGGGGACACGTCCCCACCACTTTCTGGAATGCCCAACTTAGTCTCTGTGACTTTTAAAGCATAATTTGTTAAAAAAAAAAAGTTCTGAAAAATAGATGCACCAAGAAATATTAACTAACAAATGAGAACGCTTTGAGAATTGATGATTTGGATAATAAGAAAACTTACAAAGACTTTGTGACCTTTATTCCTTCATTTGTTCTCATTTAGTTGTCAATTAGGGCATTGATATCAGAGTATTTTTATGTTGTTGACTCTGTAGCAGCCTCGGCTATGCCCCGTTGATGTACCATTACACAGTTTATACTGACGCCCCATTTACATCGATTATGATCACTCATGTTGAAGATCTTTTAAAATGTTTTTTTTCATCTGAGCCCTTATGTCCTCACCACTTTTCGACATAAAGTGACATGCTTGATGCAGGGGTGCTGCTACTAATTTGGGTCCCCATAACAACATCTCAACAGCAGCTCTGACACAATAAATATCTACAGTCCCTGACGTGTTCTGCTCTGGAGCCTCACAGTCATTATGCTGGGTCTCCACCCTCCTGTTCATTGAGGCATTTCAGCTTGTGCCAGTCTTGTACCTGCAGTGGATGATCATGGGTCCAGAATCAGGATATTCAGCCTGTTTAGCGTTCACTTGAGTGAGGAAGCTGAGGACGCCACCTGGCTCCTGAGGGACGCCGTGGTCAGGCCAGCTCAAGTACTGGTAGTGCCAGATGGTGCGACTATGTTTCTGCTGCAGAGGAGAAAAGATTATGGGAACAGAGTGAATGCTTTATGTCAGCACAGTGCATAAACAGAGAAAAGTGAGCGCAGTGAGGTCGGAGGTTGGTGTTTGGAGGTTACCTGGTCCACAGGAAAAATCTCCAACACTCGGACTTTGTAGTCAGCAGCTTCTCTCTCTGACTGACAGGTCACTATGTATCCACCCACCTCCTTGGAGGCCTGAAGTTCTGGCCAGTAAGGCACACATTTGTTCTGCGCGAAGATAAAGAATAAATCATTATAAATTTATCTGCAGGTTATAGGTTAAGACTGCACAATTTATTCAAATATCAAGATCACAATATGGTTAAGCCAATATCCAATTTGATAAAAGGAAAACATGTCACACCACATATGGCATAAATGAATCATTGTGGTAATACAGAGATGCCCCGGCCTAAAAATCATATTCTCCACATAATGTTTGTTTGGTACAAAACTCTGCAATAACCACATGATTGTCATTTTTAGATTTTTTCAGTCAAAGTTAAGAGCAAAATGGCAACTCCCACTAAAAGTATGACTCATATTAATATCTGTCAAAATAACCATTTTTTTTCCCCTTGTGAACATCATGTACAAGAAACCTCTGTGTGGTTGTTGTTTGTTTTGTAATTATTTTGGTTATTTGATGTCTGAATTGAAGCCTGTCGCACTTTAAAATATAACGTTTTTGTCTTACGTTTCATATTCATGGTATTTTGTGAATTTTAATATTTTCTGTCCTGTTATACTCACCAAGGCAAATTCCTGCTTTACAAAAGTCAAAAGCTGCATTAACGATTTAAGTCAGACATCAGGTCAGTTCATATGATGATTATTTACAGGTCTTAACACTGAAACAACAACAACAACATGAAAACTGTAACTACAAACAACAGTGACTCCGAGGAATGGTGACCTCACTGAGGACACAAAAGAAAAATGACGGAAAAAACAGAGGGGACACAAGACAGGGTGACTCTAAGAGGCAGAGTTGTAATATTTTTTTTAAATTTTTCATTAGTTTTTATTTTCTGTTTTAGTTTCCAGAGTGGGTTTTCTCCATTCAGTTTAGTTTTTGTTTAAAAATGTTTAGTTGTAGTTCAGTTTTTATCTGTTGCAGTCTGAGTTTTTTTTATTATGATATTACTAAACTGGTGATATTTTCTGTATATTTCTAGTTTATTTTAATTTGTTGTTTAAGTACACAGTGCTGTTTCAGTTTCCTTTCTTTTTCTGAATTTCCAAAAATGTTTCCACACCTAGTTTTAGTTTTAGTTAGCTGCAATAACCTTCATATGAAGGACCTCTACTACCAGATTGAGCCTGTTTTTAGAAGTTTAAAAGCTCCGGCAGGTCACATCAAAATCTGAAAGGATGGAAGCTAACAGCAACTTTTTATCATTTGCACCTTCGACAGAAAGAGTCTTAATGTCAGCTCTGATGCCAGTGCAGTACGCATTATATTTTAAATAAAAGACTACACAGAACTATAGTAGATTTTTATTTCCAATAAAAGTATCTCCAGATTTTTTTTTCAGTTTGACTATAAGACAAACTGTGTGACTGTTTTTAAATGACGGAAGGAAGCCCTTCCTGGTGAAAATGTAATAAAAGATGCATATTAATCGATAGATATTTATGAGCTTTTTTGGTATTTTGAGTGTGTCATGTTTTCAGTAATTTCAAAAGAAAAGAAAAACACACTTAAGAGTCCAAATGTGTTTTCACGATTGTTGTTCTGATACTGACCCGCCCCTTCTCGACCTCTCTTGTCGTCATGACGATCACCCTCGTGTTTTCCTGCCATACCATCTGCCAGAAGTCGTTGATAGTTGTTGCTAGGCACCCCTGGGTGGCAATGTAAACTTTCTGTTCTCCGGCCTCCCACAGGGTGTTCTACAAAACACACACACACACACACAGTGAACCCCTGAACGCTCCTCAATAAACAACAACAACCTTAAAGACTAACAACGCCATGAATGATGAACATACAGTTTTGTTTGTTACTATGAGGTCACTGACTTACTTTCACATAGTTGGCGTTTATGTAATCTGACCCCACAACATCAGGATCAGCGTTCTGCAGGATGACCCTGGTGTCATTGACTTGTGGACACACGAGGACAGAGTGAAGAGATTGTGGCAGAACAAGAGCATTTTGTTACTGTCAGTACCATCAGAATATCGTCAAAATGTGCCTTTATTCATAAGATTTAGCTAATTTAGAGAATATTGATAATGAAAAGATTAAAAACTCACAGGGAAGAATATTCTTGTATCTGTTTTTGCTCTTATTTTCAGGCCTCTGGCCCTCCTCTCTGCTCTTCTTCAGCTTTGCCTCCAACTTTTGAAGAGCCTGACAGGAGAGAAAGTGTGATGCACAATTTCATAGTGAATATTAACATAATACAGTGTCTTATATAGTAATTGTGATTATTCTTTTTTGTTTGTTAGTACACAACAACATATTTTACAGTATTCCACTAACTGGAAATAATGAAATAAGTCAACAAGACTGATTTTATGGCAAAACTACCAATAAAACTTCACAAAGAGAAACGAGATCTTACAGGAGCTGTGTCTGTACTATCAATCAATCAATCAAATTTATTTATAAAGCCCAAAATAACAATTTGCCTTACAATCTGTATAAGTGTGCAATGCCCCCTGTCCTGTAGACCCTCTAAAGAGTAATGAAAAACTCCCACAAAAAAACTTTTAACAGGAACAAACTGAAAGAAACCTCAGGGAGAACCACAGAAGAGGGATCCCCCTCTCAGGATGGACAGCTGTGCAACAGATGCCACGTGTACAGAACAGCAAAATCACAAAAATTACAGTATTCATAATATACATGTGAAGAATGTGAGTCCAAGAGGATGTCAAACAACATCCGGTGTCGCGTGTTGAACATTTTTGCTTTTACAGAGTATTGTGCCTAAGAATTCAAATGAAAAGTTTTGACCGAATACAGGAGATTTAAAAATCTGGTATTTATCGGCTATAATTTCATTATCAGAATAATAAATAATAAATTTCCAACAATCTGTTACAGTCCTGTTATTTATTGTCCATCCCCAGCAAACATGACAAACATTCTCCAGTTCCAGTGTGAGTATTTGTCGTTTTTGTCTTCTCTGTTTTATCATTTTATCATTAACTGACAATCTTGTGGTAGGACACAATCTGAAGATGTCACATTGGGCATCTTTGGCTCTGTGGTTGGCATTTTTCAGCATTTTCTCCCATGTTTTTTCAGTGATGGAATGTAACTAAATGCTTAAGTTCTGTACTTAAGTACAATTTTGAGGTACTTATACTTCACTTGAGGATTTCCATTTTCTGCTACTTTATACTTCAACTCAACTCGAGGAAAATATTGTACTTTTGACTCCACTACATTTATTTGACAACTTTAGTTGCTAGTTAAATTCAGATTATAAATATAAAATATAAATCAATCAAGCAGCCCTGCAGTATATAAAGTTTTAAAGTTAAGCTCTACCTTTACCAGCAGCAGCATTAAAGTGATGAACACATTTATGCATCAAAAATTAAAATCCAATCATATAAAATATATTATTCTGAACGGGCCATTCTGCATGATGAGTGCTTTTACTTTTTGTACTCAAAGTTTATTTTGATGCTAACTGTTTTGTAGTTTCAAGTAAAATTCTGAATGCTTGACTTTTACTGTTACTTATTTTTACACTTTGATCACCTCTGCATTTTTACAGAATAAATTATTGAGAAAATAGTTTAGGAAGATAAATTTATTATAACATTAATCATAAGTTGCAGCCATTTATTTTGATTTAAATTTGCACCTGCAAGCTGGTTTTCCAAATCCTCTCACTGGGGAAGTGTTATTTAGTACGGACATTGAGCATTTTAACTCAAATTAATTTGGTCACTCTTCCAGTTTGAACATGGTTATTATGTAATATGGCACTGGGTCATAGTTTATTTCACTACCACAAGATGGTAGTATACCACCTCTAGTATTGTCCACAGTAAGGAAGTAAGACACGAGATGTTAAAAGCTTTTGGACATTTCAGTCAGTTTGTAAGAAGATGTTTGATGTATAATTTACTTTTTTCCCAGTTTGGAACAACCCTGTGCTTCTTCCACCACAGGTAAAGCATCCTGATATGAAATAAAACAGTCATGGCAAACATAACTGTTGTCAGGTCAAATCTTACATCAAACTCCTCCCAGAAGCCTGCCTTGCTCTTCTCTGCCTCGCCCTCCTGCTGCTGCTGTGTGGTCTTATCCAGCTGTTTCACTCTGCTCTCGATATCTGCTGCGTTCACTCTGGTGGAGTAATATGGCTGCCAGGACAGACAGACGGACAGACAGGCAGACAGACAGACGACAGGCAGACAGACAGATTGACAGACAGAGGGAAAGGAAATATTTTATAATACAGATGAAAGACAAAGACCAGCCAATGAGCGTATTACACAACATCATCATCATCAGTCAGGCCACGTTAAGATGAGCTCAAAGATGTGAGTAATATTTCCTATCTGTGGGCTGTTCGTCTTTTAAAACAATCCACAAAGATCTGTTTCTCACGGCTCCATGAGGCTCACTTTGTTGACTTTGTGGTACAAAACTAAATTAGACAAGTTTCAACATGTTTTATCTACATTATTTCAATTAAAAAAAAAAAAAATCCCAGTTCACCTGTTTTAGATGCACCCAGTTCCCAGAAATCTCCTCGATGCCTTTGCGTTTGTAGTAGTCCACCAAGTCTGTCAGCGTGTCAAACATCTCTGAACCTCCCACTGTGTACTGGTCATTCTGAACACAAACAAACAAACAACATATCTTTCCGGATGAACACAGATATATAGAAGTTGCACCAAATTGTCTGTCATGGAGACATTTAAGGTGTCTGAGGGTGAAGGTGTGGGATGAATGATCGACGACCTTAATCCTAAAACAGTCGTAGCTGTTATGTTTACTTATTTGTTTCATACACTTTTTTCCTTGTTTTGCTCTCTTGGTTTGTTTTTTAACATGAGTCTTGATGTATATAAAATCTGCCAAGTAATTATAATTATATACGTTCTTTTATGCCCCTGTACCGAACTATGATATCTACAGTGATATTACATGGTTAATTATTTTATTTCATTATTTCTATTTTATTTCATAGGACTGCTAGTGACTGCTGAATTATTTTATTTTTGAATTATACTTCATTGCCAAAGACAATTATTTTTATTATTATTAATTCATTTATATTAAAGAACACTTTAAGTTAAATGGAAAAACTAATTTTGCTTTTATTTACCAATGTGGTATCCAACATTAACCTGCAATAAAAATGTCCATAAAAAGATTTTCTGGTTTAAAAATAAAGAGTAAAAATATAAAAGCACCCAAATAGTGATGTCTCAGTGACCTGCAGCTAATTCTGAAAGTATAATATGAATAAAAGTTATTTTTTATAAAAAAAAAGAGAATTTACGGGCAATAAAAAAAATTTCCTTGACATGAATGCGTACTGGTGTTTTCACGTTCATCTGGCACCAACAGCAGTTAACAGACTCTGACGTTTCCGAGTGTGGTCGGAAAATTCGCCTGATCTTTGCCACGTGCTCATGAAAAGGCCTTTGTGACCCTTCCAGTAATCTCATATTAATCTTCTGCTCAAAAACAATGGATGTCATTTAAATGAGGCCTGAGCGGTGTTTTCTGAGGTGAGCCGCCGCTAGAAATAAAATGCAAAGGTCTTGACGGTGACTGATGACTATGAAAATGAGCTGGAGAGAGACGGCTGTGCTGTGACCTGTTTCAGCACTGCGAATATCATTAGCAGCCGTTCACAGCGAGCTTATTAACACCTAATAATGTCAGAACACAGTTTTTGGTTTCACAACTCTTTTTCAGTCTGACATTAAACCTTTTTTTGTACCTGAGATCATCTGAAGTAAAACTGTGCCTGCAACTTGTGAGAGTTGACAAATGAGAAACAGTCTTCTATTGCATAAGATGGGGGAAATGAGACTTTAAACCTATTTCAAAGAGCATAACACAACTTTGGGAATACCCCTCAGTATTTCTACATCATGTGAATCTGTCTCAGGGACTCCTAATTCAGCAAAAGACTGACCAAAAACAACCACCAGTTTCATACACGCATTATCTCGCATGCCCCAGACACACATGGTCACACACTGAAGCACGCACCTGACACATTATCTTGATGTGGGAGACCCTTTTCCCTCCACTTTTGCTAATCTCGTCGTCAGAACCGACAGGACAAAGTCTCCAGGTTTGGACACCGACTCTCTGACCAGGAAGGTGTCCGGCTCGTCTCGTGCCACAAGCAGCTTCTCTGCATTTGGCCCAGACAGGTGACCGTGGTACCACCTGAACAGAAATGGACAGTATTTCAATTAAATGTATGTAAAATGAACATTTAATTACTTTGTGGTACTTTGTATGTTGCTGAGCTGAAAAAAAAAAAATTAGTAATTTGTAACAACATACTTTAAGAGCCTTCATTTGTGTATTTGAAATACTTACAACACATTAGTAATGTCATCTTATATTTAAATAAGATTTTAAATAGGATTAAAGACACATATTTAATCCCAGATTTAAACTGTAGAAAAAAAACCTGTACAACAACAAGCGTTGAATGGTTAAAGGTGCAACATGTAAACTGGCCACCTCGGAATTTATACTCCAAACAAATAGGGGGCAGCACATCACCTAAATAACACCTAATGGCTGCTAAATGTAGAAGCCGTTGGTAGACTCAGCAGTCTGTCAGTGAACGCGGCCATACTGGGACGAAACACAGCCTCCGAGATCGACGGAGGCCAGTTTGATAACAGAGAACAGTGTGCTGATGTGATTTACAGCAGCAAGAACCAGGAGTCCGACAACAGGATGGCGAAGACACGGCAGGTTCAGGCCCGGACAGGAGAAGCATGAATCAGGGCTACGGTGCCAGGAGTCAAACCCAAAAAGAAAACTCACTATTGTCTCTTGAGGTACAGTGGTGGTATTACGAGACAGAACGGGCCGTGGCTAGCTGGTTAGCATGCTAACTTCAGTAGATACTACACAATGTATTTGACATAATGTGAAAACTGTTATTTCTTCAATTTTTGAATGTTAGAAACTAAAATTCTTACATATTGCTATGCCAGTGGCTATGTATGTAGATGCAGCGGCTGGTAGCTCCTTCAAACTTCTCTACTTTTCATTCATCCTTGAACGTCATTTTTTCAGTTTTATTGCTGACAATGCAGTCAGATCAGCTAGACGCACCGACACAGACCACCCCAGGAGGAGACCAGATACGAGCCATGCTACAGGTGACTTAAGGCTGCTCCCGGATTATATCTGGTCAGGAAATAAAATGGATCTGATGGATAAATGGACCTCCAGCAGGGGGAGGTGAGGAGGAGTCACAACTGACGGACAATGGTTCCCGTCTATATGGATGTATTTATTTTGTTTTATATTTGTACCCTTTTCAATTATGAATTTAATAAATTATGTGTATATATGTGGCATTTTGTGCATATTGTGAAGGAACTAGAACTCTAATTTCGTCATACAACACTGAGTTGTATATTGATAATAAATTAAGGCTGTTACATGCCTAAAATGTCATAACTATCAGTTTGTATAGGATGTATTTTTGTATTTCCAAATTACACATTACTGGTATTATAATTAAATAGATTTCTCATGCCCGTATTTTGTATTTTTTTGTCATCTGAAGGAACTAGCCCATCACTGTGGCCTAACTATTCAGTTCCTGTTGTTGCATTTTAATTGGCTGTACACTCATTCAGTTGACAGTCGCTTTGACTTGACTGACAGGAACCACCCAGCATGCCCCTGAAACCCACCGCCAAGATAGTAACAGTTCATATCGAACGTATTTTTTTAATTTTCAAATTACTAATGACTGGTGTTTTGATTAAATACTGTACATACCAGTATTTTGTATTTTATTTTGATATGACAAGACACCTTTTGATGTCTCTGTGTCTCTGCAGAGACACAAAGGCACTCATGGTTCATGATGCAGCTTCTGTGACACATTTTTGGTAATACAGACCTTTTCCACAGCAGCCATTTTAGCATGAAATATTAGGGTAAACACAGGTGATACTAATGATACTAATTAAGGTTCTGTTTCATTCAGGTCAAACAGACTCAGGGTGCTGCTATTGTGCATGTTGTCTCACTGAAAAGACCTTAATTACCTTAATTAGTATCAATAGTAAAACCTGTGTTCACACTACTTTTTCACATCGATGTAGCTGCCATAAAAAAGTTTTGCGGCTGTTTGTGGTAAAAGTTCACTGTTGTGACCTGCAAAAACATCTTCCATCTCATGTAACTTGTCTTTCACATTGACATTTCGCACACAGCAACTAAAAGAAAACAGACAAGGCATCTTCTCTTCCTTTATTTTAGTGCCTCCTCCTTACTGTAAGAAAGCAGAGCACCATTACTGCAGTGTGAACGAATCAGGCTATTCCAGGCTAAGTGGTTGTCTGACGCTCACTGATGTGGTACATTGGACTGTTGTGCACGACACACAGCGAGCAGAAATAGAAAGCCACAATTGAATCAAGCACATTAAAAACAGCTTGTACAGATGTTGCTGTACGTGCAGGTCATATTTCTGTCCACCACCATACTTTTTGTGTGTTTGTGTGTGTGTTTGTGTGTGTGTGTTTGTGGAGAGTGTGTGAATTAGTGAATGCACACTTGGTAGCGTTTGGTTGTGACTTAATTTTAGGCACAGTTCTCGATTTCTTCTTCTAAACTTCCTGTTTGCGGTCGGAAAATTTCTGATGACAGATTTCGTGGCTGAAGAGGACAAAGTATTTATAGCCTGCCTGCACCCCCCCTTATACAAAGATACCCACCAGCCCTCCTTCCACCACACATTATGTCTGCTCTCTTTATGCCATTTGCACGTATTTTTTAATGAGTTCTTTGATTTACATCTGATTTACATCTCTGTCAAATCACAGTTTATGCATTTACAGAAGCTGAAATTAGACTTCACCTGAAGGCTGGTTGCATGAAGCAGCTGCAGCAAAAAAACACCAAAAAAAAAAGGCACAATCCGTGCAGTTTTGCAGAAGCTAAAGAACAGCCCGTAATTGGAGGAATAATTGATGCAATTCTGCACAGTCAATTGTACAAGCTTAAGAATGGTCTGTTCATATTTATCCTCTTTTCTGAGAAGAGATAAGCTGCTAATTTCACCTGCTTGCTGAGGTGTGTGTGTAACCACACTCGAGATGAGAGAAAAAGACTGGGTGTGATGAGGAAGACAGCGAGTGAGCAAGAACATGATGGAGTGTGCAATAAGAGGAAGACAGACAGGGTCTGGCCATTGCTTTCAAAAGTGTCAAAACTTAAAGTTTCCAACCGCAGCAACAAAAGGGAAGTTAAACAACTGACAGAGAGAGAAGGACGAGGGGGGGCAGAGGGTAGAACTTCCAGCTAGGGTGAAGTACACAGTCAGACACACACACGAAAGAAAGTAGTGTCCTCCTTGACTCATAAAAGGAGTGGAACTGTACGAGTTTATCACTACAACTTGGACATTAACCTACTTTAAGCAGCCCACAGTTGCACAATGTTTCCAGCTGGGAGAAAAACTCCAAAATCAGCAACTAAACACCACCTCCTACTACATCAACACCACCTGCAGCATTAATGTTGTGGAAATCAAATGAACATGGAAGCAGTTTTTTTTTTTTTTGTTTTGTTTTTTTTTTACCTGTGTCTGACAAATAGCAAACAGCTTGAGATTTTTATCTTATTTAGAGCAACAATCTGGGGGAGTCTTTGATGTGGAGGGCTCCACACACAAACGTGTTAGAAAATTATCTAGTAATTATTATCTAGTAACTATATTTAGCAAACAGGCGTGTTTGCAAGATGCTGGCAGCTAATATCAGTAAAAAAACAAATACAAAAGAAGCTAAAAGTAAAAGTCCTGCAAAATTTTACAAACCATAAGTGAGAGTAATCATTGTGAAGAAATTTTTCGTTACTGACTGATGTTACCATTTAAAATATCCCAAATTCAAGATATTACGTGCCTATGTTGAATAAAAAGCATTACAGTACTCTATACTACTAAAAAAGCTGAACATTTTTCTAAAACTCTCAACACAATATCATGCAATTCACTGTTAAATCATTCTGTTCAGAAGTATTTTCATACTGTGAATCATCGTGTGTAGTTTTGGTGCTTGTACTCGATGCAATTCAATCAAAATCTCTGTTTCTCTGTGGAATTATCCACCTACAAGGCAATATTTCTATTTCTTTTCCCTTAGTATAATGCTACACACATGTGTGCAATTATCCTGCACAATTATCCATATATATTTTTTTCTACCTTTTGAGTTGATGTAATGTGTGAATTTCCCCATTGTGGGATTTTATCTTATCAAAAAGCAGCAAGAGAGATAATGTATAGATCAATAATGTATGGATCAATATGTGTAGCCACAATTCAATTCTCTTTTTTTAATGTTTTGTTTTGCCTTTTTGTTGTTGTTTGTTTTGTTTTTTTACCCATCTTTGTTATACAAAAATAAAATTCCTCTATTACTGCCTCTGTTATATTTTTATAGCTAGCTGTAGCCTGCAGGGGTGGGACTGAAGGCACAATGGGTCATGGGAGGTTTCGAAGGAGACTGCCGTGTTCAGAAAGGGGAGGGCAGTTTTAAACAGATTAAACAGATACAAGACAACTTCCCAACATGATGATACACTATGAGTTTATCTTATGTGGAAATGTAAAATCTTAATCTGCAAACCAACCGGTAACTACAGCCGGCAGATACAAAAACCACATTGACGTAAAAAGCACAATATTTCCCTCTGCGGAAAAATAGGAACGTTCTAAGTATAAAAATGAACCAAGTACGTCATTTAAGGTGGAAATGCTCCACCGTTGAAAGAGTCAGACAGATGCCTGATTTTGCTGAATGGTTGAAAATAATGACGTCTGAACTACTGATTATAAAGCCTAATGATCATGAAAGAAGTTTGGTCTCATTTTTAAATTTTTATGAAGACGGAAACATAATAGGAAGTAAAAGTACTATTTTTAATGAGTAGGTGTTTCTCCATTTTTGTTGTATTCACTGGTTGATTTAAAGTTATCAGTTGTTAGTTTTATGTACAATGGTTTGTTCTACTTACTTTTGTGTTGCATTACAATGTGTTGGAAAATTAACACACCCCTCCACCCAGAAAAGGTGTTTTACATATCGTTACTTCACTGTTATGTTTGACCTTCACTGTGCATAACAATGTGTGTGCAGAGAAAGCTGTTCTCAGTCTCGTCCGCTGAAGATAGAAAGTTTCGCTGTGCTAACTTTAAAACTGAGTTTGACACCTGTTATGTACCACCATGATTTTGTGACATCACAACCAGTCTCGAGGCCAATCATGGTCCAGTAACACACATGTGATGTGAGAGCTGTAATCTCCAATTCATATACAGTGAAAATTAAGATTTTCAGTGAAGTAGCAGTTAATTCTGTGAAATGATCAATATCTATAGAAGATTTTTCAATGAGGGAGAAGAAAAACATGTAATATTAGAAAAACCTGCACGTCCTTGTATCTAAACAACAGAATAACTTGATCTCTTTTGAGAGTAAAGGTTGCAGACCCCTGGTTTGGGTTAAAATAAGTATGTTACATTACTTCAGCAGTGTTGGGAAGGTTACCAATTACTAGTTACCCTGTTAAAAATGTAGTGGTTTGTTTGTTTCTGATGTACTGTTTGCCTCAGTACATGGTTGCACGCTCTACCAATTGAGCTAGAGGGGCACACCAACTTTCTGATTACTTTTCTAACAATTTCTAGAGCAAAATGCATTGATTTGACTGATTTGGTAAAAATTCAAACCACAGAACCAATCAAAACCAACCCCCAAAACCTGAGCGCATATTGACCAAGTCATGGTGCCTGTTTAGATGTAGAGACAGCTTCTTGTAAGCCATCCGACCCTTGATGGTGCCATACTCAAATTTTTCCCAGCTGCTTTACTGACCCAGATTGTCCAGAAAATTTGTCAAAACAAGACATTCCTGTGCAGCGAACAGAAAATGTAATGAATGTGATATTCTACATCTAAGCTGTTTACCAAAAAATAATATATTCAGATTTACCGGCTTAGTAATTCACTAACAATTTGATTAGTAACTGTAATTTAATTATTTTTTAGAATTTTCTCAGTAACAGATTATAATTACATACGTTTTGTAATTTGTAACTAGTCACCTGACACTGTAAGTCCCATGTCATAACTTAACTAAAACTTTACATCTGGCAGCTGTGATCCATCCGCCCAACCTCTTCCGTATGTGGACTTTCTCGCCCTTTATACCTCTCCTAACTACTATGGGCACTAAAGGTCGCTGCCTAACATTGAATGCAAATATGGATTGAAATAAGCTGCTTGCACAGATAATTTATACAGCTGTTTTTCTAGTGAAAACCCAGACCAAGTATTTTTATGTCTTAATACACATGGCTGGAGGGAATCTTTAATTAAAAAAAAGTATGAAGTCACACAAAATGCAAATATTTAAAAAAAAAAAGTGCAATTGTACTTTAATAAAGTACTTGAGTGGATGTACTTATGATGTCGACCCTGATTGCATGTAATCCACAAGCTGCAGCAGCGAGGCAGATGTAAGAACAAAGCCTCGACAGCTGTGGGCTTTTCTTGTCTGGAGTGTGGGTGTTTATTATTTTCACTGACTCACATTCTGACAAAGATGATGTTACGCCAAAATTACTCAAAAGCGACTTTAATTTCCCCAGAGGAAACTATTTAAACCCCATGGAATATCACACCTACACTTATTACCCCCTGGTAATAAACAGAGGAAATAATGTTATTCATAGATGGGTACAGATGACTTAACCACCACCTCGCCAAATACTTGTGCACTTAACCCGAAAGTGTAGGTGGAGGCAGCTGACAGAAGCCGGTGAGTGTGGGCCACATTAAGCTACAGGGGGTTAAACAGTGAAGTCACCGTGCACACACCTCTCTGTGGTGGGGTCAGAGCAATTCAGGGGGTATCTGAGCTCGATGATGGTGCCGTCCCTGTCCTGCAGGATGCCGTTCTCCGCCGTGTAGTATTCCACCAGCTCTGACAGGGTGGCAAACTTCTCGCCGCCATACAGGTCGTAGTAGTCTCCTGTGTTCTGGATCCGGATGTGGGTCACCAGCTCGCCCACCCTGACGAAATAAAAAACCGTCAACGAAAAACTTCCTGATGACAGTTATAAGAACGTCTCTATCTCAGGACATTTATTCGCAGAAATGACAGGCAATGTTTCAGCATCCGCACGACAGATCAGATCCTCACAGAGCTTTATTAAAGTTTTCAGGTTTCAACATGTTAAATTTAAGACTTTTTTAGACTTTTTGAGACCACTGTGAATGTAACTTAAGACTTATTTCACATCCATACTGGCAAAAAAGTGCATCCACAGTCTGCATTAGTGTTTATTGGTTTGGTGATGGTTTCATTTTATAGCTGTTAAGCATGATCAATTAATTTCTTTTCCCCAAAACCACGTTTAAAAGTGAGACTGAAGTTAAATCCAACATTATAAAAGCAACATTAACTTGATAATTAAACTTTCAATACATGTCATAATTGTTTTTAAGACACAGAATTGAAGATTCAGATGACTGGATTTTAAGGACATGCGGAAACCCTGTTTATCAGATTTCACAGATTCTGCAGCTGAACCGTTTGCATGTACTTTATACTACAACCTCAGTATATAGTGTCTATATTTGTCTTTGACACATACATGTGAACTTTCAGTATTCATTCCACTCTGTGTTCTCTATTATGCACGGTTACTGCAGTAGTTCTCTGACTTTTATCTGGTTAATAAAAGAGCTTTTCTGAGTTTGGTGCTTCCTCTAATCATTTAAGACCAGGAAGTTTTAATGTAGTTGTTGCAAACGTTAAAGAGTCTGAATTCTTCTCTAGGTTTTGGTGCATTTTAGAACCAGGGCCAGATTCAATTCAAGATTTAAGATTTTAAGTTACATGTTGGTACAAGGAGAGGCTTCTGCAAATGACGGTTCCATCGTGTTTCTTGATACAGCATGATACTTAGAACAATGATTTTCAAACTGGGGTTTGTGCGTCAACAAGGGTTGTAGGTTGGAACAGAATAGAGGAAGGAATAAAATATTTTATGGTTTAGGTTGAGGATCTATTTCGTCAAAGGCATTAAAGTATCGATACTTGTCCAATACCATGTGTTTAAAAACAATTCTAACATGTCAGAGCATCAAAAGTACCAAAGCTGTAAAAAAAAAAAAATAAAATATGTAAGAGCTCATTCCAAAGTTCAGTTCAGTCATGCCTTAAATTTGGCTTACAGCAGAAAAACCAGAGAGTTCAGTGACTTGTTCTGTACCAGCACTGTCGACAAGTTGTTCGTTTAAAAAAAAGGGAGGGGTTCCTATTTTTTGTGCTTAAGACACTTTTTGCCATGGTATTTAAAATACGTATTGAGTATTCATAACGACTCCACAAGGGAATAAGGGTGTTGCAATCTGAAGATAATTGTGGTATTTAAATAATGAAATACTGGGTGGATGTTTAGCTCAGTGGGTGGAGCGTCTGACCCATGTATGGAGGCTGTTCGTCCTCTGCAGTGGCCGCTGGTTCGACTCCCGCCTTCGGCACTTTGCTGCATGTCATCCCCTCTCTCTCTGCCCTGTTTCCTGTCTAATCTCTGGCTGTCCTATCTAATAAAGGCAAAAATGCCAAAAAAAAAAAACAAAAAACTTTAAATAATGAAATACTGATATCATGATAATAATACACGTGACAATGTTGTGTAAATACTGCAATGCAGTACCCCTTAAACATACTGTACGCTCTTAAATCTGTTACAGTTATGGTTGCAGACTCTCTCTCCACCTCCCTACACTTGTATTTTGAGTTTCATTAATTTGCCAGAAGAGACAAAATGCACAATAAACACTTGAATTTGACTGACAGCATTATTTTTTTTCAAATTTTGCGAAATATCCGTATTGTGTGCAGTGAAAATTTAATATTATGACAGCTTTACAAGGGCAGAAATAGGGTTGTTTGTTTTGATTGATTATAATTTATAGTGAAGTTTGATGATTAATTGACTATGAAGACTTTATTATCTTTAAACCTCATAAATTGTGCATTAAGGATTCTAAATACAAGCAAAATACTCTGAGGTCTAATGTGCATCTATTGCCGGGGTCCTTGACATGAAAACGTTTGGGAACCCCTTAGAAGTCTCTCACAAAGTGAGCATATCACATTCATGTAGTTTAAAGGCTGCGAGAGAAAAGCCCAGAAAGTGTCTTTATAATTTGCAATAATGGTAAGAAAGCAGGGTGACTATTAAATGCTGATATTTATCTTTTTCACTTTGGGGTCAATTATTCAAGAAATCTAATCGCTAGAAAATCTACATGTTGATTTCTACTTTTACCTCTACAGACTGTGATCAATAACTTACTGATCTCGTACATTCAGAGCAACCAAATCAACATCTTCAAAGCTGCCTGACTTAAAGGCCTGAACAGAAATATTCACACATGATCAGTAATTCTCACAATATACTGTACATCTACATAAATATCAGCCTGCTATGTATGTGGAGCACTGACTATTAATATATACAGAGATACAGTAAATTCAGTTGGGTGCATCAGTGCGAATGCAGTACATGTACAAACTTGGACTCTTTCCTCTTTGAGCTACAGATTGTAGTACTGTAGTCAGTATGTAACATTCAGACATGGACACTTTACATCAATTAAACCTCCCAAACAAGCATAAAAACATCTTATCAGTCAAATATAATCATTATTTCTAAAAATAAGCATTATTCTATGCTGTTAGAATTCCATTTTTAGCATTTTAATTAATGCCCATTGAATTATTTTAATTCATTTGTAAAAGCATTTTCATTTCAATTTCGTCTTCCAACCAAATCAACTAAATCTTCACACCAGATAAATAATAAAGCATTCACCTACACAGTCGTATGTCATAACAACACATTCATGAATACAAGGTGTGGTTGTATTGTATGCACACAGAGAGCAGTGGAAAGTTTGATTTCCGTCTGTACAAAATGAGAATATTCACATTATCAGCTAACGCCAACGTTATCTCTTTTTCACAAAGTTGTAAAGGAGTTTGTAATAAAGTTTATAGGTGGCAGAATAATTTAAAAAGTGAATAAAAGTAGATAAAATGCAGTAAAGGTAAGAGTCCAGTGTTTGCATCAGGGTTCACTGAGCTGAACCGACCCTGTGCTGCAACAATCTATCACATTCTACATATTATATATTAACAGAATCTTGTGTCATTTATGTTCTGCTTTAAAGTTCTTGATGAGTATATGAAGCTCACTGATGAGCTTACAGCACAGTTTAAAAGATTTCTAATCAGATGTGGAGTTTAGAAAAGCAAAGGACAGATTTAAGGTGTTTTTGCAGACTTTTTTTACCTGACAGACAGGGAGAAATCTCCTACGTTTTTCTTGCTGGGTCGAGCCAAAAAGCTGCCATGAATGCCTCGAGTCTTCAGTATTTCCTCGGCCTGCAGGCCAGTGATGTCTCTGTGGAACCACCTGTATTGATACAGATACACACAAACTCAAAATAGACTCAGTATAAAGATAACTGCCTCCAGTGCATGCACAAATAGATAAGACTGTATCAGATAAATATAAATACATACGCCTTTACACACACATACACACCCAGTATTATTTCCTCACACAAGTACAGCGTTTTTAAAAACAGTCACAGTAAAAAGGTAATAGAGTGTTTTTTTTTTGTTTTTTTTTTTTACAGATATCTAACAGTAGTTTGGTTGCAGGAGAGGCAGTTCTCTCCACAGTCTAATTCTGAAATGATTAACTGATGACTGACAGAAAATCAACAGGTCTTATAATCTTACCAGTTACATGCTGATTCAGTGGTTGTAAATGTAAAGAGTTACTGTCTCCATTGTTCTGTTTCATTGAAAACCAACGAAAACCATTACCACATGTTTTGGGGAAGGAAAAAGTGCAAAAAAAAAAAAAAAAAAAAAAAAAAAATTAAGATTGACTTTTGTTTTCAGGTCTGTTAGGTAAGATGCCACCGCAACTTTTTAGTTTTTCTAAAGCGTGCATGTTTAGAAATTAGAAAATAGAACACCCACAATGAAAAAAATGGATTGAGTTTATCAACCCATATAGATCAGATTTCAAACTTTCAAACAATTTCAAACTATCATCACAGCCCTTCTGTATTGATGCTATTACTATTAACGCTATCACTGCCATTATCATTTCTATTATTATTATATACTGTTCTATGTATGCCTTGAAACTCCCAATAAACAAAACTGTGGAAAAAAAAACTACCATCACTATCAAACTATCTATCACGTAAGATGTTTTGTGCCTGTTGACTTACTTGACTTTCCTTGAATAAAAAGAAAATATATAAAAAACAAAACCTATTAATATCACTGGTAATTCGTGGTGAGAATTGATTAATCATTATTCATTGTAAAAGCTATAAATATCTGACTCTGACTATAGACTGGAAGGAAGATGATGTAATTCACCTTTACTTGCATTATTAACCCATCTATATTAACACCTGTGTTATGACCTTAACGAATGACCCAGTTAAGGCCAGCTTTTCAGAACATAATACACGACAATCCTCACATGACACTGAACATCTACATAAATATCACCCAAATGAATCCATTAAAGCACTGGCTTGAAACCCTTTCAGCAGCACCGTGGACATCAGTTGCTCAGCGTAGCAGAATTGCATCAGTTCAGCCTGAATATCTACTATCTGATCATTTCCTGGAGCCTTTTGAGGATGGAAAAAGTGTGCTGTGGTCAAGCTTAGCACACAACATCTGAACTGTAAACCAAAAACACTATTTAAGCACCTTTTTTTTTTTTAAGTTGTCAGCTGCCAATACAAAAAATAACATCGAAATACCACATGCTCAATTAATGCTTCTCATTAGCTTTCCCGCAGCCCGTGCTGCTGCTTTCAAAAAATAATCTGTCCTCATTATTCAACTTGTAGTCACTGATTAAGACATTATCACATTTGTCCTCACAGCTGCAGCATTAAAATGTACAACATAAAGCTTGTGATGCTATGAAATATAATTTTTAAGCACAAAGACCCCTGTATATACACACAGTTTGACAATTTGATTGTATTTGCACTTGAATAAGTGTTCCCACTTCAACTTTGGGTTGCAACAAGAGAGCTTTTAAATATCAAAGGCAGGGGTGAGTAGTAATTAGGGCATTGTGGCTTGCAACTTTAAGGCTTTTCCATAATATATGATGTGTATCTCGAAAATAACATACCATTAATTGTCAGATAGCGCAAATATATGATTCCCTTGAATAGGACGCATTGCAATATATTATTGCAATGCATCCTATTCAACAATATTTTTGACCAACTACCTCAATATCGATATTGCAGCAATATCGTAGGGATGATTTTGGTGCTTTCACAAAATATTAATGTTAACAGAGTTCTGAAAAGTATTCCTCAGTAATTTGGATATAATTGCTAAGTGCATAAAGCTAAATAAATAACATAACACCTAACAGATTTCACATGACTTTACTGCCTTTAAAACCAGGAAAAAACATTTATACCATATCATGATCCAATCTAAGACAACACTGAGTCTCAAATCACAGTATCAATATAATGCCAATATATTGCCCAGCCCTAGTAGTAATGAGTAACGGACATGAGTAAAAAAGTAGTCTTTTTAAAGGAATGAGTACTTTTTATATTCCTTTTATTAAGCTGTACATTTACTCTTTACTCAAGTATATTTTTGAGCTAGTTACCTACTTTTTACTTCCCTACATTTGTCATTTATACCTTCATTACATCTTGTCTGCTCTAAATGCGAGTATTGAGTGTGGAGGAGGGAGATTGTGCGAGGAGCACTTTTACAAGTTGCTGCTGCCTGGAATTAAAATAAACCGGCACCTGTCTTTTGACCACGATGCAATGATGATGGAGCAAAACCCAGAACAAGAGGCAACCATCGCTGGACACATCTAGCCACACTTTTTATACCAAAATCCAAAATTATGAAATACTTGTTGAGCATCCTAAAAACACAGAGGTCTCTGCTTTTAAAAATTCCTCTTCAAACCTCCACAAGCACATTGAAGCAGGTTGCACATACTGTAGAACAAAATGTAGCTGGCTAGCTAATGTTAGCTATGTTACTTTTTATTAATTAATTTTGTTCAGAGAGATTTATTCAAAAGCCACAGTTCTTGTGAGCGGCAGCTCAATCCCTAGAAAACTTTCAGTCCTGATTATTCACTTCCTGGAATGAATACTCGTGAATATCTTTTGACACATACAAGTTTATCACATTTGTATGCATGTACATCAGTATTAACTTGCATAACAGCCTACAAATCTAAGTGGACTTCTACAACAATCTGCCAGCAGTTTCCTGATCAACTTTCTTACATATTCTAATTCTCCTTCTATATTAAAAATGTACCCCTATACAACAGAACCAGGGGAGTTTACATTTCTACTACTCTCAACAGGTAGAGGAAGGGAGCTTAAAACAGTACAAAGTCTGCACGTACTGGGGTTATAAATTCAACACATTTATTCCAAATTTGGTAGAATTTGTCTTTCTGAAAGAGCTATTTTAATTTTTCATGTGTGACATTAATCTTTGGTGTTACTGACATTAACTTATCTTGTAGTTCAGGGTCTGCTGGGCTTTGAGAAAGCAGCTTACCAAACGTAATGCCAACTTCACCGTTAACGGCACTTTCAGAACTGTAGACCCCCTAAAACATATTAAGATTGAAATAAACTTGTACTTTTAGTAATTTAATAACCAGATAACTTTTTTTTCTTCTTGAGTAGGTTTCTCAAATGGTAATTTTTACTTTTACTTGAGTAATTTTTTATTGGAGTGATCGTACTTTTTAGAGTTGCACCAATCCATAAATTTCTTGTCAAGTATTAAATCAATTGCCAACTATTTTGATAATCAATTAATCAGTTTGAGTATTTTTTTGAGAAACAGTCAAAATTCTCTGATTCTAGCTACTAAAATGAGAATCAATTCTGGAATCTGATGACAGTAAACTGAATATCTTTGGGTTGTGGACAAAACAGGACATTTGAGAATGTCATCTTGGGCTTTGGGAAACATTTTGCACCATTTTCTGACCATTTATAACTAACAACTAATCAATTATTCAAGAAAATAATCAACAGACTAATCAACAATGAAAATAATCATTAGTTGTAGCCCAAGTACTTTTACTTGAGTATCCATTTTCAGTACTCTACCCACCATTGAACACATTTTCATACACAGCCAAAGAAGGAAACAACCATCAACTCAAGGTAAAGGGAACCTTCAAAGAGCTTGAACGTTGAGGATACAAAAAAAGGTATTTCTCAGTAAAACATCATATGTGACACACTCAAACTGACACCGAACAGCACACAAGGCATGAAAAATCACATGATGGAGGAACAGAGCAGGATGAGTCGACAGCTGGGGAAAGAAAGAGAAGAAGGAATGGAAACAGAGAAGTTGTCATCACGCCTTGCACAAAACACACAGTGAAGTACACAACAGGAGTTGACTAACGGAGAATTAGAGTGTCCATCGGGGGGCTTGACTCACCGAACCATGTTGTCTCTTCACTTCTTCTGGCACCAAAGAGAAGGAGAGTGATTGGTGAGAGTCACTTCTACCTGCACATGTGCAGACTCAAAAACATAAGCAACAGTATTCTCTGTCTTTATCTCTGAATTTGACAAAGAAACCTGCCAGTTCCTCAACACTTCCTCAATTTACAGCTGCACGCTTGCGTACATAGAAGTTAACTCACTTTCATTCTCATGTTTTTGCTCTTTCACACACTTACTCTACCTCTAGCATTTAATAAAACCATCTAATATCAAAAGACTATCTGTAACACTCCACATTCACTGTCAACCCTCAAACTAGCCCACACTCTCCTCCTCTTTTCCTACTACACTTTCCTCCACCCAATCCTCTTCCTATCCAGCCTATCCTCTCTGTCCCAATAGGAAAGCAGGTGAACACTTACTCTTCTCAGCTGCCTCTGAAAACAACTGACACTCGCCTAGACGCTCAGACCGTATACGTCTCTTCTCTCTCCTCCTCCTTCTCTCTTTGCTCTCCCCTTCCTTCCTTTTTACGTCTCCTTTCACAAAATAGTGAAAGCAAGACAGGAACCAAAATAGCTGACAGGCCGGAATTCCTCCAACATAGATAGAAGATGTGGCTTTTCTTTTTTTCTTTTAAAGACAACCAAAACAAAAAGTCATCATATTTAAGAGCAGAGTTGGTTTAAACCATGGGAACTTGCTCCCTGTCTGGCTGTGCAGCAGAGATGGTTCAAGCTGTTCCATTAATTGGTTATTAATGAGCGATAGTGTCTATCCAGTAAATCCAGTTTGGTTGTGGAAAAAAAAAAAACAAAATCCACAAAATTCCTTCACGAACAAACAAGCTCACACAGTGTGTCTCTGTCTACCACTTGCAAAGCTCTCCCCCTCTGCCTGCCCACCTGTCTGCTTTTGCTGCCTGTTTGTTCTTTACTTCCAGGTGTGTAAGAGTGTGTGTGTGTGTGTGTGTGTGTGTGTGTGTGTGTGTGTCTGTGTGTGGGTGTCTGTGTGTGTGTGTAAATGCAACACACAAAGGTCAAAGTCACAGAACACTTCCTTATTTGCAGCTCGACCTTCCCCCCCTCTATATATATACACATGTGTGAGTCTGTGTGTGTGTGAGGGAGCTTCTTTCAGCTGGTACACTGCTGAGGCAACAACTGATAAACTATGGCTGGGTTGCACCAACAATGATTAATTAAAAATAGCTTAACTTTAAATGATGTGGCACTAAACTTAAGTAGCTTAAAATAAATAAAGATTCAATTTAAACCTGTCTGTTTAGATTCAGTGTTAACCTTAGATTGAAATTTAATTGTTGCACCAAAACAAATTGGTGCAACAAACATTTAAAATGTGATCCAGTATTAACTTTAAACTTATCTTGAGGAGGTTAAAAACAGGTGCCTTCTTGAGATGGATTGAGGAAAATAAAGATCAAGTTCCTTAAAATAAAAAAGATTAAAGGGGAACACTCAGCATAACTTTATGATGCGTTTCTTCTTTCTTTCATGCCAGGTGATAATTCAACTGTATGTTTTTCTCACAGGAGGATGAATTTCATCCTCTCTGCCAGAAGGCTAACTAGGCTAAATAACTTTTCAGCTGGCGAACAAACCATTTAACGTTTGGTTAACTTATTAGCTAGCTGGCAAACAACATAACATTTTGCTTTTTTTAGCTAGGTAGCAATCAATAAAATGTTTAGTCAACTTTTTATACAGGCTAGCAAACAATATTTTTAATTTTATTTATTTATTTATTTATTTAGCTATCTAACAAGCAATATAACATTTCGTTAACTTTTCAACAAGCTAACAAAGGACAAAGCGTTCAGTTAACTTTTTAGCTTGTTAGCCAACAATAGACCTTTTTTTCTTATTTTTAAATTTTTTGTTTCGGCAGCTTATAAAACCTTAATTCTGGGTTCTTTACTTTGTTGGTACTGCATCCCACCTCACAACAGTTTTTAAGCATTTTTCTGTTGTAAGCTAACAGCTGAAAGCGACAAGGTGGGCGGGACTTAGCAAGCTAGCAAACGACTTAACGGTTTTTTGTTTGTTTGTTTGATTTGGTTTTAGTTTTTTTTTTTTTGTTTGTTTGTTTGTTTTGTTTGTTTTTTACCTTTTAGTTGCCTAACAAATAATGTAACATTTTGTCACGACACCACTCAGATTTATTTTTTTTATTTTAATTTGGATATGTAAGCATCTCATACTGATTAAATATGTTTAATTTAAGTTTACATCACTAAACTAGGACTGAGATTAGTTTTTTTTAAGTGTGCAGCAGAGCTCTGCTTAGATTTAAGTCTGGATTTACTCATTTTAAACCTAGTTTTGCTAAAGTCTCTGAGAACTAATCCCAGATTGAATTAATCTTTGTTGGTGCAAACTGGTCCATGTATTTTAATTTTAATCCCTGGTATCACAAGAGGCACTATGGGGAAACTAGAGACACTAGTTTCCCCATAATGCAACACAACTCCACTGCACCATAGGGAAGGCTTGGCTGCACTGCAAACACAACATGTTTAACGTACACCACAAACACTGAACAAACAGTTTACAACCTGTGAACCCAACAGGGTCAATCTACATTTAACTTGCAAATTATGTTCACCCTCAACAGGTTCAAGAGGAAATATTTGAATTCATGAAAACTACAGTGCATCAGTTATAAACATGTTCTCCTCATTAGACTGTGAGCTGTAAACTGATGTTTTTAATGTTGGTGCGGATACACAAAAATATGTAAAGGTGATGATGACAGTGTGGGTGAACTTTTGTTAAAAAGCTAAGAATAAGTGGAAGAAACTGCAGTATATACAGGGTGCTGTAGCTCCACCCCGAGCCTCTATACACACACTGATACCCACACTCACACCATACTCACACACACATGCACACACACACGCACAGCACTGCAGGTGTCATTCGTCGTGGTTAGCGTCAGCTATTGCAGTTTGCATCACTCTCCTCACATATTCACGTTTAACAGTTGAGTCTGGTTTGGCTTCTCTTCCCTCCTCACACAACTCAGCCTCACGTCGCAGGCTGCAGGATGAAAGCTGCAATGTGCCAAACGACACACACGCCAAACACCCCCACACACACACACATACACACATAGGCTTTTATTTTTTTCTCACGGCTTGGCAATGACGATGTTTCCTAGATTTGGTCACTCATTTTGAGTGTTGCAACATATCAGACTTTTGCAATGCATCTAATTGTGTGTTCAGACATGCCGTTCTGTTCCTTCCCTCCTCTGACTACACCTCTGAAATATTATAATATTAATAAAGCTAATAAAAAGAAGTAGTCACTTAATTCTCACATTCATTGCTCAATGCTTCTTGAGGATTCACTTCTTCTCTCCATTTTAAATTTTTATGTAAACTGAATATCAGTGATTTGAGAGTGTTACTTGGCCTATTGGAAATGGTGAAAGTCATTTTCCATGTTTTTTGGCATTAAGTTGCACTTCATACAATATTGTTTTGGGGTATATGGGGTGATATGACCATGAGTCAGTCTGGGTGTATTAAACAAGGGAGTCACAGGATATTTTCTGGGGGTTGCCTGATGGTCGGGGAGAATAAAATAAAATACTGTACAAATTTGGCAAGCAGCACAGAGTGAGAACCCAGAAGCAGCTCTCAGCGACCTGGGTTCCTAAAAGACATTCAACGTAAGGACAAGCGCTCGAAGATATGAGGTGGCTCATATTCATGTGTTATTCAGTTATATCCTGAACAGTCTCAGGAACAGACGGGAGGGGAGGTGAGAATTCAAAAGGTTCAGAACCACTGTGTTAAGCCATTGTGGGCAATTTTACAAGTCAACTCAGAAGAGATTCGTGGAATTATTACATTTTAGTATTATTTTTGCATCAATGCAATTAAGGCTTTTTTAGGCATTTAATTCTGTGGATAAGACAAAAACAAAAATTCCATTTTTTTCTCAGATTTTGTATATCATATGGCAACGTGTTGCTGCTACACCAGAAAATTAATAACTGATTAGTATCACGTTATATGTGAAAAGTTTAATATTATAACTAGATATTTTTTTATAACAAGATATTTTAATGTTATTACAACATACAAACTTATCAATTATAAAAAGAAATGTTTCTTGTCATAAGAATATACTATTTATCTTGTGAAAATGTATATTTTGTATGTCACATTATAACAATACAAGTTATCACATATACCATGAATCATTTTGTTATAAGTTATCATGTTATAACGTGAAACTTTTCACGTTATAACATGATATTTTCATGTTATTAAGAAATGTTTCTTGTTATAAAAATATATTGCCTGAAACGTTTTATGTTATAACATGATACTTTGTATTGTTTAATCGTTTTATGTTATAACAATAAGTTATCACATTATATAATGAAACTTCTCATGTTTTACCAGCTTAAATAATATATTGTTATAACTTATAACAAGAAAAGTTTCTTCCAATAACATGATAAGTTTGTATTTTGTAATAACCTGAAAATATCTTGTTATAATATGAAAAACATCTTCTTATAACAATAAACTTTTGATGTCACTGATGTGTACTGATCTGTTTTGCTTTTTCTGGCACGGCAGCAATACGCTTCCATAATGTCAAGATATATAGTAATATCGCAATATAATATTACAGGTACTGTTATAGAGGATTTTAATCTAATCACCCATTCCTAAACTTTACTGATAGGAAACTCTTGGAAAATAATAAATCTGTATCTGGAGATGTATCAAAACGCACATGCTCAAAGACCATCATGGGATACATGAGCTAAATTTACTAGTTAATAAGTCATTTAATTTCACAAAAGTTAGTGCAAAGTCACAACAATAGAATCAAACAAAGAGTCAAACATAGAAAAAACATTTACAAAGACTGGTGACCAGAGTTGAAAAAAATTAAAAACACATCACAGGAAGTGTTCTTTTTTTAGCATATACACTAAAAAAAGACACTCACCTACAAGACATTGTTGGCTCTCAGCTGCAGTTTCTGGGCTCTTCTGCACCAGGAAGTGATGGTTCGAGTCCAGCCTCTCGTCTGTGTTGTTGCCCCTGACGATGTTCGGTAAAACTCACAGAGAAAAACAGTCAGTTTACACTTAACAACAGCTGATGCACTTCTCCAGTCCAGGTTAGCTGCCCTTGTTCTTACTTCCTGTGTTCACTTGCAGCCAGCCTCCCTCATGTGTAGCCTCCAACTCTCTCTCATGATAAGATATCAGGCTTCATTACCAGCCCAGCCAATCGCCCGCCCTGTAATTTACTACAATTTTCTTAATTACCAGACTATCTATGGGGAGAAAATGTGCCTGTTCCTGTCCCCTTCTCCCCTTGCTCCTCCCGCTGAAGACCTCCTGCATGTGTAAAAAGCTCTCCTGCTTTTCCATTTCAACATTTGCCTCCATGTAAATTCCACCTCTTGTTCCGAGGCTTGCATGCAAAGTATGTCATGCTCTATTCATTTGTTTTGTTTAAACAGTTGCTGTTTCCTAAATATCACAGCCCTAACATTATTTCTTATATGAGCATGGATGACGTACGAATTAACAAAGGTCCTACACAGTGCTCTCCACAGCAGCGTGCTAACAGGCTCACCATGACAAGGACAATCTGCTGATATTTAGCAGGTATAATATTTACCATGTTCACTATCTTAGTTCAGCATGATAGCATGCTAACATTTGCTACTTTGCACAAAAGTACAACTGAGGCTGATTGGATTGAAATTATGTTTGAAGATATTTGATCATAAACTTAACTTAATAAACTTAAGTAAGATGGACTGCATTAAGTAGGTTTAAGCACTAAAATTACTTGGGTAGTGCCAGAAAAAGAAGTGAAGTGGGCATGTCATGTAGTAAAGTGGGTCTGTGAGATTGTAGATGGACCGTTCTCGTCTTTGTGTATGTAGCTTCTGCGTCTACAATTTGAAGCCAATGCACAGATGTGTAATAGAACCAGACAGGGCGTTGCTGCTCAGCCTTGCCTCCAATTTTTCCACTTGCAGTATTGCAGTGAAAGATTCAACCCCAAAAGCCCACGTCCCCATACTTCTGAACCGTTTTGCAATTGTAAAACTCCTTAAGCCGAGAAAAGCAATTGAAAAGTCAGTGGCATCATGTAAAGCTTGTGGGAACTCGCGGTCAGGGCCAGCAGGAGAAACACTACTGTGAGTATTAAGTGGGCCACATACCGCGGAAGTAAACCCGGAAGAAAACTTTTTTTGGCGTGCTGAATGGTCCAGTTCAAAAGAACAGATCCATGAGCCTGTGCCTTCAACCTGCATTATTTCTAATGGCCAGCAGGGGGCATCTACACTGGTTGCAAAAAATGACCGTTTTCTAATGAATTTATGGTCTCAAGTCTTCTTCTGTACATCATGGTGTTTTGTAAGTTGTGGTCCCATTTAGAGTAAATAGATGATAAAGCAGGTGTGCTTTAGGGAGTGGCTAATGTGTGATTGGCGAGTTGCTACCACAGTGTGTCCTTGGGTTCTCAGTCCGATCCAATCAGGATAGAGGCGTAGCAAATAATGTCACTTCTGGTCCCAAAGAAACAAGATGGCGACACCTACGATGCCAAACTCAAGGCTTCAGAACAGTAGTCCATAAACCAATGGGTGACATCATGGTGAGTTTACACAAGTAATAATATTCATCCTGAGCAGGACATCAGCATGTGTGTCAAATTTCAGTAGTTCCGCTTAAAGCCACGAATTTCAACCTCATAGTGGAGGATCACGAAAGTCTGAATGATTAAATTTTTCATTGTGGACTCTGGACTAGAGCTGGGTATCATTTATTGCTATACCAGTCCCAAAACCAGTACCTTTAAAGTGATACTGATACCAAGAGGGTACTTTATTTGATAACCATCAAATCTGCATTTTATGCATTTGTTTTTATCAGATGTCAAAATAGTGTAGTATCGCCAAACTTTTGAACCTTTTGGTGACACCTTGGCACGCTGAACTGCCAACTGTCAATAATGCTGCATACGACTCCACTATGCCACACACTGTGTGGATTGTAGCTGCTGTGGTAGCGGGCCAATCAGACGTTGCATTAAATCGAGAACGCCACCAGTGTTTGACTGCGAGCAAAACCATACAAACGCTAATTTTTATCTGGATCGGGGTACAAAAAGGATCCAATTCAATTCAGGATCAACTGACTGGAGAGGTCTGGAGGTTTTCTTGGTCGATAACCTGGACCAAAGTGGTGGGCTACCTGACTGAAACTGCTGCTAGCCTGGCTATGTATACATTCAGAATTCCTTAATAATTTACAAAAGTCTTGAAAAACTGTTGACTTTTTATTGTAGTCCATAAAAACAAACAGCCATGATAAAAACAACAAGGTGGTAACCATAATAATAATATTCAATAATGTAAAACAACATAACAATAGACAGTAAGAAATTAAATTAACTTAAGATTGCCATCGTTCTAAAAACCATCCCATGTACCTAAGAGCTGTGGAGCTATTGCATGTCCGTATTCTGGGAGAGTTTCCAGGGATCAAATCTGTGGCGCGGTCAGGAATGTCGAGGTGCTGGTTGGGGCGTAAGCACAGACGGCTGATCCTGGATGAGGTCACCTGAGAGAGAGGTGGAGGTTTGGGATGGAGAGCGAGGACGCAGGAGGAGGTAACAGATCTGACTGACTGATAGAAAAGTGACAGTAACAGTCTCTCAGTGTCAGGGGCCTTCTGCAGTAGAGGTGCACATTAATATGCCCTATTATGTACATACATACCCACACACACTCTCTCTCTCTCTACACACACACATACATACATACATACAGGCGAGGACATTAGAGTTGAATGACTTTTAAAAAAAAGTTTCACAAGTTTCTAAAGGTGAAAATGAGCACAATAAAATCCCTTGAATTCTTTAATAATCCAAAAGTTACTACAAAGCACCAGTAAACTCCAAACATGCTGCTTCTTCTCCTCCTTCTTGTTACATATAGTTACACACACACGTTTGATCCTGCTGCAGAGGCAGGAACAGGACAGGTCAGTGGAGCTTCCCGCAGGTCGACAGTGCTCAGGTTACACGAGTTAAATCTGAATCCCAGTGGAGGAGAACGACTCGTCTCTAGTCTGATCCTTCCATTCACTCCCATCGATCCTACATCTACAGTTCCAGTTCAAATCAAAGTCCAGCAGCACAGCTGATGCTCTTCTGAGTCCGGAGATGGGTTGTGGGTGCAGAACGAGGAGGACTAACCTGACTGTGCTGTACATGGTGGTTGAGGGGGAGGACGTCTGCTACATGGCGGTGAGGTGACAGCGACTGGCCTCAGCCAGTGACAGTGAAAATGTGCGAGGTGATCGGTCAGGCGCGGCACCTGCATCTGCTGTGAGGTCTGTGATTGGTTCTGAGAGGTGACCTCGGGGCCCCGGCTGGCCAATCGGCTGAGGATGTTCCTCTCGGACATTTGCAGCCGCACGGCGACAGGGGGTATCCTGGCGATGGTTGCCGGGAGACGGGTGACGTCAGCCTTCATGTCGCTCAGCAGTTCCTCAAGCTGTTTGAGAACTGGAAATACAACACGCAAGTGAGCTATAGCACCACGGTGATAATCTGAATGATGCCCTGTTTTAGTTTTGTAGTCAGTTTTGTGTCTGGTGAAATTAAAGGATTCAAAATTACCATATTTTATCAGTAAGCTGTAGTCAGAATGGTTTTGAATGAAGTGTGTTCTGTGATGAGTTCAGGCATTTAAACTCTTTTAGTTTAGTAAAAGACAGAAACTTACATTCAGAAGATTGTATTTTTAAGTTTAAAAGGTAAACTGGTTAAGAATATTTCCTTTCTTGACACTTTAAGAGTTTATTTTGTTTATTTCTTGGATGTAGCAAATGTAGCATACATAACATAACTCGCCACTTGTACAGATCTCCCAGCTGAAGCTCAGGAGGACGTGCGTTGGGACACACACACAACACCCACACAGCTGTGTGAGTATATGTGGCTAACAGGCCAACAACAGCAGGCCACAAAGTTGTAAAACGACTGCCATTTTATGAAGACATATCACTGGTATTGTCATTGTCCACTAACTACAGCCAAGCAGCATCTCTCCTTCTCTACAGCTGGTAAAGCAGTTATTAATTGGCAACTATTTTGACCATTGATTAATCGTCTGAGTAACAAAAATGCCAAACACGTAATGGTTCCAGCTTTTCAGACGTGATGATGTTTTTCTCTTTTTATATTATGTAAACTGAAAATCTTTGTCTTTTGGATTGTTGCTCTAACAAAGCTAAACATCTGAAAGCGTTATTGACGTGTGGACTGCAGTGCCTGTGGATAATTTAAGGATCAGGCAGGCTGGGTGATACAATAAATTCTGATAACAGTGTATGGGTTGCAGGTGGAAAATAGGGTGCAGCATCTCCCTATTAAGGGATGCTTTGTGCGCATCCACACTAGGCATTGCCTGTGTAACATCATTGGTTATTTAAATATCCCAACGCACTGACAAGATTTAATGTTAATTAATGTTCTGTGTTCTTCTATACATCCAAAAACTCACGCAAACACTCCTGGTTCACACAGTGAAATCATTTGGTGTAAAGCAGGCATCCTCCTGATAAATATTCCATCAGGTCTCTAAAAAGATTATTTCAGAAGCTAAAAGTTTACTTCTGTACCCTCTGGAGTTTCCTCTGTCCTGTCAAGTTCGTAACTACAGTTTTTTAGTTTTGCTGCAGTGACATTCTTGTGAGAATGTTAATGATTAAAATGACTGAAATCAGCCTCTCTAATTAGAAGAAAAAAACTGTTAAAATCACTCATACATCAACACAACACAGTAAAGAAATTATCTGGAAAGCTTGTGCTTCTTGACATAATTTAAAAGGTAATAAAGCCTACAGGGACCAAAAGAGGAGTGGGTGCAGGTCTCTAAATCAGAGAAAATAATACGTTTGAGTGGGCAGCAGGTGGACGGTTTATGCATATATGCAGGTTCTGATGAACTCAGAGCCCGTCCACACATCACTTTTACTTTTTTTCTGATAATTTAAAGGTAACATGGTCATTAGATGTATTGTGAATATAATGAGCAGATGAATTTGTACTGAAAGCAGTCGACTCTACAGAACTACCCGGTGGTTTTACCGCTTATTTCCTGATGAGGTAATGAAAAGAGGTCTTTGTTCAGACATGGAAGTCACTGTATTTCTAACCACAGGGCTGCACCTAATGTTTGTTGCTGGTTACGTTGGCAGCTATTATTAGGGGCAACAAAATTTAAATACACGTGTTTACATAACAGCCCCCTTTTCCCAACTTTTGATAATATCACAATGAGGCGTTAGTCAGTGACGTTCTTTCTCCACTCTCACAAACACAAGCTCCTCCTCTTACAGAGGCTTTTCACAGCAAAGAAAACTGTTGCATCAGATAAAATAGATCGTTAAAATTCAAGGTAAAGGAATATTATAGTGAGATGACAGCACAGAATATTTAAAACAAGTCTCCTGAACAAAGTGGGGCCAAGACCTATATTTTGCAGGTCACTGTATGTTTTGCTTTGAATCTTCCATGTTTTTTCCTTTATGCAGAACTGCGTTGGCAGGCTTGTTTCCAGACATGGACTCCTTGCTGAGGTGCTGGTGGGACTCGGCGAGACACTCCACCTCACTGAAGCGAGTGTTGAGGGCCATGGAGGGGTGGGCCGGGTCCTCTGTCATGTTCAGGTAGGCCGCCCTGCGCAACTGCTCCTCGATCACCAGCGCCTGCTCCAATAACTGTACAGCAGAGAAACAAAACACGTCCGGTGAGATTTGATTGACAGAAACAGACAGACAGACAGAAACGCACCCACACAAGGGAAACGTTAACAGTGAGCACGCTCAGTTCACCTTGAACCTGCGGGCCAGAAACTTGTTCTTGATCTCCAGGAAGTTTCCTCTGCTCATCTCCCCTTTGAAGGGCTCGTTGAGGATGGCAAACCTCACATCGTTCTGCACATCCTGCCACCGTGCGTAGCCATGTCTGAGAGACACTGAGGTCAAGTCTAACAACAATACTGTCTTGAGAGACTCTCACAAGGATTACAGTATGTCCATTTTTGTCTCAAGAAGTTTTGAGGACAATAAATACTGATTATCGTGCATGGATAACTTTACAGTTGCACTGCTTTTTTGTGCACTCCAAGGAATATCAATCAAACTGGCTTTGTCTTATTAATTTTAGGAATGGTGTTGATGTGATTTTGCAAATAAATATTCCCAAACGTAAAAATTTAAGTTCACTTTACTCTCTTCTTTTGAGAAGGTTCCTCAAGCACAACCTGGCTTGAGTACTTGGTCCATCATCCTTTGAAAGGATCAAAATAAATAATTATCAATCCACACAAACCCCTCATTCTCCTTACGTAAAACCATAGAAGAAACAAAAGGCAAAGAATGCAGCATGGCCCTGGTGTGCCCCAACTGGCAGCTTAAAGTTTCCACCATCTAGAAATGTAGTGATGCAATATGGGGCTGCCGCTAACAATTATTTTGATTAACAAATTATCTGCTGATTATTTTCTCAAATCATCAATTAATTGTTTGGTTGATAAAATATCAGAAAATAGTGAAAAAATGCCACAATCACAGCTTCCCAAAACTCATACAGACCCCTTCAAATTGCATGCTTGGTCCAACCAACAGTAAATATTTTCTACTTTTTATTATTATGGCCTAACAAAGCCAGCAAAAATTTATAATTGCAAGCAACAGTTGCCGATTAACCAACTAATCGATTGGTCAACTTCATCATTTCAGCTTTACTGTGATGAGAAAACAGCAATCACACATGAGAATTTAACAGGATCTATGTGTGTCCGCTTGAAAGGATACTGTATGATTCCAGCCAGCAGCCAGTAGTCATGGCGACGGTGCCAAATCTCAAAGGTCTTCTTGGTGACGGTGGCGGCCCTCTCTTCATTCTGCCACAGAGAGTGAAGCTCTGGGAACGAGGACAGAAAGGTCAACAGAGAGAAACTAAAAAGCAAAAAGAGAAGAGAAAGAGACAGGAGGAAAAAAAGTGTGTCTGGGTTTGTGTGTGTCCACCTGTGAATCCTCCGTCCGCAATGTTGAACATGAACCTCTGCTTGGTGGCTTTTTTCTTCTCTTCGCTGACGTTAACCACGGGCGCAGCTGTTGCTCCTTCTTTGGTGTTCTCCCCGTTCTGCAGTTTGCCAGACTCGTCTGTTTTCACACCGTCTTTCTCCTCTTTTTGCTCTGTGAGCAAACGACAGAATCACATCAGCAACAAAATTTTAAACTCAAGACATCCTCCCATTATGGAGACATGGGTAAAATTCAATTGTATTTGTATTCAGTTGAGTATGTTTACATTTATACATTTAGTTTTACCTTATTAAATGGGTAGATCTGATTATTTGAAGCAGGGTTATATGAAGCACTTATCCATAGTCAGAAGCACTTTTTACAAAGATATACCCTGATATCGCTCTAACAAAGCTCGCCTCTACACCACCTTTGTGTATTTACACTGAACCAAGCAGCACCGGCATGAAGCTGCCCCAGCCCCAGCCCATTTACACTGTCAGTGCTGGAGAAAGTGTCCTCTTGTCTCTCTCCCCCTCTCTGCTTAAACACAGCTGGCAAATATGTGGAATAAGTTTGTAAGTTAACACAAACAGCAGTGAATGTGTCACTCAAAAGTGTCCTGTCCTGCCAAGCAGGCATAAACTTTTACACAGACCTCGACTTGGCTCTGTTATGGATAGACAGTGAGGTGGAATAAAGGCGCCACGAGATTTGATTGATAGAAACACAGACAGTCAGAAACACACACACGCAGGAGAAACATGTTAACAGTGAGCGTGCTCAGTTCACCTTGAACCTGCGGGCCAGAAACTTGTTCTTGATCTCCAGGAAGTTTCCTCTGCTCATCTCCCCTTTGAAGGGCTTGTCGAGGATGGCAAACCTCACATCCTGCCACCGTGCATAACCGTGTCTGACAGACGCCGAGGTCAAGTCTACAGTAGATGGTGGTTGACGTGCAACTAGCTTGCAGAAGCAGCAGGGGTGCCAGTTTAGGAAGCTAAAAATGTATTGCTGTGGAGTGGGTCAGCAGCAAAATGTATTTTAGCCTAAACAAATAAGTATCAGCTTTATCTTGCTATCAGACAGCCTTGGGAAACTGCTGCTATATAAGCCAAGTATCACCTTCTCCAAACCAACCACACTCCATTGGAAAAAATCAGTAATTTTACCTGACAGAACACAGAATTTGGTGGTTGACCGCTGCCTTGATCTGTCAGTTTATGTTACTGTGTGACTTTGGCTTTTTAAAAAGTTAGTTCAGCCTCGCAAAAGCCACACAATTACACAAACTAACCGATCAAGACAGCGATCGACAAGCAACTCCTGTGTTCTGTGACGTAAAATTACTGATTTCACCAATGAATTCTGGTAGAGCAGCGTTTTCACATAAACATTTCTTAGATCAGCCTTTTTTAAGAGGTTAAAATATGTTTTGCTGCTGCTGAGCTTCTGTGCTGGTTCTCCTCTCTGCTTCTCCAAACTGTGGGTGTGTTGACCACCATCTACTGCAAGTGATACACAGACTATGGAAAGATACCTCATACAACCCCACTTCAAATAACCCCAACTAGCTCTTTAATTTACTGAGGATGTCTCCATGTCTCAACATTTTGAAAAGGGTCCAATGTAATTTACTTTCTTTGCAGAGTGTGTGCGAATGTTGACATGTACACACCTTTCTTCTCCTCTGTTGGCGAACTGGTGTCCATCTTCTCATCTTTTCCCTCCTCTGCTGAAACAAGAGAAGCACTGAGGATGACACAAAACAAGGGAAACAAGACACAGTGGAAAACAACTTGAACACCTGCCTCACCTTTAGACTTGTCCTCTTCTGAATCTGTCTTGCCCTCAGAACCTTCGCCCTTGACCTCAGCAGCAGTGTCCTTCTCTGTCTCTGAAGTCTTGTCCTTCTCTTCTTTCTCCTTGTTTGCATCTTCAGCCTCCTTCTCCTTGACTTCATCTCCATTTCCTGCCTCTTTCTCTTTCTCCTCCTTCCCTACACCCTCTATCTCTCCTTCTTTCTTTTCAAGGCCGGGGACTTTTCAGACTCATCTGGGATTTCAATAATCTAGAGGAGAGAGAGGGTAGCCAGTTTGAAATGAAAAAAATCTGCAAATTCAAGCTCAAAACTTATTAGACTGTACTGACAACAGAAATGAGTGAGATGGATATAAAAGCAGAATTTACCTCATCATCTGCCTTCTTGGCTCCTTTGCCATCCTCACCCTCCTTCTTCACGTCTTCCTTGTCCTCAGATTTAGACAAATCTTCTGATAAAACAGAAAACACGTGTAAATGACAGGTATGCAAAGACAGAATTTGTTTTTCTGACCAGCAAATAAGCTGGTGGTTGATGTCTTTGGGCCCAAACAGAGATTAAATGATAACAGAATATCATTCAGTGTAAAAAATGTTTTCACAGCTTCCAGGGTTATTTCATTGTTACAACAAGGACAGTGTTACAACATACAGTGTACAGTATGTGTCTAGGACAGTCCTCACTGCAAAAGACTCATTTTGAGTCTTGAGTGTGCATATTAGGGGTTTCACAAGCTAGTCGACTATCAGAACTGCTAGTTGACACAGTGCATCACTGTCGACTACCTGTACCTGGCACAGGAGTGTTGGGCTGCGTGTCAGCAGGGGTCCCAGTAGAAGGAGTCTTTGGGTCTTCACCTGCAGCCAGAGCTGCAGCCCTTTTGTTCTCCTCCAGCTCTGCCATCCAGGGCATCGACCACTGACCGTTCACATGCTCAAACTCCTGCACCTGTTAATCAACATATCAACATGTAGCCCTAACCTATCAGCTATAATTCAGTAAATACTTGTATTATCTCAACATGCAGTAATTTGTACAATCTCTTTTCCAACTGGTTGAAAGAATACCTTTTTCCTTATAAGTGACATCACACCAATACGGGTGAGTACGTGTTGCCTTGACAGACCCTCGCGAGGGACGCCATCTGCAAAGGTCTCAGCTCCATCAGCCCCCGGCTCACAGAGGTGACGCATGAACAGAGACACATAGGCCCTGCAAACACGTGTGAGGAAGAAGGTGGAGGAGGAATATCAACACAAATACATTTGGAAAATGTTCAAAGATCTCTGTCAGCTGGGCACATTCCACAGAAGTACACAAAATCAAATCAAAATCAAAGCAAATCAAACAAGTGAAGACTATATACCATATTTATAACTGCTAATAAGTGTTAAAAGGTTTGCAGAGTAAACATACCAGACAAGTAAGCTGCAAAACTGACTAGCTGAATATTGTTTGAATTTCTTTCTTTCTGATTATATTGCAAATTCTATATATTGTGTGTCTATATTGTGTTAATATGAGAAGCCACGTGAGAACTTTGCATGAATAAAACTGTTTAAAAAGGCAGCATTTCGATTTAAATCAGGAACTTGCTAATTGAATCCAAGCAAGCAGAGAAATATCACACTGAGACTCACTTGAATTCTTTCTCAGACTTCCCTCTGAGGTCCCTGACCAGCCACTGGTTGGTGAAAGCATCCTGAGGAGGCATCCCATAACGCATCACTGCATTCAGGAAAGCCTTCCTCTGTCGTGCATTGAATCCCAAAACCTGACAGGTGACAAAAAAACAGAGGTCAAGATGTTTGCAAATTAAGAAATAACAGTACAAGAAAAGGGATATTGGATAAGAAGTCACTATCAAGGTATTTATCCTTGTTTCTCTTTTTGTGTCAACTAATTTTTCATCTGCAGGAACTCACCTCGATGTTCCCGCCCACTCTGGCCAACAGCGGAGGCAGAGGTTTGTCCCGATCGTTCCTCAGCCCTTTACGGTTCGGTCTGCGGGCATTGGCTAAAAACAGGACGATCACAGTTAGTCTATCTGAGATTCAGTGCACATTTCAGACACTAACATTTCACTGAAGCCATAAAAACTAAAAGTAAAAAAAATAAACTGAACTCAAACTGAATTTTGATGTATTGTCTGTGTGTGTTCTTAAACGTCCAAAAGTTGCTCCACTTACGGCTCATCATGGCTGAAGCTGTCCCTCCTCACAATCTCTCACAATTTAATGCTTTCAGAACATTTACAACTGAAAGCAGAGCTGTGGTGTACTTCATATATATTCTTTAATGAAACTCAATTAACAGAGCCATAATTAAATGAAACCAAAATACAATCAATACAAAATAGTTCCTTAATACTGTGCTTATAAATGAACTGCAGAATGAAAAAAAGATATCAACTTATAGAAATTGTATAAATATAAGAGAACAATTTAGTCTGAAACAATCATGAAATAAACCTTTTAAAGTGCATTTCAAAACAACTTAATTAACAGTTGATATGAACACAAAGAATCTCTTTAAAGTGCAAGTAGACAGTTCAGCTGGCTGAGAAACCATTGATTTTCATTCTCTTTTTCTGTTTCTTTGCCTTTTTCCTTTTCTTTGCTTCCTTTTTCCTTCTCTTGTCTTCCTTTCTCTTTCTCTTTCTGTCTTTTCTCGCCTCGCTACGCTCAGTGCAGATGATGCAGGGACAAGGGCCATTTCGTAAGTTGAGGTTGTCAATGATGACATCATAGCTGTCGTCTGAATCTGAATAAACATCTGCAGAGGCGGTGTGGAGGATGTTAGTGGATGGAGAGAACCGGGGCTCAAACAGAAGAGATTCCTCATTAACAGGAATGTCTCAAGCATCGCTGGGAGCAAATCTCAAATACTTCTTAACTTTGAACAACTTACATGGAGCATCTGTATCTTCACAAGAGTGGATGCATTCACAGTCAAGCACTCTCACACACACCTCTTCTCTTAAGTGCAGAGATGAAAACACTGAATCTTACCTTCACTCCGTTCATCAAAGTCCTCGTCGCCTTCCTCTGAGGCCACCGAGTAGTCAGACTGGTTATCGGACTGATCTTCCTGCCAGTCTAAAGAGACCACACACAGAGAATTGTTAATAAAAAAGGACAAAACTCTTCACTGCCCGGCCACAACTCAACTGATAGATGAGACAAAGTAAATCCAAGCTCCTTGTGGAGCTGCACTGCAGTCCAATTAAATTAATGTCAGCTATGCTTTTAGCCAGCAGGGGGAGCCACTGCTCCAGAACCACATTTTTACTAAATATTCTCAAATCAACAAGGGAATAGTTTAATCATTTCATTAACTCTACACTAGAAAGGCAGAACTTCAATTACACCTGTTGTTTGTCTCATGTGGTTTGAACCACAGTGATTTTTTTTGTTTCACTGCCCAATTATAAATAAACCACAGAATGAAAACAAATCTACAAAGTCACAACATTCAACATAACACATAACAAACAGTGCTTTCTTTATAGCTAATGATTTAATCTTTTTGATTTATGACCTTTTTAATAAATTTTCTATAAACACATTTTTTGTAAATGTCGTTTAATAGTCTGAAGCAGCAGCAGCTGCCCTTGTAATCCTGTGTTCACTTTAATCAAATAAGTCTATTGAGCGGACTGAAGGGGAGAGAATGTTTTTTTTTTTTTTTTTAAAGTTATTTTTTTGGCCATTTTTGCCTTTATTTGATAGTACAGCTGAAGTGGAGACAGGAAAGGGGGCAGAGAGAGAGGGGATGACACGCAGCAAAGGGCCGAAGGCAGGAGTCGAACCAGCGGCCGCTGCAGAGGACTGACAGCCTCCATACATGGGTTGGATGCTCTACCCACTGAGCTAAACGTCCGCCCCCAGGGGACAGAATGTTTAATGTTGTTTTATTTCATTTTGGGCTTTCATCAGTTAAATTTAACATGCGTATGTTTACATTACTGCTCTAGCATTAGTGCAAATAGAAACATGCTGCTCTATTGCCTCTGTTTGTGCAATGTTATTGAATCTTTACATAATTTCACATGCAGGTACAGTATATTCATTAGATCTATATTGATTACAAATGCAGTGGCTGGTTGTTTTAGGCAAGAAAAATGTCCCTTTTTGGGGTTTTATGCCTTGAATTTATAGGACAGCAGAAGATATGAGAGGGGAGGAGGAGAGAGAGTGGAGGAGTAACATGCAGCAAAGGGCTGCAGGCGGGAGTCCAACCCAGGGCCGCTGCAGAGGACTCAGCCTCAGCACAGAGGACGAACGCTCCACCAACTGAGCTACCAGGTCACAACTGTCCCTTTCTGCCAGTTTGGATGTCAGTATGTTTTTTTGTTGTCACTCAACATACATTTAATACTTGCCAGTGCCGTGCTTGTCATTTAATAGATGTTTATATACAGTCTATGATGACTACAGGGAGTTTGCTACATCAGAGCCACAGCAGCACATTTTAAAATTAATTTAACCCTAGCCTTTTTTTGGCTGCTCTGAAAAATGATCTGATCTGTGACTCAAAACCATGACACGATCTGAATCTGATGCTAACCTCCTTTACATCCTGCAAAATGTGTTACCACTCCCTAATGTTCTTGATGGATAAAGAGGCTAAGCCAACTGTTGTATTTTACTATAAATACCTCTTAGGGGCCATTTTCTGTAATTAGTTTGGATTGTGTTTCGAGTAGCACAGTCTTATTCTGGTGATTTAGTGAGCACCCATCTCATAAAACAGCATTACAAAGTTATCTGGATAACTGCACTGAGGAGAAGTTCAAACAGCTCTTTATACACCATTATATGCTCCAGACTGGAGGGGAATCTAGGTTTGTTCAGCAAAATTCATCCAGACAACTTTGTAATGTTCATTTATCAGACTGGCCAGTGGATTCAAATTGTTTTAAACATACTCAGTCTGAGAAAAAATAAAACATAAAATCCCACATAAGAGACAACAAACACATTTCTACAAATCTCAAGCCACGAAACAGAAATAAAACTTCATGCCATGCATGCACAGGCTCTCCTGCCATGTGACATCAACACCACACAATCACAACAGCACAGCACAACACACACACACACAAGAAGAGGTTGCATTATATATTGTTCTGTACCCTGTCTAATACCTCGGTCCTCCTGGGAGCCGTCATTGTAGTTGACCGGCTTTCGAGTTCTTTTGCCTTTGCCCAAATTTCGGGCGAGATCCTCCTGCTGCTGCTCATAGTGGTGACGAAGCAGCTTCTCCCAGTAATCGGGATCAACGCTCTCCTCCTGCTTGATCACCTCTCTTTCCACCTCCTCCTCCTTAAACAAAGGAAACAGTCATCAATTTGATATATATATTAAGTGAGCAAATAAGTCTGAAGTCTGAAGGACTGTTTTAAACAGACATTGCTACCTAGTTCTCAAAATCTTTCAACAACATAATTATATTCACACAGACGCGTTTTGTAGACACGCTCGTACCTCATCGTCTTCATCTTTGACAACATACTGGGCCACTTTGAAGGAGCTGAGGTACTCGTTCATGCTCTGGAGCTCAGTGTCATCTGTGGCGTCCTGGTTCCTGTCTAGCAAACGGTCAATTGCATGGTCGTCGTAGTGGATCACACTGCTGTCATCCTCCTTGTTGTCCCCTGGAAGCGGGAGATGTCAAATAAAAAGGAAGGAAGCAGAAACTACATTTACTCCCTGTAACATCTGACAGATCAGACATCGGGCATCCCAGTGGTGCAGTGATCTTACCACCTCAGTCTTTCAGCCTCCATCTGCAACTCTAACTGCAATACATTTAAGCTAATAAAACCTATTATATTTTGGTTAAATGTTTCAAACAGCCATCAATTGACAAAACAGTGTGCATTACAGACTTTCACTAATGGCTTTCCTTTCTTTTTTAACAAAAACAATAAAAATATTTAATCACTTTTAGAAATAGTTTGCAGCTAGTTATGGACAATATTAGTTTACAGCTGATGTGACACTCCTGTGTTATTATTTTCCCTTATTTTGAGCACTGCTGCTAAAATTCTACACGATCCTTAATGTCAATAGCCTACTAATGCAAACTGTGCAAGCATGATAACGCCCTTCAGTTGGCTAGCTCCCGCTCCTCATTCTTTAAAGGACAGGTGAAGGACGCTAACCATCACAAACATCTCCTCTGTGCTTCTAACTACAGCCTGGAAGCTGAGCTGGAAAAGCTAACAGTAAGTTTTTTGGCTATAATGTTAACTAAATTTATAGGCTGTGACTTTAATTACCTGACTTAGCTGCATGTCAGGCCCAGCGTTTAAACTTTACACATTTCACTTTCTGTCAGTGAATAGTGTAAGAGATTTTCTGTGTTGTGGCGTTTAATTTTTTATGTTAATTTCTACAATGAATGTCAGAAGAAGTAACATAAGACACAAGAGACAAACATAAATAATCATATCTATGATTCTCAGGTGATTTTAACAGAGTTTTCTGTTCAGTTGTAAGGCTTATGTGCAGCATCCAAGCCTCTTTGGGCTGCACAACCTAAGCCAAATGAATGTAAAATCAATACGGAGAGCAATTTTCCAACTTTTTGTCAATCAAATTGGTCCAGAAGGATGTGGAATTGCATATTTTCATTGAAAGACAGAAAACATTCTTGAGCAAGGACCCCAAAAACCTTCTACCAGACATGTGCACTTCACTCATGCTGCTACTGAAAAATATTCTGAACACTTCAGCTGGTGAAAAGGGATCAGAATGGTGAAAAATAACCACCATTTAACTAAATATGGTCAAAACCAGTTATAATTTGCCTTGATCTGATCAGAAATGCTTCCTTGCCCTGAAATGCTGAGCTGCCCTTCTAACACTTGAGAATTTTTTTATAGGAATATGCAGATAAATACAAAAAGTAAATGATTAAAAATAGATGCATGTGGCCGTGGGTTAAAGTCGACTCACCTTCTCCGACTTCATCCTTGAACAACTCTTCAGTTCCAAACTTGAGGATGTCATCGAGCTCCTGTTTGGACATGGAGCCTGTCTTCGAGCCGAGACCCGGTCGCACCACCAGATGGGTAAGCATCATCTTCTTCTTTGCCACCTGGTAGAGTTAAGAAGTAGAAAAAACAAACAAACAGTGAGCAGGTGATCACAGAATCACAGACAGGGCCGACGTGTAATTTTTTGCAGCGTTCTTCCTCACAGACCTGTGTGATCCGCTCCTCCACAGACGCTTTGGTCACGAAGCGATAAATCATCACTTTCCTGTTTTGGCCGATACGGTGGGCTCTGCTGAACGCCTACGAGGCCACACACATGAAACAAACAACATAATCACCTATCATCCAAACAAACAAACATACTGACGAGCATGTGCGGTTACACCCGGGGTTTGCATACCTGGATGTCGTTGTGGGGGTTCCAGTCAGAGTCGTAGATGATGACGGTGTCAGCAGAGGCCAGATTGATGCCCAAACCACCAGCTCTGGTAGAGAGGAGGAACGCAAACTGAGGAGCACCAGGAGCTGAGACAAACAAGAGAAAAAGAAGCATAGGGAGACAGAAAGTTAGAGCACAGACAGCACAGAACAGCAGCTGTTTAAGGCAATACAGGGTATGTATGTCTCATGGCTCATTACAGAAACGTCCTATCTTACTACTAATTTACTAGGTTAGGAATCCAAAGTTAGGATGGCATAATTAAACATCAACTTCAAAATAACTGCCAAAAATGGCAGCAACAACACGAACAGTGAAATATAATTACTGATATATTCTAATTTGTATTGCTTTATTGCAAAGTTCACCATTCCAGACAACTGTTTCTTTTGAGTACATTGCAAAAAAAAGGGGGGGGCATTGGGATTGGTGATAAGCGCATTTATCTACTGCAAATCTTGAACTAGACTAATATACTTAAACACTATCTTTAGGGTTAACTGGTTAATTTCCAAAATTTGCTTTATTATTCTTAACTATGAATTTAGTTTTGGTGGATTTGGCTGCTTCATCGTTGTCACCTGCCTCATAGCTGTCACAGTTAATTTTGAATTTCATCAACTTGATTCAAATCTTCATTCTGGGCCAATAATTGATCTGAAAAATCAAAAAGAGGTGGGGATTCCCTCTACCAACACATTAACACCTCTGAGTCATCAAAGCTTTTCATGTCCATTGCATCAATCTAGCTGGCCAGTAAGTTAGTGAAGTGAGACAGGCAGACAGGCACAACAAGTTGAGTACCGACTGAAGAATCACATTAACAGTAGTAGAACTAATTTGGTTTCCTTAAGTTAAAATAAGATTTGAGGTCTGAGACAGGACAGGACACAGCCAATGGTTTAGGGCTTGCTTCTGTAATAGGGAGATGGGATTTTTTCAAGTTAAGTTAAGATTTAAGTTAAGTTAGTACAAGCAGTTCTGACATTATTCTGATACGAGGCCCCTGGTCTCACCATTGAAGCGGTCGATGGCCTCCTGTCTCAAGTTGCCAGTTACTCCTCCATCAATTCTCTCATATTTGTATCCCTCGTTCTCCAGAAAGTCCTCCAAAAGGTCCAACATTTTGGTCATCTGAGAGAAGACCAGAACCCTGTGGCCTCCCTCCTTCAGCTTCCTCATCATCTTCTGCAGCAGCATCAGTTTTCCTGAAGACTTGGTCAGAGCGTTGCCCTCGTACATGCCATTTGGAAGTTTTGGTGCCTCCTGCAATCCAGAGAAGAAATCTGGATAAACTGACTGCATTAAACAAGTTTCACACACACGTATAGTTCAGTGCTACGACACAACATGGACCCCCTCAATATAATTATGTGAAAAAGACTTGGATCGTACTGTGGCAGCTGCAGGAAAGAGGTAGGGGTGATTGCAGCACTTTTTCAGGTCCATCACCACGTTGAGCAGAGATACTTGGTTTCCTCCTCCACGAGTGTTCAGGGCCTCAAAGTTACGTGTGAGGATGAACTTGTAGTATTTCCTGGGTTACAACAAAAACAGAATGTCAAATAAAAAATAGGAAGACGCTACAAAGGCCAAAGGAAAATATACAAATTAAGCGATATTGATTTTCCTCGTCTGTCTAACTCATGATTTTTTGCCACCGATGTTGAAAATGTGTGTTGAATGTGTGTTTGTAATGAAAGCTAAGATAGCTTACATTACAGAAGTAAACTGGACTGAATATCGAACCTCTGCAGCCATTTTTTTGAGCACTGCTTCACAGATCATTTAGAAAACACATACGTACGTCAGAACAGATATTTTCTCTGATTAACAGGTCAAAAGCTGTTCAAACTGCTGTGCTTGTATCCCTCACTGTGTACTTTGTCAGTTCATTAAGTCCATTAAAAAGTGTGTGAGAGTGATCCCATAGTAATAAGCTCTGAATCATTACTGTAGGAGACGCCTCAGTTCACTTAGGGACCGTCAATAAATTACCATTTGTATGACACGTGTTGACTTGCTCATTTCAGTGAAAATTATTATAAGTAAAATTAACTATATTGGTCTCATGTATCACACCTGTTTTGATTGCTAATGTGTCATTAATTTATTTTACATAAACATTTGAATAGAAAATAATTGCAGTTTTTTAACAGCTTCAATGTCATGTGACCCATGTGATTCCTAATCAATACTGAACTGCATGACTGTATGACAAACGGGTCCCATCTCTTTTTATTGCTTCTGCTTTAATTCATATATTAATATAGTTATGGAAAATCCATGGCTTTATTTCAATATCAGGCTCTGTGCCCATTTGTCCCTTTTTCTCTCCAGTTGTTTTTCCTGCCCTTAAGTTGCTAAGCAAAAAGTTGGATTTTTCTCACTGAAGCGCAGGCATGTAGCCAAACTGCACATCTGTACATTTTCCAGCCTTCATCACCTTTGTCTCAAAAAAATCCAGGAAAAACTCCTGTACACAATAGACAGAATTCAGACTTTATACCCTACACTATCCAGAATGTTTAACATTGAAAAACACCCATCCATAGTCTTCAATATGTAGCCTACTTTAATTTCCATGGGTGCATACTTCACATAACAACTGTTAAAATATATGGCAACACATCGTCTCTTAACTTACTTCTGCATGGGGCTCAGCTCCACTCTAACAATGAGCTCAGTCTTTGAAGGCATGTGTTTGAAAACATCAGCCTTCAGCCTCCTGAGCATGTGTGGTCCCAACATGTCATGGAGCTTCTTGATCTGGTCCTCTTTGGCGATGTCTGCAAACTCCTCCAGAAATCCTTCCAGGTTGCTACAGAGAGACATAAAAGGAGAAAAGAATACATAAACATGGGGCACCTGTGGGTGTTTGTATTACATCTGCAACAGAGACATATATACTGTGGTCTCGTATGGACCAACTGACTTGAATCTCTCTGGGGTCAGGAAATTCAGCAGGTGGAAGAGCTCCTCCAGGTTGTTCTGAAGAGGAGTGCCGGTTAGCAGCAGCTTGTGTTGCAGCGGGTAGTTGTTCAACACTCGGAAGAACTAAAAACAGCCAAAGGAGAAAGGCAAAGAAAAAACATTACATTTTGGTGATTATATTTAATTATAAAAACATGACAACACACAGTAGTTAGCATTATAGTGTGTGCAACACAGTACATCAACAAATAAATTTTAGATTAGATTATTAGAATTACATTTGAGAGACAGGGTACACTTCACTTCTACTAAAGTACTCCGTGTTATTACCTTGGACTGGTTGTTTTTGAGCCTGTGAGCCTCGTCCACAACCAGACAAGCCCACTCAATGGAGCCAAGCACAGCCTGGTCAATGGTAATTAACTCATAGGATGTCAGCAGGACATGGAACTTGACTGGTGAGTCTTTCTGTGAAGCACAGAGAGAGAGAATGGCACAGAGAGAGAAGTAGAAGCACAGTTATTAGGGCTGTAAGTATTTGTTTCTGCTGGTAATAAAGTGCCACAAACTAAAACTGGTGTCTGAGCCTTTATATACTTTGGCAGCGTTCATATATTTACAATGTACATTCCAGCCAGTGTACCTATTTATATTATACAGAACAGCAAGTGCTAGTCTGCAGGACAGTAATTCAAACTGACTGCACTTTTTTATCAACATTTCCCTTCAAAGATCTTTAATACTTTCATCATCACTCTGTTCTTCCTTACCTTCATCTTGGATGCTTTCTTCCCGCCTCGGATGGCGTTCCCCTCAAAGGAGAACTCGTTCTCTCTGATGACAGCCCTGCTGTCTTTGTCCCCGACGTAGGTCACCACGTACATGTCAGGGGCCCACATCTCAAACTCTCTCTCCCAGTTTATGATGGTGGACAAGGGAGCACTAACCAGGAAAGGACCTTTGGAGTGACCCTGTAATAGTGGAGGACAAAGTCAGCATTAACATGTAAAGATGTTATTTATACAGCTTCATTTATAGAGCGCTCTTATCATGGTTTTTGCAGGTTTCAGCAAGTTAAATTTAAAACTTTTAAGGCATTTATAACCATTTTTATTACATCTTTATGTTTTTCTGACTTGCCATACTACTCAAATATCTTTACACCCAAAGTTCCTAATTTTCTTGATCAAGAGCAATTTGGGATTCAGTGTCTTGCCCAACGACACCTCTAACCCTGTGATCAGCAGATGACCCAGACTACCTCCTGAGCCACACCCATAGTTTATTAAATAAATAAAAGATATGTGAACAGTTGTTTTTGTCTTGCCCTGCCTTTAGGATAAAGTTCCTTACTTAGAACCCATCCCCTTTAATGGACAGAGTTACTGTGTGTCACATGTCTGAAACCCCGTCCACTAACACTGATTGACAGGGGAGGGCAGACAGGACAAAACAGCACCAGGAACTTGCTGGAAATACATTTCATTTCATTTTATATTTAACAATAGTTTAGCATAAGTAAGCTTAAGCCTTATAAATTATATTAAACTGTCTGAAGAATCCAAAACTGGCTGATAAATATGCTTAAAATTATTGCACTACAGTCATATCCACTGTTCTCACCTCCTTGTACAATGAGTACAGGAAGACAGCAGTCTGCACAGTCTTGCCTAAACCCATCTCATCAGCCAGGATCGTGTCTGTGGCCTGAGCCCAAGAAAACCGCAGCCAGTTCAGCCCCTCCAGCTGGTAGGGATGCAGAGTGCCTCCTGTGCTGTCCAGATAGTCGGGCTGCCGATCAAACTTGATGGTGGGCTGGAAGGAAGGAACCAAGAAGAATATCAATTCCACATCTGTCCTGATTCAAGCTACTATTATTCTGCCAGAGGAAAACGCTTGACAGCAATGTTTCAATTTATCATAAATAATCTATTACTCCATCGCAAAAACTACTGTATTTGTGGCAGGATCAGTTTCACAATAACCAAGGCTGTGTTTGGAAATAAAGTTATTGGTTTTTTTTTTGCTCAAAGTTGCAAAGTTAAATACTTACATCTACAACTGGATTAGCAGGCGGTCGCTCTGTCTTCTTGACTTTGACAGCCTTCTTCAGCTTCTTTCCAGGTCTGCCTTCTTCACCCACCATCAACTCTCTTAAAGAAAGTTACAGCTTGTGAGATAAAACTTACTTTCAATCGTTTTTACGTTCACCACGAGAGAGGAATTATCTGACATTTTGTAAATCTCTGCGCACCTGTGATTCCAGTATGTCTGTTTGTAGGTGTCGTACTCGGGGATGTCCATGTCCTCGCTCTCCCAGGTTGACTGGTCATAGGGCAGATCTCTCCATTTGATCAAGTAGTGTACGTTGTTCTTTTTATCAACACTGGCATGAAAAAAAAAAAAATACAGGAAACATGGAGTTATGATAAAGCACCACTACAGTGTTTGCTCTCCAGATGTGAACAACTGTATAGTATATAGTAGATAATAATAGTTTTTAACATAAATTGCTATCTTTGTACAATCAAATGTCTTTGTCAACATTATTTCCTACTCAGCTTTATTAGAGTTAAATTATATTGCAATTCTTTGCTTTTTGTAGTCTCATTTACTCTTCGATATTATTTCAGTTCCTCATTTTTGAGTCATTAGCAAGATTAACAAAATATAAAACCTAGGAGGTAGCAACTACAGCAAAACACATCAAAACCACATATAGTTTGTATTAAAACACCCATTTTAAGACTATAATACTTAATTAATACTTAATATTTAAGTCTAATAGCTCCATACCTTCAGAGTAAGGATGCACAATATTCCAATTCCAATAATTTCCAACTCATTTTGGCTGATTGCCAGTGATTGCTATATAATATGCACTTTTCCACCTATTTGCACAGAACATCAAGTTTCCAATGTAGTGAAATTAACACATTAATATAAATAACCTTATCGTGATGGCCCACTGTCAGATGCAGATGCATCAAAAGCTTTTGTTTCTCGTCACAAGTTGGTAGTAATGATAAGGATGACGGCTCTTAAGTTGTTGTTGTGTTGTAGAAATGTTAACTGGCAATCACAGCAAATAGCAACTTTGATATCTGTTTCGGACACTCCAAAAATCCTCTACACTGCAGACATGCTTGCATCACATGTGCGCAATTAAAGCGGCATCTGATCAGCCTGTCATATGGCAGAAATGTTAATTATGGGTTGATATCAAAATTTTATTTTATAGCCTTCATCGGCTGATACGATAACGTGTGGATATCATCATACATCTCTACTTCAGAGCAGAATAAATTTACTGTATGCTATTTTTTTACAGGTGAACTGTGTATTTCACAGGCAACTATATGTGTCATACCTGTGGTTGAGGATACGGTGGATCATTAGCCACTCCATCTTGACTCCATAGCGGTAAAACTCCTCCTCCATGTGGACAAAGAGAGGATCCTTATTCTTCCTCTTGGTGCTTTTGTCATCATCGCCCTCACCTCCAAAATCCACAGGCGGAGGTTCGTCCATGTCGGTCTTCCTCTGGTAGTTACGGAACATCACTTGGCAGTTCAGCTCCAACTGTGGACGAGCAGCAGGGAGGCAGTTAAAAGGAAAGTGGGTGTGAGTGTGAGGAAAGTCCACAGAAAAATCCACATTCTCAATTACAGGTGGACACAGATTCAGAGAGTGTGTGTGGTACCTGTAGCTCAAGCACCCAGGAGCAGTGCCAGTAGGACATATTGCACCATTTGACAAAGAACTCCCTCTCCCTGCGGCCCACCAGCGGCGGGGGATCAGGAGCATCAGCAGGAAGGTCAGCAGGCCGGGGGACAGGCGTGGAGGCTGGCGGCTCCCCCCATCGCCATGTTAAAACCTTTTGGACTTTGCCCTTCATCGGTGGACACTGTCAGGAAGCAGGAAATAAAAGGAAATAATTTAGGACGGGGACAGTCAACTTGCTTTGTCCGGGGGCCACTTTGCAAAATGACAGGAGGCCATAAGGCCAGTTAATAAAAGGACAAAATGAATAAAATAAAAGGCTATTAACTCATCTTTCTTTGAAATTCTTTGTCTTCAAATGAACTGACTTATTTATTCATAAAATTAACTTGGTACAAGGATTGACACAAGGCCTGTATGAATAACAGATATATCTGATATTTTACTGTATTTAATAGCTGCAACTGCAATGTTTAGGTCACATCTGAACGAGTTAAATAACACTTAGAGCGCAACCAATGCTGGATCTTTGGGGCTTGATGGAGTCTGATATTGATACATTCTCTATTTATAAGGCTATGAGTAAAAACACAATGACAAGACAACTTGAATAAGGAAAAATGATAAAACATACAAAAACTGCTGCCAATAAAACTAAAAAATATTGCATTATTTTAGAAAAAAAAAACATATACACACAATACTGCTGTAGAACAACACAACTGTGCGAGGCCAATATCGGTCCAACTGACACATCTGTCTGGTTCTAATAACATAAAATACAGCTGCAGCCTCTTCATCACGCAGTCACTCAAATGTTGGATTTCTAAACATAAACCATAAACTCCTTCTGCAGGGACAGGACCAACAGCAGGTTTCAGCTCTTTTAGAGTGTGCAGCACGATATGCAACTGCCTGAGTAACAGCCACAGAACATTAAGAACATCTACTAATGTAAACAAAAAAATCCCCAGAGTGAAACTATTTATTTTCATTGTGAATCAGAAAATCACTGAAGGGCTGAGGTTCTACCCAGAATCAATTACTTCTTAAGAACTTTAAGAAGTCTTTTTTGTTTTTTTTGTTTTTTTTGAGAAGAAGAAAGGGTTTGTCAAGGGTTCTTTGTAAGACGAAGAATTCCAACCCTTTTTGGAAGTGCTGGAAGGGTCTGTTAAGAGTTCCTCCAGCCATAATATAAAAAGGTTCTCGGGGAGAACCCCCCGGGTGAGTTGTAGATAAAACCCTTGGAAAATAAAAGGGTCCTTGGGAGAACTCGCTGCCTGGGTACTAGATAAAAACCACTGGAATTAAAAGGGTTCTCTGTAGAACACCTTGGGTGGGTTCCAGATAAAACCCTTGGAATATAACAAGGGTCTCAGTAGGACCGCCTGGGTGGGTTCTTGTTATCACCCTTAGAGGATGTAAAGGTCTGGAAAGAACCCCCAGAGAGGGTTCTGGATGGACCATAAAGGGTTTCCCTGTAAAACAGCTCATAAGAGGTTGTGGGTGAAACCTTTCACAACCCTTTATGCTTGGTTCTAGGTAGAACTCTATGTAAGGGTTCCAACCCTTTATTAAAGGCTCTACCAGGAACCAAAAAGGGTTCTCCTATGAGGACAAGCCAAAGAGCCCTTTATGGTTCTAATTTGCATATTTATTTCTAAGTGTGTAGGATGCTTGTTAATGAATAGAAGCAATTTGCCACTGACAAGAAATTCTGTTTTAAAAAAATAAATGAATGATGACTTTTTTAGGATAGAAGAAATGAGCACAATAAAAACTAAAAGACTGCCCTGGTTTATCTAAAACACTGTAGGAGTCTACAAGATGGAATCTGCATCCCCACGCACGCCCACGTGAGCACATGCACGCGCGGACTCGTGTGCACCAGTGCGCGGCGCTCACCTTGCAGCGGGGGCAGATCCACTCTCCGTTGGGGATTTCAGGCAGAGGAGGGTTGAGGCAGTGGATGTGGTAGGAGGAGGGGCAGGTGTCACAGCAAAGCAGCTCCCCTCCGTCCTTGCACACCCGGCAGAACTCGATGTGGTGGTCGTCTTCTTCCTCCACTCCTTCATCCCGCCTGTCGTCCTCATCCTCGCCTTCGGCCTCAGAGAGATCATCCCTGGCCTCCCACTGGATCCCCTCCTTCTCCTGGTGGTAGAATTACAGGCGGAGGGAGGGGGGGGGTGGTGTGAGGATGGGGGAGGAAGGGGGGGCAGACAGGCAGGCAGGGAAGGTATGCGGAACGGAGTGAAAGGAAAAAAGGGGAGGGGTGTGGGGTGATTTTCAAGAGGAGTGGGGGGGGAGTGTGCATTGCGTGCGTGTGCATGTTCCAGTGTGGAGGCATAGTGGAGGGAAGGAGAGTGGGAGGGGAGGGACAAGAAGAGGAAATGGGGGATGGGGGGGTGGTGAGACGTGCGGTGGGGAATATGAGAGGATAGACGGGAACATGAGCGAAAGGGTGGAGGGGGGGGGGCAGAGGACAAAGAGAACATAAAGATGTGTTAAAATCCCCATTAACAAAGTCCATTTACCAACAGTCAACCCTCCTGTCAGTGCAACTTTCCAGTAATAGACTTTATTTTTTACACACAGGAGTAATTTTTGCCCTTCTATCTCACACTGCAGAAATCAGACTCAATCTTCTCTAATACACAACATAATGTCCTCCTCTGCACAGCAGTACACTGAAGCACTCACACAATGTGGGCAGCTCCACTTGCCCTCAGGTGCTTTCTCCATGTCAGGGTCCAGACAGACCATGTGATAGGCTCTGGGGCAGGTGTCACACAAAATGATCTCTCCTCCCTGCTGGCACACCTCACAGTAGTCCTGGTGGTCTGTCTCGTAGCCGTCGCCGTCCTCCGTCTCCACTGAGAGAACACGTCCACAGAGAAAATAAGTTTGAGACATTGGCTTCATTTTTGCCTTGACTTTGATCGTATCTGGATGGAGAACTTTTTATTTTAATAATATTTCCATGCCAACCTTTCTTCTTTTTCTTCGCACTCTTGGTTTTTTTCTTAGGACGGCTGCTGCGGCTGGAGCCATCTGACACGGAGAAAGTGCCATCGTCAAAGTCACTGTCACCATCAGGTTCATCTTCATCACTCTGACAGAGAAACAGTGAGAACAAGAGAAACACCTGGTTACATTATCGTGCATTATCAATATTCTGATTTAAGTATCATTTAATTCTAATTGCAGAACAGGTCTCTATTCAATTGAATCTGGCCCTTTGATCATTTATAGATATGAAACAGGTTAGCAGGTTAATTAGCCCTTTCATTAGTTACGTCTGTTGTTAAACACACAGATATTTATTTTATTAAAAAGTTTAAACTCAGGCTGTTTAAGCAAAAAGGTTTTAGAAGACTCAAACTGAATGTAAAAAGACGTCAAATTACAAAGGCATATTGTTTTTTGTTGTACTTTTTACATTTCTCTTCCAATTGTGAAAACTGATAAAGTGGAGAAAAAACAAAAGGTGCATTGTTTTACAGATTAAATTCCTAATTTTACACGCCAGACACAGGAAATGTAAACATCCTGCCCTCTGGCAATTTACTCAAAAAAAAAAAAAAAAAGCAATTGAATATGTCTGTTGTAGAGAGAAAAACCAAAAACGTGAACAAAGAACAATAAGGTGGCTTAAAAACTAACTTACAGAGGAGCGCTTCCTCTTGCTGTTGAGGCCCCCTAGTTTGATCTTGAGTGGAGCCACCTTCTTAGGTTTGGGTTTCGGCGGAGGCTTAGCCGTGGACTTTGACTTCTTGCGCGCGTTTGGACCTGAAAAGATGCAGACAGAGATCAAAATTTAAACAAGAAAAACATTTAAAGCTATGATATGTAACATTTCCGCATTGAAATGTCTAAAAAAAAAAAGCTTAGTCTTGCATAGCCAGACCTATTTCCACAGTGCTCAACACATTCAGCTACAGAGGAAAAAAACACTCTGCCTTGTTTGTATTTCTCTAAGCCAATCAGAATCGTCTTGGGCAGAGCTTAGCCCAGGATGCAATGCAAAGGAAAAGGTAACAGCTGGTAGCTTGTTTACATTCGTACTATTAGCGTGCAGGAGCTAATTTGCCATTTTCAGCATGTAGGTTGCTATCTCGGAGGTTGTTTTTGATTCCTGGGGACTTGCAACAATGCCGACTGAAACAAAATGCCCAATGGTAGGCTTACACCCACAGAGTGTGTCTGGTGAGTCAGACTAAAAAAACATGCTACGCTATATATGTTGATGACTTGTTTTGTTCTTAGAGAGTTCATAATTAACAAACCACCTTTATCCTCACTATGATTATCATGCTAAGTCAAACAGCCATGTTCCACATTTGTCCTACTTTACCTTTGCCCTCTTTGGTCTTGGCCTTGCGGAGCGGAGGTGCCGGGGCTGCCGGGGTTGCAGCAGGTGTCGGAGCAGCGGCTGGAGCGGGAGCAGATGCAGGTGAAGCAGCAGCAGCAGCAGCAGCACCAGTCTCTGCCCCTCCGTCTGTCCCAGCCACCACCATGTTCTCCACAGCTGCAGCCACATTGGCCGCTGCCAGAGCTGCATTGGCAGTGGCACAGCCCTACAAGGGGAACACAGCGCAGAGTGAGAAGCTCTGTTCTCTACTGTCAAACTCACACGAGGACGGCAATTATGAATGACAGGTCTCATTCATTATAAGTCAGACTTCCAACCTTGTTCAGAACTGATAGACATTTATTATCTCAGAATAAACCCCTTGAGATGTATCATCTCGTTTTCAAGGGGCTCCCACACAGACACTCAACTGGAGAACAAAACAGTGGAGTATAAGACACAGTCTACAACACAACAAAGAGAAAAAAACAACAAACAACCACAGAGCATCAGACAGGCAACAAACCGAAGGTCAGTTTTAATTGGTAATATATAAGCTGTGTCAAAAGTCTCTTTCTAACATTAAAAGTAAAACAATGCCTGGAGCAATACAGAGCATCAACACCAAAATGAACTTTTTTAATGATGTGATCAATGTGTGCTTTAAAAGTAAACTCTGAGTCATTCCACACACATAGATATTTATTTTTTCCATTTTTTTGGAGAACATCAAAATTAGATTGTAGGACCTCTTGAATTTGTGATATCGATGGTTTTGATGTATATAAAATGGTATCATTACCACATAGTTTTGTATAACAATCCGGAAAAAAAAAATGAGTGGGAGATAAATAATAGAAATCAAGAAAAGAAGTGGTCCTGAGGTAGAACCTTGAGGCACACCTTTCTGTTGACTTTCTGTGAATTAAACCTCAGCAGTGCATGCTGGGAAAGAGCAGTAGCATGAAGCATAATTGCAGTACCTTCAGAGGGTTGTTGGTGCTGAATTCTCTCCACTTAGCCATCATTAAAGTCATCATCTTGGACACAGCAATTTTGGGGTTCTTAGCTGCAATTAACGGCCTGAGGACAGAAAATTTACAGAAATATAGCGATCGTTTTTATTTTCCTGCACTGTAGTTCCTTCTTAATGAGGTAGAGGCAAACAATGGTATCAACTATTAATAGAGAAATGGTTTCCTCACCTGACAAACTGGCTGAAGGCCTTGTAGTTAGTGAGGGAGCTGTAGTCTTCCTGAGTAAAGACGTGGTCAATGTCTTTCATGCCCCAGGCCTCCAGCAGCTGGGCGGAGCTTTTAGGCTGAGGCAGGAGGAGAGGGGTTGAGAGAGGAACAGATAGGTTAGTTTGTCATGTTAGCCCTGAAGGAATTAACTATCCACTCTGCAGCTGAGTCTGAGTGAATCTTTACCTGGCAATCATCGTCATCATCCTCATCATCTTCTGGTTCCGGTTCTTTGCGTTTGCTCTTGGAGCTGGATGAGCCTCCCTTCTCTGCCGCTGCACCTCCCTTCTTCTTATCTTTGGCAGAGCTGGAGCGTTTCTTCTTTTTCCTCCCGGGGGCATAATCACTTCCTTCACTCTCTGACCGCACACCTCCCTCGTCTGCATCTCTCTCTGCTGCTTCTACACCAATCAGGTGCTCTGGGGAGCTGACTGGCAACTCCTGCAAGACATACAGCCACTTTAAAAATTACCAGGAAGTGCTTATGTACTTTTTATATATAAATCATATAAATTATAAATGAAAGTGTCATCCTTTCTGTTCGATTCCTGGAGATAATTATGCCACTGTATTGGGATGGAGTAGTCATCCATGGAGCTACATTAGTCAGCGCATGTTCACCATTAACTTCAGCTAAAACTGAAATCATACATCACTTAATCTGTTGGTCAATGATAGGAAATTAGTTGACTGTTACTAATCTCAACTAATCAACTAATTGATGAAGCTCTGTATTACATCATATTATCCTGTTTGGATTTTGGACTGCCAGATAAAACAAACATTTTCAAAGTGTCATCTTAGGCTCTGGGAATTATACTAGGCATTATTGATTACTTAAGAGATTATACATATATTGCGCGGAATATTTTCAGATCTTCTCTTGTTTGTTAGCATGGCTAACGTTGGCTGCGTTAGCCTCACCCTCTGCACTGTTGCCGGTGGTTTCTGAGGTGGAGGGTATGTTAGTCTCCCCCTCATTAAGTTACAAAACGATAGATAGCCCATGATAGAATCAATAATGAAGGTAAGTGTTAGTTGCAGCCCTAATTTCAGAAAATGTATATATCGTTATTTTGTTTAACCTTTATATTACTTATATCATGTATCTACAGAAATTATGATTATGATTAGGGCACATAATTAGCACCAGCCACCAGTCAAATGCTGGTAAATAATATGCAAGTGGTTGATAGATTTGTTTCACTCAACAGCCAAAAAACAATTCAGTGGCTAGTAAAATTTTAACATTACCTATAAAATTAGCTGGTGGACAAAAAAAAGGTTAATTCTGCACCCTGTTTAGCTTCATAGTGAGCAAGTGCATTGGCTCACTATTTGGCTGCAAAAAAATCATTTTTGGATGTCTTATGCATCACCTGTAGATCTGTGGATCCTACATAGGGCCGAACAAGTTTGAAAAAATATGTAATTGCGATAATTTTGACTGATATTGCAATTGCGATATGATTTGTGATATTAAAGGCAATGATATTTTTACATCATTATTCTTATTTTGATTGTAAAACATGTTAAAATGACTATGGTGTGATTTTTTTTGTGCATTTTTTTTTTTAAGTCTGTAGAATCTGATTTGTAGGACAGGGCATCTCTGCCTCACGACATTCATTCATTTAAACATTTTTTAAAACACATATGACCTCCTGCGATATGAAATTGCAGAAACCGCAGAAACATATTGCGATTTGATAAATTTTGATTAACTGTCCTAATGACCAGCGAAATCACTCTCAGGGTCCTTGTGATTGTTTTGTGTGCACCATGGCAGGCAGTAAACCCCACCCCACTCCACCCTTGTGTGGTTTGTTGACAGTGCAGGCGTAAACTGACAAACATCTATATGGTGAGTGACAGCTCCATCAAATTGCGATTTATGATGTGAAAAATTGTTATGAAATTTTACCTCTCTCACGGGTCTCTGCCTCTTGCTGCTCCTGCTCTCTCGGCTGCTCTTCTTGGCTTTCTTCTTCTTCTTCGACTTGGGCACCTCGTCTACGTCAGACACGCCAGCAGCATCCTCCGGCTCGTCCTCACCTGCTTTGGGAGTGACAGGCTTTAATTAGTCGAGAGCAGAAGACGCGGGGACGGGAGAGACACCCCCACTGCTGCAGGCCGAGAGGGAGAAGAGACACGGCGCACGGTCACGCGCACTGGCACGACTTGGCAAACGTACGCGCACGCACACACACACACACATAAACACACAGAGACGGTAAAATGCCACAACAGCACAGGTTGAAACTTGTCTTTGAAACTTTGACAGTTCGCTCGAGAGGACACACGCGAGGTTTGCGGTATGAAAAGGGTTAAAAAATACCGATAAAACTATCAACAACAGTTAACTAACTAATCTGTTAGGGCGAGCGACGGACGGCCCGACTGCTGCTGGCCAGGCTAGCCGAAGCTAACGTTAGCCTCGGCGGGCTCAAGTGACAGAGAGAGATGGACCTTCTTCTTCTTCTGCTTCTTCTTCTTCTTCTTCTTCTTCTTCTGCTGCAGCCTCACCGGGAAATAAAACGAGCTTACCGTGAAGAAGTGAGCGCTCGTCCGCGCCTCCGAAGTCTTCCCTCTCGTCCTCGCTGCCCGACATTTTCCCACCGTTTCGATTTTATTTCCTTCTGGTCGGATTAATCCCCCCCCCCCGGTAAACCTTGCTCCTCGGTCGGCGAGGGAGGAGGGAAAATGACGTGGGACCGTTGGAGAATGGACCGGGGGGGTGTCCAGGAAGGGAGGGGGCGGTGTGCGCTGCAAGAAAATAAATAAATAATAATAATAAATGGCACTGGTTGGTAGATATTTCTTGCTTGTTTTTAGTTATTATTTGCATATAATCTGATTAACCACCTGCAAACAAGTTGATCACAAGATTATCTCTGCTTTGACATGATCTGTTGTAGGTATTTTTTTTTTTACACACAGCAGGAGTGAATGAAGTTCAAGTGTGGCATCCACCATTATTTCAAGCATGCACAGTCGAGTTAAAACAATGCACGAAAGAAAAAAAAGTTGAACCATTGAAACCCTAAACCCCCCCCCTTCACACATTGGAAACTTACTGTGGTGTGTGAAATGGTCCCGGGTCGAGGTGTGCTCCTTCTCGGCGCAAGAATCAACGCAAGAAGTCAGGCTGTTTGTGCGCCAGTTGTTGTCATTTTAGTGTTCATTCATTAACCGGTGATGAGCGAAATTTTAAAAAAAAAAAAAAAGAACGAGCCGTCAATGACCCAAAAACACGTTGCTCCGTCCCCCTCAGCCTCACAGGCAGAGCTTAGCTAACATCCTCACAAACACACAAAGGGGGCAGACATCCCATAATAATCCCCCCCCTCCCACACTCACACAGGACTCTGCATAGTTACCTCGCAACGGACAGACCATAATACTCAGCTCTGCCCCCACCCCCCCCCCTCCTCCACCACGCGCGCACGCACGTACGCACGTACACTACCACCACTACTAGACATGCATGCACCAGGCTCATTGCATGCACACTCCTTCCCCTTTCCACTAGTAGTCCCAGCCCCCTTAGCAACCCCGTTGTCATGGTGACACCCCCCCCCCCTCCCTCCGCGCTCCTCAACAGACCATAATACTCCAGCAGTAGCAGCATACATCCCATAATATACAACTCCTAAAAAGACAAGAAAGAAAAAAAACATAGTCACATGGTCTCCAAGGGAGCTCAAGTCCACTGGTGACAGACCATAATACTCACAGAGCATCCACCTGGGAGTGAGCATGACTATGGCAAGAAGTCAAAGACTTTGGTTCCTGCACAGTCCACACACACATGCACAGGTGGACAACATGTCCACATGTGCTGCTGTGTGCAGGTCCAACAGGCCTGCTGAGCCTGGTGGTGAAACAGAACTGGATGTGTGTCAAGTACTTGGATGATGCCTCCAACTCTGCTGCTCAGCATCCCTGACGTAGGCTGAGGCCTCTTGTCACTGTGGTGTTATTACAGCAGGGCTGCACCACGTGTCTCATTGACCGAGAAGATCTGTCCATCTCCGGTCGAGTCTTTGAAGAGCAATGAACACCAACAGGTGTGTGCAGAGACAACAGAGTGATGGCATCGTACCAGTATCTTGTTCTGATGTTATGGGATGCAGGTCAAAGGTGAATAAATGGATGCAGTTTGTAATGCAGTAAATAATACTGTCAAAACACTGAATGTGTCTGTGAAAGTTAGGTTTTTCAGTATCACAAGAGCTGTCAAAATGTGACATTCAAGGACCTGACCACACAGACACCAAATCAACTACAGATGGCAATTAGAAAAGAAAAAGTGTCAAATAAATTGACTAAAACATGCCTGTTCCTGCTGCACATTTCAAGTCCTGGTGCTGCAGCACACTGTGCCTTTATGCTGCTCAGTTTCTAAAATTGTTTTAAATGAAAGTGGCAGCTAAGATTGTTTTATTCATTCAAGTGCAAAAAAGGCCAACAGGTGTGCAAAAGACACGAGTGATGGTATCATGCCAGTATTTTGAGCAGATGCAGGTCAAAGGTCAATAAATTAATTCATAGAAACACACAAAACCACAGTTTATAATGCTGTGAATACACACTGTCAGTTAATATGCCTATGAAAGCTGGGTTTAGTATAATGTGACAGCAAATATATTGTAAATAAAGGTGTCAAATAAATTAACTGAAACATCCATTACCTGCTTCAGCTGCGTATTTATCTGCTTAAAGGTAGAAAGTTGGCTGAGCTGTTTGTAAACGCTTCAGGAAGATATCAGGACATCAAATTCAGGTGTTTTTGGCTGGTAAAGTGCCCCAACCACAGCAAAATAATGAGTCTATACATTGTTTTTTTAGGGAATATGTTGCATATTATACTTTTAATCCTGGTGCTGCAGCACATTGTGGTTTTATGCTGCTCACTTTCTACAGTGTGCAGCATGAAAATAAAAGTGGCCGCTAAATGGTCATCTTGGCTCAGTAAGGCCTGTTTTGTTCCCCATTTCAAAGTAAAAGCACATGAATGCGCAATAATCCTTCAAGTGCAACAAAGGCCGAGAGGTGTGCAAAGACACAAGAGCGATGGCATCGTACCAGTATCTTGCTCTGATATTATGATATGCGGGTATAAATTGAATAAATCTATTCATAAAACACACAAAATGTTGCCTTGAAGTTCAATTTCTAATGTAAAATACAGTCAAAACAGTAAATGTGTCTGAAAGTTTTCGGTGGAACTAGAACTGCCAAAATGTGACGTTGTCCCCTTGTCGGAGTACATTGACACAACATCAACCACAGATGGCAATTAGAAAAGAAAAGTGTCACATAAATTAACTAAAACATCAATTACATGCCCACTCCTGCTGCACATTTCTCTGCTCAGTTCTGGTGTTGCAGTAGCTCTGTGATGCTGCTCACTTTCTAAAATCTTTTAAAAAATAAAAGTGGGCTTTTAGGCTCAGCAGGGACTGTTTTGTTCACCATTTCAAAGTAAAACCACTTTAATGTGCAGCAAGTCAAAATAAGAGCACAGTGGTTGCTAAATTGTCATTTTGGTTGTTTTGGTCATACCACAATTTCAAAGTAAAAGCACTTGAATGTGCAACAAGTCAAAATAAGCACCTAGAAGCAACACTTCAAAGCCACACATGAGTCTAATCACTCTGAATACAGACTTATTGATACACTTGTTTCCCCTTCTCTGAATTGCATGTCTTTATCACACTGAAACAGATTCAGGTATGTGCAATAATGATGCTTACATGCATGCTCAGCATCCCTGAAGTAGGCTGAGGCCTCCTGTCACAATGGTGTTATTACAGCTAGACTGCAGCACAGCTGTCTCATTGTCCACAGTCTGTGATCTGGCTCGTCAATCAAGCGCAATAAAAGCCAACAGATGTGCAAAGACACAAGAGTGATGGCATCAAACTGGTTCCTTGATCTGATGTTGTGGGATAAGGGCAAAGGTAAATCGATTTATAATAACACACAAAATGTTGTCTTCAAGTCCAATTTGTAATGCAGTAGATAAATACTGTCAAAACAGTAAAAATGTCTGTGAAAGTGAGGTTTTTCAGTGGTATGTGACATTCAAGGATCCAAGGACACAGACACCACATCAGCTACAGATGGCGAAAGAAAAAGTGTCAAATGAATTAAGTACAACATCCATTACATGCCCACTCCTGCTGCATATTTCTCTGCTTAGTCGTAGTGCCTTTGTCACAATGATGTTATTTCAGTTAGACTGCACAACATCTGTCTTATTGATCACAAAGACGATGATCTGACGAGTCCCTCAACTGCAACAAAGGCCTACAGGTGTGCAAACACATGAGTGATGGTATCATACCAGTGTCTTGATCTGATGTTATGGGATGCAGGACAAAGGTGAATAAAGTGATTTATAAAAATATAAACGCTGCCTTCAAGTTCAATTTGTAATGCGGTAAATAAATACTGTCAAACCAGTAAATGTGTCTGTGAAAGTTAGGGTTTTCAGCAGTATGAGAACTGCCAGAATGTGACATTCAAGGATCTGATCTGATTGACCCCACATCAACTACAGATGGCCATTATATTGTACAAAAGAAAATGTGTCAAATAAATTAATTAAAACATCAGTTATATGCCTGTCATAGCTGCACACTGCTCTGCTTAGTCCTGGTGCCGCAGCACAATGTAGCCTTATACTGTTCACTTTCAAAAATCTTTAAAAAAATAAAAGTGGCTCCTAAATGGCCATTTTGGCACAGCAGGGTCTGCTTTGTTCATTTCACCATTTCAAAGTAAAAGCACTTGAATGTGCAACAAGTCGAAATAAGAGCACAGAAGCAGCAATTCAACTTACTGATACACTGATAGAGGCATTTGTACTTCATTATCACACTGAATCAGATTAAGCAATGTGCAATAATGATGGTTACAACCCTGCACAGTGTCCCTGAAGTAGGCTGAGGCCTCCTAGACATATACTGCACCGCATCCGTCTCATTGATCAAGAAGATCTGACTGTCTTTGTTTGGACAAGTCCTTCAAGTGCAATAAAGGCCAACATGTGTGCAAGGAGAAAATCATGTATCATACCAGTATCTTAGTCTGATGTTGTGGAATGCAAAATGTTGCCTTCGAGTGCAGTCTGTAATGCAGTAAATTAGATTTGAGATGCTTCACACAAGAGACATATCGACACAGTAAATACGAAAGTGTGCTTATGCCTCCGTGCTGGCGACAGCCGTGGCTGCGATATTAGAATTTCTTTAAACTTGGTACAAAAGTTCACTTGGACTAGAGGATGGGGGTCATTGGATTTTGGTGGTCAAAGGTCAAAGGTCAAGGTCACTGTGACTTCACAAAACATGTTTGTAGACATAGCTTGAGAATTCATATGCTAATTCTGACAAAATTCTAATGAAATGTCTAATAGGATAAACTGGGGAAGTGATGGCCTTTAGCATTCGAAAGGTCAAGGGTCAACTTCACTGTGACATCATAATGTTCAGCTGTCTGTCAGTCCTCTGTACTCCTCTTTAAAATTAGTCTCTAAGTAAACTCACTCAAAATCACACTGGAATTACACATGTAGTGATAAAAAATAGTCTTAATACGTTTTTATAAAATTCCTTCAACATCTCTGCTACATATATTATACAGACATGGATGTAAACTGCAACTCTGCGGAGGCATACAGACTAGAGGCGGTAATTCTTGTTTTTAAAGTAGCAGAATTACCAAAATGTGGCATTCAGCAAACTAATAGCAGAGAAGCCGTGTCAACTCAATAATGGCAAAATTAACATATCCTGTACAAAAAACAAGTGTCAAATGAATCAATGAAACATCCAAAACATCAAAAGTTTCTCTAAAGTGCTTCCTTCAGTCCTGTTTGGAGAACAGTAATTAAGACTTGAGCTGTAGCACATTAGATTATAACAATTAATATGACTATGATTAGTTTTTCTATGGTACTAGAATTGCCAAGAGTTGTAGAAGCCGTGTCAACTAAATTAACTAAAACATCCATTACATGCATACTGCAGCGTTTCTACTTGGTTCTGGCGTGGCAGCACATTGTAGCTTAATGCTGCCTGATTTCTAGAAACCTTTAACTAAAACAAAATAAAAATGGCCACAGAATGATGCCTTAGGCTTTGCAGGGTTTTGTTTTATTCTCATCAGTGTTTTAAAGTGAAACCACTTGAATGTTCAACAAGTAGGCTCAGCATTTGAAACATTCAAACTCAAGCAAGAGCTTAGGAGGAGCACTTGAAGGCCACACGTGAGGATAATCACACTGCTACTTGCTATATGAAAGTATAGCGTGAGAGGCATTCAGACTTTTATACCTCTTTGAATCGCACTTGTTAATCACACTGAATCTGCTGAATCTGATTTGGACATGTACAATGATGTGACGGTATGAACACCATGCTCCTTTCTCTCCCTCTCTCTCTCTCTCTCTCACAGACACATGCACATTTTGGCTACTATCGCAAAACATCTTCCAAAAAAATAGGAAGGCATTAACCACATACTTTTTTCATATTGTCTTGTTCTTGCTCTTTAGTGAAGCTTTATCATGTTTACATTCAGTGAAAAACAAAATACCAACACTCCATGTGTTTCATGGCAACATATTTTTTTAATTAGATGTCCTGCGCAAATATTTACTCAAATTTAACCTGGCATATTTGGTATGTGAAGAAATTTGGTGATTTAATTTCAGTTCTGCTGGATTGAACAGTGTTTGGCTGCACATCAAGAGTTTCGTAGTGACTTACTGACCCGCTGGCAGGCTGCTGCTTGTTAAGACATAAGTAAGACAAGTAACCACTGAGACTGACAACCACGATACTGTAATTACACACTGCATTTTAATTAGGTTCCCAACATTTTAAATAATAAATTAAATGGATATCTTAGTTTCTAAAAATGCTTATGTGCTGTAATTTTTAGATGATAAAACAGTTTGCAGAAGGGTGCAGAAAGGAGAAGAGTCTGCACACTGTTAGGCTCAAAATAGGTATTTCAATTCTCTCTTTTTTTTTAACATTCTCTTAAAAGGCAACAATTCAGTCTCTTCCTTGAGGAGAATCTACCACATCTTGTCGTAGATCAAAATGTGTTTTAAGAGAATGTAAAACAGATAGTTAAAATATCTGTTTGGAGCCTAACTGTGCAAACATTTCTCCTTTGTACCCTTAAGTGATATTTTTTTGTCTTGCACCTGAATATTTTTGGCTGGGTGTGTGCACACTTGGTCCCTTTACAGTAGCAACAATATATTTAATTTCTCCACTGTTAAACAGGGATGTGAGCCATATCTTCTTAGCTAATACATCTTGACTTGTAGGTCTGTGTTTTGCTCCCCGAAGGCCAGAAATGCATTTGTGGACCATGAAACTGAAAACACTATTTCATGCATAAGCTGCATTATTTCTGGTCATTTCAGATTCGTAGTAACAAAGATGTCTCTTGTGTCAGAGATGGTGTTTTCTGCACGTTGGTTTCAGTAGATGTGGTAAGAGAAGAGGGCAGGAACAGTCAAAATATGAGCCCGGAGGCCTTTGACTGCTCCCTCTGCTATATGGCCACTCTGCAATATTCCCCACTGTGCAGTACATGCAGATCGCATAGCAACAAAGGCCTATGTCTGGCCGTTGTCTGTTACTATCGCTTGAATGCCCCTTACACATGCATGTATGCGCGTGCACGGGCACTCACGTGCAACACCGTCACCAACACCTCCTCCTACTCCCTCTATCCCATATGCACAGCTATCTCTCCACCTCACATGCACGGCACCCTCCCCACCCTCACCACCACCACCACCGCCCCCCAGCACCACCATCATTCCATAATATTCATGGGTCGTCCATTCCCTCTGCCCCCTCCCCCCATGTGCACGCAGCTCACCGCCCACTCTGCCACCCCCACTTCCCTGCCTGACAACACCACCGTCCGCCATCCCATAATATTCATGCACACGCTCCACACACATTCATGCACAGCAGTGCATTCAGCTCTTTGTTGGCAGGGATGCCTGAGCACCGTGAGCGTGCTCATGCACAGCAGTCATGTTCCTGCCTGCTATGATTATTCCATCCGCACTCACACTGCTGAGGCGGGCCAGGTAGCCCTCAAGAGCAGGGAAGTAACAAAGCAGACGAAGGAGAGAGCAAGAGGGCGTGGGTCACATTTCTATCATAATGACCTTGGGTGGAAGTATGTTCGTAAAGTCCAGATTCACCATCTCTGAGTGAGACCTATCATCCAGTAGGTTATTTTTTAATTTTCACCCGGGGGGGTGCACCTAATTCCTTTCGTTCACCCGTGACGAGTGAACTGACTCATGAACAAGTCAAAAGTAACAATTACAAATCCATCTCCTACACAGCATCACAAGCAGTACCATCAATTTATCAATACACAGCACATATTAAACCTGGATTAACAGGGCAGGAATTCTGCTGAGCCCCTCAGTTTGGCCTTATGCCCTCCAAAAAATTACCTGCCCTGAGGCCACAGTGGCCTCGATGCCCCGCATTCACTGGCCAGGCTGATTTAGACACCTTCTCCTTTGCCTCTTTCCTTTCATCACGGCTTTCAGACACAAGTGTCTTGGACTGAGATTCTGAATTCTTATTGGGAAACATCAAGTGAATCACCGTGCAGATAACCAGTGGTGGGTTAGATTTCAAGCCAGTTATGAACCACTAGAAAACCAACGGGTATTTATGACAGTTTGATAAATTAGTGAATGAATAAGACAAGAAACTCAGCATTTAATATTACAAATTGCTTATATATTATTATGTTGGCTTACCTACCCCAGGGGCCTAAGAAGTGTTATGAGCCTAACAAGTATTATAGCCTAATGTTTTTAACATTAATATTACATATGCAACGTTCACGCCCCGACTCCCCATCTTCAAATGAGTCCGTGCGAAGCATCTACGAACTTTTGACACAGGAGTTTGTATAAACATTGGTCATTTGTAAATAATAATAGATTATTTTGTGAATAAAACAATTTTTTAAAATGTATTTAGACCTATTTAAAATAAAATCATCCATAACCTTTAAATTTAATTATTTCCGTTGAATTAAAATCATTGTTTTATTTAATGGGCATGCTGCCCTGGGATTTGGCCCTCAAAAAACATCAAAGGCCAAATGGGCTTGCTCCTAAAATGATGAAAATCCAGGCCTGGATTATATTTTCTGCATCTGCAAGCGCAGAATCGTCCAAGGGTTTATGTAATGTAAACTTTGTCATCTGAGGGTGTATGCTCAGGCCCTGTGCAGACATCCACATACTTCCAGTTTGGTGAGTCTACGTGGCCACTGGGCATGTCTGGAGCGTGTCCTCCAAGTCAACTCCAGAAAGCAGAAACAGAAACAGAACTACCACACATTCATGGTGTCTGCAGGTGTTGATGTACTCGTCCATTTGGGAGTATAATCCAGGCCTTATACTTAACATTTCTGTGAGTGTGTGAGGGTCCGCTAGGGTCCACACAACATAAATTTCGTCATCAGAGGGTGCACGTGTAGGCTCAATGTGGATGTCTATGTCTAAGGATTGGACATTGCCACCAAGCTAATCCTCTACGGCAGATGTGTGAAACACGCCCTGCGAACAGACTCTGTCTGTCTAACTTGCACAAACCTCAGTCCGATAAATGATCAGTGAGGCAGGAAATATATTTAACTAAACAACCGCTCTGCCCCTGCATTCTCTCTGCTACTAGGAAGTGAAGAGAAGGGTTGCCAGTTAACGAGGCGGATGCATTTTGGTCATTTTCCTAACAAGGGGTACAGCATCCACCCTCATATTGCCTACTGCTGCTTGCTCCTGCAAGCATTAGTGGACAAAGTAAAATTGGTTTAGAGTTGCCTCACAGCAGAATGTCTCAAAGTCTGCTGCTGCCTCCCACTATAACAGAGAGAATGCAAGTCATCTCAACGTATATGTCATGCTGAAGCTTTAACAAGCATCTCTTTAGGCTCTGCAACCTGGCTACAGTCAATCAGTACTGGACCATTTCAGCATGATAAAATGTCCACAAAATGGGGGAAAGATAAAGATAAAAAAAAAAGAGGGCAAGTTATTTACGAGAGAGGGGTGAAGGGATGAGCATAACAGAGGCGCCGGACATGACAGTGGCCAGCTCATCACCATGGCGTTGCTGTGGGAGACAGCGGAAGACGTCACTTGGAGAAACAGGGGACACAAAGGAGGAATACGACATGAGCAGGACAAAAAAAAAAAAGAGGGAAGGGGGCCTACAAGAAACTTGTCTTTGCAGATATAGACAGTGGAGCGTGTGTGTGTGGGTGTGCAAGAGTGAGGGTGTGTGGATGGGGTGACCATTTACTCAGGAACTGGGTGTCAGAGGGTTCAGGTACACGGGCCACCAAATCCTGGACAGGGACTGCGACAGACAAATGTTTGGTGTCAGTGCCACACTGACTCATCTGATTCAACAAATGAGCCCTTAAGAGCTGTAAATAAGTTTCATCAGGTGTGACAAGGCCGCAGAAAAACCTGTTTTATTATATCAGCCTCTGGGATTAAAAATAAATGTCTTCAAGGTTTAATTTATTCATGAATAAAATTAAGGAAATTACAGCCAACAATGATTATAGAAGAAAATAAATACCCATATCTATAAATCATAGATAAAACAACTTAGGCTACAGCTAGCAAAGCCAAAATGTAGTGGGATAACTACAGTTTGGTCAAAATTGACTAATCCAAATCTAACTTAGGTCTAAAACATCATACCATTACATAGAAATGTGACATTCTTTAAAAAACCAACATGTAAAATGTGAAACAAAGTTTTGGTTTTAACTGTAGTGACTGCCCTCTGGCTAGTTGAAGCTTGCTGGTAAGCTAGCCTGAAGCTAAAGCTAATTTGCTCGCTTTTTCCTCCCTGTCTCATGTAACTGAAAATTTGATTTTGACGCTTCAACATCATAGTAACCGAGTTGTTAAACACCATAACTAAGGCAGTGCTAAATCTAATCGTAATAGAGAAAAGAGAGATTAACTAGCTTGCTAACTAGCTTGCTAAAAGCTAACTAGCCTAGTTTAGCAGAATAGTTAAAGCCTCTACTGTGGTGGTATTGGGGGCCTGTATGATTTGGTGTCGTTAAGTTACATTTAAAACTAATATTAAACAGTTTTAAATAATAGATTTAGTGGATTAGTTCAAATTGACAAGAAAGTTTTGTTGATACTGTTTTGTTTTTTTGTTTTATGGACAATGATTTTGTGTTTCTTTTTAGGGCGAAGGTGGTGATAATCAGTCTAAAAAGGCATGAAATTATTTTGCAATATATGGTCGCCCTCGGAGCTATATTCTACAATAACCACTCAAACAAGAGCATAAAAGTAGGATTAAAGTAAAATTAGTTTACATAATCATAAATAAAGACAATAGGCCAATGATGCTCTTTTACAACTCCTATAGCTAAAAGAAACACAAAGTGACAAAAAGTTAAAGGAGTTGCAACACTGCTTTTAAAATTATATAATGTATTATGTAGTCCTAAACTTTCCCTTCCAGTAATTAGAGGAGAACATTACATCCCCTGCTAAACAGAAGGAAACAAAAAGATTGAAAACTACAAAATAAACTGTAAAAAGTATACTTAAATTGAATTACTAAAATCACATATTGCAAATGATTCACAGTAAGCAAAGTTTAATCAGGCAATACAGTTCATATGCTATATTGTTGTCTCTGTATTTTCCCTTCTCGACTATTAAATCCGCACACATAATGTCATTAATTTTTTTCTCACGTGTCACAAACCTGCTTTGTTATTCTTTACTGCTTTTTCCTAACCCCAGTGTAACACTCTCTCCGCATGCCCTCCTTCCCCTCCTATCTCGTGATTTATTTGCCTCAGTTCCAATATTTGTCGGCAGTGTGTTTTCTTCCCCTTGTCTAAATGTCACCCCTTCTTCTAAGACAATATAGGGAGTGGGAGAGGGGGAGAACGAGAGGGCAAATGCGGGGGAGATAGAGGAAGGGGAGGGGGGGAAACTCGTAAAATGAGCAACAAAGTTTGGGAAAATTAAACATTAGGTAAGACACTTTTTCACATGCATATACATATACGTGGAAACAAAAATGCTGTGTCATAGGTTTTGATATCAGGATTTTGCAGGACATCTGATGGATCAATATTCCTGCAGAGTATTTCTAAAGAGGAAACAAAAGGCTTCAGTTTGTGTTGTCATTAAGTGTTTCTCAGCAGCAAACACACTCCTGCACACACATTAACATGCGTGGATAAAAAAAAAAATGCACCTTTACACATACTCATAAGTGATAATCATTAAAGGGCGCACATGAAGGACAGATTTGAAGTTTCAGGCCAAACAAACACAACAGAAAGCATACTTACACTCTTACGCAGAACAACTATTATCTTTCCCAAACCCTCCTCCTCCTCCTCCTCCTCCTCCTCCTCCTCCTCCTCCTCCTCCTCCTCCTTCCTCTCCTCCTCCTCCTCCTCTTCCTCTTCCTCCCCTCCCACGGCATCACTCCACATGCTGGATCCAGCCTGTCCTCTTTCTCCCACCCTCATTCTCTACCTCCTTTATAACCCATCACTCCCATCTCACTACTCTCACTCATTCTCGCTGGTTCAACCTGGAATGGACACATTTGTTTTCTTGGGAACAAAACTGAACACTTGCTGACAATGCTATTCCACTTAAATTAGAATTTTACTAGCACTTCTGGATGTTAAGTTTTGATTTTTGGGGGGTATATTTTGCTAAAATGTTGAATTAAGTTGGGACATGTGGACTAATTTTTGCATCTAAAGGATGAGTTTTGCTTGCAGTTTGTAAAACAGTCCTCTGAGCATGCTTTTTGCTGTCACTGACAGCACAAGTGAAGAAGCTGATGAACAACTTTATTGATTGAAATTTGGATTAAATTTCAATTTGATCAACTCAGTATCAAAAAAGAAGGAGAACTGGATATTGCAGGACTATGAACTGGTAAGAATCAGCATTACTTCTGCAAAATTATGTGTTAAGTGGCATGAAATTAAATTGTTATTGAAGTGTTTTTTTTAAAATGATGAATTATCAACTCCTCCAGCTGTCTTTTTGTCTCTGATCTGTTAACTTTGTAATTTGAACAGATATGCGGGGATCATCCCCAGACTCTGCACCAGAAACATAAACCAACACCACAACACACAGACAGACACATCACTTCAACTGTGGAGACGGGCAGCGTGCTGTCCAAAGACCCAGCCTGACGCACGGAGACGGACAGACAGACGGACAGTCTGATGCCAACTGTCTCCACTGTCAATCTCACGGCACCACTCCTCCTCCTGTTGCTATGGGCAACCCACCCCACCATGGCAACCAACTGGCTGTAAGTCTAGCGTGCGAGGGAGGAAGAGAAAGAGGGAGTTTGTTTGTCATGCTATAACTTTTAAAAGATGGTGACATGTCTCTAAATCTCTTTCAGTCGCTCCCCTCTCTTTTCTTTGTCTCACTCCTGGTGACCTTTTCTCTTTTCTTTCTCTTGGCCTTCACTGTGTGACTTCTCTGTCCTCTGCCTGCTCTTCCTCTTGTTTCCATCCTCTCTAAAACTCTGCCTGGTCGTTACTTCTTCATCTTCTTTTCTTTTTCTTCATGTGCTCTTCCTCTTTCACTCCCTCCTCCTTTTCTTCATTATGCATCCTCTCCTTTTTTTTTTTGTCCCCCTTCCAATAATTTCCTGCTCTGAGTCACTATACCACTCCCCACCCCGCCTTCTGTGTCCCAGCTCCCTGGCGAGACTGCCCCGCTCCAGGCCCGTGTCCGGTGCTGCCCCATGTGCGCGGCTGAGGGGGCTGACCCCGGGGCAGGTGGGGGTGTGCAGGGCGCGAGGGGAGGTCATGGAGTCCGTACGCAAGGCAGCCGAGATGGTCATAGAAGAGGTATGGTCAGAGGGCAGAGAGTGTCAGGGTCGTGACCTGTAGGCATCAACACTATTTGCCCCAAAACCAGGGCTGGATGTCATTCAGAAATTTTTGATACCAGTACAGATACCTCGGCTTTGATCCACATTCCCCAACAATACTTTTTCAATACCAACATTCTTCATCTTAACAAAAAGAAAATTACATTACACATTATGGTCCAATTATTCCCTTTAGAGGAAGAAGCTGTTCAAAGATCTGTTGTTAAAAGAACAAAACAATGATCCCGTCTCTGGGTGTAGCAGAGTGTTTTCCTGCATGACTCCATGGCACGTCACCACACTCTTAGAAATAAAGGTTCCACAAGGGTTCTTCCTGAAGGACCAACTTTTTACCCAGAAATATTTGCTTCTGACGAACCCTTTTTAAAAAAAAAAGAAATAGTCTATTGTAAGACAGTGGGTTCCATTAAGAACTCTTTTTTCATTGTTGAAATCCTCGAATAACTCTTTTGTCAAGTGTTTTTTTTTGCATAATACAAAAGGGTTCTCAGTAGAACCCTGGGTGAGTTATAGATGAAACCCTTAGAATATAAAAAGGTTCTCAGTAGAACTCCCTGGGTGGGTTCCAGATTAAATCTTTGTAAAATAAAAAGTTTCTTGATAGAACCCCGTGGGTGGGTTCTAGATTCAACCATTGCAGTATAAAAAGGTTTTCAATAGAACCCCCTGGGTAGGTTCTAGGTTCAACCCTTGAAATATAAAAGGTTTTCAGTTGAAAACCGTGGGTGTGTTCTAGATAACTCCATGGAACATAAAAAGGTTCTTGGTAGAAGGCCCTTCTTTTTGGCACCCTTAGAAGGTGGAAAGGTTCTGGATAGAAGTTCCAGAAAGGTTCTGTGTGGAACCATTACACCATAGAAGAGTTCTTTGTGGAACCTCTTGTCAGGGGTTCTGGGTGGAACCTTTAATAGATGCTTCTAGTTAAGGGTACAAGCCTTTATGTTAGGTTTTTGGTGGAACCTTTATAAGCCAAGCCAAAGAACCCTTTATGGTTCTAGTTAGCACCTTTATTTCTAAGAGTGCGGCCTTATTAGATCTTGGTACAAGCGTTCTTAATGGCTCACTGACACTAATAAGATTTACTCCTTAGTTACTGAAATTTGGTATCGAATGACGAGTCATTTTTCAAGACTCGACAGTCGGTCAGTGTTATAAAAGTATGTTGTAGCTGCAGTTCGGTAGTCAGCCCTACTCACAACACAGACTAATTTCATAATGCTGTCATTATCAGAATTATCAGTGATGTGTTGGATCTGATCAATTTTGCATGATCTTACTGTCTCTCTCAGTGCCAGCACCAGTTCAGGAATCGCCGCTGGAACTGTTCCACCACCCCACGTGGGATCAATGTATTTGGCAGGGTCATGAACCAAGGTATGCTCTTATCCTCGTGGAGAATTACCTGCTAATGATCCCATACATCTCATACGCAGCTCAAAACAAGAATTTCTGCATCTCTGTTTTGGATTCAGGGACTCGTGAGGCGGCCTTCGTGCACGCTCTGTCCTCGGCGGCCGTGGCGGTGGCTGTGACCCGGGCCTGCACCCGCGGGGAGCTGGAGAGGTGTGGCTGTGACAGGAAGGTCAGGGGGGTCAGCCCTGAGGGTGAGCCTGGATTCTATTGCATGAAAATGTAACGGTGCATCCACACTGAGTCATACAGACTCCAAAAAAACAAAAACAACAACAAAAAAAACTGCTGCTACACTGTTTTCTGTCTGTTAAAACTTTCAAGTACGAAGAACTCAAGTCTACATCCCAGGCAATCATCTCCTGGCAGGTAAAACACCTGTGCTATGACATTATTGATTAGATCAGGGGTGGGTAATTATTTTTTATGGGGTGCCACATGAGAAATTGATCAGGCTGCTGTGGGCCAGACACAACTGTGATTTAAGGACCTAATAATGGTCGAATCTCTAACAATGAATAAACAGAAGTGTTCTGTATAGGGTACAACGTCTATGAGCTAATAGCTCGCTAACACAGTAATGAACCTCTGCTGTTGGTCACCTTTTCTGAATGGCCGTGTGATGGAATTGTGAGCTCATATTTTTTTGTTGGCAGGTTCCAAAACTCTAAGTTTAAGCCATGCATGCTAGATATAAGTTGCAACAACAGTAAGGCCAACAGCAGAACAAAGTAAACAACATGGTTGTATGGGACTGAGTGCATTAAATTTAATATTAAAGTTAATTAGCATTAGCTTTAGCACATTAGTAATGATCACAGCAGTGTCCCTTTTCAGAATAAAGGCCCCATAACGGTTTAATGGTATGACAGATTATAGTGCTTGTCTTTGGTAGATTTTACTTACAATATTTCCAGGTGTTCATGATGGCCTTGCCTGTCACATGGAACTTTTCAGTGGACCAGATCAGGACTCTGGGCCACATTTTACCCAGGTTCAGATTAGATTGTGGTCATTACATATAAAAGACTGACAGAGAGCAATGTAGCAGCAGCTGTTTATTTCCTTGTGTGACCCATTGTTGGATTTAGAATTTAACAGCCATCTTTGTCAGCTTTAAATTAAAATGTGCAATTTACCCTTCCTAAGTCCCGCCCCTTTTTGTTCTGTGTTCCAATAACATTTGAGCAAATTTGGCATGAGCATGAGCCTAGTACAGCAAAGCTAAGTGCAGGAAACAGGAAAGAAGGGATTTAGGAAGGGTCAGTTGTTTCAAGGGTTCAATGATCCACTGTCCTGTCTCTCCAACCACAGGTTTCCAGTGGTCAGGGTGCAGTGACAACCTGTCCTATGGCGTGGCTTTCTCCCAAACATTCGTGGACGAACCAGAACGAGCCAAGGGGCTGTCAGCAGGGCGACCGCTCATGAACCTCCATAATAACGAGGCCGGTCGAAAGGTTGGTGTTGGCACTCTGAGACGACATCTCACTTCGTTTACAGCTTTGTCATCTTCTGATACATTCATCATCCTCTCATCCTCAGGCCATCCTCCACAACATGCAGGTGGAGTGTAAGTGTCACGGCGTCTCTGGCTCCTGTGAGTTGAGGACCTGCTGGAAGGTTATGCCTCCGTTCAGGCGTGTCGGCGTTGTGCTCAAGGAACGCTTTGATGGAGCCACAGAGGTATATCAGCATGTGCCACAACCTCCTATGAAACCTTTAAAGTTCCCAGTCTGTCTCAAGGAAACAAAAAAAGAAAGAAGGGTCATTACATCATTAACCAAATTCTATGCTCTGATTGGTGCCTGTTCTATTGATGCTTATGGGAGATTAATGGAAAAGCACACTAAAACCCAACATATCTATGTCGTATGACTATAGATGAATTTGCTGTTGGTCTCCAAATACCATGATTGACATTGCATCTCCCGTAATAGAACTGACAGCAACATCTGGAGCAATGAATGTTGGTAAATGATTTAAAGACCTTTCCTTCTTTTTTAGTGTTCTTGGTCCATCTAGCTCTCTCAACATCCTCCTCCTCTTAGGTTCGTCTGACTCGTATTGGATCCAGGACAGCCCTGCTCCCCCGTGACCCCCAGGTCAAACCCCCTGCTGCCAGAGACCTTCTGTACCTTGCGCCCTCACCAGATTTCTGCCATCTCGACCCTGACAACGGTATCCCCGGGACTGCTGGTAGGAGGTGCAACGGTAAGCCAACGACAAGACAATCCTGATAATCCAACTTATCATCAAAATCAAAACGATGACGCAAAAAGTGATGTCACTTGTTTCTAAAACACGCCCAGGAACCTCTCGGTTGGCACCAGATGGCTGTGAGCTGGTGTGCTGCGGGCCGGGGTACAGAGCGGGCCGGGCGGAGGTGGTGCAGCGATGCTCCTGCAAGTTTTCCTGGTGCTGCTCGGTCCGCTGCCAGCAGTGCAAGAACACGGTCACCATTCACACCTGCAGAGTCTAAACAAGACCAAACCGCCTGAGCAGAAAGACACAAACAAACCACTAGACAGACACTCACGAACACAAGACAGGATAAAGACAGCGTAGACAATAATTAATTCACATCTTTAGCAGCAAATTATCTTAAAAGCTGCCTTTAATTTAACTCATTTTTGGTTGAAGGAGTGAGGCCAGAGTTAAGTTTGTGAAATCAGCAAAGTTAGAACACATGTAAAAACAAAGAACCATGAAAAAGAACCATGACAGAGCATCAACAGTAGAGAAACAAACAAAAATCACCTTCAGAGACAGACAGGTGGGCAGGCACAGACATGCATGCACACGAATCCACATGAACACGCTCAGCAGTTAATCTCACACTGAACTGACAAAGCTTTTAAAGCTGAACTTAACCAGAACTAACAGGGAAACATCAATGCACTGCTTTTATTTCATGCAAAACTATTCACATTGTGTCCTAGACTAGCAGGTCTTTGAACATTGACTGTATTTATGTCTTCTTCTCGATTTCCTGGTTTATTTATTTATATATCCAAGTCTTTGCTTCACTTCAGCCTCCAGCAGCGACATCTTTAACAGCAAGAATAACTTCTACTTACATCAGTGTCTGTCTTGTGTTTTGTCCCTCACCTTCATGTGAAACTCTTCTGTATGTTCCTGCACAAGCAGTGCTTTTAGGTCTGTTCAAAAAAAAATCTAATAAATGCAGTAGTTTTATCCAAAATATGTGTATCTTGAATTTCTTTTGACCAGACGTGTAAAATATTGTCATTGGTGAAAGTCCTGACCAAGGCACATGTAGGTTACCTGCAAAGTTAAAGGTCCCTGTGGAGTTTTTGACCGCTGGAGTAACTATGAAGTAATGTCCTGATGAGCGGGTCCCTGTTTTAAGGATGGAACAAACAGCCCTGATTCCCATAATAACATAAATATAAATAGAATGCAATGATTTGCAAATCCTTTTGCACCCATATTCAGCTGCAGTACAACAAGATATTTGATGTTCAAACTGATTTTTTTTTTTTTTTTTTCAAATACACATTTATTCTGAATGTCATGCCCGTAGCATGTTCTAAAAAAGTTGGGACAGGAGCAACCAGAGACTGGGAAAGTTGTGGGATGCTCAAAAAAAAGCCCTGTTTGAAGATTTAACAGGTAAAGGTAAAGGATATAGCTACATGGGCTCTGAAAAACTTTGGAAAACTGTCAGTAAACAATTGCTGCATCTACAAATGCAAGTCAAGACTCTATCATGCAAAGTGGAAAAGTGTGCTGTGATCTAACTTCAAAGGCCAGCGTCTGTGATGGTATGGGGTTTGTTAGTGCCCATGGCATCATGGGTAGCTACCACTTTTGTGAAGGCTGAAAGGTACATACAGGTTTTGGAGCAACATGTGCTGCCATCCAGACGATGCCTTTTTCAGAGACGTCTCTGCTTATTTCTGCAAGACGATGCCAAAACACATCCTGCATGTGTTACGACGAGTGGCTTCATACTAAAACAGTTCAGGTACTAGACTGTCCTTCAAGCAGTCCAGGCCCGTCTTCCATTGAAAATGTGTGCTGCATTATGAAGCACAAAATACGACAATGAGATATCCGACTGTTGAGCGTATATTTACAAAAAGCAATTATTATTTTTCACACAGCATCCCACCTTTTTTGAATCAGTGTTGTACTTTTCTAGGCTGCACATGAGCGAACATGCACAGTTGCAGTTCAGAGACGTTCACGGGCTGCTTCTTTTATATATGCACAGGTTTTTGTATTACATTTGTGTGTTTTTATCTTTTCACCATCATCCATTGGGTAACATGATGCACATTTCTCTTGACTGCAGAGTGTGGTAAAGCAAGTGTGTAGTGTATGCAGGCCGTAAACCACAGATTGATGTGCAATCTTGCAATGCATCAGCAAAAGGCAAGGAAGAGAACTGCCTGCTGATGTGAACAATGCAGGTTTCAAAATATCCAAACAGCCTGTTTACACCTGGTATCAAAACAGCTGGAAGTACAGGCGTGAATGTGCCTGTGACGCATTATTAAGGATGCATTTGAGATCTGACCTGCGGCTCAGACCACGCGGATCACGCAGACCACCTCTGAGTGTGGTCTGCGTGATCCGCGTGGTCTGAGCCGCAGGTGACCACATTCTTTCAGCAGTGTGTACACAGTGTGTCCTGGACCACACTGAAGGACTGCCTACTCAGCTGACATCTTCTAGGTCCATTATTTGATTCACTGTAATAAAAACTACTGAGCTCTCTTACCTGTCAGGACAAGCAGCAGATGTTTGTGAACACGCTAGTAAAAGCCATATCTCCAGACTCCCTTCAGAATCCCGCAATTCTGAGAGTTGTTGAGTGAGAAGAAACTTTATAAAGACTGTCTATGACGAATTCTTAAAGGTATAATCTGCAACATTTCCCTAAAAAAACAATGTATAGACTTATAAAACGTAATCCCTTTCAATCATCACTAATGATCCACTAGAAGTGTGTTGTGGTGGCTACTGTATATCTGCAGAGAACCTGCAATGGGCTTGAGACATTTCACCCACCCAAAAGGCTGTTATCTGACATCCTGACGCGTTTAGGAACAGCTGGGACAAACCCTACTGGCTTCACCTTTTATTATTTGGGCCTTCTTGTAAATTCAGCAAATGCTATACATTATTATTATTTCTTTCTTTGAGGAGAAAACATTGTGCCTGTTTGTTCCAGTGAGTTGGCCACAACTGTTGCTCTGCTGGTTAAAAACAATGCATTTTGCAAACATGTTTATTTGCATTTAGAGCGGGGAATAAAACTGCTATGGCAAATTCTTAACTAGTTGTGCTTTTTTGTAAATTCAGCACACTTTTACCTTCTCTGACTCTGTAATTCATGTCTTTCTTCATCTGTAGCTACACGAGCTAATCCCAGGTACTAGGAACCTTTGGAGGAACTCAGCGATCAGGGTCTGAATTAAATTCTGGGGACATTATTTCACCCTCTAAGAAGTCCCTGCTCGGGGGGTCAAGGAACACTTCTGATTGATCGAGTACTTGATTGAGCAGCATTTTATTTCAGCCACCAGTAAAACAAATCAGAAAAAAAGGTGTGCACAAACTAATTTTTTGTTCAGTGCGCTTCAATTCATCAACATCGAGTTACAGAGAAAAGCACACGACAGATGGACGGATGATGAGGTCCAGGCCTTATTGAGCATTTATGCTGGCATAAAATCCAGTGGGAATTATGCACAAATAACGATGCCAATCAATCACAACCTTTCATCGTCCATGGCATCATGATTGTGTGTCGCGCCCAAAAATTGACGCGTAAAACCAGCCATTGCTTTTTCACAGGTCAGTGGTCTAATTTGTCTAATCTTTGCGGGTCTTTAGGCTGCTGTGGAAACACACAGACAACAACAGTCCTGTGAAAAGTAGTTCCTGGAACTAAAAGTTCTGGATGCTTTGGTTGGAAATGCAGCTTGTGGTATGAAAACATCAGAAGCATCCATAAGGTCGAAGAAAGTAAAAGTGTGTGTCCTGCACACGGTTCAGGTATAAAATCCCAGCCCGCGATGGAGCGTCTCTCCTCCTGGGCTGCTGACAGTGCAGGTAAAATATGAGGCTCACATGGGCTGAGAGGGGAGTTTAGAGTGGCGCTGAAATTTTTTTAAAAAGAAAGAAAAGTCAAATCTTCGAATTAAATGACCAAATGAACGTTCAATTGACAAATAGTTCTCATGTTTATTTCCATATAGAGCAGGGAGGTGTGATCTGTGGTCACTCAAGAGGCATTTGTAGACGCATTTTAATGCAGGGTGTGAACTCATGCGCTGTCGACTTGTGAACGAATCACCAAAGACACGTGTTAATACCAAGTATGAGGAGCCTCAAAGGTAACACCTTCAGTCAGCCTCAAGGACACATGAGAAACACTGAATATAGACTGTTTGTTCATGAGAAAAACTCCACACAACACCCTCACTGGGGTTAACGAGAATTATCGTTTGTCAGACATGCAGCATTATCCCTCAAACATAAAAAAAAAAAAACAATGGCTACTTTCCATGTCATTTAAACCATTTTATTAAAAATATCCTGTGATTACAAACACCCAGAAATTTACTAGCAAAGGTTATCCTCTCAATCTCTATCAAGATTAAGAACTATCAAAAAATATTACAACTTAATTTGTTATATTATCAATCGCTCAAAGTTGGTAGTCAAGCAATAAAAAAAAAAATCTTGATAAAGTAAAAACTCAAGTTTCAAAATGAATAACCGCTAAAAAAAATTTCTCAAAACAGAGTCACAGAATTAATACAATATACACACAAGAGGAATAAAATAGAAATTCTTAAGTCGACTGAAGATGGGAAATGTGTAAAAATGCACTTGGCCTCCCTCTCAGGGAAAAGGAAGAAAGTAACTAAAAACAGACATTTACCTTTAGTTTGGAGTGACAATAAATCTCTTTCATCATTCAATCCAAAAGGAAAGCAAGAGTAGAGTACCACTTAACATTAAGTTGCCCCTTTAAATGTACTAGTTCACTAATAAACTCAATGTTAAAAGTGTTTTATAAGCCCAAACAGGCCACAATACGTAAAACAAGGAGAAGGCTAAAGGCAAATAGAATCTTTTTTTTGGAGCAACAGTGACAGGCAGGGGGGGCCCGCCCCACCTGAATATTTGTAGAGAAAACACTGCAATTTTAAAAGCTTTAAGAAAAGGAGATAGTTGACACTTGCTGCATTAACTGCATGCTGAAGTTTGGCTCCCTCAGCCTCTTTCAAAGTTTATTTTGAAGGCACAATCAGTGTACACGTGTATTAGAATAAGTCTCAATGGCATCACTGTACCTCCCTTCCCCAAACATTGTTTTGTCCTTTTTTTTTTGTCATAATGACCATTGATCTTTCCTGATGCTTTGATTCACCCCACCTATATCTCTCGCTGTCGTTGTTCATCTATAGCAGCACGCACTTTCTCTTGGTTTTGGTCTCGGGAGGCTCCAAGGCCGCCAGGATGGCCTCGTCAAACACATTCTTAAGCCCTCGCTGGTTGAAACAAAGAGAAAACAAGACAAAAAGAGAGCAAAAATTAGAATGCTGTCTGTTATTATTGCCCGATTTAACAAATATCATGTTGATTTAACTTTAAAGTGAGTCTGGATGTTTTATTAATTTATTTGAACAGGGTCAAACTACATTAATCAACATTCAAATGAATGTAAATGCACCCAAGTTAGCTAAAGGCTAGTTTTCAGTGGCATTCCCTTTGCCAGATGTTGTTAGGCACCGTAGAATAATACAAATAATGTGGTAAAAATCATTTATAAAACAGTGAAACAACTTGAGCGGATAAAATATAATAGGAAATTATACAAGTACAACTTCACTGACGAAATCTGTAATTTCACCTCGCAGAAGGTGGGAGTTGCTGGTTTACCACTGCTGTTATTGTGTGACTGCAGTGTTTTAAAAGGTTAGTTTGGATTCACCAAAGTCACATTATAACACAGATGAACTAATGGATCAAGGTGGCGGTAGAACAGCAACTCTCATGTTCTGCCAGATAAAATTAATGTTATTGCAAAAGGATGCTGGTTGAGTTACAGAAACTGGTATTTGGCTCATATAAAGGTGGTTTCCCATCAGAAAAGTGGTGAAAATATTCTAAATGTAGCTACAAAACTGCATAAACTGGGGGCCTGCTGACCGCTGTCTACCGTAGGTAATATAGAACCGTCCCTCATACAGTGTGATAAAGTATAACAATGGCCCGTACCTGTGTCAGAGCGGAGCACTCCACGTATTTGACAGCCTTGAGCTCACGGGCCAGCTTCTCTCCGCTCTCAGGATATAGGGGGCGCTGTTTGTTCTTGGCCAGCTTCTCGATCGTGTTGCTGTCTTCCCGCAGGTCCACTTGTGTGCCCACTAACAGGAAGGGTGTGCGTGGGCAGTGGTGAGAAATCTCAGGAACCCACTGGGGGGCAAAAAGAAAATATGAAAATTAAATTCACACTTTCTTTCTTCCTGACTAGGACCGGGTGTTTCACATGTAAGGATTTGTCACCTTTTTCATTTCAAATGTCAGTAAACTGATTATCTTTGGTTTTTGGATTGTTGGTCGGCCAAAATTTGACATCACCTTAGGTAACAAATAAATTGTGGTGGGCATTTTTCACTATTTTATTACATTATATATACCTAATGATCATCCAGTTAATTGAGGAAATAGTCTGCTAACTTATCTATAATGAAAATAATCCTAACAATTCCTGTCTGTAAAACACACCTTCTGCAAACCAGCATTTTTAACAACAGTAGCTAAAAGTCATGTTTCTCTTCAATTAGTGAAAAAAATATTGAAAAACTGACCTTCTCTTTGACGTTTTCAAATGACGAGGGGGAGACGACAGAGAAACATACAAGAAACACATCTGTCTGTGGATAACTGAGAGGACGCAGCCTGTCGTAGTCCTCCTGACCTGAGAACAGCAATCACAAGAGACACAGACAAGCTTTTCTATTTGTTTTCAGAGTGACACAAATAATATAAAAAGGCATTCAATTCAAAGACATTCATGTTACCTGCTGTGTCAAATAAGCCGAGTGTGTAGGGCTCTCCTCCAATCATCACCGTCACTGCATAATTGTCAAAAACCTTTGAAAAAAGACAAATATTTGATGAAAACAAAATGTGGTGCTTAATTTCATTGTATTTCAGCCACAGAAAAATATTAAGAGGAAAAAGTGGTTCTAAGCCCATGCCTTCAGTGGGAAACTTTTTAACATGACTCGATATTTACTACATCTTCTTACCGTAGGCACATATTCTGAGGGGAACTTGTTGGTTGTGTAGGAGATCAGTAAGCAGGTCTTTCCTACTGCACCGTCCCCGACCACTACACATTTTATAGTCTGCATCTGCAGGGATCGAGAGAAAATACGAAACAACACAACCGTGTCAGCAAATACAGTATACCACACATTTAGCCAGACACTGAGAGAGGAAATAATACACAGGGAGTCTGAATATTATATTCACCAGGACAAAGTGAAGTATGGCCTCATATACAAAAAGTCATATCACACAGAGAATGGCCACACTCCACACAATATTGTACTTCAATACAATTTTGAGGTACTAAGACATTCACAGACTTCACATTGAGCTTTGGGAAACAGTGATCAACATTTTTCACCATTTTCTGACATTTTATGGACCAAAAAACTAAACGATTAATCAAGAAAATGAAATAATCATTAGTTTCCGTTCTTACTACAACATTAAAATATTGCTTACTCAGTGATGTATCAGTATTAATAATCCAATAATGTAATATACCACTCTAAAAGGGACGATTCTGCTGCCTAATGCAATTCTACTCCACTAACATTATCCAGTGGGTACCACAGATTGAGATTGTACAAACAAAACATATTGATAGCTGCATTAAGTATGAAGTATTCATACAAAATAAACTGCCCTGCATTATTTGAGGTAGGCTCATTAACATGAGCTCCACTGAACTTGACCAGCTACAAATTAAATTGCTTCTTACATTATTATGCATTAGTATTGATAACTATATCTGCAACAATTAGTCGATTAAATTAAATTAATAAATTAATCATTTCAGTATTTTTTTTTAAATAAAAATGTCAAAGATTTGCAGAGTCCAGCTTCTTAAATGTAAGGATTTGCAGCTTTTCATTGTAATTAATGACAGTAAATTAAAGAGTCTGTTGGTTGGGCAAAGGAAGCAATTTGTAGATGTCATTTTGAGCTCTGGGAAATTATAATTAGCTTTAATGAGCCTGGTGCAGTAAACCCTGTACAAATGGGGTGAACAAAATAACAGAAATACCTGTCAGTACAGAGGAGTGTTTAAGAAAGAGTTTAAGAAAGAAGTAAGATTTAAATCTTCTTTGTGTGAGCTGTCACTTGAAAGGCAATCAGACAGCTTTGCACATGCAGGTGTGCTGGAAAGACACGCCATGATTTACTAAAACACACAGACAGAACTGGTATCAACTGTGAAATCATCCAGTTTATCTGCTACAGGAGCGTAATTTGGCTAATAACGTTCTGCACATTTTTAATAAAGAAAATAATAAAACAAAATGTAGGGAATTAGACATAAGTGGATGGGAAACTATAATTTCTCAGTTGGCCGACTACTTTATACAGATTTGAGGATTGATCTTAATGTTCCAATTTTGTGTTGTTATTTTCTTTGGCAACTAGAGTGCTCACAGATTGAGAAATAATACCAGTAGGAGAAATGATTTAAAAAAAAAAAAAAAAAAGCTATGCCTGTTAATACATGTGCATGGCAAATATTATTGATGGCAGTGAATCACTTCCGCATAGGCAACATACCAGAGATGTTGAAGAAGAAGAAAAAAAAAGGACGGCCTATTAGTTCAATGTGATTTAGAGGCAGATAACTGGCCAACACTTCCGCTAAATAAGCAGTTCGCCGGATTAACTGGGGGCTGAAAAGTGCTGCTGAGACTTTAATTAAACACTTAAAATGTAGAAGAAATAACCACCATAAACTACAATCAGTTAAAGCTGAGCCTGATTGTAGCTTTAAGTTACTTATTAAGTGACTGCTCAGATTGATAAAGTGAGAAAATGAAAATGATAACTGTCACGTTGTTATACCAGTTAGTTAACTTACTAAATTAATAACAGCTCACTTTTAAACGACAGACACAAGAGAATAACCGCACAGCCAGAGGTGACAACTTCATTAACCTGACTGATGTTAGCCAACACTAAATAACTTAACATACCGCTATTTTAAAACAGTTAATAAACACGCGCTTCCTCTCGGTAGACACTTTATACTGTTGAGGGGACTCTGCGACACGTGTCCCACAGTGTAATTAAGCATAAATAGTTATTTCAGACAGTTTTCCTAACTCTACTCACCGTTTTTCTTCAGACAGGTTAGGCGTTGGTTACATCCGGGTTTGAGGGTCGAGTTACTTTTTTTGCGCAGGCGCAGATCAGGTGAGCCGCCGTCATAGCTGTAGAATAGAAACATCGCCACCTGCTGGACAGAACCGCACACAGCAGGACAACTATCTATCTATCTATCTATCTATCTATCTATCTATCTATCTATATCTATCTATCTGCCAATCGAGAGATATCAGAATTTTCTAAAACCCAAAGACTCTTCATTTACTGTCATAAATGACAAAAAAAAAAAGAAAAAAAAGAAAGAAAAGAAAGAAAAAAGAAAAGAAAATAATCAGTGATATCATAAGCGATGAGATCTGAGGCTTGACAGTACAGATAACTGTGGGCTCACTATTTGGCCAGGAAAAGGTTGTCCTTTTTTTTTTTTTTATCTAATATGTTGTGCCAAACAGCTTATTAATGATTTATAAAGTGTTTACCTCCCAATTAATAACACAATTAGAAACCATTATACATCATTTATACGTCATATAGTGAAGTGGTACAAAGAAGGAAAAAACTAAATAATAAGTTTAAAAAATACTTATATAGTTTTACTTTAAATACTTTAAAATATATAATTTTAAAAACTTTTACGTGCAAGAGTGTATTTTTACAACGTGTTACTAGTATTTTATTTAGGTAAATGATCTGGCAACTTCCTTAATTGCGGCTAAATAATGACATTTTAGAAACAGATTGCTATAAAAGCCTTTACGGAAATGCTTTATTTTGAAGAGCACGGAGACCGGAAGTCACCGTTGTTAGCTCTGATGCTAACTTGATAGCAGTGTTGCTTCTCTTTGTCAGAGGACCCGACTTCCGTTTTCATGTTTGGTCCAGGTTTCTGGAATTTACTATCTTGTGAGACTGAGCTATCTGTCACTTTGACAAACGGTTGCAGTGATTTAGTGTTTTTTTCGCGACGGAGCCGGTAAAAGCTCCTCCATTTCAGCCTGAGCACAGTTTAAATCCGTCATCCCCGTTTCATCCTCGGAAAACACGACTGTTTACCTAGCTAGCTGGCTAACATCAGCCAGCTGAGTTAAATCACCTAGCATGTTTCGGTTCTTGAATGACGTCGATGACGACCCGTACATGATGTAAGTATTGACATTAATTAATTTTTGTTTAGACGGCGTTATCACATATCGGTTTGTGTTTTACAGGAGGTGGAAAATGAACACATTGGCACGCTAAGTCACATTTTCTCACTGTGCTTTAAGCAGGTACCTAACGTTACTCTAGCCAGCTGTGGGGGCCTACAGTGGTCCACCATATTGGATAGACAATAACAAAAAAAAAAAAAAAAAAAGCTGTCAGAGCTCAACAGGACTTGTCTTAACCAATCACTCACCACAGCTGTTTCCCAAATAACTTTGAGATTTAGATTCAGCTAATTGATGGCAGGTGGCAGCTGTTTTACTAGCCTGGAGAATATTCACTACATGTGGATGCATCAAACTGAAAATTGATGACCACCCTATCCTTTGCTATACTTAATTGGCATTTACAAGAAATGTATCTGAAGGAGTTGAGTAAAATCTGGAAGTCTGGATCCTTTTACTTACTGTAAAGCACTATGCCTGTGACTTTTTTTTAAAATTAATTAATGAAATAGAAAAATCCATTAGACTAAATACTTTAAATCTAATAATGTAGATGTAAAGTATGTAAGGGAGAGTCGGGTACAGTATGTAAGGAGTCAGGTCATTCAACTGCATTATGCTACACATTAAAACATATATTTAACTCTAGCCAGTAATAGTTTTGGATTGTATTTGCTGTCATTTACTTCGACGATGGGAGATATGTGTAAACATTTAGACTTGTATTATACAGAATATGGTCTAGACCTGCTCCATGTGAAAAGTGCCCTGAGATAAATGTTATGATAGTTAGTTTTTTAAGTTTATTTGTAAGGGACAACATTGATGGTTGCATAAGCAGTGTCAAATATTATTGTACACCTGTTTATAGCTGAAACTAATTTCCAATGCCAGTTTGATAGATTTGGTGCTATATAGATAAATTTGACTTGACTTGGTGACTGAGGAAATATAGGCAAACTTCTACTGCAAGATGCAGTAAAGTTATAGTGCAGAGCTAGAACCTAACTTTTCACCGCCTTCCCAAAATTCACCAGCATCAATCCACAGCAGCCACACTGACAAGGCTCCCTGCAGATGTGTCTGCAGACATTTTTTGTTTATTGACCTCACAAGTGGAGGCATCGGCCAGTGCCAGTTAGCTCAAAATGCTGGGCAATCTGCTCGATTAATTGGCCAACTGATTACTATTCACCACCTGTTACAACCATTTACAACAGTACTGTTTATAATGTCAAAACAAGATAAACATCCTGTCAGAAACATGTTGCCATCATTATAAAGTCTAGGGTTGCAGCTAATAATTCTAAATTAGCCAATTTCTTCATGAAATGTCACAAAATAATATGTACTTCCCACAGCCCAAGGTAATGTCTTGAAATATCTTTTACTGTCTGAAAACAGTCCAGAACGCAAAGATCTTCAGTTGACTATCATGTATGACATAGAAAATCATCAGATCCACACATCTGAGATGATGGAAATAAAGCAAATATTTATCATTTTTGTTTAAGAGCAGTTATTTGATAATCAGAAACTATATAAGAGCAACTAAGCAAAGCAAAGCTGCACAGCAAAGGTGCCTGTGGTGTGACAAGTCAGCAAGTCTAGTAGTGTATGTAATCCATGTACACAGACTTACATATAATATGATTGGTTAATGATACCTTGTGTTTGTCTGTATTAATATATAGAGAAAAAAATCAGTACACATACTGTGTGTGAGTCTAATCACACAGCTACATCCAGTGAAATCACAAAGACTCATTTCAAAGTAATCTGTGATTTCTTCTAGGGATCCATTTGCAGCTCACAGGCAGCAGATGAGGGCCCTGTTTGGACCGTTTGGCATGGACCCCTTTGCCCTCACCCCCCAGATGCAGCCGCACCGTGCACCACGCAGACAGGTAACTGTCTGTTACATTGATGGACTGTATTCATGTATTTTGAGTATTTGATGTCCACATTAGTTTATGTATTGTATTTTTGAAGTTTTTTTAGTTTAATGTGAGCATTTTCTTCTAGGCTGGTCCACTGACCCCCTTTGGCATGATGGGAATGGTGAGTAGCTGCTTCTCTGACCTCGTTCAATACCTGCAAAAATAGAACTTAGATTTTGTTTTGTTTTTTTAAGATTTTTTTTTTTTTTTTAGCTTTTTAATCTTTATTTGATAGTACAGCTCTAGACAGACAGGATATAGGGGAGAGAGAGAGGGGAAGATGTGCAGGAAAAGGCCACAAACCCTTGGCTGCCACTGAGGACTCCCAGCCTCCGATATCAGGCGTGCGCTCCACCAACCACCATTGCACTGTCAAGTGACTTAAAGTGGTAATAGACAACTTCTCTGCTTTAACTTACCTTTTGAAGTCAATGTTGATTGCACAGTGTAATGGCCATAGAATAATGACACCATCCATCTTGAAGTTGCCTCCATATAAGCCTCACTTTCACTATTCAAATCTGTCTCCCACCAGGCACGATTTTCCCAGGAAGATGTCCCTATTATGACTAAAATAATAAACAAATTTACACTTTTTCCCCATATGTTTTCCTCTAATGTTACTCCCTCCTCCACCCCAATGTGAGCCCCTGCTATAGTTTCATGTTTGGGCGAAGCAACATTACTCAGACTATTTTATTACTAACCAATGCACATCATTACAGTAGCTTTCAATTTACCTCTTCAGGGAAGATGGTTTTCTCTTAGTTCTAAAGTTACGTTGATGATTTCTGCACACAGCTAGGCTCTGACAAAATAGAAAGCTGTCCAGTGTTGTGTACAGGTATTGTCTTTATATTGCTAAGGGGATAGTTAAACAGTTATCTTCAGGTGGAAAGCACAGTATTGTGTGAAACACAGTCAACATGCACTCTGCTTTATGATTAAATGAACCAGGTTTATTATTTAAAATAGGTTCCCATATAGTCTAGATTTGTTTTTGTTTTGTTTTTTTAATTAGGGTTTATCAGAGTTGACACAGATACACTCTGTGGCCAAAAGTGTATGCACTATGGGGTGAAAAAAGACATGCACACGTTACACAATATGTACCTGAATCTGTGCTTTTAAACCTTTATAAACAGAATTACCAGTGAATGACCAACGATATTTCTTTGTCATTTAAAAATATGATTTATGGAAAAAAAAAGCGTATTTAATACATTTTTTATGGAAAGTAAGGTTGTGGGGCTCAGAGGACAACCCCAGTCGTACTGAACTGACAGTGAACACTGTTGTTTCAGTGCTGTTGATGTTGCATCAAATGAGACTTTTTCTGATTTATTTCTGCAGGGTGGAGGATTCATGGATATGTTTGGCATGATGGGAGAAATGATGGGAAACATGGTGAGTAGTTCTGTCACTCATTTTCAAAGAAACAGTGAAGTAATTCCCCTCAGGACTGAAACCTGTGTCTGGACCACACTGTATCTCAAGTTGTATTTACTTTTTATTATTCTCTTTTTCCTCATAGGAAAGAATGTCCGGTTCACCAAACTGTCAGACGTTTTCCTCTTCCACAGTGATCTCCTATTCCTCTTCAGACTCAGGGGCTCCTGAGGTTTATCAGCAGACCAGTGAAACGAGAACAGGCCCTGGAGGGGTGAGAATAACTAACAGATGTTAAAATGACTACAGTACATGATTACTTTCTTCACCCTCTAAGAACCAGCCTGAGTGGACCTGAGGCCTTCATGCTGTGTCAGTCCAGGCATGACTGTGGCCTTTTGGCCTCATTAACACAAGAAATCACCAGGAGTTGTAGTGACAATAAATGGATCATGTACAGTATAAATATCATAGTTGTCGTACAAACATTAAAGTCTTGAGTTCATCCAGAGTTCAGAGCATCCATCTTGTTTTAGTAAACTGAACCTCTCACCTCTCAGATTCGTGAGACGCGGCAGTCCATAAGGGACAGCGAGAGTGGCCTCGAGCGTCTCGCCATCGGCCACCACATCGGGGATCGTGCGCACATAATGGAGCGTTCACGAAATCGCCGCACCGGAGACCGCGAGGAACGACAAGACTTCATTAACCTTGATGAGAGTGAGTCACTGAAAGATAATGTTCGTGATGGAGGAGACACGCTAAACTTTTACTGTCAAAGAGAATTTGCTTTTGTATTTTTGTACCAATAAACAAGAAATATGATGTTACTCAATTATCAGATGTTGATAATTCTGCAGTGATATTAATGTTTGTGTCAATTAACAACCTGCCCACTAGGTGACGCTGCAGCGTTTGATGAGGAGTGGAGGAGGGAGGCAGGAAGATACCCTGGACCCAATGCCCGGGCGCTGGACTACGGCCGAGATCGACGGGCAGGAGGCCAGCAGCTGGCTCTCACTGCTCCTCCCAGCTCAACGTCCCCATCAGGCCATCGGCACGAGTCCCCCAGACACCGTCAGCCCCACACCCGTCCTCGCTACGACTGGTGAGAGGTAAGAGAGAGCAACAGAGTCGAGTATTTACAGGTTTGATTCTGAGGCGAGTCCAGCCCAAACTGATGGGTTTAGTGGGGGATCACTGCTCCAATTTAGCACCTTCAGTTTGAAATATACCGATACTTTGGCATGGCTCTTATCTCTCAGTTTTGGTTTATAACATGTATATTTGTTTTGGCACATAAGCCAGCCAAGAAATAATTACAGAAATGCCAAAATTTGTTTTTGTAACATTGTCAACATTGCATATTGAGCTCTGACAGTTCTTTCTTTTTTTGTTTTCTATAAAATGTTCTGTTCAATATATATCTTGGTCACAATTCCTTAAAGGGACAGTTCACCTTAAAACCGAAAATACAGCTCTTTCCTCTGGCCTGTGGTGCAGTCAGTTCATCTAGGTTTTTTTGTTGTGAGATGCAGAGTTTTGAAGAAATTGGCCGTAGAGATGTCTGCCTTCTCTCCGATATAATGGAACTAAATGGCACTTGGCTTGTGGTGCCAAAAAGTACCAAAAAAAATAAATTTGAAAAATTCCAAACTAGTGTCTCTTTCCAAAAATCATGATGTAGTTATTCAAGATAATCCGCAGACCTTGTTGTAACATAGGAACTACTTTCTTTCTAGAAGAAAAGAAAGTAGTTCCAGTAGATTGTAAAGTAGTTCTGATAGACTTTACTGCAGACAGAAAGTAGTTCCTACATGAAACTGATGTATTTTGTTGGGTGCTTCGAGCACCACAAGCTGAGTTTCCATTTAATCCTGTTATACTGGAGAGAAGGCAGACATTTCTACAAATCTCCCAACAGTCTGCAACTCACACCAAATCTATCTAGATGGATAAATTGCTCTACAGACCAGAGGAAAAATATGTATTTTTGATTTTGGGGTGAAATGTCCCTTTAATAAATAAACTGAAGGGATTCTAAACAAAAATGTGTGATTAAAAATCTTTATTTTGGCCAGTATATTGTCAGTGTAATGTCAGTATCAATATAGGATTTAAAAAATACCGTATCTGTCAGGCTTCAGTTTTGACCCATTTGGCCCAAAGGATGAACTGATCAGATGTTGGTGGTCAAAGGTTACTGTGACCTCATGTCCATCCCGTGCTTGTGAATATGATATCTCAAGAACACCTGGAGGGAATTTCTTCAAACTTCTTCAAACTTCTTCAAACAAACACGTGACCACTTTGATTCGATGATGAACTGACTAGAATTTGGTGGTCAAAATAAAAAGGTCAAGGCCATGATGACCTCACTAAACATGTTTTTGGCCATAACGAATTACATTACATATGACAGAATTACACAAATATCTAATGATGAGGTGATGACATTTTATATCCAGCAGGTAAAAGGTCAACTGTGACATAATAATGTTCAGCTCAGTCCTCTGTACCAGTGAGAAACATGCTGTCTTCACTTAGAGACTCTTTTTATGGAGGAGTACAGAGGACTGAGTTGAGCCTTATGATGTAACAGTGAAGTTGACCTTTGACTTTTTGGATAGAAAATTTCATCACCTCGTCATTTTATCCTATTAGATAATTGCGTGTTATTTTGTCACATTTAGCGTATGAAATCTTGAGTTGTGGCCAAAAATGTTTTTGGTGAGGTCACAATGACCTTTGACCTTTGACCACTAAAATCTAATCCGTTCATCTTTGAGTCCAAGTGAACATTTTTGTTGAGTTAAAAGAAATTTCCTCAAGGTGTGTTTTGAGATGTCGCCTTCACAAGAGCGGGATGACCCGAAAAAATAATGCCTGTAGCCATAATAAAAACATGAGGGCATAAAAGTCATTTAAAAAGTTTTTTTGTTTGTTTGTTTGTTTTTTAAGAATTCTGAATCACAGAGGTCATTCAGCTTACAGTCATTTGACTTTGCACAAAAAAAGGCTGATCAGTAACGTAGTATTCTCGATTAGCTGCAGATAAGATGTGGGTCCAGCGATCACACACAGAAGCGAGTAGTAGACGAAGTACATAAACTTATATAGTCTATATATAATGCTGATGTAGCCCAGCGGAAGTATGTGAGAGTGTGACACATCAAAGGCCATCAAAGATTCATTGACGCCTTTTTTCACCCACCCACACTGGGAACTCTGCCTCTGATTGGCTAGAACTCGTTGCCTCTGTTGGTTAGGTTGTTTATAGAAGCTGTTTAGCACAGATATGTATGCAGATGTGCTGAGATATTTTGGCCTTTGACAGGAAATGTTTGCAAACCACAAATTTAGCTGTCAGAATTTTAGGTTTCAATTGAAGCAAGGGGTGGTTGATTTTAACATATAGACTTTTTTTTGCTTCTTATTGGTTTACATATACTGTTTTTACACCAAAATTAGCATGTATATGTGTTTTAAATGCGGGTAAACCCACTAAAACAGGCAGCTGAACCTTTTCCCATTGACACCAGATCCGTTTGCCTTTTCCTTTTATTCTGATGTGCAATGGAAAGTCAAGATTCACCTCCTATGTGCAGGACAGCGGAGAGAAAGATGTTTTTAAAAGTCACTGTGTGCTCAGCTCTCTGTCCTTTTGTAGCTTCCAAATACATCTCCGTGGTTTGAAGCCGTGTTAAGTTACTGCCAATAAAAACCCGACATGTCATGATTTTGCTGATCCATAGTAAAAACTCTTAGATAACAAAATAACAGGGGACTTTTATTGTCGAAGTAAAATGTTTATACACGTTCAGCCATTTGACTAAATATGAGCGCTTCATCAGTAAATACACACCTTCAAGTGGCTGTAAACTGGGCTGATGTGCTGAGTCAAACTGAGTCAAGCAGTACATGTGGATGAAAAAGGAGCAAAAGAGGTGACAAGCCTTCATTGCCTCTGCCGAAAAGGGGTGAAAATAGTGTGTCCAGCCAGGAGTTGTGTTTACATCACTGCTGATCGGAGCTGGAGACGAGTCAGATGAGTCATTTGACCCGGGACTGAATGTTGATTGTATGTTTTCCCCATTAGAAAAATAATCTAGGTGGGTGGGTGTTAGTGTTAGTGGGCTTTAATTACTACTACTTACAAGATGTTTTTAACTGGTTAAGACAGTCTCAATTTAATATGCTTCTATGCTTACATAAGCTGCCAGTTAAAAAAAAGCTGGAGGAGATTTTTCTTCAGGTAATTTTTTATTTTTAACGTTATTTTGCGTTATGTGATGGAAACGCTCCCGGTTTGAGCCCTTCAATATCAACACAACATAAAAGTTCCTTGTAACAGCTGTAGGTACAGCTCTAGGTATTTATTCTGGTTTGAGGGATCCTCAAACCTCCAAGACAGGGTAGCCAACACTTTATCATCTATAGACTGCACAGTAACAGTGGTCATGTCTGTGGAATTGTAGTACTACAAAGAAGAAGAGGAATATGAATCACAATCGTCACCCCCAGTCAATTACAGTTACATTCCCATCCCTGTTTCCATGTAGTGTTTTGATGCAAACTGTCTTTAATCACCAAACTGGCTAATTGGCTGTTGTTGGACGTGTCTCACAGTGCAACCTCCACAGGTCCTTTTTTTTAGAGGAAGTTGAGAACCAGAACTGACCTGCTACCTGCAGTTATTTCCAAGTCAAATTCGCACAAGCCCAAAATCTTTGATATAAGATGCATAACCTGACCCATGCCCATGATTAAACACATGTACCAGTCCTCGGTTGTTTCAAAAGCCAGTACTTTTTGAAACTTCTTACAAGCAGCAAAGCCACTGACAACGTTTTTCTCACGGTCTTGGAGCGCACCAAAATCCTCCCAAACATCCATCTTGGCCTTTGACGATGTATTGTCCACAATTCGGTATTTACCACTGACTATTTATGCTTTTATGTTATTAGTTTGAAGCATCAGCTCACCGTCATCGCTTTGTTTGACAAGATGTGGAGTCAAAGGTTGTGTAGTAGACTTTCACAATAAAACCCTGGCAGCTGATTGTTTGATTAGCAGATGTCAATGTTAAAAATACTGCACATTTCCCCAGGGGAAAAAAACATTACTGTATTGCATATATTACATATATTATTGTTTTTGCCTTCAATTAGTTAATTTTTACCCATGCTGGCACCCATGAATTTGTATAAATATACAGCATTGATCCATTACAGTGTGTTTTTGTGGGTCACCTGCAGGTATCCGTGGTTCATGTTGTGTTAAAACAGAGTCCTCAGTTGTTTAACGAGAGCTCTGTTGATTGCACCTGTCTCTCTGTCATAACAAACGCTGTTGCCTTGGTTGACTCCCTGCAGGTGTCACACTTGGGTGAGCAGATGGAAGGAGGTGAGGGAAGATTTCCCGATGCTGTGAACCGCGCTGAAGACGGAAGTTGATGATCGTCACGACTGCCCGTCGTAAATGTTTGATATGACTGGACTGTCCTTACATAAACAACATATATATAACACACACACACACACAGAACGAAGCCCCACACACATATACAACTCCCTTCTCCACTGTTACACTTAACACACACACACACACACACACACACAACAAAAATCCCACCCTTGTTAAAACATGGGTATAACTACACTCACTTTATATATACTCATTCTCAAAACTTGACATGTGTTTTTGCCCACTGCACTAAAGTGCTCCAGTATACAGTACATCTGCTGTACAGTCCATTTTATGTTTGTGAAGACACTAGTGTGTCAGTGAATTGAATTGTATACTGTTAACTAATTAATCTAACTAAATAAAAGTTCATTAAACATTGTTAGATAATTACAAAACGTGTCTCTCTTGTGGTTGTGTTAAAAATTGCATCGATTAAATGTGTGTTTGAGCTTGAAAGCAATCAATATATGCAACTAAATCTAGGTAGGGTATTTTGCTCTGTCATCATTGTATTTAAAGTTATTGATTCTCTGCAGCTGTACAGTGTGCAAATTCTCTAATTCTGCTGCTGTTGTTTCCTTTTGAACGGACAAATTGGCTACACGTTTCACCCCGAATGCGTGTGCTCCCTGTTCCTAGTGCCACCGTGTCTGCGGGTCATGTGACATCCAGATGGAGCACACGAGCGAAGCAGCCAATGAAAGCCATCCTCTCTTTTGACAAATCACTCCCACAGCAGGCTCCTTGCCTGCCTGCCTCCGTCTGTCTGTGCTCGCTGTATCTTTAATTACATCCACGACTATTTTTAAATGCACATCCTCCCCCTCTGCCCCCCCCAGCATGCACTGCTCTTGTCACCTGTCTACCTGTCTTCCTGTCTCCTTTAATCCCCATCATTAGATCTCTAAAGGTTCTCCAACAAGGCAGCTCATTCTGCGCTTCTGTCTCTGCTTAGATGTCTCCTCCTCTTCGTTGTTTCTTAGTTTTGATATTTTCTGCCTGTCATCCTCATCTAAATATACAGATGTTTGATTCCGTTTCTTTATTTTTCTGCCAGTTGTGATGACTTTCTTTGCAGGATGACAGCATCGCCTGGATTTGGCAGCAGCCACAAATTACCTTTTCATGTTAGTGGTTAGCTGGAACAATATTTGCACACATGTCATGACTGCTGCTGTAGTTAGCTAGCAGATGAGCAGATGTACGCTCAGTAAGCAGTGCCAAACAAATGACAGGACTTGTAAGAAGTCAGGAAGACAATGTTAAATGCATGGAGCCTGCTGTAAAAGGTGACAGTGCAAATCACAATGCATCAAATATTTATTTTCCTGCACCTTCATTAAAACAGAAGAAATACATGCAATGCTTTCTATTCTGTTCTATTCCTTTTTTTTTCCTTCTTTCCCAGTTTTGTTCCCTCCCCTCCTCTCTGCATCTTCCAATGACTCACACGCTCCCCCTCCCCCCTGTGTGTCATATGCTTTCACCCCTTCTCCTCCTCCCTCCCACCTCCCTGTCCCTCCATCCTCTCCCTCTCATTCGCCCACATCCGCTCACTCTTCTCCACCAGGCTTCAAACACGCTGCAGGTAACGTTTAAAAAGATTGATCTATTTCTTCATTCCCTCCATCCCTCTAAGCCTCTTCCATCTTCCTCCTCCCCCTCATCATTTCATCTCCTCCTGCTGTGTGTCTTCTCACCGTCTCATCTCTTCATTGGTCCATATTCATATTCACTGACTGAAACAGCACAGAAAATTGAACTGGCTTTTGGTCCGGAACAGGTTGACAGTAGATCCATAAATAGGTATGCATTATTAGCATTTGATTTATGTTACCTTCTCTGCGTATATGTGTGTGTGGGGGTGTTTGTGTGCCAGCATCTTCCCAGGGAGCATCTTTTCCACAGCTTTCCATCCCTAAGGCTGCGTCACTGTTATCACAGTGTGTGTGCATGTGAGGAAGAGGAAGAGGGGTGTGAAGTCCTTGTGACTAATGTGAAATTGAGGCACCTCAACAACACCGCTGTTCGCTGTTATGAAATGCATTTTTGACGTTTGACATTAAACACGTCTCCCCTCTGTCTGCGCACTGATCATCCTTGTTTTCAAAGCAAAATGAGATTGAATGATGTAACATTTTGTGTATGAACACTGAGTTGTCATGTCCAGTACAAATGGTTAAATAAAAATAATGCTTTCTTTTTTTTTTTTTTTTACAGGATGTCCATAGTGAGTATTGTTGCCAGGGAGATCCTGGACTCCAGGGGGAACCCAACTGTGGAAGTAGATCTGCATACTAGCAAAGGTTAAAAATGAGCCACTCACAGACTGTATTTGTGTGTTTGCTTGATAATGAACTTAAAGGGAAAATCTGACACTTTTCATGTGGATTTCCAGTCAGTGTTGATAGTAAATGAAGCAATAAATAAATTAAGATTAATTATCCTGTTTGTGGGGCTGTGCCGGCAGTGCCTACAGGTACCAGGAAGCATTGCATGTCAGCTTCTGATGTCCACCATGTTGCCATGTATTGTCACCCTAGTCCTTAGCTGTTACTTTGGTGGCCAAAAATAGCATTATAGGTGACAAAAATACTCATCTAACATGCCCCCTGGCTACCCAGAGGAGGAGAGTAGAAATGCAGGAAGAGCAACAGATTTTTGCAGCATGAGAACTCAGTTTTCTTGGTCAATATAGTGCGCACTGGTAGCTCAGTTGGTGGAGCGTTCGCCCCAAATACTGAAGCTGAGTCCTCTGCAGTAGCTGTGGGTTTGACTCACACTTACGGCCCTTTGCTGCCTGTTATTCCCCCACTCTCTCTCTCCAACTTTCCTGAGATATGTTCAGCTGTCCAGTAAATTAAAGGCATAAAAGCCCCCCAAAAATATAAAGCACACACTGAGGAATTTATCGCTTTGATTGACTACATTTACAGCTAACTCTGACTAGACATCCACATGAAAAGTGCTGAATTTCCCTTTAACAATATTCCTAATCTAAGCTAATATAAACTCAAAAAATCACCAGGTTGTGTTCACACAAGTAGAGATGGGCAGTATTTCAATTAAATGCATTTAAAATACGTATTTAATTACTTTTTTTGTAATTTATCTTTTGTTGGGCAGAAAAAAGGTCATTTATAATTTGTAACAAAATACTTTCAGATTGTATTTTTGTATTTGAAATACTTAAAACACAACGGGTGCATGCCTTTAGTGACAAAGGATGTGACGGATTGTCCGTCAAGTGCGACAACTTGATCCTGTGAGGAGCCGGTCTCTCTGTAGACATAACAGTCTCTGATTTAACGTTGTTTAGCCAGCCTGAGTCCCACTCATCCTTCTTATTTTCTTGAGACCGAAAATTAGCCAGGAGCTCCCTTAAATCCAAGCTGGAGCATGGCTCTTGTCCCTGCTCTCCTCCTCACCTCCCGGGGTGGTCGTTGGCGGTGCATCCAGCTGATCTGGCTGGGTGTGGAAAGATACTGTTTGTATTTGTTGATTGTCTCAGGGTCTGTTGCTCTTAAATCCAAACCTGATGCTTCCTTTTCCAATCCTATGAGTGTATTCCTGGCATAGTTTAGGTGATTCAGCAAGAAAGCCAAAAAAATAAAAAAATAACAGATTAAACGAGAAAAGCAGCAAATTTTGAAGGAGCTACCAGCTGCTGTATCTACACACACAACTGTTGATGCTGATGTACATTATAGTGCTTTTTTTTAAAAATTTTAAGTACATTTTTTAGCAGCAATTATTTGTAATTTGTAACAAAATGCTTTTTGATGTATTTGTGCCCCTCTCTGCAGATAAGCTTACGTTTACCTTTTCCACCCATCTCGCTTTCTGCTCCTCCATCTTTCACCCCTAAACATGTGCTTCTCTCCCTCCACCCGCCATTCCTCTTTTCCTCATTTCAGGTCTGTTCAGGGCTGCTGTGCCCAGCGGTGCATCCACTGGCATCTACGAGGCTCTGGAGCTCCGGGATGGAGACAAGACTCGCTACAAGGGCAAAGGTGAACGCTTGTAATGAGATATATCGTCTGTGCTTCTGTCTCTCATCTGTGCCTGTGTCTCTGCTCTTGCTTTGAGGACTTTCTTTGTGGTTTGGTGACATAAATGTGGGCTGACAGTTTTTTCTCCATCTGTCCCGCTCTCTAAGGTGTAACCAAAGCTGTTGGTCACATTAATGACACCCTTGGACCTGCCCTCATTCAGTCTGTGAGTAGCAGAGCAGAATTTGTTCCATTTTTAACAGAAATGATCAAACAGAATGAATTGACATTTTGTTTTTCCTGTCAGGGAATCAGTGTGTTGGAGCAGGACAAACTGGACAACATGATGATTGAAATGGACGGCACTGACAACAAATGTAAGCCTCATTCACATCTCATGCATGGTGATGGCATATATGTGTAGTGACATGTTTCCGCACCGCTGGCTGCATCCATGTGTTGTGTTTCTTCCAGCTAAGTTTGGGGCCAATTCTATTCTTGGAGTATCACTGGCCATATGTAAAGCTGGCGCAGCGGAGAAAGGTGTCCCCCTCTACCGTCACATTGCTGATCTGGCAGGAAACGGAGAGTTGGTCCTCCCAGTTCCTGTGAGTCCTTGTGCAAAAATGTACATCATACAATAAGATATGGTACTACAACAAGACAATACATGATACAACACAATATACTTTTTGGGATGGGCTTGAGCAATTGCTGCTCACAGCTGCAAAAATGTACTTCTTATAATACAATACAGGGCTCAACCTTGGGCTTTAGACAACTAGAGTGGACATTTTTCAGTTAAATTTTTCAAGTCAATCCTCTAGATTAAACATGACAATTGTTATTTGATACCCACTAATAAATAAAACAATTTCTACAGGGGCAAGTAAAAATTGACTTTTGGTAATTAGAATTCAGACTCATTTGCCCGACCAGGCAAGCAAAAAAAAAAAAAAAAATTAAATAAATAAAAAAGATTAACGTTACGATATGCTACAATACAATACAATACGATATATACAACACCATACTATATGCAATAAGATATGATACGATAAGATACGTGATATGATGCGATAAGTGATAAGATAAGATAATGTGACCAGGCAGGTGAAAAAAAACAATTATGATATGATACGATATGATACAATAAGTGATATGATAAGATAAGATAATGTAAGATATGATAAGATACAATACGATATGGCACACATGGCATGATACAGTATACTTTATTATCCCTGAAGGGAAATTTGGTTTGGGCAATGGCTGTACACAGCTGCAGTAATCATGGCTGCAGTACAACATCACAGTACACAGTACACTGCACTACAGACAAATACAATACAAAACAGTATTGTGACATAGTACACCAGTACAGTTTTACACCAAAATACAGTGATAAATACGTATGACCATATGAAAAACATAAAATACAATAGAAATGTATAAAATACAATACAAATACTAAATAATGTGTATTTTACTAAATTAATAATACTGAAATGATTCTTCCAAACACAAAAGCTCAAACACAATCTCATCTCCCTTATCTGTGCCCTCATTCAGGCTTTTAATGTGATCAACGGGGGCTCCCATGCTGGTAACAGGCTGGCTATGCAGGAGTTCATGGTGCTTCCTGTGGGGGCGGAGTCTTTCCGCGATGCTCTGCGTGTGGGGGCGGAGCTCTACCAGACTCTGAGGAACGTCATCAAGGAGAAATACGGTCAGGATGCTACAAATGTGGGAGACGAGGGAGGTTTCGCTCCTAATATACAAGAGAATAGCGAAGGTAAGAGAACAACAACAACTTAGAGGTTACTTTAATTTCCTGTGAAGTTGAAAGTATTCAGTTCATTTACTGCAGTAAACATACAAATACTATGGATAATAAAATAGTTGATTTAGTTTAAGAAGTAGGAGAATTTTAATTTCATCCTTCAGTTTACACATCTGGAGATAGATGGTTTTCACTTGACAGGAAGGTTATGAAAAATTGTAATCTGAAAAATAACAGGTAACTAAAGCTATGAAAATATTGTGTAGTAAAACGTACAACATTTGCTTCTGAGATTTAGTGAGCTGGAAGTAAAAAGTTGCAGAGAAATACTCAAGTAAAGCGCCTCAAATTTGTCCTTACGTTCAATACCTGAGTAAATGTACTTAGTTACACTTCACCACTGTTGTGACCTCACATCTTTCTGTTCCTCTGTTGTTTCAGCCCTGGAGCTGATAAAGACGGCCATAGAGAAAGCTGGCTTCACAGACAAAGTGGTGATCGGGATGGACGTCGCTGCTTCGGAGTTTTTCATCGAGGGGAAGTACGACCTGGACTTTAAGTCTCCGCCCAACGCTGCTCGCAACATCAGTGCCGACGAGCTGGCCAGCATCTACCAGGGCTTCATTAACAACTACCCAGGTGTGTGTTCTGATGTTCGTGAGTTTGTGTGTCAGCTTTCAGCCCTGAAACAGGTCAAACACATGCCAGAGACACTTTCTTACAGTTACAGTGTGCTGTTAGAGTTACACAGAGCACTGGTTCCCAACCTGAGGGTCCCGACCCCCAGTATATATCAATATATGAGTTCTGCCTCTAGGGGTCTCTCTCAGAGTCAAACAAAAACAAGAGATGTAGTTTGTCACTTGAGGACTTACCGTCCTAAAGTGGCACGGGCTCATGGGAGTTGTTGTCTTGATTGTTATCTATCTGCCACGACTCAGGCAGTAATCATGTTCATGAACACGGTAATATTAAAGTTTTATTCACATTATTTTAAGTCACATTTTCTGACTTCCTTCCTCACTCTCTGATGTATCTAAAGTATTCCCAGAACTCATAACAACTAGCAGCTGCTGCAAAATGCACCATTATTTTGAATAAATTACATATTTGCATATTTTGCAAGTGCACAACTAGACACAATATATAACATAGGGTTTGTGTTTTTAGACTTTTTAAGGCAGAAATGTTACACATTACAGCCTTAAGGGGTGTAAGACAACTTTTTAAAAAACATATACAGTCGGCCTGAAAAACAAAAAGAAGTTATTTTTAGTTTAGATTATTATTTAGCATATAACATTTAAAAAATTCACAGGATAAGTGCATGATGAAGACCTGAACAAGCTATATTCACAGAGCCTTCACTCTTTGAGAAACAGGCTTCATCCTGCATTAGAAAAGCAGACAGTTAAAACAACCAAAGAGCTAACAGAGCAACAGACAAGCGTCAGAGAGCAGAAAACACTTAATTTGTCAAAAGAAACCTATTAAGTACATAGGCTTGTTAAATAAAAGAAAGATAAACAAATACAGACAGAAAACTATAAAAAGTTCTTAAAATATCAGGCAAACTCATCCCTGATGCAACAGGAAATCTTCAGGGATGTCATGTACATCACTCATTTCACACAAACGTCATGCACTTATTTTGTCATTATTTGGATTAATTGTTATTTGGATCATGCCGATTGAAGGTCAGGTTTAGTTTTTTTTAGTCCACAAATCGCTGCTGGAGTTTTCAAACATAATAAAACATAAAATGCCCCCATACTGCTCATCTGGTGTAATTCAAGCCTCCTAAAGCCCCAATGTGCCAAGTTGAGACGTCATTTACATCATGTTTTTAGCCTAAATCTTCACTGTAGATCTTTAGCTTGCAGCCACATTCACTTGCACATATACCATCTGAACTGTGTATGTGTGGTGTGACGGTGTGTGGGTGCAAGAGAACGGCATGTCGAGGCTTTAGGAGACTTGACATTGCACCAGATGAGCAGTATGGAGCCATTTTATGTATTTTTTTTTTCTCTGCTGTTTTTTATGTTTTAAAACTGGTCACCATTCACTTAAATTAAACTAAACCTGACCTTCAATCGGCATGAGAATGAGTAGATAATGACCGAATTTTTTTGGAACCACCGAGAGAACATGATGTGGACACCTCACGCAGTCTCATTAAAAGACAGTGCTAATGGCTGATTGAATTTCTGTGAGCCTATGTTTCATATTTCTACAATCACTGTGTTTCCTTCATCACCTCTTAGACAGATAAGCTGAGAGAACCGGAGAGCTCGATGTCTCCACAGCCTGGTCTCTCCTCCTGACACTCGGGCCTGTTAAAGAGGGTTTAATTATGCGCTACGCTGCACATTTGGCAAGCAGGGACCTACTCTGATGTGGCTCTTTACCCTGTCAATGGTGTGCTTCCTGCTTGTGTGGGCAGCTGTGTGTGTGTGTGTGAGCATCTGTGAGTGTATTTTAAGACATTTACTCCCATTAGAACCTTTACTGGCAAAATGCCGCTGGCGCTCTGACCTGTTGGTAAATAATGTATGAAAATAAATGATCTTACCCACCTCTCTTTTCTTCAGTGGTGTCTATTGAAGATCCTTTTGATCAGGACGACTGGCCTGCTTGGTCACAGTTCACAGCCTCAGTGGGGATCCAGGTAAGATGTCACACTTTGTCCTCGTTATGTGGAAGTGAATTAGTCCAGCTGGTCCTTAAAGGGGCACAACAGTAATGGAGCCTTCCTAAGTCCCGCCCCTTTTCAGTCTCAATTGTATAATTAATTAGTGCACATATATATGTTACTTATCACAGATGAATAGTGTATTTCAAGTAATCTGTGAGTTTGAGAATGAAAACGTTACAATTGCCAAGTTCCTACTTATAATGCTAAATGTTAGCCTTGTCTATGTAAAGAAAACAGAGTTGAAGATGTAAAGTGTTGCTGACTGACTATAGTACTAATATGTCACATCTAAAGTTTGCTAGTGTTAGCAAACTCAGCTAATAGCTATCTAATAAAGTAGTTTGCAGATTAACTAGTAGCTAACGATGATGTCAATTGGTTAGCTTGCTCATTAGCTAGTGTTTTGCTAACAGTGGCTATCAGATGTAGCTAGCTTGCAATTTATGTGATTGGTTAGCGATTTAGCATTTTGCTAACATTAGGGGACTCAAGAGGTGACTACATGTGGCTTTTACAGATCCCACAGCAACATCTTAATGTGGTTTTCTTTCAAATGTAGGCGTGGTTAGCACAGCATATTTAACTACAGGAAAAAGGAGAAAGTTCTCAACTGTTATTGGAGCACAGAGCAAAATGGGGCGGGACTGACGAAGGGTCAACTGATTATTGCATTTCTATCCATTAAAACTGTCAGAATTGATGCTGTAGAGGTCTGAGATATCCTGATTTACTGAATAGCATTTATTGATTGTCCTTGCCTGGGAAATGTCCACGTCACCAAACTCCACTGTAATATAATTGGTTTACAGATTCATGTACGTAGGGTGACCACAAACATTAATACTTCCCAGGCCAGGGGTCAGCAACCTTTAATGTCAATAAAGCCATGTTTGGCCATTGTTGGCCAAAAAAAAAAAAAAAGATAAAATAAATCTGTTTGGAGCCGCCGCTATTAATTACTGTATTTTCCTCTGAGACTTCTTGTTTTTGCATTTTACATCCATTTCTAGCCAAGGGAAACGGCCACCTCCAAAATATAGAGGAAAAGCCGAAAACGACATTTTATTTTGTGATGTTAAAAAAAGGACCATTATTCATTTCTATTTAACTTTTTGTTAATTCCACAGGAAGCCACTAGACTTGATTCTATTTATATGATTAACAAAACGCACTTCAGTGTGTAACCTTGTTGTATAAACTGTGCAGGTGGTTGGAGACGATCTGACGGTCACTAACCCGCGCAGGATACAACGAGCCGTCGAGGACAAGGCCTGCAACTGCCTGCTGCTTAAAGTCAACCAGATAGGCTCGTTACAGAGGCCATCAAGGCGTGAGTTGATTTTGTGTGTGTCTGATGTGTAGACATACAGTAGGCACATGTGAAAGCACGCTTTATGGTAACACTGACCCTGCCTCTCTCTCTCTCTCAGGTGTAAACTGGCCCAGGAGAACGGCTGGGGTGTGATGGTGAGCCACCGCTCGGGAGAAACAGAGGACACCTTTATAGCCGACCTGGTGGTTGGTCTCTGCACTGGACAGGTAACACACACACACACACAACCACACACACACACACACACACACAATTGGGAAGTGCTGTCCATTTTCTGTTTCCCATTTTAGTTTCTTATACAGTTTATGTCGTTGGTGGGACAAGTTTCTATTTGAATTCCCTACAGAATTATGTGTAATTATGTATCATCTTATACCCACTCTTCATATTCCCTTGTTTGCCCTTGTGCATTTTTTGGCGCTGTTCTTGCTCTTTTGTGCACATATGTATGTACAGTATATAGTAATTTTTGTGTTTAATGTCAGGTCTGTAAAATAAAAAAAGTAAAAAATTGAATAGCAAAAATAAAAAAAATCTACATTTGTTCCATTGCACTTCACAAACATTGACTCCATCACTGCAGCAACATTTCACTGCAGCAGAACAGTGTGCAAAATAACAGTGCAGATTTGTTCTGTTACCAGAATACAAGTATAGAAAAATGATCATCAATATCTCTTTCAATACCGAGGCAAACACAAAACAGAAGAAAACAACAACACAAAATAGGAATTTTTTTTTTCTTTTTTTCATTGAAAAAAGTCACTGAACACTTCAGGCAGGACAATAAATGATGAACTGAACTGAGGTCTTGAATGAGCGCTTTCAGGACTGTGAAATGTTAGTATTGTGTTGTTTTTACACATGCAGTATTGAAAAAGTAAAAATACTTTTGACAACCCCACCATAGTGAGACAGTGCACAAGTAGCTCTAGTATATGGTCATGAAATAAACAGAAGTAGAAGGTAAGCATTGCAATTTTTGCAATATATTACTAAATGACTGTATTTCTGAAATGATTAAAGTTCTGAAATAATAAGTCGACTAATCCAGTGTTTTCTAAACTTTTTTCCTAGAGACCCAACTTTTTGAAATGACAAATCATTTTTGTGTATAAATGAACGTTTTACTGCCATGTTTGCATCAACCTATATTATATTGACACTTTATTGGTAATATACACATGTTAAATATTTTATAAATGAGAAATAAATTCATTTAGACTGAGTTAACAGGCCATAACATTGTTTTTTATTTCCTAAAAAATAAAATTAAGTGCTTTATAAAATGTGTGCTGCAGATGTAAATCTTAAATTTGCAGAATTTCCTCCTCCATGTATTTTATTTTATTTGGGGACCCAAATAAAATCTCCTGTGACCCACCTGTGGATCCCGACCCAGTGTTTGGGAATGACTGAATTAATCAGTCCACAGAACAACAAAAATCACTCTAAATCAAAGATTTAAAAAAAAGACACCAAACATTTGCTGATTACAGCTTTAAAACATTGATATTACAGAAGCTTTCTTCTCTATGAAATGTGAATACTTTTGGTTTGGTGGCTGTCGCTCAGTCTAAGAATTCTTAACAAACAATTTGAGGAGTAGTTGCCATTATTTTTGACATTTTACAAAGTACTGTACGTGATTTATCAAAAAAAAAAACAACAAAAAAAACAACAACAACCGAAAGATCATTTGATGGTGAAAATAACTGTTGCCGTCTAAATACCAGGTGTTGGTAATAATGCAGCCTCTCTGTGATCCTTCATATTTTTTTGCCTCTTTTCAGATCAAGACTGGAGCTCCCTGTCGATCAGAACGTCTGGCCAAGTACAATCAGCTCATGAGGTGTGTATTCACAGCTTAATTTATATGTGTGTGTGTGTGTGTATAGAAACATACATAGAAAATCTTTAGCATCACTTGTAGCGCTTATGCCACTTTTTCTCTTCTTCTTCTTTCCTTCTTTGTTTTTCGTCTGCTGTTTCACGTTCATCTGCTCTGCTTTTCATGTCTTCCTCGCCTCCTCTTCCTCTCAGGATTGAGGAAGAGCTGGGTGACCAGGCCCGCTTTGCTGGGCACAACTTCCGCAACCCCAGTGCCCTTTGAGTGCCGTTAACAATGACACAAGAAATCACACATAAATACATACAGATCATGATATATTTCCCTGACACACACACACACACACACATAGTAATGAAATAACAACACTTGTTTCTGCAGAGCTCTAAACACAAACTATTAACAAATTAAGACTAATTAGTTTCCAAATAAGTAAAATACACAGATAATACACTATAGCTACAGTATATTGATCTGACGCTTCAGCAAGTGATTGACTTAATTGGCTACAGCCGGTTGCAGCAAAGCCTGGAGGAAAAAAATCAGTGTTTCACCTCTCGGCAGACGAGCACTTCCCCCGACGCACTTGTTAGTTTCTGATCCCTCCGACTGTCTCCTTCTGACTCACTGCAGAAGTGTTTTGATCTTTTGTGCCCTGTCGTTTCCTCTTCCTCCTCTTCCTCATGTGTTATTTGATGTGAACACTCAGCTGCTTGCCACAAAATTGTGTCTGTTACTTTGTATGTCTGAGGTTGAGCTTAATAAAGAAATGGATACGTGTTTGAGTCGAACCAAAGCTCTCTGTGCGTTTGTTTAAAGGCTGTGTCTTTTATTCCTTCTCTCTCTTAAAAGGTAAATAATCACTGAATCAAACATGGCTGAAAAAAACAGAAAACCTGCTCTGCAATGCTCTCTAGAAAGTAGAAACATTCAAGCATGTTGAGCTTCTGGCCACACTAAATATTGATGTCACAGCAGGTGTTTGACATCGCTTTCCAAAAAAAAAAAAATTCAGACAGGAATCCTGCAGAAAAAAGAAAAGGTCATTCCTGCTGGTAAAATTCTGCAAGAATATATCCTGCAGGTTTTTGTTGATCATTTTTCTGTAGGATCTTTTAGGAGAGGGAATCTTTTAGGAATTTTGGAAGAGATCAAATAGGAATTCAGTACAAAATCTGAAGGAATCATCTCAGTTTTCTTGCAGGAATTTGCTTTGATAGTTCCAGCATTGTGCCGGGTAAAGGAACTAAATCAGAATCACAAACGGTTCTGTTGCTGTGGCATGTTGGTGCAAAATATAAATAAAGATTAAGGCAAGCACTGCTGGTTAAAACAGCATAAACAGAAAAACAGAGAATCCACAATAAAGCCACTAAAGAGCAAAAATGTAAAATAGCAGAAACAATATAAGTGTGACTGTTAAAGCTTCTGCATCTGCAGGATGACAAGAGCAGAAAATGTGCAGGAGCAATCTGTTGTACGTGCAGTTGTCCATTAAAGGTGCAGAAAGCAGGACAGGCTCTGTAGTCAGCTGTCAAAGAGGGCAGAACACCTGCTGTGAAATCGATGACAGGCCCTTTTTCACAGCAGACATTTTGACGTGTCAGAGCAGAAAAAGCACAGATGTCATTGATGATGGCTGCGTTCCATTTAGGTGTTCCAGGTCCATGACAGACCTTTTTCACAGCAGCACATTTTGACATGAAATAGTCGTGCAAACACACACACACACACACACACGGGTGTTACCGATGGTACTAATTAAGGTTCTGTTGTGTTCTCGTCAAACAGAGTCGGACTGCTGCTGTTGTGGATGTTGGCTCACTGAAAAGGCTCTGCTACACTAAATGGGGCATTGACTTAATTAGTATCATTGGTAACACCTGTGTTTACCCCAGAAATAGTGCAAAAGCAGTAGTAGAGTGTGGAGTCATAGGAGTGCTATTCATTCTTACCAGAGCAGGATTCATGTGTGCAGGAATCCACTTCACTTCAACCACAGATGGTGCATTAAATAGAATTTCAACCTATTTAATACACCGTCTGTGGCTACAACTCACTACCTGGACTGTAGTTCTCATTGCTAACCTGACACGCCACCTGGGAAGTCATCCTTCGTGACTGTTTGGAAAAGGGCAGGCACTGTCTGTCATGTCTAACGTGGGCTAACTTCAACCAATCAGATCAACGCTTCCATGGAGGCTTCTCGCTTTCCTCCAACCTAAAACCACGCCTGTAGCTGCCAGCGGTCCCTCCTAGGATGCTGATTGGCTGCATCACTTTTGGTGCGGACACAAATGGATAATTTGAAGCCTGGTGAGATGGATTCTCACATGATCTTTAAATATATAAATAATTTACAGAAATAAAGGAAGAGATGTGAGAATAAATGGAATGCTTATAATCATTTCTTTATATTGTATTTCTATGCATACTTCCACATTTATTTATATATTTCTCTTTATTCTTCCACATTTTTATTTACTTATTAATTCTTTTATTTATTCTTTATTTTTCCACATTTATTTATTTGTTTCTCTCTATATTTCCACATTTTTTATTTACTTATTAATTATTTTATTCTTTTTTCTTTATATTTCCACGTTTTAATTTATTTGTTTCACTTCATATTTCCATATTTCAAGTCATTTATTGTTTTATTCATTCCTCTTTGTATTTCTACATTTAAAAAGAAATTAGTTGTTTCTCTTTGTTTCCACATTTTAAGTAACCTGTTTATTCTTTTATTTACTTCTCTTTATATTTCCACATTTTTATTTATTTGTTTCTCTTTATATTTCCACATTTTTTAAGTTACTTAAATATATTTTAATTTTCTTCTCTTTATATTTCCACATTTTTAATAATTTATTCTTTAATTGCTTTTTATATTTCCACGTTTTTAAAATGAATTTGTTTCCCTTTATATTTACACATTTTTATTTACATATTCTTTTATTTACTTCCCTTTATATTTCTACATTTTTATTTACTTATTTATTCTTTTTTCATTCCTCTTTATATTTCCACATTTACTCTTTTTCATGGTACTCCTATGACTCCACAGTAGATCGATAACTGTATATTAGTCTATATAGGCTGTATACTCACCTGACCCTGGTGACAACACATCAGTTGTCGTTACATTGTCACGTCTCGCGGCTGCAGACCGATCAGCAGAGGGCGCTCCGCTCTCTTCCTGTCTGTCGTGCCGGGCTGCTGCTGCTGCTGATGATGATGAAGGAAGGCTGGAGCCGCGCAGGCGCACCGGGTACAGTCTCCGGCCGGGTTTCCATGGTTACCACACAATAGGAGACGGGACAGGGGGCTGCGTGAAGGGGAGAGAGGGAGAGAAACGAACGACAGCAGCGGAGCGGAGGGGAGGAGGAGGAGGAGGAGGAGGAGGAGGAGGTCTGCAGAGCCGCTTGACTGGACACACCGCTGCAAGCTTTTCCCAGACAGACAGACACAGACAGAGAGACAGGGACACATAACACAACAGAGGACACGATTTTAATTATCCATTTGTTAATTGTTTAATTATTCCAAACGAGTTATCTTTCTTTGTCGTTAAAATTCTCTTAGTTTCCTTTTTTTTTTACTGTAAATATTTTCTTTTTTCTGCACATTTCAGCTTGTTTGACGTTAAATTTGAGTGTCCGCGGCCTTTAAGAACAAAGACCAACAGGACATTTCTTCTTCTGTGGTGTTCTTCGTCGCCACACAGCGAGTTATTCGGCCTCTCCATACAGTAAAGGTGACTCTGGAGGGACTAGAGACAGAGAGAGACCCTCCCTCTTGATCCCCTCCCTCTTCAGAGTTTTGGCCCTCTCTCTGCGCCTCTCTCTTCCTCCTCCTCCTCCTCCTCCTCCTCCTGGCCCCCCCCCTCCCCTCTCTCTCCTCATGCAAATCACGCCCTCTCCTCTCTCCCTTTCTCCTCACCCCGACGTGCATCCCTCACCCCTCCGCTGAAAAACTGTAAGACTGTACGGAGAGGGGGGGGGGGTACATATATATATGAAAAAAAAAAGTGCAAGTCGTCTTAGAGGAAGAGGGGGGAGTAGGTAGAGTGGGAGAGAGGGGGGGGGGGGCAAAAAAAAAAAAGAAAAAGGGGGCGAAAGGGGGTGGGGAAGAGGCGAGGGTACGCATCAATTTGTAGTCTTCAGTTGGCACCCCTGTTTTTTCTTCCTGCAACGAGCAGAAAGAGATTTTCTTCTTCTTCTTCCTCCTCTTCTTCTGCATCATTGTTATGACCGGAGCTCGTTGCAACATGAGCCAGCGGCGGCAGCCCGTGTTGACAGACGCCTGGGCTGTGAGGTGTGCGTGTCAGCGTGCAACATAAAACGACAAAACAGAGGGAGAGAAAGGAGAGGAAAGGGGGAGTGAGAGTGAGAGCACGCATCGCTGGATATTATAGGTAAGGAGGAAGAAGGGGGGGGAAAAATGGATGCTTATGCTCTGTTTGGGAGCCACGTTTTATGCTCTCCCTCCCATTTTTTTTTTCCCCCCCTTTGTGCGTTAATTATCATTATTCTCCTGCGTTTATGGCTAAATTAATGTTAACGCACCCACATTCCTGCGTGGAGAATGGGGAAGGAGGACGGGAGAGCCGGTGCGAAATGTTCGCCATTCCAGCTTCATCTTTTCTGGGTTTTTTTTTAAAAAGATGTAGAAACAGCCCTGCACAGGCATCCATGCTGATTGTGAACATGTATGTGCTGCTGAACACGTCGTAGGTGGACCGTAGTGTTGAGGCAGGCTGTGCAGCAGCAGCAGCAGCAGCAGCAGCTTTGGCCGGTCTCCTCTGCATGTGTATCAATAACATTCGCAGAGAAGAAAGAAAGAAGAAGAAGAAGAAGAAAGAGTCGTTGCAGTGGGTGCCCGCTTGCTCGCTGGTGATGTAAGCAGAGCGACTGCATGCTGCTGCTTTGCATCACATGCGGTGGTCAATTTGTTGATAATGCATGTGCCGTATGCGTGTGTGTTCCCCGTGCAGAGAGGGGCTGCTGCTGGTGATGTTGATGCTGGTGTGTGTTGGTGATGTGTTTACTGACCGTGGCCAAGGAGCTGCCTGTGGACCTCAGACAGGCCAGGAGCTGCCACCTGTAACTGAGATGCATGATGTGTACAGTCACCCACTGGGCACTGACTGTTGTCCACTCCTGTGTGGCAAACTTAGTCGTGTGTGTGTTCACTAGGTGACTCTGCTGTGCTAGGGCTGGGCAACATGGCTTATAAATAAAATCTCGATATTCCTACTAGAGCTGCAACGATTAATCGATTAGTTGTCAACTATTAAAGGTCCAGTGTGTAGGATTTATGGGGATTTATTGGCGGAATAAGGAGGAACTTGAATATAATATTAATAGGTTGCTTTCATTAGTGTACAGGGCTAAAAAAAAAAAAAAAAAAAGGATTGTCCACTTGCCCGGGGCAATAAAATGCCATGTAGGGTGAGTAAATCTGGCAACTCACTGGCTTGACCAGACAAGTGGTAAAAAAAAACAATTAAATTATTAAACTATTTTGATTAAAGAGTAATTTTTCATGCAAAAATGGCAGAAAATGTTGTTTACGGCCTCTCAAATACTCAGAATTCCTGCTTTTCTCTGTTTATCGTCTATTAAAATGAATAGCTATGAGACATTTAAAGGCACCACACACTTTGGATAACCGTGATGGACATTTTTCACTATTTTCTGTCCATTTTAAGGATGTTGCAGCCCTAGATTACACACGACAATCAACTTTAGTCTTTGTTGTTATTTGGTAACCGCTAATAAATAAAACAAGTTATACAGGGGCAAGTAAAAATTGACTTTGGGCAAGCAGATTTCTGACCCACATTAACACTGAACCCTGTATTTATAGTAAGCGCTGCAATGATTAATCGATTAGTTGTCAACTATTAAAGGTCCAATAAGAATTGTTAGAATGAGCCGTTTATATCTACAGAGGCTGCAGGTCCTCTTCCACTGATGTCGCCATGTTGCACCGCCATGTTTTTACAGTAGCCCAGAATTAACAAACACTGGCTCTAGTGTTTTATGTGACTTTCGTGGCCGCCAACACTCTTGCAAGGGGAGATTGAGACGAGGTGTGTGCAATCTTCAAGCTCACCGCTAGATAGGGGTGTTAGAAAATATTGAAATGTTTTGTTATATTGGATTAACTCTCAGAAACACTATATTGTGACACATAGTGTATTACACAAGTATTTTGGCATTGATTCATTTTGTGTCGTGTTTGAACCGCGTGCATAAAAAAGTAAACTTAGTAAACTCAGTTTTTATGCATATGGTGATGAGTTTTTACACTTTGACAGTTTTCCTAAAATTAGTTGAAGTAAATAGTAATATACCACTGCCTTTCAGTATATATTGAATCATGATATTGTGAGACGTACCATATTGCCAGATTCTTGCCAGTACACAGCCCTAATACCGTAAATTTTCAAATAGTGCAAACATATCATATCATGATAAATCAATCTGGATCAATATATATAGATTCAGTGTTCAATGATCCGATATCATCGATGCAAAGTGAAAATATGGATCTGTATCTTTAAGATGCACCTTCATGTTTAAATTCCCATGTCTGTGTCATAAAAAGTCTAGAAGAGTTCAGTCATAAAATTATCAAATTATGATTTAGTTGCTTTTTGTGATTAGACATCAACGTAACTGAATGTGATAAATAGACTTTATGATAGTCATCAGATATCGATCGCAGACCCTTGAATTGAATCGAATCGAAATGGTATCTGTGGTAGATGTTTTGATATCAGACAAAATCAGACATTTTAGGATGTCACGTTGGGCTTTGGGAAACACTGATCAACATTTTCTGACATTTTAAGGACCAGTAATCATTTAATTGAGAAAATGATTGACAGATTAATTGATAATGAAAATTGTTAGTTGCAACCTTAGTTTTTAGGCTGTGCTGCAATATCCAGTATATATCTTGATGTACATATTTTCTCTAAAATAACATACGTAATTATCTGTAAACATATATCATAAATATTGTATTGCTGTAAATTAAACTACCCGACCAAAAGTGCTGGGCTATACGGACCAAATCAAATAAAAAGATATTTTTGACCAAATACTTTGATATTATGTTGCAGTATTGTAGGAATGACTATTGGTGCCTTCACAAAATATGAACACAATGACATTTTTGATAAATAATCATCAGTAATGTGGATACAATGACTAAGTGGGTAAAGACGATAGCTAAAGCAGTCTGGTATGTTCATAAAGTTACACTGCTTATGTAAATAACAACAATAATAAATCATAAAACTTTATTTGTATAGCACCTTTCATATAAGGAATCCAGCCCAAAGTGCTTTACAACAAAGAATTACATGCACAGAGTGCTTCACATAAAAAGACACAGACTGAACATAAAAACAAGGATAGAAGCCATAATTAATTTAAAATAAGATAGAAAATAAAACCCACTAGTAAAAATAAGGAAAGGCAAGTGTATTTGTACAGCACATTTCAACAGCAAGTCAATTCAAAGTGTTTTACATAAAACATAAAAAGCATCGAGACAAAATGTAAAAGGAACATAAGGCAATATAAAAAGACTTCAGTACAATTAAAAGAGTTAAATAGAAAATAAAAATACGGCAGAGTGGGAAAGTAAAAGTTACAGTGCTGTTGAGGAAATTATTCAAAAGCCTCAGATTTGGTTTAATAAAAGGCCAAAGGTATGATGTGACACACAGTAAGATAAAGATGAGAACAGAATCTATTGAATGTGTCTTCACACTGCTACTACACTACTGCTACTGGCGTAGTGTATTTCTCTATATTACTCTTGTATTTTTTAAATTTGTGTATATATGTCTATTTTTCTCATATATTTTATTTTTTGATCTGTTTTTCTGTCTGTCTGATGACTGCTGCTGTAATACAAGAATTTCCCAGTTTGGGATCAATAAAGTACTATCTATCTATCTATTAACATGGATAATACGAGTGAAACTTGATAATACGAGTGAAAGTAAAATAAAAATAAAGATGAAAATAGAATGCATAACATAAGATAGAAAATTAAATATTAATAATAAACTTAAAGTTAAAAATAGAGGCTATAGAATACATACAATTGTCTCATGATATAGCAATATCAGAAATTTAAAACAATATTGATTTAATATCGATATATTGGCCTTTCCTAGACAGCACACACACTGCACTGCCTGTGAATATATTATGCATATGAAGTGTGAACAGTGATTGTGACAGTTAAGGTTTTTAATCTTAAGACTGATTGAATCAGTCACTGCAGCATGCACTAATAATTAATGCATGACCATGTGTAGTGGAGCAGCTACAGGATTTACAGGAGCTTGTCTGCTTTAACACACACACACACACACACACACACACACACAAAAATCTGTGTAGCTACTATATTTATTGTCTGCATAGCAGAGTGTGCATTAGCTCTGCTAACTGTTCATCCAAATATATCCTTTTTTCATCCAGTGGTGTGCACTATTTATATCTTCATTCAATATACATGAGCCATTTTTTCATCATAGTGGTACATGAATGGATGGATTAGACGAGGCCTTGCAGAGTAGTGCACCTATGTTGTCAGGCACACCCAAATGAATCTTGACATTGTACATTTCCCTAATGGTTGGCTGGCTGGATAAATAAGCATGTGATTCTGCCGGCATAACCAGGTCATGTGGGTTAACCACAAGTGGCTGTGGGTTTGGGCTGTTGTGGTAAAGAAGGTGGGAGGCGGAGGGGGGTGTGGCCCCATATTCCCAAGATGTTTACTGGAGTCTCCCGCAGGTTGGCATCCAAAATGCAGCCGACCACTGAGCACCTTTTCTGCTCCGATCTCATTATCTGTTGTTTCAGTGTCATAGCACCCAATTATACTAAAACCCAAACCCGTGCATTCTGTTAGAGCGAGTGGGTTAACCTATTGTGCCTGTGGGTTTCTGCTGCTGCTGTGGTGAAGACTGAAGGCACAGAGGAAACTGTTTGGAGCGAAGTGGAAAGGCAGTTGTGCCAATACAGTGTGAAGCATGCTGGGAATTTAAATATTGTAACAGTGCTTTTGCAGTTTTAAAGGGGTAGTCTGGATTATTTGAAGTGGGGTTGTATGAGGTGCAATCGGTGGTTGACACAGCCCCAGTTTGGAGAAACAGCAGGAGTGCTGGTGTAGAAGCTAAGCAATGTACAGCTGTGGTCAGGGTCAGCAGCAAAATGTGTTTTAGGCACCCAAAAGAAGGCCTACCTAACAATAAAATCAATATCAGTTTAAGTGTTTGCTATATTTAGAATATTTTCGCTGTTTTACCCTGCCATCAGACAGCCCTTTCTGTTGGAAAATGGAAGTTATATTGCCCATTAAATCACACTCTTGCCACCATCAAACTCCTTTGATAAAAACATTAGTTTTACCTCACAGAACACAGGAGTTGCTGGTCTACTTCACCCTTGATCGGGTAGTTTGTTTGTGTTGTTGTGTGACATTGGTCTTTTAAAGGTTAGTTTGGAGTCACACAAGTCACACAAAAACACAAACAGACTAAATGATCGAGGCAGTGGTAGACCAACAACTCCTGTGTTCTGCGAGGTAAAAAGTTTTTGCCAAAGGAGTCTGGTGGCTTTAGACAGATTGATATCAGGCTTCTATTGGAAAAGGCTTTCTGACAACAAGCGGTAAAAATATTCGAAATATAACTACACTTAAAATGATATAGATTTTTTTAGGTGTCTAAAATACCTTTTGCTGCTGACCCTGTCCACGGCAGTTCATTGCTTAGCTTCCTACACCCAGGACCCACCTAAAAAAAAAAAATCAGTATCAGTTAAGTGTACACTATGTTTACAATATTTTAAGGGCTTTACCTTGCTGCCAGACAGCCTTTTTTTAGACAAGAAACCGCCATTGTATGAGCCAAATATCACTCTCTCCAAGCCAACCAAACTCCATTGGTGAAATCAATAACTTTACCTTGCAGAACACAGGAGTCGCTGGTTTACCACTGCCTTGATCTGTTAGTTGTTTGTATTATTGTGTGACTTCTGCATTTTAAAAAGTTATTTTGGATTCTCAAAAGTCACGCAAAAACAAAAACAAGCTAACTGATTGAGGCAGTGGTAGACCAGCAACTCCCATGATCTGTGTGGTAAAATTAAAGTTTTTGCCAATGGAGTTTGTATGAGCGTGCAAGAGAGAAATATTTGACTTATATAACGGCAGTTTCCTGTTGCAAAAGGATATCTGATAGCAAAGTTTAAAACGGTGAACATATTCTACATATAGTGTACACTATATTACTGATACTGATTTTTTTTTAACATGGACCGTTTTTAGGTGGCTAAAATATGTTTTGCACCTGACCCCGTTCCACAGCACTTCATTGCTTAGCTTCTGTGCTGGTACTCAGCTCTGTTTCTCCAAACTGGGGCTGTGTCAACCGATATCTACTGTAGGCAATACACTGACTATTGATAAGTACCTCACTTTGAATAATCTGAACTCTCCCTTTAAACTCAGATGTTTTCATAATGTCACAAATTCTTGAACTCCAGTCCACACTTGGTGCAGATGTTGCACCAAGCAAACGATGTTGCTTATTATTACTGCATCCATCCTAACATTAACTGATTCTCTTTAGCCAAGCATTTAATTCTCTGCAGGATTTCAATGCAGATAAAGACTGAATAATACCTTCTTTGTTTATGCTTCTTCTTTACAGGTTTTTGGTAGCTCTCATGGTGTAACACACAGCCCAGTCAGTAAGCAACAGGAACCAGTTCAATGCCTGCAGTGGCTTGTGTTGTAAAATGGACGTTTTAAAGAAGACATAATGAAAACACGGACACACAAAGAAATCGGTATGAACAAAGCCTATTATTCAGTGTACCTGCCTCATTCTTGTACTGTATGTGGCGCATTTGGGAGTACGGCTACATCATAATTACTTCAATATGTGATAGTATTTCAAAATAACTGGGATGACTAAGATGTAAATTATTTATTTGGTTGTGAGATTCCACGTTTATATTTCACTCTTGACTCTGCTTACAATTTCTCCCTCCTCTCTGTGTCCTTCTGCCTTCTCTCTATTACGCCCTGTTCTTCTTTTTATTCTTGTTCTTGCCCTTGCTACATTCCACCCTGAATTGAACAAACTTGACGTCCTTTGGCTTCTGTAAACTCTCTTTTCACTACAATCAACACATCTCCTTACTTCTGTCTCCTTATTCCTATAACTCTACCTTAATGCTAATTGCTTTTTTCCTTCCCTCCTTCCATATTTTCCTCTTTTGCTCGACTTTGGGTTTTGCAGATGCCCATGCGCAGTGGGCGACGGCGGGGGGCAAGCGAGGAGAGAAGGGGTAGACGCCCCCACCCGAGCCCCACTCGCCCTGAACGCAACGATAGACAGACGGTTAGAGCCTTCTTCTTCTTTCCTGTCATTGTTTGGGCCATAAGTTTACATGTGTGCATGAATAAAGACCTGTCTCTGTGTATTGAATTTGTGTGTGTGTGTGTGTGTGTGTGCTGTCTGTGTATGAGTCATCAGTATGATTGCCACAGACATACCCTTGCAGTGTCAGTATTGTTCGATATTGTGTTTTACAGCTTAGCACTTTGAAATCTTTGATGTTTCGTGTATGACATTGATGTTTTGTGTCCGTGTGCATGTGTGCGTGTGCGTGCAAGTGTGTGGCTTTGTTCTAAAAACAGTCATAAGGCCTGTTAGGGATTCAAAGGCATCACTACTACAGAATTAAAAGTCTCGTGTTGTTTTAGAGAGGTGCTGGTGAGGAATTGGCTGGAAATCGCTTCAGTCGCAGATCACAAGGGCATGATTCATCAGAGAGTGAGGGGGAGGAACTTGTGTCTCCTCCAAAGAGGCAGAAAGTTCAGGTTTGTGTTACATTTCATCAACCTGTTATATAAAGACTAATTATAATGCTTTGATTCAGCTAAATCAGCCAAACGGTACTGTCTATGCTATTAAAGGGATAGTTTGGATTATTTTTAAGTGGGGTTGTATGAAGTACTTAGTGATGGTCAGTGCATTAACTAAAGTAGACGCTGGTTGACCCACCCACAGTAGGAAGTTAAGTACTGTACTGCTGTGGACAGGGTCAGCAGCAAAACATATTTCAGCCACTTGAAAAAAAGGTCCACTTAAAAAAAAATCAGTATCACTGTGAGTGTATGCTGCTTTTACAATATTTTCACCACTTTACTTTACCTTCAGACAGGAAACTAAAGTTATATCGCTGGTTAAATCTCTCTTCTTCCCGCCACCAAACTCCATTGACAGAAACAGTCATTTTACCTCACACAACACAGGAGTTAAGGGTCTACCTCAGCCTTGATAGGTTAGTTTGTTTGTGCTATTGCATGACTTTGGCCTTTTAAAAGGACAGTTCAGGTTCATCAAAGCCACTCAATACCACAAACAAACTAACAGATTGAGGCAGCAGTAGACCAGCAACTCCCGGTGCTGTAAAGTAAAATTACCAATTTCGCCAGTGAAGTCTTGTTGGTTTGGAGAGAGCAATATTTGGCTTATATAATGGCCGTTTTTCCATATAAAGTAAAGCGATGTAAATATTAAATAATTTATGTACGTTTTTGTAAGTTATGTAAGTTTTTTTTTTAATAGTTGGCTTTTTTAAGTGGCTAAAACACGTTTTACTGCTGACTCTGTCCACAGCAGTTCATTGTTTAGCTTCCTACACTGGTGCTCCTGCTGCATCTCCAAACTGGGGGCATGCTGACCACCATCTACTGTTGGTAATACACTGATAAATACGTGTAGCAGTTTATTTCTGTCCTGTCCAGTCTGCTCTGTCACATAAAGATAAATAAGAAACATTAAGTAACAATAAGTCATTAAATTGACTGAAGGTTTCGATAATTTTACCTACCCTTTTTTTACATAACATGTTCTAACAGCAACCTTTAATGGACACTAACCCAAAATCAGAGATACATATTTCCTGTTACTTTGTTTGGAGATATCGGCCATGGAGATGTCTGCCTTCTCTCCAATATAATGGAAGTAGATGGAACTTGGCTTGTGGTGCTCAAGGCACCAAAACACACGTTTGAAAAATTCAACAGCAACGTCTCTTTCCAGAAATCATGACCTGGTTGTGAGCAGCTTCATGTAGGAACTATTTTCTTTCTGCAGAGGTATCTGCTGGAACTACTTTCTTTTCGACTAGAAAGAAAGTAGTTCCTACATCAAACTGCTCACAGCAAGGACTGTGAATTATCTTGAGTCTTGAGTTTTTGAAGAGAAACGCTAGTTTTGAATTTTATTTTATTTATTTATTTATTTATTTATTTATTTATTTATTTTTTTATTAATTAATTTATTTATTTATCTGCTTTGAGCACCACAAGCCGAGTGCCATTTAGTCTCATTATATTGGACAGAAGGCAGACATCTCTGCAACTGATACCCAAAAAACCTAAATGGATAAACTGCACTACAGTCAAGACACAAACAAAACAGAAACAAAAAACAGAAGTTCCAAAAATAAAACAGAGACTGAAACATGACTGCAAACATTTTCTGCATATTTTATACGCAATAATATAATAATATAATAATAATAATAATAAATAATATAAATTTTCTTTTAATTTACAAAGACCACACATTCTTAATTTATCGTCACTTTTCTACAAGTTTGCCCCTTTGACAGACACACCTTTTACTTTTTTATGTTTGTTGTTATCCTTTGTTTTGTTTTTTTTAAACATTCCTATTCCCCTGTGCTTATACTCTTTTGTACATTATCTGAGTGATTTTAAAAACTAAGATCACAAAATTAAGTTAATTAAGTGAATAAATTGTGATTTGATTGGTTCATAATAACTTTATCTATTTATAATTCTTATAGTAGTCCTCCATACCTCCACACAGCAGGTATTTTTTATATATCCTCCTATTGATATTGCTTAGTTATTACTATTGCTTTCTTATTAATGCTTATTCTATCTTGCTGCTGTTACACTGCAAATTTCCCTGTTGTTGGACTAATAAAGGAGTATCTTATATTATCTTAATGTATGAGTGAACAGCACAGAATATATTCTGGTTCAACACAACCCCACTTCAAATAACCCGAACTATCCCTTTAAGAGATATATTCTTAGCTTTTACAGACAATAATACCACATTAACATGATCTACATGTTTACCTCTTCCTCACATTCTCTTTCTTCTTCGTCAGGATTCGGCCTCTACTCCAAACCCTCCAACTTCAACACACTCGACTGACAGCTCAGCTCCCTCCACAGTCCCACCTCCCACCTCAGTTGCCAGCCAATCCCGAGAGAGCGACAACGAAGACGGCCAATCACAGGGCAGCAGGAGCTCAGTTGTGGGGAGCCTGGCCAATAGCAGCAGTAGCCTGAGCAGCGGGCGGGACATAGACCAGGACAATCGCTCCTCATCCCCAAGTCTCTCCGCTTCCCCTCTGGGCAGCCTGGACTCTGATTCCGATGGCCCCGACTCACCAAAGCAAGGAGAGAGGGAGCGGGAGAAAGGCAAAGGAGGAGGAGGAGGAGCGGGGAAGGTGGCGGGGGACGAGAGGAGGGCGCTACGAGAAGGGAGAGGGGAGGAGTCATGCGGAGACGGAGAAAAGCGGGATGTGGATGCACGAATTGAAGATTGTCCAACTCTTAAGCCCCCCTCCACTCCGTGCTCCTCCTCCGGTCTGACTCCCTCTCTCCGAGGAGGAGCGGGGGACTCATCAAACGACAGCAATAGTGGGAGGAAGTCTTATTTCTCCCTGGACTCCAAACTGATGTGTAAAGTCGAGTACGGAGCACCGTCAGGTGTTGACGGAGCACTCAGTGGCAGCAGAATGAATTCCAAAGCCAGCACGCAGTGTGTGACCAAGACAACTATCTCGGGAGGAGATTTCTCCCACAACAGCCCCAACCTTCCCCACTCCTTGCCCCCGCCTCTTCCTCCTCCACCTGCGCTGAAGCCATTGGAGCTCGGGGGACAAAACCTGCCTGCTGAGGTTAAGACAGAAAGAGACAAAATAGAAAAGACGGACAAACTCCTGGACAAGGCTCAGTCCACTCCTCCGTCTCTGCTGCCGCAGACCGGCCCGCAGTCCCAGCCTCCTCAAACCCAACCCTCCACCCACCCTCACCACTACAGCTCCACCAGCTGGCAGGGTGGCACGGCAACCGGTTGCCAGGGGAGCTGGGGCTACACCCGTTACCCTGGAAACCACCATTCGCACCAGCCGCAGCACCAGCCCCCGGTGCAGCAGCAGCAACTTCCATCCGTTTACAACCCTCCGTCCTCTCGCCACTCCTCCTCCCACCCCTCTTACCTCCCCCATCCTCACCCCCACCCCCACAGGGAGTACCTTCCCAGGTACACCGGAGGGGGAGGGGACAGAGAGAGGGGGGCCGCAGGAGAGAGGGAGAGGGGAGTGAGGGGGGAGTGTGGGGGGAGGGAGATCAACAGGGAGTTCTCGGCTCCCATCAGCAGCAGCAGCAGCAGTAGCAGCGGGGGTAACAGTAACAGCACTTGTGGTGGGATGGCGGGGGCCAATAGCATCCCAGGGAGGGAGTTTGGGGGTCTTTCGGTGGGTCAGAACCGGGAGTTTCAAGGTTCTGGAAGAGACGGACCTAACTTGGGACCTGAGAGACGAGACTTTGGTCCCGCTTTTAGGGATAGAGAGCGGGAACGGGATCGGGAACGGGACGCGGGGAGGGAGTTCCCTCTGCCAAACCAAAACCAGAGTAGAGACTTTGGCCCCAACGGAACCGGAGGGGGGCATCCCAGAGACAAAGATGGAGGCAGATGGGGTGAGTTTGGGAGCCAGACACGAGAGGTTGTAGGCAACAGTAATCCAAACAGCAACTCCACCCTCCAGGGGAACCCGCCAAATTCAACCAGCGGGCTACCTGTCACCCCCATGCTGAGCCGAGACCCACCTGCATCACCCCAAAACAACCCTACCCACCCTTCCCACTCCTCCCTGCCCCCACACCCCCACCCGCATCCCCCAAACTCATCCAACCGAGACTTCCCTCCTCCCTTGGACCAGGCACAAACCCCCTCCTCTGGAGCGGACCACTTTCACAGAGAGTATCCGTCCACCGGAGGAGGAGGAGGGGGGAGGAGGAGGCGGAGGAGGGAAGGACTTTCCCTCTGGGGCGCCTCCTTCCACTGGCACAAATCGGGAGTACCTCAGCCCCCCTGGGGTGACTCCAAACCTGGGGCGAGAGTATTCAGGGCCAGGAGGAGCTCATCACCCCCACCCGTCTCACCCCACTACCAGAGAGACAGAGACAGAGACTCAAACCTGCGAGAATCTGCTTTGTATCAAAACCGCGGAGGACCAAATCAACCTCCTGCACTCTCTCCTTCCTCCTCCTCCACCCATCATGGACATCCTCCCAATGCTCCTTACCCTCCTCCACCACCTCAGCCTCCTCTGCCCCCACCTCAAACCTCTCACACCCAGCCTCCCACGCCCAGTGTACGCCCCCCACACTACCAGCCCTCCAACCAGACCCCTCCAACACCTTTATCTCCTTTACCGAGCCCGTCCACCAATCAGATGGGAGGCTTCTCATCTTTCCCCCCGGCTCCTCCTCCTCCTCCTCCTCCTCCTCTCTGGGCCCAACATGCCACTTCCTGGCCCAGGTGTGTCATCCAGCTGTTCGCCTGGATGTCGCCCCTCCCCTTTCCATGGCACTTTGAACAGCCACCCTCCCTTCAGTGGGACATACCACTCCAACGGGAGCAGCGGCGCCAACATGGCCAACAGCAATAGCAACAGTAGCGCGCCCAACAGCAGCAATACCAACTCGCAATCACTCTCACCTCAAAATGTGTCAAAAGGACCTCCACCTCTTAGTAACTCCGCCAACAACAACAACATTTCAACCCCGACCTCCAGTTCTTCAGTCCCCGGTGGAGACGGACATCCGGATCCAGGCCCGCCTCCCACGCCTGTCATCAAAGAGGAGCCAATAGAAGACAGGGAGGAGAGTGAAAGCCCACCGCCTGTGTTGAGAAGCCCGTCTCCTGAGCCCAAACCTGTAGACATTCCCATCCACGCCAGCCAATCAGCACGGTAAAGCCAAAATGACATCATCGTTTACATGCACAAAATATTAAGATTCTTGCCTTTATTCTGGGAAGGGCAAGTAAAAAATGGTCACCTTGGGCTGTTATACAGGTTGGCAAATGATTAGAGCTGCACAATTAATTGTTAAATCGCTTATTAAATGAATGCCAGCTATTTTGATAATTGATTAATATGTTTGAGTAATTTTTCGCCCAAAGTCTTTGATTCCAGCTTCTAAATGTGAATATTTTCTGGTTTCTTTACTCCTTTATGACAGTAAACTGAATATTTTTGGGTTGTGGGCAAAACAAGACATTTGATCAATCAAGAAAATAGTCATCTGATTAATCGACTATGAAAATAATCATTAGTTGCAGCCTTACACATGATCAGAATGGACAAGGAAATAGCCACATAATTGGTGTAGACAGTAGTGCCGCATAGTTAATTACAATATTATCGAAATTGTTTGTGCAATATCCAAATTGCAGAACCAAACCCAAATCACAGTTTTTTGATCCAGTGACCTAAAGATCTTTTTTTTCAAATGAAAGAAAACATGTTTGTTTGGTTCTGACCCCAACAAATGTCATATCATCATGATTTCAATAGGGTTTTTTTTCAGTACAATGAAAATTGTAATACAAAAATGATCATTCCCACTGATAATATCATATACTGCAATCGCAATTTCATTTAAAATAATCACAATATTTTTTTTTTAATCATATGGTGCAGCCCCAGTAGACAGGTGAAGTCACATAACTGTAGCAGACTATGTTCAGCAGAGGAAACCACACATCAAAACTCACACAATATCAGCGATAACCAAATAGAAAAATATATGCAACACATCTTAAAACCTCTTTAAGTCCACCTCGACTCATGTTTTAAACAATAGGAAATGCTCTGCAAAAAGTAATAAATTGTGTCTGTTTCTTTTTTGGTTCTTTAGATTATGATGTGAGGAAATGTTCAGACATGTTTACTGCTTATTTCAGTCCTGATATGTCTTGTAACTCATTGCACGTGATAGCAAGGAATAAAATGTGATTTTCACTGGAGGGGCTCTTTAATATTTAACTTTTCAGTGCAAACAACGAAGAAGGCGCTTGATGTTTTTCAAAGGCCCCAGATGCCCAAGACAACAAGAACTTTGTTACAAGAACAGTTACAGAAAAGGAGAGAGGTCAAGTTCACTTTTTAAACCAGAGTATTGTGTAGCTTTCAATGAATATATCCAAAACGTATCTCTTCATAAGAGCCTTTTTAATCGATCTGCGCCCCTTATTGAGTGTTCTAATAATATAATATCTCTGTATATATGCAGCCGTGCATATTCCGATTATGAAAAACTTGAATGGCTCAAGCCACTTTAGCCATTTTGCTTCTTTGTAGGACTGGACATTGTACAATATATGTCTTCATATAGACATTTTCTCTAAAATAACATGCAATAAATTCTCAAATAGTGAAAACTAAGGCTGGTCGATATGGACAAAAACTATCAAAATTGCAGCAATACTGTATTGATGACTATTGGTGATTTTTGCTAAATAATCAACAGTAATGTGGAGATAATGACTAAGTGGGTGAAGGCAAACAACAGAAAAGCATTAACAGTCTGGTAAGTTCAGAAAATTGCATCACTGTGCTGCAGCATCTATCAGGATATAACTGGATCCAAAATATAAGACAATATCTAGTCTAATCTAGCAATATTGATATGATATCGATATATTGCACAGCCCTACTTCTTTGCTTCAAAACATTTTTTCAAAGTTTTCCTTTGGTGATGAACATGTTCGACCCTGCAATCACAGCCTCCTTCTTTCAAACATTCAAACATCTTGAAAAGGTCAACGTTGTGATGTTTGCACATATCTAAAAACCTGTTCATATCCAAGTCTTTCAAAGTGTTTAAAGTGTCAGTTTCTCCTTACAACCTGAAATGTGGGCTTTCCTGTATGTATGTATGTATGTATTCAGAATACGACAATATTAATCTTTATTCTGTACCATTTTTACCAATTAAGAAATGTAGGATATCAGTGTTTCATGTTTGTTTTTTTACTGCAGTTTGCGATACACAGCCTCTTTTTGTTTAAAATATTGTTTTTTTGGCCATTTTTGCCTTTATTTAATAGGGACAGCTGACAAAATGAGAGGAAAGGGGCTAGAGAGAGAGGGGACACGCAGCAAATGGGCTGCAGGTGGGAGTCGGACCAGCGGCCTCTGTCAGTACATGGGGTGCACGCTCTGATACTGAGCTACAAGGGCACCCCGACACACAGCCTCTTGCCTGTTTACGGTCAGCTCTGTGCTGTAAACCAAACCAACCAACCAACAGTTTGCATGGCTGCGGTGGAGATGCATGCACAAAAGAAAAGCCCACATGTCTGGTCGCAATAATAAAAAACCCTAATTTTAAACAGTTTGAAAGTCTTGGATATGAAAGGAGACACATGTAGTATATTTATGATAGTAAATCATTAATTGACCATAATATGTCATCAGAGATTAAGGAAATACGATGAGTTGAAATACTGTCTTCTCCAACAACAACACTTCCAGTGCTGAACGTCTGTTTTTCTTTTGGCCTGTTTCAATGTTAATTCACTTTACATGGAGCTAAAATTAAGACCAAATGTTTATTTGATGTGTTGGTGTCTGTTTATGAGTTGTAAGAAATCATTAATAATCTTTAAGAAGGAGCAGATGTCTTTAATGGTTAAATACAGCAATATGTTAATGGAGTTTGGCAGGCAGTAAGGCAGGCAGCCGCTGAACTCAAACTCTAGAGTGTGTATGTTTGGAGCAGTGGGCTTTTGTTTTCAGGATTTCAGGTTTGACTTTACATCGACAGACAATTGACTTGTTAAAAACAGCTGATCATCTTACAGTGTTAGACAGCGTAGGATCTGTTGTCACTTGTCAGTGTCAAAGTATGTTGTTGCACTCGTCTTGTGCTTCTGTAGATTCAGTGTCCCTGCAGCCTGCAGGCAAACTGCCTGAGTTTTGAGTCTGGGGAGGAGGAGTCAGGGGGAAACAGCTCACTTCAACCTATTTATTACACTGTCTTTCACTCCAACTTGCTATTTGTACTGCAGAACAGATTTTTTTAAACTTTAACAGGTTTTTGATATGCACAAATGCTGCAGTTCCAATCTTTTCAAGAACGTGTTTCAGTGAGTGAAAGAAGGAGGCTGAGTTTGCACTATCGAACAAGTCCGCCACCAGTGGAAAACTGAAAAACACTATTTTGATGCAAAGAAGCAAAATGGCTCAAGCAGCTCCTGCAGTTCCACTTTTCCATAATCGGATTGTGCACATCTGCATGTGAATAGGAATATTAGTGCAATATTCATTTGCAATAGCTGTCTAAAGAGCTTAGTCAGAATATTGTCTTTTTCAGAATAAGAGCTGGAATATTTTGTGCATGTAAACTTAGTCAATGTGTCTGTTCAGTCCCTCTTTACGTGATCAGATATAATTAACAGTAATGGTAACTGTTACGATGGTGATTCTGGCTCCTGATGGTCGTAGTAATGATGTGTCACTCACATCCAGGTTTCACAAGGTCCTCGACCGCGGCAGTGGGAACTCCTGTGCCCGCAGTGACGTCCTCTTCGTCCCGCTGGATGGCTCCAAACTGTGGAAGAAGAGGAACGAAGTGATTGAGAGGGCGCGCAGGGAGGTGGAGCAGCGGGCCAGAGACCTGAGAGAGAAGGAGAGGGAACGAGAGAGGGAGCGTGAGCGTGAGAGGGAGCTGGATCGACATCTACAGGTGTGAGCGTGATAATGAATAATGGATTTGATATAGATTACATTTGTCATTTTAATGGGTGGGGAGTAAAGCAGAAGAGGGCAGATGTGATTTACTGTCCACAATATTTCTTTTTAAACTTTAACACCATGAAATACATCCTTTTACATTCATAGTATGCTGTAAATTTCACATAGCATTGCTGCATTAAAACAAAGCAAAAAAGAAAGTCGGGCTGCAACTAACAGTTACTGTCTTTATCCATCAATCCTATCAATCCTAATTATTTTCTCAATCCACAAAATGTCAGAAAATGCTGAAAAATGTTGCCCTGTTTGCAAACCAAAAGACAATGAGCCCACTGTCACAGAGGACCACAGAACCCAGTAAACACTGGGAACTGGGAAAACTGAAAAATCAATTCAATAGTTGACAGCCAGTCAATTAATTGTTACAGCTCGTAAAAAAATTCAAGAAAAAACAAACAAACACACAAACAATAAGGTTGTAATCTATACAAAATGGAGTACTTTAATTGCAATAGATGCAAAATATAACAAGTACTTTAGTAGTAGAAAAATAAAAGTTATAAAAGATTGGAAACTGCATTGTCCACAGAAATGAGTCATCTTGATCATCTGTTAAATCTAAATCCTTAACATAATTAGCTTAATTTTTAATTTAATCTAAGATTAGTTCTAATCAGAGTTGAGCCAAACTATGTTTAAAATAAATAAATTCATACTTGAAATTATGCAGAGGTCTGTGGCACAATAAAAAGCTAATTTCAGTTTAGTGAATCCAAGTTTAGTGATTTAAAGTGAAATTAAGTAGAGTTTAATCAATATGGAGATGTTTGCTTACCCAAATTAAAATAAGTCTGCTTTTGGGACCTAATAAGTATAAAACTGTGCTGTATTCCTTAACAAAACATTACATTGTTCACTAGCTAGCCTAAAAACTTTAAAAAGTTAAATTGTTTGCAGGCTAGCTTAAAAGAAAAAAGGTTGGATATTTGCTAGCTAGCTAAAAATGTTTTAAAAAATTATATTGTTTGCTAGCTAGCTAAGCAGCTTTTAAGAAGTTGTATCGTTTGTTGTTTGTTTGATGTAGTTAATCTTCATTTAACGGGTGGGGAGTAAACCAAATGAGGGTGGAAGTGATTTACTGTGTTTTTCTGTTTTTCCTGCAGCAGCAGAAAGACGTCAGCGCCGCTGCAGCTGGTCGCCAGGGCTCCTCGCTCTTCTTCCCCTCCTCGTCTTCCATCATCCTCGACCCCTCATCTTCTTCCTCATCTTCCTCGGGCAAACTCTGTCTCCCACCCTCCCCCTCACCCCCAGCATCATCCCTCACACCCACATGCTCACCTTCCCCCGACACACCATCTCCACCCGACCCTCGCTCACACTATCCCGCACTCCCTCCTCCTGCCGTCCATGGGCGGGGCCACGACAGTCGTCGGCCCTCAGGGAGCGCTGGGAATCGGTTTAGGAGGTCCGTATCTGGGCCCCGACACCCCGGCGCTGAGGACCCTGAGCGAGTACGCTCGCCCTCATGCTATGTCTCCTCTGGGAGCAGCAAGCCGCGCCCAGGCGCACCACCCACAGGTTCACCACGGCCACCCTCATGTCCACCCCTCGTTCTTCCTCCCTCAGTTCCAGAATCACGCTTTAGGCCACCCGCACCACCTGCCTACTGATGCAGCTACAGCAGCAGCCATCTTGGGCTTTTTGTACGGTGGCAGCCTGGAAGGAGGTCCAGGTGTCGGAGGCCATGCTGGCGTAGCCGGAGGCCCGATACCTGGAGGGATAGGAGGTGCAGGGTTAGGAGGAGTTGGCTTTCCTCACGCGGTGGCGGCACATCGAGATCGGATAAAGCCGGGGTTTGAATTTAAGAGCGATGAGCGTGTTTACCCACCGGGGTCCATACCTGACCCTGCAGCCCTCGCCCTGGCTCAGTCTCATTCCCATCATGCCCACGCCAACGCTCAAGCACATGCACACTCCCTGCTCCTCGGAGGAGGTGCAGCAGGAGCTAATGAGGTATCACTCTATGGCACTCCTCCTCCCCCGGCACCCGCTTGCCCCCCGCACCTCCAGAACCCGACTCTGGCACCAGTAGCCCGACCTCCCAACCCTCCTGCCCCTCAGTCCCTGTCCAATCCACCCCCTCATCTCTCCTCCCACCCTCTCTCCCCTCTCACCCATCATCTGCACCTCCGGCTGCCCCGCCAGCCCCAGCAGGCCCCGCCGCTCCGCCACCAGCTCCTCCTCCACCTGCTCCGCCGACCTCCAACGCCGCCTCACTCCATCACCCAGTCCCCCATTCCTCTTTCCCCAGCTCCCTGTCCTCTCATCTGCCACCAGCCCCTGCCCCGGCCGCGCCACCCGAGACCTACCCCACTCCCACCCGCTCCCCCGCCCCCTACGAGCGGGACAGGAGCGGAGATAGGGAGCGGGAGAGGGACAGAGACAGAGCACCTTTGCCGGCCTTTGGGGACAGAGAGCGGGAAAGAGAAAGGGAGAGAGAAAGGGGAGGAAGTGGTGGAGGCGGAGGAGGAGGAGGGGGAAGCGGAGGAGGAACGGGTGGAGGAGGTGGAGGAGAGAATCTGGGGCGTCTTCAGATGTTGAACGTGACACCTCACCATCACCAGCATTCACACATCCACTCACATCTTCACCTGCACCAGCAAGACACAGGTACCCACTGCTACTAACAATGCTGTCGTTATCAGTATCAGCTGTCCTGTACTGTGTACTGAGGGGTTAAAGGACTAAGGCTAGCTCTGTTCTACAGACCACAAACTATTAAAATAAATCTGAGAGCCACACTGTTGCACTGGATGACTTTCTTTAACAATGAACATGGACACTAGATTATTTCTAATCAGAGTTTAGCAAAATCAGCTTTAAAATCCAGATTTAAAATTAAGCAGAGCTCTTAAAACCTAATCTCAGTTTAGTAAATCCAAGTTTAGTGATGCAAATTGAAGTTTGAATATGAATATGAACATGGATATGGGTATGCTAGTTTGCCAAATTAAGATAGTAATACATAAAGTATCAATTTGAGTGCTGTTTGCAATTATAGTAAATATAAAATATGGTTTGGGGGGCATTAAAGATTTCATGCTCTGTATTAGCTGACTAAAAACAAACAAAAACCCTTACATTGTTTGCCAGCTGGCTAAAAAGTTTTTTAAAAGTTATATTGTTTGCTAGCTGGCTAAAAAGTTAACAAAACAAAACAATGCTAAACATGTTAGATTGCTTGATATCTTGCTAAAAACAAACAAAAACTGTTCTAATCTTTGTTAGCTGGCTAAAAACAATGAATGTGTTACATTGTTTACTTGCCAGCTAGCTAAAAAAAGATGTTTAGCCTAGTTAGCCTACTCATGATGGCTCAGCAGAGAATTGTTTTGCTCCATCCATTTAAAAAAGGCAGCTATTTTAAAAGTTAAATCTCCTCAAAAGTGTGAGTTTTAAGTTAATGCTGGATCACTTAAAAAAAAAACACTAAATGGTGAATTTATTTGTGACCCATTTTGTAAAAGATTTTCATCCTCAGTAGGAACAAATGGGCTTGCGGTTGTTTGCCACAGACAGGGCAGGGAAGAAGGAAAGTATTGTGAGACAGGCCAACTGATGGTTTTGGTCTTTTCATTGGACGCAGAATGAGAAAAACAAAGAACAACGCCAGCCTTATCCGTTAACTCCAATATAAATCACTTTTGTATTAGTGTCGTTCAACATTGAAACAAAATCTATGATTTCACGTGATACTGAGTCAAAAGCCAAGCCGTGTTTCCATCGATGCATTTAAAAAAAAAAATGTTTTTAAGGCTTTTTGCCTTTATTGGATAATGACAGCGGAATAGAGACAGGAAAGTGCAAAATGGGAGATGGAAACACATTTTTCAAGTGAGTTCCAACAAAGTGATCGTTTAACTCACATGACAGATCAGCTGTTTCTGCTCTGAGAGAAGAAGAAGAACCCGTTTCTGACTGTCCCATGAAAGAATAATTACAACTAAAAAAAAAGTATCTCATAGATGGCCAAGGTGACTGGTTTTGTTTCTCCTTCTTCTTCTTCTTCGAGGTTCACTGGCGGCTGGCAAACAACTTGTTTTGTTTCCAGTTTGCAACCTCTTCTTCTTCTACTCTGTTTATTAAGGTAGCATATACCGCCAACTTCTGACAAAATGAAGCTTTGTGTTGCCAAGGTTATCTGCTCCAAACAGGCCTAATTTGCACTTTTCTTCTTTTTCTCCTTTTTTACGACTTTTCAAAAGTTTGCTTCAAATTTGCTTGATAAACTAGATGAAAACACGGCTATGACATCTGAAACATTTGTTTGTTTGTTTTTTATCACAAGAGATGTTGGTTAGCTCAAGATGTTTGGTAACACCAGTCAGCTGATGGAATCATATATTTTTAAAGTTAAATATGCATTTTGATATTTGCATTTCGCATCTACAGAAGCCATAATGGTGTGACTCCAGACTTCTGTGACTTTATTCAGCTGTGTTGGCTGTTTATGTTACCAAGAATCTGACATGAATTAAATGCAGCATTAATGCCTTTTGATGCATTATCTGTGTTTTGAATTCACTGCTTTGACGCTTACTGAATATATCCTGTATTTCCTATTACATCACTGGCAACCAGCGACGGGCGGGGTTCACCCCCTGATGGACCCGTTGGCCTCGGGGTCTCCTTTGGCACGCCTCCTTACCCAGGAGCCACACTAGGCACCCCCATCCTGGCTCACCCCCTCACTGACAGCGAGGTGCTCCGCCAACAGCTGTTCGGTGAGGAGAAGGCTCCTCGTCCATGTACTTGTTCAGTTTTTTTTCTCTAAAAACTCCACAGTGCTGACAGTTTATATGAAGACACTTTTTGAAGATGATGATGATGATTGACGTCTCTCCTCCTCCTCTTTCTCCTTTTCGCTCTCCGTTTGGTGCTCCAGGTGCTCCTTTCCGTGACCTGCCCCAGCCGTCCTCCCTCACTGGTCCCATGTCAGCAGCCCACCAGCTCCAGGCCATGCAGCAGGCCCAGAGCGCAGAGCTGCAGATCCAGAGACTGGCCCTGGAACAACAGTGGATCCATCACCATCACCACCACTCCCTCACCCAGGACGAGTATTACAGGTACAGACGCTGTGTGTGTGTGTCCATAGTAACTGCCACTGCTAAAGGTACGATGTGAGGAAATTTACATGTAGCCTATTAATCGCTTTTTATTGCCAGTGTGTGAACGGATTGCACCTTAACTTAAAAAATGACTTCCTTGATTGCCTATAACAGTCTGCAGACTGATTTTAAAGGACTGATGTTTATTCACAAGTGCCTTGACTGTCTTCATCCCCCCTGCAGCGCCGACATGGTGCTGACATCAACAAACGACGCATCACATCAAAAGCCTGTCGATCACGTTCAGTCTCATGTATGTCACGTCACCGTTTTGGCCGTCTTCCAGGATGCTCGTGTGAGCAAGCGGATGCTGACTGCAGTTACTTGAAGCTATAATATGTAACATTTCTGCATTGATGATGAGCTGTGGGCTGTACCTCACAGATTAACATTACTGAACAAAAGCACAGCGTAATGACTCACTGATATGGTTGAAACTGGATAACATTTTATAGAGAAAATGCCTCCTGGTTTTTCCTCTGGTGTCCTCTGGTTGGTCATTGAGTTTTTGCTAACTTAGCTGTTGTTAGCAGGCAACAGAGTCGGGCTCAGCAGCCTCGCAGTGGACACAGCTGGACCAGGACTGAGCAGACCGACAGGAAATACAATACCAAAGTCATTTACGGAGTTTCCTGATGGAAAGATAGCCTCACATGTTGCTAATAGTTGACTGCTGCCATTAGCTTGGTTAGCAGTGCAGCTACGTTAGCCAATGTTAGTCCCAGGGTGCAGGAGCAAAATGTGGGAAGAAATCACCTTTGCACAATAATCCTTGTTATCAAACCTTTGTCTGGTCTCAGGACCTGTTTTTGGTCTCAGTCTCTCTGTGTTCATTGGGGGCTCCCAGTCCAGGAAGAGTCACCCAGGTTGTTGCATGTAGTTACATGACTGGGGAGTGTAGTTTTAATGCTCATTCAGCACTTTTGGCTACTGTAAATGCCACTCAATACATCAGACCAGCAATATGGCATCCAGCCTAAGGCCACGCCCCACTCTGAGGGAAAACTCACTGTTTCATATAATGCCAGAGATAGGAAAATGCAGAAAAGCTGCTGTGTGCCAGTTTGTAAAACAAATAAACATGCAAATCCATCACGTTCTCTGGTTCCCCATCGTTCCTGGAAGGGAAAGAGGCTGCTGGAGTTCAGTCATAACGTTTCAGAACAGCAGCGTCAGACTGTCGTCTCTGACTAAATCTTAGGTAAGCCAAGATCAACAGTTGTCTGTTGACAGGTTTTGTTATTCACAGACAACATTAAGCCCAATGATACCTGGTAATTCAACATAAGCAGTATCAATCCACTGTGTTGGCTCACTGATCCACTTGGATGAAGGAAGACAGAAGGAGCATGACAGCTGACTGATTAACCTTAAAGTGATATTCCACCCCAGAATGATAATCCACTCAATATATACTCACCTCTATGCCGATGTGAGGATGGGTGAAGACCTTCAGTTCACAAAATAATCCTGGAGTTTCAGCAGAAAACAGGGTTGCAGCTAATGGCAGTGAATGGAGACCACGGATAAAATGTTAAGTTGAGCTGCGACATTAAATTTTAACCACAAAAGACGCCATTTACACCGTGTTTTTAGCCGAAATGTCAACTGAAGCCTCTCAGACTTGAGCCAGATGCACAAGAGATCTCGCAATATTTTCACACATGCATCCATTAGAGATATACGAAGTCTCGCGATAAATCGACGCCATGTTTACATGCTACCTGGAAGGCTACAGTTGACATTGTTGTGTAAATGGCGTCTTTTGTGGTTAAATTTTAATGTTGCGGCTCACAGATACTTGCATTACACCACACGAGCAGGATGGAGACATTTTGTGTTTGTTTTGTGTTTTTTTTTTTTAACATTTTATCCGTGGTCACTATTCACTGCCATTGGCTGCAACTCTGTTTCTGCTGAAACTCCAGGATTGTTTTGTGAACTGAAGATCTTCACCCATCTTCACATCGGCATGGGGTGAGTACATACTGAGTGAGTTTTCATTGTTTGGGTGGAATATCGCTTTAAGATAGTGTGTGAACGCTCAGGTTCAGGCAAGATCGCTGAATAATTCTTAGACATGTCTAGAAAACAAAGGTTTGTTTAACTCGACATGAATTCATACAAACTTGTCCAAATTGTGATTCAAAAACTTGGAAGATTGCATTGTTGCGAATGGGGTCCCCGGCTTTCTATCACCCAAAAGGGGGCGTGGCCCAACATTTTGGCAAAGAACCCGTATGTGCCGGTCTGATGTACAGTATATCCGTGACAAGTCCCTCTCTTGCTGTCTGTCTTTATAGGAAACAAATAAATATGTGGGAGCAAATAGCACTCTGATTTACGTTTCATGTGGGCTAAAATTTAGCCCAAAGTTGTTTTTAAGAATAAAAGTATCAACCTATCGAACCACAGCCGTAGCTGTGACCTCTGTCCAAACTAACGTGATTTCTCCTTTGAACTTTTCAGTCACCTGAAGAAAGAAAGTGACAAAACCCTGTGAGGGAGGGGCACGACGGAGAGCAGCACGCAGAAGGAAAAAAAAAAAAACTGAGGGAGAGTGTGTGCAAAACTAAACGAATAAACAAAAAGCACTGAAAACAACGGAAGGAACAAAAGACTGAAAGAGAAAAGCTGGACTAATGGAGGGAGAAACTCTGAAGAAAACAAGAAGATTTTGAAGGATTTTGAACAAAAGGAGGGAGGAGGAGAAGGAGGGCGTGAAAATGTTGCACACAGACCCTGCTAACTGCACTGCTACGAGGGTCGAGGGTCCGGACTCCAGCGCTTCCCTGCATCATGATCTCAAACTCCAGTCCTGTTTTGTATCGTGCTCTGTACAGTATATTAGAATGGGGGCGGCAATAGTGAAGTACAGTATGTGTAAAATACTTGATGCCAGAAGGAATGTGTACATGAGTCTCTTTTATGTCATTGCATGTAGCTAGGCGCTTATTCTGAACTGGTGGAACTTTTGGTTCTATTTTTAGTAATTCCCCCCTCTTTTGTATCTGAGGGGCGTTCTATATGCATGAGACCAGCAATTTAGTGTTCTGTTATGTTTATGATCAATAGTATTGTTATTATGATTAATGTTGTCTGTTTGTTGATAATGATATAATTATATATACAGTACATATTATTTGTATTATTTTTTTACATTTTCATGGTATGGCAGTCGGTTTTTATTTTTATTTTTTATTTTCGATTTACCTTGTGAAACAAGATGCAAATGAAGGCAAAAAAATCTGGAAATAAATTATAATCTTTTTTTGCTAGTCTCGTGCGCTTTCGTGCGTGCACGCTGTTTTCTCCCCTCGTCTCCTCACATACATTCATACTATTTGCCCTTTCTTTGTTTTATACAAGTCACTCATGCACAAAGCATATCAAATTCCTCACTCTCCTCCCCCTCCCCCCTCTCTTCTCTCTTTCTGACTCCCCCCCTCTTTCTTTCTCTCCGTCCCTCCTCCTCCTCCTCCTCCCCTCCTCCTCCTCCTCTCTGGGTGAGTGTAGCTAATAGGAGACACATGGGATGAGTGTGAGACATGGGAGTTGAGTCGCTCCAGTGAACACCAGCCACCCTGTAGAGCGAGCATTCCTCACTGCACTGTAAAAATGAAAAGAAAAGAGAAGGAAAAAAAAAAATATAAAGAGGGAGAGGAGAAATGAAAAGGAGAAAGAGAGGAGGAGCTGTGAGAGTGTGATTTACGGACACTGCTGAAGGCTCAGGGCTGTGTGTGTTCTCACCGTGTCCGTCCGGCTGCAGGAATCTCCTTCAAACCGACATGGATCAGTGGATACGGCCTTCGCGTTTGCAAGACAGAATCATGGCTGGCTCGCAGATTTGGGGACACAGATCTGGCTAAATGCAGGGCTGCAACTAACAGTTACTTTCATGATTGATCAATAGCTTGATTAATCAATTTGTTGTTTGGTTCAGAAAATGTTGAAAAGCGTTGATCACTGTGTCTCAAGCCCCAAAATGATTCTCAAATGTCTTGTTTTTACCCTCAATCCAAAGATATCCAGTTTACAGTCAGGGAGTAGCGGTTCTCAACATGGGGGTCGAGACCCCCAGACGGGTTGCAAGATCATTTCTCAGGGTCGACAGATGGTCGTGGAGAATAAAACATGGGCGATAAACACACACATCATCAATAGCAATAAGAAAGTAGTTCGATAAAATGTTCATTTCATTTAAATGCAAACAGCCATGAGAGACTTCGCCCTCACTTACAAACAGCCTATCATATCCCTGGGTGCTGCAGTGATACGCAAACAGCCAATCATTTCACGGGTATGTTTTTCGGTTGCCCCGTCGAACACGTGAGACAACAAACAGCCTGAGAGACACGTGAGACAAACAGAAGGAGGGACAAAATGGGTGCAGATGAAAAACAGCAGGTCAGCTCACCGGTGTTTTGTTGTTTTTTTTAAGTCGGACAACAACTATCAGAGGTCGAAAGTTCATACGGAGGGAACTCGGAGTAGGACTGAGGAATGAAGGGTGGATGAGTATTTGTATAATGAGTATTTTAAACTGGGAACTGGTTCTTACATTACATCACCTGCACCAGTGGTAAGTTTTGTAGCTTTCATGTAATTTCTGAACAGTCTCAGGCTGATGGAGATGAGGGTCATGGACACCAACCTGATTTTTCAGGGGGTCCCGACTAGAGTGGCCAGGTGTCCTACTTCATGTGGGACTGCACAGCATTTTTGTCCCACCGTCCCACATACTGAGACCATGTCCCACATTTTGATTGCAGGACAAAAAACCAGCTGTTTTTCTAAAATCTGGCTGTGAAGAAAGCAGGAAGGCTTTTATCACAGGGCTGTGCTTGATGTCAATCAAACTGTGCACACATTGGGTCATGTGCGCGTTAACCTGACACCATTTTTGCTACCTCATGCGCAATGGGAGAAATTGTGAGTCATCATAAAGTCACAAGCGATGCTGATTTAGTGGGAATGTGATGGAAACTACAAAAAAAAAGGACATGAAGCTTCAACAAAGACTGAGAAAGCACTAATCTATTGTCTGTCGTGAGCTACTGAATCAACCAGATGGCAAAGCATAGAGATGTTCAAGCTAAGGGGCAGAATAGAAATGTTTATTTCTTTAAATCAACAGTTTAGGCAACCTCTCAGCATTGGTAACATGTCCAGCATTGTTGCACATTTGTTTTATTGAGATCTGGTCACCCTAGTCCGAACTCTAAAAGGTTGAGAACCACCGTTGGACTTAAAAAAACAGAAAATATTCTCATTTGAGAAGCTGAAAACAGAGAATTTTGACAGTTCTTCATAAAAAAAAAAGACTATTAAAATAGTTGCAGATTAATTTAATAGTGACAACTAATAAATTAAACAATTAATCATTGCGTTCTACCATAATGCAGCTTTGAGTTTTTGTTTTATTGATGCACTCTGTCAGTTTAAATTGTCTTACAAGGTTCTTCAGATGCCTAAAATCTGAATCCCTTTATTTTTTCATGCAGTAAAAGCACCTCACGCTGATGTGACGCTGATTGATGCCTTATCTGTCTGAGACGTCTCAGTCCCTGTGGTCATACTGGATGTGAGACACGCTTCAGTATGTGAAATATAATATACTGCACAGGACATACATGCCTGTGACTTGGTATGTAGGTTGTGTGTCATTAAAAGTCACCTTGAATAAGTGTGTCAACATAATGTAAAGTATCTTCTGCAGGACAAATCTGATTTTCCCCTCTGGTGACATCACATCTGGGGGATATTCTTAGCACTTCATCAGTCTTCTCTCAGGACGTGGTGAGAGGTGTGTGCGGATGAAAGACGGTTGAACGCTGCTTTAATTCATACAGACCCGCTGGTGTTATCACTACATCTTCTTTTAGTAATATTAGATGTAAAATAAAGGTTATTATTAGCTGTTGTTTTCAAATCTGGGACAAATTTGTTGCAAATAATTCTTGTTCTTTTATTTTGACCTACTTTTAGTGTCAGATAGGAAGAGTTTAGTGCAGGGGTGTCAAACTCATTTTCAGCCCAACTTGATCTCAAGTGGGCCGCACCAGTAAAAACCACTGCAAAATAACCTACAAATAACAACACCTCCAATATTTTAGCTCTTTTAATGATAAGAACATTCACAATTAATGAACTATTCGTTTACAAAACAGACAAACAGCCTGAGATGCCTTCAGAAAAACAAGTGCAATATCAAAATTATCTTAGTTCTTCTACATTCAGTCAGTCTAGTGTGCATCACAAAATACAGATCACAGTGAATCTACAAATACACAAATGTTTATGTATTTTGGAGACAAGTAAATGTTTCAAACTACACTTCATAAACTCAAAAGTCTGAGGTTATCTGAGCTTAAATATTTGTTAATGTTACATGTACCTTTTGAATACAATTAAATTAAAATGATTGATTAAGCCAACTTGAATATTTTCAGTATTTGCAACTCAGAATTTTCCTTCTCCCCTCTCATTGCGGTAGGTTATCAGACCTGAATAAATTTTAAGAATAAAAACGCATTATTCATTTTCAATAAACTCAATATAGTAAGTTTAATAAACACAAAAGAAAGAAAATTCTCCTGGCACTCAACATTTTTTGGTGAGTAGAACCTCTAAACAAAAGTTAAGTTTTCATTACTTATTACAAATATTTAATCTGAGCATTTGGTTTTACCGTGAATAGAAAGAAAGTAGTTTCTAAAGTATTTCCAGGAGATTCTACTGCAGACAGAAAATTTTTCCTACATGACACTGCCCACAACGAGGTCTCTGGATTATCTTGGTTAACCAGGTCATGATTTTTTTTGGAAAAACACTGGTTTTGACTTTTTCAAATGTATTTTTTTGGTGCTTTGAGCATCACAAGCCGAGTGTCATTTAGTCCCATTACATTAGAGAAAAAGCAGGCATCTCTACGGCCGATATCGTCAAAACTCTGCAGCTCACACCAAAAAAATCTAGATGGATAAACAGCACCACAGGCCGGGGGAGAAAATATGTGTCTTTGATTGGGGGTGAACCATCCCTTTAACAAGATTTTATTTTTTTGCCATAAAATACTCTCAGCACAAAACAACCAAATCACACACACACTTTTCATAACTGAATGAACACGCACACTTTGCTTGTTATCTACGTTACCCACCAATGTTATGATTAAACTGAACATAGTCACTATAATTTTAATTTGGCAAGCTGGCTAGAACATAATGAATGTATTATTAATTTTTGCTGGAAACTTTTTCATCAGAGCAAATCTTGATTTCTTGTTATTTGCTTGTTAGCTAACCTGCGTTACCATGGTTACACACTGAGTTATTAAAGTGAGCAAGTCAACTTATTTACAACCATGTCGAGTGTTAATGCCAGCAGACCTGGAGAACGATATAGTATTTTACTTCTTTACCATTCACATAACTTGTCGAGATCTTGATATTATTTTAAGTTTACACACATCACTTTACAACACGTCATTCTTGCCTTACAATTATTTACAAATCATAAGTTTTGTCAGTGGTTTAGAAGCAGGGTTCCACCAGTATTGTTTCAAAACAGAGGTCTGATACAGATTATTTTGCACTGAAGCTGCTGATTGACAATATCCTGCACAAGATCAATAGTCATCCATTGAGGCGGACTGGACCATCTGATGTGCCGTACATTGAACAGCTCTGGTTAAGTGCATCAGGACTAAATCACAAGACTTCTAAGTACATCTGTAAAGTTTAAAAAATATGTGTAATTAATTGTATTGTTATTGGTGACAGACCCAGTCTGGCATCAGTGAGATTGAAAACACTACATATGATTTGCCAACACTTTTGGTTATTTAACAAACAAGGCCACAGATCAACAATCTTTTATTACAGTATGATTAAAGTCACACTCTCGTCTAATCAGGGCCAGTTTCTATCAGCACTGAAAAGGTTTCAATTAAGAAGTGATGCCAAAGTCATACAAACTTAATAACGTCCAATTTTTCCCCAAATAATAAGTATTCTTTCAGTTGAAAACCCAATTAAACAGGAACAAACACGTAGCATGTTGATGCATTATGTAGGCTGTCTGCTTATCATTCATGTGTCCTTCATAGCTGCTGATAATTCAAACTGTTTGAGTGTGAAGAAGGACAAGTGCTCCAGATGAATCAAAAACGCTAATAAAAATAATAACGTAACACACACACACCATCACATTTGTCGTACACTTTTGGAAGATGAAGGAAGTGAATATGCTCTGGATACACTGATAAAAATATTCTGCTTGATCTACTAAAAAAAAAATTAAGGCAACTTTTTGCATCAAATTATTATGTAGATGAAGCAAGACTGGTCTTTGTATGAACTACTTTTTTTTTTTGTATGCAAGAAATACATTTTCCAAGTAAAATCAGCTTAATTTTGCAAGCAAACTCAACTTAAATTTACTTGCAAAGTTAGTTTTAAAGATTTAAAGCTACTGTGTACCCGGGCAAAGTTGTGTTTCATGGTGGTGCTAAGGGAAAAGTCATAAAGTCACCTAAACTGACAGGGTTTATTGTCCATGCTGACAAAAAATCCTGACAATCAGCTGTGGAGCCGAGTCAAACATCAGGTATTAATATTTGTTAAAATGTAAAAGGACCTCGCTCCCTCGATGGCCGGTCCTGTTTGCGTCCCTCTGGCTTTGCTGACCACAAAGGTGTTGAGGACAATGTAGTACGGGACCTCTTCCACAGCGGCAGCATCATCAAAAATCTGTGAAATCAAGGAATCAGCAAACTGAATTTAACTTTGACTTTTTAAGACCTTTTTAAAACCAATCCAAACATTAACTGGTCTAAACATTAGGGTCACACAAAAGCATCATGTAAAAGCATAAACAGTGTTGATGGGTGAGAATAAGTCCTTCACCTCTGAGTTCTCCAACATTGAGGAAAATCTTTCGCATCTCAATGTACAAAATAAATCCTGTCTTGTAAAGTGAATACATACATTTTAAAATGGTGTTTACTTTGTTTATCTCCAGCTGTTCTATAGTACATCTTACTGGATTGTAAATATTAATTTTACAAGAATTATAATTGTTTATCTCTAGTTTAGACCCTGAAGATTTGATGAATACTTCAGTAGAAACACATAAATGGTTCCACTAAACCATCACAATCCTAGATTACACAACGTCGTCTCATACAGACAGGGCTTCAAATACAATCAGCAGAGGTATATTTTCTTTTTACCTCACAGACCTTGATGAACTCCTCCGGTTCGGTAGAGAATGATGCCTCTGATCACAGTTTCTTTTCGGGACTCAATGCTGTTGCTCAGAGCTGTTGTCCTACAAAAATATGAAATATGAGATTATGTTAAGTACAGACATCAGAATGCTACTTCACAAGACTAACTGCTGCATTGTACATGTCAAGAGTTTCATCGAGTTTCTGCCCAACAGCGCCTCCCTTCTTCCTGTACAGGCTCACCAGCTTTGGCGTGTGTTGGTCCAGCTTCCCCAGGAATGTGGACTGTAGTGGTTCAGTACGATCCGTCAGAATTCATCCTCAATCTGAGAGAGAGAGAGATGGACAAACATCACAAGATACAGAAAGAAAATAATTAGAGACACAGAGCAAGAGAAACAGAACAAGAGGTAGAAAAATTAACCCCAAAACTACAGTGAACACATAGTTTAAGTGGCCCCGCATTTCATAACTGGTTCTACACTGGATGCATCAGTTTAGTCAAACATATGGATTGTGCTCAGTTTAGTTCGGCACTTAGTTTCAACATAAGCCACAGATAATCAAGACAGGCACAGCTTTTTCCCCTTTACAGCTTCATCAGGTGAACATACTGCTCATTTCTCCAAAAAACAAAGTCATCATAACAACTTTTTGTTTGGCCCATTAGCGAACTGAAAGAATTTAACTTTTGCCCCGATTTTCAAGTGTCTGTACATACCTTCATCCAGTGTACTTTTAAAAATAGACTTGAAGAATTTACCTGGTAAGGATACAGTGTCATAGTTAGTAGCACACCAATGTAAGAAAACACAAACGTTAACTTAAATATTCTTTTGAAAAACATTTGTCCCACTGTCTTTACTATAACTAACCTGGTGTTTGTGCATATTTCTACCCAGTATGACCTCATGCAGTGTTCCTCAGAGGATTTAGTGAGACTATGGTAGGTAGGACTTTGTTCTTTTAAACTATAAAAATCCTAAACACATTGGTTGTATGGATACCCCCAAAAAAGCAAGTTAAACAAGACAGATTTTAATGTAGTGGGGTTTGAGGTTCCTCTCCAAATAAAATTTTATGTTATTTTACTAAAAACAATGCATTTCACATAATTATAACACATCATCATTACAATATTTATTAAGCAAAATTAGCATCCTGAAACAACCCTTCTCATTTTTGTGAGTGAGCACTGTGTACCATAAAAATAATAATCACAACACAGATAAATAAGGCTTATAGTGAAGGATCTGAACTGTGATTTGCTCATAGTCATAGTGAATCCACCAGCTGGGTGGGTATCATTAGGATTTTATCTTTATAGTATTAGCCCAGATCTTTATCAATACTCTGACAGCTTCTTTTTAGAATTGTTTTCATTATTATTATTATTATTATTATTATTATTATTATTATTATTATTATTAAAGAAAATAATCAATTCAGAGCAGGATTAAATAGATTTCTGGCTAAATATTTTCTGGAGCAGCAAAAGTTTAACAGTAAAGTCACTATAGACTTGATATTGTCGCACTGGATGTATAAGATGTAAAACAATCAATCAACCTGTCATTATAATACTCAGTGAACTTTATGAAGAATAAAGGACACAGACATCAGTCCTTCATCCTGTCCTCACTGTGCTGGTTATAACAATTTGACTCATTTTTAAGATTTATCTCTTCGGGCTGGTTGGCAGACGTTATTACAAGAGGAAGATATAAACAGAAAATAAACTGAACAACCATAATTGGCATTTACGTTTGTTGGACTGCTTCTTCGGGACCTCTGCCCTCCATCTGTATTTCCCACCACGGCGACGCAGCGCCGTGACGTCATATGTAAACAGGCTATTTTAATTAATCAACCCCACCCCCCTGTCACCTGTCCGTCCTGTCAGCCAATCACTGACCGGTGTTCGAGCAGTCGGCGCAGGTATCTTCCTTCATAATGGAGGTCAAAGGGAAGTGATGGCGTCTGAACATCAGCGTGGGAAAACACCAAGTCAGTCCTCCGAAAAGACCAAATATCTCCGGAACCAGCCGATCAATAATCTCTCTTCACGGCAGGTGAGCTGGTGAAAACCAGGTCTTCATTTCCCCTTTTGTGTTTTTTCATGAAGAAGAGGTACCACTCGGGCCAAATTTTGAGATACTGAACAAACTGAGTTCTTTTTGCTGTTTATTGCTGAAGACCTGAAAAGTTGTGTTTTCTATGTTGAACTCTGAAGAGTTTCAGAGAATATTTATTTTGGACTTTCCTGAAAATGACTTTCTCTCTTTTCTCCTCCGTCTCTCTTGTTCAATGTGTTTTTTTTCATTGTCCCGTCAATACACTGATTTGTACTGAACTGACTTGTGCTGCATTGTCACCCTGATTATTTGTGTGCTTTTGTTCTGGTGGTTCATTTTTATGAAAACTGGGTTTATGACAGAGTGTATTCACACTGTCCATGTGGGGAATGACCTTAATTTTCAAACAATAAATTGTGAGATGAACTCTGGCTGGCATCATAAAAACAATGATGAATATTTTGCTGACAATCGTGCATCATAGTGATTTTTGCAAAATGTTGAGCAAGAGGGAAGTAATGAATGACAAGTACTCAAACTACTCTGATCTAAACATCTTTTCATAGATGAGGCCTCATTCAACAGTTTTTCTCAGTTTTAAATGTAGTTTACCCACATTCATCTTTTAGACATGTTTTCTTGTATCATTCCAATCTACTGACCTACAGTTTCTCTTCTTTCAGATGATCTGTGCTGCAGACTGTCGTCACTAACATGGAATCGATCGGCTCAGTTCATCACTCCAGAATCTTTCAGGCCTCTTGACTTTTTCAGCAGTTGTCACAGGTGAGCTGGTTTTAATATTATGAAACGCAAAGTTATGAGACATTTCTGAAAATAATTACTGTTATTGTGGTTGGCACTATTCAAACCCTTATGTGCATTCTGTTTATAGTTGATCCTTATTTCTTAATTCAGGTTTATTATATAAATGTTTAGCTCTATTTTCATTTTTTAAATGCATAGTTATTAAAAACACTGGTTAAAGTTTATGGCTTCATCGCCCTTATCATTGGGACAATAAAGGAAAAATATTCATTACTTATCACAAATGTTAGCTACTTTTGAGGGATTATCACAAAACAGTGTGCAAAAGTTTTAGGCAGGTGTGAAGAAATGCTGTAAAGTAAGAATGCTTTCAAAAATATTAAATGTAATTGTTTATTTTATATCAGTTCACAAAATGCAAAGTGAGCAAACAGAAGAAAAATCTAAATCAAATCAATATTTGGTGTGACCACTTTTTGCCCTGAGAACAGCATCAATTCTTCTAGGTTCACTTGCACACAGTTTTTGAAGGAACTCAGCAGGTAGGTTGTTCCAAACATCTTGGAGAACAAACCACAGATCTTCTGTAGCTGTAGGCTGCCTCAACTTGTAAGGAACCTCCACCACACTGTTGCCTGCAGACACTCATTATTGTTCTGCTCTCCAGCCCTTCAGTGAACAAACTGCCTTCTGCTACAGACAAATATTTCAAAGTTTGATTCATCAGTCCAGAGCACCTGCTGCCATTTTTCTGCACCACAGTTCCTCTGTTTTCATGCATAGTTCAGTCACTTGGCCTTGTTTCCATGTCAGAGGTTTGGCTTTTTGGTCCCAATTCCTCCATGAAGATCACTTCAGGCCTGACTTCTCTGGACAGTAGATGGGTGTACCAGGGTCCCACTGGTTTCTGCTGGTTCTGAGCTGATGGCACTGCTGGACATCTTCAGATTTCAAAGGGAAGTAAACATAATGCGTCTTTCATCTGCTGCACTAAGTTTCCTTGGCCGAACTCTGCGTCTACGGTCCTCAACGTTGCCCGTTTCTTTGTGCTTCTTCAAAAGAGCTTGAACAGCACATCTTGAAACCTCAGTCTGCTTTGATATCTTTGCCTGGGAGAGACCCTCCTGATCCAGTTTAACTACCTCGTGTCTTATTGCTGTGCTCAGTCTTGTCCTGGTGTCTGACCTGTGACATCAAACTGTCTTCCACAACCTCACCTTGGTAGCAGAGTTTGTCTGTTCCTCACCCAGTTTGACGCATCCTACACAGATGTTTCTGTTTCAGTTAATGACTGATGATCATTAGCACCTGTTTGGTATAACTGGTTAATCACACACCTGACTATGATCCTACAAATCCCTGACTTTGTGCAAGTGTACCTAGAAGAATTGATGCTGTTTTGAAGGCAGAGGGTGGTCACAGCAAATATTGATTTGATTTAGATTTGTCTTCTCACTTTGCAATTTGTAAATCAATTCAAAATCAACAATTACAATTTATATTTTTGAAAGCATTCTTACTTTACAGCATTTCTTCACACCTGTCTAAAACTTTTGCACACTACTGTTTACATATATTTGCTGCAACTTTACTCACTATCATTTAACTTCTAGTCTGTACTGTTCTAGCTTGAATTATGTATGTTGTTTGACTTTTGAATTTTACTTGAATGGTTATAAATTTTAGTTTCCCTCATATAATTTTATTTTCTGTTCTTAACCACCATTGATTTCATGTTTGGTTCTAATCGTCTGTGCTATTTGTCCTAATGCTGCTGAACATTTGCCCCTGGGGCAATTAGGGTCAATTATTATTATAATTATTGATTTGATTTGATTTGAATTAAAAGTTTCTCTTCATATACACTAACTGTTCTCAGTTCTTCATGTTATAGCTAATCAAAGTGAATTAAGTGCTTCATGGATAAAAAGAAAATACACAAACTGACAAAGTAATCAAACATTTTGTTGTCCTGTTTTCAGTTATGGTTCATTACCCTCAGTTATGTGTAATTTCTTCACAAAATCTCATTCTATTCATTAAATGAATGTTTCCATCTAAAATTCTTAATTTATTTGATCAAATGTAATAATCTAGGATAATTTTCATTTAATATTTATTTATATCTTTAAATGTTTTATATACATTCTGTGAGTATCTATTGTCACTGTAACAAATGTCACCAGTCATAATTATCAAGGATGACATAATACAAATACATAACAGACTCTAAATAATCAATATATTGCTTGATAATCTGTAAATGTGCAGATTAATCTCTTTTGGAATGACAGTGTGTGTCTTGTAAATTAATCAAATATTTATTTACATACATTTCAAGAAAATAAGGTTTATAATGTATCAGTTTTTCTTTCATTTATTTATTTCAGTCATGTAAAATTTTCACACTGGCATCAGTTACTATGGTAACTGACCCAGAATTTTACTTAACCAAGAAGGCTAAGTTCTGCCCTCTGGTTCATGTTTGGGGGACGTACAAAAGGTTTTTGTTTTGCTGTCCTGACAGTGGAGGTGTCCTGAGAGTAGAGCCTGCTGACTTTTACCAAATCATTACATCAGTGTAACTGCTTTGTATCATTGGCTGAGTGTCCATTATTTCTGTCTTGTTAATGCATATTGTTGGTTAATCCTTCTGGCAAATAAAGCATTTGTAAAAAGTCACATGTTGTCCTCATAACAATTGTACTTTTATTAAAGAAGATAAATATAGATTGGGTTGTTGCTGCTTGTTACAGTGCTGCCTTTTTTGTTAGTAACTTCTTGCTTTGAAATAAATCAATGTAAATTGTGTGACTTAGAACATGCAAGGTGCCTTCTGAAAGAGATCAACATGCAGGTTATTTACAGGTTATTATGTAATATTGATTATATACAAGCTGCTATTTTGTTATATTCATAATGTCATCTTTGATAATTGTGACTAATAGTTACAACAAGAATAGCTACAGATATATGTAAAGTTGATACAAATAGGAAAGTTAAATAATTTAATGAAACATTAAATAATACTCAGTGAAATAGATGATTTTAAATTAAATATAAAAGATGAAAATTTGTGGATGCAACATTTGAAGTTCCTGTGTGAGCTACAGTTGATTTTCATTTCTGTTTTTTTTGAGACTTTCATTGAAGATGGCAGGTCACAACTCGACTCGACTCGCCTCGCCTCGCCTCGCCTCGCCTCGCCTCGCCTCGACGGTCGCAGGGCTCGGCCGGCGCCTCCTGTGTCCGCTGGCGTCTGACGGGCGCCCGACCTTTGCCTCGACGAGTTTTTGGGGGGCGTGGCCATGGTGTGGTGTGCAGTTTTTATGTCTCGCCATGAAACAGAACTTGTTATAACTTTGGTGTAAATATCCGATCTGCACCAATCTTCACATGTTTGCTAACAGTCTCGCTCTGAAACAGATCTGCATGACAAATATACTACAATAGTCATTGCGCACTACTGGCAACAGGAAATGACATGTTTAAAACTCTGATATGCTCCTCCAAGCAGGTTGGCCATATCCAAGTCATAATGCTATGTTGTGAAGATCTTGACGTATCGTCACACGGCGTTGCCATGACGGCACAGTGAAGGTCAGTGTTTCACCAAAACACAGGAAGTTGCATTAACTTCTGTTTACTTTGTCGAATCTGCCTGAAACTTCACATATTCAGTAGTCATCCAGGCCTGAACATATGATATGAGTTTTGTCGATGGGAGCGGCCAAATTGCTTGTTCATGCCCCTTTAAGTACAGTCCCTGTGGCATGTTGGACGTCTGACCTCGCTGCCACCGTCACAGCTCGGCCTGCACCTCCTGGGGCCCACCGGCAGCTGTTGGGCACCTGACATTGCTGCGACCAAGGTTGGATGGCGTGGCTGTGGCGTGGTGTTGAAATCTGATGTCTCACCATGAAACACGAAATTGTTATAACTTTAGTATAAATGATCCAATCTGCACCAAACCTCACATGTTTGATAACACTCCTGCCCTGAACACATCTACATGACAATATTCCACAATAGTCATAGCGCCACCGACTGGCAACAGGAAATGACATGTTCAAGACTTTAATGTGCTCCTCTAACTCAAGTCTGGTCAGAAAGGCTTCAAGACCATGGTAATGTCACATTGTGAAGATCTTGACATATCGTCAAATGGTGTGGCCATGATGGCATGTCAGTGTTTCACCAAAACACAGGAAATTGCATTAACTTCCATTTACTTGGTCAAATCTGCCTGAAACTTAACTTGTTCAATAGTCGTCCAGGCCCGAAGAGATGATTCTGTCGATGGGAGCGAGATGTGTACTGAGCTGCTTTTACCAGATAAAACCGGCAATTAATGACTGTCGGAAACCCTACAGCCTTTAATTTATTACACTGCAGACCTCTAGTATAAAGCCGCTTGCTAAAAATATCTTCACAAAAAGCCTCTGGTTTACTTTATTTTTATTTCTACAACAATCTGAAAACTGAAAAGACTGTAGCTAACTCACTTACTTTGCAAACTTTATTCTTCCCTTGAAGTTCAGTCCACACCGTCCTCTGTCATGGTGTCATGGAGTTCGGTTAACATCCAATCGTGGCTGCATAAAATGGCGGACCTCGCAGTGAGTGACAGGCACCTCGCATTTGAAAGAGGTCGCGTGACTCCCCCAACTTTGCAGAGTAAATTCAACAATAAAATGTTTGTTGCATGGTTGTACGAAAGAAGATTAGCTGGGATTACATAAATACATATTAAGGAAAAAAGCACAATTTCTTGTATTTTAAACAAATGCAGATTAAGTCCAGGACTGCATTTGTTTTATGTTGAGATAAAAACATAATTTTTTCTTGTTAACATCATAGATTTAATAGTGCTACATTTACATCCTCCCATAATCATTTTTTTCAGTGTATAAGGGGATAAATATGGAAGCTCTGAGAGCCAAGTAAGGAAGAAAAATCTGAACCTGATCGAGTTTTTCTCCCGTGTTGACTTAAGAACAGGTGAGGAAAAAAGCTTTTGCCAGGATAATCTCTCTAAGTGCCTTAATTTTTGTCTTTCTGTGAAACAGGTGAAAAAGAAATTAGCAGGTAATTTTGGCAGCCACAAGAGGCTGAAGTGCACCGGTACCCCATCTTCATATTTTCTGCTGGTGAGTTTTAAAAAGTAGAGTGCTGATTCAACTTCTTTACTCAAGTGAAAGTGAAAAAGTACAGGTTCTGAAATGAAAGTATTAAAGTAAAAAGTCACCTCTGAAGGACATTTCTACTTTCTGTTTCAGTGCAAAGTTAACTGAACCTCACCTTTTCTCCACGGTCCAGTCTCCTCCTCTGTCTGTTTTCGTCCTGTTACATCTTTTATGTTGGTTTCATCAGGTTACGTTTTATTACATCATTTTCCTCTTGTTACATCATCTTCATATTGTTACGTCTTTATGTTATTTTTGTCTTGTTGCTCTTTTGCGTTATTTGCTCTTGTTATGTTTTGTCATGGCATTTTCATCCTGTTGTTTTCCTCTTGCATTAAAACAAGCCTGTTTTTGAAAATGTACGTATTAGAAAGTACACATATTTGTGTTACAATGTAGGGAGTAAAAGTAAAGAGTTTTCAGAAAAAGAAGATACTCATGTAAAAATGGAAAAAATGTACTTAAGTACAGTAACAAAGTATTTATATTTAGTTACATCCCATCTCTGCTAAAGGTACCTATATTGTGTCTCAGCAAGTTATGTAACATTGCTGTCATGTCTTTCTTTTGGATAGAAATGTATTTTATTCTGTGCTAATCTGCTGTTAGTGTTAACTGTACTGACTTTAGCCAGTAGCACGAGCTATCAAGTGAAAAACATATTGTTCATGGCTAACCAACAGCTACAACCTTGGTTAAACACACAATATGTAAATTCTGCTGCTCGGTGTCTCTCTCACATTAAAACCAGAACAACAAGAGACTTAGTTTGATGATGTCATAAGTAGCGTGCGATCATGGGAGTTGTTGTCTTCACTTTTAAACAACCACGACAGCTGATGAAAATCTTCTGATGCGACTCGGGCAGAAATCACGTTCATCATGTTTGAACACTGCTGTGAAATATTTATGATAACAAAAGTACACAACTCAAAAAAATAAATTATGTCTAGCATTTTTAGACATTTAATGGGGAAATGATAAATATAGTTTTAAGCTGACTGCATAGCTAACATTCACTGTAACATAAGTCATGGTAACTGGGACGCTTCACTCACTGTATGAGTGAGACATTTTGCCAATAAAGATGTTTTTTTTTTAAAACCCCTTATCATTTTGCTACAATATATGTACGTTCATTGGCGGGTGTAATTCAGTAGAAAGAAAGTTGTTCCGTGAAGCTGCTCAGAACAAGGTCTGTGGATTATCTAAAGTAACAGAGTCATGATTTTTGGAAACAGACACTGAATTTTTCAAAATATATTTTTTGGCCGCTTTGAGCACCTCAAGCCGAGTGACGTCTAGTTCCATTATATTTGAAAAAAGGCAGACATCTCTTCGCCAATATCTCCAAACTTGGCAACTCTCACCAAAGCAAACCTGGATGGATAAATATCACTGCAGGGCAGAGGAAAATGTATTTATATATTTGATTTTGGGGTGAACTGTCCCTTTAAGCGACACTGTCACAGGTCTTATGTTTGGATTTGATGTTTGTACAGGGTTTCTTGCACAAACAGTGACTAATTTGGTTTAGTCCCTGTCTCTCAGCTCCCTCCAGCAAAAATATCTTCTTCTCTATACTTTTCCTTTTTCATTCACACTCTGTTTTGCCTCAGAGTTTTTTTTTAAATTTTATTCCCAACATGCTCTGCTGCATTTTCTGCTGGAGCTGTCATCCTTCATCTCCTCTGTTTGTGTCATTCAATTAGGTGCAGGATGTTTTTCCCCGTGTCATGGAGGGACATTCGCCTGGTCAATGAAACCTCTCCAGCATCTCGTTCATCTGCAGGAGTGCCTCCTCGGCCGACAGCATCAACGCACAAACTGCACGGGGACGCTTGTGCTGCTGAGGACGGAGTCTGTTGTCTTTTTTCACCTCCTCTCACCCAAACAATCAATGTCTTCTGACCTCCTGCTCACTTTATTCCAGCCTGCAGAAGATGATCCGCAGGATGAACATATCGACGCGTGCTGAGCATCTTGAGGTGGTTGCAGACGACATGTGACGACCAGAGCTGTCTGACTCCTCGTGCAGCTCGACGCCCAGAGGTTTCCAGCTTCCTCACCATCCCTGCAACCAGTTACATGATTAAAACTGGTCCAGCCTGAAAATGGAGAGCTCGCTGGTGTTCAGTGAGTTCACACAAAAACTATTTGACACAATGAGGTGATGACAGAAGCAGTCATCGTATCAGTTTCATGTATCCTGTGTGAAATATCCCACATTCACTCGCCATATTCTATCGCATGTCTGTCCATCCCGGGAGGGGAATCTTTCCTCTGTGGCTCTCCCTAAGGTTTCCTCATTTTTTCCCTGTGGAAAGGTTTTTTGGTTGGGTTTTTCCTCACTCTTTCGAGGGTGCACAGGACAGGAAGTGGCACACACCGTACAGATTGTAAAACCTCCTGAGGCAAATTATTATTAGCTAAAAGTGTTCTTGCAGCAAAAACTGAGACAAAAACTCACCAAAATTGGCAGGTGGGTTGCAGATTCCACCCACTACTCAGACAACAAAAACAACACTCATTGACCTCAAGGTGGCACTGGAACAATAAAGTTTGTTTTTTGTAATTATCCTAAACAGCTTGGTATAGACTAAAAATTCTTTCTCCATTTTAATCGTTCAATTCATCTGCATCTTTTCTCAATCGATCGTCAATCAAAAAAGTCTTCTGCTTTAAAAATGTCAACTTCTATGACTTTTTCTCAGTTTTATCAAACTGCAGTTTTCGCAAACTCGTCTTGGACATTGGGCCAATCGTCCAGAAAATGAGTCGGCATCATCTGCAGACTTTGTTGATCTAAAGTTATCAAAGGAATTTTGATTTGTCAATGTGTTTGGATTCGTAATAACTCAAATATAATCAGATTTCAATGTGAATTTTCAATGTGAGATTGAATTGAGTGTTCAGGAGTGTTCACTTGGCTAACATGAAAGTGCATTGCATTTCACCTCTAGGGGGCGCCACAAATGCAAGAAGTTTATATCTTGCAATTGGCTGCATGGATTTTTATGAAAATCATTTTGGAAATGATTGATTAAAGTGGGTGTCACTTATTGCAACAAATCTAAATTTCTAGCAACCTGTGGTCAATTCAGGAGTCCATCAGTCTATATTTTTAGAAAAACATCTGTATCTTCACAGGTTTTCTTTTAGAGGCTTCCAAAATGGACACAGACATTCTGTAGATGGTTAATATCAAGTGTTTCAAACTGTGTTCATATCGATCAAACGGTGAGTCTGCAGTGATGTTTAATATCTTGCTGTAATTTTTAGTGTTCACACAACATTTTCTTTTTTGTTCAGTGTTTGATCAAATCACATTTGACAAACACACCTGAAACCAGCAGAATGATTCCGAATTTTATCACCAAGATTTTGACTTTTGTAAGCATTTTAAGTTTAAACAGATAAATGTTCCAGTTTTGCACATCTGATAACTTTGCCTAAACTTGTAAGAAGGTGTGTAGAAACCATGTCAGTGGTGCGGTCTGTAAGTCACCTCCAAAGGTCAAAGGTGACCGAGTCCCACATATCAACAATGTGACAACCTGCATGTCTGTTGTTTCCAACAAGTTACAATACAATATTCTTGGATCATTGTCGCTTGCAGCTGTATTTATAAATAAAATTTGACTTGACTTGACCATTATTTTCCTTTGTAGGCTTTATTATTTTCATCATTGATTATTCAGTCGATTATTTTCTCAATCAATTGTCCATAAAATGTCAGAAAATGGTGAAAAATGTTGATCAAAGCTTAAGGTGATGTCCTTAAATGTCTTGTTTTGTCCACAATGATAACAAAGATATTCAGTTTACAGTCAGAGAGGAGTAAAGAAACCATAAAATATTCACGTTTAAGAAGCTGAAATCAGAGAATTTATAGAAAATATAGAATAAATGCAGATTAATTCAACAGTCGATTAATCACTGCAGCTCTAAGTGTTTCATTGTTAGGTTTATTAGGTTGTCCTGCTTTGTTGTGCACAATTTGATTGATTGAAATGCAGAAACTTTTGAAATTTCCGCCGGGTGAAGCATTTTTTCACTTAAGGCCGTGGAAATGAACTGGCCACTGTGTGTGCACTGTGCATGGTGGGATATTGTTCTTCATTTTGTTATAACCTCCATTTTTACTAAATGCATCTGTAATGTGATTATATCTTTCTTTTTTTTTTATCTGTAACTGTAACAGCTGTTAATTTGTCAATGACGTCATTCTGAGGTCTGTTGTGTTTGAATAACAGACTGTTGCTATGGGTTCAGTTCTGATCCCAGACTCTGGACGAGCAATAAAGTCATTTTTTAATCATTAAAATATTTTTTAATCAGTAAAATCATATTTAAATTAATACTTTGTGTCAAAATATTTTAATTAAGTAAGTAGCTGTGGGAGAATGTACAGTGAGTGGATCATTATTTGTGATTTAAGGTGGTCCTGTGCCGTCCTGTCAGTATTTCACAATAATCACCGGCTCCTTTACATGATAAAATCAATACAGGTTTGTTGTTTCCAGTTATCAGTGTGTTGGAGTGATTATATGCAGAAAATAATAACAAAAAAGCTCAATAAACTGATGAAAATGGTGTTTAAGAATCTCTAAGCTGTCTTTGCTTTATTTTTAAATAATGGTAGGCTGTTTCCAGTGAATATGTTTGTTTCCTCAGATACCTGAAACATTTTGTCCTCATTTAATGAGAACAAAGAGCGAAGGAGCCCTTTGGCCACATAGTTAATGGGAAGCACATTTCTCTCTTGGAGATTCAGTGTAAAATCTATCTCTGGTATTTTCTGGATCATTCTTCCAAACAGCAGAGAAGCTGCAGACCAGGTTGTAAAATTTTACAATAAGATCGTCTCCACCGTAGGGGACGATTAAATATTGTCCTATAACCTCTGTCTCTACGTAACTTCAACACTCCAGTCCTTTGTTTACCCTCATGATTTGGAGCCGAGCCCCCGGAACATAATTCATCTTTATTTTGATCCAGATTTTCAATTTCATCATTTTAATTCTGCACACTTGTGGTGAGAGGTTTACTGCACACAGCACCTGGATGTACATGAGAGCTCTCAGAAAGTCTCCAACAAACGAGTATAGTCTGAAATAATAATTCAGTTCAACAAGATGCTCCACGACACTGTGAGACGTAGATGAAGCGTAAACTCAAACCACTTACCGCAGTCATTATCTGCGTCTCAAGGATCAAGATGGATAACACAAGAAAAAAAGAAACTGTGAACTGAAAAAGACTGTTTGAAATGTTTTCACTGGTTCCTTGAACCTGCTGTAAGCACACTTAACTCAGTTTCAGAGATTAAAGACATTTCAGACTTGTATTTACTATTTATACACTTATACACATTTACTCAAATACTGTAAGTACACATTTCAGGTACTTGTACTTTACTGGAGTCTTTTCTTTTCTTGCAACTTTCAGCTTCTACTTTGTTACAGTTTACAGAGTACTTTTTTTTTACTTCACTACAATTACAACAGCTTTAGTTACTTTACAAATTATGTTTTGCATATAAAACATATGAGAAGCTTATAAAATATGATGTTTCATAATTAATAAAGCAGCCTGGCTTGATTTTAATTTCTGTTTTATTCAGATATACATATGGAGAACACTGTTTTTCCTACTTTCAAGTTTATTTCCAGTGATCAGCACCTCACCACAACCCTGGTGTGTTACTTCTCTATATTATATTGCCAATTGCCAACTATTTTGATAATCATTTAAATCATTTTTAAACGCAAAAATATCAAACATTTAGTTTCGTTTATTTGATTTATAAAAGGACAGTGTGCAATGACACTGATCATTTACAAGAAATGAAAACGTGGTTGCACCAGATTTAGTGAGATGCTAATTTCCATCTCTTGTCCTACATATAACAACCAGACACAATAAATAGAATTTAAAGTGCAATACAGACTACAGTAAATGCAGGTGCCTTACATAATAAAAGCAGTAAGAACGCACTGTGCAGTACAAAATAAACAAAAACAATAAGAAACAGTAAGAATCTCCTGCTTTTCCTTTGAATTATTAAAATTATATTTTGTTCTATTGTTTGGTCAAAACAAAGCATTGTGAGGATATCACTGTGGTCTGGGTAATCAATCGACGAATCATGCAAATAGTCAGTATTATTAATACCTAATAAAACTGATCATTAGTCCTAAACAAAATGAGCTCCACCTCAACCAAATACAACAGGAGAATCCTGCTTTTATATCAATGCATGAGTAATAATAATATAATAATATAGTTTATAATAGTAAAACCATTTTTCTGCATTGAATACTTTTACTTAAAGTACATTTTCATACTATTACTTAAACAGGCAGTTCACCCCAAAATCAAAAATACATATTTTTCCTCTTACCTGTGGTGCTGTTTATCCATCTAGGTTGTTTTGGTGTGAGTCTGCCAACCGTATCACCGTGCAGGAGAACAAGAGGCTCGTGCTCGTGATGAGGCGGGATGTCCTCGACTGAGCTGTAACCTCTCGTCCATGAGTTGATGCACGCTTTCTTCTGCGTGGTGATAAGCTTGGCGGGTGCAGTTCAGCAGAAAGAAAGTAGTTCGTACATTAAAACTGCTCAGAACAAGGTTTGTGGATTATCTCGGGTAACTGGGTCGTGATTTCTGGAAAGAGACATTGCTGTTGAGTTGGGTTTTTTTTGTTGTTGTTGTTGTTGTTGTTGTTGTTTTTTGGGGGGGGGGGGCACGTTTAGCACCACAAGCTGAGTAAAATCCAGTTCCATTACACTGGAGAGAAGGCAGACATCTCTACAGCTGATATCTCCAAAACTCTGCAATTCACACCAAAATAATCTAAATGGTTAAAAAGCACTGCAGCCAGAGGTAAAATATGTATTTTTGTTTCAGGGGTAAAGTGTCCCTTTAAGTAATATTTTTATTGCAGGACTTTTACTTGTAACAGAGTATTTTTACTGTTTTGTATTTGTACTTTTGCTTCAGTAAAGGATCTGAATGCTTCCTCCACTGCTGCTGCTGCTGCTGCTGCTGGCCAACATGGTGACTCACAGTCCTCCTGCATTACAAATCCCGATTTCACCCCTGAATATAAGTAATGGCTTCATAATGACAGCGAACAGAGAGGGCAGCAGGGGGAAACCCCGACTAATTTCACCCTGAGGAGGGAACTGTGTGTTTCTGTGTGAACCAGAACAACAACAACAACCAGAACACAGTGTCAAATACACTGTGCAGCCAAAAGTGTGTTGTTAGTTAAGATAAGTCAGGTCAAGTCAAAGATTATTATAGCCTGGTATCATAAAGCCTCACAGGGTTGTGCATGTAATGAAACAGCAATAAGCACACAAAAATGCATAAAATAAACATGTAAAAAATGACAGACAGTACCGGGACAGACCAACATGGTTTCTGAATGTCTCATCCCAAAGCCGTGGACGTTAACATGCTGCTATTTCCCTTTGAAAACAAGCCTTCCAGCAAGACTTTTGGAAACTTGGTGCAGAGATTTGCTCCCATTGAGTCTCAAAAGTACTGGTCAGGTTGGACACTGATGTTGGGAGAAAAGTTCTGGATCACAGCTGGTGTTCCAGTTCGTCCCAAAGCTGTGAGTCCACAACAAACCGAGAGAGCCGTTTCAATCAGGAGATACTTTGTTCTGAGCGTACAAAATATATTTATTTGACATGTGCACGATTGAGAGAGAAATGTGAAAAGTCTTTGGTGGTCAGACTCCATCGTGACATCATCATGTATAAAGGGGGGAAGTGAAGCTGCGATTAGTAAAGGAAACCCTGCGATGGAGTCCAGACACTGGTGGTGGAGGTGAAGGGACGGCTGAAGATCAAGATGTCATGAGGACTGGACTCCTGATGAGCTCAACCTGAGCACTGGATGATGGAGGAGGGTCGCAACAATTCGGTGCAGAAATGACAGCTGACGGCGGCAGAGAGCAAAGTTTTGACACAACGACATGATTGGCTGATGGAGACTGTGGCTAAATCTGGTTGGTTCACTTAAAGAGTGAACGCTCATGGCTGACTGACTGATAAAAAGTGGGTAAAGAGAGAGACAGACAGTTAGGGATGAATGAGGCATAAAGAAAGACTTCCTCATTCAACTTTCACTGAGCTTCATTTCTTTATCGGCCTCAACTTTACGTCACTTTGAGATGGAAAAGGGCTCGAATAGTGTTACCAGGTTTGGGTAGTAACGGATTACATGTAATCTGGATTATTACAACAAATAAATAACACTAATCAACCCAGATTACGTGCGATTATAGTTACATTGTCACAAATTACTTGATTACATTTTGATAACAACTTTAAAATGTGTCAATTTTAGGATTATGAAACTTTTTTTTAATAATATCCAGTGCTTTATTAACTCATAAAAAGCTAATTTGACATTAATTACTCCTCTCAGCACGTCAGTTTAGTTAACAGTGACTCTCTGATATATGCTTTTCTTTTTTAATGATGATTTATGGATAATTGAGTTTTTATTTCTTTTAATTTACATTGAAAAATGATGCTTTTCTTGCATCTCAGGGCCAAAGTCCACCATGTGGCCTTTGATTAAACAGCAGCAACAAAAACTTACACAACGAAACAGCACTCCTCATAGTTTGTGTGTTTTTGTAAGGGTAGATTGATTTAACTTTATGCAAATGCTAATTTTTTTATTTTTTTTTGGCTGCATCCATTTTTAGTATAAGGTTCAACATTTTCCATGTTTGATTTTGAAGTAATCCAAAACTAATCCAGAAGTATTCAGATTAGATTGCATTTTTTGTAATTTTTTATAATTTTATAAAAAACACGCAAAATCCATGTAATTTGTATTCAGTAACTGACTCCATTTCAAAGTAATCTGCTTCTAATAACTTCAGCGATGGCTCCGTAGTATTTAAATGTTGCAGTGAGCGATGACAGTGAGCCAGCATGCACAGGACCCTGAAACTGAAGCAGCTAAATGGAATTCAGCCATCATGAATTTTATCATTTACACTTGTTTTTCTGCTGCAACATATCAGAAATATCTTCTGTTAAAAATGCCTCCAGAAACAAAAAGTCCAAGCCAACGCTGTGTCCATTTACTTTTGGCCATGTGCTGTAAATTACAGTCAAGAACTATAACTTTTAGGAGGAAGAAAATCTATTTACAGTCATGAGTGTGTGTGCCAAAGCTGCCAGAGAGTTTGGACGTTACTACGTGCACCATGAGCCAGGACAAACAGTGTGCCACCAGCCCACCTCCCTGTCACTGCCAAGTTAAATTTAATACATACTAATTAATACTACTGCGCTTTTTGGATGTGTGCTGCTTCAACCACCTGTTCCGCTCTCGGCCTGAACTCATAAGCTCGTAACTCTTCGTAGAGGCTGATACTACTGTGATCTTTTGACCAGGAGGGACACTGCTGCTGCAGCTGCTGCTGCTCGGCTTCACCCTCAGCAGAACAATTATAGTTTTTATGTTTTTCATTAGTTTCTATTTTTATTTTGCTTTTAATTTCTGTTTTCAGTTCATTTCCAGAGTGGGTGTGGTCGTTTCAGTTTAGTTTATATTATTTAAATTACTAAAATGTTTTGTTTTAGTTGAGTTTTTATTACTTTCAGTATTAGTTTTAGTTCTTTTGTTAAAATATGTGGGTATTTGGAAAGAGGCAAGATTAAAAACGACTCTTTGTGAAGACAACTGACTCACAGTCAGAGACATCAGTAAGCAAATAAGCTCTGACCAAACTGACAAAGACTAAAACTACACACATTTCTTTTATATTTTTAGGCTTTATTTTCTGCTAGTTTCCTAAGTACACAGTATCATTTCACTTAGTTTACGTGTTTCTTTCCTAAAGTCTAGTTTTATTTCAGTTAACTAAAATTTCTTTCACATCTATTTTTCGTTTTTAGTTTAGTTCAGCAGTCGTCCATCGAGACATTTGTTTGAGATTTACGGTTAAACGTTCACTGCTGCATCTCTTTTACAGGTTAAAACAAACAACAAAGAAAAACTTTTACTGTTGCCATTGTTGCCATGGATAACTGGGACACTTATTGGAAATAAAACAGAGACATCATGTTATTAGTAACACCTGTGATTTTCCTAATATGTCTGCTGTGAAAAAGGCCTGTTAACAGTCATTAATCATAAACTTTAGTCAGTTTATTCTTTTTTTTAAATAACTCTTTCAACTCAACTGAGCCACCGGTGGATTAGTCATTAAAAACTCCTGCTGTGCTGCTAAATACAGTTCAAAGCCACAGAAATTTATTTTAAACTTTACCGGATACACCAAAGTTTTAAAGGATACCAGGGGAAACATGCATAGAAAATTATGCACAAAAGTTATTTCCACTGGATGAAAATCATAAAGTCTTTGGCTTGAATGTTTCAGAGTTGGACCAAGTTGACTCAGAAATTATATATGATGTTGATATATGGTCAGACAACATGGAATAATTATAATAATAATAATAATTTCTCCAAACAAAATAGTGTTTAAGGAGAAATAAAAGGGCAATAAGCAGCAGTGGAAGAAGTCCTCTGATGTTTTAAGTAGCAATACCACAGTTTTAGAGAGTAAAAGTTGTACATTCAAAATTTAACTAAAGTGAAAACTACAAAAGTATTGATCATCAAAATATACCAAAAGTACCAAAAGTAAACTTATCATACAGAGTGGTTAATTTCAGAATAATACACCATTAAAAAGTTATATTTCTGAAGGTCTTTCATATTTTTAGGTTGTAGAAAGTCCTCTTACAGATAGTTGTTAATGGATTGTAATTGTATGAGGTTTTTGTGAAAAAAAAAAAAATAGAAGTTTTATTTTGTAAATGCACTGTACACTGGTTCAACCAGAGAGACAGTTTAAGGGCAGAAAAAGACAAAGATCCCTCTGAGCAACAGTAAATTTAATATGAGAAATCAGCAATCGAAAAAAAAGAAAGAAACTTAGCTTTAAAATCTGTGCAATTTAAAAAAAGGAACAAGTTCCTGTTTCAGTGTCAAGTGCACAATAATGCCTATAACAAGCTGGAGTTACTGTAACAGGCACCTCGCTTAAGCAAAACTATTTTTAAAACATCAAAATAGAAATAGAAGGCTAGTCTGAGGTTAGCACTATCGAAACTGGAAGAACAGCTGAACATACAAATCACAGTTTAAACATATTCAGTCTGACCACAGAGTAAACTGCTGAGAGCCCGAAGAAAAACTGGACAACCACTGTGGTCACTTATGCTTTTCTGGAAAAATAATTCAAAATTGAAGGCTATTTCAGGCTAAATGGTTACAACAATATTTTTTCTTGTCATGCAACACTGTGAGCATCAACTAAACAGAAATCTTTATCATTTAACTATCATTTGGAGCCACTTTAAAACAAGACTATCCTCATAAATCCTTTATAATTGGGTTATTAATTAGGTTGGAAAGATTTAAAAAGTCATTAATAAACAGTGGTCAGTTGAGCTCACATTTACCTCTTAAGCCTCAGATCTCACTGCTTATTTATCTTACTTTATCTTCTCCATCAGCAGCGTTTATTCCTGTCAGCTTCATCACATTTTTGTTAATAAGTGACCTGCATTTATCCACCCCAGCGTCTCTTAAATGTTAGTAAGTCGTGAGTAAATGATGATGCATCTTACTCTTATCTGACCTAATTATAAACTATTTATAAGGGTAGTCTGATTGTGAAGTGGTACCAACTTGTTTGTTCAGTCAGTAGCGTAATAAGCAGGATCATTTTTTTTCCATTATTGTAAAATAAACCCCAACAGGGTGATACAGGACTGCTCACTGTGCATTATCTAATACCGATTATTGGATTATAATTATTGATGCATGAGTGTGTAAACATCACTGTAATGTTGCAGCTACTAACAGTGCAGCTTGTTTTAACTACATTATATACTGCTGGGCAGCTTAATGTAAATTAATACATCATTTATTTGTTTATCATATCAGGTTTCTAATGTCACATTTTAATATCATGCACAATATTACTTTTCATTATTATTACCATGTGTGATAGTACTTTTCTATTATGGTTTATGTACAATCTTTAAAAAACATGTGCAGTATTACTGTTCAGTATCAGGGGCTATATTATGTTCATTACTATGTGCAATATTATTTATTTTCTATTACAGGTAATGTCATGTTTTAATACACTTAATACACTTTCACAATCACTATCACTATCTATATCATGTGCTGTATTTACATTCATTATCTGGTGCAATATAACTTTTTTTTATTACCTCTCGATGTCACTCAGTGACAATATTACTTTCAATGTAATTCCCATTATTACATTATCTGTTCAGCTTACTTTTGTACCTAATCATCTTACCTCTGTTGTTCGTCTTTTAGGCACTGTTTCTTTGCATTTACTCCTCAAACACTTCATATTTTATATTTTTATTTCACTTATTTGATGCTCTGTTGTTGCTATTCTTATGTAACTGTAATTCTGGAGTAATCTGGTGCAATAACTTCCTTCAGGATTAATAAAGTTCTAGTTTATCTTATATTTTGTCATAATAATCTGAAATGCCTGTAAACTAAATAGTCAAATAAATGCAGTGGTGCAAAAATAACTGTATTTTCCTCTTAAATATAAGGGAGTTAAGTAGCAGAAAATGGAAATACCTCAACATTGTAAAAGTACAGTAGATTATGGAGTAATTGTACTTAATTACTTTCCACTGCTGTGAGTAAGGGGTTACTACCTTGATATTTTGACTGGAAGGCTCCTGAAGGAGAGAACCCTCAGTCCCCGGAAAAGCAGAACATACTCAGTACATTAGACACTACAGTCCACTGCCAAGTCGTAGTAGATTGATGGGAAATTGTGAATGAAATGCTGCTACTGCCACCTACTGGAGGACTGAATAAACTTTATTAATTTATCTTATGTCCCTGCAGCAGAAACCAGAATACACTAAGAAAAAAACACACTAAGTATTTAGAGCATTAACATTTTATTTTTGTAAGAATACAATTATGATAAATTCTTTATAAAAATGCGTGTTTGCAGTTCATTTGCACATCATTTTATGCAGCTAGAGTGTATGTAGAGAAGGCTTGATGAGGTCCATGCACAATTACCAACACGACTAAACATAGAAAACAGACATTATATTCTTTGTTGGCACAGGTTCAGGTGTTTTATACTCATATTATAGATGTCTAACATACAGTGACAACATGAATCTACTGGACATTTGTGTAATTTCAGTGTTATTCAGGCATATTCTCTCTTTTGTGCACGCTCCTCACGTGTCTGCCCAGAGACTCCATCCATTTGAAGGATTTCCCACAGTAGTTACAGACAAAGTGTTTCCCCTCAGTGTGGATCGTCTGGTGTCTGTTCAGAGCGCTGGTCGTGATAAAAGTCTTCCTGCAGATCTCACACCTGTACGGCCTCTCTCCTGTGTGTGTCCTGATGTGAGCTGCCAGGTGGGAGCAGTTGCTGAAGCGCTTCTCGCACACAGAGCAGCAGTAGGGTTTGTCTTTGCTCTCCTCGCCGCTGCTGCTGCTGCTGTTGTTGTTGTTGTGGTTGTGGTTGTTGGGGTGGAAGGGTAAGGTGGGGTCCTGCAGGACGCCCCTCAGACCGGAAGGGGAGGAGATGAAGTCTTTAATGTCTGATTCGAGGCTGTCCAGGTGCTCTGCTTCATCATGACCCATCCAGAAGTCCCTGTGGCTCTTCTGCTGCTGCTGCTCCTTCTTCACCTGTGAGGCCTGTGGGTGCTCCTGCTCCATGCTGCTGCCTCCATCCTCCTCCTCGCAGTGCTGCTGGGGCTCAGGAGCCTCCACTGCAGGGACTGACTGATGGTGAGGAGGAGGAGGAGGAGGATGGTGATGGTGATGGTGGTGATGGGTTTGCTGTTGCAGCTGGGCTCCTATGCATCTATCCAACCGTGGCTCTAGATATAAAACACAAAATAATAACATCACGTGTAATTTCACTAAAAAATGACGAAAATTTGCATGAGGTTTGGTTGCAGGCAGATTTCATTCAAACCAACCTGACTTGAGAAGCTTCAGCTGCATCCTCAGACGACTGATTTCTAAATCTTTAGAGCGACAAATCTCCTCTTTGTACTCTGCTATCGTCCTTTCAACGGCTCCAAATATCTCCTCCGCCGCCGCCGTCAGCCTGTCGGTGAGAAAAGCTTTCAGTGAAATCATCTCTGGACGTTAAAACAGGAATTTATGAGGTTTTAGTCGCTCTAACAGAGGTATTCTTGCGAGTCCGTGAACGTCACGCTTCGCTTGTAAACACGGACATGAGACAGAGACACGCTGAGGGGACAGTGTGAGGAAACTCCGCCCCCTGCTGCACCGGCGGTGCAACGACACACCCATCATCATTAAACAGGACAAAATAAAAAATAATTTTAAAAATGCAAAATGCAATGCATATTTGTTGAAGCGACAAAAATGCAACATGAAACACTGGGTGACACCAACAAAGAATAATTTAATTTTTGATTTAAGAGTTTAGCAAAACTAAGTTTAAAATGAATAAATCCACATTGTGATTCAGCAGAGCTCTGTTGCACAATTCAAAACTAATTTCCTTTCTTTTTTTTGTCTTTTTTTAATTGAACACTTAGATATGAGGACAAGCAGACACAGCATTTCAAATGACAATAAATGAATAAATAATTCCATCAGAAAGTAATATCATAAATCAGTAGATGAGGAGAGGGAAGGATAAGTAAACAAGCAAATAAATACATTAATACATAAGCATAAATAATATTAAATTAAATTAAGTACAAAAAAAAATTAAAGTGAATATTCTTAATTCTTGTGAAAGCAAATACTAGCAACTGACATCTTCACAAAATTCACACTAGTCTCTATCAGTAAATCCGAGTTTAAGTCATGTAAATCAAATTAAAGAGTTAATCAATTTAGATGCTAGCTTACCCAAACTAAACTAAATAGATAAATAAAAATAAATTGGAGTGCTGTTGAGAATTGTAAGTAAAAAAAAGATTGGAAAACACTAACTTTTGGCTGCTTGGTATTTTTGTCAAATGTTACATTATTTGCTAGCAAGCTAAAAAGTTTATTGTTTGCCACTACTAAAAAGTTTTTTGCTAGTGGTTAGAAGGTTATAAAACATTACTAGCTAAAACTTTAAAACAAATTGGCTATCTTTTTAGCTAGTTTAAAAGTTTGGTGAAATATGAATTAAAGTTAAACCATGATTTAATAAGGTTAAAATTGTATCCTTTTTGGTGCAACCCTGCATTAAAGCTGGTGAAATATTGCACTTTTTAAAGGGCCATTGTTACTAAATTAAGTTTCCTAAATGAAAGGTTCACTGGTACTTTAAAGGGAAATGACAATTTTTTTATGACATGCATATCTGCACATTAAGTTCAGGAAACCACACACACACCATCATCCAGTCTGCAGTCTAGTATCAAACAATGGAGTCGTACATGAACTAAACAATCCCTTGGTTTGACCAAGTATCTTCATGTTGATCTGCACTTTATTCCTAGAAGATTCAGTGGTTTCTCCCTTTTTTCTTTTTTTTAAACAAAAGGATGAGTTGTCCAACAACACGATATCTCAACATCTCTAACATCATATGGTATTAAAATGTGATCTGTATCCAGATACGTTATCCAGATGAAGAAAGACAAACTGTTAATGTAAATGATTTGTGATCAGATCTGCCTGAACACATCTGGAGGTAGTCTGAGTCACGCTGTGTTCGGATCTTCAGTAGGTATAAGCACATTCCATACAGATCTGATTTTATTACCAGGTGTAAATGAGGTGTAAAGTGACAACATCATTTCTACAATTTAACAGAGGGACAATCATCTCAAACCCACTTCATCATTATAGCTTTTCAAGCCAACATCAAGATAAATTGAACTGTTTCTTTGTGCAACATTAAAAAATCCAGTATTGCAGCCACAGAAGTGGGCAGGGGAGCAGTTGTAGACTTACCACCATACTTATTTCTTTATAAACTGCCTACCTGAATAATTGTTTATATTGCATCTCCTTATATCAGCAGAATTTCTTCTCATGTTTCTTTATCTGTTGCCGTCTGAAGCAGAGAACACCAAGATGTTCTTCATGGTGCAAGTCTGTCCAAGCTTGAAATTTTGTGTTTGATACTCTTTGGTTAAAACTATTCCAGTCAGATCTCAGCTCACAAAACTAAATCACATTAAATCAACACATCAACTGACCGGGTGAATCTCATGGGCCCTGAAGTCGCCAGAGGTGCCAGGTTGTCTGGATGGCAATTACTTTGTGGTAATTTTATTAATTACAATTTTGTCTGGCAAGGTGTGCCACAAGAAGCATAATTAAAAAGTGAAATGGTAAAGGCCCCGGGGTGGCTCCTGCATTTTTAATCCTATCTTTAGGGCTTGTCATATATTGTTAAATACTTTTAATATTTCAGTTGAAATTATGCTAACATGGTGTGCATTCTCAATGATATTCATGTTTACATGCTTTAGTTATTAGTTTGCTCCTCGGGGGCGATGAAAAATAAAGAAATAAATAAAGAAAGGTTGCAATAAAATGATATAAATGTTTTGCATCGGATTTCTACTCATCCCTGTCCCTGCTTAGGCTTTTCTTGACTATTAAAAGTTCATAACATACTATAATTTGTTAAATTTAGCACATAATTTGTTAAATTTAGCACATAATAAATAATGACAGCTTGATACATATGACATGGTGTTACTCTGCTCCCGTTTATGTGTTGAAAACAAAGTGTTCTTGTGTCTTTGTCCTCCTCCTCCTGTGCAGACAGTGCTGTGGTCGGTGGAGGTGTTTCAGTCCTGTGGCTGTTTCAACACAGTAAGAATATAAAGAAGACAAAGAAAGCAGGACGGGCAAATATTTGAGAGTTTGCTGAAGACAGACATGCAGATTGTGAAGGAAATCAAAAATGAAATTTTTGACCTCAGCCTGAGCTGAACTAACCTGCTCCAGAAACTGGTTGATGCTTTTTTTTGTTGTTGTTGTCAGTGCAGAAACTTCTTTGTGACTTGTTTGTGACCCGTCGCTGTCCTTTCGTCTCTGTTATTGTGCTGTGACTGTTCACAGGGTGATGCTCCAAAGGATCATTTATACTAAACCAACTTATTCTGTAAACATCGGTCACACAATCCAGGTCAAGACCACAGAAAGAAAAGACGAAGCATCTAAACACCACGTAGCATAAACAGATGATCCACTCGCTCCCATCTGCAGATTATCTGGTCTTATGGACAGTTCGGAATGATTGAATTGTTTATTTCCTTATGTGCAACATAAAGAGTGTGAGCTGGATTTTAAATCACATGTCAACAGACTTACAAAGGTTGCTATTTGTCATCTAAGACCCAGGTTCTCAAACTCTGGTGCGTGTACCACAGGTGGTACGCAAGCTCCCTCTAGTGGTACATAAAGGAATGTCAGAAATATATTTTTAATGAAATAAATTAATTTAAAAACATAACACTATCAGAATACTGTCAAATTTCTAATGAAAATCCATAAAATATCAGATTACTGAAATGTTTCAATATCAGCCTGTTATGTAGTCATGATTAAGCGCGTAGCGTGCACGTACCTCACACATTCGCTCATTACTAGCTATCAGAGGTAAAATGAAGAGAATGAAAATTAATGCTTCAAAAACACTGCAATCGTGGCTCCAAATGGGAGGAGCGCAGCTGCAGGAGGAGAATATTTTGAGCAACCGTGTTGAAGTGGATGACAGTGAACCGAGCACGAGGGCTGGTGGCAAGTGTTCACTAAACCTGCTCGCACCAAACCACTTAGGTGGAGAGACTCAATATTTCCTGAGGTGGCACATGGTGTAGTAAGTTTGAGAAACCCTGATCTAAGATATATCACAAGAGTTGGACTCCAGCTCTGTTTGGAAGATGCCGAAAAGCTGATCCATGCCTTTGTTTTCTTCTTGCTTAGATTACAGAGGATCACCTAAATAAACCGCTGACAGGCTGTGACTTGTTCAAAACGCAGCAGCAAGAATTTGAGCAAAACTCATGAAAAGAGAACATATGTCACCAGAACTAGTGCCATTATGCTGCCTGTTTAAGATTATTTTACTTGTTTTCAAAGCGCTAACTGTTTTAGCACCTTCACACCTCTCAGACTGCTTATTTGACAATGTTCCACACTGCTATAAAAAAAATATAACAATAATAAATGAAAAATATGGTGAAGCAGCTTTCTGTTGTTACGCACTAAAGATCTGAAACAAAGTCCAACCACAAATAAGACAAGCAACTTGTTTATAGTTAAAAGAAACATTTCAAAGCATATTTTTATGATCTGGACTTTTTTTTTTTTTAAATCTCTTTTGGATTTTATTATTGTAACTCCTTGTGTCTCCTGTTTTTAATCGGTCCTGTTGTTGATTTCTCTTGTGAAGCACTTTGCCTGCAGAATGATAATTAAAAACAAACGCACTTGATGTCTTGATGTCCTGAGAAATGTGTTTTGTAATTGTTTCATAACAATATCATGGTTTAAATACATATAACTGCAACGTCCCTGCTTCTTTAGCTACATGTCACACCCCTCTCTTTCAAAAAAAGAAAAGAAAAAAGTAAAAGTGGAGCAAAATCACTCTAATCCTTGTCTTGTCTAATCCTTGTCAGAGATTTAAGAGGTAATTTCAAGTATTTTGTGTATCAAAGAGTGAGAAGTGTTAAGTATGAGAAGCTGGAAGTTGGTTAGAAACCAAGCAGTCTAAAATAATCTTCTCACTGTATTTAACCGAATAAATGGGAATAAATCCAAAGATGTAAAACAAAAGATGCACTGTGTGCATTGTGTTTTATTTAACAGTGTAATACACATTAGTTTCTGTCTGTAAGCTTGTAATCTGCAAAGCCACGATATTCCCCTGATACATGAATCTTTCACTGCTGCGTGTCTGTTTTATTTCAGCGCCGAGATAAAAATAGCCGTCAAATGCTTCTCTGCATGTCATTGTCTTAACGGGAGTTCACTGCTGTAACCAGATACTCAGATACCCTGCCATCCTGAGAATACCACGGGGATCAACATCATCCTTACATGAACACACTGCAGTCTGAAGAGTCGTTTAGGAAACCTAATGGGACATGCAGAAGCAGGTATCCCTTCATCTCATATTAGTTTTTTAACTTATGTTCCACTTACTTACATAATTTCTTTACTTATTGTCTTGTTCTTACTGTTTTTATTTACAAATATTTGTTTAATTTGCTTTTATTTGTTTTATTTATGCATTTTTATATGGCACACACTGCCTAAGAGTTGCCAAACGACAGATGACAAAGATCTATTTTATTATAAAATATATAAGGAATACAGACAAGATAGTCATCAAGACAAAAGCAAAGACACAAAACAGTCTCTGAACGGTTTATTATAATGTTTCATTACAGCCTTCCCACCCTTCAACCCATCGGCCAGTATGATTCACATGTAATGGACGCTTCCCTCTCGGCCCAAACGGCCAATGAGAGAGCGGATCATGCACGTCTACAGGGAGGTAAAAGCCACAGAACATCATAATCACACAAAAGAGACATCGATATTAAAAAGACAAATAAATCTGATTGACATGAGCTGTGACACTGTTTACAAAAGAAAGTTCGTAAACTTTTCAAGTAAAGGCGCGGACTGGCCGTCCACCTCGAGGTGTAGTTGTCCGACAGTCTTTACAGCTTGAGCGCTTGGTGTGGAAGTTAGTGTGCACACGGGCTATTCTCAGTGGACTTAACTCTTTTTTTCAGTGCAGTACAGTGTATGTGTCAACCTGTCCCTTTTCTTCATGACAAAATATACTTAAAAAAAATAATAAAGGAAAAGGAGGGAATGACGTCATTACACAAATACTTTGAATAAAAAGGGGAAGAGGACTAAGTGCTGAGAGTGAGGGATGATGGAGCCGGTTCGTCTGAATGGATCTGCCGGAGGTATTTATGCCTTGGCGTTGATGATTTCGATGAACTCTGGCTTGAGGGAGGCTCCGCCCACGAGGAAACCGTCAACGTCCTTCTGGGAGGCGAGCTCTTTGCAGGTAGCGCCGGTCACAGAGCCTGAGGAGAAGAGCAGATTCATGAGGGGAGATTCGACGTGCTAAATCAAAATGAGAGCACGCAAATTTGATCTAATCACGCCGGCGACCTCCGTAGATGATCCTGACGGAGTTGGCCACGGCCTCGGACACGTTGGTCTTCAGCCACCCCCTCAGCTTGTCGTGAACCTCCTGAGCCTGAGAGGTCACACAGGAAACAGAAACGTTAACATGGCGTCTAAATACACACAGACTGTTGGAATCACTCTCTGTGGTTTCCTGTATTTACCTGCTGTGGAGAAGCGGTCTTGCCGGTGCCGATGGCCCACACGGGCTCATAAGCGAGCACGACCTTGCTCCAGTCCTTTACATTGTCTGCGAAAGAGACGTGTGATAAGACTCAAATCAGTATTTTGCAAGTTTTCTGATTTTTTTTTCAACTCTCTGGCTTGCACAAACCATCCCTGAAACGTGTCTCACAGCATTTATACTCTCTCTCCTGTCTGTGCACATAAAAGCTCGACAGCTGGATTATCAGGAGTCACGTACCTGCGATGACCTTGGTCTGAGCGAAGACGACCTTCTCCTGTGGTGCCGCCCTCCCTCTCGTCCAGCTTCTCACCGATGCAGGCAATCACACCGAGACCACTCTCGAGAGCGTGGGCTGTCTTCTGACCAATGAGCTAAAAACAACGCACAGAGGAATGATGCGGGTTTTTTTTTTGTGGTTCCCGCTCAGGTTAAAGGAACCAACTCTTACCATTTAGCACCTATCATCATTACAGACATGAGATAAGCAAAATCTGTGTTTTAGTTGCATTTACTGACATTATCCCCCTGATACAATGTCAACAAGCATTTCAGAAACATGTGCGTCTGTCCTAAAGCAGTACAGTTGAGTTGTTTTGTCCAGTGCATGTGTTTCTAACACAAATACTAGAGATGATAACAATTAATCGATTCATTGGTCATTAAGAATTTGATCGGTCAAGTAAAATTTTAATCAATCTACCATCAAATTAAGATTTGATATACAACAGATTATTTTTATGAGTGTGCTCTGCATATTATCGAATATTCAAGTATATGAGTTTAATACGTAGGCCTTTACGTCTTTATACGTTTCACAGGCTGTCAGAATAGGCAACATGTTGCTTTGGAAATAAAGCTTTAATTGAGGGGGAAAATGCATTTGGTATCGTTTGATATAAGCTGAATATTTGTGGGTTTTTTTTTAGAACGATTAATTGATAAGTTTCCTTGCAGCACAGCTGTTTACTGCTATTCAACATATGAGCTGTGATCAAATTTCATACTTATTCAGTTGTCTGACAGCAGAAGTGTTTAAAAAAATTTGACCAAATCAGTCACATGCCGATTCACACGGGACTAATAATATCACAGGACCTCTGTGTTTGGCGAAATATGGTCGGCAACATGCAGTGGAATTTTTACTTTACAAACTGCAGACATGGCAGATTTGCAGGGAATTAAGATCACAGACGGCCTCCGCAATTATTACGAATTACTTGAGCCCCATAAGAACAGGGCTTACGATAAAGATGATAAAAGGAGAAAATCATCCAGAATTACCTCATCGCTCTCTCCGAAGACGTGGCGCCTCTCAGAGTGTCCGAGGATCACCCAGTTCACACCACAGTCCTTGATCATCGCAGGGCTGCAGGCAGATGAATAAACAATTGTAACATGCAATAAACACAAAATAATCAAACAGTTTAATACTGAAACATGAAATATTAACAAGCTTTTATATTTGTAATGCAACCTAATAATTTTGCAAGTGACTGCTGGGCTACTTTTCTACATTTCAGCAGCATCTTTATATGAAATAGTTTCATTTTCGTGATCAAACTCTTGTTACTTTCTTCCTATTTTCCTGATTCATTCATGACGTACCTGATCTCCCCAGTGAAGGCACCCTTGGGAACTTTGTAGCAGTTCTGAGCGGCCACGCCGAACTTGGCATCCAGCTTGGTCCTGGCAAAGTCCAGGTAGATGGATGGAGCACCGCACACCACCTCTGTTATGAACACAAGAAGAAAGGAGCACATAGGTTAAGTTTTTGTGCTATCAAGACAGAGGAAATTATTCTTAAAAACAAATAAAGACATTTAGGACCCATTTTCTTAATATTACAGATGTTACAGTAGTTTGGGATTTACTCAGAGTCCAGGACTTGCCAAAAGACACTGTACCAATGTGCCAAAATGTGTGTTTTAACACCGGCCAGTCAGTTAAAAGAACAGCCTGTACAACCACTGGACAACCACCCTAAACTGCTGCCAAGTACAAGACTACATCTGCACTTTTCTCCACAGCATTACAACACCGTGGGGATTTAAGAGACAAATTTAGCCCAATCTTTTCCAACACAGTGTTTAAAGACTCAACCCAATCCAAGTGAGCAGCAGGCCTTAAATTTACATCAGTGTGCAACAATAAAATCTAAGTTATTAATATTTTCAATGCTGTTAAAGGTTCCTTCACATTAACTGAAGTACAGGATTTGTACTTGCAGCCAAACACACCAATATACTTGTGTGCTACTGTGACTAAAATGACAAATTGAATTATGAAACTCACTCTCAATGGTTAACTTTTTTAACACTGATATGTATTGCCGTGTCTACAAACACAAAATGTTTGCCCTCATGTGCAAACAAGGTTTTCAGCAGCAGTACAGTCTGTGTGGGTCAAACAGAGTACAGTAGACTGACATTCAAAATGTAACTATATCTTTGGGGTTACGGGGGTCTATATTAAAGGCCTCCTGTTATTATTGGTTTGGTAAAGGTCATTTCTCCCCTGTCACGGTCAAGCGTCTCTGCAGTAAAGGTCTGAGTTCATCCTCCTAAAGGTCGCCTACATGGCTGCATTCTGCAGAGGTCAGAGGGAAGTCATGAGACTGCGTTTGAAAGGGTCAAATAAAAAAAAAGAGGCACAGTTTAAATATCCAACATGTGAAGGGAAAAAAATGAGACTGTGGGGGAGAAAACAGCTAAACTTTGACTTTAAATCTGCACGGACGAGGCCAGCGGGAAAAAGTCTGCTTGAGTTTCACTCTGGCACTGTAAGTGGGTGGATTCATTAATGGAGCAAGGTCCAAGGATAGTCTGTGTGAGCTGCGAGCCTGAACAGAGCAACAGTTTGCAGCAGATCAGACCTGTGACTGTACAACACTGCAGTTGCATAAGACCAGCTCGCAGGAGGAGAACAACTGGCATGATGACAGCGGAAACAGGCCGAGACACATTCAACGTCCCTCTGCTCAGGTTAACATTACTTAAGTAACAGCAGTAATATCAATGGGTAAAAATGCTCTGTTACAAGTTCTGCATTCAGAATCTTACTTAAGTCAAAATGCAAAAGTACTGGCATTAAAATATACTTAACTTAGCAAAAATAAAAGTAGGACTACTCATTATGCAGAATAAGAATAATATGCATTACTGGATTATATTTAGTGATGCACTGATGTCTTAATTAGGAGGCAAATTTTGTGCATTTTCCTTAACCCACAGTTGACAATGCAAACAATGGGTTAATCATTAATACTTTATAGATACAAAATGCAAGGTTGTTTCTAATTTTTTCTCATTAAGTTTCCCTATTCAACAAATTGATCTGCCAGACAAAACAATGTGAAATGAGACACAGTTACTGCCATTTATAAACCACAGAATACTTTTTTTTAATGCTTTAAAATCTTACTTGCGATTAAACGATGAAAGATTTAATCATTAACATCCCTAATATTATTCTCTTTCATGTTGCAGCCAGTAAAGGTGGAGCTAATTTGTAGAGCCAGACCAATATATCTATCCGCGATATTGGCCTAGCACAGCTATATTGGTCTTTATCATATCAGTGTGTATGTTGGCCGATATTTTTTGACATAATTTTATTTTTATAGACAGCATTTTATGCACATTTGAACCTTTTTTCTCCATTCAAGTTGTCGTATTTATGTCTCTTCTATTTATAATTATGAAAAACACTGGTGAAAGTTTACCGTTCAGTGCCATGATGCTATTTTGGATTTTACATATATGTAATTATACAATATTGGCAATGCTACTATTTTCAGCTACTTTATGCACTGCTGGGTAGATTAATCTGTATAAATACATCATGTTTTATTAGTTGATTTATATTTTATAAATCAGTCAATATAGTACTTTAGTAAATGTACTAAGTTACTTCCCACCACCAGTTAATTTCCAGTAGAGTATCCTGCAATGAAATAAAAAAAAAAAAAGTCCTAAAAAACAGCAGGAGGAGGCAGCAGCAGTGTGTAGTTTGTCTCGAGTCTGCAGGAAGCAGACAGCAACAGGCCAAATGTCTACTGATGCATTCAGGTTCTACTGGAAAAATTGTAGACCAGACTAATATCGGTGTATTTGTGGCCTTCCGTGTTGTTTAATACTTCCGTGGCCACTGAGATTTAATTATCTAGCAGCCCAGCTGCCTCAGCGAGTTAAACTAAACAAGGGAAGCGCACAATAGGCCACCGTACCATCCGTTCGCAGATGAAAGAGCCGAGGAGTCGTTAATCACTTGAACGCACCGTGCACTCTCTCAGCAGAGGCAGAGCTGGCTGCTGGACTACGTGCCGCTGCAAACGCACACCCACCAACCACCACCGACATTACTGACAATCCCTCATCTGTATTCACACGTTTCTGTCCGTCTGTCTGTCTCGAGTTAATGGGTTAGCACGGTTAGAAATACTGAAAAAAACGAGCGCACGCTGAATGTAACTTTATAGGACGTATAACGAGGAAGATGTATGTCTGTGATGCTGTCGGTGTCATTGATTTACTGAATGAGCCATTTTGACTCTGGATGGAAATTCGGCTGAAAAAAAAAGAGGAGATAAAGCGCGGACACGTGACTTTAGCAGCTATAAACGTGAGCGTGACAATAAGAAAACAGGTGGTTAAAATTCGACATTTTTTGAATGAGGTTTGGTGCGACGGTGGTGTGAAATCCACGTACCGACATTGGAGTCCACCTTGGCTGCGTTCATGGTCTGAATGAGCTCCCCAGGCTTTTCTTGTCGCCGTTCATCTTCCAGTTTCCACCAACGAAGAATTTCCTGCTCATGATTGCGGGTTTTTTTTTTTTTTGCGGGTGTTATTCTAAGAAGAAATAAGTCGGTGCCTGACAGGGTCCAACCAGGGTCCGCTTCAGTCTGGGGCAAGAGAGCGGACGTGAGAGTGCAGCTCAGAGTATTTATGAGCGGGGGGAAATTTAACCCCTCCTCTCCTTCGGCTCCATTGGTTTCTGTGGAGGCACGCCCGCAAACGCGTCTCCCCATTTAGAGGAAGGGGAAGAGCAAAATGTCATGCTGCGTTCAAATGCCCTGCGTTAAAACTTTCCCACAGATGGATTAACCTGGTAAAAAAAAAAAGAAGGGCTTAAACTCAGATCTTCTACTTAACTTCTCCTTAAGTAAAATAGAAATGCGGTGTTACAGCTAAAAGTCCTTTTCAAAATTTTAATTTAGAGTAAAAGTTCAAAAGTATTAATAACTTTGCTTAAAGCGACCTCAAAGAGATTTCATATTTTGTTGATTTTGGAGCCCCCTGTGGACAAAAGTGGTAGTGTTTCCAGCTAAAAAAAAACACAAAATATAATGTCAAAAATAAAAATATCTAAATAAAATTAATTTTACCTGTCTAGTGTACTTCTCACTGTAGCTTTGCCTGTGAAATTCCAAACACAGACTTGTTTCATCTGATTTCAACGAGACTCCGACTGAGAATAACTATATTTAAACAGCCAATCGTCTTGAGGATGGTCTTGTTGATTTATGTAGGTCATATAGAAGCATCAGAAATAAACTGAGACTATTTCATGACCAGTTAAAAAAAAAAATCATTGTAGTAGCTTTAAAGTGCCAAATTACATACTCACCATGCAGTAGATCCAATTCATAATGATGTACATTATATTAAGAAAATGTGTCAGGTGCTCTTGGAAAATGGGGAAAAAACAGGATTATGAGGAAAGGGATCCAGGTACTAAAAATACAAGAGAAATAGTATATAACAACAAGGAAGGAAATCCAATTTATAGAGCACGTTTAAAAACGACATTTGATCAAAGAACTGTAAAATCAGATATAAAATCTATAAAAACAACATAGCAAAATGAAACAATAATAACATAAAAATCTAAAATCAAAAGGGCTTTAAATTCATTATATTATTTGTCATGTTAAAGTTGTAGCTGGCAAAGGTGGAGCTCATTTTAGCAGCTTTAAAGGTCCAGTGTGTAAGATTTAGGAGATCTATAGGCAGGATATGGCAGAAATTGAGTATCACATTCCTAAATATGTTTCCATTAGTGTGTAATCACCTGAAAGTAAGACTCATTGTGATTTCATTACCCTATGAATGAACTGTTCATATCTACAGAGGATGAATTTCGTGGCCATCAGAGCTTCTCACACTGGAAAGGGGAGGGAGAGACCAAGTGTTTTTTTTGGTTTGCAATCTGTAAATTCACCACTAGATGACACTAAATCCTACAAACTGGTTCTTAAAAGCAGGTCTACCAAAGGCAAAAGTTCTCATTATGCAGCAGGGCCAATTCAGAATAATGTGTATTATTTTAGTATAATACGATGCATTAATTAGCTTAATGCATTGCATGCAAACATTACTTAGCTTGTGGAGTAAAGTCATATCTTAATCTACACTAATACATTTATTTATTGATTATATTATGTACCCTCATCCTACCAACATAGTATCTGACACACAACATTACACAACACATGAGTAAAATACTGTAAGAAACACCAACATAAAATGTAACTCTTCTTTCTTATAACATTATTAGTTATGTAATAAAAACCCCTTAAAACTGTGCTTAAGTAGCCTACAGAACTTTGTTTCAGTCCACCACCTCTGTGGCTCTGATCTTATATCCTGGTACATTGTGTATCTGTGGCATCTGACCAGTTTGGCAAACAAAGACACAAATAGCACAATCAATATAAATCATTGTGATGTTTTAGGCACCCTATATACTGCAGCCCCGATGCATTTATGGATCTCTGTTCTTGTTTAGTTCTGCAGTTTTTCCATTCTTATTAAAATCAGAAACATAATGCAAAATACATGTAAAACCGTGGATTTAAGGTCCCTTAATGACTGAGAGCTCCTTACCCGTTCATAGTTACTCTGAGGAGGAAGAAAAGATGACATATGATTAAATGTTTAGTTTAAACTCATAATATGTTGCACTTTCAGATGTCTTAAATTGGAAAGAATAACAAAGTGAACCCAATGGCAAATGTTGGTCAGGTGCCAATTGCTGTTGTTAGTCAAATAGCACAATAAGGTCTTTTTCATTATTAATTAAAAAATAATTGCAGCACCAGGATATGAATTAAAACATGTTGTATTCTCTTTTTCGCCTTCATTTTACCAAAAGGTATCAGTAATAGACGTTTGACAGTCAAATCTTTACAGCTCAAAAGTCTATTGTTATTATAGGTTAGTTATTATTGATGCCAAACATGCAGTTTTACAATTTTTTAAAAATAAGAGTTCCACTTCTTCAGTCAAAATACTTAAATTTATCTGCCGTTTTCCTGCCCTGTGTTGCTTCTACATGATTTCTTTTTAACAGAGGCTGAAATAAGCATCATAGCAAGTGTACTTTTATGCTTTGAAACAGTCAAAAATAAATCTATAGTATTGTATTTGTTCACGCTGGTAAAGTGTCTGTGGGATCAGTGTGATCCGTGGCTGAGAGGCAATAAAAAACATGACGATCCACCGTTTGATTGGCTGAGACGACAAAAGTCCCACCCCTTTTGTGCTTCCTGGCCTGGTATGGAGCTTTCTGATTGGTGGATGTTCAGCCCCAGTTTTGCATACCCGGCCTGCACTGCGGTAGAAAATATCGATTTTGCACAGATTAAGTTGAAATCTGAAGAGTTTACGGTGATTAAAGTCAAATTTTAAACTGGAGTTTTGTTGTTATTTCATTATTTTGTTACTGTGTTAGTTAAAAATCAAACAGGACACCGTAGCCAAAGGGTCTGTGATGTGTGTACTACTGACGCCGGGTTGCTTGTTTACATCAGGAACTAAACGCTCTTTAGATATTTCTCTAGCAGGTTTCTCTTAATGAGAAGCCCACTCAATGTGTTTAAAAAAAGCCATGAATAAAATACTTAAAAGAAATTTGTAGTGTGTACTGGAAACAGCGAACAGACACAAGACTTCACATGTTAGCTTTATTTTAGTTAGTATTTATAAGTAGCTATAGGTGGTAATCGGAGGTTGTGTAAGTGGGTTAGATTTAAATTTACAAAATTATACCATATTTTATTAGGTAAGATAACAGATAAGATAATCTTTTGTTAGTACCTCAGTGGGGAAATTGGCAGTATTACAACATTAAAATGGACAGCAAAATAGAAAAAGGGTCAATAAATAAACAACAATAGGTAAACAATCAATTTAAATAAGATGAGCTGGAAACAAAAGATGATATGCTTCGTGCATTAACTCTTTATCTGCAAAAACCTATGAACCACAGCAGAAATATGTAATGGAGTTAAGTAGCAAGCAAAACGTCCCCTTTAATTCAAGTACAACTATTTAAACTTAAGTTAAATTTCATGATTATATTAATTTAAAAATATGGCTCAGTATTTAGGCCTATTGATAAATGGCAGAATCACAAGGTAAAAAAAATGCCCACACAAAATCTGTTATGTTTTTTAATGTAACTTTTATTTATTAAGTTTATTTATTTGTTTACTTGTAAGTATGTTTATCTACATCTGTTTGATATCATCAATTGTAAATGTATTTTCAAAGAAAATATATAAATGTTTGATTAGGTAGCATGAATATGTACTTAAAATAAAGATGAGAGAAAAGAATGCAAGTGTGATTTAAGTTGATATGAACCCTCCAATGCACATACAATGAGAATGGGTTTTTCAGTTAAGTGGGTGTCCAGCAGTAACTTAATTATTTAAAATAATAATTATTACTATTCAAATAATAAATTATTAATCTACTAATAAAATAAAAGACATATAAATACCAAATTTAAGAAAGATTATTTTGTAGGTCTTGAAAAAAGGGTCTAGAGGAGAGTTGTTGATTTGCGAAGCTCTCGCGAGATTTGTGAGCGATGTTTCCTCATTGTGCATGTTGTACAAACTAATGATAATGATTAACAATGTGACAAAGCTGTTGTTAAGATTTGAGTAAGTTTAATGTAAAATAAATAAATAAATAAATACTTGGTTAGTGTTAGGGAAAGATAATAATTTGGGTTAAAATTATCATTCTCGCGAGATCTTTCGCCGGTCCACGGTTCCCTTCTGGACACGACCATGTTTAATTATTTTTATCCAGCTTGTTCCTGCGTGTCGCCACATGGGGGCACACTTAGACCACTATATTATTATTTTTATTTCGAATAGAGGGTTAATCCTCACACATTATCGTGCACTAGTTAACTGGTTTGCTAGCGAGGCCTGTATCGTTTTGGGTGTTTCTGCCTACCTGTCAGCTCATAAATCCTATCTTTAGCGACATGCTGTGAATACCAATAAAAGTGTGGACGAGATATGTACAAGAGTACCTACCTGCAGTCAAGATGGCGGACACTATATCCAATCCATGCCGGAAGTCACAACCGGAAGTTGGTCTTCCTTCGTGTATTTTTAAAAAAAAAATTTAAACTTTTTAAACTTTATTTAACATGTAACATTACAAGAACAATGACATACATTAATAGATCGGGTTAGCGTTTATCTTTCAATCTGACCCCAGAAATTGATAAGTGATTTTTTTTTTTTTTTTTTTTTTTTTCCCTTTTAATTTTATGGCTTTCCTTTGTTCTGGTTATTTGTTTATGTTACACTCGATTGCTCTCAGTCTAAAACGTAACTGTGCAGGAAATGTTCACTTCACTGATTATCAGATTTGTATTAATTAAAAAAAATAAAAAAAAAATAGAAAAGGGGGGAAGGGAAAAAAGAGAGAGAAAAAGAACGAATGGAAAAGGGAAAAAAAAGAAGGAAAAGAGAAAGAGGGAAAGAAAAAAATTACAATGACCTCTGAGAAGGAATTTCGGATTTCTTTTTTTTTTTTTTTTTTGTACCTGTATTGAATTGATTATATGTATATTCTTTATTGAAAGTTCCTGTAATCTGTGGAATTTAAATAAAGTTTTTTTTGGAAAAAAAAAAAAAAAGATCGGGTTAGCGTTAGGGTTGGGGTTAGGGAAGACCAACTTCCGGTTGTGACTTCCGGCATGGATTGGATATATGTCCGCCATCTTGACTGCAGGTGGGTCCCTCTCGATATGTAGGAGGGGAGGAGAAGTGGGAGGAGAATCACACGGTTTAACTCTGAAGGAGGCTGAACCGCGAAGGGGGCCCTTTAAAAAAGCGGAGTGAGCGCGTGGGGATGTCTGCCGTGAATCACTAGAGTTCACTGAACCGTCGCGGAGAGACGTTTCCGCCCACAAGAAAGATGGCGGCTCCCTTGCTGGAGAATCTGTCGGAGTCCCTAGGATCCCCGGAGCCAGCGGTTCGACTCATTTTATCAATTTTAATCGGTGAGTTTCGCCCCACGGTTCACTTAACGGGTATTCCGGTAGCTATGGCGGACTGACACGGATCCCGGGTCGGGATTGAAGCGCCTGAACAGCTCAAATGCCCGTGGTGTTAACGTTACACTCACTGCTAACATTAACGCTCAGTCAGGACAAACTGTGACACACAGCTACAGGCTGCACACCAGTTGTTTTGGTCTTCTGCTGTGTAGCTAGCTACATATTCATCCCAAACCATGCACACTGACTTCCTAAAAGCGTGCGAATAAACAGCTGACACCCTGAAACGACTGTTTCCTGAAAAAACATCACCACCACAGCTAACTTTGTGGCAGTTAACTGTCATGAAGGTGGTCTTAGGTGGAGTAAGGATGGAGCTAACGTTAATACTTGCCGTGCCAAATGTTGTCAGTCAGAAGCTCCCCTCCGTTAATTAATTTACTGACTAACTGTTGGACTGTCTGACAAACTGGACAATTGGGTCGTGTGAGTTCGGCTGTTCAGAAGGCAGTACAGCAACAAACATGCCCTCCTGCAGCTTGATGAAGTTGTTTGCTGGCAGCAGGATTAACGTCAGCATAATTGCATGAGACTGCTGCTTGGTGGAAATAGTAGCCCCCAGTGTTGCTGGAGGGGGAGGAGAAATGAGCAAAGCCTGCCAAAATATGTCCCCCAACCCTTTTATTTTCCACTCAGTTGAGCAGAGGGGACACAGACTTTGAGGGGGGTTAAAGTATTGGAGCTGCTCACTATAAATAAATATATATGTCAGTGGAACAAGGCCGCAATTTACTGTGCTTTTCATTTAAGTGCACAAGTTTACAACATTTAAAGTTGTAACATGTAGTACCATGTTAGGACCACAGGGTCGATGTATCAGGGGTGTGTGTGTAGTGGTGGAGGTGGGGGGGGGGCGTCCTCCATGCTGTCCTCTCTGAACTTTGTTCTGACACATGGACATGTCTGTGTCTCTCACACAACACACTGAACGTGGCCGCTCATGTCAGACTTTGATTGACTAATGCCTGTGAAACCTTACACTCAGCTTGTTGTACTGCTTGTGGAGCAGTGTTGCTTAATGTATCTTGCATAATGCTGCAGCCATATAGTAACTGCCGTTCAAAGAACACAGCTGAAAATATCAGGTGGTTTTGACTGAGTTTCCTCTGCTATACATAGGCAAATGTAATTTAGGTTTTGGTTAGCCAACTGCTTTGCAAGAGTAACTACACCTCAAAGCACTGTGTGGAACAATTGTATTATCGTGTGTACTGTGTATGTACAATCTGCTGAAAATGCACACCGTCGCCTCAAATAAGTTTCAAAAGAAGCTTGTAAGGCTCTGCAGCCAAGTGACTCAGATGATTAGCTCTGCAGCGGCTCTACTTGACTTATTGGATTGCAACAGTTTTTAAAGGATAACACTGGTGTTATTCTATATATTCCTCCAATATCCACAAATCCCATGGGGGAAGGAAAAACAACAGTATGTTTGTGTTAGGGCTGAGTGGAAAATTTTTTATCACGATAAAATGTTTCAGGTGAAAAAAGGTTATATTTAACCACGTTATTTTGAATTTAACCCATTTATTCTGAATTATACTACTTTCGTTTGTCAAGACACACAGGTACTAGACTTAATAGACTAAAAAAGCTTAATAAAAAACTAAAAACTGGGGACCTGACCTGCCCTTTTTATTAACAGTTTCTTCACCGTCTGCACAATTTTGTCACTCCTTGCTGTTTCTGATGTTGTGTCACATTGCAGCAGCACACCCGTTAAATGATTGGCTGCTTGTATGTCACTCATGGCATGCTCCATTTTCAAGGGATATGATAGGCTGTTTATAAGCCAGGGTGTATTCTCTACTGTTTTATTGCCTAGGCCTAGTTTATTTGTCTTTTAATTAGAGCTTTAAGTTAATTGCCAGCTATTTTCATAATCAATGAATCGTTTTGGAGCCCCCCCCCCAAAAAAAAAGTTCAAATTTTCTGATATCAGCTTCTCAAATGTGAATATTGTTTGGTTTCTTTAGTCCTCTGTGTTGGTAAACTGAATATCTTTAGGTTGTGGATTAAACATCATCTTACGCTTTGGAAACATGATCAACGTTTTTCACCATACTCTGTCAAGTGATCATGATTATGATAAAAAAAAAAAAAACCTAAAACAACTACTGAAACTAATAAACTAAACATTTTTTGGCTTTTGTAAATGGTGATTGACATTTTTCACAATTTTATATCATTTTAAGGACCAATAAATGGCAAACAGCAGAATAATGCAAGAAACCATAATTCAAGCTGGAGTAAGTAGTGTGTTTCAGCTAAATATTAATACACTGATATGATACACTGGTGAATATACTTATGGCAGTGGGATGGTCCATTGGGAGTTAATTTAAAATAAAACTACAGTTTCTCTTTCTCATTAGTGTGACCCACTGATGTGTGTTCAGTGTTTTGACAACAGTGGAGGTCGACAAGCAAAGAAGAATAAGCTACATCAGGCTTTGGCTACACCAATCATGCCTGTCAGTTAGATCAGTTTATTGTTGGTTTTGGTCTTTTCATGAGATTTGTTGACAATAAGAAAAATATAGGAAATCACAAGTCAATAGTTTAAACTAACTCAGTGAAAGCAGATGGAAACTTGAATGTTACTTTACACTTAAGATCAAATGAAGCATGTTTTTCTATTAAGCTGCATTGAAGTTGCTGAGGTGCGTGTGCTATCCCTGTTTAGACATGCTCGATACCACATTTTTATGACTGATTTGGCAACCTTAAGTATCTGCTGATTTCCCCTTTAAACAAACTAAGCTTTTTTTTTTGGATGCACTTTGCTTAACTGAGCCGTCTAAAAACATCACGCTCAAACTGAAACAAATATGACACAATTGCTTACATGAAGGAAGAAATGCATGACAGACCACAACATGAATCAGTTACGCAATAAGGCTGCTTCTTTTAGTTAAACTTTTTCACACTGAGAGCTTTTAGCAGTATTTTTTGATTGCTCAGCACCATTCGAACATTGAAAAAGAGCTGAAAATAACTCAACACTGCTGACGCGATGCCCGCACTGGCACATGCTGCTCGTCTGTGTTACTCGTGACACAAATCTCTTTAAGTTTAGCTAAGCATTTATGTGATATTTTATGCTGATGGATTGTATTGGGTTATACTTTTTCATTTTCAATAACTGATCCAGTGATTTTTGGTCAGTATTGGACCAACGCTTAGTATTAGATCAGCAGATCCTAAATATCCACTTGGAGTCTAAATCATAAGTTTAATCCTGATATGATATTATATTTATTCTTTGGACAACGATACAATATTTGCCGATATCACAAAGTCTGCCACCATGCTATTTAAATTTGCTTCAATTCAGGGGTCTGCGGTCGATATCAGACGGCATCATTTGACTCTTATGACTGAAATCTTGCAAACATTTATGACACAGACATGCCATGCGATTTTCAAAATTAAGGCATATCTTAAAAATTATGCTATAGATTGATTTTCACTTTGCATTGATCATATTGCACCATTCAACACTGAACCGATATATCAATCCAGATCGATGTATCGTTACACCACTAATATCAACCAATTATAGATGTTTGCTTGTTCCAGGAAGGACGAAGGTGCAGAGACTTCTCGTCCAATCAGAAAGAGTTAACTGTTGGGCCTTTCAGTTTGGCTGTAGTGTACTGTAGATTACATTCACTCTCAATTTATTTTTTCAAAATAGTCAGAACTACAGAATTATATCATTATTATTTTTACAAGTATATTCATAAGGTAACAGTTTGAAGAAGATGTTTACATTTCAGATATTTACATGTAATTCAATTAAACATTAATTATGTTCTGATGAGTCAAAATGTGAATAAGAATGAGCCAAACTGAACTGGCTGACTCTCTTTTAAAATAATTTTTATCATGATCTGGTGATGTTTGTACTTTCGGTAGCTGGGCAGTTATCTTTCTCCTTGAGATGCCAGATTTGCTACAACACATGCGTAGCAATGGTACTAATGTGCTGCTCTGTATGTGTGTGTGAGACGTTTTTACCACAAGGTCAATGTTGTTAATATCAGGAGGTGTCAACAACGGCTCACTAAGCTGATATAATCGTCACATACTTATGCTCATTAACATTTTTTTCCCCTCTCTGTCTCTCCTGCAGGGTATCCCTGTGCCCTGGTGTACCGGCGGTTCTTGTTCTACCAGCCTCCAACAGTTATACACTTGTTCCACACGTTCTCTGGACTCGCTCTAGCAGCATTCAACTTTGGTGAGATGAGAAGGCAGATAAAGGGCGTGTGTTATTATTCACTTGAAAAAAAAATTATATAAAAGCACTGTTCATGTTTAGCTGTGTTCCATAACCATACCTCAGTTTTAAATAATCTATCAGTAAGTTCCTACTTCTCTGAGTTTCCTTCTTTAAAGTTAGTTGTGTTTAAAATCACAGATGCTTATTGAAATCCATTTTTGTGCGTCCTTGAGGTCTACCAAACACATCAGATGCGTCTTTCTTCCTCATGAAGCATTTGTATAGTCCAGTTTTTGAACATTTTGAATTATGCTTTGTGGTGCATTGCTGCATTTCTCATGTGGGCATGAGACAAACAAAACGGGGACCCACTCTCTACAAAAGCTGCTACAAAGTGCTGCTAGCGGTCAAGAAGTCCAGAGGCTAGCTTTGCTTTAATGGTTTAAACTTTACATTGTTGTTTACATTATTTTTTGCTGTTTACATTGTATGTTAGAACCAGCTGCAACCATGTTTTGAAATATTGCATTACAAAAGGTTGGAAACAAACTCTCTAAAGAGTTAGTGTGCTTAGTGGTAGATTGAAACACACTTTCCAGATCATTTTTGACGTAGCAAACATTTAACTCACTTGATTGATTAGTTGTTTTTGCTCAAGAGATGAAGAAGAAGCTGTTTCTGCTGTAATGAATATTGCTGGCATGAAAAGCTTCTTCTTTCAGGTTTATTCCTGGTTTTGTTTATGGTTTGCAATCTCTTCTCCTTCTAATTTGTCAAGCGTAACGTAGTCTATACCGCCAGTCTCTGACAAAACTATGATTTGCGTAGCGAGGTATTTGCTCCAAACCAGTTGATGGAAAGGTGCATAATTCACATTTTCTTCTTTTTTGCTACTTTTCAAAAAATCAGCTTCAAATTTGCCTGACAGTTTCATCAGTCTTGATGGAAGAAAGGCTAATGTTCTGCAAGTCAAAAGTTATTCTCAGTTCAAGAGTCCAAGTTTAAACAAGTTCTAAATTTTGTTGTGATCCTAAACAAGTTGTTATCCCGACCTTTACCAAATTTAATGCCATTGAAAGTGTTTAAACAGTTTACAATGTTTAAACAGAGTATCTGTATAAATCAGGAATACTGAAAAAATATCAAATGAGATTTGTAATTTCTCAGCTAAATGTTTTATCTTTAAATTCAAAATGCGACAGTCCCGAGTCATCATCATCTTTTGTCTGCTGGTCTTCACTGTCACTCTTTTGCATGTGGGTGAATCATCAACTATTGTTGAGTCATTTCTGGCTTTACAAGGAAGTAAACTTGCTGATCTTTAACAAACCAACCAGCAGGTATGGCAAGTGTAGGTTTACATTCAGTGATTTTTTTTTTTTTTTTTTTTTTTGCATGCAGCGAGACTCTTCCTGTGTGCTTAAATAGACAATTCACAGAGTACAGGGCTGCAGCTAACAATTACTTTCATAACTGATTAATCTGCGGATTCTTTTCCCACTTAACCGATTAGTTGTTTAGTCTTTAAAATGTTAGAAAATGATGAAAAATGCTCTTCTGAGTTTCAAGAGCCCAAGGTGATTTTTTTCAGACTGCTTGTTTTGTCCACCCAACAGTCTGAAACCCAAAGATATTCAACTTTGAGCTTAAACTTTAAGATCAATAATTTTCTAAGCAAAAATGCCAAACATTTTCTCATTTCAGCTTCTTTCTTTTTCTTCTTCCTGCTTGTTTTGCCCCCTTTAATATTAAACTGAATGTCTTTGAGAAAATATGGCTGTTATAATGTACCACAAGGAAATCTATTCAAACAAAACTCAAATTTCAAAGAAAAAAAACAAACAATTAAATCAGTTAATCTGCCATTTGTTTAGCTTAATCATTAGCTGCAGCCCTTTATGTGAATCCGTTTACTATCATAGAGGACTAAGAAAACCAGCAAATATTAACATTAGAGAAACTGAAACCACTGTGGTTTTAGGCAGTTTCCTTTAAAATGATTGTTACTGATGATCAAAATGTCTTCAGATAAATTTCCTGTCAAACGCTACAGCGACTAATAAGGGTATCATGATTCTCTAAATCCAAGATTCAATTGACTTTTGATTTTAAGGTCATGATTCAAGTTGATTTTTTTAAATTTAAACTTATGTTTGCGCCGATGGCTATGCATTTGTAAAACTAACGAGCCTTGATTTGATCACACATTCTGGCTTTAATTTCGATTATTAAAATTGAACGCTCACTTCCATTGATTTTCAATTTATCGTTAAAATGGCAATACCCTTAACGATAATTGCTTCAGCTTGTACAGTAAAGTTTAATTTGCCAGATAAAGACAGGATGTAATAATGCAGATAGGATTAATGGATGGAGCTTCTTCATGAATGAGGGCGGCATGCCGGAGTAAACACAAACTGCTAACATGGATCTGTTTCTCTTTCCTTGTTTTTTTCTGTTGTGGCTGCACTTGGATTTTACAGCAGGTCTGTTGCTTTATCTTTCTCCTTGTGGAATATATTTTTTCTTCCAACCCTCTTTGAAAGCTCATTTCAAGTTGGATGTTTATCATGGATTTTTGCCTTGTTGTCCTTCCTCCATCTCTGCCGATACTGAACTGTGCAGGAAAATTGCTGTTCTCATGTCCACTCCTACAGGTCACACTTGACTGCACTCACCATCATCCCCACCCCCACCCCCTTCTGTCGTCTCTTTCCCAGGCTCTCAGATCTATCACTCTGCAGTATGCATCTTTGTCCAATTCCTGATGCTGAGGCTCATGGGAAGGACGTGTAACAACTGTCCTGAGCAGCTTTACCTTTCAAATGGTGAGGTGTCCCGGTGTTTCCTGTGCGTTGCATCTGGGCTTACTTTATTATAGGCATTAGCTCCCTTTTGTCCACCGTCAGACTCTTACTGCAGTGGTGCAGGTGCTGCCGGCAGTTTGTCTGCACAGGCTCATATCTGATTTCTTCATCTGCATTCTGCAGTTTCCTTTAATTGCCTTGTTAATGCCTATACACTGTTTAGCCCGTGTAAAAGGGGCCACTTATAACCAATAATCTTATGTCACATGCTTCCTGTGGGATGCTGGAGCCTATATTTTTGCATGCTGTTGCATTTATTGTTCACATGTTAAGAAATACAGCAATGAATCCAAGTTTTTAAACAGAAATATGCCCACTTCAGAAGTCCTGATTTACCCCCTTTTTTTTAAAGGGATAGTTCAGATGATAGTTGTATGAGGTACTTATCGATAGTCAGTGCAGTAGCTATAGTAGATGGCGGTCAGGTTGCCTCATAACCACACCTCAGTTTTAAGTAGAGAGGAGTACAAGCACTGAAGCAAGCAATGTACTGCTGTGGACAGGGTAAAATAACGGTATTGTAGCCACTTAAAAGGTCTCCCTTTAAAAAAAAAATGGGGTATCAGTTTAAGTGTATGCTATATTTAGAATATTTTCCCGCTTTACCTTCCTGCCAGACAGAGTTTTCTGATGGGATACCACTGTTAAATAAGCCAAATATTGCTTTTTTCCTAACCAAACTCCATAGGCGAAATCAGTCATTTTACCATGTAGAACACGGGAGTTGCTGGTCTACTGCTGCCTCGTTTTGTTAGTTTGTTTGTCTTACTTGTGTGACTTTATTGAATCTAAACTATCCTTTTAAAACACCAAAGTCACACAGTAACAAAAAACATTGACAGATGGAGGTAGTGGTAAACCAAAAACTCCTTTGCTCTGCAGGGTAAAATGACTGATTTTTCCTGTGAAGTTTGGTTGGTTTGGAGAGGGCGATGTTTGGCTTGTATAACAGTCAGTAAAGGCTGCCTGAAGGCAAAGCAAAGTGATCAAATATTCTAAATACAGCATACAATTTAACTGATACTGATTTATTTTTTAAGTAGAGTTTTTCTCCTCTTTTGCTTCTTCAAACTGGGAGTGTGCCAACCACCATCTACTGTAGCTAATACACTGACTATCGGTACGTCTTACGCCCCAACATTAAATAATCTGTACTATCCCTTTAACGGCACACTGCCTCTGATTTGTTTTGGTGTTTTCATTAGGTTTCTCCTGAAGTTTTCTGTCATGTATAACTGTCATTATATAACAAATTGCTCTGAATGTCTTTCAATCGTCTCGTTCTGTCTTCCCGTTAGTTATACCTGCTGGCAGGGTATTACTACACAGCGACAGAGGAGTATGACATCAAGTGGACTATGCCTCATTGTGTCCTCACACTAAAACTTGTTGGTGAGTCAACTGTAGTTCTTCTTACACCCCTCTGTTTTCATGCAGATGTTTTCTCGCTGTGTTTGATCTGATATCTTACTGTTTCTGTTGTTGCAATCTCCCCTCTGTACTCTAGTGAACAATTAACACACTGATAAACTGCTGACATGGCATGTGCATGCTTTAAGGTGTTCATTCAATTGATCACAACAGCGTTAGTCACCCTAACATAGCTTCTGACACCAGTTGCATTTTTCTGATTACAGGTTTGTCATTTGATTACTATGACGGCGGGAAGGAACCAGTGAGTTGCTTGATCTCTCTCTTGCTTCTACCTGCTTGATCATTCGTCAAAACGTCGATGTTGTTGGTGTTGCAATGTTGTTTGTTTGAATTTTGCTCAATGTTCATCACTGTTACTTCCTGTAATTGTCATGTTTTGCTTTATTTTTCATTCTGTCATGTTTGAAAGAGATGAAGATTTGTGATTGAAAGAATATTCAATAGTTTTCACCACCAACAAGCAGATAATCACCATAAACAAATGCACTGCAGGAACATCTGAGATTCAAGAAACATTTGTCATTGTGCATGCACAATGAAATTGTAATTGTCATCCTCAGAGAGTGTGTTGTATTAATAATAAACTTTATGACTATAGCGCCTTTCAAAAGCAGAGTTACAAGGTGCTTCACAAAATATAGATACAGAGAAATAAAACCACAATTTAAAAGAACATTATACACCAGAAATGCAATAAAACAGGGCGATACAACAAAATATAAAAGAACAACATTAAAATATTTAAATAGACATAAAAATATTATACAAATGTCCTCTGTAAAGGTGAGGTTTTTTTAAGAAGCATTGGGGGAGTTTGTTTCACAGTGTTGGTGCTAAAACAGTCAAAGCAAGGCGTCCTTTTGTTCGAAGATTTATAAATATTTACAAAGAATAAATATACAGGAATGAATATGATATATTCATTAATATTATAATATAATAAAGTATAAAATACATTTACAAACACAAAATACAATAGCTCAAACAAAAACCAGAGAAAAGTGATCTGTGCACACCTGCATTGCTGTGCCTCTTGCTTAAAGATTACTTTTTGTTATTGATTAATCTGATTATTATTATTTTCTCAATCAATGAATTGTTAGGTTTACAACACAATATAACATTATAAAAAGCTCATTAAAATTTTCCAGAAAGTAGTATGCAAGGGAGGGAGGTTTGAGTTCAAAATTCAAAAGATATAGGTTTACTGTCACAGAAAGCTGCATATATTCACATTTGAGAAGCTGAAACCAGAGAATTTGGGCATTTTTGCTTTACAAAAATTGTCAAAGGTGTGTAGGAGAATGAATAAATAGCTATGTTGGCATGGAAAAAATAACTATTACCATAAATTAACAGTGTGTGGGAGCAGATTTTTGTTACTCTGACTCAAAGAGAGACTATAACATATTAGATGCCACCACAAAGTTTGCCTGAACAAGGCTTTACTGCGAAGCAAAACAATATTAATTTAGGTTACTTTGTTCCAGTATTTCTGTCTGTTGAGCAGCTCATGTGCAGTATGCTTGGCTCCTTTGTAGTACAGCTAGCATATTTGTGACAGCTTTTAATTGTTCCATCTGTTGCTTTATTCACTTTTCTTCTAATGGGTGTTTATGCTGTGCTTTTCTTTCTGTTGTATCCTTTTTTTTAATTAGTTTACAGCCTGCAGTTAAAGCTCAGTATTCAGTGCAGTCATATTGAGTTTGTGGGTAAATTCTAAAAGCATCCTTTGTAACTAAAGGTCATAAGCGTGCTTTTTCAAATGACTTCTCTGCGCATTTCTGTTTTCTTCCTCTACTCCCTTCAACTCTATTTCCTGTTGTGTTTCTTCTATCTTATTTTACATCATCTTTTGCTTTTCACTTCTTTAAATTCCAGTCCCAGCTGAGTCCAGAGCAGAAGGATGCAGCCCTGCCATCTGTGCCCTCTCTGCTCGAGGTGTACGGCTTCTCCTACTTCTACGGAGGCTTCCTGGTGGGGCCTCAGTTTACACTGCGCAGCTACCAGAGGCTGGTGGCCAGGGAGCTCTCTGACTGCCCTGGAGAGCCTCCAAACAGGTAAAAGAGTGAGAAAATGGTGAACGATGAAATGAAAAATGACCTGAGAGACTACGCTTACTTTATGGAGACATAATAAAAGAACTGCTCAGTGTCAGAGCCATGCACTAAACATCATTACCTTCCCTTCTCCCGTCCTCATCTTTGTTCCTTTCCCTTCCAGTGTTGTACCGGCTATGAAGAGGTTTGCTCTAGGTTTTCTCTGCCTGGTGATATATGCAATATTTAGCCCGTATTACCCAGACAGCTACTACTTAACAGATGAGTATGAGGTGAGAATGACAATACTTTTAAAAATAATCACTGTGTCTTTGTCTCAAGGTTTCAGGAAATCTTTCTTGTTTAAAATGTACAACTGTGTCCTTTCCGCAGGCTCAGCCCTTCTGGTATCGCTGTGTGTTTATCCTCCTATGGGCTAAAATCATTTTGTATAAATATGTCAGCTGTTGGGTTATAGCGGTAAGTAGCCTCTTGATCTGCAAATATTAGCATGAAATTTGTTTGAAAGAGTGGAGTTGTGCCTTGATGGCAAACAGCCGACTGATTTGATATCCAAAATAAACCTCATTCATAGGCAGCTGTATTTACATACAGTACAGTATCTACACTCTGAGAAATAAAGGTGCCAACTAGAACTATAGAGGGTTCTAAGGCTTTTCCACATAGGAGAACTTTTTTTGGTTCCTGGTAGAAACCTTTCAAGGGGGGTTTACCTAGAACCCTACATAAAGGGCTATACTTAGAACCTCCTGTTACAGGTTCCACCCAGAACCTTCTATGAGAGGTTCTGCAGAGAACACCGATGTGGTGTAATGGTTCCACCCAGAACCTGTTCTATCCAGCACATTTCTACCTTTTAAGGGTGCCAACAAGAACCCACCAAAGGGACTTCCACCAAAACCCGTGTACACCAAGGGTTTAATGTAGAACCCACCTAAGCTCTTTTCCACCAAAATAGCTCCATTCTAGATTGGAACCTTGGTGCTATCTAGTGAACCAGCCTGTTTTTCCACCAGTTTTGAGTGGAACCATTGTGATCGAGGAAGTCGTCAACAGGCATCAGCTGCACAGTGCACAACAACCTGCAGAATATGACACGCCCACTCTGGTTCCCAAGGAAAACCTGCTATTTTTTTGGTTCCTGCAGAGAGCCAACTTTTCTGAACCTTTTTTTTTTTTTTTTTTTTTTTTTTTTGGTGGAAATGCTCTGAATGGTTCAAAATTAGTTAATGTTTGAACTGGAACGGGCCTGGTTCCATGTTGGCTGGAAAAAGGCCATGAGAGCTTCTACAGAGAACTCTTCTATGGTGTAATGGTTCCACCCAGAGTCCTCTTTGAGGGGTTGTATCCAGAGAACCCTTGATGAACCTTTTCTTCAAAAAAGCGTTCCCCAGAAGCAAACACCAGCCCTTCAGGAAGAACCATTTTGGAACCTTTTTTCTAAGAGTGTAGCTTAACAGTTGCTATGAGAGGGCGGTGACAGTAAAACACCGCCTCTTTCATACCTTTGCATAAACTCATACATGCATGATCACTTTTTTCATGGTACACCCTGATCAGCCCAGATTAATAGGTGCAGTCCCAGTTTATCGGGTTCTTGTGCTTTATGAAAGATCACACTATGAAGTGCATGATGAGACTGTTGTGTGTTTTGTGTGTTACAGGAGGGCGTGTGTATATTAACTGGACTAGGCTACAATGGTGTAGTGGATGGGAAGCACAGGTGGGACGCCTGTGCCAACATGAAGGTGTGGCTCTTTGAAACCACGCCACTCTTTGGAGGAACCATTGCTTCCTTCAACATCAACACAAACGCCTGGGCTGCCAGGTGAGTGGGGAGCCTGAAATCAGTGACACTCTCTAGCTTGTATTCAAAGTTCCGCTGTAAAAGTTAAATATTTGCTTAAGATGATAACAGAAGGCTATGACAGTTCAATCCAATATGCATATGTGGCATTGCATCACAAAGGAGGAGTAGCCTGGTGTCACACGCTGAGGCCTGAGAGGGGTTTAAAGGGATTGTTCAGGTTAATGGATGTGAGGTTGTATGACGTATTGATAGTCGTATCAGTAGTGCCTAAGCTGCAGTATTAGTTATACTATAGTTATGGTTTATTTGATGGGGACAGACACAGTATACATAGACAAGCTGTAAACTGCTCTCTGATTATTTTTTTTTTAATAGGATCTCTTTTAGCTCACCTGGGATATTCTTCCAAGAATCCAAGACATAAAAAGATCATTTTAATGGATACAAACAAAAAAATTGATACAAACAGAAAAAAAAACAAGAAAATAAAACATTATCTGTACGAGTAGAACACTTGTACAAACATACGTAATAACACAAAAACATTGTGCCATGATATTTTGAATATTTCCACCACTTTGCTTTGCCATCAGACAGTCGTTTCTGATGGAAAACTGCTGTTATATAACCCAAATATCTCTTCAACCCAACCAAACTCCACAGGCAAAATGGGTAATTTTACCTCACAGAGCATGAGAGTTGCTGGTCTACCACATCCTGTAGCTATTACTTTGTTTGGTGAATCCGAACTAACATTTTAAAACACCAAAGTCGCACAATAACACACACAAAGTAATAGATTGCAGCAGTAGGAGACCAGCAACTCCTGTGTTCTGCAAGGTAAAATTACTGATTTTGCCTGTGGAGTTTGGTTTGTTTGAATAAAGCCATATTTGACTTATGTAACAGCAGTTTCCCACCAGAAAAGTTGTCTGACAGCAAAGTAAAGGTATGAAAATATTTGAAATATATCTATATATGGTCAAAATACCTCATGTTGCCGACCCTGACCACAGCAGTACATTGCTTAGTTTCCATGATGGTAGTTCTCTCTGCTTCTCCAATCTGGGGGCGTGCAGACCACCGTCTACTGTAGCTAATTTACTGACTATAGATAAGTTCCTCAAACAACCCCACTTCAAATAATCCAAACTGTCCCTTTTAAAAGTTTTCACTTTCCAGACTATTAAAATCAGTTTTCCAGCAGGAGCATGTGACATCATTTGATGTTGACCACAGTGAGCAAAGCAATTTATTGAACATACAGTTTATTACATGGTCCATTTCAGTTGAATGCATTAGCTACCTAAGCTCACTTTTACTTTCTATTATCTAAAACTGTATGAGACACAGAGAGTGGAGGAGGAGGGGAAGGAAGTGACACCTTTCCAAAACTGGGAATAAAAATTCTTTTAACGAGTGACTAATAAGAACTTCACTTATAGATGGAATTATATTGTAAAGTTGGTCGATGGAGAGGCTTCATGCCCTTGGTAGATAAAATACAGACGTGACTCTTAAAATGCTCCCATTGTTTGACCTACAAAGAAGAAATCTATTTATAGTCACATATGCGCAGCTTCTGACTTATGATCCTCTCAGCACACATTTACGCAGTTTAGTATTATATGGGTTAAGTTATGTTTTTCTCAGCTTTCTTCATCTGGGAAGCCTGTCTGGATAGAATTATAATCATGCTTTTTATGATGCATTTAAATTCATATGACATACAGTAAGAAAGAAACCATGCTTGACTAATTAGTATGAGGAGGACAATGTTTGATATAATGGAGATGCTCCTTAAGGGGCTGGTATGCTTCAAACACGCCAGCTCTGTCTGAAATATCGTTTACAGCCATTCCAAGAGGCCACGTTCAAAGGCGGGGTGAGAAGTCAACTGTCTGCAATGAATTGTACAATTCACAGTCTCTCCTCAAGGGCAATCATAGTGCGGCGCTCGGCTGTACGCACAAAAACTGGCAGGAGTAGGTGTGTGAAGCATGAAAAGAAGGAGCTTGTAAAAGAGAAGCTCCAGTCAAATCCTGCACCTGGCCAGTCGCTGCATAAAGAGAAGGTGCTTGTCAGGGGCTAGAACAGCGACGAGTTGGGCAAATGCCAGAAAGGCCTCTCGACTATAGGCTGCATGGGCTGCTCAGAATGGGTCACCACTTTACTGGTTGGAGATGGAAAGATCATCATTTTCACAATAAACAGCAATACAATTCCCAAAAATTAATATTACAGTTTCAAATTTTAATTATTGTATTATTACAGCACTTTGAAAAACTCACAGTAAATACTGTCCATCAACCAAAGTTAGCAACAGTCTCCCGGATGCAGGCGAGGCATGCAGCGTGGGTTTGTTTTGCATCAGTCTCACAGGATATGATACCATTTCAATCATTATGCAGTGATAATTTTGGTCACTATAATTGTGATATGAAATCTTCATACTATTTCATCTCTAATATTGATTAAAATGAATAAAAAACAACAGAAATAATTTGGTTTTTGATTTTATATTTGCAACCGAAAACACTTGATATCAGCCAAACCGTACCTTTTCATAAACACATTCTCCCATGATCCCCTCGATGTTGGGGGTGCAAAGGTCAAGTGAGATAAAGAGGGAAAAACAAAGAAGTCTCTGTTGGCTGAGCGTGAAAAATGTGCAAAAACAGATTTATTAGCGATGGAGAAAGGGACAGTTTGCACTGCAGCTGTGCAATGTTATGTACTATGCTTTAAAGGGATATTTCGAATTATTTGAGTGGGGTTGTATGAAGCACTTATCAATAGTCAGTGCATTAGTAGATGCCAGTCGACTTGCATAGCAGAGTGGAGTACCAGCATGCAAGCTACTTGGTCAGTAATAAAAAGTTATTTTGAACTTTTAAGAAAGGTTCACTGAAAAAAAATGAATATGAGTTGAAGTGTAGACTATATTTAGAATTGTAGAATACCATGACCTGGATGACTGAGAACCTTCACAGATATATTTAGAATAGTTTCAACTCTTTGCCATCACACAGCCCTATCTGATTGGAAACTGTTAATATAAGGCAAAAATCACTCTCTCCAAACCATGGATGAAAACAATAATTTCATGGATGAAAACAATAATTTTTACTTCACAGAACATGGGAGTTGCTGCTCTGCCACTGTCTCGATCTGTTAGTTTGTTTGTGTTGTTGTGTGACTTTGGTGAATCCAAATCAAATCGAGGCAGCGGTAGAGCAGCAACTGCAACGCGGTTTGGAGAGTGATATTTGGCTTATATAACAGCATTTTCCCATCAGAAATAGCTGTCTTCTCCAAACCGGGGGGCGTGTTGATCGCCACCTGCTGTAGGTAACACACTGATCTATGTATAGGTACCGCATACAACCCAACTTCAAATAATCCAAACTATCCCTTTAATGCTAAACATATGTATTTGTGCTGAATGTGCCTTTAGTGAGAACGTATCACGTTGTAAAACGTAGGGCTCTGCTGTTCTCAGATTGTGTTAAATTGTTGTCGGCATATGTCAGCAACCGATAATGTGTGTTGTTTGAGTGTGTGTCTGAGGTTTTTATGTTAACATGTGGGTGGGGTTGGTGTTGGGTTTGAAAATAGAGCTGGTCTCTTACAAATAACAGGACTGTTTTTTTTTTTTTTATCTCAGTCTGTTATTGGGCTAGAAGCAGGGATTTTAAACAGTAGCACTTCATGTACTTATTTGTCTGACTCTGCTCTCGAGAGTGAATGCTGCAGCTTGTCTCCAGTGTGCATAAGAAAAAAAAACACTGATTTGAAAACATAATGTGTGTGCACTTGTCTAAGATATTTTGACACAGAGTCTGGGCCAGCATTGAATTGATGAGCACCCTTGTAAAGGATGCAAAGTTGTTGAAATGTTTTAATATAACCTCAGTTGCTATGCAACAACAACTTTCAGGTAAGCGAGTGCCTGCCATGTAGGCAGTGATAGCTGATGCATTAAGCTTTTCTGACAGCCTTTATCCAGATTTTTGGTCCGAAAGAGGTGAACCATTAATCTTGTTTTTCTCTCGCTTTTTTTTCTCCTAAGACATGTCTTCAAGCGGTTGAAGTTCTTGGGCAACAAAACCTTGTCTCATGTGACCACACTCCTCTTTCTGACGATTTGGCACGGCCTTCACTCCGGATACATCCTGTGCTTCTCCATGGAGTTCTTCATCATCACTGTAGAGAGACAGGTACGATACAGATACGGGGCAGAGTGCAGAGATAAGTTACGAGGTAGGGGTGTCACACTCAGATAGGCTTGGGGCCGCTGCTGGTATTGTTGTCTCGTAGGAGGGCCATTTCAAAGTTAAAGTGCTGGAAAGGTCAATATTTGAAAATTGACTTTTTATTTCATCAAACATATATTTTCATATTTTGGAACAAGAAATGCAAATAGGACTTTTAGCCATGCATTGGACACAAACCAGCAACTCTTCGTCACTTCAATTGGTCATTATACTCCTGATGAAAATGGCAAGCTGAGCAGTTTGTTTTCATTTGTGCTTTATCAAGAGCTGAATTGTTTACATTTAAAGCATATATGAAGGGGTAGTTTGTTTTATTCAGTTATTTTTTCTAGTTGTTTCATAACAATTCAACTTTTTGTGCCAAATTCTGTTATGTTTTTGACATCATGACGCCCTGGGCCACCAGTTTGAGACCCCTGATGTAAGGGATAATGCACAATGAGCCCCCGCTTCTCGTCAGGGTCCTGCATCACCCTGTCAGGGTTTATTTCACCATAATGACCTGCTCACCGTACATTATCCCATTTATTACACGGCTACTTACTAAAAAAGTCAGTTTTATTGTTTTAAAGTTTTATTGATATAAAAATGATATAATTACTCCTCCAGAACTGGGTCCATAGCAACAGTCTGTTATTCAGAAATAACAGACTGCTGTAATTGACCAATCAGAATCAAGTATTCAATAAAGCCTTTTAAGTAAAGGATCATTTTAAGCGAGCCGCTCATTATAGTGTTAAGTACTCAATTCTGATTGGTCAGTTAAAGCATTCTGTTATTTCTGTATAACAGACCGTTGCCATGTGTAACAAAGTGTTGCTATGAAGAACATGCCGTCGCCATGGACACAGTTGCCATCATAGACTCTGGGGAACAATGGAATCATTTGTAAATCAACAAAATCCTTTTTAAAATCAATGTATCTTGTGTCAATTTAAGTAACTATGTAATAAGTGGGATAATGTACAGTGAGCAGGTCATTATTGTGTAATAAACCCTGACAGAGTGATGCAGTCTTAAATGTGATGTGTTGAATCACCCTGAAGGTTCTTATATCATCATAACGACCTGCTGACTGTACATTATCCCATTTATTACTGGACTACTTACTAAAAAAACTATAATTTGACAGAAAATATTAATAAAAAATGTTTTATTGTTATGAAAATTATATTGTTTTCTGATTCCGATTGTTGTTCCTCCAGTGTCTATGATCAGAGCTGTGTGCAGAGCAACAGTCTGTTCATTCATTCATAGCAACAATCTACAACTGACCAATCAGAATCAAGCATTTAACAAAGCTGTTATCTTTAATAACTAAAGATAATTATGTGCAGGAAGCTTAAACCATCTGGGTATGTATTTAAGCAGGTGGTGAATTTGTTGTTGTATTGTGTTTCTTTTCTCAGTAAAAGTTAACTTGTTTTGTCTGAATTGTATAAACTCATTCTTTACTTTTTAACAGGAGACAGTCTCTTGTTATTAAATAGAATAACACTATTGATCAAACGCTCCTCACTGCTGAATGTACTTGTAATTAAATATTGACTACAGTCACAATTCAGCATCAGTTTATCATATAACCATTCTGTTAGTGTATTACTATAACTTCTGTGGAATATGTGTCTGTGTTTGTGTGTGTGCGTGTGTGTGACAGGCCCTGGCGCTGGTGAGGGACAGTCCCGTGCTGACAAAGGTGGCCAACAGCGCGTTCTACCCTCTCATCTATGTAGTCCAGCAGTTTCTGCACTGGCTCTTCATGGGCTACCCCCTAGTGCCATTCTGCCTCTTCACCTATGACAAATGGCTCAAGGTAACTCACAACTCTCAGAGACCTCACAGGTCAGAGGACAAATATGTTTGCTCACACTTGAAAGCTTTGGGTGTCATTTATAGTCCAGGTTTGAGGCAACAGGGGAGAGGACCCAAACACAGACCGCACAGTTTGAATTAGCAGGCGTTCAGAGTGAAAACAGCACTGATGATACAGAGGGACTTGGGCTTGGAAATTTGCAATTTCCAAGCTTTGATTTGCAAAATGAAATCATTTTGACACGTTTAACTAATCCAAACACCATGCTTACTACCCACATAAGAGCATAAAGAGTCCTTTAGAATCACAATTTATCTGCAGTTTGGGAGCAACAGTCATTTGTGAAACAGCCACCATTTGCAGTCTGTGTGTAATAAGTGCTCACAAGTCACTTCAGTGCAACAAGCCCCGGTTTCACTAATAGATCCACGAGTTTGAGGGCTTATCAAAAACCAAAACACCACACAGCTGTTTATAATACCATGAGAGGACGTTTTACAACTCAACAATCAATTTACATTTCGTCATGACAGATCAAGTCAGTTTTATTTATATAGCACAAAATCACAAATTTGCCTCGGCGCTTTAGAATCAATCCTCTGTCCTGGATTCAAATAAGAAAACACAATAAAAGACCTTTTTAATCGGGTGAAAAAATGTAAGAAACTTCAATAGAATCAGCAGAGGATATGCAATAATTTTGTGTGCACAGAATAGCAACAGTTAAATTACGGCTATTACTACTAAATTACTGTGGTGTATTTTGTCAGGTACTGTAATCACTATAAATACAGTGTCGATATTACAAAGTAATCTACCAGGAATGTGCACCTGCAAGCAGTGCTTTGTTGTTGTTGTTTTTGCTGCAACGCTTTGTTGCGTCAGTGAAAACAATGAGGGGACTGTGTTTTCTTCATGCAAAGCTGTTGTCTTTCTGAACACGTAAAGGTGTTTACTAGAAACGGCAACAACATGAGAATCTTAAACATGGTCAAAAGGTAACAGTCAGGTTTTCAGGAATGGGTTGAACTGTGTGCTGAGGGAGTCACTGACACATTGTTCTGAGTAGGGAAAGTGGATGGTATTTGCACAATGTTGATGGACATGTGTGATCTGACAGGGGACTGTGTGACAGGTATGCGGAGAGTAGCCGGGTCAGGTGATTGACAAAGGTGTGAAAACTCTCCGATATAGCAGCTGGCGGGGGCAGAGACAGAGCAGGTATCGTCATAAACGCTGGGAGTGTAAATGAGGGTTTTACAGTTTTTCTCATTTGCTTGAAAACATTTTTTATTTGGATGTTAGCATTTTGAAAACAGGTCACACACAGGCTTCAACTGAAAGTCAATCAAAATGAGACTCTTTGTCTGCAGAATGCTTAAACACTCACAAAACATTAAAAACATGCGACAAAAACAAATACTTCCACCAAACAACACAACTTCAAATTAATATATTCTTGATAGATTCTGGACAACAAAATACAGTGATCAGTATACACCAGCTCAATCTCAAAAGGACAGTTCAGAAAACCTATTTTTCCTGTGGGTTGTTGTGCTGTTTATCCATCTAGATATTTTTGGTGTGAGTTACAGAGACTTGGAGATACTGGCTGTAGAGATGTCTGCCTTCTCTCCAACATAATGGCACAAAATATTTTTTGAAAAATTCAATACCAGTGACTCTTCTCAAAAATCATGACCCAGAGATTTCGCAGACCTTGTTGTGAGCAGGTTCATGCAGGAATTTCTTTCTTTCTTTGGGAAAAAAAACTTGTTCTAGTAGATTCTAATGCAGAAAGAACATATTTTCTAAATGAAACTGCTCACAACAAGGTCTGGGCGTTATTTGAACAAGCGGGCCATTCAGTTTTTTGAAAGAAACACAGGTTTGGAATTTTTCAAATGTGTTTTTTGGTGCTTTGAGCATCACAGGACTTGTGCAGGATTTAGTCTTATTATATTGTAGAGAAGGCAGACATCTCTACGGCTGATAGCTCTGAAACTCTGCAACTAAAATCATCTAGATGGATAAACGGCACCAGAGGCCAGGGGGAAAATGTGTATTTTTGATTTTGGGGTGAAGTGTCCCTTAATTTATGATACATGCCTGTGCCATTTGTTGATAGTTTACATTGTTGTAGTATGTGCCAAAAAAGGCATTCAAGCAGAGATAACAAACCCTGCAGCTCTCTGCACCTACACTTACAGTACAGTGAACACTTAGACTAGACAAATTCTGAGAGTCTTTATTGTGCAGCTTTTATACTGCATTTCTTCACCAAAGAACCAATAAAGAATTTCACCACAAAGAAATGTTTACAGTTTTTTACTGCATCAGATTTTTCCATGTCTTTCCTCTCTGGCTGGGCCACAACAGAGGGGTCCACCCTATAAACACAATCTCCTCCTGCCACAGCCTCTTAGACTGCTTCTTAACTGGAAGCGAGGCGAGCGAACATCAGATCGCTTCAGTTTTTTTTGTAATGAGGATGTCCTAATCTGCTCCGTGCAACAGTGAACAGGCTTGTTTCCACTCATCAAAGCGGCCAGCAGGGAGGAGGAGAGACTGTAATTAACCAGGTTAGGGAGCGGCACATCTTATATGATCCAAAGCAGCATTTTTATGAGAATATTTTCGAAAAGCACAAGGTTTTGAAGGACAGGGAGCTGTCGGGAGTTTCAAGTAAGGAAACTGACAACTAGAGGTGAGAAGTAACTAAGTACTTTGTCACTGTACCTACTGTGGATTTTTCAGGTATCTGTACTTTACTTGAGTATTTATTTTTCTGACATTTTTCTTTATTCTCTATATTTTAAAACAAATATCTGTTTTTTCTACTCCTTCAAAACAGGCTCTTCACTTTTAATGCATGTGAGGGAAATTATTATTCTTATTTAGCATCGCTGCACGTCGCCTTGTCAACATCAAGACCGATTTGACCCTAAATTGATGGGACAATGAGACAGAAAAGACGAGTCCTTGGTGTCTTCATTAGTGTATGAAATTGACAAACTCAACAAGATAACAACACCATAAGAAGACAAAAACAACAAAAAAGACATAACAAAACGAGACAGACAGAGAGGGAGACGTGACTGTGGGGTTCAGTTAGCTTTGCACAGAAACTTTTTTTACTTTTATACTTTAAATACTTTTTTGAACCTCAGAACCAGCTTCTTCACTTTGACTTGAAAAGTAAAGAAATTGACTCAGTACTTCTACTTTTACCAGTCTTGTTTTTGTTTTGTTTTTTGTTTTTTTTAATAAATATCTGTAGTTCTATTTGAGTAAAGATTGAGTGGACTTTTATCACCTCTGCTGACCCCCCAACTAGAGAAACAAGACTGGCTTAAAAAAATCACCTTAGTTATGAATAAATAACTGACACTGATCTTACTCATCTGCAGAGGAAGAAATCACTGGTATTATATACAGAAATCTTTTTTTTGCCCTCCGTCCACTTGAGTTCGCTCGCTTGCTTCCAGTTAGCAAACTGTGCTGCTCTCCTTATGTGCCTTTGGCCTCTTTGATCCGTGCAAGCAGCAGCATCAGCACAGAGGATGCATCTTTTTATAGACGTACGAGGACTGATGCTGATTGAAGAGTTGAGCAAAGAAGTTTCACACAGAAGTTGCCTGCATAATTTTGAATTTCTAATGCCCCTATCAGCTGCGAATGATGTTTTCTTTTTGTTTAACACAGTTAATTCAATTAAGTTTGTTTTTTTCTTTGAGATCTTCAACTGTTTTGAAAAAGGGTGTGAAAAATGTGCAAAAAGAAAGGAAAAGTGTTAACAAGAGAAGCAAGACTTCTGATGTGCTAACAAAGTGATGATAAAGTGGATCCCAGTTTCATTCAGCCTGTCTGAGCAATCGAGGAAAACCGTTAATTTGACTGTTTTTCTTTTGTTTTTCAGGTGTATTCGTCCGTCTATTTCTGTGGACACATGTTCTTCCTCGTAGCCTTTTTAATCATACCATACCTCCGTAAGGCGCTGGTGCCTAAGAAAGAACGGAGCCAGATGAAGCAGGATTAAAACTTGGTACTAAGACATGGCATGGTAAGCAAGCGCACAACACTTTCAGCCAATCATGTTTTTATAGAGGCAAATTACAAGCTGTGAACAGTGTTTTAGTGTTTAAAAATCTGTTTTTCCCTCCAGGTCCGTCTAAGGCTGAATATCCACTGAAGGGAACTGTGACTTTAAAGGAGCAGAATGGAAATATTTTAAGGCCTTTAGTAATATATATATCTATATATATATATATATGTCCATGTAAAAATAAATTTCTATATATTTTTGTGTTTTAAATGGGAGGGTGTTTTTATAAACATTTGGAGAAATGTTTACAGGAAATGACCATCGTGCCACATGGGGTAATTGTGAGCCAATCAGGGGCGATTTCCTGTTTGTTCCGTTTTTCTTTTCTCCTTTTTTTTTATTTTTTGAAAGAAATGTTGGACTTGTAGAACTTGAGAGACTTACATGCTGTCAACACAGAATTGCACTCACCAGTCACGGGTTCAGAGTCTGTCATTGGCTCCTGTGTGTGTGTTTTTGTTTTTTTGTTTTTTTGTTTTTGTTTCATTTCTCTGTCTCATGTCTAGCACCCACATTTAGCTGCAAGAGCGAGTCGTCACAGGAGATTTAAGCACAGGGCCGGCGTATGTGGCTCTTTCTAATGTAATAATACGACATACAGCTTTCTGCAGAACACAGATGATGATAATGATATTAATGATGATAATAATCAGGGGGTTGTTTCTTGAAAATGGCTGCCAGTGGTTATACAAGCACTGTAAATCACACACTGAACACTAACCCCCAACTCAAAATGGCCTTGTATTAATGAATGTTTTTACAGTACATTTGTTTTGGTTTTAATTTGATTTGTGATGAACAAAAAAAAAGACTTGATTTTATAGTTTTAACAGCTTTTATGGAAAATTTTGTAGCTTTGGATAAGATTTCATGAAAAGAATTTGCATTGTTCTCCAGCCTTTCCTCATTTGATGTTGCTGGGGTTTTTTTTTTCTTGCTGTGTTTATCCTCTTCTTCTCCCTCTGTTGAAGTCGACGCCGACACTCCTCCTCCTCCTCCTCCTCCGTCGTCGGCCTTCATTCAAGCCCGGCCCTCAGCTCTGAAATACATCGAACCATTTCAGAAGGAGACTTGCACACTTCCCGAACATATGGTCACTACAGTTAATCATTTTGGTTCATTAAATTGGCTGTTGTTGGATCGAGAAATCGACTCATTTTGAACTGGAAGCAAAACAAACAAAATCCACTTTTGTGTTCCACCTATGGCCTGTTTTTCTGTTTCTAACAGCAGGTGGTGATTTAAAAAGAGTGTGAAGTAGAAGCTTCCCATCCCGCTGTGGGAATGCCTCTTTGTTTTGTTTAATTTTTACTTTTTTGTGGGGTTGGGGGTTGGGGGCTGGATCGTCTGATCCATGGCATGCTGGAGGAAGGCCCAGCACTGCTGCGGCTGATGCTAACACAAACACATGGAGAGGACGAACCTCACTGTAGCAAAGCCCCAGATTTTAGTAATATTTATACATGACATGGTGATTATTAATTGATGTGAATTGCTATTTCAAGAGACTACTTTTTTGCCTTATTCCTACCAAATGTACAAAAGGAAAAGAAAACTTGGGATGGAGTGGAGGGAGGGAGGGGAGGGAGGGATTTTCATATACAGTTTTATAATGTTCATTAAAATGCTGCATTTCAAGCAAGGATACTGCAGTTATTGTGTGTGTGTCCCGTTCAGGGTTGGTCAGTAATTAAGTACATTGTACCTAAGTACTGTACTACAAAGAGACACTGTCTCTTTCAGTCTGGGTGGACTCCTACATGTCTGTGCCAAGGGGCTCGCTCTCTCATAAGCCGACCATCATTTTATAAAGTTTAATTTTTCCAGATTAAATAAAAAGTATTTCAAACTAGTTCTACCTGCTCACACATCGATGCAGCAGTAATAATGATCCAATACCGTAATAGTATAACTGCATTATAAGTACTTTTACGTGATACTTTCAGCACATTTTGCTAATAATACTTAGGTAGGGGAGACCTGGGACAGTTGCAACACTCATTGTCTCCAATCAGAAACAAGCTAGAGTGATGACAGTTACTCTGCACATGCTCAGTATGATTCTCTCTACCTGTGGAACAGCAGCAGGATTATTTCACCTCAGCAGATGTTTTCAACAAAAAAATGATTTGGTGTGTAAAAGTAACTTTATTATGCCGTTTAAGGTTTACATGACTGCAAATTTAAACATCAAGTTTATCTCTTAGTTATTAGTTAAAATAAACATGAACAAAGCTATGCTAACATAGGTGTTGCTAGCGGCATGCAAGACTTTATCATGGCTGCAAGATAAGAGGGGATAGATCTTTTTCACAGCAGCCATGTTGATATGAAACAGCAGGTAAACACAGGCGTTAACAGTGATACTAATTAAGGTCACGTTCCATTTAGTTCAGCAGAGCCTTTCCAGTGATCTAACATGCATAATAACAGCGCCCTGACTCTGTTTGACCTGAATATAATCACTATATAATTACTTAATTATTAAAATCTAGTAATCACTCGAATAGTTGTCTCTAGTAGTCTTCTGCAAAAACATAAACAGACTTTGATTTGAATGCGTACGGTGTCTGACATCTTAAAGATTTCTAACCATATACAAAAATCAAGTAATGTGATTACTCTGAGGCTTTTATTTGAGATACAGTGGATTGATATGACTTATTTTTTCAGTGTTACAATTGATGCCAACCACTGTTAACTTGGCCATATCATGATTTCGATAATATTTCTTCGATTAATTGTGCAGTCCTAATTTGTACTATTAATTAGTGCACATATACATGTTTCTTATATCAAAAGAAGTTTGGTGCATTTCACGTGGTCTGTGAGTTATGAAGGAAAATGTTAAAAAAAAAATGTTAATTGCCTCTGGTCAGCGGTGGATTTATTCATTTTGGACCCTCCACATCCTTTGTTTTCTCCCTTTTTCAATCCTTGAATAGATAAATCATAAAATGAAACTTTTATTTACGGCGGAGTGCGGAGGATGAATTGAGGAGTCTCAGGAAAGGTGGTGGTGGTAAGGTGGTGGTGGTGCAGCAGTGGATACTTCTGTATCTCTTGCCAGACGGCAGCAGGGTGAACAGGATGTGGCGGGGCTGTATCCTCCTCCTGTCCTTCCTCATTTTTTTCAGCACAGCACTTCATTTTTCAATAGTCTGTACACCACGCCAGGCTGTTTGTTTGCTTGAGTTGGCTAATGTCTTCCTGAATCATTTCCACAATAATAGCATGGAATAGTCCAAGTTAGTGAGGAAGCCCTGAAACACTCATGAACGAAGCATTCTGCTGTCATTTTAGTGTAGGAATTTATCTAGATCATTTTGGTGTGAGTTGCTGAGTTTTATAGAGATGTTTTCCTTCTCTCCTATTTAATGGAACTGGATGCCACCAGACTTGTGGTTAATTATATTTAATATATTCAAAACCAGTGTCTGTTTCCAGAAATCATGACCTGGTTACGCAAGATAATCCACAGACTTTGTTGCGAGCAGTTTTATGTAGGAACTATTTTCTTTCTGAGGTAGAATCTACTGGAACTACTTTCTCTTTTGTTCTTACACTAAACTGCTGCACAACATTGAGGTGTGTTTTTATTTGGGATACAGTGAATTAGTATGACTAATTTTTTTTCAGTGGTAAAATTGCCCCGACCACTCTTAAAATTGCACCCACCAGGGGGTACTGCACAATATAGTAAATTAATCATACTGCAATTATTTTGACAGATATTGTGATTGTGATATGATTCATTACTCGTGGAAATGATCATTTTTGGAACATAATGGCTGAGAGGTGTCCAAGTCTTTTTGCATGTGGATGAATCATCAACTATTGTTGAGTCATTTCTGGGTTTACAAGGAAGTAAATGTGGCGATCTGTAACAAGCTGTGCCAGGAGGTTTGACAAATGGAGATTTATATTTAACTTTGTTTTGTAGCTGAGACACTTCCTGTGTGACTTGATATACAATGCATTAAGAATGATTATTTTCCATCTTTGATTAATCTGCTGATTCTCTCACTTAATTTATTAGTTATTTAGGCCATAATAGGTCTGCACAATATGGTAAAAAAAAATCACATTGTGATTATTTGGGCAGATTTTGAGATATGATTCCCAATCGATTAGAGGGAATGATCATTTTGCAATCACAATATTCAATTTCACTAAAAAACAAAAACAAAAAAATAAAAATAGGTTAAATCATTATTAAAATCATGATGATGTGATTCATGTTTTGTTGTGGTTCGTACCAAACAAACATGTTTTCTTATATCTGGAGAACCAGATTTGTAGGCCAGAACATCTCTGCAGAACTTCATTCATTCATTATATTATTTCCTTTATTAATTGCAATTTCGATAATATTTCGAATAAATTGTGCAGCCCTAAATTTCATTATTAATTTGTGCACATATATGTTTCTTATGTCAAAAGATGACTGGTGTATTTCAGTCTGTGAATTATGAGGGAAACTGTACAACTGCCCCCCAGTCTCCCCTACTTTTATTTAAGCAACATTCTCAATTAGAACCAGACTGACGTATCGGTCAGCCGATATTATTGGTCAGCTGATATTATTAGTCAGCCAATTTATCTGTTAGGCGATATTATCTGTTAGCCGATACTATTGGTCAGCAGATATTATTGGCCCTTGGTATTGACATATGACGGCTTTATTTTCTAAATTCAATTTTAATATATTGATATTTTTTGTTTTATTTGTTTTTTAATATAACATAATTCTAATAAATTCTATATAATTATTTAAAAAATGCATTTTTAGATTATATCTATCTTCTTTCTTTTCTTTTCTTTTTTTTAAATTAAAAAATATTTGTAAAAGTTTACTGTTTCACTGACCTAATGTCATTTTTGGAAGAGTAAAATATCCTGCCTCCATTACAGATCTTTGTCACATTTGAGGGATCATTGCAGATTTTATTTTACCTCTCTAATATCATTATCAGCAGCGGCTCCAAAAATCCAGTATGGGCCGACTCTGTTTTCAGCACAGTACTTTTACTCGTAACGATATTTTTTTTTTCTTACACTGCAGTATCGTTACTTCTGTAAAAGGCTCTGAACTCTTCCTCCATCTCTGGTCCCAGTGCCTTCATGTGTGTGACAGGAGAGCACGGGGCAAAAGGGGGTGACATGACGTCATTTTGCAGTCTGGTTTGTTATGGGAGAAGGCTGAGCTGTGGGAGTAAGGAAATTAATATTGAGAGGTGGGGGTGAGAAAAAAAAAAAAAAAAGGGTGTCAAGAGTGTCACCCTCATCAAGCAGGGTTGGAGCAGCAGTAACGTGATGAGATGAATTGCTGTGTTGAGGTCTGAGTCACTCTCAATGTGCAGCAGGAAAAAAAAAAAACAAAAAACAGCCAGAGCAGCAGTCTGGTACAGAGCTGCTGGTGGTGGAGAGAGGAGAGATAGAGAGGATAGAGAGGGAGAAGGACGCAGTGTGGGCGGGTTAAGAAACGCCGAGAGGGAGGGGACGTCAGCGTAATATTCCCACCGTTTTTTTCCTCCTCCTCTCCTCTCATCCTCCGTACAGAGCCGAAAAAACAAGGGCATCATCCATCGGTCTCCTCATCCTCCTCACAGCTCATCTGCGAGTCTAGCGTCAGGCTGAAACATTTCCCCCCATTTCATCCTCTATTTTTTTTTTATTTTTTTGGTACCTGGAGGTTTGTGTGCAGCCTGCCCGTTGGAGGGGGGGGAAACTGCCGTGCCGAGCCGAGCCGAGCCGAGCGGCAGGAGAGGGCGTGAGAGGCGGATGCTGCGAGCGTAGAGAGCTGGGTACCAACCAGGAGCATCACCGCGCACTCAGCCACCACGGTAATGTCCCCCCCCAGAAAAATATCTGCTTCAGCTAACCTTCATCTCTGCGACATGTCCCTCTCCTGACTCTGCTGTGAGCTCCCGACATGGCTGTAGACGGTCATGGAGCCCCATTAAACTCGCAATGTGTGTCAATAACCAGCTTGTAATTAATGTCGCATAGCATGTTTCTTCCTCTATGTAGCCTGAACAACCTGTGCACAGATGCATTTCCTCTCTTTTTTTTTTTTTTGATGTTATCTTTAATATGTATGTGCAGTCCTGTAGCCTATCAAGGACTGCAGCAGAGGAAAAGAGGCTTGTTATGTCAATGAGAGCAGCAGAAAAAAAAAAAAAAGAAAGAAAAAAAAAGCCTCCAAGGACTAATTTTTCACTTGCCACCAGACAGCAGCTGCATTTTTTTTCCTTACCTAAGAAACCACAATTAAAACATGGGAAAACACCCACACGTCAGTCAGCCACATGCAAAACCTATTCTAGTGACACACACACTCACGACCAGGCAGGTACGTGCATGCTCCATCTATTCCAGGCTCTGCAACTGCAAGCATGTCAATCTGATTTTGAAGGAAAGCCAGAAAGCAGCATTATGGAACAATTATTGGTTATTAATGCTGATTCAGTGCAGCTCTCTTACATATGTAGGCCTCCAAAGGTTACATACGTGACCGTAGGTGTAGATTTCAGAGGGGATGGAGGGGTTAGTTCCCCTTAAATATTGTTAAAATGTGCGTTCATCCTCCCCAGTACAAACATGAAAGTAGGAGAGGACTTTTATTTTGGCGCACCACTTTGCCTGACAGCCTTACTGCATTATAGTCCATTATATTCTGTTTTCCTTTACATAAATAAAGACATTTTCACTATAAATTGATGCAGAAAAGGCGCAAATTGGTGCATAAAAATAACCCAAAATGGTAGCAGAGGGCTTTTATTTTGAGAACCACTTTCCCGACAGCCTTACTGCATTATATTTCATTACATTTTGTGTTTCCTTATAAAAATAAAGACATTTCTACTGTAAATTGATGCGATTGTCGCAAGTCGGTGCATAAAAATCACCAGAATGGTAGCATAAGACGTTTATTTTGACGAACCACTTGCCTGACAGCCTTACTGCATTATATACCTTTTTATTTTGTGTTTCCTTTACATAAATAAAGACGTTTCATCCTCTTAACTAGCTTCCTAAAATTTTGTTTTCCTTTGCATAAATAAAGGCATGTCCTCTATAAACTGATGCAGAAGAAACACAAGTTGGTGCATGACAAATCACCAAATGGTAGCAGAGGACTTTTAATTTGATGAAACGCTTGCCTGAGAGCCTTACTGCATTATATACTGTTATATTTTGTGTTTCCTTTAAACAAATAGACATTTCCACTATAAATTGATGCGAAAAGGGCACAAGTTGCTGCATAGAAACCACCAGAATGGTAGCATAGGACTTTTATTTTGACAGACCACTTGCCTGACAGCCTTACTGCATTATATTCCATTATATTTTCTGTTTTCCTTTGCATAATAAAGTCACATCCACTATATATTGATGCTGAAAAGGTACAAATTGGTTGATAAAAAAAATAACCAGAACTGTAGCACAGGAATGTTATTTTGACAAACCGCTTGCCTGTCATCCTTACTGCATTATATTTCATTATATTTTGGTTTTCATTTACACAAATAAAGACATTTCCACTATAAACTGAAGCAAAGGCACAAATTGGTGGATAAAAATAACCAGAATGCAACTGCTTGACGTTCAGAATTTCCCGTGGGATGACCCCTGCTCAATGTGTGCCCCCCCCCCCAGTGTTGAAACAAAACCTACGCCCTTGTTCATGACATATGTTTTGCTGCACAAACAGCATCCGATAGAGCTGATCTGTTTCTGTTTCTGTTTCTGTTCTATCTCTGTCTTGTACCTGATCAGTTGTTGATGCATGTACCCCCCTCTTCTTCCTCTTCCTCACCCCACCCTGTTGCCCCCCCCCCCACCTTACCTTTCCTCTCCTTTTCCTCCCTCAGATGGACAGAATGAATTTTCTCTCCTTCTTCCTCCTTTGCTTGACTTCGGTTGCCAATGGCAACAAAGGTCAGTTCCTCATCCTTTTTGACTGTTAACAGTGAAGATGATGGTGTAGATCGCCATGGGAGCACGCACGCAGACCTGTCAAGGTGCTCGGGCAGGGCCATGGCTGATGACTTAATTGATATTCCTCATATGTGTAATAACAACTAGCATAGCTTCAGTGCAGGGCTGGGCTGTTTACTGATATTAAATCAGTATCATGATATGAGACTAGATATTGTCTTAAATTTGTTTTCTATCATGATATCTAAAGGCTGTGTTACAGCTGCATTCTGAACTTACCAGAATGTTCTAGACGTTCCATTATTTGATGTTACCACTTTGTCATTATATCCACTTGGGGTGTCAGAAATTACCCTTCCTAAATCCTGCCACTTTTGGAACATCTGTCAGCTTTCTCCTTTTTTGTGCTCAGCTCGTCTATGTCGAAAAGAAAAACACATTTTCAAGATGGTTAAAAGATGTTACTGGACCTGTAAAGCTGTTTATAGTCACATTTAAGATACCTAATGTTTGCAAAACACTTGCTAACGAGCTTCCTAATCTACATCAGTTGTTAGTTAGCTTGTTAGTGATTTGATCTGCAGTAAAACTCTAGTTCAGTATCTAGCTAATCTACAGCAATTGTTAGCAAGCTAGTAAGCTAGCGTTTTGCTAGCACACAGCATATCTAAGTACAGAAAATAGGAAAGGAGAAATCTGACTGAAGTTCTGCTGGTACCAAGCTGTTATTTGAGCACAGAGCAAACAGGGGCAGGACGTAGGAAGGGGCAATTTTGATATCAAATCGAAATTGAATCGACTCAACTAGCTATGTCCATATCGCCCATCCCAACTAGTTTATATGTTGTTGGGTAGTTTAGTCTACAACAATGCATCATGCTCTATATCGCCAAGCCCTGCTTTAGTTCCTCAGATTAAACACATGTATGTTTCTACATTTTGTGTTTCGTGACCCAGTGTGCATGTTGCCTGTTCTCGCCGGTGCTGTGTGACTCTGAGACAATGATAAATCTGTTTCTTCCTCTATAGCAGATTTATCTTTGTGGATAACCGTGACTCTGATTCAACATCATTGTTCCAATGATTATCATGCTGTGGGAAGGCGAATGAAACAGACAGCGAGCGTGGAGCGAGGGAGAATGTCGGAGGAGGAGGAGGTGGAGGAGGAGAGTGATGCAGGGAGGGAAGACGAGGGAGATTGAGGAGAGATGAGTGTCAGAGAGAGGAGGGAGAGGAGAAGGAGCTGTGACAGGAGAGGACGTGGCCGAAAAGACGCAGGCTGATAAGGAAGGAGGAGGAGGAGGAAGGAGGAGGGAGGTGGTGGTATGTGAGATCAGGTGACACAATGGAAAAAGGGAAAGGAAAAAGCATGAGATACCGGAGCATTTGTGTGCATATATATATGTATAAACGTTACATGAGTGTGTGAGACAGACGAGGAGGGGAGGGTGGGTGTCGTGGAGCGATAGAGTGACACAGAGAGGAAGAGTGCCAGGAGAGACAGACAGAGATGGAATGGGATGCCTCTCAATCTGTATCCGGATGTAATCCACAGGCTGATGCCAGATTAATGCTATATAGCAGGCAGGAGGGAGGGAGGAGATCAGCCGAGGGACAGAGGGTGGGAGATAATGACCGAAAGAGACATGTCAGAGGACTGTGGAAATAGAGGAGGAGGAGGAGCAGACGGTGTCAGGCTGGTCCTTGAGCAGAGACGATGAATACGTTTGATTAGGGCGGGTATCAAACCTACACCACCTTTTTGATACCGACTGTAATTCATCAAAATATCAAAATGGAGAGCTTGGTCAGATTTGTGCTCTTTAAATCACGATTTTGCTGATTTCAGACGATTTCACTCAGACTGAGTTCTTGTACAGCTGCTTGTATTTGAAAATCAAATGAGAATTGAGCATTTTTGTTTAATTAAAAGTGTGTTTTGCAAAAAAAAAAACCCTGTGGTGGAGGACATATTGAGATCTTTTATACAAGTAAAAGTAGCTAAGACTGCAACTAACAACTACTTTTCTTGTTGATTAATCTAAATTATTTTTTTCTCGGTTATATTTTGTTGATAAAAAGTCAGAAAATAGGTTTTCTAGATACCACCATTGTCCTCAAATTGCTTATTTTGTGTGACCATCATACAAAACCCAGAGATGTTCACTTTATTATCACATAAGATGAAGAAAAGCCGCAAAGCCTCATAACTGAGAAGCAACAACTAGGGAGTGACAGTTTGTTTTTTTTTTTTTGTGCTTGAAAAAATACTGAGAACAGTTACTCAATCATCAAAATAGATGAATCATCTACCTGTTTCAAAAAATAACTTCAATATAAAAGTACCACTTACAAGCACAAATCCTGTGGCTGTAAAGAAAAGAATAAGGATAAATAAAGATAAGGAGAGATTTTTCTCTATTTGATATTACAGAAGTAAATCATAACTAACTTTAAAGCTACTACAAGGAGATTTTAACTGCTTATGAAACTGTTTCAAGTTATTACTGATTCCTTTATATGGCCTACATAAGCAAGCGTTTTTATTTGGATAATTTTGCTTTTGACATTGTATTTTATGGTTATGGTAGGAGATACTGCTGGTTTTGTCCACAGGGGCTTTCAAAATGAACCAAATATAAAAGTTCCTTGTAGTAACTTTAAGAATCCTATCTTATCTCAGGTTAGGAAATCCTAAATACACAATTTAGGCTAGTCTTACCTACTTTTCTCATCCTGAGGAGCTAAAAATCTTTCTAAGTGTTGTTTTTTTCTCATTGAAATACACTGAAATATACCAAAAATTGAGAAAAAATGGCCACTTAACATTGATTTAGGAACTGCTCATCTGTAATCATTTCCCTAAATCTGGTCCTAACTCTAATTAGTAATAACTGCCGAACATTTTAGACTTAGTTAGGAAGTTTCCGTAATACAGCCCTGCATTCAAACTTTTACTTATATGTATTGGATCAGCAAAATTTGCTTAAATAACAATTTAGCAGCTTAAACTGCTCTTTAGACAGCAAAATGGTCTCTTTCAGAGTGGAGAGAGAGAGGGAATATTGAATTATTGTTAGGTATGGTGACTGTGCCAGCAGCTTTGTTGTTGTTAGCTACTGTAGGTGGTTGAGGTTAAGCTAATTTTAAGCTAATTTTAACAAGGTGAAGCTATATCTGTCAAATAACTCTTGTGAAGTAAAAAGCACAATACCTTTAAATGTAGTGGAGCAGAAGTTTAAAGCATTAAATAGAAATACCCGAGTCGGGCTGCACAATTACTTGAAATATTATTATAAATTGCAATATGGCCAAGTGCAATATCTAAATCACAGAAGCTGCAATTTTTTGATTAAGGAAAAATGTGTGACAGAACAGCATTATAATTAAATACTGTTGTGCTGCAGAGACAACCTCACCTACACATCTTCATTCCCACTAATCAAGACACAATATCTATCAAAATAATAGATTTTTTTACTGCATCATGCAGCCCTATATCCAAGTAAAATACCTCCAAATTGTGCTTAATACAACACTTAAGTCATTGTACTTGTGTCAAAAAGTTATACAATTAAGGTATCATAAAAAGTATTATCGTATTAGCTCTATAATTGTAAAATTTCAAGTGACATCGGGCCCCGTCTTTGAAGAGAGAGAAGTTAGATCAGATTCACAACGTTTTTCTCTGTTTGCTCTCTTTTCACAGACGAGACGGTGAAATTAGTTCCAGTCAGATTTTCTGGAAAATTCACTGTGTAGACAACAAAGCAATTGCTTAACACAAGTCTTGGTGCGCCTGTGTCTGATTTCAGACTCTGTAGCTGCAGCGTTCGGAGATTGAGGACAACAGAGGGGAGGCACTCCGGCTTTTGTTTTTGCTCTTTGCTGGAGTGTAAAATCGTCATCCTTCTGGCTCATTAACTTGGCCTTTGATCATTCGGCGCTGAACATTCAGCACAGGGATGAATAATTAATTCGCAATTAAAGGTTAAATTCACAGTAAACCTCAGGCATTTGATTTCCACTCTGCTGTTTTTCTTGTGCGTTATTGTTCTTCGCCTGCAGCAGGTCAGTTTTTCTGATTGATATGAGCGATACAGACCTCGGTGTGTGATCAGGTGAAATCTGACGGGCTTTAATTACACCGACGATCAGGGAGGTGCTGCCTGACGTGAAGTCTCTACGTGCTCACAAGTAATTAAGGTGCTAACTAGAACTGTAAAGGGTTCTACGGCTTGTCCCCATAGGAGAACCGATATTATAAGGTTGTACCTAGCACCATCTGTGGGAGGTTTCATCCTGATTCTGTTAGAAGAGGTTCTACAGAGAACCCTTCTGTGGTGTAATGTTCCACCCAAAACCTACATTGGGGTTCTATCCAGAAGCTTTCCACCTTCTAAGGGTACTAACAAGAACCAGCCCAGGGTGTTCTATGAAGAACCCTTTTATATTCCAAGGGTTTCAGGTAGAACTCATTCACTATGACCCCCTATAAGAGGTTCTACAGAGAACCCTTCTCTCCACGCAGGGGGTACTATCCAGAATCTTTCCACCATCTGAGCACTTGAGAGAACCTTTTTATTTTCCAAGGGTTCCGACCAAAAACGTCGCCAGGGGTTCTACCAAAAATTTACTATCCCAGCTTTGTTATCTAGAACCCACCCAGGTGGTTCTACAGAGTACTTTTTATATTCCAAGGGTTTTATCTTGAACCCATCACGATGGTTCTACCAAGAACCTTTTTAATATTCCAAAGGTTTTATCTAGAGCCCACCAAAGAGTTCCTACCAAGAACCTTTTTATATTCCAAGGGTTTTATCAAAAACCCATCAAGATGGTTCCACCAAGAACCTTTTCATTTTCCAAGGGTTTTATTTAGAGCAAGGGGATTCTATAGAGAACCTTTTTATATTCTAAGGGTTTTAACTGGAACCCATCAAGGGGATTCTATAGAGAACCTTTTTATATTCTAAGGGTTTTAACTGGAACCCATCAAGGGGATTCTATAGAGAACCTTTTTATATTCCAAGGGTTTTATCTAGAACCCATGAAGATGGTTCTACCAGGAACCTTTATATACCCCAAGGGTTTTATCAAGAACCCACCAAAGAGTTCCTACCAAGAACCTTTTTATATACTAATAATTTTATGTAGAACCCACCAATGGGGTTTAACAGAGAACCCTTTTATATTATGGTACAAAGAACCCTTGATGAAGGAGTTCTCCAAGGATTTCAACAATCCCCTAAGAACTCTTTCTTCCAAAAGGTGTTCGCAGGATTGAAGAGAGTTCTTAATGGAACCGTTAGTATTACAAAGAAAGAGAGAGTTCTTAAGAAGCAGATGGTTCTAGGTGGAACGTCAGCCTTTCAGGAAGAACCCTTGTTTGTTAGAGCGTGAGGTTAGAAAGGAAGAATGAGGGGAAATCTGTGAGGGTGTGAATGTGATTGAACTGTCTTTGTGGTCACACACACACATGCATACATTGTGTATTTTTCCACTCATGCTCACTCTCACCATGTCCTCGCCTATAATGGAGTGTTAAAAATAGACACGTTCGGTTCCTTCTAATTGCTCCATTTAACCCAAAGCCTCTTCGGTTCTCTCCTCTTCCCTGTGCCGTTCAGCCAATAAGCACAAGCCATGGATCGAGACAGAGTACCAGGGGATTGTCATGGAGAACGACAACACCGTGCTGCTCAATCCTCCTCTATTCGCCCTGGACAAAGACGCTCCACTACACTACGCTGGTAACACCATCTGCATCAAACTGCACAGAGGATTATAAGACTAGAGAGCTGAAAAATATTTTAATTATTCCATGAATTTGCTTGAGAATTGGGACAAAAAACACATTTTGAAGGGGTCTTTGTTTTTACTCTCCAATTATGCAGGAAAATGCATTTTAAAAGATCAAACTCTTGGCCAAGAGTGATTGAATTTTTTATTAAATGTAGACGTCAGCTCTGTCAGATGGAAAATCAAACGGAGTTGACATCTTTAAAAAAGGAGCTGACAAATTGATACGTTTTATTCATTTCACAGCATAGTCGTAGTGAGTAGCCATTTTATTTTTTAAAGTTGCTAAGAGTTCTCTTAATGCTAATCAAAATACACATATTTAAACCATGATTATTATTTAACTTTGATTTAAAAGGGCTACAGAGTTGACATTTTATGGTTTAGACACATACATCTGATAGCAATATTACTTAATGAATTTGTTGAAAAATAGAAAGTTTACCAGTACTTGAGCTGTTTTCCTGCCTTTTTTAAACCAGGAAGTGAGACAGGTGAGGTTAGGGTATAGCTAACCCTTTATATGCCTGATTAAATCATGTTTTTGTAAAAATCTGACAGAGTTTATGGACATCTGGGACACACTTTAAAGGGCCAACATTTTCATTAAAAATATATATTTAAAACAAAGATTATATTATATATTAGCGCATTTTTATACCTATGTTGTCAGTATGTATCTTGAAGGCTTTTAACACACTTTTGAATTGAAGCTGTGAATTCTTGTCTGTAACGGAGCAGGTTTAGAAATGAGGAAAAATAAATAAATAATGCAAACAAAAACATTTACTAAATCACATATATTTCATAAATATATCCTTAAAAAAATAAATGACCATAAAATTGGAATTAGAGTGTTGTTATTAACAATATTTAATGTTTTTGGGGGGCGGGGAAGGACATGATTTGTCCCAGTTCTCAAGAATGAGTGTTAGACATCCACAGAACTGTGAAAAATAGGTCAAATCAAGTGCTCGCCCCGCCAAATTGAAAATGATCTCACCAGGCCATGCTCCGGCTTTAATAGTGAACATGACGCTGATTTTCGGAGCTATCACACGGCTGCCATTTCCTGCCACATTTCCCAATAGACGGTCTAAATATTAAAGGCAGTGTATTCAGTCACAGAGTCCACTATATTTAGACCATCATAGTGTAATTCAACCCTTCATCTCAGGAGCGGTTGGTCTGCAGCGCTCTGCCTCTGCAGCCTGATGAAATAAGGTTATCGCACTCCTGGAAATAACCATGTTCAGTCAAATTATAATAGATCAACTAGAATTACTCAAGCGCCCCCTGAAATTTATTGGGCTCGTGTCAAGAAGGAAGAGAAAATTAGCTGTTTGAGCACGAACCTTCAACTTATGTCGGCCAGGGAAGATCAGCTGCTGTACTGAGGGATTTATTTTGAGTCTCGGCTGCAATCTATTTTATAATATCCTTATAGTGATTGCTTGTTTAAGATAAAGTGCCACTTAGTGGAACTGTCCAGATATCTGTCTGCATTGTTCTGATGTCCTGAAAAATGGAAGATAGGACTTTAAATCTGCAGAATATTAGAATAAATTGTCGCAATTACTCCTCATTCTTTACTTAGATTGTGGATCCCTCCTAAGTCCCGCCCCTTTTTGCTCTGTGCTCCAATAACAGTTGAGCAACCTCGGTTAACTTTATCCTTTCGTGTACTTAAATATGCTATGTGCTCGGCTCATCTATGCTGAAAAGAAAAACAAATTTTGAAGATGATTAAAAGATGTTGCCGGTGGACCTGTAAAAGCGACCTCGTAAGTTAGTTAATGTTAGCAAAGTGTTTTGCTAACATTAGGAGGGTGAGGAATTAGCACCAGCTACCAGCCAAATGCTGGTAAAATAAGAAACTGGCTGGTAGGTTTCAGACACAAAATAATGATTTACTTATGACTAGCTGGTGAATTTTATCATTGTCTGTATTATTTCTAGAAGTTAATTTCCCACCCTGGCATTAACTATCAGATGTAATTAGCTAGCTAACAACTGAAGTAACTAGCTAGCTAGCAATTTATGTAGATTCTGCTAACATTAGCTAGCATAGTACAAGGAAACAAAAAAAAGTTAGTTAGTTTTAATTTAATTTTTAGGGTTTTTTTTTTGTTTCCTTGGCATAATACCATAGCTGTATTATAATGAACTGTCTAAAAACTGCTTTTTGGACCACTGGAGAATTTATTTCTGTAATACCGCGAGTGGCCACTGGGAAAATTTGTGCAGTTCATATTATACATCTATTCATAGTACAGGGAACAGTGAAGGAGAAATTTGGCCGAGGTTCTGCCGAGTACCAAGCTTGCTCAGCTGTCATTGGAGCACAGAGTGGAAAGGGGCGGGACTTATGAAAGGTCAATTCTAAGGCAAATAAAATAAGATATAAAATATAATAATTCCAAGTTAGAGAATGATAAAAATAATTTAATTTCTTAAACAACAAGAAGTTTATAAAATCGTGTTATTATGCCAAATATTTCACAGTTTATTTATTAAAAATTCAAAGTGTTTATAGTTTCCCTCCATCACACCGTCTCCCTCCCTTCTCTCAGGTGAAATCTGTGGCTTCCGGGTCCATAATGGCCCCTCGGGTTCAGGTTCAGTCCAGTTTGAAGCGGTGGTTCTGGACCGCTCCACTGGTGAGGGTCTGGTCCGGTCCAAGGAGCCCCTGGACTGCGAGAGCCAGCGGGAGCACAGCTTCACCATCCAGGCCTACGACTGCGGAGAGGGACCCGACGGAGTCAACAGCAAGAAATCCCACAAGTTAGTCCACTCCTTCCTCCTTAGTGAGTTGCGGCAATATCGTCTTTAAACTAGATGGCACTTGGCTTGTGGTGCTCAAAAATGTATTTGAAAAACTCAACAATCATCATCAAACTTAATAGTTACCCTAACCCCACCCAGTCACACCCATCATCCCTTTATTTGTGTGAGGGACCGTGTGCAAGGTACAAGATTAGCCACAAAAGGAGAAAAGATGCTTTGTACCAGATTTAGCTTACTAGCTAATTTCCAACTGCAGTGCCTGGTCAGGTGAAAGAAAACAAAAACCTATCATCTACACACACACACACACACACACACACACACACACACATACCATAACACATTTCATAAGAAAAAGCACAGAGCAGAACACAAATGTTAAAATATTATGTACATGTAGCCAAAGTGATAAAACAGTTGTTAATATGTCAAATTAATGCTGCCAAGACGAGTTTTGAATATATGGAAGTTTGTGCAAGGAAAAAGAAAAGGAAAAGCAGATCTATCATTAGCTAGCAAATCTACATCAATTGTTAGCTAGCTAGTTACATCTGATAGCTAATGTCAGGGTCGACCAGCCACTTAGAGATAAATGTTCAAATTCACCAGGCAGTCTGTAGTAAATCATTAATTTGCGTCTGAAATCTATCAGCCACTTTCATATTTTTCCAGCATTTGGCTGGTGGTAGGTTTTAATTTCCAGCAAAACATTTTGCTAACAGTAGCTAACTTAAGATGTGACCATGTCGTTTTTACAGCTCTCCTCGCATAAAACTGCTCAGAACAAGGTCCATGAATTATATTGAGTAAGCAGGTCATGATATCGGAAAGACGCATCGCTGCTGAATTTTTCAGATGTATTTTTTGGCCCCGCAAGCTGTGCTGAATGCCATCTAGTTTCACTATAATTGAGAGAAAGCGACCATCTCTACCACAGATGTCTCCAAAACTCAGCAAGTCAAACTAAAATAATCTAGATGAATAAATAGCACTTCAGGCCAGAATTTTCTCTTTGATATTTTTACCAATAATTGCAGTTATCTTAGGCTCTTCATCCAACCATTTGTGCTTCCTGTTGTTACAATAATCCATCTTTTTCTCTCTGCCTGTGTTTTGCTTCCCACTCCTCTGTCCCTCAGGGCCACCGTGCATGTGCGTGTTAACGACGTCAACGAGTTCTCCCCCGTGTTTGTGGAGCGTCGCTACGAGGCTTCGGTCCCAGAGGGGCGTCTGTTTGACCGAATCGTGCGCGTGGAGGCTCTGGACGCCGACTGCTCCCCGCAGTACAGCCAGATCTGCTTCTATGACATCATCACTCCCAATGTGCCCTTTGCTATTGACAACGATGGTGAGATGTTTTATCCTGTAGCAGTAAATCAACGGGTGTTGGGACTCGCAGGCCTATTAATATTTGCCTCTCTGCTACGGAAATACAATATCCCCACCAGTCACCGTATTATTTTCCTTTTATGCTGTCTGCACTATGTGCTCTGTGTAGAATCACTAAATTCAATATTCAGCTCAGTATTCAACTCCTAAACTCCGGATGTCCTCGATACATGAAAAACACACAGACGCTGCTGCTGCTGCTGCTGAGATATTGATGTCTGCATACACTCCAAGAAAGATGGAGTCCAAAAGGGTTCCTCCTGGAGGGCTGAGGTTCTACCCACAACCATTCGCTATTCAATAACCCGTTTTTAAAGACAGCATTTGTCAAGGGCTCTTTGTAAGACTAAAGGTTCCATTAAGACCCCTTTTTTTTACCCCAAAGAACCCTTTTTAGAGGAAAAGAGTTGTTCAAGGATTGTTGAGAGAACTCTTTCATCAAGGGTTTGTCAAGGGTTTTCTGCACAGTAATATAAAAGGGTTCTCTTTAGAACCCCCTGGGTGGGTTCTAGATAAAACCTGTTCATTTTAAAAAGATCTTGGTAGAGCCACCTCAGTGTGTTCTAGATAAAACACACTGAATATAAAAAGATTATCTGTAGAACCCCCTGAATGTCTCCTTGAAATAAAAAAAAAAGGCTCCTGGTTGAACCTCCTGGGTGTGTTCTAGATAGAACCCTTGAAATATAAAAATATTCCGGGTAGAAACCCCTGAATGTGTTCTAGATAAAACCCTTGAAATCTAAAAAGCTTCTCTGTAGAACCCCCCTCAGTGGGTTATAGATAAAATCCATGGAATATAAAAAAGATTCCCAGTAGAACCCCCTGGATGGGTTAGGGTTAGGGTTAGGGTTACCCTTAGAGGGTAGAAAGGTTCTGGATAGATAACCCTTACACCATATAAAGGCTCTTTGTAGAACCGCTCATAGGGGGCTCTGGGTAGAGCCTTTCACAGATGGTTTAGGTTGGGTTCTACTGTAGCTAGAACTCAGTGAAAGGGTTCCAATTTGAACTTTTATAAAAAGTTTTAAAAAAGAACCATTCCAAATACAAAGAACCCTTGATAATTGTAGTTAGGACCTTTATTTTTGAGAGTGTAGCGACAGAGTGAGTCGCGGGTGCTTAATTCCTCTCACAGGTAAAACCCAAAAGGTGTTAAAATAGATTTTGTGTGGGCGGACTATTGTTGTATCTCTGCATAAACACTGCAGCAGCTGTTTGGTTTAATATAGCATCCGTTTGTTCCTGGCTGCTGTGCGTACGTTCCCTAAGTTCCTCTCTGTGGTTTTTGTATCCATTGACGGGCTGATGGAGAACAGTTGTAATGTGACACAGTAGCTGACGAGCAGGAGGACCCTGTTTTCTTTTTTTACTATGACTCTGCAGAATCGTCCTGGACTTGGAGGAGACGAGCAGCTCCTTTCTTTTTTGGGTCGGACTGGTACCGCAGCACAGAGATCTTTTGTTCCAGCTGTGTTCTGATGCTGTGGGCTCGTCATTGTCTTTTTTCCCTTTATTTTGTCTCCCACTCTCTCTTTCATTCCTCTGTTTCTGCTCTCGCCATGTCACAGCATCTTCTGTCTTACCTATTGTTTGACAGCTGGCACGCTGAGCGCTGGAACTCGCTGTTACACTCTGAGAAAAGATGGTTCTAATGGGGTTCTCTCTGAAGGACTGAGTTTCTCCCTGAACCATCTGCTTCAGAAGAACCTCTTTTTTGAAAAGAAGGTTCATCAACGTTCATCTGTAGGACTTATGGTTCCATTAAGACCCCCTCTCATCCAAAGAACCCTTTTTGGAAAAAAAAATCTCTTCAAGTATTTTTGTAGTCCTTGAAGAAGGTTTGAAGGTTTGTACCATGATATAAAAAGGTTCTCAGTAGAACCCCTTGGGTGTGTTCTAGTTAAACTCTTAGACTATGAAAAAGGTTCTAGGTAGAATCCCCTGGGCCATCCAGATAAAATCCTTGGTATATGAAAGGTTTCTCTGTTGAACCCCCTGAGTGTGTTCTAGATAAAATGTTTAGAATATTAAAAAGGTTCTGGGTAGAATTCCCTGGGTACGTTCTACATAAAACCCTTGGAATATAAAAAGGTTCTCAGTAGAACCTGCTGAGTGTGTTTTTGTTAGCACTCTTCCGAGGACAAGGGTTCTGGGTGTCTTTAGAACCTCTTCTGGGTAAAACCTCACATTGATGATTCTAGGTATAACCATTTATGTCGGGCTGTAGATAGAACTCTCTGAAAAGGTTCCAAATGGAACCTTTATGAAAATTTCTAACAGGAGCCAAAAGGGGTTCTCTTATGGGGATGAGCAAAAGAATCTTTTCTAGTTAGCAACTTTAAGAGTGTTCTACATGAAACCCTTGGGATATGAAAGGTTTCTGGGTAGAACCCCCTGATTGTGTTCTTGATAAAACCCTTAAAATATAAAAAGGTTCTGGGTGGGTTCTAGATAAAACCCTTGTAATATAAAAGGACTCTCAGTAGAACCCCCTGGGTGGGTTCTAGATAAAACCCTTGTAATATAAAAAAGTTCTCAGTAGAACCCACTGAGTATGTTCTTGATTAAACCCTTGTAATATAAAAAGGTTCTGGTTAGAATCCCCTGGGTGGGTTTTAGATAAAACCCTTGGAATATAAAAGGGTTCTTGGTAGAACACCCTGGGTGGGTTCTAGATAACAAAGTTGAGATATTACATTTTTGGTAGAACCCCCAGCAACCGTTTTGGTCAGAACCCTTGGAAAATAAAAAGGGTCTCTCTGGAAAGGTTCTGAATAGTGCCCCCAGAGAGGGTTCAGGGTGGAACTGTTACATCATAGAAGGGTTCTCTGTAGAACCTCTTATAGTGAGTTCTGGGTGATGGTTCTAGGTATTACCCTTTATGCTGGGATTTAGATAGAACTCTCTGAAAGGGTTTCAAACGGAACCTTTACAAATAGTTCTACCAGGAGCCAAAAAGAGTTGGGAGTATGGTGACGAGCCAAAGAACCATAAAGGTTCTAGTTAGCACCCTGATTCGTAAGAGTGTACCATTATCTGTTAAAAACAGGAGGAACCCTTCAGTTTTCACTCTGCTCTGCACTTTGTCTTCTGCCTCTTTCTCTTCCTGTTCCTGAAGTTCTCACTCAGAATAGAACGGTGTCGTGTACAGGTGGTGATCGACGCTTTATCAACGTGTTTTCATTTGTGCCGGACTTTCAATTACGCAGGCTCGTTGTTGATGACTAACTCTGTTCTATTTCTGTTTCCCTTTCATTCTTTGTTTCATTATTCCTCATCCTTTCTGTCTTTGTCTCTCTCCGTCTCCTAGGTAACATTAAGAACACCGAGCCGTTGGATTCGAAGCGTCAGCGTGTTCACACCTTCTGGGTGACCGCCTTCGACTGTGGAAAGAACCGTGCTCAGGCTGACGCCCAGGTTGTCGTCACGGTCAAGCCGTCCTGCAAACCGGGCTGGATCGGTAAACGCCGTCACATATCTGTCCTGATTGTAGTCGGTCGATTCCTCTCAGAGTCGTTTTTAGTCGTTTTATCTGGTGCCTTTTATTTGAAACTATCAGATTTAGTTGCAACGTGCGTGGGCTGCCACTCAGATGAATCACCTTTCCGTGTTTATATCAAGAGCTGAGCTTTAAAGAGGTAGTGCTGACGTTAAGTAATATCAAGTGAAGGTTTAATTAATTAAACTGTGACAGTTTATTTATAGAATCAAACATACTACTGCTACACTTTCCCTGACACTGGATTCCTCCACAGGAAGAGCAGGCAGTTTACTGACAGCCCCTCTGGTTTGTTTCCTTTCAGTTTAATTCCAGAATTTCTATACAGTTTTAGATTTTAACATGTCAGTGTCCAGCTGCTTTGATATTTATTCAGCTATAAGTACATTTAAGATACATACGTACATGTTTGAATCATCCCTGTGGGGGATCAGTCAAGGATTATCTTATCTTATCTTATCTTATCTTATCTCATCTCATCTCATCTCATCTCATCTCATCTCATCTCATCTCATTCCTCACTTTGATGAAGAAAAGAATAAACTTGAGGAGACTTCAATGTTCTTATCTGAATATATAAGGGATAATGTGCAGTGAGCATGTTGTTATTGTGAAATACATCCCGACAGGATGATGCAGAACCCCAATACGAAGCGGGGGTTATCACATAGGTTCTTGCAAAGAAAAAAAAAAAAGTTGCACATTTAAGTGACACAAAATATTCATTTTAAAATGATTTTATGGCTTTATTCCATAATAGTGACTTGCTCACTGAACATTATGCTGCTTGTTATGTGATCATGTATAAAATAAAATCAATAATTTGACACAAAATATTAATTTAGAAATGAATTTAGTGATTTAACAATGATTTTATTGTTCCTCCAGAGTCTATGATCAGAACTGTGTCCATAGCAACAGTCTGTTCTTCATAGCAACAGTCTGCAATACAGAAATAACAGACCTTAGAATGCTGTCATTGACCAATCAGACTTTAACAAAGCTGCGTAATCAATGAGTTTAACACAACACATATCTGTCTTGGTACAGCGTGTACCAGGGGTGTGTGACGATTCACTCATTGCATTGGGCTTTAATGTGTAAGATACATATAGAGTGCAGATGGCCTGTATCAATAAAAAGCTGAACATAAATTGGAAAAAAAATTGATGTAGCACTAGCGTATCGCACATATGTTTAATTTATTGGCATCAATGAACTGCCACAGTAACTTTCCTCTGTTTCTCTCTTCCCCCACCTCTGCCTTGCTGCCTTGCTCGCACAAAAACAAGCGCTCCCTCCTCCCTCCCCTGCCTCTGCTCTTCGTTTCTTCAAAACAGACAGTGAAAGAGCTGACATCGCACCAACAAACTTTCATTATGCGCAAGTGTGGAATAAGTTTGTGTTTATTAAGAAAGATGAGAAATGTGTAGCATCACTGTTCCTCCGCGCCCCACTTCCTCTACACGGTCAAATTCAATCAAAAGCACAACACTGGTCATATGAAACAGAGCAGCAGATCATCGTACTGCAAAAATGCATTTTATAAACAGTTTTAAAGTTCGTTCACAGATTCTCATTTAAGCTACAGTATCTCATTTACAAGTGAGACTCCTAATAAGTGTTAACACCACTGAAATGTCCCCTTCTCTCTGTCTCTATTATTACTGGATTTAGTAAAACTCAGGATTTCTTCTTGCAACTAATAGTACCCCCACAAATATGTACCGAATCTTTAGCTATTTAAAAATTTCTACGATGAATCATGTCGTTGAACATGTGTCGAGAAGTGTAACGAATCATCTCAGTAAGATGCACACCCCTAGTGTGTACACATGAGTTCATACCACATCAGGTTTACTCAGTTTAATACAGTTGGTCTCAAGTTATACAGAATTACGTGTCATCATGACACCAGGAAGGCAGCGGATTATATGAGCATTGATGTGTCTCTCTGCTCATTGTCATCATGAGACTGGAGACTCTCTCAAGGTCCATCTTATCAGTCAGGCAGTGAACCAGACAGGCTGGAGCTCTGAACACAAACAGAATGAGAGCCTGTATGAAAGTGTGGCAGATAAATGGTTTAAATTGTTTGAGTGTGAAATTGCATTACAGTTTGTTATGGTTTTATTTGTTTACAATTTTTAACAAGAGTTTTCTAAACTCTTAAAACAGCAACACACCCACATCACACAGTTAGTCAAACAGTTAATTTTCTCCTCAAAACCAACATTTTCTAACTATCAATTCTACATTTCATTCATTCATTTTATTATTATTATCATGTAAAATATTAAGTTTAATATTGTGCAATTTTCCGTTCAATATCTGGTGCAATATAACTTCTAATTACATACATTTACTTCTTAGACACTTAATGTTTCACTTTATATTTAATATTTTATTGTAATTATTTTAATATTACTGTCGTATTGTATCGTATCATATCGTATTTTTAAAAAAAGGGTCAGTTCCTAGAGAATGAAAGTCTGTGTAGTTCTGTAAATAGTTTGATTATGAAATTTACTGAGAATGCAAAATGCAAAAAGCTTTACTGTATCAAAACACAGAAAACCTTTTGACTGAGTGTCAAATCATTCTTTCAAAACAGTTTTTTTCTCAGGAGGAACATATAGTCATAGCACAACAACTTTTTTTGATGGCATCACAAAAATTGCATGTTTCAGTTCTACCTGCATACAATTAAAAATATGAAATTCATAGTTTTTTTTTTAAATAATTCAGTTTCCTTTTACTTTAAACCACTCTACATTTGTTGATTGAGAGTTGAATGTGTGTATTTTTTGGCAGTGAATGAGTCATCTTTACTTTAAAGAATTCATGGTAATACTTTAATTGAAGGGGTGTGCATAAGGCTGTCATTACACTGTCATAACCATGTAAAGTGTCACCAAACGTACAGTAGAAGTTAATAATAAGTGTCAGAATTGCCTCAGTAAAAGCGTCACTGCATCAGGAACATGTAATTGCTGCCAGTGATCAACAAAAAAATCCTTCATGCAAAGCATTTTGTTCAAAATGTGTAAAAACAATTGCCATAAAATACACAGACACAGTTTTAAAACAAACATAATAAAGAAAAAACTCCCCTTTTCATTGTTAATGTCCATGTAATTAAAAGAACTTCAGCACCTGGCTGTGTCTCTGATCGAAATTGAAATCAACTGTGGTTGGTCTATTTTACACAGCTGACAGTAAAGCATCTATTTATCAATGTTTCAAAGATCTGTTCATTAAAAAATGTTAATTAGCTTTAATGAAGCTTATAAGCTGCTGTTGCTGGAAAAGTGCAGGCTTTATACTATATTTAAGGAACATTAGGTTTTCATTTCTGGCATGCCGTGTGCAGGCATTTGTAAGACAAGAAAGAGCCATAATTTTGGTAAGTTTTTTGTAATTTAAGCATTTTAGAAACGTGTTAATTGGCTGCATATTCTGTGAAAACAACATGAATTTGGTTAATGGACAGATGTTGTGCTAATTATGTTTAAAATTTTGAACATGTGAGTGCAGATTGGACAAAAGGATGTTAGCGATTGAAAAAAAAAAACAGAAACAAGCTGACTCAAGCTGTTAAAATGTCATGTTCTTGAAAATTAGTGCATATATTATTTGTTTCCATCATTTTTTTAATCCAGATGTGTGTGTCAGGTTGTGATTTTCATGTCATGTTACATTGTTTTCCAGGATGGACCAAGCGTGTGGAATACACCCCTGGATCAGGTAGCATCCCCCTGTTCCCCAGCCTGCATCTGGAGACCTGTGAAGAGACTGTGTGGAACATCCAGGCCACCGTAGAGCTCCAGACCGGCCACATCGGGAAGGGCTGCGACAGAGACAGCTACTCTGACAGATCTGTGCGACGACTGTGCGGTGAGTCCTGGTTTACAGATCAAAACATGTGACTATTCAGAGGGCAGGATCCCTTTTTTTTAATTGACATCCTCTCTTTTGTTTTCCCCTATCAGGTGCTGTCAGGGGTGAAGTAGACCTCCTCCCACCTCCTTCACCTGCTGCCAACTGGACCTCAGCTCTGCCCACCCTCCCCTCTTCCGATTCATCTCTGGTATTCTCCTTCAATGGGTCCAACCACGTTGCCGTGGTGCCAGATTCGGTTGTTTCGGCGTTATCGGGCGACCACTTCACCCTGCAGCTGTGGATGCGAAGGGGTGGTGCCAACATTCAACCTGCAACCACTCAGACCAGAGGAAATCGCAAAGAGGAGGAGACGATTGTGTGCAGCACTGTCAGGAACGGTGTGTTATATCGTACAAGAGTGGCTTTAATAAGATTTAAAGGAATTTTAGGGCTGGGTTACACCAACAAAGATTCAGTGAATGTAAAATTAGTTCTAACCAGAGTTTAGTAAAATCAATATGTGCTGTCAGGATCTAATAGACCTAAGGATAAAAGTAGGTGCTGCTCTGTAGGATATTCCTTTACAAACATTACACTGTTTGCTAGCTGGTACAATGGAGTTTTGTGGGACAAACAGGTCGCCATCCACCCTCTGGTCCAATCTTCCTGTTCGGCTCCATAACAGTTTCCTTGCTGAACGATATCTTGAGAGGAATTAAACTCATCCTGGGTTGAATCTGTCCCTCAACTTTCTATAAGGAACTTGATTATTTTGCTCAATCCATATCAAATAGCCAGCCATTTGGAAAAGTTGAAACGTTTAAAGTTAATATTGGATCACATTTCAAATTGGAGTTTAAAGTTTTGGTGCAACAGAATTGGATTTAATCTTATAGTTTAGAGTAAAAACAGAATTTAAAGAGAGAAGTCTTTTAAACTCATTTTAAAGTTTGATACAACACTAATTTAAAGTTATACCACTATTTAATTGCGTTGAAAAAAGAAATCCTTGTTGGTGTTAACATTAGAGTGTTTTGTGAACATGTGGAGCATGTAGTGGGCAAGATTGGAAAGTAAAGCTAAAAAAAAAAAGTCTTTGCTTTTTCATTCACACATCAGATAACTTACCCCCAGAAGGTTATCTACTCACATTCTCACAACTGCAGGGGGCAAAAAAAAAAAGTAAAACTGTTTGTAGCTTCAACAACTGGTATCAAGGTGCTCTTGAGAGAGACACTTAAACCCAACTGCTCCACATGAGCAGCCAAGTGGAGCAGCAGAAGAACAGTAACACACTGTAATTGTGCCGGGCAGAATATTGAGTGTATCATGTGAATATATTCAATCGTACGACTCTGTGGGCTGCGGTGATTAAAAAGCAGCGTGCTCAGCAAAACAAAGATAAAACAAAGATTAAAATCTATCGTGATTTCATTGCGCTTTCTTATTTCTTACTGAGGTTATTCTCTGGAGATTTTGCCTGCTAGCGCTGAGACGGTTTGACAGGACCGCACTGACCCACCAATTATTTTCTGTGTCTCCGCTCTCCTGCTCTACAGATGACTCCTTCTCCCACTATTCCCTCTCCGTCCACGGCTGCCGCCTCTCTCTCTTCTACTGGCCCGACGTCTCGGCCGCACGGCCCGTCAAGTTCTTGTGGAAACTGGAGCAGGTACTGGGGGAACTCTGCAACTCTCAGCTTTGATGTTCTCGCTTGTTTTCTTCTGTGTTTGCACCTCGGAATTAAACTCACATGGAAGAGATTCAACAAAAGAACAGGAGTAACTTAAATGATATATTTATGCGGAGAAACTTCACCTGAGAAGAACTGCTGCAAGCCCAAAGTTTATCCTGATAAGAGGCTTTATTCCTTTTATCTCCAGGCTTTCTCCAAGTAACTGGCTACTTTTAATGCCTCTATGCAAACAGCCAACGCGGCCTTTGTGCATCATCCATCTTCACAAAATCAATTTCTGTTTTTATCTTACCTAATTAAATATCATGCAGTCCCAGATGTGGACTACAATAGAAAACAAATGGGACTAATTTTCTTTATCATTCAGGCGGTTTCAACATCTCACCTGTGCGCCAAAAGATCTCTGCTTCTCACGTGAATGATTATGAATTATATACAACACAGTTCTCAGCATCATATTTGTATTTTATTGTCTGAAACCTGCATGTAAAGGTTAGCAGAGATGCAGCGGTGCAGGATACAGGAAAAAATGTGTGCGTGAAAAGGTTCAAAGTGAGGTCTTTTGATCATGTGACAGAAACACATACCTGCATGTGGTTTGGTGGTGGTGGTGGTGGTGGAGGATGGGGGGGTTCAGTGGGGCGGGGGGTCAGAGAGGGGTTTGTTTTGACTGTAGCCACTGGTCCCAGACAGATTGAAGCAGCATGGATTAAAAGATGCTGAGCTGATACGGAGAAGATTTGTCAAATCCCTCTGTCTGAACCACCATATCTTATTACCCCGGTGTTTCTTTTCTGCCCCCCTGTCTGTCAGTATAATTCCCTCATCCTTCCTCTTTGTATTCCTTCTGATGTCATCTTATATCTATAGAGAAAACTCAAACGTGTGTACAGGAATTTATTTACAGCAGATGGTGAAATGTAAGCGCATTTACCAAAGTGCTGCGTTTCTATTAATGCTTTTTACTCCACTGCATTTACCAACTGTAGTTATGTGATACTTCTCAGATTAAAGATTTTATTTTATTTTTATTTTAAGAAATAATTTTTGGTTTGTAAAATATACCACATTGTTAAAGATTAAACTGGTGGCTCCTTATAAAGAGCAGGTTCAGGTTAGGGCAGAGGTCCGCAACCTTTACGATCAATTTTTTGAGGCCAGAAAAGGAAGGAAAAAAATAAATCTGTCTGGAGCCGTAACTATTAAAATCTCTCTTTTCCCTGAAGCCTTTTTGTAAAATTTGACATCCACAGCGAGCTTATGGAGACTCAAGAAGACTAACCAGCGTCAGAATTTAGAGGAAAAGGCACCGAGCCATAGACGCAGGCTATGACACACACTTTAGTTGATGATTTTTTTTTTAATTTAGTTTATAGGCTACATATTTTTATAGTTGGCAAATGTAAGAATCATTTTACACTGTAAAAAAATAGTTGAGACGACTCAAGATTTCAAAGCAACGTAACTCTTATGCTTTTAAATAAACTTTGAAGTTTTAATTGAGATAATTTACGATTCTTCTTTAGATAAACTCAAATCTTTGAGTTTTAGAAACTCCAAAAAATTGTATTTCAGAATTTGGTTTTTGTCATTATTTTGGTGCCTGAATGCCTGATAAAATGTTCACTTTTCACAGTTTTCTTTCACTTTCACTTGGATTTTTTTTTTTTTTTTTTTTTAATATATTTTTTGGGGGTTTCTAAAGTTTATTGAAAGAAAGTGAAAAGTGAATTATCTCAACAAAAGATTAGTAACTTTTTCAAAACTTAAGAGTTTGAGTTGGGCTCAAAACTCAAAAAATGTATTGCAGTATGTTGCCTTGAAATTTTGAGATGTCTCAACTGTTTTCACAGAGCTACAACAATGATAAATGAAAATCAAAATGTTAGTTAGTTAGTGGAAAACAAGTAGAAACTCAAAATAAAAGTATGGGCTTGAAAATGAGCAATAATGTGGCCACTTTAAATAAATGTTCAAGGTCCAAAGAAAAAAAACGAAGGTTAAGAAACATCCATAAAAATCAAATTTGTACAGCAGAAAGTTTTTTTTTTTCTTCTTACTTACCTGCTTAATCATCTCACAACCTCTCAGATTTATCCTGTGACCCTCGTTGGGCTGCAGCTTAAAATTTTCAATGTCAAGTCCTCTAGTGTCTTGATGTTCAGTTTATGGTCTTAGAGAAGTAAAGAGACCAGAAAATATTCACATTTAAGAAGCTGCAGTCTTACAATGCAATTTTGACATTTTTTTCCTTAAAAGTTACTCAAACCAATTATCGATTAGCAAAATAGTTGCTGCGTTATTTATAGTTGACAACTAATTTATTAATTGATTAATCATTGCAGCTCTAGAACCTTTGGAGAGGAGGCCAACCCTTTGATTAAGAACCACTGACAGGCTAAAACTATGTAACTGTACAGAAAGTAGTTAACACCATCTCCTCGATCAGCTACAGCAATACAACATTAACAATAGTGTTATAAATAATGATCTTAATTATGATAAATCAGTCCCAGGAGCCATTTTTATGCACAGAGTTCATTTACTTTTGATACTTTTACTTTCACAGGTCCTTTTTTTTAAAGCTACTACAAGGAACTTTCATATTTAGTTGATTTTGGAGCCCCCTGTGGACAAAAGCGGTAGTGTTTCTACTGCCATAACCACAAATATAACGACAAAAATAAAATCATCTAAATAAAAGTCTCCTTTAACTGGCTAATTTAACTTTGTCAGGGTAAATGTAAACACAGGCTCTTCAGGTCTGTGTGTCGTAAATCGTTTTATCTGATTTCAAGGAGAATCTGACCTTGTGGCAGGCGTTAAGGAAGCTGTTTCATAGCTGGTTAAAAACTCTTCGTAGTCTGTTTGAGTAAAACATCTGAATACTTCTTCCACCACTGATATTCACAAGCCAGTAAACTGACCTTTAACCCCTGTAAGATGTCCCATCTGCGTCCTTTGTCCAGTCTCATGTTGACTCCGTGTTTTCTCCATCCAACAGGTGTGTGACAGCGAGTGGCATCACCTTTCACTCAGCGTCCAGTTCCCCTCGGTGACCCTGTATGTTGATGGTGTGACCTTCGACCCCGCCCTCATCCACGACAACGGAGCCATCCCCAACCCCGCCGCCCGCCAGAGGATGTTCATCGGCGCCTGCTGGGGTAAAGACGCTGAATTTTCTTTTTTTTTGGAACTTCTTTTGATTTCTTTTTAACAGTCATACAGTATATAAGCATGTTCATCATCATCAGCATGTCAGCATGTGTATATAAGACTCATCAGTGTTGTAACTGTCTTTAGGAGGCAGTCAGTGAGTTTCAGCATCCCCTCAATGACCATTAATTGTTTGAGTTGGCAGGAATGAATAATACTTTTCATCATTCATTCATTCATTTCAACAAAAAACTGAATAAAATGCCTCCATAATGTTTATCTGGTGTAATTTAAGTCTCCTAAAGCCCCAACGTGCCAAGTTGACTTGAAAGACGTCATTTACACCATGTTTTTAGCCTGAATCTTCACTGTGTGCAAACAGCATCTCGGGACTTTAGGAGACTTGGATTACACCAGGCGAGCAGTGTGGAGGCATTTTCTGTTTTTTACGGGGTTGTTTTTTTTTCCGTTTGAAAATCATTCACTCCCATTGTTTGGGAGATTGTGCAGCGCTGTTTTCCTGTGAAACTCCAGCAGTGTTTTGCGGACTAAAATGCTAAACCCAACCTTAAACTGGCATGAGGGTGAGTAGCTAATGATTTGATAATTTTCATTTTGGGTGAACTATCCCTTTAACCTTCTTCCTCCATTGTGCTCCTGAGGAGGGGGAGCTGTGGCCTCAGCCAGGAGACTGTGCCCATCTTCTTTGCAGTTAAAAGTCGGACTCTCAACAGTAATATCTGGTTGTTATCTTCTGGTAATATTAAGATGCTGAAATTTCTGCTCTGACATACTTTTCAGTTCAGCTTAATGATGGATTTTGACAGAAATTAACGCAAGCAGAGAGCCAGAAATCCTGTTTTTCTGCAGCGATTGTGCAGTTTGCTTCCTCCGTCACTGAAATGTCACACAAAGATAGCAGGCTGACATTTCTGGCAGAAGCACCGGCAACTCCTGAATCCGCATAAGACACCTCAAGACAATCAGCTGAGACATTTCGCCTCCCGCCACTCACTCCTCTCCTCCACTCAGTTCGAGTTTGGTTGATGCGTTTTGTCTTTGAGGGCTAATAATATAACTGACTTATCAATTATTCAGGGCAGCAGAACAACACGAGGGCCAGACAGCTATCAGCCACTTACACCCGCACGCTGGTTAAACTGGGAGACTCTGGCTGCCAATTAGCAGTGAAACACACACACACACTCGCAGTCCTCTCCACAGTGGAAGTCGCTCTGCTGCCTGCTTGGCAACAGCTGCTGCTAGATAATGAGATGGTGCATTTTTGAATATCATCAGTTTTCGTGCTTGCGTTTTCTCACTCGCGTCTGCTGGTGTTATTTATCTATTTATTTATTTCATTCCTGTCAATCTCCGGCACCTTCAGTCTTCTTCTCGCTTTCCTTTCATACCGCACTACGTCTGAGTGTCTGTCTCGGTGAGCCTTATTGTTTTCTCTTTGTCTATTCCCCTTTGCACCTCGCTGGTTTCCCCTGCAGAGCCCGAGGAGAAGCAGAAGGAGATACTAAACAACACCATCCCAGAGGGTAAAGACTCAGGTGACCTCCATGTTTTCACGCCGAGGCTGTGCAATATGTTTATTCTGCTGCATCATCGTTGTTGTGTTACACATTATATATATTAGAATATACATGTGGTGTTCAAACATGTCTGTCTCTGGTCTTTAGTGAAGTATGTGGGTGGTTACCACGGCCTGTTGTCGGGGGTGACGGTGCGTCCCGGCAGCGTGGAGCCTCACAGTGTGGTGGAGTGTCTGTACGCCTGCAGGGAGGGTCTGGACTTCGGAGACCTGGAGACTCTGGGCTCTGGCATGAAGGTAACGCCTCAGAAAAATGAAGAATGTCACAGTATAGAGAGAGAGAGAGGGGATACTCAAAGAGTCCCTTTAACATCTGGAACAAATGTTTGTCTCAGAAATACACATTTAATAATTACAGTCAGTCTTTAACATTCAAATCATGTTACACCACTCTTCTCCAGTACATCATGCACTCAGCCATCTTGCCAACATTACATTATCTTTCTAGAATAAAGTTTACAAAATACAGTGTTTGCTTGAATACATTTACAAGAGATATAATGAATAAAAATATCCATAAATGTAAAATATACAATAATATAAACAAGGGGTTCCCAAACATTTCCATGCCAAGTTCCCTCAAATAGCATAAACTTTTGATAAATATTGTATTATTATAAATAATTAGAAGAGGAGTAAGAATAAGAATAAGATTGATAATAATAATAATAATAATAGTAACAATAATAATAGGGCTGCAACTATCTATTATTTTCATCATCAGTTAATCTGTAGATTATTTTCTCAGTTAATCAGTTATTGATCGATTTGTGGTTCGGTCTGTGAAATGTCAGAAAATGGTGAAAAATGCTGATCACTGTTTTCCAAAGCCCAAGTTGGCGTTTTCAAATGTCTCGTTTTGTCCAAAACACAAAAATATTCTAGTTTGTTGTCATAGAGGATCAAAGAAAGCAGAAAATATTCACATTTAAGAGACTTATTTTATTTTCGTACGACTCAAATTGATTAATCGTTGCATCTCTAAATAATAATAATGATAATAATATTAATTCTTCTTACCATCATTATTATTAGTAGTAGTAGCAGTAGTATGTGATTTTTTTTTTATATTTATATATATATATATATTTTTTTTAGCATATTGCTGAAGCCCCCTCGGTGGTGCCCACGTTCAAAATCACTGTTCAGAAATGTTATTTTTAAAGAGTTCATATTTCATTTACATAATATGAAATAAATGTCTATTCTCCAAAGTCTATCCAGAGTTAGAAAATTTGGATTAATTCCCAAGTATTTTGATAATCAATTAATCTTTTGAATCCTTAATTAAGAAAAAAAAAAAAGACAAAATTGTCTGATTTTGGCCTCTCAAAGGAGGTCCTTTTAACCACACTTTTGAACCTCATCACTACATATTCAAATCTCATATTTCAAGGTAGATCTCAGTCTTGGCTAAAAAAAAAAGCTTTAGCTAAAATTAATAACGTTCTTAAGAAATTCCTGTTATTTTGAGATGTAATCTACACGCCCATGTTAGACAATACAAGCACCCTTCCTGTTATTGAGAACCTTTGTAACTCTCAGTGAAAACTCAATTTTTATTGTAAACACATCATCAGTTGTTTTATATCTGTAAGTAGCTTCACAGTCACACTTCATTGAGTCTTTTGATGCTGAAATTCAGATAAACCTACACGTTGCATTATGTTGCTGTCTGTCATGCATACGAGGTGTTAAGTTTTCTTTGCAGGAACTTTGTAGGGCTGAACAATTAATGGAAATTTTATTGAAAACACAATATGATCCACTGCAAATTTTCAAACTGCAGGATGCGCAATATTTGAGAAATGTGTGTCAAAATAACATTTTAAATTAAACATTGTGCTGCTGCAGAGAAGTCCTGGCCAACACATCATTCTCTAGACTTCAGAAATCATCTTTGTTTGGTACAGATCCCTGAAAAAAATAACACACCATAATGGTTTTAATGTGCTTTAATGATGTGAAAGAAATTCATATCTTAATTGCAATATTGATCAAAACGACTGCAATTACATATTTCTCCAAAATTGCTCAGCTCTAATAATAAGAAGAAGATAACAGTGTTGCCAGATGGAAATAATCTAATATGCCTTCAGTTTGTTTCATTTGATTTCATATTTGGTTCACAAGTCTGAACAGGAGTAATGACAGCAAATTAAACCTGTGTCAAACTTCATATAAACACCTGACTAATGTTTTTAAGATCCACTTGAAAAATAATGAACTGGTCCTTTAATTGCAAACTCACCTTGTTGTGGAGCCAAATGTGTTTCTGACCTCCTCTAGTGGTGGTTTGGTGTGTGTGAGGCAGTTAAACTAAAAATGTGTTTGTTTTTGTTCTATGTGATGACTCAGGATTTATATTAATGATGTGTGTAAAAAATAACACGCCTGCTGAGACTATTGTTTCTTTGCTAATGATTTAGATTCAGTTCCCTTTTCTTTTTTTATTTCTATGTGGTAGAAAAGCAAAAACTTGTTAAGTGTCCAGTTTTGTCTTGGTAACACGATGTCTTCTTCTTATGTGAATTAATGTGAACTCTCTCCTGTGACCCTGCAGGTTCACGTGAACCCCAGTCAGTCAGTTTTAGTGCTGGAGGGAGACGACATTGAGAGCTTTAACCGTGCCGTGCAGCAGGTCACCTACAGAAACTCTCTACGCTTCGCCACCCCTGGAGTCCGACCCCTCAAACTGACCACCTCGCTCAGGTACAAAAACACACACAAATACACTTTATTTCAGCCAGCATTCCAGCCAGGTCTTTAAATTTGGGTGGAGATGTAGACAACCACACGCTGAAGGAATCTTTCAGGTACTTGGAAAATAGTTCCTGGGACCAAAGGTTCTGGGTACTTCAGGTGGAAATGTGGCTATATACACAAATATTTGTAAATTTGGTCAAATTTGTCAACGCAAGCAAGTGGAAGCACTACTGTAGAGCTGCAATGATTAATCAACTATTAAATTAATTGCCAAATATTTTGATAGTCAATTAATTGTTTTGAGTCATTTATTCAGAAAAAAATGGCAAATTCTCTGATTTCAGCTTCTTAAATGTGAATATTTTCTAGTTTCCTAAGTTCTCTATAACAGTAAACTGAATATTTTTGGGTTGTGGACAAAACAAGACATTTGAGGACGTCACCTTACGTTTGGGAAACACTGATCGACATTTTTCACCATTTTCTGTCAGTCGATAGTGAAAATAATCGTTAGTTGCAGCCCTACGCTGGTGCGTATGTTTATTGAGACTTGGATGTCAATTGTCTTCATAAAGTGTTGTGTTTGTACTGCAATACTTATTCTGGACTTGTCCCCAAAATTTGTCCCGTATTTTTAACAAAATAAATAAATAAATAAAACACCTACTGAAACTACTAAACTGAAATTAAACATTTTTAAACAATGAAAACTAAACTCAAATTAACAAACCCACCCTGGAAACTGACTGAAACTAAACTTAAGTAAAAACAAAAATTAAACACAAAATAATGAAAAATGCAAAACTTTATTACACTTTTGGCTTTGTTAAATACTCAGTTCTGATTGGTCAATTACAGCGTTCTCAGGTGTAGTACTTCTGAATAGCAGACCGTTGCTATGAAGAACAGACCGTTGCTATGAGGAACAGACTGTTGCTATGGATACAGTTCTGATCATAGGCTCTGGAGGAGCAATAACGTTAAATCACTAAAAATCATTTTAAAATGTAATATTTTTTGTCAGATTATTACCTTTTTTTGGTAAATAACCACTGAAATTAGATTTAAAATTAATATTTTGTGTCCTCCATAAGATTTCTGCAGTTGGTAACAGTGTACAGAGTGTGTGAGAGTCAGTCTGAAGCAGTCACTCTGTGGACTCACTCCTCTGACATTGAACTCATCAAACATGGACCTTGCCTCAGCCGAGATAAGAAGTGTTGTGGCATGAAAGAGATGATTATATAGAGAATATGTCACAGCACGAGATAGCGTGGAATATCTTATCTCTTCGTTCATTCAGCTGTAAAGTAACTTAAACTTTGACAGAGTGAACCGAAGGTGCAACATTCAGTCAGCCTGGTTTTTATAGTACCTGAGGCCGTCGAAGGATTAACTCCAAGAACCGCCCAGTTCATAATAAAGAGCCGCCTCTGTCCGCCATCATCGTGTTACTCGCTGATTTTCACCTGAAAAGAACTCCTCATTCTGCCAAGATGGTTTTCTGTGTCCTTAATGGTGCCAGACAGACTGACAGCGGGAGGCTGTTCAGCTCCTGAACAATCCCTGGATCCCTGCTTCAGTGTGCATCACTCTGAATCACCTGGCTGTGAAAATAAAAAGCACACAAACTGTGTTTCCGGGTCAGCGCTCAGCCATGCTTAACAACTGTGAGCCGGCTCTCTGGCTTTAGCAGCCACTTTCAGCTGATGAAATATTAATTCACCGCGGGAAGTACAGTCCAACGCATAGATACTCTATGTGTTATACTGTGTGTTTATACTTAAACTGCACTCTGACAAAGAAGGGTTCCTAAAGGGTTCTTTCTGCAGGCCTGAGGTTCTACCCACAACCATCTGCTTCTGAAGAACTGTTTTTTTTTTTTAAGAAAGTGTTTGTCGAGGGTTCTTTGTAGGACTAGGAGTTCCATAAAGAACTCCTTTTCATACATAGAACCTTTTTTGGAAAAAAAGAGTTCTTCAAGGATTGTTGAACACACGGCTGTTAAATTTAAACAATGATGGACGACCACAATATACAATCTGTGAGATTCACCTGTAGAACACAATATGGTTCTTTGTAGAACCCCCAGAAGACAAGAGCATTATGGGTGAAATCCTTATAAAACTTTTCCTTTTATATTCCACTGGATCAGTTCTACATCAAACCCTTGGAATATTAAAGGGTTCTCGGTAGAACCCCCTGAACAAGTTCTAGATCACACCCCTTGTAATATAAAAGGGTTCTTGGTAGAACCTTGTAGGTGAGTTCTAGATAAAACCCTTAGAATATTAAAGGGTTCTTGGTAGAACCCACTATGTCTGTTCTAGATCAAACCTATGTAACATAAAAGGGTTCTTGGTAGGGTTTAAAGGTTCTGGATAGAACTACTAGAGATGGGTTCTTGGTGGAACCATTCCACCAGGCTCTAGATCACACCCCTTGAAATATAAAAGGGTTCTTGGTAGAACCCCCTGAATGGGTTCTAGGTCAAACCCCTTGTAATATAAAAGGGTTCTCGGTAGAACCCACTTGGAAAATGAAAGGGTTCTCAGTAGAACCCCATAGGTGAGTTCTAGATGAAGCCTGTGGAATATGAAAGGGTTCTCCATAGGACACCCTGGGTGGGTTCTAGATGAAACTTTTGAAATATTAAAGGATTCTTTATAGAACCCCCAAGGTGGGTTCTAGCTGAAACCCCCGGAAAATTTAAGAGTTGTCAGTAGAACACTATGAATGGGTTTGAGATCAAACCCATGGAATATAAAAGGGTTCTTGGTAGAACACCTGGCTGGGTTCTAGACAAAACCCTTGGAATATCCAAGAGTTCACGGTGAACCTCTGGCATGGGTTACAGAACAAACCCTTGGAAGATAAAAGTGTTCCTGCTAGAAGGGTTCTTGGAAGAACCCCGTTGGTGAGTTCTAGATGAAACCCTTGGAATATTAAAGGGTTCTCGGTAGAACCCCCTACTTGGGTTCTAGATCAAACCTATGGAATATAAAAGGGTTCTTGCTAGAACCCCCAGGAGAGTTATAGATTGAACCTTGGGATAAATAAAGGGTTCTTGCTAGAACTCTGTAGGTGAGTTCTAGATCAAACTCTTGGAATATTAAAGGGTTCTTGGTAGAACCCACTATGTCCATTCTAGATCAAACCTATGTAACATAAAAGGTTCTTGGTAGGCTTCAAAGGTTCTGGATAGAACTACTAGAGATGAGTTCTTGGTGGAACCATTCCACCATGTAAGGATTTTCTGTAGAACCTCTCATAGGAGGTTCTGGGTGGAACCTTTCACAGATGGTTCCAGGTATAACCCTTTATGTTGTGCTGTAGGTGGAACTCTATGAAAGTGTTCCAGGTCGAACTTTAATAAAAGATTCTGCCAGGAACCAGAAAGGGTTCTCCTATGGGGACAAGCTGAAGAACCCTGTCTGGTTCTAGTTAGAACCTTTATTACTATGAGTGTGGCTGCCTGCCGTCAGATCAGATCTCATCAGCCTCTCTCCCTCTGTGAGGCTGTGCAGATATTCTTGTTACTGTTGTTTTTGTCGCCTGTTTATGAGATTAAAATTATTACCAGACCACAAGTCTCGGTGCCGAAGGTTTTTTTTTTTTTCCCCACTGTTTTTAAGATCCCAAAGATTCAAGGTCACGGACAAATTCTTCTCTCCTGGTTCCAGCTCAAGTGTACCAGAGTTCTTTTTATTATTTTTTTTCTTCAGTGTGTTTTATTGCGTGTGTGAAGATTAGACTGATTTGAGGCCAGGAGTTTCCCAGATGGCTGAACAGCAGGCCCTTCTGGAGAGGCCGATAGAAGCAGCTGCTCACTCTGATAGTGGAAATGTAACACACACACACACACTCACACACACACACACAAACCACACAACCACACACCACACACACACACTTTGCTTAATCCCCTTTCAAATGTGATGCTAAATTATAGTGCAGATGAATAAATATATGTAAGCAGCCTGTCATCAATCTGATTTGCTCTCCCTTTTCTGGCAGGAAAATTAAATTTGTAACAGCGGAGCTTCTGTGGTTTGACATTTTCTATTTCCAGTGTCACAACGGGCCGATGTTAACCACAGTCATGGTGAAATCAGGGGACTAGATTGAGAGAACACTGCACCGGATTTAGACCTTTTTGCACACGAGCGTCGTGCCAACGCTCTTAAAATCACAACGTTGCTAATTTGAGAGCATGACTGCAGCTGTGATAGTCATGCTTTGGGTTAAACCTAAACGCTAGCATCAGCATGCTAACATGCTCACAGTGACAACAATGATGATGTTCAGCAGGTAAATTTTTTACCTTGTGGGCAAGCTAACTTTTGCTAATTAGCTCTAAACACAAAGTACAGCTGACGCTCATGGTAATGTCATAAGGTTTGCAGCTGTTTGGTGATGAACGACCTACTGAGGCTGTGGATCCTCTGCAGGGACCGTGGGTTCCACTCCCGCCTGTGGCCCTTTGCTGCATGCTATGCCCCCGCTATGTCCCCCCATTTCCTGTCATGTCTTCAGCTGTGCTATCCAAATAAAGGCCTAATAATGCCCCCCAACATATAAAAAGAATAAATAAATAAATCATGCTGGTTTCACCTGCTTCTGGGATGGTTCCATTTCCCGAGTTGGGAAGTTGTTCTTCTGACTGTGGTGTGTTCATGAGTTTATAAGTCGTAGGCCTCATGTGTAAACAACATGGATGCTACATATTTACATTCCCTTAAACCAGTGGTTCCCAACCTTTGGTTGCTTTGGGGACCCCCTGGACCCCAGGTTGGGAACCAGTGCCTTACACGACTAAAATACTGCGTTACCTGACTCATTGATGCTTAAACTTGAGCTCTAACTGATCTAGATCACTGTGCGTGGACAGGAGCTAACGGTTACAACCTAATACCATGTTAAAAATTACATTTGAGCCAAAAATTGAACTTGTCAAGTCGTGTTCCAAAATTTCCATGGACTCTCTGAGTTGTTGTTCCGACTTGAGGGTGTGTTCACATGAATTTTTACCAGCTGAGAATTAATTTTAGCCTTTTATTCCGACACCACATGAATGCAGGATAACACACCCATGTCCCTGTCTAAACTGCAGGATGGTGTATATGCATTGTGGGTAATGTAGGCAAAAGGTTTTGGCAAGGAAGAAGAATGTGTGGAATAAAAAAAATGACATTATCTCTGCTTCTCCTGCATTGATTTTTGATTTTTTATACTGTGCATTGTGAGTCTCACAATGTTATAAGAGTGTAATGCTAATCAGTCAAGTGATCTTTTTAAAGTCCAGATGAGACAGCATTTCCAGAGTATCTAGCTTCCTTATCATGACGTATTTCAGAGTGAAACAGGATAGGCAGACAGGAAGGAATTTGATTTGATTTGAATGTTGAAAAGTGGGTGCGTCATACGTACCATGCTTTTGCATTTTAGCTTTGTGCTACTAACAGTTGTGATTGATGGATGGATGGTTGGTTCAAGCCTGCATAACCACACACTGTTTTACAAGATGAAAACATGGTTGGCTTTAGACTATTAGAATACAAAGGATTTGGGTTTTTTTTTTTGTTTGTTTGTTTGTTTTTTTTAGCATATATTATTAAATTGGTGCACAATGTAACCAGGGATGTGATCCAGAAGGGTTAAAAGTATTCATTTTTCATTTCATCGTGACTTTAAGAGATCACCAAATCTGTACCGTCCATCCAAGACGGATTGGAATGACATATTTCATTAAAAGACAAAAATGAAAACCTCAAGATGGTGCTGGAGGAAAATCCAAGAGATCGCCAGAGCCAGTGGGATTTATCATCTGAGCAACATGAATGTCTGTACAGAATTGCACTGCAATCTGTCGACTAGTTGCAGAGATATTTTAGTAGCATTTTAGCAGTTAGCATGGCAAAAAACAAATGCTAAGTCTCTCCACATGCAGACAGTGAGTGATCTCACCACTGACATTTTTCACACCTCCTTTTCTCTTTTCTCTTTCTGACGGCACGCGCTTCCTTCCTCCCTGCCAGATGTTTCAACGAGGAGAGCTGCCTGTCCCTGAAGCAGCTGGAGGGATACCTGGTGGTTCTCCAGCCTGACGCCCCTCAGATCTCTCTGTCTGGAGTCGGCCCTCATCTGGCCCGTCCGCCCCTGAGTTTGAAGGTCCCCGTGGTGTCCCGCTCTTCCCTGAGCTGCGTATCGTCTGCTCTTTGTCTCATGCTGTCAACACGGCTGCACAGGGGATGGAGGGCGGAGGTGAGTCAAAGACATCTGAAAGTTCTCAAGCTTTTTTTTTTTTTAAACTAGTTTCGTAAATTGGGGTAATGGTGTTGTCATTTGTCTTCTGTCAACTGTCTCTTAGCTCTGATGTCCGATGCCGTCGCTCACACTTTGGACGGCTGTGAGGTCCAACCACTGGGGGAGGAGCTAAACCCAGAGAGGGAGGAGCTTCTGGTGGACATGGATGTTGTGCGAGAGAGAGGACTGGAAATCATCAACACTACTGCTTACATTGCCATCACAGGTACTGTACATAAACGGTACAGTGTTTGTTTCAACAAGAACAGCATCACTGACATAAAAAATATTGCTAACACCATATTTTAAGGGGTGTGCATATGATATATGTCATTTTTAATGCAAAGCTGACATTGTTTGAGATGTCATTATGACAACTTGACATGTCAAACTTAAAGGAACTGGTTAAGTTGCTTTCCAGATGGCTTTACACCATGTGACTCAATTGCCATTTAGTTTCACCCAAGTTTCAACCAAATAAAGTTGTGATTCATGTTGTGAAGCCAGCTTAAACAGTTTCTAAGATAATATCAAGTTGTCCTAACGAAGATATTTTTGCCCTCGTTGATGTAATGTTGTCATGCTGGGTTTGGCTCCTGACACCCCAGGGCTGAGTCCGCTAATTAGGTGGCTAGCTACATGGATAACCAAGCTAAGTAGCTAACACCAGCTACAGATAACAGCAGAGAGCAGTTAGCCTACTTTAGCAACAAGGAAACAAGCTATCCGCTACCTGTCCATCAGCTAACTCTGTAAGCTAAATCACCTTGGTACTGCACTCTGTCATCAAACTGGCCAAATGGTATAATTTTACTTCATGACAAACTTATAATGGTGTCATGATGGCCAGTGTCAAAAACCAACCACATATGACAGTTTAATGTAATATTAAAACATAAAGCTAAACAGTTTCTTTAAGTTTGATCAAGTCAAGGCTAGTCCATAAACAAAGATTAATCCCAAACAATGCTAAACATTATAAAATTACATAATTCACCAAATTACACTTAATGACAACAGTCATAAAGGCTCCTCGATGTTAATGACATGGTTATGACAGTCTTATGTACACCCTTTCAAATAAAGTGTTACAAAAATATCTTGTCCTGGCCCAGACAGGCAGCAGTGACAGTAAGTTACAGAGAAACAACATGAATCAGATGAAAATGTGTCTGAATTAAATAGTCTGTTATTGTCTGATTGTGTCTCTCTTTTATAAAAACCCTTGAAGTCTGTCACTATAACATTAAATATTCATTACTTACTGATCAATAATGACAGTTTAGGTTAATTTTAGTGCAGTTTAACAGTCAAAAACTCAGCTAATGTGCTTCATCGTGACTGTGTGGGTGTGGTGTCATCAGATTTGATTGAACAGACAGAAGCAACCAGCCCCACGGCTGTCGTCACATTTTGATTGAAATCCTGATTGTGCACAGAGAATATGTGACGTCAACTTTTTCAGTTAACAACAGTGAGAAAAGCACAAACAAAAGAAAAAATACAGAACATCTTCTCATTTTAAATAATCAGAGAAGTTGGAACTGTTGTTATCTTTATATAATACTCCATATCTCTCAGAAGGATAACGATTTATAAAATAGGTTTTCAGAGCCTTTAAAACATCTTTACTCAGTTCTTTGAAATTCAATATAATAGACTCTCGGTGACCTAAAAATGTAAAGTCATCCGTCCCATACAGCCCCTCCCAGCTGTCAATAAGAAGCTGCAGACTCCTTTTCTCTGCTCCTCTTTGTCTCTCGACAGTCATCGTCTCAGTATTGACTTTCTGTCTTCCTTTTTGTTCTGTCCTCTTTTATTTATTTATTTTTTTTCTGGGCTCCTTCCAGGTGCTGAATCCATCTCCGTGTACGAGGACGTCCTTCGCTCAGTTCGCTACCGGCTGGCCTAAAGGCTCGGCCCGCTTCGAGAGGCGGTTCCGCCTGTCCTGTTCTGAGATGAATGGCAGATACACGAGCAATGAGTTGACTCTGGAGGTGAGAAGGAACATCATTCACAGACCGCCAACGGTACTGACGTAAAGATAGACACATCCTTCAGATATGAGCATCATCTTTGGGAACCAGCGGTGTAATGTAACTAAATACGTTTACTCAAGTTCTGTACTTAAATTTGAGGTACTTGTACTGAGTAATCTGTTTTCATGCTGCTTGATACTTCTACTTCACTACTTCTCAAAGGGAAAAATTGCACCCTTTACTCAACTGCAATGCACTTGTAACAGAGTATTTTTACAGTGTGGTATCAGTACTTTTACTTAAGAAAAAGATCTGAATACTTCCTGCACCACTGTTGGTAACAGAGTATATGAAAGTTAGAAAATTGGATTTTAGATGACATATCGCTGAGTAGTTGTTGTGAAGTGAGCCATATGAATTGCAGACAGTTGTTGTGAAGGACCAGCACATTTGAACCAAATACTCAGTGAGGCCATTTCTTTGTTCCGTCCCGCAGGTGAACTTCCTCCACTCTCTGGACAGTCTGTACCACCCGTCCCACCTGCTCGCCTCCCAGCAGCAGTTTCTCCATCCGTCCCACCACGCCGGAGAGCTGAGCGGACACACTCTGCCCAATCCACACCGCAACTCAGGTGACGTTTCCCTCCCATCAGCTTTTCAGCCTGTAACATTGATTTATTTTTTGGATTTGCGCACATATAAAACTGCATAAAATCCAGATAATGAGTAAAATAAGAAATGTGTCAGGAGAGGCTAGGAAGCAACTTATACAATGAACCTCCCTTAGCATTAGAAAAAAAGAAAATAATAACACTAATTAGGGCTGTAAGTCTACGTTGATCTGGACTGATTTAGGATTCCATCGATCAATGCTAAATGGATCTATATCGCCAACTTTAAGATACTTTACCTTTATTTTGAAATTCCCACACAGTAGCATGTCTATGTCACAAATATCAGATTAGTCATAAAATTGTCTAATCATAATTTAGTTTCTTTTTGTGAGTTGATATAAATGTAACTGAATTTATTAAAATGATACACATGATATCATCTCATATTGATCGCAGCCCCCGGACTGAATCAATGTGAAATCGTATTGTGGCAGACTTTGTGAGATCAGCGCATATCGTATCATTATCCAAAGAATCAATGTAATATTGTATTGTGATGAAACATGTGGTTTAGACCCCTAATAAAAACTACATGAACGTATTTTCAGGAAAATGCAATAAAGGACAACAAAAAACAGTTACACTGAGCAGAAAAACTAACCAATCAATAAACAACAACCCAATAAAAACAAAGAATTACATAAACAATACATGAAAAATAAAAGAGAAAAAAATACAAGATTACATGAAGAAATACTTGAACATCAAGTTCAATTAATTAAATCTCTAAAGTTGACGAGCTTTTGATAACAAGTAGGCCTGCCTTTGTGTTCCATATCTGTAGACCGTGATATCTGAGGGAAAACTTGCCATGTTCCGTTTCATAAAAAAGAAAGTGAAGATAATCAACCTGTCTAGAATTATAAATGAACTTGAGAATTAAATTTGAACAACTTGCGAAACGATGAAGGTAAAGACAAGGGCATGAACAAATATTTATACATGAATGCACATATCTGATGAATATTTATGTCATAAACTGAATGAATTTCCATGTTTCTTAACAGAGGGACAGTTGGCTTGGCAGGATTTAAGAGAGTCTTCCAAATCTTTTTTGCAGCAAATAAAGTTTATGAGATTGGAGGGGTATTAATATTTATTATCGTAGCACCTTCCTGGAACGGGGGTCACAAAGTGCTTCGCAATAAAAAACTAAAAATCATAATAATATAAGAGTGATGGATAAGGGGTGTCCTGGTAGATCTCTTTACACTGTGACTATCAAATAAAGGCAAAAATGCCCCCCAAAAAAATCATCTTAAAAAAAGAATAAAAGTAATAAACACAACAGAAATTGAAAGAAGTCCTGTGTCTATAGCTGCTTTTTGAAGGTGGCTACAGTTTTCACAAATTTTAAAGGTTTCCTTTGGTGTTTTTGACCCTCTAGCAGTGCTATAGAGCCCCATTCTGTTTATCCTGTGCACAAACACACACACACACACACACACACACACACACACACACACACACACACACACACACACACACAGTACCACTGCTGTCACACTTCTCCACTGATCAACAGATGGCGGTACGCACCAGAAGACTGTAACTAGTAAATATGGTTGTAAACATGTCTGGATTTTAAATACTTAATGAATCAACTTAACAAACGTTTCATGATGAAGGAAGTACACGTTGGTTTGATCTCAAGGATGGAGACAGTGATGTTGGTGAATGTAAACATAACTTTAATGTTTGTTAACAACAAAACTGTGAGGGATAGTTCACCCAAAAATAAATATTCAGTCATTATTTACTCACCCTCATGTCAATTGAAAGTCAGGTTTATTTTTTTTAGTCCACAAAACACTGCTGGAGTTTCACAGGAAAACAGCGTTGCAGAATCTCCCAAACAATGGAAGTGAATGGTGACTAGTTTTCAAATGCACGTGTGAACGTGGCTCCAAGCTGAGGATCTACAGTGAAGATTTAGGCTAAAAACATGGTGCTAATGACGTCTTTTAAGTCAGCTTGTCATGTTGGCACTTTAGGAAACTTGGGTTACACCAGACGGGCAGTATGGAGCCATTTTATGTTTTATTCTGGTGTTTTTTTTTTTTTCTGTTTCAAAAACTGGTCACCATTAGTCTGACTTACTGGATGCACACTGCAGGTGTAAGTCCTGCCACCGATCGCTTGCTTCAAGTGGTATCGCAGTGTCCGCTATCTACGTTTTCAAGGTCCCCAGGAAGCAAGAACAACCTCCCAGTTGCAACCCACACACTGAAAACAGCAAATTAGCACCTCAGATGCTAATGGTAGAAACGTAAACAAGCTAACAGCTGTTACACTTTATTTTGCAGTGATGTAGTCATCTTGATGCCAGAGTTCGCCTCCTGACGTGCATGTGTTCCACCGTCGCTGCATCCTGGGCTTAGCACTGCCCAAGACGTTTGTGATTGTTGTAAAGAAATACAACAAGGCAGGGCGTTTTTTCCCCTATATCAGAATGTTAGACTACCATTCATTTAAATTGTTTGGGAGATTGTTTTCCTGTGAAGCTCCAGCAGTGTTTAATAAACTTAAAAACTAAACCCGAGCTTCAGTCGGCATGAGGGTGAGTAGATAAGGACTGAATTTTAATTTTTTCGATAGTCCAAAGGGAGAAAGTTTGAAAGCCGCAACCACAAAGGCACAGTCTTCTTTAGTTTTATGCCTTGGGCGAGGAACAACCAACAAAACCCTAATCAAGAGGGCTTCCGGTTTGACTAATGAAGGAGTAGGTCGCACACCGGGAGAGCTCTGTTGAAATCCGGTCTAAAATTCGAACTATACGGGACTTATTGCCAAAATTACCCTCTGCAAACCTGTGGCAAGGGCTGGTAGACATGGGGAAACCTACGAAAAAGCCAAACCAACACACAGACGAGCAAAATACTGAAAGCAGTCAAGGAGACGGAACTCAGGCTAGCCAAAACGAACAGCATGCAGCTAGCAACGCACCGCTAACCCTGGCTGACATGGAGAAACTTCTCAAGTCAATGGAGGACCGCATTATAGCCAAACTTTTTGACCAGTTCTCCGCCGACCGAGCTACTATTGACCGGCACGACCAGACAATTCAACACATGGAGACGTCTCTTAATGACTTCGAGACCAGACTGGCAACCACTGAATCCACCTGCTTAGCCCTGACAAAAGAAACGAAGCCCTCAAACTTAAGATGGATGACCTGGAAAACAGATCGAGGCGCAACAATATCCGTTATAACGGCTTACCTGAAAAAGTTGAGGGCTCACAGCCAACCGCTTTCATGGAGGCATTCCTGAAAGAAACATTTGGTCCAGATGCTTTTCCTACCCCTCCATCTGTCGACAGGGCGCACAGAATCGCCACCCTCCGTAAGAGACAAGATGACCCTCCACGCCCGTTCATAGCACGGATTCACCACTATCAGACCAAAGAACGGATCCTGAAGCTGGCAAGGGAGGCCGGCAGCTCCCTGTCTTTCCGTGGGTTCGACATACACATCTTCCCCGACTACAGCGTTGAGGTCTCCAAGAAAAGAGCAGCATACTCGACGGTCAAATCACAGTTGAGAAGCGCCGGTTTTGTGTACAGGATGCTTTTCCCTGCCAAGCTCCAAGTCACCGACGAGAATGGACAGAAACGGGTGTTTTCTTCACCCGGAGAAGTTTCCTCTTTTCTTCAGGAAAACCGACCGGGTTCATCTCTCACGCCATCTTCTCCATAAAACATTAATTGCGGCTCCCGATGGGAGTACATTTAAAGGTATTTACCAACGCTCTTTGCTTATTTATTTCTGTTTATTTGTTTTCTGTTACTATTACAAAGACAATAGGCTATATCCATGTGGGACAGCCATTTTTTAGTAAGGGTATGATGCAGTTATCAATCCCGTTATATAGTTATTTCATGCATATTACTTTCAGACTATTGTTGTCATTTTTCTTGACCTCATAAATCTCAGTTCCCCTTTATACTTTCGACGCGCTGGCGTTCACAGTGGGAGCTCAGGCACGCGCTCACGGACGTAGCCGTGCTTGTGCGCTTCTGGACACTCAGACGCAAGCGCTTTCAAAATCACTTGCATTTACCCGAGGTATAAATGTGACCTCTGTTCCACCGCTGCTGCCGCTTTATGTCAGTTATGGCCACAAAAAACCATATGTGGATGTGTGTATGCTCAAATGTTAATGAATACACAAACAGACAGAAGAAAGCAAAGTAGACTGATGTTTGACATATCCTGCGCATACATGATACTTTTATTTTATTATTATTGTTGGTTTGTCTTCTATATGAATACACATATTGTGTATACATATCTTAATGTTATTCTGGTTGTGATTCCAGTTGCTAATACCAATGTCTTTGCCCAGAGTCTCATAGTTAGACTTTGTTTTGGGATTTTTTTCTCTCCCCATCTTTTTTGTGAAAACAGAGTTCAAGTGTTAAGTTAGGTGCTCTTTATGCTGGTAGTTAAGAGTACTGTTCTAATCCCCTGTCCCGTCCAGAAGACTTTCTTCACCTTACTGTTTTAAGTTTTTTATCTCATGTATGTAACTCCGCTTGTTTATTTATTTATTTACTTATCACCCCCCCCCCCCCCCCCCCCCCCCCCCCCCCCCCCCCCCCCCCCCCCCCCCCCCCCCCCCCCCCCCCCCACCCCCCCCCCCTCCCCCCCCCAGCTACTCACATCAACTACATCCATCAGCTCCTAGTATATGACAACTACATCGAACTCTAATCCAAATCGGCCCACCCATTTTGTCTCACTAAATGTTAAAGGCATGAATAACTGGGTGAAAAGACAGAAAATAGGGTCCTATTTACAACAGTTAAATACAGACATAGCATTCCTACAGGAAACCCACCTTATGTATAACCATGTCAACTATCTTAAGAAAGGTTGGGTTGGGCAAGTATACCATTCTCGGTTCAATGCTAAAGCCAGAGGAACTGCAATTCTCATACATAGGGACATTCCATTTCAAGCTAAGGAGGTGATTGCTGACACTGATGGGAGATTTGTGATTGTTTCAGGCCAGTATTCGCCAGTTTTGTAATTTTGGTCAATATTTACGCCCCAAATTTTGATGATTCTAACTTCTTTAACAAGGTATTTTCTGCCATACTAGTGATAATAATTATAATTTGATAGTAGGGGGTGATTTTAACTGTGTCCTCAACACTGCATTAGACAGATCATCCAACAGAATCCAGTCTCTCACCAAATCTGCCAAAATTATCAATAATTTCATTGCTCAGAATGGCATTTCGGATATTTGGAGATTTAAATTTAATAACAAAAAAGTATTCTCCTTTTTCTCCAATGTCCACCATACATACACACGTATAGATTATTTTCTTTTAGACAACAGGTTGCTGGGAAATGTTAGCTCTTGCGCGTATCATAGCATTACTGTATCAGATCACGGGGCCGTTTCATTTCACGTTGTATTGCCAAATTGCTTCAGGCCCTCTTGCAACTGGAGACTGAACCCCCTTCTCCTAGCTGATGAACAGTTTGTAAATCATATTTCTTCTCAAATTCAGTTCTTTTTAGAAACCAATACTGCCCCAGAAATTTCTTACTCAACATTATGGGAGACCCTTAAGCCCTACCTTCGTGGGCAAATAATTGAATACTCCTCCAGGGCTAAAAAAGCAAGAGACTCCAAACTCAATGACATATCAAGGTCCATTGCAGAGATCGACACCCATTACCCATCATCTCCTTCCCCAGCACTTTCTAAAGAAAGACTGCGGCTACAGACAGAATACAACTTGCTCTCCACTGACAGAGCCGCATACTTACTTACTAAAGCTCGATATAACATTTACGACTTGGGTGATAAGGCCAGCAAATTACTAGCCCAGCAAGCCCGTCAAGCTCAATCATCTCGTCTTATTACTAAGATTTATGGTGCAACAGGTGAAATAATTACAGACCACATGGAAATCAACAGCACCTTCAAAGTGTATTACAATAGCCTATACAGCTCAGAATGTGAGGATAACCTCTCACAGCTTAACAACTTCTTTGATAATCTCACTTTGCCTGCTGTTCCAGCTGAGCAAAACTCTTTACTGGGAGGAGAAATCTCTAACACAGAGATTCTGGCAGCCATTAAATCTTTAAAAAGTAACAAAACACCTGGTCCAGACGGTTATATTTCTGAATTTTATAAAAAATTTGCACTTGAGCTTTGCCCCCTGCTCCAAGCCATGTTTAATGAATCTCTGTCATCTGGACATCTTCCACCCACCCTACGGCAAGCTGCAATAACACTCTTACCAAAAGCTGGCAAGGACCCGCTCCAATGCGCCTCCTATCGCCCGATTTCTCTATTGAATGTAGATTATAAAATTTTATCCAAGATTCTGGCGATGAGACTGGAGAAGGTTGCCCCACAAATAATTTCACCAGACCAAACAGGTTTCATTCTCAATCGGCATTCTAGTTCTAATCTCAGAAGACTTTTGAATATTGTCTACTCCCCTTCGAATCGGTCCCCAGAAATGGTTATAACGCTTGATGCTGAAAAAGCATTTGACCGAGTCGAGTGGGAATATTTATTTTTAGCCTTGAAGAAGTTTGGTTTTGCAGACTCTTTTATCGCCTGGATAAAACTCCTCTATTCCCAACCTCAAGCAGCAGTAATCACAAATGGTCTGCGATCTGAGTACTTTTCTCTTGGCAGAGGCACACGCCAGGGTTGCAGTCTATCTCCTCTTCTCTTCGCCATCGCAATTGAGCCTTTAGCCATTGCCCTTAAACAATCCGTTGACTTTCTGGGCATAGAGCGTGGGGGCATCACACACAAATTGTCCCTTTATGCAGACGACATTATTTTATATGTTTCGGACCCATCAAAATCAGTGCCCTCCATCCTCAATACCCTTGCCCAATTTGGGAAACTCTCAGGCTATAAAATTAATGTAGATAAAAGTGAAATGTTTCCACTTAATCAGGCAGCCACTCTAATTCCGGCATCTTGTTTTCCCTTCAGAATCGTCAGCAGCGGCTTTAAATATCTGGGAGTCGAGATCACACCCACTTTTTCATCACTTTTCACTAAGAACTTTGGCGTTTTATTTGAAAAATGTAAAAAAGATATGGCTAGATGGAGGAACCTTCCACTGTCTGTAGTCGGGCGAATTAATCTTATTAAAATGACTGTGTTACCAAAATTCCTCTACTTTTTCCAAAACATCCCCATCCTGATTAAAAAAAGTTTTTTTAACTTGCTTGATAGGAGCATATCGTCGTTTGTCTGGAATGGTAGGTCGCCAAGAATCAAAAGAAGTGCTCTTCAAAGACCTAAAAAGCTTGCTGGCCTGGCCCTCCCCAATTTTATTTATTATTATTGGGCGTGTAATATAAAGGCAATGTTACAATGGATTGAAAGAGGTCTGTGTGAGGCCTGGGTGCAAATGGAATATGCCAGCTCCTCGCTTAATCTAGCCTCCATATTATGTACCCCATCACCTCCCCCCCCAAAGCCAATTTTGCTCTAATCCAGTGGTCTGTCATTCGGTCCGAATCTGGTCGCAGTTTAGAAGGAATTTCAAGTTGTATACGACATCAGTGCACTCTCCTATCAATAACAATTATAACTTTCCACCCTCCCTCTCAGATTCCACATTTGGAGCTTGGACCTCAAAGGGTATAAAATCTGTTTCTGAGTTATATGTAGATGGCAAGTTTGGGTCATTTGCACAACTCTCTCAATTATTCAGTTTACCCAAATCAGACTTTTTTAGGTATCTCCAAATTAGAAATTTTGTCCAAAAAAATATAACTTCCTTTCCAGACTTTCCGACAAACAACACTATCGATTACATTCTGTCCTTGTCCCCATATCACAAAGGTTTAATTTCTACTCTCTATAACAATATCAGTGATATCATTCCACATTCTCTGCAAGATGTTAGGAAACTTTGGGAGAATGATATTGGGGAAGACTTGACAGATGATCAGTGGGAGTCAGTGCTTGATTTAATACACAGCTCCTCCCCATGTGCTCGACACAACTTGATACAACTTAAAATTGTTCTGAGGGCACATTTGACCAACGCAAGACTGGCGAAGATCTTTCCGAATGCAGACCCTTCATGTCCCGCTGTAAGGGTCAACCAGCAGACCACATACATATGCTATGGACCTGCCCCAAACTTTATACATTTTGGACAAATGTTTTTGACGCCTATACAGAGATGTTTCAAAAAGACATCACACCTACTCCTATATGTGCCCTGTTTGGATTTACCCCTGAAACTTGCTCCCTTAAAGGCAAAGCCCATGTGGTTATAGCATTCACCTCTCTAATAGCAAGGCGTCTCATTCTTCTCTCCTGGAAGGAACAAGCACCTCCAAATTTCAAGAGATGGATAAGAGACACAATGTATTTTTTGAAATTTGAGAAAATCAGATATACTCTTAAAGGTTCCTTACAAAAGTTTATGAAGACTTGGACCCCCTTTTTAGAATACTACAAGAGTTTAAAAATTTCATTAAATAAGGAGGATTAGAATATCAGTTTTAAAGTGAGGTAGCGGGTTAGCGGAGAGCCCCCCCCCCCCCCCCCCTTTTTTTTTTTTTTTTTTTTAATTTATTTATTTATTATTCTTTTTATTTATTTACTTACTCTGTTCCTTCATTAGGTCACTCATTCATTATTCTATTGTACATATTTCTTCTATAATTCTGGGTTTGAAATCATTTCATTGGACGGTTATGCTTGTTAAGATCTGGACTCAAGGGGACCGATGGGACTGGCTGGGTGGGTTGAGTGGGAGGGAGGGTTGGGTTCTTGTTTATGATTGTATCATTTGAATGTTGCAGCCTCTCTATGTTTACGTACCCTTTGATTTCCAAATGAGCTGCAAGGATCTGTACAGTATGTTTATTGGAAAATCAATAAAAATTGTTAAAGTAAAAAAAACCCTAATCAAAAGACCCCAGAGACCCGCTGGTGATAAATGGCTGCAGCAAAACCTTGATGCAGGCAGGTGCCTGAACATGCAGAGAGCTAAAAGTTAATCACAAGACAATTGAACCAGTGTAAAGAACAATGTGCACAGTGGGGCAGTGTAAGCAATATTTGTGTAATGGTCTGCTACACCTCTGCTGTTTCATTTGTCCAATAACTACAACACCACAGCTGAAAGGGTTATCGGGTTCAATCACGTTGCCCACACAGTCAAATTTGTCTTTAAAGAGGCTAGTTAGTTTGGATAATTGTGCTGTTTTTCAAACTTTAACACGCAGAATGGGGCAAATGTGAGCGGAGCTTCTAATTAACTCAAAGGCATTTGGTAGTTGAGTCAACAAACTTCACATACAGTAGAAATGAGAAAAGACATCATGAGTTTGCTCGCTCTGGATATGAACAAACATTTGGGAGAAGCCCATTAACGCTAAAGACGTAAATCCTTAAAAACTGGTCACAAATGCACAATATGTACGTACAATACTTGTGCATTTGTTGGGGACTACTTTCAGCTGTGGATTAGTACACATTTGGTGGTCTGTTTACCGCAGCGGGATGGTGTATTTAGGAAACTACAGTGCCTGTGTTCATCGTAATGAAAGATGGTGTCACTCAGTGCAACAGTGTGGTTCACTCATGTGTTTTTAATAGTCGTTGGACAACAATGGAGCTCTATGGCGAAGAGGAATAAGCAACAACAGGCTTTGGCTCAAGGGCGTCGTGTTGTGTTGAAATGTGATGGAGACATAAGAGCTCAGACGAAAAAAACAACTGTTTTTTAATGGTCTTCAACATTCGAGATGTTAGGCGATGGAATGGGTGGATTGGTACGAGGTCGAAGCAGATAATTGTGACAGGGTGGAAAAATATTAGTATAGCAGTGCATGAAAAGGACGCAGCCTGGACTACCGCAGAGTCGACAATGTAAAAACACTCAGCAGAACACAGCTCCAACACCCTGTCAGTCAGTGGAACAATGCCAGCGTCACATCTACTGTGGACGCACAAAGCACAAAGTTCAACCAGTCATGGCTCATTGTATGTTTTCTTATTGTGCGGACAAACAATTCTCACAGCCTTCTTTTCATTTGTTTGATAACATTTCTTGGTACAAGCTATTTGTCGCAACATTTTAAACAAGTTATGCTTCTAAAAAGTGATGGGAACATGCCCGGAGCGTCCACCGTCTAAATGACATCTATGCTTTGGCTGCACCGGATCAATTTATCGTTGGTTTTGTTATTTTAATGAGATTTGTCGACAACAAGAGCAATATAGAATATCACCAAACTTATCGTTTAGATCTGTATTATTTTATTACACATGATCGTCACTGTATTGTTTTTCATTCGCAGTGGTGCCAGGAGCAGCCACCGTCATCATAATGGTGTGTGTTGGCTTCCTGGTCGTCATGGTGATCCTCGGCGTGTTCCGAATTCGCTCCATCCACCGCCGTGGTGAAGGTGCCAGGGGCGGGGCTAAGGAGGGTAGCAGCCAATGGGACGATTCTGCCCTCACCATCATCGTCAACCCTATGGAGGTAAAGAAAAAAAGACAATTTATTGATGTTGAATGATGTGATCGTAATAAATGACGACACCTGCCTAAGCGATAGTTGTGGACAGGTATTTTAGCCACTTTAAAAAAGTTCACCTGAAAAATCAATATCATTTTAAGTGCAGGCTATATTTACTATATTTTCACTGCTTTACTTTGCCATCAGACAGCCTTTTATGATGGGAAGCTGCTGTTATATAAGCCAAATATTGCTCTCTCCAAACCAACCAAACTCCATAGGCGAAATCAGTAATTTTACCTCAAGAGTTTTCATCTACTGCTGCCTCAATCTGTTAGTTTGTTTGTGTTATTTTGTGACCCCTGTGTTTGAGCAGGGTAATTCGGAGTCTCTGAAGTCACACAATAATGCAAACAAACTAGCAGATAGAGGCAGCGGTAGACCAGCAACTCCCATGTTCTGCCAGGTAAAATGAATGATTTTGCCCATGGAATTTGGTTGGTTTGGAGAGAGGGACATTTGACTCATATAACGGCAGTTTCCCGTGCAGAAAAGGCTGTCTGATGGCAAAGTAAAGTGATAAAAATATTCTAAATATAGCGTGCACTTAAGCTCGTGTTGATCTTTTTAGGTGGACCTTTTTTAAAGTAGCTAAAATATCTTTCTCTGTTGACCCTGTCCACAGCAGTACATTGCTTAGCTTCCCTGTTGGTGCTCCTCTCTGTTTCTCCAAACTGGGGGCATGTCAACCACCATCCACTATAGCTACTCTACCGACAAGTCACTTGTGCAACCCCACTTCAAATAATCTGAACTATCCCTTTAAGCTCCTGTTCTCATCCACACATCGCTTTTTCCCTCAGTCCTACGAGTCTCGTATGGGCATCTCTGCCGACACGGAGGGGGAGGGCGAGGAGGACGAGGAGGTAGCGGAGTCACCCGACGACGCCAGCGACGACCAGCGAATCATCATCAAGAAGGAGGGGAGGGACGGCAACGCCCGTCGCTACTGAGCCACACGTGTCTCTCTGCACCAGTTCTCATGGAAACCACAAACCGGATCACCAGTCACACACTCCAACACTTTTAATATCAACGACTGCTGACACCACTAGTATAAGGAATGTATGCTTACAAACACTACGCACAACACAAGTCACTGTAATACTCTTGACACTCAACGCCATATGTGACCTATAGCCAACAACGGCCAGTTGTTCTCCACCTAAATGTTCAATGGCACAATGTATACAGTTAATGTAATTTATCCGCCTGAGCAAAACCCCACCAAAATTGTATGTGGTGCACCAGTTCTAAATCACGAGATGGTAATGTGTCTGTATAGTGTAATACTGGTTGAATGAGACTGCTTTTGTTTTGTTTTTTAAAAAAAAAAAAAGATTGTATTGTCTCTTTTGTTATTGAACACAGAATGAAAAATCTTTACAAAATGAAAACTGGAACAATCCGCAACATGCAGGCCTTGAATCGATCAGTAGGCGAAGACACAAAGCCTTGATCCCGACATGTCTCTGCACTCCTTTTATTAGACTGACTCGAGAAGTCTGTGCACAAGCTCTTTTCTCCCTCTTTGCGTCCTCTCTCTACCAAGGAAGCTAAACTATAACTAACTCTTTTTTAGTTTCCTCGTCTCCACACATTCCTCGACCACCGTTTAACCGCAGAGTGAAGACAGTGAGGTCAGACGCTCACCAGATTCACACGGCAGACATTTTCATCTGACGTCACACTCGGGGTGAAATGTTTTACTGCTATGTTACAGGTTGCGAGTCGTATAAACATAGATAATCTGACATTTTGTGGCTTCCTGATTGGTCAGTAACTGAAAAGACAATGAAAGTGAAAATCTGGAGGGACATCAGCCCATGGTTCAGGCTAAAACAACAAATTTTAAAACCCATTACCTACAGTTACACATCAGCTAACATTAGCATTCCTCCATTTCATAGCTAACGTTAACATTTGATAGTTACATGACACAACAGGAAATAAATTTATTAATTCTGAAATATCATTGCATCTTGGACACATTTATTTGTAAGTAAATGTACTGATGTATCTGTTGCATCTAGGCTAATGTTCATCAGCCACTTCCTAGCTAACCACATCATTTGATGGTGTCACACAATACAATGACAAAAGCATTAAGTAATTCTGAAATATCATTGCACACCTTGGACACATTTATTTAAGCCTAGAAGTAAAACGCACTGGATGCAATCAAGCTTGCCTTGTAACGTTAGCTCCCTTTTTTCTCTTGGCCAGGTATAAGCTATATAAATTAATCACCTCCTAGCTAATAGTACAGTTTAATAGTGTTACATGACATCGATAGGAAAAGCAGAAAGTACTTTTTGAAATATCAGCATTTATCATTTATTTAATATTTTATTTAATGCAAAGTTTGGAAGTAAAACCCACTGGATGTGATCAAGTTTGCAATATAGGCTAATGTTAACTGTTTCGCTGGATCTGACGTTACCCAACCTCAGAAATGTTCTGGTTAAGTCAGTAAAGTCAGTAACATTATGCTCACTGGAACACAAATTTCTGTGTAATGTAAGCTTAAATGTTAGATCAGACTGTTGATTTTGTTCTAAGCTAACATACCGCTAGCTGCTTAGCTTATATAGTTGAACAAGAGCCAGCAAGACTAAGCTAATGTTACATTGCAAGCTTCATTACATCCAGTGTGGTTTTCTTCCAGGCTTAAATAAATGGGTCAAAATGTGTGTTGATATTTCGGAATTAATTTACGATCTTTCTCTATATCATGTAACACTAACAAATGGTACTGTTAGCTAGGAAGTGGTTAAATGCTAACATTAGCCTACACTGAAAGTTTGATTACATTCAGTGTGTTTCACTTCCAGACTTAGCTTAGTGGGTCCAAAATGTGTGCTGATATTTCGAAATTAATTTACATCTTTCTTATTGTATCGTGTAAGGCTATCAAATGGTACCGTTAGCTAGGAAGTGCTTGAATGCTAACATTAGCTGTTGCTCTGGTCGTAATGAGTGACAATTGTGTTTCGCTTGAATATGGCCTGATGTCCTCAGATTTTCACTATCCAGTTGCTTTTCAGTTGGGAAGCAGTGAAGCGATAACAATTTTGTATGTTTATGTGACATTTTAGCTTCTCACCGTGAGTGTGACAATGGAGGAAAATGGCCGCTGTGTGAATACGGTGAATTACGGTCACTCTCCAACTTCTCCATAAAAAGTAAAAACCACCAGGCTTGCGGGTATTTTTCTTTAGGTATTGTGACTACTTTAGTGCTTCAGCTCCCGAGTATATTTTATGTGGGGCTGATGATAAGATAAGAAGATCTGAAGACAACCATACACCTCATCCGTTACCACAAGTTGGTATTTTTTGCAACACTCCAGTGATACGGAGTATTCTGTGTTTTCTGGATCAAACTGGAGTCTTTGCAAAGTTTCAGCTTGTGACTTTAAATGACAAAACATCACCATTTGCAGTAAACCTGACCTCTGATCCCCTCCCAAACCCCTCTCCTCACAGTGACCTCTGGAATGTCTCTAAATGACTCTCACTGCACTGTTTCACTCACTGCACACTGCTCTTACAATAACTGCAAGACGTCACATGCAAACACACACACACACACACACGAAAAAAAAACACACACACACACGGACACACACTCCATAATGCTACCCCTGCTGTTTCCAGAATGTCAGCTCAGCTTGGGCAGTTTTGATTGTATTGATTGTAATGAATTTTCTGTACATACAATGATGAATATTATGATATTATTGTTATTACTATTATTATTGCAGCCACTCTTCTTTCTGCACACTTTGAGAGGGAGCAGATTATGATTTACTTTTTTTCTTTCTCCCATTTGATTAATCACCTTTACAGCATCAGAAAAACAGTATAATGATAATAATAATAATAATAGTAGTAGTGATAAGGATGATAATCCCTGGCTTGATGAGTGTCTCTTAATTTGTGTGTTAATATTGTTGTAATTTAAGAACTTGTCAATATCTGAATCACAGAAAAATGGAGGGCACATCGTTGTGATACTTAGATAACGTCTCACTCATTTGATCTCTCACGCTTCCAGGTAATTTCTTCACATTTCAAACTTTTTTTTTCTTCTTTATTTCTTACTTCCACACGCCATCTGATATATTTGGTTCAATGAATGTACAACTGTGTGCTTCTCCTCACCCTCCCCCCCCCCTGCCTCCCCCCACCCGCCCAGCCTTTTTCCTTCACCTGTCCCTCTGTGTCTCTTGCTGTCTGTCTGTGTAGCCTATCAATGTGCAGTGCTAAACCTGTCAGTAAATAAAGCCTGTCGTTTTTGAGTGTGATGTTAAGAAGGAATAAACATTGCATTGATTAATAACTTATATTATTACTATGTTACTATCGGAAACATTACCTGTAATTATTGATACAATGATGATGATGACATGGATTATGCTGACTAATTGTTATTGAGAACTGTCAGAAAACATAACAAAATTCATAATAAAAACACTATATGACGTCTCCACGAGAGAGCTTTCTTGTTACAGGAGGGTTCTCACTGAAATAATGCTTTAATATTGTAAAAATGCATCTTTAAAGTGAGGACATGCATGAAAAGCGACTAAGAAGAATCATATATTTTAAAAACATACTGTCTATGCCGGTCTGTCACAACATACAGAATACAAAGTACCAAACTACTATTTGTACAGTGGTTGAATGCAACTAAATAAGTATATTTACTCAATTACTGCACTAAGTAAAATTCTGAGGTACTATTTTACTTGAGTATTTTCAGAGGGAAATATTGTACTTTTTAATGCACTACATCCATCTGACAGCTGAAGTTATGTTCTGTTTAATTTATTTTAATTTAATTTAGTTTGTTTCTCTCATTTCATCGTGTATTTTCCGATACAGACTTTACAAAAAGAGATAATACACTTTAACGCAAACTATTTATACACATTCTTTGACTGAAAAAGGAGCAAGAGGAAGAAAAATCTTCTTGTACTACTTTCCCCTTTCTTAATAATGACAACATAAATATTGATGGCCTTTTTCCTTTTCACAGATCACTTAATAATTCAACAAACAGACTCAAAAATACTCAAATAGTAACTTTTCAGTTTAAGCCAAAACATAACATTATTATCAAATATAAAGTACTGTTAAATCAGCAGTATATAAAATAGTTAAAACAAACTCCACTAGGTTCAACAATTATATAATAATAACAGTAGAAGTAATGGTAGCTACGACATTATAAGAATACTCTTTTACAAGTACAAGTCGCCAACACAAAATGTACTTAAAAGTGCAGAGGTATTACTAGTATATATTTAAAGTAAGAAAAGTAAAAGCAGTGATTATGCAGAATGGCCTATGAGAGGTTTATTTCACTGTATTTGATTACTGATGTATAGACAGCATATAATGTTGCAGCTGGACGAGGTGAAGACAACAACTTTTTATACTGTTTTATTGTTTTTGTGGAAAACTGCATCATATTTTATAAGCTGGTGATGTTTTTAAGGGAAAGTTTCAGGACAACACTAAAGTGCAGCACATTAGTACTTAAATTCCACTACTGTAGATAATAAACATAACCCATGTTTCATGTTTAGTTTCTACAGCTGATAAGTACATTTTGCTTATGTTACTCTTACACATTTATTTAGGTACTTTTATTTTACTAAAAGGATCCTACCTCCTCCTGCATTATGGTATAGCCTACACAAGTGGTATAATTTTGATGTTAATACATTAAATTATCATGATTATCATGAGGGGGCTGAGGAAAAATTGATAACCTCTGGCCTACTTTATATTACATTAGTGTTAAATGGTTAAATGAGCCAAATAGGTGAATTCTTATTCTTATAAAAGACAAATTTACACATGAGTATGCAGAAAGTATAGAAATTCTAGGTTTTAGTTACAAGGTTTTTTTTTCTTCCAGCATGGTGTTTTTTGCACCTGGTTGACTGGACTTTGATCACCTGCGCAATATTTTTTTTTTTTTTTACGTAAACCTTTAGTCCGTTTCCTACGTTATTTTTTTTTTACGTAAAACCTTTAGTCCGTTTCCCTACGTTATTTTTTTTTTTTACGTAAAACCTTTAGTCCGTTTCCCTACGTTATTTATTTTTTTTTTTACGTAAAACCTTTAGTCCGTTCCCTACGTTTTTTTTTTTTACGTAAAACCTTTAGTCCGTTTCCCTACGTTTTTTTTTTTTTTTTACGTAAAACCTTTAGTCCGTTTCCCTACGTTATTTTTTTTCCTTCTTACGTAGGAACGTTTAAGAATACGAATTCAGCGTAACGTAGCGAGACACTCCGAGCGATCGGCGAGAGGGTTTTTTGTGTGGTCATGGAGGAGGAAAGGTAAATAAAAGAGACGCGCTAATAAAACCTCAGCGGCTGTTTTTGTTTTTTTTTTTTTTTTTGACGGTTACCGGGAGGTTTGACACCGCGGCTCTGAGACGGTCGTACAGTCGGAGGACGGACCGGAGAGGAGGGACTGTCGGTTGTGCTCCAGCAGCTGCTGTCGGCGGTGAGATGAACATCATGCTACCGTCTGTTCGTGCCTCTGTGGCCGCATACAACACGAACGATCTCCGCACCGGCCCGACTGGGGCTAGCTGCCACCGTTAGCTCATGCTAGCTACACCCGCTATTGTTGAAATTAGCCGTCATTTCTTGAAAATGTCTCCGTTTAAACTCGTGCGCTGGCTACATAAAGAGGACGTACTTTACGTTAAATATCGCTTATCGAGCTAATGTTGCTGTTCGTGGCTAAAGCCGCTGTTAGCTTCGCGCAAAACAAAGCTATCGGTGTATCTGCAGTCACGTGACATGACAGCAGTGTGACAGATAAAAACCTGCAGCTGAGTCGCCTTCAGGTGTTGCACAGGTTAATAATAAAAAGTGAGAATATGTGTGAATGTACAGGACAAAAGTCACACCCTCTTCCACAGGTATGTCATCTTATCTGTGTTCATAAGTCACCTTTTTATACACCATGAAGCCCAAAGTGCTTCAAACTGCAGAAGTGCAAGAATAATAATGAGCAATTTTGTTGATTAATCAAGTAGTTGATTGAAAGAAAATTAGTTGCCAACCATTTTGATAATTATGAATAATTTCAGTCAAATTACAAGAAAGCAATATCAGAAAATTTTGCTGGTTCCAGTCTCTAAAATAAAAGGATATGCTCCTTTTCTTTTTTCATTTATCACTGTAAAAGAAGAATATCTGGGGTTTTGATCGTTGTTTGGACCAGAAAAATAATTTTAGACTCTAGGATAGCCTAATGAGCTTTTTCTCTCAATTTTGTGACATTTTATAGACTAAACGATAAATCTTTAAAAAAAAATAAATAAATAAAAATGGCAGATTAAAACAGATTAAAAACAGAAGGCAACAATACCAGACTCTAAGTACGATAAAACGATAGAAAGCCCGTTATTAAATGATAAATCTGCAGTGTTTTTTGTTCGTATAAGATTTCTATTTATTTTTAACTTAAATTTCTCATGCTTTCCTTTTTTAATAAGATAGATAAAAAGATCTAAATATGCAAAAAAATTGCATGATTTGTTTTTGCTAATGCATGTTTTTATTATGTATGTACAATTGATGAACAAAAACAATGCAGCAGACAGTAGCAGTCCTTTAATAAAATTAAATAAAAACAATAAAATAAAATAATTATCCATGTATTATGAAGGTAGATATTGTTCCAGTCTGGAACAGTATTGATACGTTTTTTTTTTATTATGATATCACAATATTCAAACTATTGTTACGTCCCTACTCTGATAATTTTATGGGAAACATAAAGAACATTTAAAAGGAAAGTTGTGGAGGATTTTAGTGATCTGGCTGGAAGGTGAAAGAAGATCTCTGATGTAGGAAGGAACAAGGTGATGCAAAAGTTTATGAACAAGTAAAAGGTTGCCTGTGCAGTGGGGTAGCAGTGGTAATAAAAAACAAGTAAGCATTTCCGCATCTTTCTGAGTTAGTAAGTAAAACGAGTAAACAGATGTCACAGTGGCCTATCTGTGATAGAGTGAGTGTGTGTGTATTAATATCTTTGTCTAATCCTCTTACCTTGACCCTAATCATCATACAACAGCTGCTTGAATCAGTGGGAATAAAACGTCCTTAAATCTAAAGTCTAGACCCTAAAAGCAATGTGCGGCCCACCTGTGGAATTGCCTCTTGTGCGATATGTTTTCTGTAGTGTTTCTAGATGATCACTCCTATAGTAGACTTGAGTTTAGTGGAGAATGCGGGGAATTAAAATTTCTATTCCTGTCAGTTCATTATGAAAACTGTAACTATTACGTATCCCTCAAGGGGGGGTGAGAGAAGTTGAGTAGGCCAGCATGTACAACAGTTTGTCAGCTGTTCATCCCCGGGCCTGGATATGGGTCAGTGAGTTGGACAGCAGCGTTTACTCGTGGACCACACATAATTGTTCTCAGTATTTGCACTTACTGGACTAAATCACTGATTGTCATAAGGATTTTTTAGTTTGTCATTGTTTTACTTTGGAAGACGAGGTGAGTGATCATCAGACACTAACCCTTAAAACCTAATGTCTGTATGATATTGATGCTGTGACAAAATTAATTGTGACTTTTTTATGCTCCCAATTAGTAGGGATGAGTATCGAGGACTGGTAAATCAAAGTAAATCAGTACCAGTTCCTGACTGGGCAGTATCAAAATATCAATCATCTCCTGGACAAATGATACTACAGTCAGTATTTATTAGAGCTGCACGATATAGTTAAAAAAAAAAGTCATATTGTGATTATTTGACTGAAATTGCGATTGCGATACAGTTAGTAAGAATGGTCATTTTTGCATCTCAATTTTCATTTTTACTGAAAAAAAACCTGTTAAATTCATGATGATGTGACGTTTTTTGGGGTTCGTACCAAACAAGATTTTTAGGCCAGGAAATCTCTCATATTGTTTTTACACTTTGGTTCTGGTCCTGCAATTTGGAGATTGTGCTTGGCCATATTGCTATTTTGATTTGATTTTGATTAATTGTGCAACCCTAGTATTTATGTAATGTTTCGTAAACAGCTGACAGGCAAAAATGTTCAGAAATGTTCCATGAAAATGCAGCTGCAATGACTCAGTAATAGCCTTATAAAAAAATTGTTGAACTTTTTCACATCTTTTCATGTCATGTCTTTATTTTTGCACCAAATTCTGGTGACTGGCATCAATAAGAGTATTTTTAAAGATATTGATCATAGTATCATCACTATCTTGTTGCTGCTGTTTACATTCAACCTGATGCAATTAGAAAATGCTCCACAGAATTATTTCCTGGGAGTATGCGTGTATATGTATATGTATGTAAATAACTATGTGGCACATATATTGTTTGAATATATAATCTGAATTTAATTAATTATCTGTATACGTGTTGTATTTGTGTGTAGCATGAAGTAACTACAACTCTGATTTTGTTGTACAACCCTGTGTTGTATGATAATAAATGACCTTGAAAAGCATTGGTATTAATAATCAGTATCAGTATCAGTGTCAATAAAATCCTAGCAATGTCCTTCCAACTGATAAGATACCCAAGGTTTTGGTGCCGACACCAAAATGTCAAGTCATTAGTTCAGTACTGTTTATATACTTGGAAACATAAACAGTTTTTCCTACAAAACTCTTCATGTCATTGAACAAAATAAGTCAAATTTCTCAAATAAAGGATTTTGTAAGTGTACAACAACTTAACCTAAATAAAACAGTCAGAGATTGTCAGAGTTTTTACCAAAATCTGGTGATATTTCATGAAAATATACGTTAACAAGATGACCAGACTGTGAAGAGCAGCATTTTATTTTTCAGCGCTGTGGACATTTTGTGGGTCGTATCATAACCACTGTATTATACTAATTATAGTCTGTGTCGGGCTGCGCAATTAATCAAAACTGCAGTGTGGCCAAGTGCAATATCCAAATTGCAGAAGCTGCAATTTTTTTTAGAAGGAGAAATGTGTGACAAAACAGCGTTATAATGAAGTACTGTAGTGCTGCAGAGATGCTCTGACCTGCACTTCTTTCTTTTCCAGATGTAAGAAAACATATTTGTTTGGTACAGGCCCCAACAAATGTCACATCATCATCATGATTTTAATAGTTTTTTTCAGTGAAATGTGACGTATTTGTTCCCATTAATTGTGAATCCTATCACAATATCTGTTAAAATAACCACAGTATGATTCCTCTTTCCATATTGTGCAGCCCCGGTCTGTGATTTTGGTATTAACAGTACGGTGATACAGCAGTAATTGTTGTCTTTTTTTCTTGTTGTAAAAGCTGCAGTGCAGTTAAAAGCTAAAATCCTCTGAACTTACCAGACTAGCTGAGTGAAATGTGCTGTGAATGCCTGTGCCTGCCGGCCCATCATATCCACATTATTAATGGTTCACCCTCAGTCAGGAAGTGACACGGAAAACAGCAGATGGAGCTTGAATTTGGTTACGTGTCATGAGCCTATCTGTGTGAGCACTGAGTGTGTGAGCACCCTCAAGATTTCACCTTGCTTGGCCTTGCAGGCATAAAAAGGGTCAGAAACACAAAGAAATGTTTTTAGCAGAGTTTTGAGATGGTGATTGTATCTTTTTTTTTGTTGCTGAATTTAAAAATTCTCTCTTTTTCAAGGTTGAATAGTAGGTGAATGTCACAGGTCTTTTATTTTGCATTTTGTTTTCGACTTTTTCTTAAAATAAAAAACAGAACTTTCCATGTTGTCAGGGCACTTCTACAGAGGCAACTTTATCAGGGCAGAATGCTTAATTTTGGTTTTGTATAATTTGTTTTTGCAGGCATGAACCGCTGTTATCTTCATTTGGGGATTAAAACTTAATACTGTGCAGCTTTCCTTTTTTCTTGAACTTACCACATTATTGGCAGATCCAGTTGTTGTGCTTCACTCTGCCTGTGGATTTCTTTCTCAAACACAGACTGAATGGAGCGCAGTCATCCCAAACAAAAATCGAGTAACTCATCTATTCGTCCTCTTCTCAGTTGTCAGGTGGTCTGATTGGGTTTGCCACATCCTTGTGTTGCCATGGCGATGCGGGAGTTGGTGGAGGCAGAATGTGGGGGAGCCAATCCCCTCATGAAGTTGACCAGTCACATGACCAAGGAAGGGGGGGCATGGCGGCACCGTTCAACACCTACAGTGAGTAAATTTTAAGATGTCCATTAGATTAGATTTTTCTTAAACAAAACAAGTAAGAGAAAAGACAAGAATAACAAATGAACTTAACACCAAACGTTCAGCAGATTCACAATAAATAATCCATGTCCAAAAAGGAGTAGGAAGAAGTGAATACCTATCAAGTGTTACCCTCTTCTTTTAATATTTCATTGATAAACTTAGTGTTAAACATGAATATTCTAGCTTTTTTTTCCCAGTTTTCATCTTATACAACTCAATAAAATCAAACATAATTATATATAAAGTACAGCAAGAGCTAATAAAGAATAAAGTAAACAAAACAACACAAATCAAAAGCAACCTACACATCCTGTCCCCTGTCTTACTCTGATCATTATTTTAAACAATTGTTTAAACCTATTTAATGTTGAACCTTAGTAGTTCAAATAGATGAATTTATCAGCTGAATCATTTCCTACAATGTTTACATAATCCAGTCTTATCATGAAATTTCTGCTTGCCAATAGACATGGCACTATTTGTTCTGTTACCTCATTTTTTTTCATTTTTTTTCTCAGATTCCCCCACTGCCATAGAAATTGCAACTGAAGAGGAGGTCAGTGCTTCTGTTCCTTCAGCATATTGTGTTGACTATAACACTGTATAATGTGTAATAAAACTCTATTGCAATTCCGGGTGTGTAGCTCTTGGTATACTGCATGCATTTTCTTCATATAGCTTCTAAAAAGTAGAATAATCTATATTTTATCTTCAGTAATATATTTTAATTCTTGCTCAAGCTGGTGAATGAGTTCCTCCAGGCGCCTCCACGACCCCCTCACACATTTGACATGGGTCAGCTGCTGGAGGAAATGCAGCAGATTGACCAGCAGAGCTACAGACAAGCTCCACAGAGAGGTATGCTTCATTATTACTCTTTTTTTTTTGTGTGTATCATGTATTTTGCATGCCAGTGTCAGGTATTCACTTTAATATTTGTATCACTTAGGCCTAAAGGGAGGGTTCACTCCAAACTCAAGAATGCATATTTCTCCTCCGGCCTGTAGTGCTGTTTATCTGTCCAGATGGTTTTGGGTGTGAGTTGCAGAGTTTTGTAGATATCAGCCGTAGAGATGTCTGCCCTCTCTTGAATATGATGGAAGTAGACGGCGCTCAGCTTTTGAGCCAAAAATACATTTGAAAAACTCAACAGAAATGTCTCTCTCCAGAAATCATGACCCGGCTACTAAAGAGAATCGACACACCTTGTTGTGAGCAGTTTCATGTCGGAACTATTTTCTTTCTACCAAACTACACCTGCCAATCACATCACTGCACAGAAGGAAGCATGCAGGTTTACATCGCGGGATGTAAACATTAATGGCGTCCTCCTCGACTGAGCTGTAACCTCTCGTCCATGAGTAAATTCATGCACGATTCTTTTTGCTCAGTGATATGGTAACTGGGTCATGATTTCTGGAAAGAGACATGGCTGTTGAGTGTATTTTTTTTGGCGCTTTGAGCACAACTAGAGTACCATCTAGTTCCAATATTAAGGCTGGGACATCGATTACAGAAATACAGTGATTTGCATAACGTATGTTGACACGTCGTAATGAACTGCTACTCCCGGTCAAAGCGTGGATTCACTGGGAGAACAAGGAGCTGCTAAACCCCGATCGTCTAAAGTGTGGGAGCATTTTAGACAACCGTCTGATTCAGTATAAGCTTTGGAAACGTCTTATCACAGCAGTACAACTGCTCCGCTCGAGCAGTGGAAGTGAAACACTGGAGCGCTCTGTCAAGCAGCAGCAGCCACAGTGAGATAGCAACCGTCCTGTTTACCGTTTGTCAGCACCCAAACATGATTTATTAGGATTATCAGCATGTGGAACGTGTTTCTGGTAGTATTAGTCACTTAAGATTGATTTTCTAAATGTTTTCTTAATCGCCCCCACATTTAAAGTAATTCCTGCACTGCTGCTGTTAATGTAACCTTAGACCATGAGCCACCCCAGTTTTTTGGCTGTTTTATATTTTCCATTTACTTCAACAGCCATGTATGAGTGAAAAATACATTACAGTCTGTAAATCACTTTCAGTCATTTTCCTTGCCCCACATGATAAAAATTACTGTCATTATTATCTTAACTGCGTAATACTCCTGTGAGGAAATAAATCCATGCCATAACGATTTTAAGTTTTAAGTCAAGTAGTTGAAGGGATGGTTCTCCTCCAAGTCAAATATATTTATTGTCCGTAACCGCTTATCTTTTATGGGCCACGGGGGGCTGGAGCCTATTCGAGCTGACATTGGGCACCCTGGACAAGTCGCCAGGTCATTGCAGGGCTGACACATAGAGACAAACAACCATTCATCACCTATGAACAATTTAGAGTCTCTAATTAACCTAATTAATGCATGTCTTTTGATTGTGGGAGGAAGCGGGAGTACCCAGAGAGAACCCACGTGGACACAGGAGAACATGCTAACTCCGCACAGAAAGGCCTGTCCCAGCCACAAACTCCCCAGCTCTCCGGCTGGCTGGGGGATTTGAACTCTGGACCTCTTGCTGTGAGGCAGCAGTGCTAACCACTGCACGACCGTGCCGCCCATCCCAAATCAAATATAAAAATACAACTAACTATTTTCTTTCTGGTAGATTCTACCACAGAAGGAAAATCATTCCTACATGAAACTGCTCACAGCAAAGTCTGAGGATTATCTTGAGTAACTGGGTGATGATTCATGGAGAGAGACATTACTGTTGAATTTTTCAGATGTATTTTTTTGTGCTTTGAGCACCACAAGAGTGCCATCTAGTCCCATTATATTCAAGAGAAGACAGAACTCTCTAAAGCCGACATCTTTCAAAACTCACACCAGAACTAACTAGATGGATAAACAGCAATTCAGGTAAGATGAAAATAAGTATTTCTGATTATGGGGTGAACTGTCACAGTGATTAAATTAATTTGAGTCACAGCAATCTGTTTGAATATGAGGTCCAGTAGTTTTTTTAGCAGGCATCTGACAAATAGGAAACATTATATTTGAGAGAAGGCAGACATCTCCACTACCGATATCTCCAAAACTCTGCAGCTCACATCAGAACTGTCTGGATGGATTAATAGAACTACAGACCAGGGGAAAAATACATCTTTGGGGTGAACTGTCCCTTTAAGTCTGCACGCACACTGTTTTCAGCATTTTAAGTTTCACATATTTCCATGTCATAGCTCCAGATGTGGCAGCGTTGGCGCTCTCTGGTGACTGGGCGGCCGAGTTCCTCGCAGGTCCTGACGCCGCCGCTGCACCGGGGCTCGCCGCTCTCGGTGATGCAGCAGATGCTGATTGGACGAGAGAATTTATCGCTGAGGCTGCAGGTAAGCTTGAGTTTGTTGCAGTTGCTCTTTCTTTGTCTCCTGTGTTTCGCACACTTTGTTTGATGTGCACGTCGTGTCATCAATCTGTCATGTGTCATCAATTTTAACTGAGATCAGAGCCTCAGATAAATCCTTTGATTTCTGCACCGTGTGTAATTTTTACGATGTGCCGACCCGCTGTGGTTTTTTTTCTCTGCTCCAGATCCTGGACGCTGGGCAGAGGAGTATCTGGAGCAGTCGGAGGAGAAGTTGTGGCTGGGAGACCTGGGAGACAAGGAGAACGAATGGTTAGAAGGGAAATGTGGGACATGGATAGAGTGTTTAAAATATGCAGATGAAAAATGGCTTGTATAAATGTCTACTTCAGTCGCACTGCAATAAATATGAAGCACAGGCAAGAAACCTGTCGGGGGAGTAAAAGGGAATAGGTGCAGGTAGATTAATGATAGCAGATTTGTGTATTTGAATGCATGTGTGAACCTTGATAATGTGTTGTTGAGTGGATGTGTCTGTTAAATTCAACCACTTTCAACCTTGTGTAGCCTTGTTTCATGATGTTTGAGCTCAGTCAAAAGGCAGTGACGCATCTGAATTTTGAAGTGAAAGTTGGTGTATAGAATAACAACAATCTTTCAGATGCATAATCATCAGCATAGTGCACTGACCTCAAAAGAACTCAACACAAAATACAGTCTTATTCAGCCTGAATTCTTTTGTTCCATCCTACATATGCAGAATAAAACTGTTAATTCTTTATCTAGAACTCCTTACGGCATAATATTAACAGATTTTTTTGTTGTGAATCTGACAGGACAAAGGAGTATCAACCGGGAGAGGAGCTGAGGCAGACAGCCAATGAGCTCGTCTCAAAGGTTGATGACCCCAAGTTACAAAACACAGAGGTGAGCAGCGACTTAACGTGCACCTGACAGCTTTTTATACCATTTGTCATTCCTTTTTACATATCTATCACCACATCTTCTCTCTTTTTCTTTAACATTTTTGTATAGTACTTCTTGGGAGCATAGTGCATTGGTAATGTTTATGACAGAGTTATTGTCTTAGTTTAGAAAGAAACCTAGTTTTTAGAAAAAAAAAACAAACTAGCAGTATATTAGTATAACCTGACCACTTAGTAATAGTAATGGTGAATGCTTTTTTTGCTGTCATTTTGTTTTTCGTTGTTGTGTAGTTCCTGCGATTCATTAGGCAGATTGGCGAGGGCAGTGTGACAGTGGAGAGCAGAACAGACAAACAGCTCACAGATAAAGCTCAGGCCGAGGAGGCTCAGAACTGGGCCTCCAACCTCAACCAGGTACGAGTCACTGTCCACCGAGGAGGGGGATGGTTGCAACTGGGAGCACATTTGGGGAAGCACACTGGTTCACTTTTGCACAGTATAGGCCATGCCATGTGACTCATCAGCTCAGTATCTGATGCAGAGTAACATTTTCCAAAAATGTAACCAAAAGCAGCCACTGCGCTCTCTGTAATATGAAGCTCAAGGCTGCACAGCATTGCAGATGGAATTTGTTCGGCAAAAGAGACGACTCTGCTTCTCTTCTTATGCATTTAGTTTTTAATGTGTACGGTCAAACTCTGGCTTCTAATCCTGACTCAGTTTTCCCTCGGTTTTTCATTTCATTGGGGTTGTTACTTTAGTAAATTCAGTTCAGGCGAAAAGAAAAAAAGGCTGATGCCAGATTCTGGATTTTAACCAGATTTTCCCCTAAAAGAACAATTCTGTGGAGGCTCATTTCTGCCAAGGAGAGAAAAAAAAGATCAAAAGTTAGACATGAAAAAAAATTCACAATAAATCACAATTATGAGTCAAAAAGTCAAAGTTATGGGATAATAAGTCAAACCTTTCACTTACTAATTGAAAATTATGAGCTATTAAAGAGTAACTTCTGTATTTTTCAGTCTGGACCCTATTTTCCCATGTTTTTATGTGACTAATAAGGACAACAGTTTTTGAAATTGGTCCAGTATTGAGTGAGAGTGCTGCAGTGTTTTCCACCGACAGGCTCAGATTGTTGTGTGTCTGACAACAGCATGGAAAGAGAGATAAAAATGTTTTTCTTTACCTTTCACATGTTGCGGTGGTTCTAGTTTGTGTCTGACAAATAATGCTTTAAAGTAGAACTCAAACTGAAATCGTGTGACATAGGAAGACGTGCACAAACTCTGAGCTTTAATTTCCAGTTTACGTTATATATCACAAGAGGGGGGCGTTTGTGAACACGGTACACATGATCTCATGAAGGCAGCACGAATCTCGCTCGAGGTGAAGTCTCATTTTGAGATCCAGTTTATGCTGGGACATGAAAGAACGTCTCCAGCACAGACCTGGTGATCTGAGGGGGGAAAACCTCAGACGTAGTGACACAGCATTGTGTAGTGTCCGAGATATCATCCCTGGACACACCAAGACATCCAATATTGGTCATCAACAGGTCACACTCTTCACAACATCATTATTGTTCCTCTGTGAGCGTAGAGTCACAGCACCCACAGGAGCACCACCAGTCTCCTGCGGCCTCACAGCAACTGGTTCGCCCTCCGCCGCCTGTCGTCTGTCTCTCCTTATCCGTTCTTCAGTTTGTAGGAGCGCGTCATCGTATACTCTGGCTCAAATAAATACGGGCCGCCATCAAAGTCAAAGGCCTAATCCACATTGTCGAAATCAGCTAAATATTTATCCTTGAAATTGAAAATCGTTTAGATAACACTACACTAGTTTACCGTACTCCAACAAACTCCGCCTGGCTTTCCTCTCTCCAGCTCTCATCAAAGTTTCCACCGTTTTCTTCCTGCCACAAGTGAGCTCTCCTCGAGATTTCACAATGAGACTTCTCTTTGAGTGAGCTTTGGTTAGACGCAGACAAGAACAACTGAAAGGTGAAGAAAAAAACCTTTAAATACTGTTGTCTGAGCCTGTCAGAGGAAAAAACAAGCACTTAGAATAATATTTCAGCTTCTTCTGCAGCTGCCTGCTGCAACACTGTCACTCAGTAATGACCAATTTCAAAAATTGTTGTCCCCATTACTCGCGTACACAGAAAATACACAGGAAAAAAAGTTCCAGGTTTAAAAATACCAAAATGACTGTAAAAATAAAAAGGCAACTTTTTGACACACTCATTTTGTCTCTCAAACTTTTTACTTATTATCTATGAATTAGTCAACGTTTTAGGATATTAAGTCTAAACTGTTGACTTCATAGGTCAAAATTTTGATTTAATATCTCAGAATTTTCACTTTTATTTTTATCATGTCCAACTTTTCATCTTTTCTATCCTGGCAGAAACAGGCTTCATACTGTGCATGTGCTGCTCTCAGTCCTGTTTTATATGAATATCTGATCACCATGGCTCCATTGTACTTTATTACCCTCTGACTTTGACATGTACTTTCCCATTTTTTGACCTGCCTTCGAACTCTCGGCTTTCCATCCCCTCAATTAACAACCGCCATCCATCTACTCCTCCTCCTACTTAAAATTACTCCTACTCTGCCCACCCCTCCAAAAAAACCCACCAAAACCCCACCAACCGCTCCTTATTCCTCAAAACATCGCCCCATTCCCCACCGCCATCCCCTCCTCGCCTCCCGCCATAGTTCCTGACAGAGACGGGGGGAGGGACTCTTCCCTTGGAAACCCCAGAGAGGAGTGAGAAGATTGAGAAAGTTAAAGCTAAACAAGCAGAGCAGTGGGCCAAGGTCGTCAGGCAGGTAGGACCTCCGCGGTCGTGGCAGCGATAGGTATTTTATTTTTAGGTATTTTATTTTTAGCAGCAGTTAGAGTTAGTATATTTAAGTTTTGCAACTAGTGTTTTAGACGTAGAGTTTTGTCCTACATACAAACAGTAAGATACACACAGCATTTCATTATTTTGTTGCTGCTGAGTCTAGTTAATTAGGAAGAAATATAACAAAAGAGAAGGAGAAGATTAGCTTTGTCTGTTATTTCTTCTTTCATCTTTTCCTCCTTTTCATTCATTTCCCTCTATATTTTTTCCTGTTTTAATGTCCCCATCCTCAGCTCTCTAATAACAGTTTTCATAGCCAGCAGCTGCTGACTCAGCTCAACCGCTGTCATTGCTCTTCATTGCTATTCAGGTGTCAGAGGACTCGGCTGAAGCCTGGGTAGATGAGTTCGCCACATCAGGACCAGATTTCCAAGAAGCTAAAGCTGCAGTGGAGGTGAGCAGAGAATCAATGAGCTAAAGTTTAACTGCAGTATATCAGTTGAGAGCAGTGGTAACTGCCTATTCAATTTGTGTTAGAGTTTCAAACCTTGATCTTCCAGAACAACAGTGTGCTTTAAAGTGATAGTTCGTATTATATGAAGTGAGGTTGTACAGGTATGTGGTATTTATCCATAGTCAGTGTCTTACCTACAGTAGATGATGGCCTGCACGCCCCCAGTTTAGAGAAGCAGAGAGGAGAACCAGCATGGAAGAAAAGCAATGTACTGCTGTGGACAGGGTCAGAGAAAAAATGTATTCAAGCCACTTAGACCAGACTTTGCAAAAACAGTAATCTTAACCTCTCAGAGACAGGAGCTGCTGGTCTACAGCTGCCTCAGTCAGTTAGTTGTTTGTGTTATTGTGTGACTTCAGTGAATCTGAAATATCTATATCTATAATATCTATTTCATATATATGAAATTTAAAACACAGAAGACACATAATAAAAACAAACTAACGAGGCAGTGATAGACCAGCAACTCCCATGTTATGTGAAGTATAATTACTGATTTTGCCAATTGAGTTTGGTTGGTTTGGAGAGATCGATGTTTGGCTCATACAACAGCTTTTTATCATTGGAAAAGACTGTCTTACAGCAACGTAAAGTGGTGAAAATATTCTAAATATAGCCTACGCTTAAATTCATATTGTTTTTTGTTTTAGGTTGACCTTTTTTTTTAAAGTAGCTAAAATACCTTTTGTTTCTGACCCTCTCCACATCGGTACATTGCTTTGCTTCCTACAGCAGGGCTCTTCTCTGCTTCTCCAAACTGGGTTCGTGTCGACAAGCATCTACTGTAGCTAATAGACAGTGGTACAGTTTGTAAACAACGAGCAAGCTGCGCACACAGTTTGGCAAGCGAAGTGTGGCGGACCACAACAGCTTGTCAATGGGCACCACAAACATGAGCAGTTTTGATCGTGTCTGCAGTCCAGTAAACATGTTTAATAGCTTGCAGCCATAGACGCCGCCGACTACTGAAACAGTCGTGATCCTATCAGACTTTTTGCTGATTTTGGTGTGGTAAAATGTTTAATTCTACATTGCAGCTTGATAACTCGTCTGGATGACTGGGGAGACCGCTACCTCTGTTGTCAAAATGCACATGCAGCTTTTCAAAGATGTCAGCTGTAAAAGGGTTATATACTGATTAGCGATAAGTACCTCATGTAACCCCACTTCCAGTAATCCAAAATATCACTTTAAAGCAGACTGGTGTCCTGGAAGATCAAAGTTTGGAAATGGAAATTGAATAGGCAGCGAAACTGCCCTAAACGCTAACTGTCTAAAAAGGTGCCCTTGATAAAGTAACTTAATCCTGTCTGAGAACAAAACAAACTACTGTCTTTCTCCTTTGGCTTAGCTATGCTTCAAAACACCATCAGTACACTCTCATCAGTCCTTTGCAGAAGTAAAGGTCAAATCTGTCTATAATCCAGGATGATATATGATGTGAGGAGACTGAAGTAATGATGTGTATCTGTCATGTTGTCAGAGTGATGTGGATTTCTGGGAGAAGCTGCAGCAGGAGTGGGAGGAGATGGCTAAGAGGGATGCAGAGAGCCATCCGTGGCTGTCTGACTTCGATCAGCTACTCAGCACTTCTTATGACAAGGTAGCTGTCAACCTGCTGAGAGCAGGCATCTGCTGAGACAGATCTGTTTACATGCATTTCTGCACATACAACACCACTTGATGTCTAAAAGTACACGACATGCAGTATGTTACTGCTTTTCATGTGCCTGTTTCTGCATGATGCTCTGTTAGAACAGTTCACATAGACACACTCTGAGCAGCTGCATGTTTGCTTGTGTTTGTCCCAGGGGTATCAGTTTGAAGAGGACAACCCCTACTTATCCCACCCAGACCCGTTGTCAGAGGGAGTGAAGAGGATGGAGGCAGGCGACATCCCGGGTGCAGTACGCTTCTTTGAAAGTGCTGTACAGAGAGAACCAGACAACCAGCTGGTAAGACTCTCCTTCTTCTTTGATCGCTCTCATATTAATACATGTAAAAACATCCCTGAAAAGTCTCCTTACATGTACTTTTTGTCATGTTTGTTTCCTCACAGAAGCAGTTGTAGTGATGCTGTGGTGTGTGTACATTTCTTTTCATTAAATTGCAGGCTTGGCAATATCTGGGAACCTGTCAGGCAGAGAACGAGCAAGAATTTGCTGCCATCAGCGCCCTCCACAGGTGGGAAGTCAGAATTACACAATCACCACAGACACTAAGCCAAGGTTCATCGACTACATTGTTTTTCGCAAGGGCCAGAATTTTTCTAAGCACACTCTGTGGGAGCCAGACTTTCAAATAATAATAATATTGAAATTATTTAGGCCAAATTAGCCTTTTATTGCTAAATATTTTCACTTTCTTAAAAGATGAAAAAATGTGTGTTTCAGCTGATATCAGTGTCTCATAAAAATAGGGAAATCCATAATGATAATCAGATATGAGAAAATGCTGTCAGACTTTCGCCAAGGAGGCAGTTCACTGAGGAGTGATGGTTAATTCCAGGAATGTAATTTCAGAATGCAGTCCTGATTGGCAGGAATATTTGTCAACTTAAACTGGTTTTGATGCTATAATTCATCTTCACTGTTATTGTGCACACTTGCACAACAACACTAGAACTGCTGATGGTAACAGCAAATACGATTTAATACTACAGGTCACAGATTTCCTGTGGCAGCAAAACAAACTATTGTGGTTTTAATAAAGAAGTCAGGGAATAACTGGACCTTTTTAAATAATTCAGTCAGCAATTGTAGTCTGATTTTTATGCCACTCACAACATGAGTCTGTGAACAGCAGAGCACAGTGAGAGTAGTTGTTTCTGATGGTGAAGTTGCTTTGCAGCCGGTCGCCTGCAGCTCTTCATGTAACAGCTTACTGTGGCTGCTCCTGCCTCCATTACTCCCTGACATATATCAAACTGATCTGCTGTCATAAAATGCAGAAAATGACCATTATCTTATTTTGTAAACACACTTTTAATGATAGCGTTACAGCTAAGCTCACTAAGACATTTTATTTCCTGTGACTACTTCAAAATTAAAGTCAATTTGTGTTTCACGGGCTAAATACCTTTAATGTAAAGCTGCAGCAGTAGGAAATGTTTGCATCAGCAGTAACTTTGTACTGCATTTTTTTCAGAGAATTTAGCCAGTTCATAATACCGCTAACATAGATATTGTAATACTTTCATTAGTGGCCATTGCACGGGCCAGCTGGGAAGCTTTGGAGGGCTTGATGATCACTACACTAAACAGATAAACTTTATTTAGCAACAGCTAGAAGCAAAATTTAAGTAGTGCATCTGAGTTTGCAGGGCACTTGCAGTTCCTCTAGAGCAGTGTTTCTCAACCCTGGTCCTCAGGGACCCCTGCCCTGCATGTTTTAGGTGTTTCCCTGATCCAACACACCTGATTCAAATGATCAGCTCGTCATCAAGCCTCTGCAGAAGCCTGATAACCATAGATATGTATAATAAAGGCTAGATGTCTTAAGGCGGAGTCTCTAACGCCATCACCGGGCGGCCATCTTGCCCCAGGCAAGCTCTCTGGCGGAGTCTGTGGTATGTGAAGGAAGGTGAGTGATCTGCACAAACGTAAATACTCTTATCTCGCTGAAATCTTGACGGATTTACAAACAGTTTGGTTTCTTACAAACATTATTAACGTGGCTACAATTCTGGATGTTTAACCACAAGTCTAACATAATTATCCATAAGCGCAGTGTTACAACTACACCTCTGACGTTTATAACAAACCAAACCGTCTGAAAATCGGTAGAAAATTGAGCAAGTTATGGTTATTTAAAAAGTATGCACCACTACAACACAATTTTATGGGTGAGCCAGCTGACTGTGGCAAGATGGCCGCCAGTGCGGACGTGCGATTCCACTGGCCGGCAGCGCGGACGAGACATCTAGCCTTTATTATACATATCTATGCTGATAACAACCTGATCATTTGAATCAGGTGTTTTGCAGCAGGGAAACATCTAAAACATGCAGGGCAGGGGTCCCTGAGGACCAGAGCTGGGAACCACTGCTGTAGAGGATCTTTTTGCTTAATCACCTATTTTCTTTGAAGACATTGTTTGGAATTTATGAATGTTATGACACTATGGTGCTCTTGTATATTGGAATTAGTCCTGATTCACTGTTTAGTGGCTTAATAATGATCTTCGTGGCTGTAATTTCTGCTTTAAGTTATCATTAAGAAGTCAATGTTGATTGCACAGTGTAGTGACTTTAGAATAATGACGCCATCTGTGTTTTGATTGGTTCCCTGTGTGCCTCGCTTTTATCCGTCTGCTACCAGGCACAATTTTTCCAGAGAGAATTATGTGTCCATTATAGACTAATTTATGAACAAATGTTACTCCCCCTTCCCCCCTGACACTAGCTCCTGCTGAAGTTGCTTATTTGTGCAAGGCTACAGGCTGAAATTACTCAAACTATATTATTACCATGCAATGCACATAATTACAATAGCTTTCAATTTACCTCTCCTCTCTTATTTCCAAAATGCTCTTCATTATTTCTTCATGAAGCCCTGCTCATAAAGCGATCCAGTGTTGTGTACAGATGTTCCTTTGTGACAGCGGCACAAACAATAATTCCACTTGGGAATGCAGGGGGAGAGTTGAAAAGTTGTCTGTTTCCACTTAAAGTGTATAGCAATCCTCCAGCTGCTGCCTCAGCTAAAAGAATATCATTCTTTATCTGACTTCTCAATTTCTCCTCTTCTCGTTGCCTCCCCTACTTTCATTAGATGTATAGAGCTGAAGAATGACAACCTGACGGCTCTGATGGCGTTGGCTGTCAGTTTCACTAACGAATCGCTGCACAGGCAGGCCTGTGAGACTCTCCGCGACTGGCTGAAGCACAATCCAAAATACCGTTCTGTGTGGGAGCAGAATGAGCGCGAACGCCAAAAGGACGGTGCCAGAGAAAGGGAAAAGGAGAGGGACAGGTTCGGATCACTGTTGCCAGAGTGAGTATCGCACATGTGGTTTGAAGTGATTCTGAAATATTTTGATATGGTGTTAACATCTTCTGACTCTGTTTGCTGCTTTCCTCTTGTTTTTCCCGCATAGATCTTTGTTTACTGATGTCCAGTCGCTGTTCCTGCAAGCAGCCAACTCTGACCCCTCCCAGGTGGACCCCCAGCTGCAGTGTGGCCTGGGAGTTCTCTTCAACCTCAGCGGGGAGTACGACAAGGCGGTGGACTGTTTCAGCGCTGCTCTCTCTGTCACACCACAGGTTGGTGTGGAAGCCAGAACTTAGATCCCGACGTCTGTCCTCACACTGTGTACTCTGACCTGTCACTTCTTTTTTTTCTTTTGTCTCCATCAGGACTACCTGCTGTGGAACAAGTTGGGCGCCACGCTCGCCAATGGAAGCCGTTCAGAGGAGGCTGTGGCCGCCTACAGGAGAGCTCTCGAACTACAGCCCGGTTTCGTCCGCAGTCGTTATAACTTGGGAATCAGCTGTGTCAACCTTGGAGCACACAGGTGAGGGAGGAAGCCTTTGGTTTGTAGATGCCTATTTTGTTTGAAAAGCGTATTGTTTAACCAAAAATAAGTTAGTTTTTAACTTTAAAAGGATTGTTTTTTGTTGCAGTTACCACATCTGCATTAAAGCTGTCGTAGGCAAAATTTCATAATAACCTTTTGGCATATTTTAATTCACCTGGTCTGAGAGAAAGCAAGACTTCTGCAGCTCCTGTTAGAAAATCTAGCCCATTACGGGAGACTTTGGCTGAACACAGGTCATATCAGAGACACAGGTCATTCCTTTCGCTATTCTACAAATGCAGAGGCACGTGCACGTCTCTTCAAAACTCCTTCTTTGTACTTGTGTTACTTTTAATTTGACTTGATTGTGCTTTCTTGCTTTATCAGGTGTAATACTAGAACCTAACACTGGTGCAGTGCAGTAGCTTTTACTTCCACTAGATGGCCATATTAGTTCTTCCTCTTCTTAATCATAATCTATCCAGAATTAGCTTTTGTTCACCCTGTCCTGCTCTCTTTCTCCTTCATCCTCAGAGAGGCGGTGGAGCACTTCCTTGAAGCTCTATCTCTGCAGCGCCAGGCTGCCGGGGACGGAGCGAGAGCTGCAAGGGGCCCCGGAGGCGCCGCGGCCACCATGATGTCTGACAACATCTGGTCCACCCTGCGAATGGCTCTCAGCATGATGGGAGAGAGCTCCCTTTACGCCGCCGCTGACCGCCGGGACTTGGACACGTTGCTGGCTCACTTCTGCCAGAGAGAGGTGGAGGGTGGGACTGAATGAGGACTGGCCGGGGGGGCGGGGCTTATTGAGTGTGAGTGTGTGACCCTGGGAGGTAAATGTTTGGGTGAATGAAGCGGAGAGGAATCAGAGTGGTAACTGTTCCAGAGAAATGGAGGAGGGAGACACTGTGAATTATCCACCATCCTAGAGACATCAGCTTGTGCACCTAAATGACTTCAGTGAAATGTTGCAGTATTAGTCTCCACCTGGAAGACGCAGCCAGCTGTAATACAGTCCTGTCACTGTATTTGACATGTTTGACAGTCCTCACATTTCCTCCTACTCTGTTGATCTGGAGAACTGGAATTAATGACGTGATTTGATTTGTTATCAATGAAAAAAGAAAATGAATGAATGAGTGAATCCATTCTGTATTCAGCGATGTGGACGGTTAGTGTTTATCATGACATTCAGTGCTCCCACAGTCTTTCCTAAAGGGATGATTCAGATAATTTGATGTTTGATTGTATGAGGTACTTATCAGTAGTCAGTGTATTAACTCTAGTAGAAGCTGGTTGGCAGGCCCCCCCGGTCACTTTATGTTATATTCTGAATATTTTCCCCACTTTACTTTAGCATCAGACAGGTTGGGAAACTGCCATTATATAAACCAAATACAGCTGTCTCTAAACCAGCCAAACTCCATGGGAAAAATCAGTCATTTTATCTCGCAGAACACTGGAGTTGCTGGTGTACTGTTGCCTCAATCTGTTTGATTGTTTGTGTCATTGTTTGACGTTGGTTTTGTAAAAGGACAGTACAGATTCACCAAAGTCACACAATAACCCAAACAAACTAACAGATCGAGGCAGTGGTAGAACAGCAAATCTCGTGTTCTGCAAGGTAAAATTACTGATTTCACCTATGGAGTTTGGTTGGTTTGACGAGAGCAATATTTGGCTTATGTAACGGTGGTTTCCTGTCAGAAAAGGCTGTCTGACGGCAAAATAAAGCAGTGAAAATATTCTAAATATAATATACACTTAAACTGACATTGATTTTTTGTTTTTTTTTTCCTAAGTGGACCTTTTTTAAGTGGCTAAAATCAATATCCTGTGGTCAATAAAAACAGCACCCTGGACACTAAGATATGGTGTTTAGGACAATTCTGGGACAGTAGAGAAGCTTCAGGACAGTTGTGGGACACTGAGGGGGGAAAGAAGTTGGTTTTTGAGCCCTGGCTAACATACCTTTACTTGCTGATCCTTTCCACAGCAGTTTATTGTTCAGCTTACGGCTGTTACTCCTCTTTGCTTCTCCAATCTGGGGGCCTGCTGACCAGCATCTACTGTAGCTAATACACGACTATCAATAAGTACCCCACATTAAATAATCCGAACTATCCCTTTAACAGCAGGTTGTAGGTTGAACTGTATACGCACTACGGTTATGTATATTAAAGGTACAATATTGCTGTAACCTTGAAACGAGTACTGCTTTTTTTTATCCAAAGTGCTCCCTAGAGAAGGATTAGGCCAGTCCAGAGTACAATCACAGGTGCTACAGCAAGTTGACTCTGTTTTTTTATACTTTATTTAATTTTTTAGTAATCCATTATCAGCCAGGATGATGAACTGACAACCAGCGGGACTGTTACTGTTATGATAAGGTGTGTGTGAGTGTGTGTGTGTGTGTATACAGTATGTGTGTGGTGTGTGTGTGTTTACGTGTCAGGCGGGGGATATTAATCGTGCATCGGACGATAAGATCATATAATTGTAATATCATTGAGAATGATTTCTCTGGGCTCCTCCCTCTCTAGCTCTTTTTCATATCGCTCTTGTAAAACAATTCGCTTCATTGTAAAATAATGCTCTATGCCATATTGTGTATTGTAACATAATTGTTGCACTATGATTGTTTTCAGGCTAGTTAAATCCTGACTGCAATGTTTAATATAATATTCAGCAATAAAGCTTTGATTCCAAACATCTGTTGGTGATTATTTTTTCTGAATCAGTGAACAGAATGGTTTGGCTCCGGAGACGTTTAAAAAAAAAAAGTTTGGAGGGCTGAACAGGGACTTATTTAACAAATGTGATAACAAATAACAGATGGTTTGAATTTTAAAGTTGCACAACACACAACACTTGAGAATGTAAATCTAATATTATTTTGTGTGATGAATAATGACAATGATACAATAAAAGTATTTATTCATATTGGAGTTTATATTACAGGGGTATAGTTTTTATTTAAAAATAAAAGTTGACCTGTTTAAATTTATTCTTTTTAGTCAGGAACTGTATATGTGGAGCCTGAAAAGTTTGCCAGCAGATTGTTTGTAGAATTTCTTTACTTATTGAAATCAATTAACTCTTTTTAGTTGGTATGAGAGTGTATATATGAGCCTGGTGTACCACAAGATATGTGTAGATTTATTTTTTAACATCATTGATAATAATAAGATGTTCGAGAAAAAGAATTCTTTAAATTTAAGCAGTTACAAAATGTAAACTTAAATTAGATATTAGAAAAAAAATTTGTGAATGAATTATGATAATAAGTAAGTAGAATCTTTTAAAGTAAATAGTAAAAAAAATACATTGGATTATTAACGGAAATTTTAATTAGCTTTTGGTATTCACACGATTATTAAATATTATTATTAATGCTTCATTTTTATGCAATGAATTAATCAGTTTGTTAGCTTTTGAATATGCATCATGATATACAGTACTCTTGTCCTGTTCTCTCCATTGACTGTAAATTAAACAAATAAATAAATAAATAAAATAAATAAATAAATGTGGCTCGTGATTTTCGCAGTAAGTATCCTTTTTTTAAAAAAAATGATAATTCTTTCTGACCGTTTGATCAGGGAGAGGCGTGTTTCAGAGGATTGTTTTAACGTATCACTTTATCTTTTTTCTCCGCAGACGTGACAAAACAATTTTTTACTGAATCTCAACTTTCAAACGTGTTATCAGCACGTCGACACGCCCAGTTTTGAAGCGCCGTACTCTCAGCCAATCAGCGCCGAGGAAGCGGGGCGGAAGCGCCCGCTGATTGGTTCATTCAAAAATAACACGCACGCGTCCCCCGCCATTTAAATGTTTTAAAAGTCGTGCTGCTGCTGCTTCCCCCTGTTTATTTCAAGTGAGGAATAAGTGAAAGACGCTGCTCACCGCGCCTGGAGCCTGTGTTCGTCTGGTATCAGGTAAGAAAGAGAGAATATTTTAAACTGTTCACCTCGGGTCGATGTTAGTGATCACAAACTGAATGTTATCAAACTTAAAACGGTCAACCGTCACTATCACAACGTTACAAGTAAAAATGAGAAACTTGATTCATGCTAATCACTTGTTCTGTATTTTTACTAGTGTGCTGTGCTTTATACACCAATGTAGAGCTGCAATGATTAACTGCTCAATCAATTATTAAATTAATCACCAGCTATTTTGATAATCCATTATTATCTGATTTAAACTGATTAAAAGTGAATGTTTTTTTAGTTTCTTTATTCCTTGATGGCGGTAGACTGAATATCTTTGGATTGTGAGTAAATCAAGACATTTCAGGATTTCATTTTAGGCTTTGGGAAACGCTGATTGACATTTTTCACCATTTTCTGATATTTTAAAACGAACCACTGTTAATTGGTTAATCGAAAAAATAATCGATCGATTAATCAACTATGAAAATAATCATTAGTTGCAGCCCACTCAAATGTATGGCTGTATGATATGATTAAAAAAAAAAACAATCCTATTGTGATTATTTTAGTACATGTATTGCATTGTTTTTGAATCCAAACCATAATGTGACATTTGTTGGAATCTGAACCAAACAAACAGTTTTCTTACTTTTAGAGAGCAAGATAATTTTTTTTATCACACATTTTTCTTTTCTGATTTGGATATTGTTCTTGGCTATATTGCAGTTTTGATAATAATTTCGACTAATTGTGCAGCCCTGCTTAGATCGTGCTTTGCTACAATATTGTGCTTGTTGTGTTTTCTTGCACTGCTTTTATTATTTTGCTCTGGTAGAGAACTTTTTTTCTTTTTGTTTACCTGTGAGCCAGTTCATATTAAATAAGCGTCATGGGAACCAGTGACAGCAAGATGCCTGCGTGTGCGCCAATAAAACCAGAGCCAGCCATCAAAAACACCCGAGTCGGTCATCTGATAGATCCACGCTCTCCCTCTGCAGGAATCGATCGTACACCCATTCAGGTAGGTCACCTGGCTGTCTTACTGCCACACAGACATAAATATTAGAAGCTGCATTGGCCTTTGGATTGTACGTCCACATTGCTACCATATTGGTCCGGGTAAGACTGGGGAACTATGTTTCTTCTGGATAAAAAAAAGCACTACAGTGTTTACATTTCTCAACTGATTCCAGTTAGTCTGTTTCATATTAAGGGTTCATGTTCTAATTGGAGTAATTTAGGAAAATTAACTTTTTTCTTTTTCTACATAAATCATCAGCAGCTCCCCAGTTTACATGTTCACAGGCCAGTCATGGCTGGACCAATATGGTAGTGACGTTGACTTATCGCAGTATGTATGCATACCTCACGTACTGTAAGCTGTGGGAAGGTGAATTTAAAAACTGGTTAATCACTCTAAATGTTTTTTTCTCAGGTCAGCGGGCCTGTGCCCAAAGCTGTTGCTGAGATGAAGAGTGAGTGTCCACTGGGATTCACTGATCCCCGCTCACCGACCGTCGGCATTGCCCGCACTCCTGCCAGAGAAGTCATGAGAGGTAACGATTTAGTAAAGACCAGGGGTGTAACGGTGCACAGAATTCATGGTTTGGTTCGTACCTCGGTATTAAGATCACAGATCAGTATGTTTTCAGTACAGTGGGAAAAATTTAAAACATTTTGTTATTTATTTTGAAAAACGGTGGTTCATTGTCTATAATTCTTACTATAACAGTTAAGACTGACACTGACAAAAAGAAAATAAATAACAAATGTCAGTAATACTCCATTCTAAGACTCTGACTTGTTAATAATTGCTGAATTTGTGCTTGTTTATTCAGAGCAGCGCAATTAACCTGTACATGTGAACGCACGTTGTAGCAGAGCTCAGGCGCTTTGAGCAGATGCTTGAATCCTGTATTTTTTTTAGACTGACCGTGGCCATATATCCACAGAGATAATCACTCTTATAGCTTTGATTGTTTAGTCAGAGTCTGCAGCAAGAGACTGTGAGGAGGACTCACCCTCCAGTCCAGGTTTTTGGGTGATGCTGCTGCAAATCTCATGTTTGAAGTGCTTCTTTGGACACTTAAAGCTCCAGCTGAACAATGTCCGCACACATTTTGACACTAATCTTTGTACGTTTTCACTGTAACTCGTAATTTGTACGAGTGTATTTGTGTAATTTTAATGAATTTCCCCTTGGGGATCAATAAAGTATTTCGTATTTGTATTCGTAACTAACCAGGAGTCAATGACATGAGCTTGACTAACCAGGCTAAGGCAATCGGTAGCCAATGCTACAACAGGTGCACTGCCAAAACGTTCTGGGTTAAACTAAATAGTTTTACAGTTTGGGTCACAGACGTGCCAAACTGAGGAAGGTGCATACTGATCCTAATGTCCTGTATCGAAACCGTTTTGGACAAATACATGTACTCTTACAACTCTAGTAAAGACTAACTTTCAGCTTGGCTTTTCTCGCCCACAAACCTCTCTGTAAATATAATCTTCTTCCATCTGTCTCCACAGCGACTGTTGGGTCCTTCGCTCGCCGCCTGGGTATGCTGTTCCACAATGAGATTGAAGGCAAAGCCCCAGAAGCCTCTCAGAAACACTTCAGTGACGCCGTGGAGGAGGAGGAGGACGCTAAGGGTGAGGAGCTGGCGTCCACTGAGCCCCTCCTGACTCCTCAGCCCCCCCGCACCTTTGACTTCACGGCCAAGCACGCTAACCTGCTGGCCACCCCTGTAACGCCCCCCGTCCAGGGTGACACGAGCCCCTTTGTGCTTCTTGAGCAGCCCCAGGTGGAGGTGGAGCTAGAGACGGAGGCAGATTTAAGCCTGGAGGAGGCTGAAGAAGCGAGAGAGTCTCCTCTTCACAAGAGACTGAGCATGAGCCTGATAACCTGCCACGAGGGAACGACCTCCACCCAGATCTTTGCTGAGGTGCACCGGACAGCACCTCATCCCAGGAGCTGGCCTGAGGCAGAGGTGGAGCCACTCAGGGGTGGTGTGGATCATTCTTATGCCCTTCCTGCTATCGCTGTTGAACCTCAGTCCCCAGTTGAGCCGTCCCTACCTGCTGACACAGACGATTCCCTGGCTCCGGTGTCCCCTACAAAGCCAGAGGAAGCACCAGAATCAGCCCCGCCTCCCGCACCAGCTTCTGCACCATCAGACCACCGACTGTCCCCAGCCCAGAGCAGCCACAGCTCTCCGCCGGCATCCGCTGCCCCACCATTGACCCAAAGAGCCCCAGTCAGGTGGTGTTCAAGCCGCAGTGGTTGGGAAAAGGTTTCGGCGCCACCGGGCTACGAGCTAGAGGAGTGCAGGGTGGAAAAGGAGGCTCCTCTCCTCTTGCGGTTCGCGTAGCCGTGAAGAATGTAACCAATGAAAACAAGGGACAGTCTGGGAAACGGAAGCAGAAAGGTGTGTAGACCGTTTTGATGATTATCATTTTAATCATCAATTGATCTGTCAAGTATTTTCTCGATAAATCTGTTAGTTGTTGGTGAAAAATGTTGATCATTGTTTCTCAAAGCCAAGATAACATCCTCAAATGTCTGTTTTTTCCACAACCCAAAGATATTCAGCTTACTGTCAAAATATTTACATTTAAGAAGCTGGAATCCGAGAATTTTGACTTTTTGTTCCTAAAAAAATTACTCAAACAGATTGATTGTCAAAGTAGTTGTATCATTGCATTTCTAAAGTTTTTGGCCTCTATGATAACCAGACGTTGTTGCTTGACGTATTTTCCTTTCTGTTGAAGGTACTGAAGGCCGCTCCCCGCTGCAGATCCTTAAGGAGACAAACTCGCCCAGGGAGCAACGTTCTCAGGTACCGTGTACAGCAAACACTGACTGCTAGAGATACCTACTCTTCCTATTGATACTTGATTTGAAGCCATAGACCAAATCTCTGTGACAACGGTCACTTCTGCTATTTTGTTTATTTCAGTTGTCATTTTCAGCTGTAACCCTAACCCTTTTAAAGATATATAAACACAGTGGTCTGGAGGCTGGATACTGAACTTCAATTCTTTTATGGCAATGACCACATTGCTGAAATACTATCAAGAATCAAAAATGCTGTCATTTGATTTATGTTGTAAAGCTGCTCTGAGATGAAAAATGCCAAGGTGCTGAAACACAGAACTAAAGAGTTGAAACAGACAACTTAAGTTTAACCCCAATTGTAGTGGACAGATTTATATTTCTCTGTTATTGAAATGCTGTGAGTGTGTAAAAAGGTGCTGAAAAATGAAACTAAACATTTGTACTGTAATGCTGTAATACGTAATGTATTTTCATTTTGTTAAAATGGATTTTTAGAAAATTAGTATGGAAAAAAAGTTTTGTTCAGGAACTGCATTGAAGTTGAGATATCACCACCGGCTGCCCTACAAAGGAAAAAGGCAGCAACTTCCTGAAGTGCAGAACTGAGAAAAATGACTTAAAAGTTTTCCTGTTGTCGAGCCAAAATAGTTGCAGGCAGATAATTTAATATGTGGCAGGTTTATAGTTTTAAATCAGGTTATTGTTTCTACATATTAATCCTGACCTAACTGAAGTTACAGCGGTTTGCTGTGGTTTCTCAGAGGCTCAATACATTTAAGAGATGATATTTTTGATGTCACAAAAGTATTTGATTATACATTATATACGATTCCCAGCCCTACATGTTGCTGCCATGAAGAAGAGCGTTTATACCTGGAAGTTATTGTAAACAAACCTTGTGATTCGTTTTATATTTAGGTGATGCTGAGTGATTTAGTTGTCCAAAAGTGAGTTCCAGCACAGAAAGTAAGTCAGACTTTAGCGGTAACTTGTCCTCTCCTCTTCCCAGATGAAGCTGAAGGTGTCCACCCCTGATAAGCAGAGGCTTGCACAGACGGACCGCAGAGCGCTGGCAGTGTCTTTGGATAAGGAGAACAGATGAGTCACTGCAGCGACGTGTACAGAATCCGGCCACTTTTATATCTCTTAAATCCAGTTTTTATGTGTACAGCTTTCTTAGACTGATTTACTCCTGTGTGTGTATAACTTTTACTTCCACTCTGAGCAGTTTTCTATCCTGTTTCATCTTCTTGTAAATATAAATAAAATTATTTGCAGACATACTTCAGCTTTAAATATTTGTATTGATTGTAAACTAGTTGTTGAATTGTTTCTCTTGTGCTTTTTTATTATATTTCAGGGGATTTTTTTTGTCTTGTCTTTGTTTTGTTTTTTTAGACTTTATTTCTGCGCAAACAGAATAAAAAGCTCAACACTAAATATTTGTTCTTTTAAAGAAAATGCAGAATTAATTTCTTGCAACTGCCATTGAAATCTTGACACTGTTTTACAGTTGTGAAGTAATCTTTTTTAAAGGTATTAAAAGTACCACTACCAGACTAAAAATATGCCGTAACAAAGGTCCTGCATTGACAATCTTACTTTGGTAAAAGTGTGCAAGTACAATCTGGAAAATGTACTTTAAATATTAAAAGTTTAGGTACTCAATGCAAAAAAAGTCCCCTGACTGTTATACTGTTATATATCATAATATTATTCATGCATTAATGTAAAAGCAGGATTTTACTGTTACGATTGGTTGAGATCGGAGCTAATTTTGAATTGTTTTGTGTAGGACTACAACTAATTTCATTCATTCTCAATTTATCAATTGATTTGGTTTGTTAAAAAAAATTGAAAATAGACAGAAGTGCCGTCAAAATTACCCAGTGACACTTTCAAAATGTAATCGATGCAAATAGATTAAGATAATTCAAAGTAAAAGCAGCAAATCTTCAGAATTGTGAAGCTGCAACCATGAAATGTTTTGCATGAAAAATGACTTAAGTGATTATCCACATATAGTTGCCAATTAATTCTGTCTTAATTGATCCTGCTACACTTGTATAAACTGTGGGTGGTTTAATGTAAAACAAAACGTGAATTTAATTTATTTAAAAAGTGATTAGTCATTATAGCTGTCAGATAAATGTATTGAAGTAAGATAGTAGAATATTTCCCTCTGAGGTACAGTGGAGCAGAACTAAAAAGGAAACACTCAAGTAAAGTACATGTACCTAAAAATGGTACTTGAGTAAATGTACTTAGTTACATTCCACCACTGATGGTTGAAGCCTGTTTCCCATTTTTAGTTTTCATTTCCTCATTTGCCAGTTTGTAGTAAAACTTTAGTAATGAACACTAGAGGGAGCCTGTTAATAAACCTTCATAACATCCATGAACACACACCTCATGTTTGCATGAGCTTCACACACACATTTAAATTCTTTCTTGGACTGAAAGCACGAAGAAACGCTGAAAATAAAACTGACTTGTAAACAGATATTAAAGACATTTTAAAAATAGTGCTTTAGCACATTTCTTGTCTCACTCTATCCAGTCTGGTTTTAATATGGACGTGTTACAAACAAAGCAGAAGCTCTGCAGGTCCTCAAGAAGTCTAAAATCCAATAATCTGACTTGAAAGCCTAAAAATGCTTTAAACGATGACTTCGATAGATCTTAAAAATTGATTGGATTAAGAAGTTAATACTGTTTTTATAAAGTTGCATTAACTGTGGCCTCACTTTTAATGTGTTTTTTGGGAAATTTTGTGTCAACCACTTTGTAAAAATTACATAACAAAACCAGCAATGACAAATAATCACTAATGCAAACTGTGCTTGGGCTTTTTCCCAGTTTTGACTTAAAAAGCCTTAAATTTAACTTGTTGAAACCCGCAGAAACTCTGACAAACTTATACTATAAGTCAGCAAGTCAGAAATTAACGCTAAAAACTTGTGTAATGCAGAATCCCATGTTTATTAGACAGTCTTTTAAGAAAGGTAGTATTGCTTTACTTTGCACATTGTGTGTATCCAGTGTGGAAAAGAGGCAGTCCAAATTCTAATCAGAACTTAGAGATATATTATTCTTTTTTTTTCCTGTATGTACACAAACTGTCCTTCAAGTTGATCTCGTATCATGCAGAGGAAAAAAGTTAAGCAGTTCATATACAGAATCAGATGTATTATTGCTCATATGCACACAATAGACGCTATCATCCATATAACAGTCATACAAAAAGTCCTCCTGTCTGTCCCGGGACAAATGGGTCATCTTTTTTTTTTCTTTTTTTTTCTTTTTTTTTTTTTTGTAAGTGCTTAGTGAACCATGAAAACCATTTTATTATCCCATCTGTCAGTTCAACAGTTTAACCCAAAGCACTTTTCAGGTCTAGCTACCGTGGGTGGGGGTGGGGGGTGGGGGGTAAATCCTGGTAAAATATCGTCCATCAATCACATACAAAACAAACTCAAACACTAATGTAAGACATCTGCAAACTAGAACTCCATTTTAATTAAAATTAGAAAATGAAAAAAAGTAAATGTAAGCATCTAGGGAAACTACCAAAAACTAGGAGCAAAGGAAACAAAAAAAAATGCTCATGTTACTCATATGACATAACTTATGCTTCGATATAAAACACAGCATAATAATATTAGTAGAGCTAGTGTGAACCTACACACATGTTCAATTCTATCTCATCCAGTGTGCTACCATTTTTTCCATTTGGCAACTGTTCTCGTCGGGTGATCTCTTGACATGCTGCGATAAATGTGCATATGTTACGATTCGAACCGCAATATAATAAACTATTAAAGAGGAATGATCTTTACTGAGACCCCCACCCCCTTGTCCCCAAAACCAAATTTCCCCCCATAACGTGAGAAGAAAGGTGAGAGCGTGATGTGACAAAGAGCGAGGAGAAAATCTTCACATTACAAACCACCTCCCTCTCCAACGTTAAGATAGGACTTGGCACAATTAAAATACCCTCTTCTCACCCTATGGGGCTCCTCAACCCTCCCTCAAACTCCAATTTTCTTTTTGTTTTATCTTCGCTTTCTCCCCGGGCAGACGTTAACTGCTCTCTCGCTCTCTCTGCTCGCCGGCGATGGAACAGCCTCAGTTCCATATCTTGAGGAAGCTGTCCCAGGATCCTGTGCAACACGCCATGCCGTCTGAGGACACGCCGATACAGCTCACCCTGTTGTCATGACCAGCCAGCACTCCTGGACCACAGAAGAAGAAGAAAAAAAACATGATATAAACTAAGCAAAGTACTACCAGTCTCTTCAGGCCTGCGTGCTGTTTATCCATCTAGATTGTTTTGGTGTCAGTAGCAGAGTTTTTGGAGATATCGGCTGTAGAGATGTCTGCCTTCTCTTGAATATAATCGAACTAGACGGCACTCTGCTTGTGGTGCTCAAAGTGCCAAAAAGTACATTTGAAAAAACTCAACAGTAATGTTCTCTCCAGAAATCATGACCGGTTACTCAAGATAGTCCACAGACCTTGTTGTGAGCAGTTTCATGTAGGAACTATTTGTAGGAACACTCACGTGCTCAAGTAGAAGTACAGACACTCTGTACAAAAGTGTAAAAAAGTACTGATTCAATTTCTTTACTTAAGTAAAAGAGAAAAAGTTCAGGGTCTGAAATGTACTTAAAGTATCAAAAAAGCTAACTGAAGCTATTTTCCACAGTCAAGTCTCTCTTTCTGTCTGTTTCATGTTTTTATGTCTTTTGCATCGTTTTTATCTTGGTACGTTTTTTACATCGTCTTTCATCTTGTTACATCGATACTGTTATTGTTTTTTTGTTTTTTGTCTTATGACATCTTTTACATTTTTATCTTGTAACGTATTTCATGTCGTTTTTTAACCTTTAAGTTTTTTACATGTTTTTTTTTTACATTTTTTGTCTTGTTACGTCTTTAACGTTTTTGTCTTTTGACATCTTTCACGTCATTTTGGTCTCGTTACGGCTTTAAGTTCATTTTTGTCATGTTTTGTCTTTTATGTTGTTTTGTTTTGTTTACCTTTTATGTATTTTGTCTTGTTATCTTTGTTTTCGTCCTGTTATATCTTTTACATCATTTTTGTGTTGTTGCGTCTTTCATGTTGTTTTCGTCTTGTTATGTCTTCTATGTAGTTTTTGCGTCTTGTTATATTCTTTTACACCATTTTTGGCTTATTACATTCTTATGTATTATGTTTTCTTCTTGTTACATATTTTACATTATTTTTTTGTCTTGTTAAATCTTTTACGGGTTTTTTTTTGTCTTGTTACGATGGTCATGTTTGATATGCATTGATGGACACACCAAGAACTGTCTTGTTCAACCATTTAAGTTGGAAGTGTGCTATACTGCAAAATAAATATAGTCAATAATTCCCCTAAAATGCATTAAAACTAAAGTAACAAGCCTGTTCTGAAAATGTAAGGAGTAGAAAGTACTGATATTTGTGTTAAAATGTAGGGAGTAAAATTAAGAAGTTTACTTTACCACAAGCCGAGTGCTGTCTAGTTCCATTTTATTTGAGAGTAGGATAAAAGAAAAATATGTATTTTTGATATTGGGATGAACTGTCCCTTTAAGCAATGAAGGGTTTAGATGATTTTCCACCTCTACTCACCCACTCTCTCAGCTTTGAGTGCGTCCCAAATGTTGACATTGAAGTCGTCGTAGCCAGCCAGTAGCAGGCGTCCAGACAGGGACGGGGCCAGGGAGGTCACTCCGCACATGATGCCGGAGTCCTGGTAGGTGATGAGCTCCTGGTCGGCTCGCAGGTCGTACAGCTTACAGGTGGCATCGTCCGACCCTGTGATCACCGCGTTACCATTGGGGAAGAACTAGAAGAAAGAGAAGAGCAGGGATTGCAACTAACCATTATTTTTATTATCTATTATTAATTTTTATTTAGCAATTGTTTTCACAAATGATTGATTAATTGTTAAGTCTTTAAAATAAAAAATGCTCATCAAAATTTTCAGAACCCAAAGTGGTGTCTTCAAATTGCTTCTTTTGTCCAACAAACAGTGCAAAGCCCAAAGTTTCCTCATTTACTGTCATAAATGACAAAGAAAAGCAGCAAGTCCTTGTATTTAAGAAGCTGGAACCACACTTTGGGTGAAAAATGATTGAAATGATTAATCGATCATCAAAATAGTTGGTAGCTAATTTTCTTCCGATTCGATTAATCGACAAATTGTTGCAGCTCTAGAGAGGTGATTATAGCCTCGGCCCACTTTAAACAACTGGTCTCTGACACAGGCGAGATCCTCACCCCAATTGCATTGATGTCACTCTCATGTCCTCCGAAGGTCTGTCTGCACGTGCCCTCCCTGATGTCCCACAGCTTGGCCGTGAAGTCGCACGCCCCTGAGATGAAAAACTTGAAGTCTGGGGACACGGCCAAGGACATGCAGTCTCCCTGGTGTCCTGCAAAGATGGTCTTTTGGGTCCCTGTCTCAATGTCCCATAGTACGCTGGAAATAGACGGACCAAAGACAGTTTTCATTTCCATTTTGTAACCAAGGAAAACAAAAGAACAGTTGCACATCGTCTATTAATTCCTGATAATGACGTTAGGTGTTATCCCTTTCTTAACGAGAGTTGTCCTGATACCAGTATCGGTCTCGGACCTCTGATACTACCTCAAATGCTGGAATTGACATCTATGCCCTGATCCAATGCTACCTAATTTATCAACCCTGAAACAGGACCCTGCTACTTTCCTTTCCCTGCTAACAGCAGCACGCCAGTACGCCATTTTTCCCCCAGGATGGCAAAGTTGTGTTCCATGGTAATGGGAAGGAAAAAATGGTACCAGAACATCTCTAGTTTTAACCACAGAGCAGGAAGTTGCAACATACTTTTTTAGTTCAGTTAATCAAACTATATTCTTACCAGGTGCAGTCTCCAGAGCTAGGTGATGATCTCACTGTCGCTGAGGAAACGACAGCAGGACAGGTAACCTGGGCAACCAAAGAAACAACCACATGAGGAACCTCAAGACTCAGTGCAAGTGAAGAGATTAGAGAAAGAGATTCAGAGCATCCAGGACTTCGGGAGATTTCATTTCCAAGCCGTGTCATCCTACCTGTGTGTGCGGCCAGCTCACGCATGACCTTGACATTCCCGTCTTTGCCCTTGAGGTTGTAGATGGAGCACATGTTGTCCAGGCCGCCGCAAGCCACGAGGTTGCCCGAGGGTGCGTAGGCGCAGGTCATCACCCACGATGACTTGAGAGGGATGGCATTCACCTGGGGACACGTGAAAGACAGGTGAGACTCTTCTCTTCACCTACTGAACTTCAACTGAACTTCAATCACTTGAGGGTGTTTTCACATTTGGTAGACTCCTTTGTATCATGTCTAAGTACGACTGCCCCACCTTTCCAATTGCCTGCTGGTCAGGTTTCACATTAGTGATGTTGTTCTGTACTCGAGGACACAATATTTGTTTAAGTTGTTACTATGGTTTAGAAAAGCCTGGCAAGTGCAAGATCTCAATAGCAATCCACTTCCTTGTTTTGGTACGTTTAGTTTTTACACCTGATAGTCGAGTATGTACTCAAGGTTTTGATCTGTGTTTTATTGTTTTCTTTCCCTGACCCAGGACTGCAGGATTAAAATTAGCTAGTAAGCTAATTCTGGCACAAAGCATCTTTTTTCTACTGATGTTCCTGCCTCCTGATACAAATAAACTTAATAAACTAACTAACTAACCATACTCGAGGCCAAGTGGACCTGGGCATGGGTCAACGATCCATGCTTGGATACTCCACCAAGGTCCCTGATTGAAAGACCCCTGAAACACTTAAAACCCTGAAATACAGATTTTCTTAACAAGCTTATTAGTATAGCTAAGCGATGGGGTCCTACATAAACACACTATTTTCTGCCAAAGTTAGAAAACATTTGGTACCCGTCAGGATTTAGCAACATTTGAATCAGAATCTGATCATAGTTGGTGGGTCTTTTGGTCCCACGCAGTCCTGATGAAGCAGATAGTCACGAACAGGGCTCAGTCCGGTCTTAAGGTCAGTCGATCGTAACTTGGTGTTCCAAGTCCAACCTAATATTTACGCTGGTTGCAACATCTTGGCTTAAGCCTTCTTCTCGCTAAGACCAGGCATAGTTAAGACTAGGTTTAAGTTTGGGTGGTGCACCCCATGCAAAGTCTAAAGATTTGAAAGAAAGAAAGATCAACTTTGCATTCAGGATTTAGTAAAGACCCGTTTTTGCAACTGGATGTTGATGTTTTAAAAGTTTTGGAAATTCTCAAGATGTGAAGTTTTCAGGGGCTTTAACATGGCTTTAAATGTGTATTTTTGTGAGTTTGAGGGTGGAAAGCACATTCATGGCTTCATGTAGTGTACGTTTGCCCTCATCTACTATTCCTGTAAATCCTGATACACCTCTCCTTTGCTCTGTCTTACCTTGTTGGTTGTGATGCTGTCCCACACTATGAGTTTTCCATCTTGTGATGCACTGACACACAGCCTGGTGGTGTGACAAGGACAGTATAATTAAAAAACAAAGAACAAGACTGAAAGAAGGAGGCATGCAAGCTGAAAAATTAACATCAGGTTCAAGCCATGTTCCTATTAATTCATCAAGTTAAAAGTTAACTGTACTGCACAAATCTAATTTAATCAGAATTCCCTCTTGCATTCTTCGGCTCTCCTCACTCTAATTTTGAGCTAAATCTAATAGAAGCCCATAACATCTTGGCTGTGAAATAAAAGAGCAGGTGTTCTTTCAATTTGTGTACAATATGCTGTGCATTTACTTGGTGTCGGTGCCCCAGTGCATAGCGTAGATCTTGGCAAGATGACCCCTTAGTGTTTTCCTCGTCTTCATCTGGACGCGACCCACCACGGTGATCCCAGCTGCTGCTTCTTGCAGTGAGGTGTCCTGCACCGCCTTACGAGCTGCCTGTGGACCAGACACACACACACAGATATTCAGGTTAATGCAGGTAGTGAGCTAAGATGTGGTTATGAATGGTATATAGATCATTTTTGTGGAAAAATTTAAGGTATGTTTTCAGGTGAAAAACAAAGCTGCATAATGCCGATGAATAAATTCTGGGCACAGACATTTTTTTTCTTAAGCTGGGTTGCACCAACAAGGATTAATTTTATGCCTGATTAAATCATGATTTAACTTTAAATTGTGTTGCACCAAATTTTTAAACTAGCATAAAATTAGGACAGATTAAACTTAAATCTCTCACTAAACCTCAGATTAGTTTTGGCAACAGTTTTGGCTAACTAATTTTTAGTTAACTAGCAAACAGTATAGGCCTAATGTTTTTTATTTTTTGACTTTTTATCTAGCTAGAAAATAATGTAACTTTTTAAAAACTTTTTAGCTTGCTTGTAATCAATATAACATTTGTTCTTTTTAAAATAGCTTTTTAGCTAACTTTAAAACAACATAATGTTTAGTTAACTTTTTAGCAAGCTAGCAAGTAATGTAACTTCAAGAAAACTTTCTAGCTTGCTCACAATAATGTAGCATTTGTTTTTTCTAACTTCTTAGCTAACTTGCAAACAATATTAGGGTTCTTTGGGGAGGGATTACTTTTAATTTAATTTTTAGCTAGCTGCAAACTATGCAACATAAAGGAATAGAGAGCAGCTGAAAGTTAACAGTTTTCCTCCCTCTTTTACATTCACTACATCCAGACAGCACTCAAGTTTATTTGAATTTTTTTTTAAGGAAGCATCTTCATATTGATTAAACTCTATTTAATTTCGTTTTATATAAGTAAACTCAGATTTACTAAACTGAGATTAGTTTTTAATTGTGCAGCAGAGCTCTGGTTAATTTTGCATCTGGATTTATTCATTTTAAACCTGGTTTGCTAAACTCTGATTAGATTAAATTCATCTTTGTTGGTGCGACACAGTCTTAGTCAGTGAAAGGTGATATAGATCGGCCTACTGACAGTGATCTGGTCTTTGAGACTGTCCGCCTCCTTTCGCAATTGCTCCATTTCACCCATGGCGATGGTTGTTAGGCACTGTCACCAATGGAGACAGGGAAAGATGGCAGGAAAGCTGATAGTCCTGAAATGAAGAAGAAGAAGAAGAAAGGGAGGGAGACAACAAAAACAGAACTTAGTTAAAAAGACATAATTCAAGAAAATAGTTCTGATTTGTAAGTTTATTTTCCAGTAACAGCATCCCCCACACACATACTGAACGCTGGAGTTTTACCTGCACCTACCCGAATGTTTTTAATCCTCCCTAGCTCAGGTCTCCAAGTAAGTGATATTTTGCAAGTCAAACTGGCCCTCATCTACTTTGCAAACTTTCATAAACACGCAGGAGCACACACACACACACAGAAACCCACAGAACACACCTACATGTGCTCAAACACACACACACACACACACACACACACACAGAGAGACTGTATGAATATTCAAGCCTGACATTAACAGAGAAAGTGTTTGTTCTTTGGAAGATGTGACACTTGTAGAGAGCACACATCCTCACCCTGAATGTACACACAAACCAGTATGTCCTGTCATAATGTCATCAGCTCCCAGCCACTCTCACTCCTCAACAAATTCACAACAATGACAGGTGTTTTTTTTTTTTTTTGGTCCCATTTAACACTCCAGTGAGCTCTCTCCTACCTAATGTTGATGGCTATTGAATTTGGTAATGTCGTGATTAAATGAGCGATGTTTAGCAGTAACCCAATCACCTAATGGACAAACTCATACAGTGTGACAAATGTAATCAAGGCACAAGTGAAAAGGCAGAGTCACGATCTGGAGCTGAGACACATGACACTAACTTCAGCACAAAATAACCAACATCAACAACAACAACAACAACAGCAACATCCTCCTCCTCCTTCTTCTAACACAAAACAGAATTACTTCTTCTAAAGAACCACTTGTCATAATTTCCTTTATCTTACCTTGGAAACTGGGGGAATACTTTTGCGTTGATCTTATCGTAAGCGTCCCTGCAGCAATCTCTCTCTCTCTCTTTCACTATTTGAATGACTGTCCCTGTCAAAACACATGACCAAGTGGATTTGCCTCTAATTTGTTTGAAGTGAAAAGGAGAGGAAGGGAGTGAAGGAGGGAGTGACTCTGTAAAAGAAAGAGATTTGCTTTAATTGTTTGCCATAGGGCTCTATCCTTTATCCATCTGTAAGTGCTTAAAGTGAATAGATGACGACCTGAAATGTGTTTAAAATTAAATTAGAGCGCTGATTTATGGCCTTTATAGTAGTGGTGAGGTGCTCCACACACCTCGGCAGTCCTCAAGGGACTCACGTTTGAAAATATGTGACAAATGTTCCTTCTTGGATACCTCTGTGATAGATAAAACATAATAAAGTGGCCCAATGTTCAAGTAAATCTAGTGTAGTACTCTCTAGGGTGTCCCTCCAGTTGACAAAATGTGATAAAGTGTCCTCAGGAGTGTCCTTTGAATGGACAAAACGAGATAAAGTGCACTCTAGAATGTCCTTTGAGTGGGTAAATTGAAATAAAGTCCCTCTAGGGGGCCCTTCAAGAGGACAAAAATTTTGTAATCAGTTAGGTGCCCTTCAAGTGGGCATAATGCAATAAATTGGCCTTCAAGTGAACAAAAATGATAAAATGCCCTCTAGAGTGCCCTGTCAGTGGGCAAAACATAAAGAAGTGTCCTCTAGAGTGTCCATTCAGTGGACCACATGCCATTAATTGCCCTTTTAGGGAACAAAACATGATAAAATGCCCTCTAGAGTGCCCTTCCTGTGGACAAACATGAAAAAGTATCCTCTAGAGTGTCCTTTCAATGGACCACACATCATAAATTGCCCTCTGTGTGGACAAAACATGATAAAGTGTCCTCTAGAGTGCCCTTTCAACAGAAAAATATGATACAACACCTTTAGAGTGTCCTTTGAGTGGACAAAAGTTTATTAGGTGTCCTCTAGAGTGCCCTTCCAGTGGACAAAACATTGAGTGTTCTTTCAGTGCACCACACATCATAAATTGCCCTTTGAGTGGACAAAACTTGATAAAGTGTCCTCTAGAGTGCCCTTCCAGTGGACAAAGTGCAATAAAATGTCCTTTTAAGTGCTCTTCCAGTGGACAAAAAAAATTAAAAAAAGATAAAGTGCCCTTTGAGTGCACTTTGAATGGACAAAACTTGATAAAGTGTCCTCTAGAGTTCCCTTCCAGTGGACAAAACTTGATAAAGAGTCCTCTAGAGTGCACTAATTTGAGTGGACAAAACTTGATAAAGTGACTTTTAGAGTGCCCTTTCAGTGGACAAAACTTGATAAAGTGACCTCCAGAGTGCCCTTTGAGTGGACAAAACTTGATAAAGTGACCTCCAGAGTGCCCTTTGAGTGGACAAAACTTGATAAAGTGACCTTTAGAGTGCCCTTCCGTGGACAAAACACCACAAAGTGCATCACGACTTTCGGCCTGCTGGTCCCCACCACGTACAGCTGATGCCTTTTTATTTTTTTCGCCCCTGCCCCTCAGACAGTTCCACCTCTGCTCAGCAGCAGCAGCAGGTACAGGTGTCCTGCCCGCCTTAAAAAGCTGACGACCACATTGTCCCTGAAGTTGGTAACAGGGGATTTTAGGCCTTTTGTTCCAGATGGGAAATTGCTTTGATAATGAGTGTTTTTAGTCGCTATTACCCTTTTGCCATTCTGTTCCTGGGACCCTGCCATTGTTCCATGTGATTAAATGACTGCTCGGGAGTTTGCTGGACGGTGAAGTGCATTAACACAGCAGAGAGGAGAGAGCGGGCGGAGGGAGGGGAGGAGAGGGTGGAGGGGGCGGTGGAGGGTGGAGGGTAAGAGGCGAGGCAGGCAGGAGAGTGAGTTTTAAATCCTACTGGCTGAGATTTTAAGGGAAGCCTTTTGAATCAAATCTGCTCTCATCCGATTACTGACTGCTCTTTGCATCTGGATAAGAGATGGAGAAAGGGGAGGGAGGGAGGGAGGGGGAGGCAGATAGTGGGATGAGAATGAGGGAGGGGGCAGATGGAGGAGGTGGAACAGGACGCAGAGAGAGTTGTGAGAATGGTCGAGTGTTTTCAGTGGGACTGGAACTGTGAACTTGAGTCTGACCGGTGACTCAACGTCTCACATTCATGATATAATTTCTAAAACATGATCATCTTAGAATATGGCTCTTTTTTATTTGATTAAAATTACCTAAAATTACCTAAATCACTGAGCTAACATTCTGCACAGGGCTGCACAATTAATTGACATATTTTCAAAATTGCCAGGTGCAATTTCCAAATCGCAGAAGCAATTTTTTTCTTTATTTTTTTTTTTATAAAATGCCGTTATAATGAAGTACTGTAGTGCTGCCCTACAAACCTACATTGGTACAGACCCCAACAAATGTCACAGCATTGTGATTTTAATAGTCTTTTTTAGTGAAAATGAAAATTGCGATGCAGAAATGATGGTTCCTGCTAATCTGGAATCATATCACCACTGCAGCGTGATATTTTTACAATGTCGTGCAGCCTGAATACTTCATCTGTGCTGTGCTACAGCTGTTCCATATGACAAAATATAATTGAGACTAAATAAATTTGTCCAGCTGATCAGTATCTCTGAGTACATAAGGCTGTTGTGGCCAATGTTGTAAATCAGTGACTAGGATTGAGTTATAGTTCTTTTATGTGATAAAGTACCTTTTTTGTCAAGTATTTCAGCTGCTGGCTTTGCCAAAAATAGACGTATCTGTCTTGTTATTCTACACATCATCACTTTCTATGGTTCTGGCATTTGGCCACCCACCGTTAATAAAAATCCCTGGATTCACTCGAGGTTTCTGCCTGTCAGAAGTAAGTTTTTCCTCGCCACAGTCACCTCAGTGCTTGCTCTTTGCGGGAACAATTTGGTTTTAGGCTTAATTTATATGAAAAGTGCCCTGAAATAACTTTATGATTTTGCGCTATACAAATAAAATTGAATAAAGATTCCTCTATTATCACACAAATATAACATTATAAATACCGTAATGGATGATTTTGTCCATTTGGCCCAAACTGGTTTAAACTAACAAGCCTTTTTCTCCGCTTTTAAGAGCAGACGAACATTAAAATCAAAATAAAACTTTTACTTCTTTGCATCTAAGTGTGACACTCCACATGAACAACTTAACATAGTTTTATCATCAGATTATGTCTGACAGCATTAAGAATCAGACAACAAAAGGAATTTGTTTTTTGTCAGATTATCGGTCCACATGACAAAACCGGCATTGTATGCTGATCCCATGTAAATCCCCTGCGGTGTGTACCATAAACACAAGATAAAAGATTAAGTGCATTAAAAGTGTGTCGATATAACTTTGAATGGCGTCTGTTATCATACATTTGATATGGAATATTATTTTGTTTTAATATACATGCTGCTGCGTGCTGTACTGCATTTTAAAAAACAGCAACTTTTCAATTTAGGAATAAACTTTTTAGTTTTTTTTTTAAGTTTAAAGGTAGAAGGAGGATTTGTCGTCTGTTCTTAAACGCACCAGAAACATACTTGATTGTTCAGTTTCATTCCCAGGACGTCAAATACAGCATTTTTGGTTTGGTAAAGCGTCACAAGCACGGCAAAATTATAAGAAAATAAGGAAAAACAGGCAGAAGGCAGAGCCTCTGCTGATACAGAAACCACCACACACTTCTGGTGGATCGTGATTGAAAGCGATTGCATTTATATGAGTTACACATTGTTTTTTTTAAGGAAAATGTTGCATGCTATGGCCTTTAAGGATATATAAACATATTCCTCCAAATGATAAATGTCTTTTCAGCCTTCAAGTAAATTTTTATCCGACCGTTTGGATGTGATCCATCATCTCAGCAGCATGGAGCAACTTCCCAACTACCAAGAACAAAATGTGTCAACAGCAACATCTGACCCTCCACTCACCAATTAGGAGGCTCCTCTCGGGGTGTTCTGTCAGATCTTCGCTCAGTCTTCCTCCAGCGGTCTCCGTCTGGTCGTTGTCATAAGTTCAGCCCGCCTGTTGCCACACTTTTTCTCCCGCTCATTCACTTTTGGTATCACACACACAGTGGGATATTCCTCCGTCACTCACTCTCTCCACTGCTCCTATGAGGAACAGATGAGGATTGGAGGGATGAAGGGAGATCAGTGATGAGGGGATAAAGCCTGGGATGGACAGAAAGAGGGGTGGAGGGGTGGAGGGCGAGAAGAGACAGAAAGGGAGAGGAGACGGTGGGGGGAAACCAAACAAGGTGCCGACCGAGCGTGGTTACGGGGTCACAAGACATGAGCCGGGGTGAATCCGAATCAAAAAACTGGGAGATGGAAATCATGGAGGGGAGGGGAAAGAAGATAAATAGAGGACCTGGCTGGAACATGGCTTTTTATGGTGCTGAGGTAGTCTTAAAAAGATCTATGACGGGCAGGAGGGTTTGTGTTTTGTAAACCCGAGGTGAGGCTAATATTAGAAAGTTTATGGGCAGAGATCAGGCTGGGTACAGCAGCGGTATAGAGAGGAGTAGGAGTCAGGAGAGAGGTTTTTCTGGTTCATTCTTACTATCAAAACAGCTCCTCCAGGCCTGGACGTATACTTGCAGTGTACAGGATACATGCTACAACCCCTGCCCTCATTGTTTTGAGTGTCAAAAAAACAGTTTTTCTCCGTTACAAACTTAGTTCCTCTTTTAATTTCCGCCCTTACCCGTCAGAGAGTGGGCTCCTCGCTGCCGTTGCACATTAACTAACAAAGTAAATCACCTGTATTAGTTATGAAACAGCTCAGCTTGCACTCACGCTCATGAGATGGCACTTTTCAGGTCAAAAGGGTTGCTTTCCACGAGTGAGGTGACCACATTTCACCCAAAAGACCTTTGAATCAGCTGCTGAAGCGGCCGGTTTACAGAAACCTCCTTTCTTATGTCTTAAGTCAGGACAGCAAGAGGATTTTTCCAAATTTGGTGTTACAGAAGCAAATTCTAAGTGACTTTAGGAATCCTGTCTTATCTTTGGTTAGGAAATCCTAACTACTCCACACAACATTGCTCATCAACTTTTATGTCTGTTGCCTAGCAGCCAACACAACTTTTCTCATCTCGCACAGCCAAACAACTTTGTTGGTTTTTTATCATTTTAATAGCTGAAACATATAAAAAAAAAATGAAGCAAAAACAAGGATGGGCTCTTAACTTCCAGACAGAGGAGTTAGAGGTTTTGGTAACATCTGCAGACAAATCCAAGGATGTCCTGGAGGGACTGGTCTACATGTGTATGAGTATCACGCTTTTGCAGTATCCTAGTTACTGTATGTAAACGTCATATCCTGGTTTCAGAAACCTGGACAAGGCCTTATCCGAGTTTAAAGAAACCTGGATATGCCACCTAGCGTACTCTAGTAGAAACCAGGATACTGTGGCATGTAAACACATCAAACCGGTTTCTGAACATCTGTATTGGTCCAGAACAAAGTGATTAAGATGGTGAGAAATCAAGATCCTGCTGCACACATATGATCAGTTACCTGGATACTGTTATGATCATGTGCACAGGGAGATGAATAACCAGGTTTCTCAAGTTCCACATAAGACTCGTAACCAGGATACTCGCGTGCATGTAAACACAATCATTGTGCTTTCAAACCTTTAAATCGGGATAAAGAACTTTACATATCATTCCTACGTCCTGTCGTCGTCACCTGCGTGGGCTGCGTCGCCTTATATGTGACACTGATTGGTTTGTAGACAGGGTACGTCTGATGTTGGCGTGTTGGTGGGTGGCCTGACTTCAGTGGCCTGTTTATGGAGAGAGAAGAATGAACAGATTCACATCGTTGTCACCATATTATTATTATTATTATGGTGCTACTACCAGCAGGACCGAAGTGAAACAACAGTTGAAAAGTGTCTGGATTTTTATGATTTTTTTCCAGTTGGCCCTCCTGCCCCCATGTGTTCCCGCGGCTCCGTTTGTTTTGGTGCGTTGTTTTTCCTTCTTCCAGCTCTGGACCAAACGAGGTAGGTGTGAAAATGCCCTCTGCAGCACTGTTTTCCTGTGAAACTCCAGCAGTGTTTAGTGGACTAAAAAAACTAAACCTGACCTTCAGTCGGCATGAGGGTGAGAAGATAATGACTGAATTTTTAATTTTTGGGTGAACTGTCCCTTTTAATGCCAGTTGATTTGAAGTGATACTCAATGTGGCGGACCCTTCACACAAACGGAGTGAGATTTGGTCAGGGTGTTGGTGCCGGAGTGGAACTGGGCCAGGGTCTAATTTCTCAGTAGTGCCCAGGATGCTGCTGTCGCTGGTTGTGACCTTTGACCTCCCTGTCAGAAGTGGGGGCAACAGTTAAAGAAAGCTCCCTACAAGGATCACATCATTACTTTCTGTGCAAACCCTTGAGGAAAAAGATTTGGATGATTAAACGGCATCACTGTGACTCTTACACACACAGACACACACTACAAAAGGCTTGTGTGTGTGTGTTCTCTTCTTCCTGTTTTTTTTTTTCTATGATTCAGCGAGGATAAACGCAGTTCTGTAGTTTAAAAGTGTTGACCTCTGCTCACTCGAGCGCAGTGATGACAGCAGCAGACTGACTGAGCTGGCTGTGCTGACCCTGGATTTGGAGAAATGGAGTTGGTGCACTGCGGGCTGTGAGATGGAGCGGAAAAATGAGAGAAAACCACAACGAGAGAGAGAAAAAAAGGATTTGTTAGCAGGCGAACAGACACTGGACAGGACGGGATAAAGACAGACAGAGAGAGTTATTTTGGGTTGCATTATCCCTACTATAAAATCTTTTATTTTTCTATTTGTAGCTTAGATTGTTTTCTGGTATTTTTAAGTCATTGTTAAGTCATTGAGAGTATTTTTTTAGTCTTTAATCCCAGGAATGGAACCTCTAACCTAATTTTTCTGAATAAATGGGGTAAGTGGGTGGAGAAGGGTGGGGTGACCGGATTAAATGACATATCAGTCCATCACAAACAACTATTGTGACATGAATGTAGGATAAATGCTAGAGGTGCACAGAGACGTCATTATTTGTATGTTCAACCAGCTAAATTATAGTTCTCTGTATCTGTATTCAGAAAGAAGACCTGAAGTGGGCATCGTTTATACCAGAAGTCACGTTAAATCAGGCAAATGTTTTATTTTCTAATCGAATATTCATTGGCAATGAGATTGTTGTGTCTGCAAAGCATCAAAATGATTTAATATGTAAGAGACAATGCACAGTGAGCAGGTCATTACTATAAAAATACCAGTTTGTTCTTCAAAGCATCAATCTGTTCTTCATAGTTACAGACTGTTCTTCATAGCAACAGTCTGTTCTTCATAGGTTTGTTCTTCATAGCAACTGTCTGTTCTTCATAGTTAGAGTCCGTTCCTCATAGCAATGGTCTGCTCTTCATAGTAAAAGTCTGTTTTTCATAGGTTTGTTCTTCATAGCAACAGTCTGTTCTTCATAGTAACAGCTTGTTCTTCATAGCAATGGTCTGTTCTTCATAGTTAGAGTCGTTCTTCATAGGTTGTTCTTCATAGTAAAGTCTGTTCTTCATAGGTTTGTTCTTCATAGTAACAGTCTGTTTTTCATAGTAACAGTCCGTTCCTCATAGCAACGGTCTGTTCTTCATAGCAATGGACTTCTCTTCATAGCAATGGTCTGTTCTTCATAGTAACGGTCTGTTCTTCATAGCAACGGCTTGTTCTCATAGTTTCTATACGTGGTCTGTTCTCAAGCAACAGTCTGTTCCTTCATAAGTTGGGTCTGTTCTTCATAGTTGGTCTGTTCCCATAGGCAATAGTTGCTGTTCTTCATAGCAACTGTCTGTTCCTCATAGCTGCAGTCTGTTCTTCATAGTGTCTGTTCTTCATAGTTGGTCTGTTCCTCATAGCAATAGTCTGTTCTTCATAGCAACTGTCTGTTCCTCATAGCAGCAGTCTGTCTTCATAGGTTTGTTCTTCATAGTAACTGTCTGTTCCTCATAGCAACAGTCTGTTCTTCATAGTTGGTCTGTTCCTCATAGCAAAGTCTCTTTTTCTTCATAGCAACTGTCTGTTCCTCATAGCAGCAGTCTGTTCCTCATAGGTTTGTTCTTCATAGTAACTGTCTGTTCCTCATAGCAACAGTCTGTTCTTCATAGCAGCGGTCTGTTCTTCATAGTTACAGTCTGTTCTGTCAGTCTGTGCCTTTTCAGTCACTACTTAATACATAAACTGTTAAACCATGTTTCTACTGTCTATGTTGTTTATATTTATTGTACATTATATTGTCTAATGCAGTGTTTCCCAATCCTGGTCCTCAGGGACCCCTGCCCTGCATGTTTTAGGTGTTTCCCTGCTCCAGCACACCTGATTCAGATGATCAGCTCATCATCAAGCCTCCACAGAAGCCTGATAACAACCTGATCATCTGAATCAGGTGTGTTGGAGCAGGGAAACACCTAAAACATGCAGGGCAGGGGGCCCTGAGGACCAGGATTGGGAAACACTGGTCTAATGTAAACTTTATTTACATACTGTGTTGTGAGTGATGATGGAAGAACAAATACTACTGCTACTACCTTCCTGAATAATGTATCTGGATACAGCTGCACCTCTAATAAATGCATGAATTTTGATCTTCCTATTAAATCACACTGTTATGATTACACCTACAAATGATGTACAGCATCACACAGGAAGTCCAGAAATCATCAGCAAACACCTAACGAGTTGTTTCGGGCCACAAATAGTGGGATAATTATCAGCTACTCACTGCACGCAGCACTCAGTTATAATGACGACAGGATGCTGGGATTTCAGTTTTATAACTACGCTATTAGGCCTTACATAACTGCTGCTAATCATATAAAATGTGCAAAGATGACGTCATTACAGCTGTAAATTTCATGCTCTTCTGCCAAGTGTGTAACTGGAGCAGTAGACTGTCAGAGCGCTTAGTGTGAGAATATCTAAGATGCATTATAGAGACATAACACCTACTTAAGAGAAGATTAGTGCAGACTTTTAGGGTGCTGCGTGGTTTCAGCGTGTGAGGGACGGAAAAGGTTAAAACCAAGGCTCCATTAAACAGGCCTGCCGACCCAATTCTGCAGCGGCGGGGGGATTATAACACAGGGGGGAGTGAGAGTGTTAATATGGGCCGTAAACAGTACTTGACTCAGTACCTAATGCACTGGACGAAAGCAGGGGAGAGGGCTGAAAGGAGGCACTGGTTGTAATGGGAGGGATAAGATGGGAAGTGGGTGGTCGAGTGTCACTCCGCTGGACGTGAATGATTAAATGATCTCTCGCTGGATTACTATTCCATATTCTAAATGGGAGATTTTTTAAGCTTCATAAACAAATGCACTCATTTATGAGGGATTAACAGTAATCTCTCTATTTCTATCCTTCCCCCCCATGCACCTCTCTCCCTCTCTGTTCCCTCTTCTTACTGCAGTTTCTGACGCACTACGCTAATGTAACTACTTTTACAGATTCCTACCGCTGTGTTGCTGTCAAATCGCAAATCTTGTCACATGCTTCTACTCTTAACAGACTGAGGAAAGTATTAACCCTCTAAGTTTCTATTTTTAATCACCAGGCGCCACAGAGGGTGTGAGGTAATCATTTAATAGATTACACAGCCATAATCACGCGTCTCTGGAAAAGAGTCACGTTTATTTCTTCTTTTAATCTCATTTTTAAAAGATTCTGTAAAGTACAGAATGACATTCAAGAGAGGAACGGACAATGTTTCCCTCACTTACCTTCATCATATACATACAGTATAAATACAGGATATATAAACATGCATGCAAATCATCGCATTCTGTAAATAAAGACAGAATTCAATGATACGCAAATCATTTTCCTCCTATATGCAATTGAATACAGTACGAACAAGATATTTAAACGATTAACTGTATTATGTGTTTGTTTTTTGTAAATATACACTTTTATTCTTGCAACACATTCCAAAAAGTTGTTTACCACTGTGATACGTCACCTTTTCTTTTAACAACACTCAGTATGCATTAGACACTAATTGTTGAAGTTTTGAAAGTAAATTCTTTCTATTCTGCTTGATATACAACTTCAGGTGCTCAACAGTCCGGGGTCTCTGTTGTTGTATTTTGTGCTTCATAATGCACCACACATTTTTAACAGGAGGCAGGTCTGCACTGCAGGCAGGTCAGTTTAGTACCTGAACTCTTTCTACTACGAAACCACACTGTTGGAACACGTGCAGAATGTGGCTTGGCATTGTCTTGCTGAAATTAAAAGAGATGTCTCTGAAAAAGACATTGTCTGGATGGCAGCACATGTTGCTCTGAAGCCCGTATGTGCCTTTCAGCATTAATGGGGCCTTCACAGATGAGACACTGATGCCATTGGCACTAATGCCCCACACCATCACAGATGCTGACTTTTGAACTTTGCGCTGGTAACAAACTGGATGGTCCTTCCCTCTTTAGCCTGGAGGACACGATGTCCATGATTTCTGAAATCAATCTGAAATGTGGACTCGTCAGACCACAGCACACTTTTCTACTTTTTGTCACAGATGAGCTCAGGAAGAAACTCTGCGGTGGTTCTGCTTGGTGTTGATATATGGCGTTCTCTTTGCATGGTAGAGTCTTAACTTGCAGCGATAAACTGTGTTTAACAAAAACAGACAAAGGGTTGCCAAGCCCATGTGGTATCCTTCATTCAGTCACGTGGATTTATAATGCAGTGCCCGAGGGGTCAAAGGTCACGGGCATTCAATGTTGGTTTTCAGCCTTGCTGCTTATGTGCAGAGATTCCTCCAGATTCTCTGAATCTTTTAATGATATATAGATTTGAGATGGTGAAATCCCCAAATTTCTTGCAACTGCGTGTTGAGAAACATTGTTGTTAAACTGTTAGGCTGTGTTTTATTTTTCACAAAGTGGTGACTCTAGCCCCAAACTTTCTTGTGAACGATTGAGCCCTTTGAAGATGCTGCTTTTATACCCAATCATGATACTGTCACCTGTTAACAATTCATCAGTTTACCTGAGCAATGTTCCAAACAGGTGCTTTTTTGAGCGTTACACAACTTTCCCAGTGTTTTGTTGGCCTGTCCCAACTTTTTTGGAAAGAGAGAATGATTGTATATCTACAAAAAAACAATAGTTAATCAGTTTGAACATAAAATATATTGTCTTTGTACTGTATTCAATTGAATATAGGTTGATAAGTATTCGCAAACAATTGCACACAGTTTTTATTTATGTTTTACACAGCGTCCCAGTTTTCTTGGAATTGTGGTTTGTAAAAAGGCAGCAAGATTGAAGAGTGAGTGTGTGGATAAAAACTGAAAAATCAAAAGGGAAAAGTGTTAGTGGTTGGTGTAATGGTCCTTTTATGGGACGGTGAACTGGTCCACCAGAGCGGACGGAGGCAGATGAGAATGTATTCCACTTGAGGGGGTAGTTCAGTCTGTCAGGTTTGTTCTGGCTCTCACAGCTCGTCTCTGCCCCCCGTCACCCTGCCTCTCCCTCTGCTCTTCTCCTTCGGTGCTTGGCTCCGAGCGTTCCGGCCGGCGGTGCCCTCCTTCTCCTCCTCGTCCTTTTTCACCACACTATGTCCATCTGCAGCCCACATGGCCTCTGCCTCCTCTCGCTCCTGAGGGGGAGAAACAAATGCATAGCAGTGCATGAAGCAGTGCAAAAATATATTGATTTCCAGTAGCCACTAACTCTCAAAACATATTTGGACTTGACTGATAAACTTTACATTTATTCCTGTTAAGAGTAATTTTAATTTATATCCTTGTACTTTCTGAATATCCTGAAATCTGTTATTTTCACTTTTTCCTTCCATAATAAGTCATAGTCTTGGTGAAGAGGCTCTGCCAACAAGGTGGTTCTCCTTTTTCATGGCAGCAAAATCGATATGTAATAGTAAACACAGGTGTTACCAATGATATGAAGGTCCTGTTCCATTTAGTGTCGGAGAGCCATGTCCAGTGAGACAACATGCACAATACATTGTTCTGCATATACTGGCACAAATGTACGAAAGATATGATTTTATGTGACTGATGTTTAGCTAACAGTCCAGAGTACAGATGTCTGCCTTTAATACTGGCACAGATGAGACAAGAATTAACAGTTAGCTGGCTAGCTGTTTCACAGCTGCAGTAGCTTGCAAAATAGTAATACAGGGCACTGGACTTGATGAATATACTGTTTATCAGACCAGAAATGAGACAAGAATTAATGTAGCTAGCTAGCATTGGTGTGCTGTTCAAGCTACTAGCTTGGAATAGTGTTGGGGCATGAATGATGAGTTATGTTATCAGACAATGGACATGTGTTCTAGTTACTGCATGTTGAGTCAGTGTCTGTGATCATGGAAATATTAACTCTGAAGGACTATGAGGTAACGTTGAGTCAAGCAGAGAGCGCAGCCGTTGAGTCTTTCACCATGCAGACGTGGGCACGGTTTCATCTAAAGTAGGTTGGAAAAATGATGACAACAGGTCCAGCTGCAGTCTTGCAGACTATTTGACACACACACTCACTTTACAGTTACAGTTTGCTCCAAAATGTGATTCCTATGTAATTACTGAACTGACTGAAATGCCCAAATCATAATTAATACTTAATTTAAATTTAACTCATATAACTACTGATTCATGTTATGATAAAATTAAAAGACACTGACATGCCATTACACAGCAGTCATTGTGAATGTCAAAACATGGAAACAACCACCAGATTTGCATTAAACTCCAGCTGCTGGTGTCACGACATCAACAACCACATGACTGCAGGAGACGCGTCTGACCTGAGGACGAGGTCAGTGTGCTGTCGTCGTAACGCTCACCATGTCCCTGTAGAGCTTCTCCTTTGTGAACCAGAGGGCCAGCGCGCACCGCCGGCCGCTCGTCACCGCAGTAACACCGTGTGGATTTACTGGACCTGAGGAGAAACCCACCAGCCGACCGCAGCTGGGTTTTACTCGAGCCTAGAGACACAGACAGGACAGGGAAGGGTTGCCGTATCAAACAAATCAGGTTTAAAAATCACTAAATTAAGTGACCTAATGTTGAAAAGTGACTCACTGTTACTGTCTTGGCGTCCCTGTTAGTGAAAAACAACTCTCCTCCATCAAAGTTGTCATTCAGGTAGAGAATGGCACTGTGAGCGGAAAAAAAGAGATCAATCAGCCACAAAAATAACCCTTATGGTCTAAATTCTTCTACTGAAACAAACAAAATAAATACATGTTTTAGGCTTTATCTTAAAAAATGTTAATTTCCATTTTGTTGACATAGTTATACATGTCATTACTAATATAATTCCTCCCTTTGCCCGTTGTTTTTTTCCCCTTACTGGTTATTTCTCCTTACCTGAGGTCTCTGTGTATGAATGCTGGCAGTTCCCTCCAGCACTGCTTGGTCTCTGGCTCAAGGAGACAGTTGTCAACATGGACGGGGTGAGACAGGTCCAGCCTGCCCTCCTGGTCGCCTGAGGGCAAGAGAAAATCAAACAAACAATTTTAACCTAAAAAAAAAGAAGACATTTAAGTTCACAGCATAAAAGTCAGCGCCCAGCAGCATAAAACCAGCTGCCCTTAAGTTTTCAGCTAAGGATGCCTTTGGAAAAAATGAGTTGCATAAAATCACCAACAGGATTACCTTAGGAAGATGTAGGATGTTGCTCTTAGCTACTTAAATATTCCCTTAGATGTTACTGGAAGGTCCTTAGTAATCATTTTCCCCAGAATTTTTTTAAGGACAAATAAGAAGGAGGTGATACCAACTGTAGACAGATAAATCAAGTATAGGAGGTAAACTCGGTGCCTTTTTGCATCATGTCCTGCCTCTATTTAAATAACCTAGTTTGTGATGTGGATCCATTTTGGTTGTTTACCAGTGCACTGTTGCTTTGTTTTATGTTTATACTCCATGACTTTATGTCACATCTTCTGCTTGTTATGACCGGCTTAAATTTGTTTTATGTGTTTATTCTTTCCATATTCTTTGAAACAATATTATCATCTTCTTAGCTTTTCTTTTTTTTTTTTTTTTTAGCTTTTTCTCTTTTTTGTTTTGTTTTCCATTTTGGAGAAGCTCACTAACACTGACAATAATGTTGTCACATTAAATGATGATAATGTGAGTGAAACATAACCATGGTAACTGAAGTGTACATGTGCTGCAATGTAACAGTAACTAAAGTGAAAGTTTAGACACTTAGGCAAGGACACAACCTATGAGGCTTTATGCAACAATCCTAAATAAAATCCTCAACTTAGGGAAATATGTTACATGAGGGACAAACTTACAGGAGAAATATGTAAGATCCCGTTGTCCAAAAATGAGGACTGCAGTCCAAATAGTGAGTTGGAGCCACTGATGCTATATTAAATGGGTTTGAAATCCTATTTAATAGCATAAACAATCTATGGTTGAAGTAAGTCATCTCCCTCTGCCTCCTCCTCCACAGACTTGAAGCGTCCTCCACTGTAAGTTGATCAGGTGTTTATCACCGTCAACTGTCCGTCAATGTAAAGTTAAGCCTGTTATTCTGAAAACAAAAAGCCCACTGCTCCGAAAATACACACTCTGGAGTTTGAGTTCAGTTACTGCCCGCCAAACTCCATTAACATATTGCTCGTTTTCAACCGTTACAAAGATCTACAACTTCTAAAAGATTATTAATGATTTTATACAGCTCATAAACAGACACTTAGTCATTTCACAAACATTCGGCCTGAATTTTAATGATAATTAACGTGAAACGGGCAAAACAAAAACAGATGGTCTGGACTGGGATGAAAATTTCTAAGGAGAACATGCTGGCTGTGGTGTGTTATCAAAAAAGCAAGTATTTCAACTCAGCATGTTTCCTTAATCTCTGATGACATATCAAGGTTGCTTTATGATTTAGTACGGTAATATATTTCTCCTTTAAGTTTGAGTGTTGATGCAGGCCTGTGTGAAACCAAGCCCTGTGTTTGTAGTTACACACGGTGAGCTCTTACAGCAAGTAATATTGATATGGATGATGTGGGTATTACCTGCGATAGCACTGCGACAGACCAGGTGTGTGAAAGAAACGAAGAGTCCTGAGGGGCTCCTGAAGTACGAGTGCAGCAGGACTCTCACCCTCTCACCCAGCTCGTGTAACAGCCTGGCGTCTGACTGGTTCACCAGGCCATCCTGAGCCAACTGTTATAGAAGTTAAGGTTACGTTAAAAAAAAACCAACTTCATAAATCGAGCACGATATCCCCACTGCACACCGAGATAAAATGAATCATGGCTCTTTAATTAATTCGCATGTAGTTAATTAATTTTGAGTGCAGGTTATTCAGGTTGACTCGTATTTCTGCTTCCATTATTTCCCGTTCACCCACCTTCAAAGCCCTAAGGACAGTTAGGCCCTCGAACGTCTCATGAGGCGTGTGCGGAGACCGTCGTCCCTGGTAACCATCTCCGGCAGATGCTGCGGCCTATCAGAGATAAGATAAAATGGTAGATGAGACGGTTGCTGTTTCTATCTGAGCAGGTCCGCCTCTTTAACACTGTGAACTTACTGTTGCTAACTGCAGTATTCTGCCACACTCCTTCTCAGTCATGACTCCGTCGAGCACCACGCGATTGGTCCCGTTCAGAACCTCGTCGTCCATGGTGATGGTCACGCCCACCTGGGGGACCGGACCGCCTGAAGAGAGGACAAATAAGAAAGGATGAGACAGGAAACTGGAAAATTCTTAACTGCTGCAGACTGAAACAAGAGGGCGAATTGATGGTACCTGAAAAAAATCCGCTGTCGTCCACTTCCTCCTGCTGCTCTCCCTCTTTCATTTTCTCATTCATTTTTTCTTTTTCGGCTCTGAAGGTGAAACACAAACAATTCTGAGTTGACTTCATATTAAAGGCATAATTTTGATTATTTCAAGTGGGGCTATATGAGGTCAGTTTGGAGAAGCAGAGAGGAGCACCAGCATGGAAGTTAAGCAATGCACTGGTGTGCACAGGGTCAGCAGCAAAATGTATTTTAAATAACACCCGCCTTAAAAAAATAAATATGAATCTAAGTGTGCGCTATATTTAGAATATTTTCACCAGTTTATTTTGCTGTTAGACAGCCTTTTATGACAGAACACTGCTGTTATATGAGCCAAATATCGCTCTCTCCAAACTTACCAGACTCCATTGGCAAAATCAGTCATTTTACTTTGAGGAACATGGAAGTTGTTGGTCTACAGCTGCCTTGATCAGTTTGTTAGTTTGTGTGATTATGTCCCTTTTGGGTTTTTAAAGGTTAGTTCGGATCACCAAAGTCACAGAATAACACAAACAAAGTAACAGATCGAGGCAGCGGTAGCCAGCGACTTCCATGTTCTGCGAGGTAAAATTATGATTGATATGGAGTTTGGTTGATTTGAAAGAGTGATTTGGCTTATATAACAGCTGTTTCCCGTTGGAAAAGGCTGTCTGACGGCAAAGTAAAGTGGTTAAAATATTCTATAAATAGCATACACTTGCACTGCTATAGACTTTTTTAGATGGGGCTTTTTTAAGTGGCTAAAATACATTTTGCTGCTTAGCTTCCATGCTGGTGCTCCTCTCTTCTCCAAAAAGGGGGTGTGTCAACCGCCATTTACTTTAGGTAATACACTAACTATCCATAAGAACCTCATACAACCGTATTTCAAATAATCCAAACCATCCCTTTAACTTTTACAAAAGCCCCTGGCACAGAGTGGATTTCCTTCAGTCTTTCTCACCTCCAGCTGTCCCTCAGCGATTCAGGTACAATATCTTCAGGAGTCCAAAGATCCTAAACAGAAAGCAATCATTAACTTTGTGGGTGCAATTTTGTGGATCAAAAGAGCGTATATTTTTTCCTCAGTACTTACTGGGTCGATGAAAGTGAAGTCGAGGTTCTCCACACCAAAATACAGCAGCTTCTTCTCCTGCAAAGAGCGACTGACGTATCTGACCATCTCCTGTATGACAAATACACACAAACAGAAGACAGCATGAACAAAAGTTAAAAATTGACAATGAGACATGACTAGACAGTGATTCCTCACAAGAGTTGGTTAAGTTTTGTTTATTGTAGTTTCTATTTTTATCTGTTTTTAATTTTTGGTTTCAATTTTTTTAGTTTCAGTTTGTTCTCGAGTGGGTTTTGCTTGCTTCAAGTTTAGTTTTTAATGTTTTAAATGTTAGTTTTTATTAGTTTTCATTCATTCATTTCTGTAACCGCTTATCCGTGAGGGTCGCGGGTGGCTGGAGCCTATCTCAGCTGACATTGGGCGAGAGGCGGGGTACACCTGGACAAGCCGCCAGTTCATCGCAGGGCTGACACATAGAGACACACAACCACTCACTCTCACATTCACACCTACGGGCAATTTAGAGTCACCATTAACCTGCTGCTGTCTTTGGACTGTGGGAGGAAGCCGGAGTACCCGGAGAGAACCCACGCGGACACGAGGAGAACATGCAAACTCCACACACAACTCCACAGAAAGGCCCTGCTGCGGGATTCGACCCAGGACCTTCTTGCTGTGCGGCGTCAGTGCTAACACTGCGCCATCGTGCCGCCTTTATTAGTTTCAGTGTTATTTATTTATTTTTGTTATACTGTGGTAGTATTTATCTGAGGCATAATCTAAAGGTAGAATATGCAAGATTTGTCAGTTGCTGTTGGTAAATACACTAGAAAAACAGTTGATTGTTGAGTCTCATTCCCAGGACGTCACATACTGACATGTGTGTGTTGGTAAAACGTCCTGAGCTCAGTAAAATAATGAGAAAATAAGAAGGTACGGCTCACTCTCAAGTTAGCCTGCTATATGCCCTAATGTACACACAAGTACACATACTGTTTCAGTTAGTTTTTGTTTTTTTCTGAAGTCTAGTAGTTTTAATTTTTATTCAGTTCACTAGTTTTAGTTATTCATTTGATTTTATTTAACTATAATAACCCTGTTCCTCACCTCTAATTTTAGAACTTGGATTATCACAACCATACTGGTGGTTTTAATGTCACGTCCATGAGTGGTACCTGAGCAGGCTGAGTGTCCTGTGACTCTGTGTCTCCTCCTAGTGTCTCAGAGTAGAGCTGCAGGTTGTCCAAGGAGTCCTTATCAGAGGGGTAAAACAGGAGAAGAGAGCGAAGAGTCTGCACTGCTCCACTGATGTCACCAGCTGCAGGGGAGCAGGGATGCAAAGTAAGAGAGAGAAGTGGCACTTAAAGGGACAGTTCACTGCAAAATCAAAATAATTGTTTCCTCTGATCTGTAGTGATATTTATCCATCGAGACTGGTTTGGTGTGAGTTGCCAAATTTCTGAGATATCGGCTGTAGATATGAATATTAAATTTGCACAATTTCTTCTCTAGCCTTTTATTTATCTGGGGACCCAAGTAAAATCTCCTGTGACCCACCTGTGGGTCCCAACCCAGTCTTTGGGAAGGACTGCTTTAAATGCTTCCAATAGAGACTGAGGACAATCTCACAGCTTTTGTTGTTAAAACTGTGTGGAAACAAAAACCCTGCTTTGCAAAACCAGTCTAAAGTCTTTAGGGTGACATACAGAAGTAGTTTGCTTACTGAGGAGAATTTGGGGAGTGTATGAGATAAAAGGTAAAGAGTGCAGATTTGTTAGCGGCTGTACTCGCCGCCATTCAAGCAGCCCCCTGCATTTAGAAATCCCCTCTGTAGGCAGAAGGATCTCCGATTGTCTTGGTATCATAAGACTAGGTTACTCAAGAAAATCCACAGACTTTGTTGAGAGAGAGTTTCATTAAATTCGAGAGAAGGCAGACATCTCTATGGCCAATATTGCCAAAACTCTGCAACTCACATAAAACACTAAAATCACAAAAAAAATCTAGACAGATAAATAGCACTACAGGCTGGAGGACAAATATGTATTTCAAAATGAATGAAGTAAAGAATATTCATTGAAAGAAACACACAAACAAGTTTTTATTGCATTGAACAATCTTGAATAATCTTCTATTTGACCGCTGAACCCTGACCTTTAAACTGTGCAATATGCAGATGCTCCAGCTGTGTGGGCAGGAAGTCCTCCTGAGCAGAAATTCTTCCGGGTCTTGTGGCGACCTGAGTCACGCAGGACTGCCGGCACGAGAGCAGGGAGAGGGAAAGAGCTAGACAGAAAAGAAACAAAGAGATGGATACTTGCTGTTCATTTTCTGCAGAAAAGTCAAGGTTCAGTCTGGGGGCCTTTGTGCCTTTTTTGTTTTCTAACCTGCAGCCTTCTCATATGCGCCGTCAACAGTGTCCACTCCCCTGTCCTCTGGCAGCCGTTGGGACGCCACCTCACACTGCACCCTGCACTCCTCTGTCTGCCGCAGGGTTTCATTCACACACGCTTTCCATTTCTCTGCTGCTTTCTCCCAGTCAGAGGAGGCCTCATGCTGAACTGCAGCATCATACAGGACCTGCGATTGATGGTAAGTAAAGATAGAATTTAAAAAAAAAAACACACACACACAGTCTAATCATGTTGTAACAAGCATGTCTGAACAGACAACATGAGCTGCTCCAGCAGAGGTCTTCAATAAGTAAAACCAAGTTTGGATTACATGTTTGGATAAGAATAAACGCAGGTGGGAGAGAGGAATTCCATCCCTAAGGCCATGAAAGTCTTTCCACACCCATGATTTTTTCTACTGATGTTGACCTGATGGATTAGTCCTCTTTACCCACATAAAATTACATACTTAGGTACATAAAATCCTAAAGAAACTAGAAAATATTCACATTTAAGATGCTGAAAACAATTAATTGATTACCAAAATAGATGCAGATTAATTTAATAGTTGATGAATGATGGATTAATCGCTGCAGCTCTAAGTGTTTTATGTTCAGGTTTATTAGTTTGTCCAGCTTTTCCTTCCTTTGTTGCATGCAATTTAGTTATTGATTGATTGACTGATTTAAAGACAAAAAAGGGCAAAATTTTCACCTAATGAAGCATTTTTTCACTTGAGGCCATGATAATGAATTTGCAGCTGTGTGTGCACTGTGCATGGTAGTATATTAGTCTTTATCTTAAAATTGTAATCCTACTAATAATCCCCATTTTTACTAAATGTCTCTGTGATCTTATTACGTCTTTCTTATCTGTAGCTATAATGGAATGCAGTCACCTTTTTCTTTGTATCCAGATTACATAATCCTGTTGCATGTAATCCACCCCAAGTCTGACTGTAGGAGCTTTGGACGGTGGACACTAGACAAGGAAGGGAACTCTGACTGTTCTGCAGCAGCAAGCTGCAATGTACTGTGTGTTCTGACATCTATCGGAGCCAAGATGAACTTTTTCAGCTATTTGTGCTACAGTGGGATCAAACCAGACAGGCTCCACATGTGCATCAATGAGCCTTGGGCACCCACGATGCTGGTCGCTGGTTCTCTGGTTCTCTGGTTCTCTGGTTCTCTGGTTGTCCTTTCTTGAACCACTTTTGGTACGTACTAACCTGCCGTTTTGCAGATGCCCTGACCCAGTCGTCTAGACTCACAATGTGACGCTTCTCAAAGTCATTCAGATCTTACACATCATCATGAAGAACTGATTGTTCACTTGCTGCCTAATACTTGATCCTTGATCCTTTACAGAGACACCATCCCTCCCCTCTCACCCAGTGTTTCTCATTCTCGATCTCTCTGTCCTGGAAGGCGTCCTCGGTCACTCCCTCCATCCGTCTGTACTTCTCGATGTTGTTCCTCATCTCCAGGTGACTGGGGTTGGCCACAAAGTAGGTATGAGCTGCAGATGCCGCCTTCTGAAGCTTTTCCAACTGATGTGAGGAAAGAAGAGAGAGCATGAATGTCACAAACAGACAGGAGTTTAATAAACAAGTCCGTCAGCAGCGATGAGAAACTAACAATCATTATGTCAGAGAGTATTATGGCTGCCTGAGGGAAAAACTTACCTTGTAGTATGTGACCTGGAGAAAGTTGTAAGGGTTGCGACTGCCGAATTCATACTCGATGTCGGTGGAAACAGGGAGCTGTCCTGCAGGTGTGACCGAGCGTCCAACGCAGAACCTCAAACATTCAGCCTTCTGCTGAATCCAATCCAAGGCCCAGAGGTCCCACAGACTCCCCTCTGTGGAGTCTAACAAGACACAAAACATGAAGAGAGTGAAATAAACCATATTACATGGTATTCATTGATGATAAGAGTTTAACTGATACATAAAAAACTACTATACTATTATACTATATTTATGTTTTCCTTCTCCTTTGTGATTTTGCAGCACACGTGTCTTCTGCCTTTGAGCTCTATCTCATGTTTGAGCCACACACTCAGAAAGGGAGACGCTGCCAGTGAAATCATAGTAATTTACTTTCCCACCAGTAATTATCTTGGATGCAAAGCTCCACGCTACGCCTAATGCTTGTAAAAAGTGGAGGAAAAGCAGCTTTTCTAATTTATTTGCAGGGGACAAATGTGCCCGTGTTAGCCAAAGTGCTAATTTTTCAACTGTTACCCTTTGGCCGTGTGTTAAATTAGCCATTAAAAACAACAATAAAAGATAAATGTGATAACTTAAGGCAACAAATGTTATAATGTGAGTGTGTTTTTTTAATGCCCTCATGAATATCTTAATAAATGTATCCACTGCATAGGTCAGTGCTTCCCCAAATTGGTGCCGAGGCAGCTCAAGGAGTCCCGAGATAAATCTGACGGGTCACAAGATGAAAGAATAAAGGGATTAAAACTGAAGTTCGACCGATACTGGAGTTTTAGAGCTGATGCTGATAACGATATTAGGGAATAAAAAAATCTGATATCAGTTTGTGACAAAGATCAATAAGGGAGGGAGAATATTTTACAGTTTAACATTAAACTTCATTGTCCAAAATGCTATCAGGTCGCTGAAACATTAAAGGGATAGTTCACCCAAAAATAAAAAATTCAGTCATTATCTACTCAACCTCATGCTGATTAAGGGTTGGGTTTAGTTTTTCAGTCCACACAATGAAAAAATGCTTCCATACTGCTCGTCTGGTGTAATCCAAGTCTCCTAAAGCCCCAACATGCCAAGTTGACATGAAAGACGTAATTTACGCCATGTTTTTAGGCTAAATCTTCACTGTAGATCCTTAGCTTGGAGCCGTGTTCACCAGACAAGCAGTATAGGGAGGCATTTTAGGTTTTTTTTGGAGGGGTTGTTTTTTTTTATCTTTGAAAACTGGTCATTGAATTGTTTGGGAGATTCTGCAACGCCTTTTTCCTGTGAAACTCCAGCAGTGTTTTATGGACTGAAAAACTGAACCTGACCTTCAATCAGCATGAGGGCAAGTAGATAATGACTGAATTTTCACTTTTGAGTGAACTGTCCCTTTAAATTTTAACTGTACTTTTAATAATTATAAATAATTAGAAATAAAAAAAAAACACAAAAATTGGTATAATTTAATAAAACAATAAAACAAAAATAAATACATAATTTAAACTTAAATTAAGAAAAGGGATCAGATATAACTACATAAAATGCTGCATGTAGAACTAAAAAATAAAAAACATGAACAACCTGCATTATGTTCTGTTGTTAAAAAAAAGTTTCCATAGTGGGCAACAATTAATTAATTGATTATTAAATTAGTCACCAACTATTTTGACAATCGATTAATCGGTTTGATTCATTTTTTTCAGAAAAAAAGTCAAAATTGACTGATTCAAGATTTTTAAATGTTAATATATGACAGATATTTATCATAGAGGAGTAAAGAAACCAAATATTTTTTGGTTTCTCCTCCCTGACAGTTTGAGCACTTTATCTTAGGCTTTGGGAAACACCAACTGACATTTTTCACCATTTTCTGACATTTTTAAACAAACAATTATTAATCAGTTAATCGAGAAAATAATCAACTGATTAATCGACTACGAAAATAATCATTAGTTGCAGCCCAGATACCAGTATAGACTGATATGACCGCAATAGTCCAATAATAATTTTTTATTTTGTCCTTTTTCTTGAGAAACACCTAATTACCCTCTCTTCTGTCTTAAGGCCTCTAAAATTTCTTCAAAGGAAACAATATGAGGAGGAAAAATAAACTCTTTGGTTGAACTGTTGTGCTGACAGCTGATGCACACAATAAAGCCATAATACAGGGCAAAGGGTCACAGGGCAAAAAGGTTGGGAGCCACAGACACAGGTTATAATGTACTTTTTTTTTTTTTTTTTAATTAACATGTTATTGACTTGTATACGAGTTGTTGTGTCAATTTAATTAATTTGTTGTTCATATAGGTTAAGGAAAATAACTCCTGAATAAGACCATATCAACACCCTTGACCTCATGTTTAGAAGTCAATCAGTGCCCTCTCTCTCCAAACACAAAATATATCGATCCCTCAGTCAGTCATAACTTACCCAGTTTATTGAAAGCCCCTCTGCCTGCAGCCTCACAGTCATCATGACACCGGCTGCGGACTCTCAGCAGTGACTCCTTGGTTACGATGGATTTCTCCAGCAGCTCCGCAGCCTTCGCCCACTCCTCACCAAAGTATGCACGCACTCCGCTGTAATACAAGAAGTCGTACGGCTGCAGAAGCGACAGGACATTAGAGCCGCCGCCTCCCGAGCCTGCTGAAGTAAAATTAAGTAGTGATATGATAACTAAATGAAACGCCACGTATACAGTGAAATAACCAGAGCGCAGCGCCATGGTCCGAGAATCAACCCCGTGTGGAGGAGACGGAGCTGTGAGAAGAGGAGGAGGGACTATGGAAGGAGGACAGTTTCCTCTCATTTGAGGAGAGCGGGGCTGATGTATTCACCACTGCTTCCTATTAAAGTCTCACACAGTTTGTTTAGATCAAATTAAATGTAACCAAATGACTTATTTTGGGTAATTCGTGTTAGTGTGTGTGTGTGTGTTTAATGGATGATTATCCAGCAAGTCAAACTGCAGTACTTCGATATGGCCACGAGGGGGGAGCCGTTGGTCGAGTTCAACGGACGTTACCGTAAATATACAAATAACATAGGCTGAATTGAAATCAAATAGTGTTCATTATCTGGTGATCGCGTAACTCACTGCACACCAACTTACAATCAATCGATTCCCCGCATTTATTATACGTTTGAGCAGAGACTCATCTTTGGTTGGTGCGATACGAATGTAAATACCGCATTTTTAAATCATGATGGGTGGCGATATCATACAGATTACGGTAACGAGCCGCAGCCCGTCAGCGTGCGGGCAACTAGTCGTGTCTAGAAGGGAACCCCAACCTTGCGAAAGATCTCGCGAGAATTATCTTTTTAAACCAAACTATGATATGTCCCTAACCCTAATGAAGTGTTTATGCTCATAAGGATATCAATATTGTAAGCACAGCGTTGTCACATAATAAAACTTGATTAATTTTTAAAGGGTGTACGATAGAGGTAAAAAATATTTGAAAATCTCGCGAGAGTTTTGCTAAGCAAGAGTTCCTTCAGAGTCGACCGGGTAACTGAGTTCGTTCGGCCTTCCCCTCAACACAAGGCAGCGGCTCATGATTCATTCAGCCAAACACAGACAGCAGAAGACGGGCCAGACAACGGACACTCTTCCGAGCCGGGGAATCAAGAGGCCGGGTGTCCAAACTCAGAGGAGCAAGTGTCCCACTGAAAGGCGGAACTAGCTAGCTCGTCATGGCGGACGTTGGTGAGGTTTTGATGTCGGTTTTGTCCACAATTCGGGTTCCGAAGCCCGGGGACCGTGTCCACAAAGACGAATGCGCCTTGTCATTTTCCTCGCCGGTGAGCCATCTTTCCCCCTTTACAGATCAAAACGTCAGCCCGCAAGCAGCGTAGTTTCGTTTCCTCTGTTTTGTTTTTGTCTAACGTAGCATTTTGTCAGCGCTGCCCTGCTTTGACGCACTGGCTTCCAAAGATTCCCCTGTTTAAAGTAACTAGCAAGCTAGCTCCGAGCTAGGCTAATAATGCACTGTAATGGAAACTTAGCCGCTGTAGCTTTTTTAGCTAGCTGTGTCAGTGTACGGGGATGCTGTCAAACTAGCCTGCAAGCTAACAAACTGTGACAAGACTCTTCGTGCCTTTTAACGTAAATTTAACATCAAACCAGTTTTGGGCTGAAAGCGTGAGCAGGCTGACTGGAGAGCTAGTTGGCTAAAATATAGTAAATAAGATAAGATAAGATGGACTTTATTGATCCCACACCGGGGAAATTCACTTGTCACAGTAGCTCAAATAGTACAGATAGGAAAATAACAATAAAGTACTTATAAAATTAAGATAAAAATAGAAAAATACCTATCAGATTTAAAATATAGAGTCTAAGAGTATAAGAGTATAAAGTGTTCAGATACTAAGTACAGGGCTGTACACACAAGACTATTTACAATATATACACCTTTCACTTGTACATATATGGAAAAAACAATAGGGATATACCTAGGCATATACTGGAAACTGTGCAGGATAATTGCACATACAGTTGTAAGATACACACATGGTGTTTAGCATTAAATGTAAAAAAAAATGATGATATGACATGGTTAGGACAGACACATTCAGAAGTGTGGGCTCATCCAGACAAAAATATTCAAGTGTCAGACAAAAGGGCCATTAAATAGTTTTAAAAAAAAAAGAAAAGATTTAGATATTAGTCTTTAGCTTCTTAGAGATTCTGATTAGTTTTAGGTGATTTGTAGGCTGTAACTGTTAATGAATAATACACGCCCCTTTCAAAATCCAGACGATGTGTTAGTAAACACATTTTAAATATGATTTGCTCAGTGTTTATTTTTTCAAACGCCTGATAGCTTATCAGAGTAGCCTGTTTCACATATCTTATGTGCGTGCACTTGTATTTTAAACTGTTGTGTGAATAAGCATTTGTAAACTGAAAATATCACGCAGGGTACAGAGGAGGAAAGCGCACAAGACTCCAAATACATTTTTTTTAAATGTCTTAGAGGACTTTGCCTGAGGAAGCATCTTGTAGATCAAAATATTGCCTGTAAAGACAGCGTCTTAAAAGAGAATTAAGACACCCACGTTGCCTCCAACTTCAACTTCTCAGTGTTGTGTCATGATGGAGAGAGATAAAGACAGGTTGTAACATTTAACATTGCCTGTGTTTTCTTTACAGGAGAGTGAAGGAGGCCTGTATGTGTGCATGAACAGTTTCCTGGGCTTTGGGAGTCAGTATGTGGACAGGCACCATGCTCGGTCTGGCCAGAGGGCTTACTTCCACATCACCCGGACTCGCAAGGCTAAGGTGGACACTTTATGATTTATTTTCCAGGGTTTGACAATAACCATATGTAAGTGGCCCCCTGTGGCTGCCAAGCCTAACCCCATACTGTGAGCCTTCAACAACACAACATTAGAGTTCCACAAACATTGTGATTCCTTTTTGCCTTTTAATTCAACATTCTGCAAAACAGTGAACAGTGCTCCTTGCTGGCTACCTACTCATATGTTGGTGCTGTTGAAGTATGGGTTTACTAGCCCTACTCAAACTGCTAACCTGGTTCTAAGAACCAGAAACAGAAAAAGTGGATTATGAAGAAATGAAATGGCAACAAAAATCTAAGAGTGAGTGGAAGCAGGAATTTAAAGACATACCGTGGTGTTTTTCTAAAAAACAAAAAAAAACAAAAAAAAAACAATGTATTGACTCCGCCCTCTGCCTGTATGTTGTTATTTTCTCATTGCTTTGCTGTGCTTTGCTGGGAAACTTTACCAAACCAAAGCATCGATATTTGATGGCCTGCGAATGAGACTTCTCAATCAACAATCCTTCTGGTGGTTTACAAACAACATCGGACAAGTCCTACATATTCTGTCTTTAAGTGGCTAGGATATGACACATTTAAGGATGTAATGTACTGCGGTTGGTGACGCCAGTTTCCCCTAATTAGCTAAGAATTATAGGTAGTTGTTCATTGGGAACAATGCCTTCTGGAGTCACCACATCATAATTCATGGGAAAAGTGGACAACACAAGTGTCACGGTTAAGGGAGGCTGTGTTAAGTCGTGATAAATTGCCTATGCTGTGTTGTTTTTACATAAGTTTATATTTGGTTCACCAAAAATGTACTTTGCCTGTCAAATGTAGGGGCTTGGTGGCCTGTGGGGCCAATGCGTAAAAATATCATCTATCCCTGTTTTCCTTTAGACAGTGGTCTGTTCAACATATCTAGATTTTATTTGACGCTGTCGGTACCGTTTCTTTCCATGTCAAGAGAACAAATCCAACACTCCACTGATATGCTGTGTTATTCTTACAGAAGGAAGATGACAATAACTCTGGATCTGGACACCCACCTAAGAAAAAGCCCACCAGATTGGCTATAGGTGAGAACATTAGACAGCACAAACAAAGTTTATACAGCTGTCCTCTTTTGAGACTGACCTGTGTTTACCTACCCTCTTGTTTTTTCGTCTGTCCAGGGATTGAAGGCGGTTTTGATGTGGAGCAGGAGCAGTATGAGGAGGATGTAAAGGTGGTAATTTTACCTGACAGACAGGAAGTGACATCAGACGATCTTGCTACCATGCCTGACGTTGTGAGAGAGCGGGTGAGATCTTGTGTGTTTTCTGGCGAGAGAACTGTTATTATTCACTCACTCACACTGTCATAATGTAAAAAAAAAGTTTAAAAATGTAGTGATTGCTCTTGGTACAAGGATGTGGCAAGAGGCTTGCAGCAAGACATAGACAGTCTTCATATATTTTTGACAGGTTAATCTTCATATAATATATTTTGATGTATCACTAAGTACTGGAGCATTGGGGCACATGCACACAGGGATATACAGGGACAATTGGAGAATAAATCTTGTTACTTTCAGTTTCACAATGACCTGTCAGTCTGATCTAATTTGTTCCTGTCGATTCATTTGCCGTCCTTCAAGGTGTCCCTGTCGATGGCGGGTATCATGGCAGCTGACTCAGTGTCTCACGCTTTACAAGTTCAACAGTGGGATGGAGAGGTGAGACAGGAGTCAAGGCATGCCGCTGATCTTAAACAGCTTGACAACGGAGTCAAGATCCCTCCCAGGTGAGACTAGGTCACTGCAGTCCCTAAACTAACCTACCATGCAGTTCCTCATAGATTAGACACATTATAAACAGAGATTCTCTGATATTTTGCTCTAAATTGAAGAAAGAAGGTGCTATGAAACCTCTTATCAGTTGCAGAAGTGTACCCATTAGGTCCCATTGATTCATTATTGCATCAGTCCATTAATGCTGTTGTGTCTCTTCTGCATCCCAGTGGCTGGCGGTGTGAGGTGTGTGACCTGCAGGAGAATCTTTGGATGAACCTGACAGACGGAAAAGTGCTGTGTGGTCGCAGGTATTTCGATGGCTCCGGGGGCAACAACCACGCCCTTCTCCACTTCCAGGAGACAGGTTATCCACTGGCTGTCAAACTCGGTACCATCACTCCCGATGGAGCAGGTAAGAAGATGGCACAAATATTTTTTCTGTGGTAAAAAATAACAAAATCTGGGTGGTGTGTAAACCTGACTATAAAATGTTAATGTAACATGTAGATGCTGGTGGGGACGTGGGAGTAAAATATTAAAGTTCTCTTAAAATTAAATAGCATTTTTGTCTAAGCAGACAGAGAACTTGTTTGCACACAGCCAATCAGCACACTTAGTAAAATCCAGATAGCACCCTGATACAGAACATCAACGGATACTCACTTTGAACAACAAACCACATTAGCTTAAGTCTACTTCTCGTCTAACTTACAAACCTGAACGTGCGTCTTGACCTCCTCCTTAGCTTGTTGAATGAGCCACCAACGAAACATTTGATTAAAATGCACTACTAACATTATCATGAAGGCCAAATGGCTAAATAGTTGGTAATTATATCTGCAAATATCACTTCGGCCCATTAAGATGCTGGTGTGGACTTTACTCTTCAGTACCATTTCTAATAACAAACTGTCTACTGGTGTCCTGAAGCCTGAGTGCAAGTTTGTTTACTTTGTCTCTCATTCCCCTGATGGCTGTTCAGCCTGCTGGCTGCTGTCAATCAAACACAGACACAGACACGCCCCTCTGGCTGAGATGAAAGGGAGCATGTCTGATATTTCCCCAAATACATTTTTTCCCCTAACTGTTTTATAGTCAAACTTTCAACAATATGCATGAAATCACATTGACATCCTAATGCAGAGGGCAGAAAATGAGGGCTATTATGGATATCTGTTGGACTACATACAGTATGTACATTTGTCTGAATCTTAGTGCTTCGTTGCCCTTAATTGCCACCACTGTTTTCTATGTCCAGATGTGTATTCCTATGATGAAGACGACATGGTGCTGGATTCTAAGTTACCAGAGCACCTCACTCACTTTGGCATCGACATGATGACCATGGAGAAGGCAAGTTCTTTTTTTTCTGCTGTTTTAAGTCAAATCTGTTCTTTGTATTATTATCATTTTTTCTTCATTTTCTCAGTGGCGATGTAAATGTCAATCCTTCTCAATATTCAGCATCGGATCAAGTCCCTCTTCCTGTAGATGGAAGTATTGCTCAGCCCTCTGCTCTGCAACTGAAGTCTTACAAATTTAGTCAGATATATTGGATTATTTTTTTTTCTGTTGGCAGACATCCAGACAGTTATGGCTGGCTCTGCCTCATAGAGCAGCCATCGATTACAGAGTCAAAAATTCAGCTACAGTATTGGAGAGCCAATAGCACGTAAAAAACCCACACCACAGAAAATTCATATTATTGAATGATTGTCCCACTTTTCTGTCTGGTTCTCCCTGTTGTTTATTTTTCCTTGCCAGCTCACTGCTCAGTATCACTTCTGTATATGTTTATATAATATTATTATGGTATTATTACTGATGGACTATAATAATACAGTAATATCTCTCCTTGTGCACTCTTTAACAGGTTACCCCTTATTATTCCCACACCTGTTTCTACTCTGATTCCTTACTGCCATTTATTACTTTCCCCCCTACAGCAGAGTACAGACTACACAGTTGTTAAAGTCTAAGATCTCTGCCTCTGACCGTCTACAGTAATGTTGTTTCTTGTCTTGCTAATGTATTGCTGCATGCACATAATGATGTTGCACAGACAGGGGGTGGAGGAATTGTGCTACAGTGGAGCAGAAGACAAAGTGCAGCACTTAGTGCTTTGATGATGTGTTTTGTTGTTTCCTCCTCATCTGCCTGCTGTTGCTACTACTTTGTCTTTGGCAAATTTTGCTCATCATTTTCAAAACTTGCCTTTTTTGTAACCACTGTCACATAAAATTTTATTTGTTTGTGTCCTGCATTCTTCGTTCTCTCATCTCTTTGGCTTTTCTGTTCTCAGACTGAGCGGACGATGACAGAGCTGGAGATTGCTGTGAACCAGCGTGTCGGGGAGTGGGAGGTGATCCAGGAGTCAGGGACTACCCTACGGCCCCTGTATGGCCCGGGCTTGACTGGCATGAAGAACCTGGGCAACAGCTGCTACCTCAACTCTGTCATGCAAGTGCTCTTCACCGTTCCAGACTTCCAGAGCAAGTGAGTACCCTGTTTTACCCTCCCATCCTCCTTCCTGTTCCTCCCTGTTGTTATGTTGACCATGTTTCTTCCTGTGATCAAAGACAGCATGAATTCTTATGGCAGACTGCCATGAAAATATTGCTGTCAAGTTGATCATTACAGCAGCAGAGGTGGAATAATTATTCCTGATTTCTTAAATATTTATTACAAATGAACACTTTTCACACTGTCCAGCATTAACAGAAACAGTAGCTACTGAATCAGAGCTTTCTACAAGGATATGGAGTAGTCATTCGGTGGGGAAAAAAAAGTAAGCAGCTCGGGGTGTCCAGGGCATGCCCCACCTCCCCACATTTCTTAAAGATTTTTAAATTTATACCTTTAATTTGTAAGACAGTGAAGACATGACAGGAAATGGGGAGAGAGAGTGGGGGAATGACATGCAACAAAGGGCCGTAGGCAGGAGTCAAACCCAAGGCCACCGCAGAGGACTCACAGCCTCAGCTACCCGGCCACTATTGAACCTTTTTTTATCAGAATCAAAAATTGATATAATAGCCTAATTAAGTTGCTGACACAACTAATATGAATAGAAAGCTGTTTGTTTCCTTATCGAAAGCCCTGCTGAATGTAAAGACTTTGTTTCATGTCCTTCTATTTATGCCTTCCAGGTATGTGTCTAACATCGACAAGATCATTGAGGACGCTCCAAGTGACCCCACCCAGGACTTCAAAACCCAAGTGTGAGTGTCCTCTCCTGCTGTCTGGTTATTGTCTGTGACAAGCTCTGGTTTTACCAGTATATGCCCAAAAAACATCCTTCAGTGGTGTGGCATGAAAGCAAGGCCACTGTTTTAATAAAATATTACAAATTGTGAAGTGCTCTTTTGTAAGGCTGCGACTAAAAATAATTTTCAGCAAATAATCTGCTGTGATTAATCAAAAATCACATCTTCAATGGGTCATTTGCCCAACTAACAGCCCAAAACCCAAAACCTTTTTTTTAAATTTTTACATCAAACCTTCATTTTCACTGAAAAAAACAATTGAATCATGATCATGTGACATTTGTTAGGGTCTGTACCAAACAACTTTCATCTGGAGAACAAGATTTGTAGGCCAGAGCATCTCTGCAGCTCTACAATGCTTCATTATAACGCTCTAACTTTATCAAAAAACTGCAGCTTCTGCAAGTTGAATATTGCACTTGGCCATATTACGATAATATTTTGATCAATTGTGCAGCCCTATTGACAGCTAATTTTCTTTTGTTTGTCTAATCGATGCAGCTCTACTCTTTTGCAGACCTCTTCTCCTCTTGCACAGTTTTCACACACATGCATTCAAACACACATCTCACCCACTTTCCTATTTTGTCTTGAAGATGATGTCTTCATGCGCGGTAGATGAAAGAACCCATCCACATAAATACATATAAGCATGCTCACAGTGTGCCAGCTGTCGGCCACAAAGCCGATTACAGACTTCTTTCTCGGCAGCTCCATGTTTAAATGTGATTTTTATTTTTAATGTGCGCTACCCTCCTGAAGTGAAATGCTCTATTGATATCAGCTGGGTTTAGATAGACCTATATTGACACCTGGCCTCGCATCATTTTAGCTCTGTTCCATTACGGGAAAAGAGAGCTTTGCTTCTACTGTGTGTCATCTAAACTGACAGAGCCTCTCATTGAGAAAACAAAAGTGAAACCTTAGTCTGGTGCAGTCTATTATGTGTATGTCCTCTCCGGTGACTTGACACTTTTTAGTGCTTCTCATTTCGTCAGATACAAAGACAAAGATCAGTGCGGTAACTTCATTTATACTCTAATCTTGTTTTTCCACATAAAATTGAAATCTGCCTGATTTGATGTGTCTGTGGCCTAATTCTAAACAATAACGACTTTTGTTGCTGTACACAAACGTCTTTATTCCCGCCAGATATGAGAAAGGCTTCTCCTGATTAGACGATCCACCATGCTATTTGAAAGCCAAAAATATATCTAGGCCTATATCCAAATCCTCCTCCTGTGTGAGACTCTGGTATATTGTTGGATGTGCAGTGATGTCAGCTTTGTTTGTTTATCACAGAGCCAAGCTCGGGTACGGTCTGTTGTCAGGAGAGTATTCCAAACCAGCACCAGACCCTGGAGATGAAAATGGTGCATCTGAACCCAGGGTAAGAAGAAACAATCAGTCACACTGGATTTACAAGTCTTAGGTTCAACAGATATTCATGGCACACGTGGGATTTACTCTCAGAAATAAAGTGAGAATGTGGTCTGCCTCACTGCTGACAAAATCAAACTGTTCATGCTTGTTTGCAGGGAGACCAAATCGGAATAGCACCACGAATGTTCAAAGCACTTGTTGGGCGGGGCCACCCAGAGTTCTCCACCAATCGACAACAGGATGCTCAGGAGTTTTTATTGCACTTCATAAACATGGTGGAGGTAAAGTAACACTCTGACTCGGCTTCTCTTGTCGATCCTCAGCTTTTCTCTTATGTTGTTATTTCTTTTCACCCACAGAGGAACTGTCGCTCTGGAACCAACCCGTCTGAAGCCTTCAGGTTCCTGGTGGAGGAGAGGATTGTGTGTCAGCAATCACAGAAAGCAAAGTACACACAGCGGGTGGATTACATCGTCCAGCTGCCTGTGCCGATGGACCAGGCTACCAACACAGGTGAGGGGGCTGATGGGATACAATGTCTGACTTAATCTCCTGTTCTGCACACAGGTCAGCAATATGAGCTGTGTTTATCGTTGGGTGTAGAGCAATGCAGAGGCACAAGTTTGTGTCACCAACATGCATCAGGTAGCAAGAAAGTGCGGCAAAATTTTAAAAACAGAACAGTGAGCCCAGACAGGACATTTTGTGAATTACATATTCCAGCTTAATTTAAAAAAGTTTCATTTAAAGGTCAAATAAGGTCAAAACAGACTGAAGTTTGAGAGCAGCGGCAATGTGTCAAACAGTGACTCATGATTACGCTGAGAATTTCTGAAGCATTTTAACAGGCATGTTTCTGACAGGTGTTTCAATTTAGTCATGAACATGTAGAGAAATATTTTCTAACAGGCTACTCTGGAGATTTAGCATTGCACTTTACTCACAAGATATTATACAACAATTTTACAGGCTGTATATAACCCTTCTTGACACGTAAACTGATTTTCATTTGTAAAATCGGTGGAGTGCAGCTTTAAGGTGGTTAGTGGACGGCTCTTGGATGAGACCAACCCATCTGTGTACTTTGCTCGTGCGTCATGCAGGTTGAAAACAACCACTCTAGTTTGACTGGGGGTCAATACAAATTCAGAGGTTTTTGCCAGTTTAAATGCATAAAGTAAGAAAAACAAATTGCTGTTTGGCTATTAGGAGCCCAAATCCTCTTGCAAGTTGGGTGAAAAATCATTTAACATTAAATTAATAGGGGTCCTTTTAGTCTGCCTCCATCAGAGTGGAGGAACCTGACATATATATCTACCTCACTGAATCTTCAGGTCATGTATTTCAGACATCTGTCACTTTTTATGTCATTAAGACACTTTATTTAGCTGTTTTAGTTGCTGTTGAACCAAACTCCATTAAAAAATAAGTTGTTTTGTGGAAGGGACATAATTTTTCACAGTGAAAAACATCAATAAGACAGTTTTCTGATTCACTTTAATCCACATGCACAATCAGCACACATGTCATTTATTCAGTAACATCATTAACTAACTTGCCATCCAGAGTTTGCTACAGAGACGCATACTGACTGGCTGCTTTTACAGCGCTTGTTATCACCTTGAGGGGGGTGTGGTTGTGGGATGCGACGTATGGCTGCTCTCAGTCATTGCAGCCATTAATGCAGGGTTGTACGGGTTTATTTGTGCTTAGAAAGTAACCACTGTGGATCAATCATGATCTGAAAAACAATCAAAAAGTAACGTTTTACTTGTTCTGATTAACCAGCTTTCTGGCTGCCACAGCCCTGGGGTGTCATTGTTTGGTCGATGAACCGTGCCTTGACAGCACCCAGTTTCAGAGATGTATTTCAGTCTGATTGTGGAGCAGTCTGATCGCCAGATTATGTGACTGTCCACTGCAGCGTGACATCAGGTTGCGTTTCTCAAAAAGTTGACTCTGTTTCAACTTTTCACCGCAGAGCCACTACATTTTTTCTGGTGTCCCCTGTGGCCCCCATTGCCGCAGCCCAAATGCATTACTCCACTTCATAATGAATGAGGGGACTGGGGTTTTCACTGCAACACCTGACTGGGTCTGAATTCAGCCTGAAACAATGCTTCCCACAACTATAGACATGTGTCCATATGCTTTGCTACCTGAGCTGCATTGATACTTTCAGAACAGTTGGTTTTATGTCATGCACTCAGTTTTGTGAAGGTTGTTGTTTTTCAACCAATTACATACTGTATATCTGTAACAGAGGAGCTTCAGGAGGCAGAGCGTCGGCGTGAGGAGGGGGACACATCAGCCCCTACGGTGCGCGCACAAATCCCCTTCACAGCTTGCATGGCAGGCCCTCAGTGAACCAGAGGTCCTCACAGACTTCTGGAGCTCAGCTGTGCAGACCAAGACTACTGCTACCAAGTATGAAGAGAGACAGCCTCACATACCGAAAAGGATTTACTGAAGCATGTCTTAAGATGTATTTATTAATATCAGCTTTTGTCTCATTTGTCAGAACGACCCGCTTTGCCTCGTTCCCTGACCACCTGGTCATCCAGATTAAGAAGTTCACCTTTGGCCTTGACTGGGTTCCCAAGAAACTCGGTGAGCAAAGAGAGATATTGTTAAATGTTTGTGTTGAAGAGATAAAATGTCTCTTGCTGTACCCAAAAGGGTTTATTCCTTCCAGAGCTGAAAATCTGTATTTTCCCCAAAAACTTTAAACAGACAATATGTAAATTCTGCCACTGGCGTTTTCTCCCACATTAAAAGTACCAAGGGATCATGGGAGTTGTTTTCTTCACTTTTAAACAACCACTACAGCAGCTGACATTTTTTAGGCAAAAATCGTGTTGATGGAGGAGGTTATATTAAAGGTGTATTCAGCTCACATTTATTCACATTTGCCAACTTCCTTCCTCACTGTCTGACATGTCCCATGTTTTTCTGGAAGTTATAGCAACTGCTGGCAGGAAATGCGCCATTACCTTAAATAGATCATAGTAATCATAGTTTTTTCTGCATTTGACTGTTGTTGGAAACATTTGGGATAATCTAAGTACATAACTTAACAAAATGTATAACATGTCTTGCACTTTTAGTCTTTTTTTGGGGGGGAAACGTTACATTTTATAGCTTTAAAATCTTAACTCTACATCAACATAAAAAACAGAGAAGAGATTGGAACAAAAATGGCAGCGCTTCTGCACGTAGCCTCCTGGAGTTAAAAATTAGTAAACATACCCAAAAAACGCTAATAACTAAGGAGAATAAACTCATTATCATTAAAAAAAAAAAAATACTGTCCACAGTTTAATGTTAAGAAATGAAGGTGTGGAAAACAAACGTTCAGACTCGAGTGGATGATGGGTAATTTGAAATGAAAAGTAGCTGTGAACACTGATTTTTGCTCCGTGCAGATGTGAGCATCGACGTTTCCCGACACCCTGGACCTGAGCGCGCTACGTGCCACCGGCCAGCAGCCAGGGGAGGAGCTTCTACCAGAGGTGGCCCCACCCCCACTCATGACCCCAGATGTGGAGGTTAAAGGTATCCTGGGTTCCCATGGCAACGAGGAGGACGACTCGCTCTACTCCCCACTGCTGTGTTAGTCTGTCTGTCATTTCTGCTCTTTTCCTTCTTCCTCTGCGGTGCTCTTATTTGCCCCCCCCCCTTCCTCCTTTTCTTTCTTTCTGCCTTTTCTGTTTTCCCCCCGCGTCCTTCCGTTGCCTTATTATTTGTTTACTTTTGCATAATGTGACGTGATTTGAGTTGCATTTCAAATTGAAGTATATAAGTTGAAGTTTCTGTATATTATTTTAATTATTTTGCCTTTTCTCAGTGTTTTTGTGAAACGCACATTCCACAAAGTACATCCAAGTAATTCAATTTTTTCCTCCCAATACTCTCAGCTCCAGTCCTTGATGACTCCACTGTGTCCCAGTTATGTGAAATGGGATTCCCACTGGAGGCCTGCAGGAAAGCAGTGTACTACACTGGGAACACTGGAATCGATGCTGCCATGAATTGGATCATGAGCCATATGGATGACCCAGGTGCGCAGAGCAGTGGGAGTTCACTAGAAAGCAAATGATCAATCAGTCTGACCGCTCTAATCACTCTTCGTGTTCTCCACTTTCTGATTTGCTGCAGACTTCTCGGCCCCCCTGGTGCTGCCAGGCTGCAGCTCCGGCGCCGGGACCACGCCCACAGAGAGCCTCTCCGAGGAGTACCTGGCAACCATCGTTTCCATGGGCTTCAGCCGAGACCAAGCAACCAAAGCACTTCGAGCCACGGTCAGAATCAGACTGCTTCCAGTTAGAGATGGGGATTTTGTCTAAAAGTAGAACTGTGCCAGCACAGACGCAGCTGCTCCCTTTTTATTAGACAGTAATGTAGCTAAGTTTTTGTCATGCTTGGAGACTCTAACCAGTGTTGGCCTCAAAACCTCAACAAAAATGAGTTGCAGGATTTTAATTAAAGTTGCATTAAGCTAAGCCATCTCAGAAGCACTGATATCTCTAGGATTTTGGTGGTTGTGACAAAATTATTGACATTAGCTGCCACAGGTTTTTGCCTACATGTCCAAATGAAACAGCCAGAAATTAGTTCAAAAAAAAGAACCGAGTACAGTGACTATGTGTGCATGCACACTAATTTTACACCATTCAGAATATGATAATATTTGAATTGACCGATCATGTGAACAGTATATCCCATTTGGATATTCTGAATTAGGCCCTTAGCGTTTTCTGATTAAGACATGAGGGATACGCAGATATTGTTTTAGGAGCATTTTGCGATACGTGCCCTTTTGTCTGTTGATGGTCAGCTCTGTGCATCCTAAACAAACCAACAAGACAACAGTTTGCAAGGCTGTGGTAGAAATGTATGCTGTAAAGAAAAGCCCACATTTCTGGTCTGAAGCAAGAAACACACATGCTTTAAAACATTATGAAAAACTTGGATTAAGACTTCATGGATATGCACAATTATTGGAACGCCGACCTTTTCAAGAAGGGGTTGAGTGAATGAAAGAGGGAGCCTGTATTCACACGGTCAAAAAGGTCCGCCACCAGTGAAAACTTGGCTCAAGCAGCTCCAGCCGCTCCACTTTTCCATAATCATGTCTGCACAGCTGCATGTAAGTGGGAATATTAGTGGAATATTTATTTTCAATAGCCATGTAAACAGATTAGTAGAAATATTGTCTTCTTCAGAACAAAGGCATTAAAAAAAAGTTGTATTTTGTGCATGTAAATGTAGTCAGTTCGTCACAGGAAAAATACTGCCGATCAAGGAGAGCAGAAGACAACAACAGTATCTATCTTAGAATTTCTGCTTAGCTTTTGATTTTTATTGAAGCGGCTACAGAAAATGTTTGAGTGCAGTAATTCCTGGAAGTTTTCCAAAGATGGTGCAGGTCAAGATCTACATTTAGGGAATGTTTCACCACTGGTCACTTTTATACAAGTAAACTAGTCAGACAAAGAGTGAGTGACCCTCAAACCTCCACCCCAAATGATTGAGGTAAGCAAAGCTTTTTTTCTGTACTGTTGTTCCACCATTAACTACAGTACCAGTCTCATGTTGAATCCGAGAAAATACTTCCACAGCAGGACTCTCTCTCTCTGTTTCTCCTCTTGTGCTCAGAAACAACCCTGTTGACAGTTACATTACGATGACATTATAGAAGTGTAAATTGTTTCTGAATGCTTTGTTGAGGTATCACAAAATTCACAACCCAACTAATTAAAATTAATGCAGCTACCACATAATGCCCTGTCAAAAAATAGTATCATCCATCTAATATATTTTGCAGTGTTTCTATAATGGGATGGCCAGCCTCTGAAGAAATTACATCAGCTGCCTTTGGCCCTCTAACTTGTAAAATCTTGTCCTGTAAAATCAAAACCGATTCTCTAAAAGCTTATATTTGACCAGATGCTCCATTTGTTGATATTGTCTAATAGTGTCTCCTTCAACTGGCCTGTGTGTCACAGAGTAATATCCTGGACCGGGCAGTGGACTGGATCTTCTCCCACCTGGACGACCTGGAGTCCATGGACGTGTCTGAGGGCGGCCGCTCAGCTGCAGAGAGCGAGGGTGGCAGGGATCCTCCGCCTGGGCCTCGTGTCAGAGACGGACCAGGCAGTGAGTGTCCAGGAGGAGGATGAAAGAGGAGGCATTTTAATGAGCGTAATGCTCAGGATGTGTCCTCACAAATTAGCTGCAGAGATGTGATCAGAAACATGAAATGTAGACAGCAGGAACAGAATCAAAGTCTAACTTTCATCCAGCCATTATAATTTCACATTATATATAATGTACTTCTTCTTATTATAATTAAACTCGTGTTTTTTTCTTTATCTAGAATACGAGCTGTTCGCATTCATCAGTCACATGGGGACGAGCACGATGTGCGGCCACTACGTCTGTCACATCAAGAAGGATCAGCAGTAAGTGTTTTGTCGCACTTGTGTTTCTAGCTTTATCAGGATCAGTATTAGAAATACTTTGTTGATCCCCTGGGGGAAATTTTTACATCGCTCCCATTCAGGTATAGAAGTATATGTAAGAACTGAAATAGCAATCCTGAAAAATGTGCATTATCCTACTATACACAACAATATAGAAAAAAATATGTAAACAACAATATATACAACAAATAGTGTTTAAAAAGGGGATATTTCAAAGCCTCAACTTGTCATTTAAAAGTCAGAACCAACTACAGTTGGGTGACATGATGGTACGTAACGTGCAACAGTAGAAAAGTGTCCACTGGCACAGGTTTGGCACTACAGTTTCCACCACCGGAGCAGGCTGTGCATCAAATCAGGGCTCAAGTCTCGCGTCATCGCGTGATTCTCTCGTGATCTCACAAATCCAGCTGCCTCAGTTCTCTCTCTGTATGCATCCGTGGCTTCTTCACATGGTAACGTGATTTGGGCAGCAGGAGAGCGACAGTTGGTGGCGGTAATGCCATCAAGCTGGTTTGCCAGCTGCCGTAGAAGAAGAAAACACGGAGGAGAGTGAAACTGTAAATACAGAGCAGGAGGCATCCCAACGTGCCCAAGCCAATATCATATATGAATGTACATTTGATTAATAATCAAATGTGATGAGGGAAGGCACTGTATGGCTATTTTAACCAATTTCTTAATTGGATTTAGGGAGCAATAACTGTCTCATGATATAAACCTTTACTGTGAAATAAAAGTAGATACCATCATAGAAGATTTTGGCCATATCACCTACCTCTAGAACCAACCATTTACAGTGTCATTGCACATCAGTTCCTGGAATTAAATGTTTTTCTTTTCATGCAGATCCTGTGTTCTGAAAGGGAAAAAAATGTGTAAAAGCCTCACATATTAAATGCTTTTTTTCTCTAACCAGAAGTGGATTTATTCATCAGATGTCTCTAAAATCATATTCGAGGATAATGAAGCAGCTGGTTTTATAGTCCCTCAGCAGGGGGCACCACACTCCAGCTCTGGTCTGAACTGCTGATTTAAATTCACCTGTCACTGAGCTGAGGTCTAAGTGGTTTATATCCACTTAGGGATCATTTCTATTATCAAAATCTAAAATACATCAGCCGTTTTCTTCCTGAGTGATCTGTGCTCATGGATGCTGGACTCAGATGATCTAAGATTCCTCAAAATGACTTTTATGTGTTCAGAAATTATGTCGTTGGTTATTTGGGAAAAGTAGGTGTCACTTTAACCAAGTAGAGGATGTTTTATTCTCAGTTATTGTGCATAATTAAATCCGTAATCCATCTGGACGATCTTTCTGTTTCACAGGTGGGTCATCTTCAACGATCAGAAGGTATGTGCTTCTGAGAAACCTCCCAAAGACCTGGGGTACCTCTACTTCTACCGGAGAGTGGCCGAATGAGACGAAGGAGCGTTACACTCCGGGGTCGGGGGTGGTGAAGGAGGAGAAACGTGGACGCTAACACAAACACACGAGACAACAGTCATAGTCGCACCTCACCAAGCTCTTACAAACGCCCCGGCACGCTTCACGACTGACAAGTGTAAATAAAACTCTCAGATTGCGTATATACACAGTTAAATAAGTTGGTGCAGATGTACAGATACTGTATGGTGTTGGGGGGAGGTTTTTCTCTTGATCCACTGGTTACGAACCATGGGTCTGTTCAGAAGAAGCAGATTAATTCGCTGGGGCAGTTGTGCTGTGTAAAATGGAGACCCATCTGAAATCTGATGAACGGGTTTTACCCAGCAGAAGTACCCAGATAATTCAGAAAACCTGCTTCATGGAACAGGCCCCAGACCATTCATTCACTCCTTATTAACAGTATGCTTAACTATCACCGTTAATCTGTGTCCTGACTATTGATTTCCACTGCCATCGGTAGTCACTGCCCCTCCCCATCAAATTACATTTCTTGCAGCCCTCCTCTTCTTCTATTGGGCGGTTGCAGCTTGGTGTCACCCATTTAGCCCGGCACTGACTCCTCCTCTGCCCGTTTCAGTAAAGTAAAAAACTGTTTAACATCACACACTGAGAGGAAACGTGGAAGTGAATCAAAGAAATAAATAACAGCTCAAATGTGTGTTACAAAAAGGAAATAAATAAAAAACAAAAAAAGAAAAGTCAAAACACCAAATCAACTTGTTTTCTTAAAAGTTTGGTGAGGGTGATATCTGGGTGATTTTTGTTTTATTTCGTTTTTATTTTGCAAACAAATCCTTTGTTACTTCTGCTGTGACAAATAAAGAATTGTCTTTCTGTCATTTCGCCTTTTTTCTTTTTTTAATAAGTCAGGAAGAGGTAGGTTTCCAGCTTACTATCACTTCTCTAATTTGTTTTTCTACGTGATGATCCGACAGTCCTTTTCCTGTCAGTGAGGTCAATATATGGTTAATGCTTGTATCATTTAGGTCATTTTAACATAATAATTTAAGTCACTGCACAGAACTCTACTCTGCTTCATGTAAAAACTCCACCCTTTACAAAATGCCAGGCCTGGTTTGTGAGAAAGCGCAGGCATGAAGAGCAAACCCACAAAGATCTGGGGTTTGCATTGGCCTACAACTTTCCAGATGCTGCTTTCTTTTTAGATCTCTTCCGCCTTCTACAGCTTTTGCATCCCTTCGCACTTGTTTTCGATGAAGTGAAGCTCAGAGAGGATGAAGAAAGATTTTGGCCTTCAATAACAGCAAAAAAAGACTCTGTACTGCCTCTAAATTAAGGTAAGATCTTAAACTAGATCATGAAATCAAGTTCTCTATTATAAAATGAAGCTACTGGATTTAATGTGACCGTTCCGAAGCCATTTTTCTTTTTATACGTCAACTTGGATCAACGTAGTCAATCACAAATGTGTATATATATGCGAATTGTTTTATAGGTTGCTGTTTTCTGTCTTCCTATATGTTTGTAATCGTAACACAACTTTTTAAGAAACTTCGGTGTATGAGTTAAGATCACATGCTCTTAAATGTGAAGAAGAAAAAAGTGCTCAACCATGTTTCCGAGCTTGACCTTAAGAGTTCATGATTCAATTTGATTTATGACAATTTATGACCAGTTCAATCAGTGAGATGAAATGTCTTGATGTCAAATGAGGCTTTTAGATGATTTTTTAACGGTTAAAAAAATAAAGTCTGGTCAGGTTGTAATTGTTCTGGCTGGCCTAAATAACTTCAATGCAAAGATATAATTTGTGCCTTTAAAATGGGAAATTGTTTAAATAGATTTATGTGTTTTAGCTTGCTGAATTTAATATTTAAGCCTCTCAAAATCATGAAACATCAAAGAAGACAGAGTGAATGATTTGTCAGATGTACTTCTTGATTCAGTTGCTTTATTAGAACAAAGCTGCACAACAAATAAACTTGTTTTTTAAAAGAAACATATTTTTGATGTACGATCAAATAAATTTGGAGCAAGTCTACAGCAAAGCATCTGAACATGCATTATTGAGCGCCTTAATTAAATACAAAAGAGCCGAAACATATGCCTGAATTTTCCCAGTGACATTTGGTTCAGTTTTTTTTTTTATGCCAGTCTAAAAAGAAAGTTTTAAATTTTTGATACACAAGATGGAGAGAGAGGAAGGAAGCAGAGAGCTCGCTTGGTGGTTAGGAATCACATGTTGCTCATCTCAAACAGAAGCTGTGTGCGGTTTCTCTCACTTGGAAATGTTCGCTTTCACATAATGAACCACTGCATCGAATGTTTTTTTCGTTAATTTCCTCCTGACAGGTATTTGTCTCTGTTTTACCCCCTTAGATCCAACGTTCAAAATGAAGACAGTTGTGTTGTTTGGGTTTGGTGAGTGATTACACTTCATTGTAATCCCTTAAAATAACTGCCTAGATCCAAATAATGAACGTGCTGGTATTTTTACGAGACTATTTTACAAGCTAGAAATAATATCTTCTTTATGAGACAGTCATTAAACCCTAATCAGACACTTACATTTAATGGTACACTAATAAGATGTAACAAGCCATACTTTGTGTTAAATTAGACAAAAAAAAAACCCTAGAAATATGTTCTTTGTTGCACAGTGTTAGACTATATTAGATGGTAATTAGGGAAACATTACAGCAGATCTACAAAACAGAACTAAAGAGAAATCTCATATCTGCAGCTTTGCCATTTTAAAACAAAATTGAGCCAGATCTACTGAAGAAAGGCCAAAATTATAGAGGCGGGGGGGTATTTTGTCTATGGGTCAGTGCACAGACATTATAATGATACTGTAGGCAGATGATGTGATTTGAGCAAAGAAGTGGACATCTGTCTCGGCTGCTCTGACAATTATATGAGACCATAAAAGAATATGTGTCTCAAGTAGTTCTGTTTTTTTTTTTTTTTCAGATCTCTTGCAATGTGTCCCTAATTACCATCTAATAAAATCTATTAAGGTATAACAGTGGGGACAACACACTTTAGTTTGCAGTACAGTTCTGTTGCAAAGTATCCCTAATGACCCTCTAATGAAGTCTAATAAGGGCCTAACGGTGGGAAACGACACACTTTAGTTTACAGTACAGTTCATTTGCAATGTGAGGGTCGAACAAGGCTCTAATACTGTCTAATAAAGAATATTATTTGCAGTTTTTGTGTTATTTGATACAATCTATGGCTTGTTAGGTCTAAAAGAAAAGGTGTGACCCAAGACTTTTTAATCTACCTGGTAGAATAGCTGCAGTTGTGTTTTAATCATCCCTGATCTCCCTTTTATCTTCATATGAGTCTCTAATGCAAAGTAATGGAATATATTACAGTTGGTCTTTGTCCTAACACACAGTGTTTGTCTTATTGTCGTCTGGTGAATGTATCTTATGAAGTAAAGTGTGCCTTATGAATGTGATCGTCTCTCTTCAGTGCTGGGTGCACTGTCTGCTGCAGGCAGAGTGATCGTCACAAAACCAGGAGCAACTGTCACCTTAGACTGTGGAATCAACAACTACAGAAGTCTGGAGTGGCAACGTGAAAAGATTCAGATTTTTAGCCAGGTTGCTGGTGGCTTCCCTCGCAAAGGTATAAACAGACAGACTTGAGACGTCACCTGCAGCTCAATATATTGTTTTAAAAACTTCACTGTTGCTAATTACATGTGTGTTTTTCTGCATTAGGCAATAGTGACATTGGGAAAAGGTTATCAGTGAGACAGACAAATCTGAGGATCAGTGGAGTGAAGGAAGAAGATGCTGGAAAGTTCACTTGGGTGGTAGATGACAAAACTGAAGATGTTACACTTGTTGTGGTCTCAGGTAAGAATAAAAGAAAAATAAGTAGTTAGATTAACACATGATATTAAAATACACCAGTATTTGAATGAACTGAATTTCAAAAGTTTTACTACACCAGCAATTAATTTTTTGCAGTTTAATGCAAGACAAAACAAAATACATACAAATCTATTGTCACACCGCACACACATTTTTTGTTGTTGTATTTTTTAAGCCTTAAAGGTCAAGTGTGTAAGATTTAGGGGGATCTATTGGCACAATGTGGCAGTAAATAAGAAAAGGTAGGCTGAAAATAAGAATCGTGTTTTTGTGAAATTAGAATGAGCCGTTTACATCTTCAGGGGGTGTCGGTTCTCTTTAACAGAGGTCACCTCGTTGCCCCACCACATTCCTACGATAGCCCAGAACGGACAAAAAAAACAAAAAAAAACACTGGCTCTAGAGAGGGCTTTTCACATTTTGCGACCACCGTAGGTTTTCCCACGGGCTTGGAATAGCAGAACGAGACGAGGTGTTTGCAATCTGCTAGATGCCACTAAATCCTACACAGCGGGTCCTTAAAATCTGGGGATTCAGACAGATTTTTAAAAAGGTTTAAAATGGTCAAAATATCCTCATCCGATCCTGGTGTAGCTCAAGCTCCAAAAACATGGACCCACATTTTAAGGATGCACTCGAATCCAAGTACGTTATTTGGGAAAACACAAATAATGCGATAGAAACAGCTGATTATTATTCAGGGAAAAAATGTTCTAAAATGTAACACAGTCATGTTCAGAGTACTCTTTTTGACTTTCATCTAAGTGCATATTTTACATTTTTACAGAAGTACTTAATTTGATATTGAAATATCAGAATATTAATATATATGTATAATATTCTGTTCTGTGAACTGCTGTAAGATTAACAAGAACCATGAACGGAGCATTATTGTAATTTAAGATTATTCCCTTCAACTGTTTTTCTATAAATCTTTAAGAGTTTCCATTTAAAATGCAGAACAGAATCTATTTCTACAACATTTTTCAGTTTCTTATCCCTCCATTTAGTGGGAAGTGGGTCGTGGCTGGGTTCAGTTCATAAAACTTGGTTTAATTAAAAATAAAAAAGACGAGAGATTTAAAGTACAGTGTGAGGCGCAGCAATTCTATTACCAATGAATATTGGGTTATAACATTTTCCTGATTTAACTTCCGGTATAAACCACTTCTACTGTGTCTGATTGCAGATTACAGAGACAGATAGTTTTGTTGGTTGAACAGAAACAGAGACAAATAATAATGTCTCTGTGCAGCAATACTACCTGTCTCATAACAACTCAGTGACATCTTTCACTAGACCTTCTCTGCCTGGTAGACTTCTTTAAAACTCCCTTCCCCCAGAGTGGTAACAGACTTCCTGTTAAAAAAAAATATATAGTCTCTTAGCTCAGGTTATTTTTTTTAAACTTTAGAAATCTCCCTGTTATCCAATTATTTTCTCAAGCTGAGCAGCTTATTATGATTAAATGTGTAAAATCAATGGAGTGCACCTTTAATTTAATGACTTAATAGTTCTAAAACTCAGATGTTCTAGTCTGTAAAACCAATCAAGGTACTGTGATATATTTTCATTTTGCTCTTCCTGTCATGTCATGAGGGTGTGCCATGTTCCTAATGATCTGGATGAAGTCCTTTGTTCAGCGTGGCCTCTCCTTTCTCGTTGTGATTCTCACTGTATCCTCGCCCCGGTCTGTTGTCCCCCTCTGTGTCAGTCTCGGCCAGCCCCTCCGCTGATCTCCAGCTGGGCAGCGTGGCCACGCTCCGGTGTCGAGTAAGAGGTCTGAACTCAGATCTTGCAGTGCAGTGGATAAGGCCAGACGGGAGTCAAACAGGGTCAGACGTCCAGTTGCATTCTGTGGCCCGCTCAGATAGGGGGACCTGGAACTGCATGTTCTCCCACGCCGATGGAGAGCACAGGGAGAGCCTAGAAATCAAAGTTCACGGTAGGACACGGTCTTCAACGGAAGTCTTTGCATATGGTTTTTACCACAACAAAAACAGCCTATGTGGTCAATGCCAAAAGCAAGATGTGCTGTGTTTGTTTGTTTTTTTTCAGAGCCTCCTACAACACCTGCACCTGCACGTGACCCATCCCAAAAATCAAAGGACGGCCAAGAGACAGCCTGCACTAAATGTGGTTAGTTTGTTTATGTCTTTAATCCCTCTGACTATGAGCACATGTTACTGGAAGTGATTCTTCACCGGAGGTGTCATTGATCCATTGTCCTCCCTCGCTGCCATTGTCTGTTTTCTTAGGTCAACCAGGTTCTACCAAATCTTCACCGAAAGTTGGTCAGCTGCTGGGACTCAGCTGGTGGATGTGGGTTATAGTTGGAGTTGGCTGCCTGGTTGTGGTTCTCCTGCTGGTTGTTGTCATTTGTTTGTACAAGAGGATCAAAAGAAAGAAGGTAAGTAAAGGAAATCATCCAGGGAACTTTGGATATGTAGTCTGGGTTGCACCAACAAAGATTAACTTTAATCTGAGATTAGTTTTAATCAGAGTTCAGCAAAACTGGGTTTAAAATGAATAAATCCAGATTTAAAAAAAGCAGAGCTCCGTTGCACAGTTAATCTCAGTTTAGTAAGTCCAAGTTTATTGATGGAAACCAAAATTAATTAGAATTCAATATGAGGATGATTGCTTACAAATTTAAAATAAATAAATAATAATAATAATTTGACTGCTGTTGGGACCAAGTAAGTATAAAATAATGTGGAAAACCGTCTTAGCTTTCAGCTGCTCTGCCTTCCTTAACAAAACATTGCACTGTTTTCAAGCTAGCTTAAAAAAACGAAAAGAAAATGTTACACTGTTTGCTAGCTGATAAAACTTTAAGTTATATTGTTTGCTAGCTGGCTAAAAAAACAGTTAACCTATTTAACATAGTTAGCTGATATCTTGGCAGAGAAGCTCTCATTTGTCCTGTAAGAAAAACTAGTTAGCTGAATTATCAACTGCATTGAAAGAAAGAAGAGATGCGTCATAAAACTTAATTTGCTTTGCTTGAGTTTGTCTCTTAACTTTCTTCTTGGAACTTGATTATTTCTCTCAATCCATCTCAAAAATTCAGCCATTTTAATATTTAAACCTCAAGTGTAGGTTTGAAGTTAATATTGGATAACATTTTAAAATAGGAGATTAAAGTTTTGCTGCTAGAGAAAATATTTAATCTAGGCCTAGAGTAATAAATAAACTGAGGTTTAGATTTAATCTTTCTTAATTTTAAGATAGTTTAAAAGTTTGATGCAATATAATTTAAAGTTAAAACATGATTTAATAATTGGTGCAGCCCAGCTTTAGATGAGTAGTTGGGATGAAGGAGGATGGGTTACTGCAGCAAACCAAAAAAATGATAATTGTGTTTTTTTTTCCCGCTACAGAGAAGACTGCAGAAGATGAAGAACAGCCGCCTGCCGCTGACAACCAAACCGTACTGCCAGTGTGACCGGTAAATGTTCTTAACTTTCTTCTATCTAGTAAAAAAATTACTTTATCCCCTCTCCAGTAATCTCTGCTCACTTTACAGATGCTTTCTAATCGACTCTATTCACTTTATATTAATGACAGTTTGACCTTCATTCTCAGTGTGCCTTTTTCCAAGTACTTCATTATTGTGTCGTAATTAGTGTGAAAACTTCTCCTCTTTCCTCTCTTTATCACAGCCCAACAGCTGCAGCAAAACCGCAGCAAGGACGCCGGAGAGAGAAGCCATCAGCCCCCCCTCTGCAACCCCTCCTAATAGAGTGACATGAAAGGCCGATTGAAGAAAGCAGAGATAGACAAAAAAAAAATAGAGAGAAAGAAAGAGAGAGAGAGTGTAAGAGGAGGGAAAAGAGAGGAAGAGATAGAGATAAAGAGAAAGAGACAGAGTGAGTGAAAGAGAACCCCAGTGTGAATATGGCTTGAATGTAAATGGGCTTTTGAATGCTCTTGATGAAAATGAAAATCAAATGTAATGATGTGGGCACTTTGAGCTTTTTACACCAAATATAACCAGTGAACTGAATGCAAATAGGCTCGCCCATCTGCAAGAGAGAACAGCAACAGTCTGTACTTATTATTTCACATTTATGCAGCATGTCGGCTTCTCCTTATGAACGCCATTATCAGCTTCTTATGTTCTGCCTTTCATCTTGAATTTCATTCATCTGATTTAGTTGCATTTTCTGTCTCGTGTTTCTGTGTATTGATTTTTATGTATACTTTGTCTTGATTTCTGAAGGAAATTAAGGAAATCTGTTCTGCTGAGTCAATAAACTTTAATGATACCCAACTGATTTGTAAAATCATTTCTATGCTCATATAACAGAACAGGGGAAGCTTCTATCAGTGAGATATTATAATCACTGGGAATGTGATAATATTAAAGAATATCGCAGGAGAAAAAATGTCTCAGTACTGTACCAGACTGTGCTGTTATTACATTGTTAAATATTTTATTTCATTATTTTTATTTTATTCTATAAACGATCTGCTTCTGAAAACTGCGTTGATTTGTTTTGCAGTTATAGAAACAGAATTCAAACATACTTTGCTATAAATTGTCAATTTTTTGCACATACTTAGGTCATGGCTGGCTAATCTTATTTTATTTTATTAAAGAAGGAAAGCAGAAGCACTCGGAAATTAAAAGAAAAAAAAAACACATTTTATACAAACAAAAGTGCTGTATACATCAGATTTTTTAAAATTTTGCAATAAATATCATATCATGGACTTTTTAATCACAGTATTATTGCACCTTTGGTGTCATTACATCCCTAAAAATCAGTAAAGCTGAATGTGCATCTTTTCTGGTGAATGGCCTGTGCATTTAAGTAATTTTTTAAAAGGCGGGAAAGGCGGACCTCGCCAGTGACAATAAAAACAACTGTATAGAGAGCTACATTGAATGGCTATTTCAAGAAAAAAAATTCCAAGATTAATATATTGGCTGATATTCTTTATTTATATATACATGTGTTCCAAAATGACATCAGGACACTGAAACTGTGAACTTTTACTTTCATTTTACTTTCACTTTTTACTTTTTACGTTTATATATATATATGTATATATATATACATATACACACACGTGAATTAATATACATATAATACATAAAATTTCGCCTATAAAATTCAAAAACAAATCATAAAATATAAAAATATCTTTTTATATAAATATAAAAAGACAACATATATACTGATACCAGTAAATAGACCAGTATAGCTGTGCAAGGTCATTATCAAGCCTATAATAATCAGCTGACAGTTATATCGGTTGGCTCGGTTGCTTTAATTCTAACTTATACCTTGTTGAATATTTTATCTAACATTATGTGTACTCTTTTATGCCATAATATGCTTTAAAACATGCTTATGCTAGTACTGAAACTCTTTCTTCTTCATAACTGGTGCAGGACAGTGCAGGTGTTGATACCAGTGCAGCACTACATGCAGAGAAATACACAGTAAACACCTGTTTCACACAGTAACGCCACCAGACCACCAAACAACGACATACATACACACTTTCATACAAACATACACACAAACATGTGCATCTGTATTTAAAAGTGAACAAATATTTGACGTCTTACATGAGCTCAGAAAAAAGAAAAGAAAAATAAAACTTTACATTGTCTATGTGAGTGTGTCAGATTATATCATCCTAATCTATGTAATCCATTTAGTACATAACAGAAAGGATGGGATCATAGTGATGTCTAACTTCCTGGTGTGTGTGTGTGTGTGTGTGTGTATGAAAGCGACACCTGCAGTGCCTGCATCTACCAAATGTCAGAGCTGAACTCGTCGCTGCACTGAGAACATCACATGTGAGTACTCCTAAACATACTGTGTGTATACTCATTGTTCTACTTGATAAAAGCTGATTTCTTACAGAGGGAATTTTCCTTATTCAGGATAACAGGGTGTCTGTGTTTGAGGACATAAATCGTCTCTTCAAATACTGACAGACGCTGCCGGAGATCCTCTCTCGTAGGCAGAAGCCAAGGGGCGCTGAGGGTCAAGGCTGTGGAGCTAAAATTCGGTCTCATCCAAGGCCACATTTTAAAAACTCCATGTCTTGTTCCACATGCTGATTGATTTGTCTCGGCCTCGGTCTGGTTTCGTCTGCCTTGTTGGCGTTTTGCCTCAAAAACTGGCACAGATGATCTCAAATAATAACAAGATGATGACGAGCCAGAATAACTGAATGATATTTAGCTGATAAAAAACACAGATCAGCTGGATCAAGTAAAACAGCACAGAATCATTTGCTCTGTGTTTCATCACCAGCCTTAAATAATGATGATAACAATAATGATGATACTGTATCCCTCTCGACCTGTGGGCTCTGTGGGCCTTCTTTCAGATTTTAACAGTCTTTGTGTTGTTCTGCTCCTGATGACGACCCCTGAGAAGGATTTCAAAATCTCATATCAGAAGCTCCTAAAATAGAACGATCTGTTCCTCAGTTTCTTCACATCTAAAGATCAAATCTTATGCAATAACGGCAGAAACATTCTGTGGATTTTGCAATCGTCATCCACTGATGGGGAGCTATTCACAGGTCGTACAAAGACTAACTGCTCTTTATGGAATAAAATCTGCTCCTGAATATAAAAAGTATTAAACCAAGGAGCGTGTGAGTGTTTAGATCTTGTTTCTATTGACCGTTGGTATCAGCTGTTGCAAAGGACAACAGCTCTGTGGCCTGCAAACTGCTGCCTAACACGAAAAATGATTCATGAGCTTTTGTTCACCAGTTATTTTTAAAAATAGTTTAAAACTTGAAACACTTGAGTCTTTTTTTTATTTTGTAAGGATTACAGATTTTTTTTCTAACTTTAAACAGCAAAACAATCATGATAAACGTGTTTTGTGGCACTAATAATGTATGAAAAATATTTTTATGTGTCAAATTACATCTACACTGAGCCAGAACAGACATTATACAGGTTTACTGTGTTGCTCATTATCTGTATACGAGTATACCAGCAGTGTCCTGACTGAAACAACAGTTTTCAACGTACTTTCAATAATGAGAGAAAGAAAAGCGATATATGCTGTAGCATATCGTACATGCATGTGTGTTTGTCGCAGTCCACATACTTAATGTGGCACACATCGTGTATAAATGTAACGTTACTCAAAAATTCAACGCATGACAAAGTTTTGCTTTTATCTGATGTAACAGTAAAGAAACACTGAAGCTTTAAAACAAATTTCGCGTTTGTACGCTCATGTTTGACACTGACTGTAACGTTTTCTCTAATACTGTCATCTCTGGTTTGTTAGGTAATCTGAAATATAATGAATTAAAGATAAGGCATAGAAATGTATTTTAAAACCAACTTGCAACACGCTGCTAACCGATAATTCAGCCCCAAACATATTTTGGAGCCTGAGCATAAAAATCTGGTGCCCCTGAATAAAACAGTGTGTATATTATCAACATAGGACTTGCATTATTTTTATTTTTTTTATTTTAGGACCATAAACACAGGGAAGGTTACAAATAATATCAACGTAAACAAATGAATAGAGTAAACTTTATTTATTTATTGTCCCCGAGAGGAAATTTGGCTCAAAACTACAGTCTCTCGCTTCACATAAGAACATCATAAGGTCTGTCATCACATGAAATCTATCATAAAACATGAAGAGACATTTGACTCTACATTTAACTTTGACCATGTGACGATGCGGCAAAAGAAACTGTAAAAAATTTATAGGCAAAAGTGCTTGTGTATTTATTTACGCTGAACTTAAGTCCTAAAGTGCTTGTGTATTTATTGTACATTCCTCTGTTGCAGTTTATAAGATTTAAAGGTAGAATCAGTAGGATTTGTCCGAGCTGTTCGTAAACGCACCAGAAGGATAGTTGATTGTTGAGTGTCATTCCCAGGGCGTCAAATACAGACATTTTTCCATTGGTAAAACATCCAGAGCACAGCAAAGTAATGAGAAAATAAGGACACACAGGCCGAAGGCAGGATCTCTGCAGATACAGACACCACCACACAGTTCCACTGGGTCATAAGTGATGACTGAAAGGGATTATGTTTGTATGAGTCTGTAAATTATTTTGTTGGAAAATGTTGCATATTACATCTTAAACATATGAGTTTCTGCAGCTTAATGGAGTCTGGAACAAATGATGGCTTCAAGCGAGTGGATTTGCACTTTGGCGCATGGATTCTTCTTCCTGATGGCAGAGGTTCATATTCAGAGAAAAGGGGGATGTTTGAGGGTCTGCAATGATTTTCGCTGGTTGCTGCATAACTGCCTGCTCATACAGGCTCTGCATGAGCTCATAGTTACCGTCATAGCTGTTTTGTGCACGCTGGCAAGTCTGGTTGCACTGTTATGTCCTAATGTTGCTCTCTAAATCATAAGAGTGATGTGGCTGCTTACTCCAAACCTCAGTGACCTCAGTCAACCTCTTTTGCACAGGTTATCAGTATGTGTCTTCAAGCAGGCTGTCTGCGTGGACACTGAGTTATTCGTGCGAGGACACCTGAGTTATTGTCTGTTTTTTTTTTTTTTTTGTTTTTTTTGATGCCCGCTGCTGGCTCGTAATCAGTCACTTGCCTCGGATCAAGGACGCGGGTCACAGAGAGGTCCGTGTCCTTGTGGAGACGGCTCAGAATCAGCACCATCATTATTCATGGCATAGCAAAATGGCCGGAGAAGTGGATATTATACTGCTACTGCATGAGTGTCTCACACAGAGATGCCCCTGCCTGTATAATACAGCCACAGGCCATAAGACTTGATCTGTTCACCTTGTGTATAGATTGATAAATGCACTTGCACACTTTGCACATTATGTTTTCTTTGTGGTGTTGGCCAGCACCAGTTTGGCCACTGTTATTAACCCTGCGTATTTTAGATTTATGTCAGGGCTGCACGAGCTGGTTTAAAAAAAAAAAAGTGATTACTTTGACAGATATTGAAATTGCAATATGATTGACGATTAGTGGGAGTGATCGTTTTTGCATTGGAATTTTCATTTACACTGAAAAAAAACTATCAAAATCATGATGATGTGACATTTGACAGGGTCTGCAACAAACAAACAAACATGTTTTCTTACATCTGGAGAACAACGTTTGTAGGTTAGGGAATCTCTGCAGCACCACAGTACTTCATTATAATGCTGTTTTGTCACACTTTCTTCCTTTATAAAAGAATTAACGCTGCTGCGATTTGGATTTTGCACACAGCCATATTGTGACTTTGATAATATTTCTATTAATTATGCAGCCTGTATAACATATTTTCTATTTCTTGATCATTTTTATGTGTGTGAATGAGTCATCTGTGTATATTTGTGTTTGGAAACATGTTCGACTTCTATTTCCCATTGAGGGATGTATGAAGTATTTTGAATTTACCTGAAAATATAGTAAAATTAAGTGAACTTAACACTTTTTACCCCGGTGCATTAATGCTAATTGTTTCACAACATTAAGATCAGCTAACCTCGTTCGTGTTAGTCCGTGCTGTGTTCACTACCACCACATATAGTCTGAACTCTCACCAGTTTAGAAGAATTCACCAGCGAAGGCCGACATTACGTGATATTGTGTTGTCAATACAGACGACATCTTGTTTGTGGCTCTTTAGTTGTTTGTGGCAGTTTGTTTTTGGCATCATTGGGTAAAAGTTCCATAATAATTATTCAGCATATTATAATTGAAGTGGTCTGAATGAGAACTAGAGACCTCACAGGTCCGTGAGATCGCTGATTGTTGAGTCTGATTCCCGAGTATAAGTATAAAAAAAGTATTTGATGACCAGGGAATGAGACTCAACAATCAAAAATCTTTCTCCAGAACTGCTTATTACACCTTTAAATTGATACCAGTTGGTGTCAAAGAATCAGGGCGTCTTGCAGACAGTGGGACATTTTTGTTGTGTTGACTCGTTGTTTGCACATTTTATTTGAAACTGAGCAATAAGATTCAAAAGTTGACACCCTGCTTTAACTTTGGAGTTTTCCCATCAACTGTGTGGAAAAGTAGCATCTCTAAGGCAATTTTTATGAACCCAAAATGTCAAAATATATTGTAAAAATGAAGCTAAATAGAGTTTTCATTTGAAGTATTTGGTTGTGGGTTTTCAGTTAAAGGTCGAGAGCGCTATTCTGGAGAAAGATTGTTTCTATTTGAACTCAACAACCAAACAAATCCTCCTCCGTTGCTCCTTCAGAAGATTTGCCGTCCCTTTCGCTCCGTCTTCTTGTCCTGTGCACAAATGTGACCTGCTGCTGATCGACTGGAATGGTGTTGTGTGGATCGGTCCAAGCATTTGTTGTTGTAGTTGTTTCCCATTTACAGAGCCAGAGCTGTGTAGAAACATCTGATTTTTTATTTTCAGTGCACACACAGAGCGGGGAGCTAGAGGACCGTGAGGAGAAATTCACTGAATTTGATAAAAACTCTGATTGCATTGGAATAAGGGTTGCAAATTGTAAGGACTTAATTGATCATCGGTAGCATTAACAGTCAATTAATCAATCAACTGTTCTTAAAAAAACATACAAACTTTGTTTAAACCAGAGTTTTCCCCCATCAATCAAAGCTTTATTTCCACAGTAACATATCACATGTTCTCGATATGAGTGAATCGATTAAATTTTACTTGATCGATCAAATTCTTAATGGGCGATTAATCTATCATCGCTTAGTCATTATCATCCCCAGTTTAGAATAACACATCCCGCCTTTAAAGTGGCCTTAAAGAAATGGTTATAAAACACAACGTAGCAGCGTTTTAATTCTTGATTAACAGCGATAAATAAAGAGCATGTTGACAGAGCTTTCATGCTGCCTGCTGTATATTTTCATGTTATCTTCATCTGCTGTCTTGTGATGTGTTAAATGTTACTGAACTAGAGGAACACAATGGAAATAAGTCTTCTGGCTTTACTGTGTTTTTATCATCAGTGATTTTTGATGTATGCGATGACCACTGTGCAGTTTTATATATGTTTATCATCAAATACCCAAATCAATCACTAATGATTGCAGCCTGCAACCAAACGAAAGTCAGACCTTCATACTTTGCTTTAACCATCATCTTGGTCTTCTAAAAAACAAGTGCACAGCTGTCTTGACTCCAGGTGACTGACCCTGCAGCTCAATAACATCACCGTGTTCGGCCGTAGAAAAGTTTAATTGTTCTGCTGCATTGTCCTAAAATTCAGGGGACTTCGTAAAACAACAAATGGCTCTGCGTCGTACACAGTTTGCCCAATAACATCTTCAAACACAGAAGAAGCTGGAAGTCATCACTTTAATCTCAGGCATTGTTTTATTTCAAATCCACCGTGCTGGAGCCAAAATAATGAAAAATGTCTTACTTAAGGACGACATCATATACAGCGGTGAGGAGCATGTCAACATTCACATTTAGGGGCTCAATGTGCGTCTTTTGTCTTTTCTGTAGGCGATTACCGAGCTGTGTTTCCCTCACTCTGTTCTCTATGAAAATATAACATCTTTGTTGCTCTGGGGGTGTTTTCGTATGAGACAACAGGATTCCCTTTTCATGGCTATTAGTCAGTTCTCATTCTCATTGTCTGTCCAACACAAAGGAACACACACACACACACACACACATACACACACAAGGCAAACACACGATCATTCAAAGTGAAACTGAAATTTCTGAGCAAGTGTGTGTCCTTCCCTCTTGTGTTTCCATTTGGGTTTTGATACCATCAGTACAAAACACCAGGAGTGTGATTCAGGTCAAAGAATAGAAAATAATGATGAACTTAACTTATTGTGAGCAAGAACAGCGGTTAAACAAAGCCACGTAAACACCTGGTACGCATTTGTAACGCAGAAAACAAACACTGCTTTTATGTCGAGTGCTGATCCAGCAGCGTTTGTCGGCCCCAAAGCATGTTTGAACGTGAGTTTTGTGAAGAGCAGGAGCCAGCTGACAGACCTCCAAAACAGTCATCTGTGCTCTGACTGCAGGTGCAAAAAGCTCGCTTTATGCTTTTTAAACAATCTACAATCCTTCAATTTAAAATAAGCATCTGAGAGGTGATTTCCCGTTCTGTAAACTCCCCTCATGTGCAGCTTCAGTTCCACGCAGGTTTCAGTTGTCAGGGCAGATTCTGATGAGCGCAGTCGGTGTTTAAGAGACTCGTTCATTGAGATCGATCGAGTCTCAGATTGAAATGATGCATTTTCCGTTGTGTGTTGCTAATGTGCGTAAGCTTTGCAAACTTAAATGTTAAAGTGCTGAACAAGAAGATGGCTCCCAGTAGGCCAGAGGTGATGAGCACTGAGCCAGGAAATGAACGCACAGAAGTGGCTAAACTTTTCTAAAGCTACGGTGGATGTGTGCAGCTGTGTTTGTCAAACACTGAACGTTAACCACTTGAATTAAATATGGTTGGACTGTAATCAAAATACAAAAAAAAAAATCAAACAGGTTGTGGTGCATATCTTTAATTTCTTAACGCGTGTAAATTTCTAGAGTTGTCCAGGGCAGCATCTGAGATCAGACGTGGGGCAGTTAAATGGGACCTGGGTGGGCGCCTCAGAGGGAGTTTATCTGTGAATAAATTATAAAAAATAGAACCATGTTGGTGACCATTTTTGGGTTTTTAAATTACGCGATGTTTGCTGCAAAAGCAAATGTTTAGATTTTGAACACAAACTAACACTTTTTGAAGGTACGGACACGTTGAAGAAGAGAACAAACACTTAATCACGAAAATAATCACCTGCTTTTAGGCGTGTGTTTGAAGATATTTCATGGTTTTAAAGCTTTTAGATAAAAATGTACCGTCAAATTGTTTCAACTCTGAGAAAACAACTTACTCTCTTGATCCTGAGATGGACGAGAAGATAAAACCACTGCCACTGCTCAACCGTCTTTAGATTTTCATGTGGGAATTTTTGATTTCTCTTCCAACTTTTCCGTGTGTGATCTCTGTGTGCTCGCAGCCCTGCAGTCTCATGACCTTATATGGTTGTTGGTGGTGCATTTCCCTTTGCTCACTCGGGACAACCGGCAACTTAAGAAGACAATAGCATCCATCATTATAAGAACACCTTCATGAATCTGACTTTAATTTTTCTTAAGACCTTTTTTAAGAACAAATTTAAGAGAAAAACTTACAAAGATCTCGATGAATGAGGCCCATTTAGATCAAGATTTTGAGTTTATGTGTGATGGGCGCACGATTAGATTGATTTTCATCTTGAGTTTAAAACAAGAAAAGCTGTGTCACACTCTTATCGCTCTTAGTTCCAAAATATTGTAGCTCTAACAGAGAGGACCGATCTGCCAAACTCAGATCTGAGCTGTATCACACAGGCACTTCGTCCTCGTTGTCCTCCTGTTGTGTGAGCGCAGTGATATGAAAGACATCAGCAAGACATTACCTATGAAAGATGTTACAATAATGGCATCCTGACTTTTGTCCAGTGCCTCGAATGTTTGTTTGTTGTTAGTGTTAGTTTTCATACGTGAAAGACATTCAGGAGAGACAAAAGAACTTTTTTCATTCAAGGAAAAAGAACGAACGAATAAAATAAAATGTAGTAAAATAAGGCGCCTAATATAAAAGACAAACAAAAATACAAACAGAAAAATAATAGACAAAATGTGTGCATATCTGTAATGAAAGGTTGCCATACTCTGCTAAAATTATCCTTATTAAGGTAAAAGTAATTCAGCTTTATTCATCACTTGCACGTCATACAAGTACAAATCTAGTGAAATGAGTTCTCTGCATTTGACCCGTCCTAAGTATTACATCCTCATAGAGCAAATCTCATCTTTTCTAGCTTCAAAAATGGTAATATGTCTCTGATCCAGTGTTTAAAGGAGGGGTAGCCCGCTTTCAGCACAGTAAAATGAATCTTCTGCCTAAAAGAGTGACATAAGCGATGCAATTTCACCGTGCCCCAGGAAGATGATCGTCCCCACACTGAATATCAAAAATGTCTGTGAGAAGATTTGGATCTATTGGTCTTTCAAGTATCGTGGATAGAGCTGAGAGCCCCAGGCAAAAAAAAAAAAAAAAAAAAAAAAAAACCACCCCCCACCAGAATGTATGAGCTGGTGTTGCAGGTGATTTTATGCATCTATTACAAGAAACATCAATCGATGGACACTTCTTTGAGATTCAGGCTTTAAACAGATGAGGTGTGTGTACCACCGTAAACTGAATCAGGTCACGCCTGGTGCATACTGATGAGGACGAGAGCGTTCTTGAGAATATATCTGTGAATTGTACATTCAGATCAGCCTGACACAAGCTCCACCGGAGCTCCAAGAGATGCAGTCTGCATCGATTAAACTGTCATTTACTGTACATAACAGACATTGTGACTTTGAGAGGTGGACAAAGACAGGGACCGTGCACACTTTTATCCAATCAAGGTTTTGCACGCAGGACTTATTTACCAATTGGAGCATTTTCACACTGTGGTATTGGCACTTTCACTTAAACAACAACTCTGAAATACACCACAACTATCTTTTCCCGTGTGTGGGCCAGAACGTGCGCCTCTAATGTGAGACACATTTCAGAGAAATTTAACAATAAAGACTAATCTAATTCTTAATCCATTAATGTTAAAGCTACTGGATTGATGTAGTCAAACAGTTTTAATGTAAATTTTGTGGAATTTATTACAGTTAACCTTCCCAGAGAGCAGCATGACTGAAGAAAAGATACCTATTTCAAACTTAAATCAGTTTTTACATCCACCATACTGTGAATGTATTCCAATTACAATTATTAATTGCTTGGTAAAACATGTAATCGCTAATCTAATCTAAGTGTTAAAAGATTAAAGTATTGTAACTTGATTACTTTCAGTTACTTTTGGATTACCTCTAACGTTAGCTGCTGGTCTGTGCAGCTAACATTAGTGGTTGGTCTGTGTAGCTAATGTTAGCTACTCTTCTGGGGAGCTACTGTTAGCGGTTGGTCTGTATAGTTAATGTTAGTAGTTGGTCTGTGTATCTAGAGTTAGTGGTTGGTGTGTGTAGCTAAAGTTAGCGGTTGGTCTGTGTAGCTAAAGTTAGCGGTTGGTCTGTGTATCTGGAGTTAGCAGTTGGTGTGTGTAGCTGAAGTTAGCAGTTGGTCTGTGTAGCTGAAGTTAGTGGTTGGTGGTGTAGCTGGAGTTAGCGGTTGGTGTGTGTAGCTGAAGTTAGTGGTTGGTGGTGTAGCTGAAGTTAGCGGTTGGTGTGTGTAGCAGAGTTAGCAGTTGGTGTGTGTAGCTGAAGTTAGTGGTTGGTGTGTGTAGCTGGAGTTAGCAGTTGGTGTGTGTAGCTGGAGTTAGCGGTTGATCTTACCTGTGAATGTTTATTTAAATTAGATGTTGAAATGAGATAATGGCGAGATTTCCATCTAGTGAAAGCTTTTTTTTTTGTACTATGAGCACACTGCATATGATTGTATATCATTCTTTATTTTTAAAATATATTTTAAAATGTACTTTTTTTGTAATACAGTTACCCTTTTTTGGTATCCTAATTATGTAATCCTGTTACATGTCATCTGTTATTCCCCAAGCCTGGCTGTAAATATTCTACTTTTTTTACTTTAAGTGAAGGACTAATACAAATATTACTCTGAGAAATACATTTTGGAGGCGTTTCTGCCTTTAGTTGATGGTTAACAGTATGGAGATAAACAGAAAACGTGGTATGACATGTAACAAAGGTCTCCAGCTTGAACTGAACCAAGGATGTTGCGGTTACGTGATGCATCATCACAGTTAACCTCCTTTGGTGTCTGAGTAAATACTTTATAACATCAAAACTTGTGTATTTGGAGTCATTTTAGATTTCTGTTGCATGTCATAGCGTGGTCACTTTAGACCATAAAACAACTCTGACAAGTTTCGACATCAAGCTTTCATCTTTTTTTTTTTTTTAAGTCTAACCACGCTATAACAATAAAGGCCTTTTAATTGTTTTTGTAAGTTTGTGTACAGATGTATCCCTATACAAAGAACACCTTAAAGAAAGTTTGAGTCCAGTAGGCCAGGGGTCGTGTGCATTGAACCAGGAAATGAAACATGATGGTTAAAACTGCCTTGAAGCTGTTAGAGAGATGACGGTGGGTGTGTGCATCTGCTGTATGTCGAACACTGAGCATAAAGCAATGAAATGAAATGAACAGTTGTGGAACGTAGCCAAGTACCTTTACTAAAGTACTGTTTTTAGAGGTATAATCTGCGACATTTACCTTAAAAAACAATGGATAGATTCATCCATAAACACAATCATCACTTATGACCCACTAGAAGTGTGTGTGATGGCGGCTGTATCTGCAGAGACTCTGCTCTTCGCCTGTGTTTCCTTATTTTTTTCTCATTATTTTGCTGTGTTCAGCAAAAGCTTGGAAAAAATCCTACTGACTTTAACTTTAAAATGCAAATTCAAGGTACTTTATATATATATTTATTTATACTTCCATTCCATGGCGTCTTTTTACTCCACTACATTTTGTCTGACAGTTACTAGTTAACTTTCAGGCATTTTTTCATAGCATTCCTGTCCATTGAAAACCACGTATCTCTCCTGTTTTAAAACCACTAAAAGGACTTTATCGTCGTGGCATGCTCTCTGAAGAAAGCTTGAAACGTTTTAGGGCTGTGTATCGGTACTTGATACTCTTAAGATCGATTGAAATAACCCAGAACCAAGTAGTGTTGAAACTTCCTCAACTCTTTTTGTACCCAGATCTAGAAAAAGAAAATTTGATTTGCATGGTTTTACTTGTTGCAAGCGTTCTTTCATGTAATGCAACGCACGGTTGTCCAACTACCACAGCAGTTGTAAACCCTGTACAGTCTGTGGTGTGGTGAAGTCGAGCGTGCTGTATTTGATGGCATTGGCAGTTCAACGTGCTGAGACGACACCAAAACGTTGTATAGTACTGCTGTACAACACACCTGTCGTAAAATGTGGAAGGCTTATTTCAGGAATGCTCACATTCACACGATGGGTATCTAATGACGAACTCCACTGGTATCGGTATCACTTAAAGACTACTGATATAGATACTGGTATCGGAATTTAATAAACGACACCCAGCCAATGCCACTAAAGTCATTTGAATTGTTTTAAAAGATAGTTGTTGTGATTTTTGAATACACACCGTTGCAGTTTGAGTCCAGGAAGTGCTCCTACCCAAACATGTTTTGATTTATGCAGCATAATATCGTGCTATAATATAATATACTAAACCAGAATGTGCAGAAAATGAATGTTTATAGATGCTCTGACATTTAAAATGGATTTTTATTGAAGGGAGTTTGCAGGAAAACTTCTTTTTTTTTAGATTTAGTGCATAACTGATGACAGGATTAGCTTTTTAATGTTTGTTTTGTATCTGTGACCCCGTTCAATAACCTCTATTTTCCATGGGCAGTTCACCCGTAAGCACAGACGTCTACTTCTGACAGTAATTAGGATGATTGATATGTTGAAATTGATTATTTACAGGAATTTAGCGCTACAGAAACAGTTCTTGTTACATACATTATATGTAGGCGCTACAGTTTTTCCATGGTATGACCAACGTCAGCGATTAACTTATGTTAATGAAAACATTACAGGCCGAGCGTTCTTTATCTTCGTAAACCATGATGCAGTTTTCCTACATGACAAAAACAATTTTGCTTATTTTGCAGTTCTTAGGAATAACATAACACACAAACATGACTTGACATTTACAGTTTAAATTCCAACGTGACAGCCCTGCATGTGCTTAAATCTAAGCTGACTGGAAAAATCTAGAGACAGAAGAATCTATTTTTTCCATTCTGATGAAATGATCATGCGGCAGCCAACAAACGATACAGCAACACACAAAAATAACTTCACCAGTGATGTGTACGAATGATGGAGGTGAAGTGGTGAGTGGGAGAGAAAGAACTTTACTGTTTCACAACTCTGAGGTTTCAAAGAAGCTTGAATGAAGTTCCCCTCGTAACTTTTTTTTTTCTTTCAGTCATTGAGCACTGAATGTCACTTGTTTCTGATTCGCAACTTCTTTTCCACTGACATTTTGTTTATTTCTGAAAGATCAGAAAAGTTACAGTCGCTAACACGTACAGTACAAACTCGGTACCTTCCCGTCTACGCTGAGGGCTGCAGACATCCTCCAGCGTTTCTGGCTACCTCACACACCATTCGTCTAAATCAAAATGGCTATAAAACATGCAAATAAAACCAGCCAGAGACAGAAAATAGAGGTCGCATGGTTGAGGGAAACCCTCTGTAGGAGAGAATGGAGGATGAGGAAACAAGACATGTATATGAGAAAAGTGAATCACCCTTCCTTCTTGCTTGTGGCCCACACTTTAGTCTTTTTCTCTTTCAGTAATGAAACAGTGTGGTACACACTCCCTCGTTAGGTGTGTGACTAATGAGGGAGTCCTCGTTTCAGGTGTTTTCCACCAAAATCACAGCTTGAAAACAGACACGATGTATTCCCTGAGAAAGAAAAGTGTGAAATGCATTCTTAGTGGCAGATTTACATCCACATGTTCTTCACGAGGATTTTTGTTCACGCTTTAAGCCTCTACAGAATGAGAAACATCTGTGTTTTCATTTTAAAAGACATGTTGAGGCTTTTGTTGATTTTCTAATGATTCAAAACAAATAATTTACGTGAAACAGCCACAGTTTAATGTTTGTTTGTTTTTTTCACATTTTAAAGTGGCTATGGTTCATGACTTTTATTTTGAAATGATTCAAAACAAATAAACTTTGTGGTCAGCTTAACTTAATATTAATTCTGTTGTACTTGAGAAAACGTGTTCAGTGAGCTTAAGATATTAAGTTGAATCAACAAGTCTTAAGTCACACTGACAAACATTACAAATAAATTTGATTTCCTTTTACATTTTCTCACTTTGAAGAGTCAGTTCTTCATTTCACAGAAAGAGCTTGACTCCTGTTGAAGCCACTTTGTTCCAGAATCGACACAAAGACGATAAACTGTCGATGGTTCACAGATCGACGTAGAGACACGCAGCAAGTTTTCAACCTATGTTTTCTTCAGACTATTAATAGAAGGATCAGCGGTGGAAAGAATCTGTACTACCCAGTTACAAGTAAAGGAACAGGTGTTAGAAAAATACTTAAGTAAAAGTAAAAATATGCGTCTCCTCAGATTCCTCAGAGTACGAGTATTGATAACAGCATTCAGTCAAAGGCGTCTCTGTTTCTTCTGAATTACTCCTTCTCTGCTCTGCTCGGCGGTCACAGTCACGTGTCTAAGTTTTGGGCATTTCTTCGCTGAAAATGCTCACAATTGATTGATCATCAATAATTTATCATTTATAAATATATATTTTTTTTTGGTCATTTTAAGTTTAAGTTTTCTTATTCTACAAACGGCTTTGCCAGAGGAAACGATGTCAAATGGGGAGCAGCTGCTGCCAGTTCTAGACTGTTGATTAAAAAGCCGCAAATACATTTTTAATTGGTTAAACTCTTAATGGCGATTAATCGATTAATGATTAACATCCTTGTTAATCAACCTGAGCTGCTGCAGTTTTCCGATCACCTTATTGTCTACAAAAATGCAGATGAAATATCTGGATATTAATTCAAATTGTACTCAATTATGATTTTAAAGGTAACTAAGTAGATCACATAGTGTAATACATACTTCAGTGCAGAGTAGAAAATCTACTCATTAAAGTACAACTACCCAAAAAACTACTTAATTACAGTAACTTGAGGATCTGCAATTACTTCCACCCCTGAGAAGGATCTCAGGAAGGTTTTAACCCTCAAACAAAGCATGCTGGGAAGTCTGCTAATATGCTGATCATGCTTTTTTAGAAACTTAATTTAATGAGTTGATTGAACCTTCATTCAACTCATGATTACAAGTCAAAAGACTTCGAGTTAAAAGAACTCGTGTTCACGAGGTTTAAGTGTTCTGACAATAAAGTTTAATTAACTTGAATAAATAGAACTTTATGTTAAAGGAAAAATCTGTAATATATTTACTGTAACAAATCATAAAATGACCGTGATACGTCACTGGAGATTAAGGAAACATGCTCAGTTGAAATACTCAGTTTCCTTCCTTGAAGTTTCGACTCTGGTCTATAACTTGTGTTTTTGTTTGCTCGTTTCAAGTTATTAGAGTTCAAATTAATGCCGAATGTTCGCCAAATGAGTAAGTGTCTGTTTATGAGTCATGAGAAATTATTAATGATCTTTTAGAGGAAGTAGATGTTTATTAACAGTTAAATTGAGTAATATGTTAATGGAGTTTGGCAGACAGTGACTGAACTCAAACTCCAGAGTGCGTATTTTCAGAGCGGTGGGCTTTTTGTTTTCAGGATAACAGGCTTAGCTTTACAACTGACAGTTATAAACAGCTGATCAACTTACAGTGGGGGACTCGTCGTCGTTTTTTTATCGTCAGATTACAATGTTGAGCTCGTCTCGCGCTCCTGCAGCCTGCCTGAGCCTCCTCAGTCTGAAGAGGAGGGTTCAGGAGGAAGCAACTCATTTCAACCATAAATCTTATATTAAATAGGATTTAAACCCGTTAACCAACTCACTGTTTGGACTGCAGAACTCATTCAGTTTTTACATATTGATCCTTTAAGTTAATGAGAACAGTTTAGTTGATTCCTGCGTGATTTTTTTACAGTGTAGAAATGAGTGTATATGTAGTGTGCCATAACTTGAAGGGTTTATTCTAAAGGAGCAAACAAAAGGTTTGTTTCATTTCGAGCTCAGAGGGAACAGAAGCAGGTGTGAGCCCTTCATGAAGGCAGTACAGAGGCAGGCAGACAAACCTCAGAGAGACACATGAGACGTGTGCGACATGTTTGTTTTGGCCTTGTTGTGGTTCACGTCTCTAAACCACCTCGGCAGTGTTTCTGCAGCTCTAGTCCCTTAACTGATCCCTGTAGCTGTCATTATTTGACCTGGGACGAGTTGGCACCATTGACAGATCGCTTCTTCATCGTCGGAAGAAGAATTTGTGTTTTGTTATGATGTCTATAAATTAATGTTTCAGTGTCGTACAAGAAAAAAAATATCCTCAAATGAGCTTCAAACATTCACACCCTCAAGCTATCTGTGCTTTACATAGTTTGTTCTATCTACTTCTGAACCACTGAAGCCTGAAATTCAACCAAAGTGCCTTATTTTGCAAACTTTCCTCTGTGCTTTTTACTATTAATGAGCAGATTTCTAAGCAGTTATCATGGTTTGCTGAAAAGAGACGAAACAAAAACAAACTCTCTGGCTGCAATTACGGTTTCATTTACCTGTCACAGCTTTCAGTTGGCTTGAAACATAAAAATGTTTATTAAAGGATTTTTCTTCTCTTCTCTTCTTCTCCTCCATATTTAACCTCTAATAACACCACATCAGTGCCGTTGTGAAGCGATATGGTGACAGTTGTGTGAGTTACTTCAGTGAGGATCACAATAAGCTGTTAGAGAACAAATTTAGAGACACAGATGTTATATTTCTGTTGTTTTGAGTGCAGACGCGACTCTACAGCATGTTAGCAGTGGAGATAAGAACAAGCAGATGTTTGACTCCCGCACAGGTGTACATTTACCCGATAAGTATCACACATAACCCCGTGTCATGCAGTCTGTAATCTGAATTTTACTCCCGAGGACTGACTACGGCCCCGTCTCCTGGAAATTACATTTATGTACAACTAATCTGCAACAGCAAATAAGTTTTGAGGAAAATGTGATACACTTTTTTATCAATATAATGAGGAAATGTTGTTAATTAACGTACTTGGCAGGTCACAAAAATGTTGATACTGAACTTCACAAACAAAGTATTTCATTTGTTTTCTGCCAAAAAGGCAATTGTGCAAGTTGTCGTGACTACAGCATTATTAAAAAGTCATCATTGTTTGGAGACAGGAGATGTTTTTATCAATATTTAACAGAAATGACAATCTTTCCCTAATCCTAAGTGCTTCTCTTGCTAAACCTACCCGTAATCACAATATTTCCTTACCTTAACTGAAGTGCTTTCATTGCTGGCGCCTGGACACAAAACCCGGACTGTGGTGCTAAAATCCTGCTCTTCGTACGGGCGCCATCCACCCCAACCACCTCCTTGTGAATCCAGCGCGTTATATAAATCTGTTGTGTCAAAGAAATGTCGTCTGTGAACATCATTCAGGCAGGAATTACTGCACAATTATGAAAACAATTTAGGAATATACAAACATAATTTCTAAGAGAACAGTGAAGCACCACAAAAGCTAATCTTCGCCTTAAAAAAAACAAAGAAATATTAATTCTTCAGTGGTTTCATGGTTCAGGGTTCACCAAAAGCAGCACTACAAGAGGCAGTGAGTGCAGGACTATATTTAGTTATATCAGTTAGTTATAGTATAATGTAATATTCAAAAATGTTGGTGATCGCAGAGATGAACCTGCATCCTACCAACATATTTAACAAACAAGGACTGCTGAAAAATAAACTACTGTAAGAAACAACAACTTATCTCTTCACAGAACAACTTTAGTCATGTAATTATTTTAGGAAAGTTTGTTAGAAAGTTAGAAAGTTTGTTGCATATTGTGTAAAACATGAACTCAATCAATAAATAGTTGCATTAATTAAAGCTGAACAGGTGGAATTTGGTGGTTTTGACTGGGTCCAGTACAGACTGTTGTCAGTCTAAATACATTGGTATTCTTAAAAAGCACGAATTAAAACAGAAACAGAAAACAATGATATGAAGTCACTGAGGAACAAATTAGTTGACAATAAAGAGAATAAAGCACCTGTAACAGAAACTACACCTCAGTCCGGAGGATTAAGGTAATTTTACGGGTTCGTTTTCTCATTTTCTTGGTTAATTCTGATCAGCTTGTGTTTTATCATCGAACACTAATTTGTCATTAATCGGAACAGAAAACAAGAATTAATGTAGATTAGTTGAAAACATGTAGTGAAAGTGGTTCTTCTCGTTTGGCGGGTTAGGTTATCGTGCAGGTTATCGTGCGGATGATAATTTTGTTCAAAACTCCAGACTTTTATTTAAACTCCAGCCAAACTGTTTTCACAAGTAAAGATTCAAACACGAAACGCTGAATTACGAGGAAATTATTGTAAAATTATGCGCATGAACTTTGGTGTGGCCAAAAGAACGCGTCTTGGATTTGAACATTTGACTCCAGTGTGATATGTCACCAACGGAGCGCCGTAAAAAAGCAGCAAAGGAAAAAATTAATTAGAGAACTTTAAAGTTACTCAAAGAGGACTTAAAGAAAAAACATTGATGGCATTTTTGCTAATATGTGTGTTTATTTGCTTGATATTTGTTATTTTTCATATGTAAGAGCAGTTAAAAACAAACTATTTTGACCAGAAGGAGCAACTTTCTTGGCCAACGAAGTCTTTTTGTTTGTCAGATGAGAGACAAATCGCCCTCTTTACAATTTTAACGTCCATTTATCATGTTTTAAACTTTAAGACTTCACAGTACACTGATGTGCGCAGCTCTCAGTGTTCACACAACACTATTTGTCCTAGACGTCGTCTTTCCTGAATGATATCTGTGGACTTTATCACTGTTAATGTGATTTAGTGAAGACATTTATCATGAAAAATTAAGTTTAGAGTGATGGTGGGTCAGTGTGTGTGCACCAGTCTCGGAGCTGCAGCGATGTGATCTTACAGAGACGAGGATGAAGTTGACAGTCGTATTTTTAAGATTTTAAAGTCTGCTGTTATATTTATCACACCATCTGTATATTAAACTCACAAGCTCACATGTCTCTATTCAGCCGTCTCTCCAAACTTTTCCACCTATACACACGTTATCTGAGCGTTTCTTTAAAGGAGATGTTGCATTTTTTTAAAATTTACATTAATCAGCTGCTTTAGTGCAGATTGGTCCAGCAGTTCACGGCTTTAATTCTGATACACTAATTATGTATCTAAATCAGTACAATTAAATGACCGGGGGAAAATCAACCGAGCAATTATAATAAATTAGGCCGTAAGTCGCCCGTGTTCTGTTCAGAACGTGCTAAAGATAGATAATGAGTCCGGTGAGAGCCGTCACAAGTTTGGCACTTCTGTTATCAGGCAGCAACTCAAATAACAATTTCAGTCAATTAAGATTAGTCGTTTATGTGTCGGACAGATTAAAAAGTAAAAAGGTAGAAAGAAAATCATGAGTTCATTAGAATTTACTGATTAAAAAAACATGGAAAACGTTACACTGCCCGGTTCTTTTGTGGTTTTTATCTGATGTTATAATACAGTTTTTGCACATTAACTGGCAATTAGTTCAAACTGTTTGAGGATTGTGGAAAAAAACAAAACAAATAAAACACAGGGATGAGATCTCGCCCTCCTCCTGTGTTAACAACCAATCAAAGGTCATTATTGTGATTTTTGGGTTTGATCGACGACCGTGTGTTCTGTCTCCAGGCCAATCGTCGGCGAGGGAGGTGCAACGGCGCTTAAGAAGACGGTCTGTTTGATAGAAGTTCAACACTTCCACCCGACTCCACATCAGTGAGGGACACTCATCAGCACTGCAACAACAGCTGTAAGTATACCGTCATTTGTTTTTAATTTAAACTAAACATGCACATACTTAAATATATATAAACATTTACTGCTGAATTTAACAAATATGAAATGTTTCCTAATAATTGAAGTTAATTTTTAATAATAAATCTGTATAATCTCAGCAGGCCCAGCGGGGAACGAACATCATAGTGAGTTTTATTTATTCTATAAATATTTTATATATTATTATAATTAAAGCTACAAGACAAAATGTATAAATCAAAAGCATGTACTGATCCTTAAATTAAATACTGTAAGATATACTAAAATATTAAACATGATAATCATCAACTACAAATATCATAAAAACAGATTTTTATAAAATTGTCAGATCATTTTGACACTTTTGGTTGTATTTGTTGTATTTCTTGGTTTATTTTTTGTTGAAATTAACAAGTAGTTAAGCGCATTCGACCAGCACAAAATGGACTATTGCTATACACACAATTTATAAATTATGAAGGTGAAATTAATTTCTGAGGACATTTTTAAGTGTTTATATTCGTGCGTTTATTTCACACGAACCTTTAAATACAATATAAAAGTCAAAGTCAGTCTCAGCTTTATGGTCAGCTCTGTCACACGTACGGGACGTGTTCCATTTCTCTCAGACCTCATAGTGTAAACAGACAAGTACTCAGATGAGAACAACAGTTACAGTAAAGTCAGTAATAATATTTTTAAAAGGCGCAGATAAAAAAACTAACAAAAACTGCAAAGATAAAGAACTGAAGACAGAGAAAAACTTGTGATGATTAATTAATTATAGTTAAATAGAATAAATAGTACAAATACAGATGTGCAGATGTGTAGGTAATTATCGGCATCGTAGTGTCTGTGCAAAGCGTGAATGACAAACTGAGCAAAAACATGTTGAGATGCCATTAATGTTAATTTGTGTGTCAGTGGTCGATACATCAGAAACAAGCGACATGTTGCAAATATAACTCTGATAACTCTAATTCTGCTTCTCGGCGAAGAATGAAAGTGCTCCAGCTGTTTGGTTTCCAGCTTAATCTGCGTCACCTTTAATTCATTGAGTTTTAACTAAAGTAAGGAGTTAAATTCAGGCCCCAACGCAAGAATTTAAATATACTTCAGACAGTAAATTACACTCTAATCCTTTTCCTTCTTCTGTTCGCCCTCCTCCCCTCCTTCACCTCTCCTCTGTGTCTGACCCTCCCCTTCCTCCTCCACCTCTGCTGCTTGTTGTCGAAGCTCCATCCTGACTGCAGATACGATCGTCTTCGGTTTTCTGGGTTAGAGCTCCACAGGTGTCATCACTTTGAACGTCGTGTTTATCATCAATTTCTCTCTGTCTCCGGTCTCCCCATTTTTTTTTTTTTTTTTTACTTACATTCTTACTAAACTCTGATCTCAGTCACAATAAATAATGCAACTTTTATTTTTTAAACAAAAATCTTCAATGGGCAGGTTAGAAATATGGAGCATATTCACATCTCTGCAGTCCTTGATCTTTTATAGATACACTGGAAACATACATAAACCATCTGCTTTGAGACGTTTCTCATTGAGACTCAGATTTAAATGTTTTATGTTGCTTTTCTCGGGGAAACTGGCTGCCTGGTTTGTCAGAGTGAACGATGAGTTATGTAGCAAACCAAAAATATATATATTTTTTTGTACTTGTAAAAAAACTATGTACCTTAACTCCTTCATATTTATCATGTCAGCGGGCCCAGAACACATGATAATAACATTTTAAAGCCATGATGAGCATTTTATCAATGTGTTGGTATAAGCACAATTAAAAGCCCTTTTGACATTAATAAATTACAAATATTTATCCTGATACTTTCATGTAGAGGGCTAATTTTCACTGGATTTTCAGGGCTCAACATTAAGGATTGCCCGCTTGCCCGGGCAAATGAAATGCCACTACGGGCTAGTAGATCCAGCAACTACAAGCTCGTAAAAGATTAAACTAAATATCTTTGGGATTTGAGCCAACAAAACAAGAAATTTAAAGATATCGCCTCGGACTTTCACAAACTGGGACAGACATTTTTCTCTATTTTTTGACAAGCCCGAGATTAAACATGACAAATAATTTAAGTCTCTGTGTTGTTATTTGATAACTGGTAGGAGCCAAACACATTTGTACAGGGGCAAGTAAGTTTCTGACCCTCTTGCCCCACCAGGCGGAAAAAAAAAAAAATTTACGTTGAACCCGGACATTTTGCATCACTGTGAGCAGTTTATGCCTCTAACGGTGAGATAAAACGGCTGAAAGTGGAGAGATGACAGGAGACGAAGGAAGAGAGAGATGAAAAATTATATGTGACAAAGGTCCCCCGACCGGATGCAACCCGGGGACATTGTGTTCATAGAGAATTATTTGTCAAGATTTTATTTGATGTTGAGATGAAATAGAATCTTACATCAAAATCAATAGAAAACGCTGCTTATTAATGTTTATCAGGTGTTTCGCCTAAAGCATGAATGCATTATATACTGTATAAATAGTTGAGTAGACACAATGATTTCTGGCGTCTTTTGGAGTATTTCACCTTTAGTAAAAAAAAGAAAAAAACAAACAAACTACCATATGAATTATAACCTCCAAAGTGAAATAAGGAAGAAACAATAAAAACTTGGTCACAAAAAAACTAACAAAACACTAATTTAAATAGGAAAATAGCAAGTTTGAGTCCAACATGAGTTACAATTTCAAAACATTTAGATAATTCATTGAACTAATTAACTGCCATTGGTGTGTTTTTCCCACTTATCCTTTTAAAACAACACTTTGCAACAATCCATATCAATGAAGGCTAGTATAGGTTTTGAAAAAGCAAAAATACAGGTAATGCAAACGTTCCTGGTCAGATGCAACCCAGGGAAATTGCAACTGCAGTTGCCGATTAAACCGCACGACCACAGGGAGCTTGAATATTGGTGTTTTTATACCGGAAAAACTGGTACAAAAGGTTTACAAAAGCATGCACATCCAAACATGATAACAGCTGGGTGCTGGACAGAGGCACATGTCAAAAAAATAAAAAATAAAGGTTGCACACTATGTAATGCTCCCATGAATGTTTATTAATATGCCATCGTGTGATGCTTCGGGCGCAAGACACACCCTACAATTACCTGTCCAAGGGGTCATCTGACAGGTCATGTGACTATAAACGTAAAAAAAAAAAAAAACATGACCTGTGTTATTTAGTGTCCAAGCTTTATTTTCCCTTACTTGTCGTGTTTAGATGTGCATGCTTTTGTAAACTTTTGGTTCTAATTTTTGACAAATATTTTTGTTGAATAAAAATGCATAAACACAGTCTCACAGGTTGCATCTGGTCAGCCTTACGCATGCAGCCTTTTATGCATTTTTTAAATTTTTTAATTTTTTTTTATTGTAAAGTGATGGCTTAATAGATTAAGAAGGAAAAATACAGCTTCTATTGTTCTGATAATTTCTTCTATTTTACTTAAGGGGAAATACTCCAGAAGAAGCAAGTGGTCAAATTGTCTACTAAACTATTTAACAGTATGATGCATTTCATCTTGAGATATTTTTAAACAACAAAAACATCCATCTTAAAGTATTACAAAAAGTTTACAAAAGCATGTACATCCCAAAAGGGAAAATAAGAGCTCACACACAACATAACGCTCCCTTGAACATTTGTTAATATTGATGTATAAGGTGCAAACCTTTCTACAGACATGATTCAAAGACAAAAACAAAAAGTTTATTTATTTATTTTTTAACATAATCACGACTTGTCAGGTGACCCCTTGGACAGGTGCATGTAAGTTGTGTTATTTCATGTCTGAAGAAGGGTTTGCATCCGAAACGTCACACAGTTTTATGGCAATAAATGTTCTTGGAAGCATTATCTACTGTGCAAACTTTAATTTTCCTTTTTCAACACCTGTACGATCCTTTATGGTTGTGCACTGTCCATTATATATGCATGAACAGACTAAGAGTGAAACATACACCAATGAAATTTAATTAGTCAAACAAATGATCTAAATCACCTTGCAAATTTAACTCTTTTTGAACCCTATTATTTTTCTATTTGCATTAGCTTATATATCATTTGGGTAGTTCTTGCAATTTTAGTTAAGCTGCAAAAGAAGCCGACAGTCACTGTGTCACCTCACATATTTATACAGTTTAATGTATTAAATCTGGAGGCAGAAAACCTTATAAACATTTATAAGCTCAACCTCAATATCAAATCAAATCTTAACAAATAATCTGTCTTAATCTCATATGCTCATTTCTGGCCTTAAACTTGATTCAAAGTTATAAGATCCAACAGCTTTATCTTTATCGTGGGAACTTGACTCCTCTGTGTGTCTACATTCACAATCCTTTAATCAAATTTGAAAATGCATTGATTATTTATCAATGATTTTGATCTTTGCGGTTTAATTTAAAAATAGATCTGATACATAACCCCTATCTCTTCTTTTAAAGGGTCGAATCAATAATAAATAAAAGCAGCGATAAAAGAAAAAGAAGAAAAGATTTTTTTTGTGTGTGTTCAATCATGACATACTGTACACACACTGTAGAGAGAGAAAGAGAGATAAGGGAGTGAGGCAGGGAGAGAAACATCTACCTTAAACCACAGTCTAGGTGTGCTGCTGGTGCTGTGGTCTCTCTTTTTTTCTCTTTTTAAGCGTGGAGAGATCCGTCTTTCGTGGAACAGGGGAGGAAGAGAGGGGGTGTGAGAGGCAGAGGGGGGAGGATTGGGATAAGAATCTGCACCTTAACTAAATCAAGGCCCACCACAACGCAGCGTACGCTCTCTTGTCTCTTCCCTCTAACGTTTGTCTGTTTCTTCTCATGTAAAACCCACCACAGGCCGCCTACTCTCAGCTCTCTCAACTCTCTGTCTTTTATCTTCTCAAATCTCTCCAAATCTGAGACCACCACAAACCCCTCTTTGCTTCTTGCTGACTGATTTCTCTTTGCAGCAAAAGAGACGTCTCTGCAACATTAATTTGTTGAAATACGTTGTACCACTTTTCATGTTTTTTTCTCCAAAATTTGCCAACATATTTATTGCATTAAGTGTTCAAACTGAGTGCTGTGATATTTAATTTGACTTTTTCTGTTTATTAGGCACTCCTAATAAACTGTGTTTATTGCAATCCAAGTCAAGAAACCTTGAAATAAGTCAGTAATTCTGGGCGCTGTACTTAGTGTTACTGCCAGATTGCCTCAGAGGGTTTGACAAAACAAAACAATGTCACGTAATGCATCCTGTACAATGTATCGCAACTAAATAGGCCTGCATATAAGTACAGAAAGAAATTATATTAATAACATAGATTTGCATCAATAACTTTCTGACACAGCATCAACAGAAAACCAAATATTAAGCTTAGTTTAAGCTTCACCGGATTATTTGCAGGGTTTGTGTTAATGAGAATCCTCATAAAAAAACAATGTTGATCCATCTATTCTGAAAACAGTTAAATTGCTTCCTTTATGATGATAACAACCATGACAAATATCAGTTGAACTTCCAGAATGGTCCTAGTACAGACAAAAAGTCTTTTGACCTCAGAAAAAGTCGCTGATGGTGTTCCACAGGGCTCCGTACTTGATCCACTCCTCTTCCCACTTTCTAAAATTTGTCAATAAACCATTAAATCAAGTGTTCAAACTGAGTCCTCTGCTGCCTAATTTGATTTCTTCTGTCCCTAACTTAGTTTATCAGGCACTCCAGTACAATCAATTCCAATCCAATCCAAGTCACTTGCAACAAGTCAGTGAGATGAACTCAGAATGGTCCTGGCACAAAAACTGTCTTAGTAAAAGCCTTTAATGAACTCAGAAAAAAAGTGTTGGTTGTGTTCCACGGGGCTCTATACTCAGTCCACTCCTCTTCTCACCATACATGCTCCTACTGGGACAAATTATACAACAACACAGCGTGAAACTTCATAGCTACGCAGACGACATGCCACTGTATTTTTATCTCCTGCGCCTGACAAGTCTAACAGTCTAAATTATTGAACTAGAGAGCATTGCATCTTGGATTACTAACAATTATTCAATATCAAAAGAGATAAAACATGAATTACAGTTATTAGGGCTGATGCTGACTAAAAAGGACTGAATTGATTGAAAGTAGCCTTAAAACTCTTGCAACAGGTTCAGTGAGAGGCAAAAAGCTTGAGTGTGATTAAAGATCATGACTTAAGAAAACTCACTGGCCACATTCTTCCTAGATCAGTTTCCAGCTCGTATAAAATGCAGCTGCCAAAGTCTTAATCCAAACAAGTAAAAGAGAGCAGATCACTGCATCATTGTTGCATCTTTTTATTACATTCTTGTAATATAATTTTCCTGTAATTTATATAAATGTTACCTGTATTTTAATTTTTTTATCAACTGTTTTCCAGACGTGTGACTGAGATGAAGATCTTAATCCGGTCCCTCCTCAGTCTCATCGCTGTGCTCAAGTTAACAGCAGGTAAAAATCCACTGAATGCAGATAATTAATTTATTTTGACTTGGGGTCAGTTTGGTTTTGTGCACCGATATGTAACATCTCTCTCACTCTCGTAGGGGCAGAACAGATAATATATGCTCAGGTGGGAGAGACGATTACCCTAAAGCCCCCACCGGAGACTTCACAACAACATTATTTGTACTGGCGTTCTGGTAGCCTTGAACTTGCCTGGCGCAACAACCATGGTGGATCGGATGTCGCTAAAGGTGAACAGAGCATTGAGCTATTCACAGATATAATAGCATGTATTTGCCATTAACAAATGAATCCGGTCTAAATTCTGAATTATCTTAAGTATGAATTGTAAAAAAAAAAATCTTGACAAGCTTTTCACTTTATTTGACAGAAATGGAGGAAGGTAAATGCAAGTCGAACATGGGCCTTTGCGGTAAGGATTCAGTCTTGATACGTTCTCTGCACGGTGAGCTACTGATGTTCAATAAAGATACTTATAATAACAACCATTTGTCTTGCAGAGGAAGTGAAAAAATGGGTCAGTAAATTGTCCTTGACTGGCGACTCACTGGTCATCAGAAACATCCAACAAGAGCACTTTGGGACCGTCTCCTGTGAGGTGAACAAGGGTCGAGGCTTAGCTGTTGCCACGGTCACATACAAAATACTCAAACTTGATGGTAAGAGTTAAAAAAAATTAGGTGACATAAAGAGTTCAATCACATCATGTCACGGTTATTGTACTTTTTACGAAATAACTCATATATATTTTGGTCAAATCTAGTGTAAGCCTTTATGCAATGTGTCGTTTTTATGTTTTAACCTGCGGGCTGTGGGATTTAACCAGTGAAGCACTGCAACTTTTTTACTTTTTAAAACCCACAAACTTATAAAATGTGCAGTCAAGTGGAAAAAAAGGCTTTTTTCTTGGGTCGACATTTCTCTTTTTTTTTAAAACTATGTTTTGATAAATGGTAAATTGATAGTTACTTAAACTTGAATTAATAGTTAGTTCATGTTAACTCACAATTAAAGAATAATTAATTCCTCATCTTTAATTTTACTTTACTTAACTTTACTCCAGGACTCCATTTAGTCCCATTATATAGGAGAGAAGGCAGAAATCTTTATGGACGATATCTGCAAAACTCAGCAACTCACACTGAAACTGTATAGATGAATAAATAGCACTAACAGGCCAGAGGAAAAATATTTATTTCTGATTTTTTTGGGGGGGAACTGTCCTTTTAATAGTCATATAATTTCCATTCTGTTTCCTTCACCCTGCTCAATTTCTGTTCCAGTGACTGCGAAGCCACCCACACCTCTGCTGCCTGGAGAAACTCTGTCTCTGATCTGCAATGCAGAGACTCCTCAGAGCCAAAAGAAGCCACAGATACACTGGCTGGATCCCCAGGGACAGAGAACAAATAGCAACCAAGGAAAGCTCACAGTGGAAGCCACAAGCCAGCACAATGGCCAGTGGACTTGTGTTGTGACATATGATAGAAATGAAAAACGAGCCAGTGTCTCTGTTACGGTTATTGGTGAGTTATGTGCACGTATGCATCAGTGTGTGTACTCTCGTTCTGAAGATAAGTTGATGGCAAAGTTATTTTACAATACACTTATAAAGACTAACGAGGCTGTACTGATTGTTGTATTAAATTAGACAAAAAAGACAAAAAATATTTAATCGTATATCGTGAACCATAACATAAAGTGCAACAAAATATCAGTGCAACATTGTTTGTGTTTGTTTTATTTCCCAATGTGAGACCCTTGTTAGGCTTTACGAGAGGGTAATTCTGGACCAATTATAACAGAACTGGACTGTAAATTAAGGTGTATTATTTCTCACTGGTAGACACTTACTAGCCTGTTTAGTTTGTGGTACAGTTCTGTTTTAACATCTGTTGTCTCTAATTACCCTCTAATGTGAGTCATAACAAGGCTCTAATTAAAGAGGGTCTTAATTACTGTCTAATACAGAATAAAGATAGAATAAAGTAATGTAATACAAAGTATAGCTTGTTACATCAAGTTTGACTGATAAGTTCACCATTATTTCTGTCTTTCCTTCCTCACTTAGACCTCTCCCCGGCTCCTTTGCATCCTCAATATACATCTAAATCCACGCCACTCAAGATCCCCTGTTCCCTCCCTGATCACATCTCCTGGGAACAAATCAAAGCTAAGGACATCCAGGGAGGAAACTGGCACTTTGTCCCTAAGCCAGGCTCAAGTCCCATGTCTGGTCAGCCACAGACGCTCTTCTCCCTCTCTCCGGTGGATCCACCGACCTGGACGCCAACAGCAAAACAGGAAAACAGAGAACTGGTTTTACATAACAAGAAACCGGAAGACCTGACTTTGACCAGAAGTCAGGGGAGAGAAGACGACAGCGGAGACTACGAGTGCACCCTGAACTTTAAAAATGATGTAACTCTGAACAGGACTGTGCGCGTAGAAGTGCTGCAAAGTAAGTCAAAACTATTAAAAAAAAAAGTGTGCCCGTACAGTAACTTATTACCTGTCAAGTATCACAATATTAGAGTAATGTAACTAAACTAGAAAATATTCACATTTAAGAAGCAGAAATCAGAGAATTTTAACTTTTTTAATTAAAAAATAACTAAAAATGATAAATTGATTATTAAAATATATGCAGATTAATTCAGCAGTTGATTAATAACAGATAAATTGTTGCAGCTCCAAGTGTTTTATGTTCACTGTTAGGTTTGTTAGTTTTTTCCAGCTCTTCCTTTCTTCGTTGTGCGCAGTTTATTGATTGATTGATGATTTAAAGACAAAAACATGGTGAAATTTGCACCCACTGAAGCATTTTATCACTAAAGGCCATGATAATGAATTGTGCATAGTAGTTTATTACATAATCCCGTTACTCCCCGAGCCTGGTCAAAACAAATTGTCTCGTAGGAGCCCAACTCTGATCCGTCATGTGAAATGTCGTCTCCTCGCTCTTTTGTTACTTCATTGTCCTCGTTTTTTATCTTTTTGATGTCCGGTGTCTTTGCTCCGTCCTAATTGTCATTCACCTCGAGCCGGAGACGGTTCTTCACCACCTCTCCGCCTCTGCTCGGTCGTAACTGTGCTCTGTGTGTTTTCATCTCCTCGCTGCAGAGTTTATTTGAGAGTGTCCCTGGTGTGACGTGTCTAATTCAGTGGCTAATACACTTGTCTAGCTCCACTTGTTTTAATAGACTATAACGAGCTTTTCCCTCCGCCAGACGACCGTGATAACACAAGGAATTTCAATTGGACTCTGTGTTCTGAGGATTTACGTTGCAATACCTGAGATTTCTCATTTTTATCTGAACAAGTATTTAACCAGGAACATTGAAAAGAAACAAGTCTACCGATCTGATGAATTAATTCAAGGCAAAGGTACATCTAGCAAACACTGGTCTTAATTTTGTTAAATCCCACCGGTTCTCTCCGTCTGTTCCCCCTGAAATCACCTTCCACACTTCCTTACACATTTAATTTAGCTTGTGACTGAGTGAATGCTTGTGAGTTTACTTATATCTACTCAAGGTTGGTTTGTTTAATGGTGTTCAAGCCAGCTAGATGAAATTAAACCAACTTAAACCACTGAAAACCGTTGTCTTTCAGGATTTAGACCACAGCATTATAATGGTTACTGATAAGGTAACAAATAGTAGTGTTTGGTTAGTGTTTGTAGTTAAAAAATGTAAAGAATTTTATATATTGGATGCACGTTGAGCTCTGGTTATTTGTGTCAGGATGTGTACAAAATATAGACTTTTACAATTAATTTATTTAGATACCTGAAAACCAATGCTAGTTTATCTTTATCTACTGAGCTAAGTTTTGTACATAATACCAAGAGGTTAACCCATCATCCAGTCGGGTCTCACATCACAAAACTAAATTAAATTAAATTAATTAATATTAGGAAGGCACCCAAATCTGATTCGTTACTCAGGAAACCATAAATTTTTTCTTTTATCTAAGTATGTTTTTAACACAAGTGTGGAATTTAATATTAATGTATATGCCTAATATTGTGGTACTATGAGCTGCAGTGAGATCAAAACATCAAGAAACATGATTTTTTTCAACTGAAGGAGATTTTTTTATACCATCAATGTAAAGAGTTTCTATTTCCAGTACAGAGCAGTGAATATTAGGTTTGAAACTATGACATTTGACAAATTTGACACAACTTCCTGTAAAAATCACGCCGACCTCCGATCCTCTATAGATTCTTTTGTTGGTTGAATAGATACAGACACAGATAATGACGTCTCTGTCTGATTGTGTCTGCATAATTTCTTCTTCAGCTAATGATTGTTTTTATTATCAATTAATCTGCTGGTTATTTCTTGATTAATCAAATGCGTCGTCCGTAAGATGTTGGAGAATAGTGAGGAATTCAAATCAACTTTATTTATAGAGCACTAGAGACTTTTCACATAGAGCAGGTCTCGTCTTTTAGGTCTTGTACTCTTTATGATATTATTTATGGAGACCCAACAGTTTCCACCAAGAGCAAGCATCACGGCGAGGAAAAACTTCCTTTTAAAAGCCAGAAGCCTTGAGCAGAATCAGGGTCTGTGTGGGCGGCCATGCCATTTGTAGTTTCCCGGAGACGTATTCACATTTGAAGGGTTAAAGGAAGACAATTTTGCATTTTTTGTTTTTAAAAATTAACTTGAACGATGAATCAGCTATCAAACTAGTTGCAGACTGATTTTCTGTCACTCAGCTTCTAGTTGAATTATTGTTCCAGTTTTTATTTTGTCTAAGGCGATGTACAGAATATTATACCTGACTAATGCTGTTTTTTTTTTTACCTTTTTATGTTGTGAGTGCAGTTTCAAAATTGATGCTGCTATATAGTGGTATATACCTTTATTTATTTTAGAAAGTGCTTTCCAAAACAAGTTACAAAGCACTGTACATTTAATAAGTATTATGATAAAACACAGTGAAAGATCATAAAACCAACAGTGAAATCAATAAAAAGTCAATTCTAAAATAGTTTTTTTTAATAGTGACTTCAAAAGGGCCTGAACAGCAAGGTCCCAGCCATCTTTAGTTTTAAGGATTTGACAGATGAACGTTGTTGCGTTTAAGCTCGTAGGAGGTCTGAAGTCAGCTGTATATTCTGGAGGTAAACCTGTATGAGCCTAAAAAGCTAAGCTAAGCTAAAAAGTAAATGTAAAGGAAAGCAGAGGTTTTCTTTGTTCATAGTCTGCTAAAAAAATTGCAGATTTTTTCATGCATTTCACATTCGTTGTGATAAATATTCTTCGTTCTTTCTTCCATTATCTCCTCAGTCTTCACCCCAAAAACTGGGGTTAATCTCTGGCCAGCAGCTCAACCTGACCTGCGCCTCTGGCCACACACTGCCCCCGACCTGCGACTGAAATGGGTCCCGCCCAAAACCTCGTCTCTGTCGTCTGCGCTGAATTCTGACCGTGACCCCGCCCACCTCACCATCCCGGCAGTAGGTACAGGAGAAAGCGGAAGGTGGAAGTGTGAGCTGTGGCGTGAAGAGAGGATTCTGACGTGGGCCGTGATCCCCTGAAGATCGGTGAGCGCAGCAGGAAGTGAGACGGTGGCAGGAAATATGACATGGGCATGACCTTGTGGCCACAATCTTCTTTATGACAGAAAGATGTGTTCTGCGTACTGTAACGTGTTTGATGACTGTCTGTCTCTGTGTACAGAACCCAGGCTGAGCGTGTGGATGCTGGTGATCATATGCAGTGTCACAGTCATTGTGCTCCTCCTCCTCCTCCTCTCTTCATCTTCTGCCGACGCAGACAAGTACAGTTGAACCATCCCTACTCCTTTGTGTTAGACAGGCTGGATTATTAATATGGCATTAAGAGTCAACTCTCTTTCTTTGCATGTGTGTTTCCGTCTGTGGCTGACATTAGCGGAAGACGACACGCCTCCGCCACCGACTCTGCCAGTGCAAAAAGTACGTATCAACCATTTCCTGGACTGATGAAATGGCTTCAAACACACATTCACACTCATCAGCAGAGGTGGAAAGTAACTAAATCCAAATACTTTGTTACTGTTGTTAAGTAGATTTTTCAGGTATCTGTACTTTACTTGAATATTTATTTTTCTGACATTTTTTAATCTTTTATTCCTTACATTTTAACTCAAGTACCTGTACTTTCTACTCCTTAATTTTCAAAACAGGCTTGTTACTTTTTATGCATTTCAGGGGAATTATTTATTACTTCTATTCTGCATCATTGCGCTTCCAAACAACAAGACTGATTCCAACCTAAATGGATGGAAAATAACACATAGAAAAGACAGTTTATCAGTGTATCCATCAGTGCCTATCAAGAACGACAGACAAAACAAGACGAAAACAGTGTAAAAGATGAAAAAGATGAAAAAGAATGAAAAGTAATTAGACAAAAGTGACATGAAAAGACATGACAAGATGAAAAAGACTTAAAAAGATTAAAAAGATGTAATAAGATGAAAAAAGACAAATAAAATTAAATAAAAAGACAAAAAGATGAAAAAGATGTAAAAGATGAAAAAGACACAACGAGATGAAAAAAAACGTAAAAGACGTAACAAAATGAAAAAGACACAACAAGACTAAAAAGACGTAATTAACGAAACTGGCGTAAAAGACGTAACAAGCTGGAAAAGACATAACGAGATCAAAAAGATTTACAGGACGAAAAAGATGCAGTGAGACAAAAAACAACGTAAAAAACGGAACAAGGGGAAAAGAACATAAAAGGATGTAACTTGATGAAAAAGATGTAAAAGACAGAACCAGATGAAAAGACGTGACAAGACCAAAAAGATTTACAGGACAAAAGAGATGTAACAAGACAAAAAAAAAAAACATAAAAGATGTAACCAGACACAAAATAACATAACAAGATGTCAAACTATGCAACACTAATAACTACTTAAAAGATGTAACAAGATGAAATCAGTGTATCAAGATGTGACAAGAAAGGGAGGCTCGTACAGAAACAGACGTCAGAAATGTCCTTCAGAGGACGACTTTCTACATTTGTACTTCTGAGTACATTTCAGAGCCTGTACTTTTTAACTTTTACTTGAGTAGAATCAGTACTTCTACTTTTCTTTTTTTTTTAAAATTAACTGCATATCTTTTTGTTTTAGTATCTGTATTTCTATTTGAGTGAAGTATGTGTGTACTTCTGCCCACTCATGTCATCAGCACTGAAATCTGAATACAACTTTTAGCCGTAAGGTGTTTAATGAAGATAAAAACTTTAAAAAATAAACATCTTTTCCTTCATTTTGCTTTTTTTTTTGTAGCTCTGTGTCTCAAACAGAAACATGTACCTTTTTTGTTTCAGCCCCAAGCCCAAAGGATTTTACAGAACGTAATATCTCCCGGAGAGACACTTTCAGGAGGACATCGCAACCAATTGAATTTCTGTCCAGATAAGATGGATTTTTCTGTCCTATCTACTAAACTGTGGACCTCTGTTAGGCGTGTGAGAGACGAGGCTCTGAAAGTTTAAAACAAAGTTCAGTCATTGTTGAAATGTCGGATGAGACTTTATTTCACCAAAGATGTATTTTATTTGTACATATCAGCCAGATTTAATCACTTTTATATTTGTAATTTTTTAAAATATATCTGATTTCTTAGGGCTTAGGGCTTTTCTCTGTCACAGAATTGCTCTATGAAACTGGTATTCCACTTTATTATCATTTTAACTTCCTGATTATTACTGTTAATAACTGTACATGTATACTGTCTTTCATTCACATTGTTTTAAGATTTGTCTTTTTGTCCTGCTGTGCAAAGTCTTTTTAATGACGTTCTATGATACTGCATTTATAGGCTTGGTCGCTTTTATAAATATTTACAGTAACACTTTATATGAAGGGGTGTGCATAAGATTGTCATTACACTGTCTTTATGAATGTTTATGACACACAGTATCATTCAGTCAATCATGTAATCTTTAACGCAAAGTTGGCATTGTTTGAAATGTCATTGTTAAGACAACTTGACATTAACCATCACAACATAACCCGAAAAGATAATCTGTCACTGTCTTTGTTATGACACCTTGACATAAACCAAGCCAATGTCTTTGTCATTACAACTTGACATTATCAGGCTTAAAGAGCTGTTTATCTTTATATTTTCACATTAAACTGTCATAATGTCGTTGGTTTTTGACACTGGCCGTCGTAAAACCGTTATAAGGGCGTCATAATATTTTATTTTTTTACCTCAAATAATGTGTTAGATTTTAGACTTGTCATAAAGATGTCATAAAGTTTTATTACACTGTCAAATGCTTTTGTAACAATGCAATGTTCCTGGACTTTAATTAAAGTCGTACCATTTGGACTTGTCATAAAGATGTCATTAAATGTTATAAGGCCAGTTTGACGACAGAGTAAAGTACCAAGGTGATTTAACTTACAGTTAGGTGATGGACTGACAGCAGTTAGCTAGTTTACTTTTTGCTAAAGTAGGCTAACTGCTGTCTGCTGTTATCTGTAACTGGTGTTAGCTAGTTAGCTCTGTTAGCCATGGAGCTAGCTGCCTAATTAGCAGGGCTGAGTCAGCTAATTAAGTCCAAAATGTACCACTTTACATGACTGACCAAATGACACTTGATGACAACAGTCATAAACATTCATAAGGCTCCATCATATTCATGACAGGTGTCATGACATGATTATGACAGTGTAATGACTTTCAAATAAAGCGTTACCAAACTTACAAGTGTATATTTTTTTAAAATGAGCAAATGTTTATATAAATTACTTCATTACTTAAATAAAAACAGGACTCTTATTTGTCAGAGAATTGTTTATTTGATTGGCCACTTAAGTTTTTCAATAAAGAATCAATATCTTTATTAAGTGAGTGGTGGTCCCACAGTGGTGGGGTGGGGCTCACTGCAGCACGATGGCGTCCTTCTGGCAGATTCGGGGATACACGAAGTCGCAGGGAACATCGTACCAGTTCTCGGTGTAGCTGTCCACCACCGCACAGTCCTCTCCGTCCTTCCCACCGGTCTCGTTGTTGTCTGGCTCCCCTTTCAACGTGTTCCAATATCTACACGGTGAGAAACGAAAAAAATGAGTCAAATGGCCTGTTAAAGTGTAAATAGTGGAAAGTAAGATTTTATGACACGTTATATTTCTACTCCACGACACCTCAGAGGCAAAGCCTAGTTTTCTACTCCACTGCATACGTCCACAGCTTTGACGTAACAAAATGAAAAAGAACGGAATAAGATGAAAAAGATGTAAAAGACAAAAAAGACATAACAAGATGAAAAAGCATGTAACAAGATTTAAAAAATCATGTAAAAGATATAGCAAAAAAATGTAAAAGACCAAAAAGACGTGACAAGATGAGAAAAGACAACAAGACAAAAAGGATGTAAAAGACGAAAACAGCTTTTGTCACTTTTCAGTTTATCCTTCCTGTCCAATAAAAATCATGCATCTTCAAGTCTGGTGATTTTGAATTTCTCTGATAAACCGAAGGGTTAAATGTGCCTTTATGGGTCGAGAAATTTCCTCTGCTTTTAAGCTAAATAAACTATTTTAAACCCCTCTTGGATTTGGCGGGAAAAGGCATCGTCACAAATCTGAAAATACAGAGGGGTTTTTTTTTCTGAGCTCATTTAAAGTCAGTTAACGTCTGATGGAGTTGACAAAATGTTAAATCTTTTTAATATCATAGCATAATCGTACTGAGTAGACATTTATTATGTCTTTTATTATTTATTATTTATTATTGTGGTTGAGACACATCTGATAGCAATAATATTTGATGAATTTGTTGAAAAATAGAAAGTTTACCAGTACTTCAAGAGCATTCCCGCCTTTTTTGGAACAGGAAGTGAAGCAGGGGTCCTTAGGGTATAGCTAACCATTTTTATGCCTGATTAAATTTGACAGAAATCTGATACACAACTTTAAAGGGGCAACGTTTTCATTGAAAAAACAAAACAAAACAAAGATTATTATAAGAGCACATTTTCACACCTAGGTTATTAGTTGGTATTGTTTCTTGTCAGATTTTAAAAGCTTTTAACACATTTTAAATTGTTTGAAGTTGTGAATTTTAGTCTGAGACAGAGCAAGTTTAGTAATTAAAAAATTAAAGCAAACCAAAACATTTCATAAATTACATAAATTTAATATATTCTTGTCGTTTCCGATTCTTAAAAAAAATTAATTTTCACCAAGAAAATGGAATTAGTGTTGGTATTTATATTTTTTTTTTTCTCAAGAATGTATGAAATATGATTCTCTGTCTGCCTTTTCATGCTCGCCCAGTCTTCATCGTTTCATCATTTCATCAGTCTCAGCAGAGTCGTCAGCCGCCACCGCCATCGGGGGGATTTATTTTGCTGCTGCTCGGGGCAGATGTCCCTCAATTACAAATCTCCCAATAGAGTCTAAGCGCCAAAGGCTCTCCGCCAAGACTTAATTATCACATATCATCTGTTATATTAAGCAATTATCTTAACTTCATTCACTTGTTTCTCTTGATTAAAATTATACACTAATGTTCAGTTAAGAATTGTATTACTTTCTTTTGGAATAGACCTGATTTGACAAAGCACCAAATTATGTCTGTGCATATTTCTACACCCACAAAGAGAGCCAACGTTTTTTGGTTTTAGGGAGGGCAATGTTGGTCATCTGGTCAAATCATCACTTTGGCGTAAGGCGAAAGATCTCATCAATTATTGGATGAATTGCTATAAAAGTTCGCACAGGCATTCATGTTCCCCAGAGGAAGAATCCTGCCCCTCACCTGACTTTTTCCTGCAGCATCACCATGAGTTTTTGTGTGAAATGTCTCATGAATGGATGCATCATCAGGTCAAAATTACAATTTTTCCATTGCTGAATTCCGCAAAACTAATGGCATATGTATCAGAATCAGTAGAACTTTGCACTTAGTGCCAATTAGCAAATAACTGGCGTGGTAACACACTAAAATAAGACAGAGAACATGATAAACTGTCTACCTGCCAAACATCACCGTGTTGTTTTTATCATTCAGCTCAGAGCTCTGCTGTGTTTCAGTACAGCCTCACAGAGCCGCTGGCATGGCTCAGTGTTGTTCAGAGTGTTATTGGCAAGCAGCAGGGGTGTTGACAGTGGACAGTCACCGTTAGAAATATCCGAGGTGTGTGTGAGTAAACACACATTGACAAGAATAAGCTCAGCAGACCTTTCTGCTTCACACTACATCTGCTCAACAAGGTCGACTTTCACACTGAAAAAACTTTTTTTTTTTTTTTTTTTTTTTTTTTGAGGTCTTGGCAAACTCAGTGAACCTGTCAAAGTGTTGCATTTACCAGTTTTGATCCTCAGGCCTGGCTGCTTTTCAGAGTTTTCCAAAATAGTATCCTGTTGTATTTAACACAGGGGTCTTCAGTGTTTTTTCAGGCCATGGACCCCTTAGCTGATGGAGATATATATTTTTGGGTACTCTGTCTTCTCTGACCCTAAGTCAGCAGCAGATGTAGCATGTAGCTAATGTTAGCTGTGTTAGCCTCACCCTCTGTCTGCACTTTCACTGGTGGTGTCTGAGGTCGGGGGATATGTCAGAGGAACAACATCACAGTAGAGTGATAGTTCTGTCTTCAGCTGTGAAAATACTGTCGTCATCCAAGAGCTCAACATCTACTTTACAGAAACATATACAGGTAAGACCAGCAACTAAAGTTAGCTACACAGACTAACTGCTATCGTTAGCTACACAGACCAACCGCTAATGTTAGCTACACAGACTAACTGTTGATGTTAGCTACACAGACTAACTGCTAACGTTAACTACACAGACCACCCGCTAATGTTAGCTACACAGACTAACTGCTAACGTTAGCTACACAGACCAACCACTAATGTTAGCTACACAGACTAACTGTTGATGTTAGCTACACAGACTAACTGCTAACGTTAGCTACACAGACCAACCACTAATGTTAGCTACACAGACCACCCGCTAATGTTAGCTACACAGACTAACTGCTATCGTTAGCTACACAGACCAACCGCTAATGTTAGCTACACAGACTAACTGTTGATGTTAGCTACACAGACTAACTGCTAACGTTAACTACACAGACCACCCGCTAATGTTAGCTACACAGACTAACTGCTAACGTTAGCTACACAGACCAACCACTAATGTTAGTTACACAGACTAACTGTGATGTTAGCTACACAGACTATGCTAACGTTAGCTACACAGACAACCTAACGCTAACTTGTTAGCTACACAGACTAACCGCTAACGATGGCTACACAGACCAACTGCTAATGTTAGCTACACAGGCCAAGTGCTAATGTTAGCCACACAGACTAACTGCTAATGATAGCTACACAGACCAACTGCTAACGTTAGCTACACAGACCAACCGCTAATGTTAGTTACACAGACCAACCGCTAACGTTAGCTACACAGGCCAACTGCTAATGTTAGCTACACAGGCCAACTGCTACTGTTAGCAACACAGGCCAACTGCTACGTTAGCAACACAGGCCAACTGCTAATGTTAGCCACACAGACTAACTGCTAATGTTAGTTACACAGACCAACCGCTAACGTTAGCTACACAGGCCAACTGCTAATGTTAGCTACACAGGCCAACTGCTACTGTTAGCAACACAGGCCAACTGCTAATGTTAGCCACACAGACTAACTGCTAATGATAGCTACACAGACCAACTGATAACGTCAGCTACACAGACTAACTGCTAATGATAGCTATGCAGACCAAGTGCTAACATTAGCTACACAGACTAACCGCTAACGATGGCTACACAGACCAACTGCTAATGTTAGCTACACAGGCCAAGTGCTAATGTTAGCCACACAGACTAACTGCTAATGATAGCTACACAGACCAACTGCTAACGTCAGCTACACAGACTAACTGCTAATGATAGCTACGCAGACCAAGTGCTAACATTAGCTACACAGACTAACGCTAATGATGGCTACACAGACCAACTGCTAACATTAGCTACACAGGCCAACTGCTAATGTTAGCTACACAGACTAACTGCTAATGTTAGCTACACAGACTAACTGCTAATGATAGCTACGCAGACCAAGTGCTAACATTAGCTACACAGACCACCTGCTAATGATAGCTACACAGACTAACTGCTAATGTTAGCTACACAGACTAACTGCTAATGATAGCTACGCAGACCAAGTGCTAACATTAGCTACACAGACCACCTGCTAATGATAGCTACACAGACTAACTGCTAATGTTAGCTACACAGACTAACTGCTAATGATAGCTACACAGACTAACTGCTAATGATAGCTACACAGACCAAGTGCTAACATTAGCTACACAGACCACCTGCTAATGTTAGCTACACAGACCAACTGCTAACGTCAGCTACACAGACTAACTGCTAATGATAGCTACGCAGACCAAGTGCTAACATTAGCTACACAGACTAACCGCTAATGATGGCTACACAGACCAACTGCTAATGTTAGCCACACAGACCACCCGCTAATGTTAGCTACACAGACCAACTGCTAACATTAGCTACACAGGCCAACTGCTAATGTTAGCTACACAGACTAACTGCTAATGTTAGCTACACAGACCAACTGCTAATGTTAGCTACGCAGACCAAGTGCTAACATTAGCTACACAGACTAACCGCTAACAATGGCTACACAGACCAACTGCTAATGTTAGCCACACAGAGTAACTGCTACACCAAACCACCAAACACCAAAGTCTTTATTGTAAAGCTTTTAATTCTTCAGCTTGAGGCTGGGCAGGTGTCCTGGAATATTTTTAGTCATTGAACCTTTATTAGGGTGATTGAATTTTAACTCACGGACATGCATGTACTCACTCTGTGTGTGTGTGTGTGTGTGTGTGTGTGCACTTTTTTGTTCATGTTGAGAGAGAATTCAAAGAACTTATCAGAGGTGGGAGGTCAGTAAGTACAAATACTTTGTAACTGCACTTGAAGCTTCCACCAGGAGGTTTTATCTGGTTATTAAACAGTCTCAGTTTAATACTTTAAAATCTGGTCAGATTCTCCCTGAAATCAGATGAGCACATACATTCTCACAGCCAAAGTTACAGTGAGTAGTGTGTTAGCAGATAAAGGGAAGCAAGAGGAGATTTTTATTTAGATAATTTTATTTTTGATGTATATTTTGTGGTTGTTACTGTGGAAACACCAGCACTTCTGTCCACAGGGTCCTCCAAAATCAACACAATATGAAAGTTCATTGTAGAGCTTTCAGTATCTGTACTTTACTTGAGCATTTATTTTCTGACCTTTTACATTACAGGCTTGTTACTTAACTTTAATGCATTTTAGAGGACTTATTGATTATGTTTTTTATAATATTCACAAGTCTGTTTTATTGGCGTATAATCAGGTGAGGTTCATTTAACTTTGCACAGAAACAGCCAGTAGAAATGTCCTTCAGAGGGCTATTTTTTAATTTTTATTCTTTAAGTACATTTCAGAGCCTGTATTTTTTTCTCTTCACTTTTCAAGAGTTTGAATCAGTTCTATTTTTTACCAGTCTTCTTTTTTTTAGTATCTGTACTTGAGTAAAGAATGTGGGTACTTTTGCCACCTCTGGTACTTATAGTATATTGTTGTCGTTGCATACATACGGGATTGTAAGTGGTGAGTCGTCCACCCATTTCCATTCTCCCTCTGTCTTGGTGTCAGTCAGTCCGATCCAGTAGTGTGTGTATAAGCCTGCGATCCTCCTGCCTTCTTTTTCCACGGCCTCCTAATAATATATCATGTCCACATGCGACGCGCTTCGTTAATTATCAAATATATTCAAGAAACAGAGAAAAAAATGACAACCGTACACAGACGGACTTACATGCTGTTCTCTGGTGGTCAAGATGGCGAGATGGCCGCCTAACTCTTCACACTTTGCTTCACTAGCAGTGAAGTTCTGCCTGTCTGTGTCGAAGCGGAAGCATTGATCCCCGACGTGAAGCCAGTCGTCAGGACACTCTGTGCAGTTGAACGCTGTGGGAGAGTGTGAGCATGTGTTAAGAAACATTCAACGTAGGGCTGCAACTAACGGCTGTTTTCATGATCGATTAATCTGCTAATCTGTTGATTATTTTCACAATTAATCCCAAAATTTGTGAAAAATGCTCATCATGATTTCCCAGATTTTAATAATGATAATAACTTTATTTATTTAGCACCTTTAAAAGTGTTTTGACAATCAAAGCAAAATAGCAGGATGCAATGTGGCAACACAAAGCCAAAGTAAAAACTGAAGCACAAGCAAAAGACACTAAAGCATAGTGAAAATAAGAACAGAAAACATGCAAAACATGTCAATAAGAATAAATAAGAATAAAATATGTCAATAAGAATTAATAAAAGTAAAGTAAAAAATGGTTTAAAGTCTATAAAAATGGGTGATTTAAAAGATGTTACTGATTCTGCGGCCTTATCTCCTTGGGCAGGTCGTTCGTGGGCGTTCGAAAGCGTGGGCGCCTTTAGATTTAACCTTCGACTTTGAAACAGTCAGGGGGGCCCCGCTCGATGAGCCACGTAGCTCAGGGGGCCCAGACCCAGGAGGGTTTTAAAAAGTGCTCAATAAAATCTTAAAATCAATTCTAAAACACACAAGGTGCCAGTGGTGGGGAGCCAGGACTGCGGTGACGTGATGTCGTCTGATAAAACCAGACAGAAGCCGAGCTGCTGACTGGAGGTGGGAGAGTGATTTTGGACGTTTTGTCCAAACTAACATTCAAAAACCCAAAGATTCTTCATTTATGGCATAAATAGCAAAGAAAAGCAGCAAATCCTCACATTTAAGAGGCTGGAACGAACGTTTTTGCTTGAAAAATGACTGAAATGATTATCAAAATAGTTGGCAACTAATTTCCTTTCGATTGACTAATGAATTAATTAACTAATGAACTAGTGTGTGAAGGAGCGCTATCGCAGGTCCTTCCTTCCTGCAGCTGTCAGACCTGCTCCCAGATTTACTCACCACACACTCCGACAGCTGGTCTGCACGACCCGTACGCCAGTTGTGCAATATCAGTATTTATTTTCAGGTGTAATGTCACTTCATACTGTTATTTTTTAATTTCAGTACTTCAATCAAGTGTACTATCATTCAGTGTGCAATATCAGTATTTCACTCAGGTGAATTTTTATTCCAATTTGCACTAATCAGGCCTATTATCATCATTCTATGTGCAATATGAAAATTCCCTCTGTGCAGAAGAAGAAGAACTGAGGGGAAATCACTTTTTTCACTGTTGTAATTTTTGTACATACATACACAGGCCTGAAATACACACACGCACAAACAGGACCTATGGGCTGCACACACACACATATATATACATATATATATACATATATATATATATATATAGTCAGGCGCCCTGAGCAGTTAGGGTTTCGGTGCCTTGTTCAAGGGGAGGTGAGCTGGCACCTCTTCAGCTACCAGTCCACGCTCTGTACTTTGGTCTGCGTGGGATTTGACCTCGTGACCCTTCGGCTCCCAAGCCAAGTCCTTACAGACTGAGCTACTGCCACTTCAAATAGGGAGTAAATTCAACTGCCGAATCTCCTTATATACTGCGCTTATTTTTATTTTTACCCTGTTTAAATTGTTCATTTTTCAAAATATATTCTCTTACTTATATTTTTATATTTTTTATTGATGCTTCTTTATATTTTTGCCATCCACTTTGGTGCTGTAACACTGAAACTTTCCCCGTTGTGGGACTAATAAAGGAATATCTTATCTTAATCTTTGCAGCAGTAAAACAAAGCCTGAATAACTAGGGGGGAAAGTAAAGTTTGCAGACAGTTTACAGAAGAGTTACATACACAAACGGATCATGAGTTATCGTCCATCTGCTGACAGAGGAGGGTATACAGTACCTGGAGCTCCACAGCCGGGTGCCAAGTTGGAGTACTGCTTGCACATCTCTCTGTAGCTGTTCAACAGAAGGTGCAGCCTCAGCTTCAGAGCGGTCACGTCTTCTTTCGGAGCCTCTTTAACCTCTGGAGCATCTTTAACCTCTGGAGCATCTTTAACTTCTGGATCTGCAGAGGAGGCTGCAGACACCAACAGGCTGATGAGAACACAGAGGACGGCGTGGCCTCTGATTCCCAGGGTGCCTGAAGAGACGGATAGCAGATAGAACGTTAGATTACAAGCAGACAGACCCACACACACACTCAGACATCACTTGTGCACAGCGTATAAGAGGGTTTTACCTTTGCTTTTGATGGGGTTCATCGTGCCTGTCAGTGATCACAAACTTTGGCTCCGTCTCTCTGCTCTCTGGACGTTTTATAGAGCAGTTTGTGTACCAAAGAGAGGGGGCGGAGAGTACAGATTGCACAAATTGACCAGACAGATTGAAATTTTCATGATTATCAAAGCATGTAAACTCAGATGGTGCAATATCTTGTAGCCAAACCTTTGATGGCCTGCTTTACCGTATTCTCTAAACAAACATTTGATGATGGGTTTGGCACGCAGGTTTGGCATTATTTACCGTTACACGAGCAAAGGTCTCTCCCTGTCTAAAGCATGACTCAGCAGGGATCTGCACAGTGTGTGTCTGTGTGTGTGTGTGTGTGTGGAGTTATTTGCATTTTCTTCGTTAGCAGAGCAGCTGCAACAATATCACCTCTACACCATACACACATACACACACACACTCACACACACACACCAGATGCCCGACTCTGTTGCACCAACAGACTGTCAACTTTTTTTTTGGTATACGTCCCATTTATTATTTTATTCTTGGCACTTTATTCCCACAGCCATTGTCAGCACTTCTCCTTCATTTAATTATTTATTTCTCCAGTTTAAAGGAGCAGCGACAGACATTAATAAACATTTCTGTAAACGTGCCAGTTTAGCACTTCTTGGCTAATTTTCAACTGTAGTCCCTGGGCAGGTGTAATGACAGCAACAAAGACACATAAAATACATGAAAACAGTAATGATAGCTACAAAAAGCAGAAAATACACTCGACAAAAATGTAAAAGCAGCCCCTGTTTTTGCTCACATTTTTCCTAAGTTAAAGATCCCAGACTTCCTCTGTGCACACAAAAGGTTCATTTCTCTCAGATTTTGTCACAAAATGAACATTAAGTTCTTTTAAGTTGAAGTTTTTTGACTTGAAATGATGATGAATTCAATCAACTTAATTCATCAATTCATTAAAGTTTATTAAAGAAACATGATCAGTATATTAGCAGACTTCCCAGCATGCCTTTTGTGAGAGTTAAAACGTTCCTTCTTGTTTATAGTTTGAAGAAAACATATAAGATAAAAACTTGCTGTGTGTCTTTAATGCACTTTACAATAATTGATGCTAAATTGTTTTCACAATAATGAAAAAGTTAACCATTTGAAGGTTATAATTGAATTAGATTAATCAAAAGTTAATATATAATAAATGTTAAATGTTACATATGTTCATCAATCATTCAACTTAATATCTTAAGCTCATTGAACATGTAAATGCAAATACCAGTAAGAAATACGAAAATACGATATACCGAATAAAATACCGACATGCCATTTGCACACCGTGACACCACACACACCCAGTTCAGACAGTCTGCATGTGAACGTGGCTCCAAGCTAAGGATCTACAGTGAGATTCAGGTAAACAGGTGTAAATACATTTCTTAGACAGCTTGGCATGTTTATGGCTTTTTATGTTTTTATTCTGTTGTTTTTTTACATTTGAAAACAGGTCCAGCAGTGTTTTGTGGACTAAAAAACAAACGCAACATTCAATCTGCATGATGGTGAGTAGATAATGACTGAATTTTCATTTTTGGTGAACTGTCTCTTTAAACCGCATGATTATTACACAGGTGTGCCTTGGACTGGTCACAATAAAAGGCCACTTTAAAATGTGCAGTTTTATCTTGAAAAAAAAGACATTTATTAGACACTAAACCAGTGTTTCCCAACCCTGGTCCTCAGGGCACACTGCCTGCTGTTTATGTTCCTGCTCCAACATTGATTCAAATGATCAGGTTGTAATCAGGCTTCTGCAGAGGCTTGATGATGAGCTGATCATTTGAATCAGGTGTTGGAGCAGGGAAACATCTAAACATGCAGGGCAGTGTGCCCTGAGGACCAGGGTTGGGAAACACTGCACTAAACTATGTCTGTTTCACATACAGCTACAGATACCAATCTTTTTTTCCTCCTAGGAGGGCAAAGTCATGACCCGCCCTACTCTGCCTCTGATTGGCTTACCCTGATATTCTAACCCTAACCCTGACCAATCACTCCACATGCCTGGTAGAACCAATGAAGGCAACGAGTACTAGCCAAAAAATGGTTATCTGTAGCCTCGTATGAAACAGCCATGGTTTACTGCCTAATAAATGTCTTTCTGAAAAGACAAGTTGAAGTAATTTTCTAATGATTTAAGAACAGTCAAGCCTTTCTAGTCAAATAAACTTGGTATTAATTAATTTGTGCTTAAGAAAACATGTATTAACATATTAAGTTGAACCAACAATGTTCAGTCACAAATCACAAATTTAATTTCCCTTTGCAGTACATTCATTCAACCCGTCCTTTCAAGTCAAAGGACCTAAATTTTATGTAATTTTATGTAAATACGAGAATTTTTCTAAGTTGAATTAACTTGAACACAAAAACAAGTTATAAATGTATGTTCATTTAAAGAGAAAAGATTAGTTGATTCCCCTATAAATCTGCATGATTTTTACAGTGTGTGTGTGTCATGGTTGTGTTTTTCTTATCACTTCCTGTTTTATTTTGGTGCATCTTCACTTGTGTGTCTTTGTCTTTTTCCCGCTCCTGTTGATTGTCATGTGTGTTCACCTGTGTCTCATTAGTTCTGTCCATTTAGTCCCTGTGTTTCTCTCTGTCTGTGTTAGTTCGTGTTTGTTGTTGTTTTTTTTTTTGTGTGTGAGTTCCTGAGCCTTCCCTGTGTTTCTCCCTGTGATTTTTGGACTTCTACCCCTTTTTGGATTTTTTGGTTTTTGCCTGCTTGAGTTTAGTCTTCTGGATTTCTACTTTGTTTTTTGTGTTTCTCTAGTTGACTTTACACCCCCATAACCATGTGTCCATTTCAGTGACTCCACTGAGTCTGAATCTGTGTACTTTCTACATGATTCAGAGTTTGGCCCTCCTGTTTTTACACACACACACACACACACACACACACACACACACACACACACACACACACACACACACACACACACACACACACACACACACACACGGCTTCCAGCTGCTTTAACGTCACAACCTTGTCGCTGCTCCAGTTTTAATTTTTTTAATTAATGTCAGGGAGGTGAAGGTACATGCTGTTTTTTTTTTACCCACCTACGGTATTTCTAAAAAACTGTTCTTCTCCAGTTCTGACTCACACGCCCACATGATGTGCTGTGTCATCTATCACACACCTGTCATATCCAGTATCAGGGTTTCTCTCCAAATGGAGCTCCAGAGTGAAGAAACCACTGGGATTATGCAATACGGGGAAAGAACAAGCAGAAATACACCACACAGAGCCAACAAAATGAGGAAAGGCCCTCCCAGTTTGGTTTCCTATTTTACCAGAAAACACTTAACAAAAAATCTGAACTTCTTTAGTTGTAGGTACAGGATGGTTTAAGTACTTCTCTGAGCAGCACATTTGTTACAGCAGTGCACCAGTGTTGTGGGCAGGGGGGACGTGCCTCGATAAATCAACCAGCAGGGACAAATTTAATTTCAAGAAGAAATATTGCTGCTTGGGAGAGGAGATACGGAAGCCTTTAGGGACCAGAGGAGCCTCGGTGCGAAGGGAGACAAAGTGAGAAACGAGTGTTAACAAGGGCACGGCAGCAGCCATGATGGAGGAGAGAGAAAACTACAGCAGCCTGCAGGAGTTCACAGAGCAGCCGACACCTGGAGGAAACAGGCTCATCCTCCAAAACAGAAATGGTATTTTTCATCTGAATGTGACAAAAATATTGAGAGATTTAATGAGTGTAAACTTTGAAATACTTGTACTTTTCTTGATCTTAATGCAGCCTCATCTCAGAGGGAGATGTTTTATTGTAGTCCACTTTATACAGAGCAGTGAAATAAACATCAGGTTCTTTACTTAAGCAAAACACTACAATATAAATATACCAGATTAAAAGTCTCTCATTCAAATTTTTACTTAAGTAAATGCACAGAGGTATTTAAAGGTAGACTCAGTAGGATTTGTCCGAGCTGCTTGTGAATGCATCAGAAAGATAGCTGATTTTAAGTCTCATTCCCAGGACGTCAGATACGAGCATTTTGGATTGGTAAATCATCCTGAGCACAGCAAAATAATGAGAAAATTAGGAAATACAGGCAGAGGGCAGAGTCTCTGCAGATACAGACCACATCGCACACTTCTAGTGGGTCATAAGAGATGTTTGAAAGGGATTATTTTTAAATGAGTTTATACTTTTGGGGGTTTTCAGGAATATGTTGCATATTATGCCTTTAAAGTATAGAAGTCAAAGTTGTCAGCGCAGGCAAAATAATCTACTGGTGCTACATTTTTATTTATACTATTACATTTTTAGCACTAATTCATAGGATATAAGTATGTGATTCTGTTCTATTTCATATTCTGTTGGGTGACTTCATCTATTGTGTCATAATCTATCATTTTAGCCTATTACATGTATTTATTATAGATTTGACAAAAATTTTAATCTGGAAAGTTATACTCTACAAAAAATATAAATGCAACACTTTATTTCTCTCAAATTTTGTTCACAAATGTTGTTAAAATCCATGTTTGTGAGCACTTCTGTTTTGTCAAGATAATCCATCCACCTGACAGGTGTGGCAGATAGAGATGTGATTAATAGTGATTATTGCAGGTGTGCATTGGACTGGTCACAATAAAAGGCAACTTAAAATGTACAGTTTTACTTGAACTATTCCATTTTCACCAGGAACAAAGGAAAAAAGTTCTAGCCAATCAGGTATAGTAGTGCGTGATTCCTTTGAGATAATTAATCAATGTGAAAAATCAATAAGGACATTTAAAACCATGTGTGTCATGTTTACATGTGAAACTGGACTATTCTTCGCTCTTGATGAGGACGGGAGTGCGAGCAATGCAGATGGAATCTGACACAGCCCTTGCTTAAAAGTTAAGATTTCAATGCATCAAAGATGCATCAATAATCGTCTTATAAAACGTAGTTGCCTCTGATTGCAATGAATCGACTCGAGTCATGATGGTGCCAAGAGATTCCCACCCCACTGCATGGTACCTGCAGCCCAATGTGAAAGTGCCTATAAATGTCTTTTTTTCCCCAAGATTAAACTGCACGTTAGATTGACCTTTTATTGTGATCAGTCCAAGACACACCTGCGCAATAATCCTGCTGTTTAATTCAGCATCTCTATCTGCCACACCTGTCAGGTGGATGAATCATCAGGGCAAAAGAGAAGTGCTCACTAACACGGATTCTAACAAGTTTGTGAACAAAATTTGAGAGAAACAAGTGCGACCAGCGCTTGTTGTTTACATAGACACATGCATCCACGACTTTTCTTAGACCAATGACGCTCCCACAAGAATCTACGACAAACGGTTCATTAGTCGTTCAGAAGTTCTGCACCTTTTTGTTACAGGCCGCTCCCACTGCCGTGCCTCCATTTTTGCCAGTTGACACGAACAGTTGATGTCCTTTGGCTCATGACCAACCTTTCAGTTACATCGTGTGCAAGTCTGTTAATCCATTGTGATAGGCCACACCCGTTGCCACGCCCCCTTCACCCAATGGATGGTCTCACAGGAGACATTTTGACTGGAAAAACACAGGTGGACTCAATAACAGTAATTACAGCTCAGTTCCATTAAGTGTCCCAGTAACAGTGACGGTGAACCAGCCTGCACAATAGTGGAATGCAAGAATCATCAACACACTGTGAGTTTTCTGGAATGACGAGTCAAAATGTCTGCTGTGCCGCTACTTCATAGACTGCCTGAGTCATGGCCCTTTCAGGCGTGCCCCATGGGATCTAAATTCTGAAAAAAGTATCAACAGTTGTTTTGATTTTGTTTGAACTGTTCCACGAATTGCACACGTTGTTTACAAACTTAAAACATAATTTTTGCAAGTCCAGAATGTGTCCGTTTGTGGCGGGTTTGTCGTACTTTGATTTAGTTTTGTGTGAAATTACTTAGTGAACTACATCCCTCATCTCGCACAAAATTCGTCATCAACACCAATCTAGCTGTCTTTCGCAACGTTATCTCGCCCGAAGTGTTTTATCCAGCGACTCCCGGTGAAGAGAAAGAACAAGTGAAACCCATCACCCATGTGACTACATGACATCATAGCTTTTGGAGGGAGAAGATCACACATCACTTACGCAACTTCTGGGTGTGTTTGTCTTTCTAATTATGTTTCTTCACAGTCTTAAACTTCAACAGTTTAAGCCCAGAAAAATGTGACTTACTTCACTTGAATTATTTTTTAAATTGGCAAACATCACATGTGTGATTCATGACACAATCCAAACAGGATCAAAATATAATTTGTCTCTCGCCACTGACTACAGTTCTTATTTTTTACAAAGTCAGGTTGGGTCATACCTTAAGCTCTCTGTTGGCACGAGCACAAACACACACATACACCGCCGCCGTGCCACAGTTTTGCTTCCAAGGACGAAAACTGTGGCTGGAATTTTTATGGACTGACTGACAGCGGGACCTATAGAGCTGCTGGCAGCTAATGAACCTTTTGTGTGCACAGAAGTCTTAGACTCTTTAATTCAGCTCATGAAAAACAGGTAAAGGAGTCATCTTGTGTTTATATTTTTGTTGAGTGTACATTTCCAAATTATTACCATGGTATATTCTCTATCATTGCTACTTTTACTTAAAGATTTGAATACTTTGCCACCACTGAATCTGTATGCATGCATCTTTGTGCATGTGTGCATAATGAGACAAATAAACAGAGTATCCACTTGACCTAGCTTTCTGCAGATCTACAGTCGCCTTATTATCTTTTGGGAATAGTAAATGTTATGAGGCTAAACTCTGGTCAAATGGTTTTGCTCTTGCAATCTCCTTTTTACACAGCGCGGCTGCACTCTACGCCACGGCAGAGGATTAAAAATGGTGAATTGACAGCTACCACGCTGTGGACTGTTTTGTGTCTAATCAGGCTCCCAGGGACTGAGGCGGGGTGTTGAGTGTTTGAGGAGTCGGGCTGGCCTCCTGATGCTTATTGGCTTTTTGGCCTCCATCTGCGCCAACATCGCACTGACTGTGCTCTGTAAGTGTAAACACCGTCTTACATCCCTGCCCTCCAGTCTGACTGCGTGCATCTGCCCGTCTCACTCTCCGTCTCACTCTATTCCTCACCCTCGCTGATTATTCTCTCTTTATTTCAGCTCAGTGTGCTTTTGGACACCTATAATTGGCAATAAAAAAGATAAAGCGCTCTCTCCAGTCCAGTGAGGGTCATGTAATAGAAAAAGCACAAAAGTCCATAATTGTGAAATATTTCTCCTGCTGGGCCAACGGGCTCTGGCAGCTCAGCCTGATAATGTGCTGGTGAGGACACTCTCTCATTTAAAACAAACACCACTGGGGGATGTACGTGCTTGATCTATTACCACCACACACACACTCAGACACACAACACACATAAAGACAGAAGCAATTGAGCACAATTTTAGTTTCTGAAAATGATGACTTGCAGGAAGAGAAGGTAATAAAAAGAAACCTGTAACACTTTATGTGACAACAGGATGTTAAACATATTGTAAAACTCTCAATAGAGAAAAAAAATGATTTATTTCTACTTTATGAATACGGCATAGAGGCGCACATTATGTACTGTATCATGATAAATTGGCCAATATTTTCAGCAGTTTGTGAAGTCAAGCAAGCTGGTAATATAAATGTTTTCACTTTATTTAGGTAGACTGCTCTTTATTTGTGATATCATGACACATTAACTGCACAGTAAACCACATCTGCCACCTGAAAAATGTAGCACATTTTAGCATTGCATTCATAAAATATAAAATACTTATGAGCAGAGTTTTTAATGCACCGTTCATAGAAGTTTATGTCATGTCGGCCTTTTTGTGAAATCTACATGTTTCACATTTAACCTCACCACAGCAGCTGCACCTGCGTTTACATCAGCATGCTGACCAGGAAATAGTATGTCATTAGCTTTTATCAAGAAGATACACATTAGCTCTGATGCGATTCATTAACCACAGAAAATCACAGCTGTAAAATTACGTTGAGTTGAACGGAAAGGATAGTAAAAGGTTTGACTTTCAGTTCCTCTGAACCTGATCACCTGCAACAATAATTACAGTTTCAAAAACCCGTGAGATATTCTTTGTGCTTACGACAGTATCTGTCAATGAAAGCAACACAAATAATACAGTGGGAACATCTTATATTGATCACATCTGTCTTTATAAGCAGATGATTATTATAACCTCATTCTTTTTCAGGCAGATTCCCATCTAATTGACATTTCTATATTTATGACATGAATAAAATACACAGATTTGAATTTTATTGACTGTTTGATAATACAGTACAGCTGTTTCAAACCTTTTTTGCCGATTGCAAAACATTTTGTATCACTCTCCCCTTCCAAATGTGTGGGAGAAACTGTAAAACCTGCACAAAGCACTAAAGACTGTATCTAGAGCCGGTGTTTGGTTTGTCCGTTCTGGGCTACTGTAGAAACATGGTGGTGCAACATGGCGGCTCCATAGAAGAGGACCCACATCCCTGTTGTTACATGTACATGAAAACACACAATTCTCATTTTCAGTGATTATACAGTCATGAAAACATACTTAAGAATATTAGACTCCATTTCTGTCATATTCTGACAATAAATCCCCACATTGGGCCTTTAAATTACTGTGCTGTACTGTACAGCAGCTACAGTACTTTATACAAAATACAGTTTACTGCCATAGGTGCTATCTATGGGAGAGGGGTTGTGCAGATAGGGATAGGGGTGCAATGCCCCCCAGTCCTGAGGCAAAGCAGGAAAAAACACAGCTGTAAAACTGCCATAGACTAATAAATTTCATTGACACGTATTGACTGCTTTAATTATTTAGTTAACAAGCCCAAAGCGCCCTGATTTCACACACTTCGGACCGTTAATGCAGTTAGCACAGTAACTTGTGGTTCTACCATCTAAACTAGACACAACACGATGTCTGCTACCAGCTTTGTGTGGAAATACTTCAAAACATTAAACAATGAAGATGCAAAGTGTGTGCTGCGCTCTGATGAGGGATCAAATGTGCTGGACTGAGGGTCACAGGCGAGACAAAACTAAAAGTGAAAGTCCAAAGCGTGCACGAACACCAGATTTACACTTTATCCAAAACACCTCTGGGTGAAATACTGGCAGAGATGGCAGCATATGATGGATTTGACCTTAGCAGCTGGCTGTGTCGAAGAGCCTCTCACTGTAGAAAGAAATCTGCCAAAAAAAATCTGTCTGAAATCTCACACCGAGTGAGTGAGATCTTTTTTAGAGCTTTGCTTTTTAAGTTTAAGTGATCTCTGACTTTATTATGCTCACTATGTCTGGTATTGCGGCGCACACAGGGCCAGCATTTTGTAAAATCTGCCACGTCAATTTTCTTTTAGGGGCAGGGGCAAAAAATACAAGAATGAATGACAAGTGATGAATAGAATGAAAGTTTATGCTCGAGGGAGGAATTATTCTTATTCCTTCCTGAGAATTAGAAGTAAAATTAGCAGTACTGAACGTACTTATTATTATTATGTTATTTTCATTCTTTAAAAGTCAGCTGAATGCAGGTAACAGTCTCTGAAACTTGAATTTTTTGGTATCAAAATCCTCCCTATTTAAAATATGTATGAGCAGAGTTTTAATGCACCGTTCGTAGAAGTTTATATCATGTTGGTTTTCTGTGAAATCTGTGTTTCACATTTAACTTCACCACAGCAGCTGCACCTGCGTTTACATCAGCATGCTGCCAGGAAATAATATGTCATTAGCTTTTGTCAAGAAGATACACATTAGCTCTGATGCGATTCATTAACCACAGAAAGTCTCACCTGTAAAATTACGTTGAGTTGAACGGAAGGATAGTAAAAGGTTTGACTTTCAGTTCCTGTGAACCTGATCACCTGTCAACAATAATTACAGTTTCAAAAACTCCTGAGATATTTTTTGTGCTTACGACAGTATCTGTCAATGAAAGTCTCATAAATAATACAGTGGAAACATCTTATATTGATCACATCTTCTTTATAAGCAGATGATTCTTATAACCTCATTCTTTTTTCTCATGCAGATTATCTAGTGTCTAATTGACATTTGTACATTTATGACATGAATATAAAGTCATGAAGTGGACAGATTTGAATTTTATTGAATTGAATTAGCACAGCTATTTTAAATCTTTTTCAAATTACTGTACAAATTAAAGGACCAGTACATAGGTTTAGCAGCATCTAGCGGTGAGCTTGCTGAATGCAAAAACTTTGTATCACCCTTCCCTTCCAAATGTGTGGGAGAAACTAGGGTAGCACTAAAGAACTGTATCTGGAGCCCATGTTTGGTTTGTCCGTTCTGCAGAAACATGGCAGTGCAACCGTCAAACTCTCGAGATATACATGGCTAATTCTAGGTAACAAAAACACAGTTCTCATTTTCCAGTGATTATACACCATTGAAACATACTTATGAATATTATACTCCATTTCTACCATAACCTGACAATAAATCCCCATAAATCTCACACACTGGACCTTTGAATTACTGTACTGTGTATAATTCAAATACACTGTACTACAAATACAGTAGCTACAGTACTGTATATAAAATATAACTTACTGTCATAGGCACCATTTAGTGAGCGCCTTGGATTTTATGCACCCCCAAAGTTCAAGATTGTGGTGTAAGTGCCCCCAATCCTGAGGCAAAGCAGGAAAAACGTGGCTGTAAAATTGCCAAAGACTAATAAATTTAATTGATGTTGTCCTCTTGGCTCCTTCGAACCAGGACCTTCAGCATGTGCTGGGGCGGTTTACAGCCGAGTGCGAAGCGGCTGGGATGAGAATCAGCACCTCCAAGTCCGAGGCCATGGTTCTCAACCGGAAAAAGGTGGCTTGCCCCCTCCAGGTTGGAGGAGAGCTCCTGCCTCAAGTGGAGGAGTTCAAGTATCTTGGGGTCTTGTTCACGAGTGAGGGAAGGATGGAGCGTGAGATTGAGAGGTGGATCGGTGCAGCAGCAGCAGTAATGCGGTCGTTGTACTGGTCTGTCATGGTGAAGAAGGAGCTGAGCCGAAAGGTGAACCTCTCGATTTACCAGTCAATCTACGTTCCTACCCTCACCTATGGTCATGAACTTTGGGTCATGACCGAAAGAACGAGATCTCGGATACAAGTTTCCTCTGCAGGGTGGCGGGGCGCTCCCTTAGAGATAGGGTGAGGAGCTCTGTTACCCGGAAGGAGCTCAGAGTAGAGCCGCTGCTCCTCCACAGCGAGAGGAGCCAGCTGAGGTGGCTCGGACATCTATACCGGATGCCTCCTGGACGGGAAGACCCAGGACACGCTGGAGGGACTATGTCGCTCGGCTGGCCTGGGAACGCCTCGGGATCCCCCCGGAAGAGCTGGACGAAATGTCTGGGGAGAGGGAAGTCTGGGTATCCTGCTTAGACTGCTGCCCCCGCGACCCGGTCCCGGATAAGCGGAAGAAGATGGATGGATGGATGGATGGATAATAAATTTAATTGCTGTTTGAAAGGAGCACAAATAAAGCCATATAATATTAATATTTAATTTTCATGATGAGGTGTAGTGTCTTGTTGCTCTTATGTGATGCCGGTCGAGCACATTGACCGTTTCAGTTAGCCCAAGGCACCGTGACTTCAAAGACTTCTGACTGTTCGTGCAGTTAGCACAGTAACTTGTGGTTCTACCATCTAAATTTAACTAATTCAACATGATGTCTGCCACCAGCTTTGTGTGGAAATACTTCAAAACATTAAACAGTGAAGATGCAAATTGTGTGCTGCGCTCTGATGAGGGATCAAATGTGCTGGACTGAGGGTCAACAGGTGAGACAAAACTAAAAGTGAAAGTCCAAAGCGTGCACGAACACCAGATTTACACTTTATCCAAAACACCTCTGGGTGAAATACTGGCAGAGGTGACAGCATATGATGGATCTGACTTTAACAGCTGGCTGTGTCGAAGAGCCTCTCACTGTAGAAAGAAATCTGCCAAAAAAATCCATCTGAAATCTCACACCAAGTGAGTGAGATCTTTTTTAGAGCTTTGCTTTTTAACTTTAAGTGATCTCTGACTTTATTATGCTGACTATGTCTGGTATTGCAGCGCACGCAGGGCCAGCCTTCACACCAGTCGCCTCTGAATGCAAACAGAATATAGAATCAGTCTCAGCTTAACAGAATGACTTTGAAAACACCAAAGGACTTGTTTTAACGAATTATGTTGGTTTATAACATGAAGAATTGTGAAATATAATTTCCACGAGGCTGTTCAGTCGGACAGTGACAGATCACAGGCCATAAACTTGACAGTTCATCCTCGCAGCTGAAGCGAAGGTCAAGCTGCATGTGCAATTTATATTAGGTTCATTATAATGTTGATTAATGTTGAAATGAGGTTCTCCTGCCATATAATTTATTAATACCACTAGATAATGCACTAAAGCAGTCAGATTTGGAGCCCACATGTATAGAAAATGTCTCCAAATGCTACATCTGACTGTTAAACATCACATAGGCTGACACTGACCCATACTCACGATTTTTCCAGGAGACTCCCACTTTTCATTGCCCCCCTCCCTACTTCTTCCCAGTATCACAATTCTCCTGTATTTCTCCTGATTTCTGATACATTTTCACGTTTTTTTTTCTCCTTTTCATCATCACAACCTGTTTCTGACACTGTGCAGCCCTACGACTCTAAAAATCAACTGTTTCCACCCAGACAACAGCGCAGCTACACCAAACCAGACTTCCTAAGAAGAATTCCTGTTTTATAAGGAAAGTTTTAAAGGAAAAAGGCATGCATTTTGATGAATGTGATGAGTATTAGTTTTTTCACTCGTTTTTGGCAGCTTGTCTCAAGGAGACAATGTTTCTCATTGAGAGAAAATGTCATGATTTTAATGTGCGCACAGGTAGCAGCCAGAAGCAGATGGGTTACTACAAGGCAAAGTGTCACTGGAGTATAGTAAAAACAGAATTACCATAGTTTTAAAAGTGTTTTTACATATATTGTCATGTATGAAAGGAGCCAACACGAGCACTGTAAGGTCAGAGATATACGGGGCTTTTTAACCGCGTGTTGGCTTTGTGCAGTGTTAATTTCTGAGGAAATGCAGAACCATCACTGCAAACGGAAGCAGGATATGCATTGCATCACCCAGTTCACCCAAAAATGAAAATTCAGTCATTATCTACTCATCCTCATGCCGACTGAAGGTTGGGTTTAGTTTTTGAGGCCACAAAACACTGCTGGAGTTTCACTGGAAAACAGCCTTGCAGAATCTCCCAAACAATTTAACTGACTCGTTCTGCAACTCTGTTTTCCTGTGAAACTCCAGCAGTGTTTTGTGGACTAAAAAGCTAAACCCGACCTTCAAGTCAGTGAGTAGAATGGATAGTGACTGAATTTTCATTTTTAGGTGAACTATCCCTTTAATCAAATCATTTAAACAGCAGTTGATCTGTAACTGTGATCAGTTTAAGCAATTGCACTGTACATGTATCTTTTATCTTTATTCACAACTTATATTACATCAATGAATCTTCTTAGAAAGCATCGTTTCTCTCAATAAAGCATTAAGAAAGTTTTTTAATAGGCAAACGGGAAGTAAACAGAAGAAACACAAATGTGGAAAAATATCTGGCAATGAAACCAGAGAAAGTTCAGTTGTAAAGTTGTAAATGATAATTCTTAACAGCCGCGAGGGAGCTCATATAAACTCAATTATTCCAGCAACGGCGGCGATAAAGTCTTACAGAGATTCACAGACTGTACAGAGGAGCATCATATGTTTGAGGAGGAGGAAATTAGTGGTGGGTGATAAAAAAAAAAAAAAAAAACACAACGCTATGAAAATTACATTCATTTTTAGTTGTGGCTGGAAATGTCAGCCACCACTTTCTGAATTATTTCAACATCTCCTGGATTTTCTCAGCAGATATTTACATGGAATAGTGAGGCAAAAACAGATGTTTCCAATATCAGAACTTTTCCAGAGAGCCAGCATGACAACAAAACTCTCCCACCAGCAAAATAATTGGCTCTCGCCAAACTCCCCCATCTGAGCTGTTCACCCGGTCAGTGATCACAAAAGCCGCTCTGATCAAACAGGACCCCTCTCACCCCATCAGGCCGATGTTACAAAGTCCCACTGGCCTGAAAAAACATCTATAAAAAAATCCTTCATTCCTTCTGCAGTCACCCCCCTAAATACTTTAATACAGACGCCATACTTTGACCTGTTTTCTCAGTTGTTTCTAACAGTCTTAGTCCCTTTTTAACCTGATTGATCTATCTATCTATCTATCTATCTATCTATCTATCTGTCTGTCTTCTCCATGTCTCTATGTCTCTCTATCTTGTCAGTGGTTGGCAGGCCCGTTCCAGCTGTTGAACCTCTGGACTCTTCACCCCTGGGTCTGAAGCTAGCCTCGCTGCTGAGACGTTACATCCAGCTGTGCGAGGACTACACCGCCCAGGGACAGAACTGTTCAACGCCAGGTCAGGTGACAGGATTGTAGATCGAACCCCATGTACACGGTCTTCATTTCCTGCTGTCTTTGAGTCACCGCTCCCCTCGTCCTTTCATCGTGTCCTCGCTTCTCATTAACAGTTAAGCAGTGCGGGGAGTGTCCTGAAGGGTGGCTTCATGTCGGAGATCACTGTTACCACTTTAGCAGGGACAAGCTGGACTGGCTGAAGAGCAGAGACAGCTGTGAGGAGATGGGCGCCCATCTTACCATACTGCACACCATGGAACAGCATGTTAGTAGTGTGTTTCTCTCTCTCTCCCACTCTTCTCTCTCTGTGTGTGTGTGTGAACTTCATAGACAGAAATGAGCACTCTGTCTGTGGAGTCCTGCTGACCGGCACAGGTGTTCCTCATTCCCCTTAATTGGGTTGGTTACTGTGTGCTGTCTGCAGGAGAAGAAAACTTTAGACATGAGAGTGTGTGTGTGTGTGTGTGTGGTGTGTGTAAAGCTGGGGAGCATTAAGACGTTGTAAGCCAAGGTCACTTTATCCAAGCTTTACTTTTGCAAAGGCATAAGATTAAAAGTTGGATTTAAAGGGACAGTTCGTCTGAAATCGAGTTTCGCAGTCCAAAGAAATGCAGGATAATAGGTTAACTGGTGACTCTAAATTGCCCGTAGGTGTGAATGTGAGTGTGAGTGGTTGTTTGTCTCTTTGTGTCAGCCTTGCAATGAACCGGCGACCTGTCCAGGGTGTACCCCGCCTCTCGCCCAGTGTCAGCTGGGATAGGCTCCAGCCCCCTGTGACCCATCAGGATAAGCAGTGGACAATGGATGGTTATTGAGTTTTGAAGATTGTTGTTTATTTGTCATTTATATACATACGACGTACACAGGAACAAAATTTATGTTCTTACAGGCAAGACGCTAACACAGACATACAAAAATATACAAGTATGAAAACATAAAATATAGAAAAGCAAACAAAAATATAAAAAATAACAGTCATGCAGCAACAGAGCAGAGAGAACAGAGGGCAGAGTGAGACAGTGAGCTTAAGAACAGTGGAACAATTATTGTGAATATTAAATTGGGATAGATAAATAATAAATACTATACAGATGAGTTATAACACTATAAGATACAGACAAATTAACTGGATATTATTGCTGTTAACGTAAGTCACCTGGAGATGTCTGCCTTGAACAAAATGGAACTAGATGACATTCAAAAGCCCATTTGAAAAACTCAAATCTATCTTCATTCAACTGAACTGCCCCAAGCGGTCGTCTACTCACGAGACGAGAGGCGTGATCTCGTGACAGCATGTAAACATTGACGGCGTCCTACTCGTCTGAGCTGTAACGTTAGCATCACTGAGCTAGCTAGTGCATTGATATGGTTAGCGGGTGTAGCTCGGTAGAAAGAAAGACGGAAGAACATGTAGACAAGGTCTGTTGATTATCTTGAGTAACCAGGTCATTATTTCTGGAAAGAGACGCTGCTCAAACAGATTTTGTAAATGCGCTTTGAGCACCAAAAGCTGAGCTCCTTCTTGTTCCTGTAAATTTGACAGAAGGCATCAGACATCTCTACAGCAGATATCTCCAAACTCTGCAACTCACACCAAAACTATCTAGATGGATAAATAGCAGCACAGGTAAGATGAAAAATGTGTTATTTTTGATTTTTGGGTGAACTGTCCCTTTAACTGTCCCTTTAACACACCAGGTCTTTTTTAGAGGGGACTTTCAACCTGACATTGTAGGAAAAGCACAGTTGTTACTAATAATATTAACAGTAGCTCATTTCCATTCCAGTGCCCCGGTAAGCCATGACAGGTTGACAGCAGGCACAATATCAGGATGCTGAAACTGAAGCTAAATGGAATTTAACCATCATTAATTTTACTGTGACCTGTCAAACTGTCTTCTGTGAAAAAGGCCTGTTCATGATCCACATAACAAAAAGGAGTACAGGCATATTAAGTACAAAATCAAAACACGAGTCACAGTGACCTCTAAGTCCACTAGAGCAGTGTCTCCAAAACTTCTTACAGTCTCATATCTCTTCAGAAGTTTAACGTCCAGCCGCCAACTCTTTTATGATTTCATTTCCATGTTTGTAACCCCCCCAACACATAAATACATACATATAGAGTCTATATTAATAATCAACTTGAAAGTGTGAAATACTCAACACAGGTTACTTTATTTAGAATTCACAAGAACAAGACAGGGACACAAATTCACAAAAGCTGGAGACAAAAATCAAACATCAGTGCTGGAAACGGCACAGCAGCAACTGAATATAAACAATAGAGGAGTCAGACCAAAAATCAGGAAGCATGTATATAAAAATAAAGGCCCACTTAAAACAAACAAACAAGCAAACAAAAACAAAAAGGGAGCACAAAGGAGCAAGGTAAGAGACATTAGAAAAGCATATTTTTCAGCGACTTAGAGTAGTTGGCAAAATTGTACACGAACACTGTGAAAGAGGAAGAGCTTCTGTTCCACTTACAAGCATGAATATGATATTTACCCAGAATAATCCCAAAATTGACAGTATCAGTAACATTGAAAGAAAAGTTAGGAAAATGGAGGTAAGTTATCAATTTTCAATGATAACCAATCATGTACTTCCGTTGATAAAGTTAAAAGTTGGTGGTTATCAGGTCTTAAACATAGTTAATAGTTAAACTTTCAAAGTTTCAAAACTTTCTCAAAGTTTTGAGAATTTGAGTTTGATTCAAAATTCAAAAATCTAGTGACTGCCTTGAAATTATTTTCTCAACTTTTTTTTAAAGGACAAAACTTGCTACTTATTAAAATAAGTTAATGTGAGCATTTGGTTTTACAGTGTATCTAAAAAATAAATGGTCAGTAGTTTCATCCTCTGAAGAACAAAAGACACGTGGATCAACTGCAAACTTAAATCTTTTGTGCAGAAAATCAATAACAGGGTAGATTGCTGATACTGTTTTACTTTAGGAGCAACAGAGCAAGATATCCAGTATATAGCCACTGGTCCACATGCACCTGCTTCTGCAGACATTCTGACTGATCTGCAGGAACTCATTCAATGCAGCTCTATTACTGTGCAGCAGTCAGTGGTCGGAGTGTTTGTGGAAGCAGGTGGGAGTGAACACAAATACTGCAGGAATCGACAGTACTGATCAGAAACCTGTGACATGTGACAGTAGGAAAAGAGCAAATGTGAATGATAAAATTAATGAATTCAATTTAGCTGCTTCAGTTTCATAAATATGTCCCGTTCCTGGTATAATAAACTAACAATAAGAAGTGTCTGTATGTGTTGAGTGTTTGAATTTGACTTTCAGACCATGACTGAGCACATTTTTTGAAAAACAAGGACAGCTTGTTGGTCTTGCCCTTTAGATTTTAACTGGTTTGGTGTAATTGTCAATAATGTGCGTATGTTTGTGCGTGTTTTACTTCAGGAGGCTCTGGAAAAAGAAGTCAGGAGAATCGGTGGATTTGATTATCACTTCTGGATCGGCCTGTCTGATATAGAGACGGAGGGAGACTGGAGATGGGTGGACAACACAACACTGCAACACAAGTACCATCTAATTTTAATATTTAATATGTTAAATCATGTATTTGTTTCATGTTGTATATTACAGTTGCTATTCTGCACTAATTTTTATTATTGATGAAACTGAATAAACTGTCCAGGAGGAGCCTAAATTATCCAAAGCAAAATAAGCTGCCTGTTTTATTTATTTTTTTTTAGCAGGCCTTGAAAAAACATATTGAAAAATATCAATAGAGTAACATTTCCAACATCAAAAGTAGAGTTCAAGCATTTCATCAGTGAATCAAGAGCTGGGCAGGGTGATTCTGTTTCCCCACATTTTGTCAGAAATGTTCACAGTAGTTATCTGAAGATTTGCCCCGTCTGTCCCCCATCTCCTCGTCTCTCCGTCTGTCACAGATACTGGGATCAGTGGAGCTCAGAGCCAGATAACCACCAGTCAGGAGGGGAGCAGGGAGAGGACTGTGCCACCTTAGACAGCCACTCAAAAACATGGTTTGATGTTCCTTGTGATCACATTTATAAACGGATCTGCCAGATGGATGCAGTTCAGCTCAGCTGAGCCCTCACACAACTGAAAATACCACAGAACTGGAAACTCTGGAACAACACATCATTGTGACATTAAAAAAAACAAATATTGTTTACGTGTTTGGGATTATAGAAACTACACCAAAATGGTTTTTTTTTATGACACACGGCATATGCACAGGATATATTGTTTTCTTTTTATTGAAGGTATAGTTGCTGAAAATCTGTGCATTGTGTTGAGATATCACTTATTGGAGTGAATAGGTGAGGAGTACTAGTAAGTACTATTGATTGTCATAAGAGGATGTAAGTTAAACTAAATCTAACAGGAAAAACATTACGTTATAAGAGAAGATACGTTTTTTGTAGCATTAGTCGCTGATTTTAGACAAAGATGTCAGTGTTTTTAGTTCAGGCAATTTTCCATTTATACTTACATTACTGAATTTAGTTAAAGATAAAATAATGAAAATGATAATTTAGCTACTATTGTGATCTAAAAGAAATCAATGATTGTGAGTTTTTTGCACTGTAAACAGGTGCTATTTATTCCAGTTTGTTCCCAGTATCTCATTATTTGTCCTCTTTCTTTTTTTCCTTTGTATTGTTTGTTTGTTTTGTTTTTTTATAAAAACTTTTTTGAAATACTAACACTAAAAAAGTATTATTGACAAATAAGAGATCTCATGTTAGATTATCCAGGTCTGATTTTAGAAAAAGGTCTCCATTTTGCAAACTTTAATACCATGGATGCAGTCACTGTGTGCTAGAGGTTTGGGCATGATTATTGTTTGATTTGTGCAAATTCACAACACAAAACTGAGCTACAAATTATGTCAGAAATAACACTGCAGATTTTATTTTTTACATTTGTTTTCCCATTAAGACTAACCATGCTGCTTCCCTGCACTCCTTCAGACATTTGAGACTAAATGAATGTCAATAAATGAACTGTCTTTTTTATATATATTCCACCTTTTTGTGTCTACTCTCAAAAGGTTGCAATAAAAAAGATTTAAAAAATAAAGCTTTCCATAAATATCTTATAAATCTTACATATGTCACAAGTTTTAACAGCTTTTTGTTTGTAGTTCAGATATCGAGAAAATGCATTGTTTGATATGGGCAGTCAGGCCTGAACAGTTTGACTTTTTTTCTTATGAATTTAGATTGGTGATTATGAAATTTGGTCAGAATGATAAGCAAATGAATCAAGAATAGACATTCCTGTCACATTCAGTGAATCCAAACAATTCATTTTTCCAAAGAGTGGATATAATCAGCAATCAATCGTGACAGTTTACTCCAGAATTGATTTGTTTGCGGGCAAGACCAAAATAAATGCACAGCGTTTGTCTGATTACTCCACAAAAAGTACAACTTACATCAATGTTTTCTTAAGTGTCTACAATTAATGATGAGTTTGATAAACACCTACGATGCTATTTAATGGTATTTAAAGGATAGACTTTGTTGGTTAAAAATACTTTTATGGGAACAGCCAACAAATATCTCCAACAAACACTGACCAGTATGATCAGGCACAGGGTGTACTTTTGATATCTTGATGAAAAGCTGAAAAGTTTGCTAAGAGAAAACAAGTTTTTCCCAACAGTTGTTTCAGTTGCAAGAACATATTGATCCTTACAGTTCCAGGTGGTGTAAACCTCACCGCTGCATGGCGCTGTTCTCTCTGATCCCCCGATACAGACGCTGATTGACAGCTAGGCTTGTCCCGCCCACTTGACTTTACTGTCCAATCAGTGGTTACGTCGCTTTGTTGTCGTACGTGTGCTGACAGCGGAACTGAACAATCGAGAGGCTGTCTGCCAGAAACCAACACAACAAGGTAATTTTAAGAAACGCAGACTTATTTTAACCGTTTTGCGGACATATTTACGCGTATGTAATATTTCCCGGTCATTCAGGCATCAAAGCAGTCTGATTTGATTAACTAGAAAGGCTTAAAATGAAGTGAGGCCTAACGTCAACGTCTAACCGTTAGCAACCGAGCTAGCCGCTAGCAGCAGAGCTAGCATGACACATTGAGCTTGAGAGCAGCTAACACAAATTTGCAATGGGAACTGTCCGAAAAACAACCTCGCACCGGAAACGATGCATATGTTTTGCATGTTAAACACTTTATCTGTCACTCGCATTGATATCTGTGTTAGATAAGGTCATAGCTTTAATGTTAGCCGGGTGATTTAGCAGCAGAGCTGACGGTAATACAGGAGCAGGGAGTCTGGCTGAGCACGCCTGACTGCAACTATCAACCTGATCACCTCAATCATCGATCACCACCTCACACTCACATGAAGTATTTTAATACCACTTTAGTTTTAATGAGTTTTTTTTTTTATGTGTAGTGAGCGCTTAAATAGCAGAGTGTCTCTCTGACAGTGGCTTTTAAAACTACTAACACGAGTCTCTGTTTACTGTTTGAGTCACCAAAGTAGCACCGTTACTCTGCAAGGGTGATACTTATAGAAAATGTAATGCTTATAATAACAATAACTGTATCAGTATAGCAAATATTACAAAACAAGAACAATTAAAATCAAGCATGAGAATAATGAAATACAATATCACCCTCAACAATTAAAACTAAAGACACATAAAAGAACAGATAGAATAAGAAAAAATGAAAAAAAAAGTCAGATGGTAAAATTGTAAATACCTGAAAATGTGTGTTTTCGGGCTGTAACTAACAATTATTCTCATTGTCGATTAATCGGTTGATTATTTTCTCGATTAATCGATAAATAGTTGTTTATTTTAAAATGTCAGAAAATGGTGAAAAATGTCAGTCAATGTTTCCCAAAGCCAAAGATGATTTCTTCAAATGTCCTGTTTTGCTCACAACCCAAACATATTCAGTTTACTGTCAGGAGTAAAGAAACCAGAAAATATTCATATTTGAGAAGCTGGAATCAGAGATTTAAACAAACAAACAAACAAAAAAACAATTACTGAAACTGTTTAGTCTGTTATCAAAATAAATGGCAAAGAAGAAATATTGATTACTCACTAATGTGAGTGTCAGATCTGATAATAATAAAGCCTTTGACTTAAATTTTTAGTCAGACAAGAAGAGAATATGTTTACTTTAATTGTGTCTCTTATTATGTAATATCCATTAGTGCTGGAGTTATTAGGAGAGTAATTGAACAGTCAATCGACAGAGAAGTTAATTAACAAATTCGTAGAGGGTTATCGCAGACAACTGGACTGCCTTAGGTTCTTGAATATGTTTTGCCTCTCATCCAAGAGGCTTCCTCAGTTCTGATAGCAACATGTCTGTGAAGATTCTCAGTTCAGGAAATAAGGAAGCCTCTTGGATGAGAGCTGAAATGTTTTCAAGAGCATAAGCAAGTCCAGTTGCTATGATGACCCTCTCCAAATCCATGACCTAGATGATTGTGAATATTCACGGACATGTTAATTAACAAATGTTTTGTTGATCAGTTTATTGTTTAAATCATTTAGAATGCTAAACTGATAAAATATTCTGATTATCTGCAGGTTTGCTGCTCGTCTTTCCTTTCTTTAATTTTTAATGGAATGTATTTGGGTTTCAGACTGTTTGAACTAAACAAGAAAACTGAAGATGTCCTTTTGACCTCTGGGGAAATTGCAGTGGGATATTTCACAATTGCTGAATGATTTTTTATGTACTTAGTGATATAATCAAATATTTGAAAAGACAATCAACAGATTAATCAATAATGAATGTAATTGTTAATAATAGATGATCATTGTTTAGGTTGAAATAAACAACTTTTTTGCTTTAACTCATCATTATGAAGTAAAGTGATGATTGCTCAGTGTAATGGCTATAGAATAATAACCCCATCCATGTTTAGATTGCTTCCCTATAAGCTTTGCTTTCACTATGCAAATCTGTCTGCCAGCAGGCAGCCTGAGAAAATGATGTCTCCATTATTGACGAAATTAATGAAGAAATTTACACTTTTTCCCCTGTTTTCTTTTAACATGGATCCCTCCTCCAGCCTGCTGTAGTTTTTGTTTGCATGAAGCAACAGCCTAACATTACTCAAACTATGTCATTGCTATGGAATACATACCATTACATTAGCTTTCAATGTACCCCGCCAGTGAACAACTTCTTCTCTCTTATTTCCAAAGTCGTGTTGATCATCCTCACCACAAAGCTAGGATCTGAAGAAACAAAGAGCGATCTGTTGTTGTGCACAGGTGTTGTCTTTGTGACAGCAGCTCAAACAATAATACCAGTTGGAAATGCAGGAGGAGAGTTGAAAAGTTGTTTGTTTACACTTTAATATCTATCCATCCTTTAAAACTGAAAGTAATAGAATTTCACAGCCTTTTGCATCACAACACACACACATATAGTATACAACCATGTTCTCCCTTTCAGAAAAAAGTAAGTCACTCACACTCTTAGAACATTTTCCACAAGCTTTACCATTAATTTTTAAGATTGATATGTTTAGTAAGTAGCAGTAGTCAAATCTGGCTTTCACTGAACTTGGACATTGCAATAATCTTAATAGCATTAACTGCACGTGGTTAACCTCTCAACATAAAGTTTTACCATTTTGTTTTACCTTGTGTACCTTTTAGGTAATTGAAAGTCATCTTTTCTCAAACAGTTTGACAATATAATTTACTGTATATTCTGTATCAGCTTGTTTCATCTCTTCATTGAAGCTTTGTGATGTTTACACTGAGTGAATATTCATAGTCAAGACTCTTTTTTTTATTGCTGCATCATTCATCATAGATTTAGAGTTTTTAATGACTAATCTACTGCAGACTGCAGGTCGTTGGTGAGTCAAATCAAAGTTTTCTTGATGTGTTGTTTGGTTTATTATAAGGATCTGCACAGCACAAAACAACAACACATATATCTGCATGTCTGCTCAAACGCTGCTAAATTCAGCATTTAATTAATTCACTAAGTTGCCCTTAATTTCAGTAAAATCTCAGGCCCTAGATGTGGTTTGCAGTAGAGATGAAATGGTTTGAAAATCTCATATCAAAATTATAGTGACCAACATTATCATGGCATTGTGAACACACTGAAATAATTTCACCAAGTTTTATTTTGAAAACCTCTCAACAATTTGAAACAATCATGTCCTTTACAATGGTGATGCAATGTTTTTGTGGAGACTGTTACTAAATTTGGTTGATGCCAGGGCTGTGTGTTGACAAGAATCTGATAGGAGTCATACAGGGGTTTACTTTTCAATATATTGCGATTTATTGGATACTGTAAGCCGGTGATATACTACTTTTTTAAAACCTGATTTTTAGGAAAACTGTCATGGGGAATTTTATTGTGGTTAATCATGAAACCAGGTGTTGTTTCATTACTAGTTTGCAGTGATCTTAAAAATTCAATTTGGTTGAAGATGATTATGGGAAAGATGAACAACTTCTTATTAGAGTTGACAGACTGTTGAAGTGAGTGCTGCCTGTGTGACTTTTGGGAATGATATACAACGGTGGGTGCTTACAGCTGCCAAATCCAATTTCAAATCATTTTCCTTGTAGTAGCCTTGTACCTTTTTTTATTTTATTTTGTTTGAATCTCTCTTACTCTAGTTTGAACCTAAAGCTCCCCATCTGTCAGTACGCATAACAATAAAGCAATAATAATAAAGCAAAACAAATGTAAAATGTTTTGAATGGAGTTTGCAGTGACTTTTGTACCAATCAAAAGCTGCATCTTGAATATTGAGCAGGTACACACATACTCGTCCAGCCATCTCTCACTGAAATGAAGCCAGGTTTGTCCTCCTTTTAAATTCAATAGAAACAGACAGATGGATCCAATCCAGCCACACATTCAGCGCTTGATTTGACTTTTAAAAATTTCTGAAATGAAAACAGGTTGCTGTTTTTGAAACAGTGTAGGTTAATTTGCTTGGCTGCAACACATGCCGGCTCATCTGTTCGGCTTGCCTGAGAATGTGCTCTTTAGACCTGCTTGATGGTGGTCCAGTGGGACAACATATGGAAGATGTGCATGTGTGCATCAAGATTTAGGATGATACAATACATCAGCACCATAAGCTCTGACTGAGGTGAATAAGAACCAGTACCAGACTAGTCTTTGCTCAGCAGTGGATATCCAGACACACTGTTGCATTAATTTTAGGAAATGGCCTCAGGTAATGAAACCATTCTGATGCAACTGCAATAACTTCTATCATGTATCTATTAGACTAAACTTCCCTTGTGTCTCAAGATGTGTCTTCTGGGATTAAAATCTTAAAATATCCCTTCAAAGTCAAGAGGACATCTTCTCACAGTGGGATATTTGACAGTCAGTCAAGGCATTTTTGAATTAGAAGGAACACATGATTAGGCTCAGACTGACTTCCTTTCTCTGCTATTTTTTATGGGTAATTTAACCATGAAATCTGTGATTTACAAAGCCAGAGTCATGCTTATGCAGTATGGAAAAGTATGGAATTTCATTTTAGTAATTTTAAAGGTCTGGCTAAGTGTGGAAAAAAAGAAAAGAGACTCCAGTGGACAGAGAACAAACAAGGCTACACGGGGGACACAATATGATATTATTTATTCTGTATGTTAAGGGAATATACTACACACATAGGTAGCACCAGTCAGTTTGCTTCCTTTTTGGGCAGACATATTGACAGTGAAACATCATCCAACTCTCTGCTTTTAAAGCTATATATCTACATAGCCAACATCTGCAACTATTTGTACTCAAATGTCAAATATGATCTAAAAAAATTACCAAGAACACTGGAAATTTGAGTCTGAAGTAGTATGGTATTTTGAAATGGAAAATGTGTAGGAATCCTGACAAACACCCACGAGATTTTGCATCATGAAATGGTCCTGTTTTTGTGTTTGTTTGTTTTCGTGTGATAACCATTCTGGAGACTAAATATCTGCTGGAAGCACAGGCAGATTCCTTTTCACTACTTAGGTAATTATTCCGGTGTTGCCCTCAGCCCAAAGTGCATTTGCATCGTCTCTGTGCAGGGAATGGGTTTTGATGAATATACATGCTCTCTGCTTGGCATTCATTACACTTCTTGCCCGTATTGGTGCTACCTTGTGCAGCTTTGCTTCTACTATCTGAATAGCTCTCCAGGTAATTTGAGGGTTAAGTGCTTTGGTCAAGAGTACTTGGCTGTTAGACGTTAAATGAAAAGGGAGTATTGTTCGTTCAATTCTGTGGCCTTTCAACAGACCACAAGTGGCTGTCTGGACTGATTCAAGGGGCATGCCAAAGATACCAGCATGTCGTGTTCATTAATAAAGCTTTGATATTGTTAATAGAGTATGTTTATGTAAGATTGTGACATTGTGTCCCTAGATGGCATTTTCCACCACTAAGGCTGCACAATTAGGCTAATCAAAATATAATTGAAATCACAATATGGCCAAGAGCAATATCCAAATCCCAAGAGCTCCAGTTTTTTTGACAAAGAAAAAATGTTTGACAAAACAATATTGAAGTAGATTGTGAAGTACTGCAGTGCTGCAGAGATGCCCTGGCCTAGAAATCTTGTTCTCCAGATGTAAGATGGTTAAATGTCATACCTAGAGTGAACCAATACTGTATTTTGGGGCCAATGCCAATAGTAATATAAATGAATGAAATAATTCTAATATAATAATATAATAAAATTCTGAGGTATTATTTATACAGAATATTAAGAAAAAGGATAAAATATCCATAAAATTCTGTACATAATGTGAAAAAATAAAAACAATCTGCATCATGTTCTGTAAAAAGTTTTCATCACGATGTATATCAGATATGCATACATATATGTGAATACCAGTATAGTAATGACAGGCCTATATTAGTCGGGCTCACATCATCATTATTTTAATAGTAGGGGTGTCACAATTCTTCAAATCCATGGTTCAGTTTCATTCTTCAATTTAAACTTTTTTTGAGCACTGACAGTAATGCCACTGTTTAATGATCAGGTCTTAATTTGTGAAGATCAGCAGATGTTTGGTTTTATGCCATGACAAGTGTCATTTACGTTTTTAAATTCTTCTTATAAAGATATGTCGATATGGCATCAAGTGTGATATAACAGCTGGTAAGCTATGCTGTGTTGTTTTGTGTGTTAATTTTTTCCTTTGGACACCTGGGGATCGAGAGAAAAACAAATAGGCTACTGGGAGAATTTGCCTATTCTGCTTTTCAGTTTTATTCTTGAAATTGAAAGCTCATTTCAGTCAGTTTTCAATTTAATATTGAAATTGTGACACCCTTAATAAACTATTAAACAGAAGACCACTATATTAATACATGGACTACCAGCATAGAAATGAGAAATTCTACCTTAGTATAACTTCATTTCCGACTGGCTATACAACAGACTTAAATCATTTATGATATTTTTTTCACACTAATAAACAAATGCTCTGTAATAATTCAACCAGTTATTGTCAGTTAGCCTTACTTGTAAGTTAGAACTGACAATCTATGTATTTACTTAAAAAATATGCCTATATTTTCACATTTGATGTTTAGTTATTTTTTGCAAAATTGGCCTTAAAGTTAATTAAATGGTGGCATTAAAGATTCTTCATTTAACTTGCAGATACATGTAGACACCCTGTTTAATATAAAGAGGCAGAGCCAGCAGTAACAGAGATGTTACCTCCTTGATTTTTATCATACTTGCACTGCTACATAACTCTGCTGCGTCTCTCTGTAGTGCTGTTGTCTAACCTGCTAATCGTGTCTCTGTCACCTGTGTCCCCTGGCATCAGATGGAGGTGGAGCAGCTCCTGTCTCTGTCAGGCTCAGCACTGGCCCAGGCTGTCAGCTCTCTGCTGGAGACCCCAGGCCTCTACGTCTTCTCCGACATCCTGGAGCTGCCTAATGTCAGAGAGGTAAACACACTCTCTCGCACTCTATCTTCCTCACCCTTTCTGTCTTTCGGGACCTTTTCACACCTGGCATGAAAAAAAAAAATCTGTCTTAATCACATCTAGACGGTTGATCTCACATGTGTTAATGTGTGTCAGGAACATGGAGAGTCTGTTGAATCGAACCACATTCACAGTGATCAGTGACGCATGTCACCACATTGTTAGTGTAGCATTAACACAAGAATATTTCCCAACCACATCAAACAAAGTTTATCATCTGCGCAGGTGGAAAGGCAAAAACATTTGTTCACCAATGATGTATTCATAGTCTCAACTCACCTCCCAATTACCACATCTATATATAGAATTCCTGAGTGTGATGCTGTTATCAATTTCAAGAAGTACTTGGCAACATATTACGTATGTTGTATATTAAATTTGCATGAATATACGCAGTTAACGCCCTATTTTGGAAGTGGAATGCTGCTGTTACAGTAGGATTAAAGTCAGATTGTGCAGCACCTTTGTGCGATTCTTTAAGGAAAGCCCTACAAAGGATGCACACCAAGAGGGGTTATATACTAAGGATTTGGGCCCCTTTTTTTAAAGCACTGAGCAGTCACATTGCATTAAACCACAACAAGGTTTTGCGCAGGTAAAATGGCACACAGGCGGCACTGGTGAAGAATGCGACTTAAGAACACTGCGTCTGAAATTAACGTCTGAGGAAAGCAGGTGCTAAATCTGCAGCAGTGTTTTATCGAATAAACACAGAGGGAGAGAGAGACTGGCCAGGTCGAAACAGTGAGTGAGAGAAATGTTTTAATGGTTCAAACAGTGAAAGTACTTCATTGACCATGGTGAAGAATATTACAGCAAATTAAAAAGATGCATTATAAACTTCCCTTAGACAAAAGAGCAACAGTTATTATGACACACAATTCTGTTTCCCTCCCTGTTTTTCTGCTCTGTGTGTTTTCCTTGACTTTTAATGGCTCATAACAGGCCTAGTCCAGTAGAATATGAATGAAAACGGGAGTAATACTTATTGTTCTGTTCTTTTTATCTGTTTACAGCAATAATCTAGTCAGGACTTTTAAAAGTTTTATCAAACATCTTTATAAGATACGGCTATTTATAATATTTTCTCAAGTACAGCCTTCCTCGTGGGGAATGAATAAACGCTTGCATCTCCAAGTGTGTCTTTTTTTTTTTCCAAAACAATATTAGTGGCTTAACAGTGGAGAGAACATTTTCTTTTGCTGTTCACTGCTTTCCAGACATGTGCAACACTCATCAAATTAGCACCACATTTATAGAAATCAGATGAACTGCTGTTGTGCTCATTTACATCTAAATGGAAAAACTGAAGTGACACAAAATTTTGTGCCCATGATGGCTAAAGCTAGTATGTATCCCTGCATGTTTATTATAACGGGTTTAAACCAGAATAAGAAACTCTATGTTAGAGCAATTGCAGAACACAATTACTATAAACATTCCATAGCCATGACAGACAACAACAACAACATTGGCTGACAGCTTCGAGTCCGCTACAAGGAAACACTGTGGAAGTGATTCACTATTTGAATATTGAACAGGGATTTTAAGTCTGATCACAAAGAATGATTGTCGACAGATTTTGATGCCAGGTTTGAATGCAGCCTTTCTCAGATTTATCCAGTATGAATATCAGGTCTTCATGTGGATTCTGTCTGGCTATGTTCACACTGCAAGCCGTAGTGTATGTTCACACTACAAAACTGCCAAGAGTGGCGAGCTACTTTGTCGCCAAGTTGCCAGTGAAGTGTTGCTTAGGCGCTCGTTGATGTCAGTGACTGCTTGTGTGTAGAGTCGGCGAACGTGGATCATCAAACTTGATTTATTTTTTTTGTTGTTGTTGATGTCGCAGTAAGAATAAAGGGTAGGGTTAAATACAACTGAACTGAAGTTTCTTCCCTTGTTTACATGGCACAGGAATTGTGAGGAGATGGGAAGCGGAGGAGGATAAAAAAAACACTGTCACTTTCTGGCTTCATGGCTCCTGCTTTGATTTAAAGTGACTTGCAGCCTGATGCTTTGTTGACAGTAGTCTAAACATTCCATTAGTGCTCAGTTCTGATTTATTGCTCAGATCTGATTTTTTTTTTTTGTTTGGCTGTTCACATTACTTTTTAAAAAATGTGGGCAATATCAGATTCTTGTGTGACCCGGTGACAGTCCCGAACTGACTCGTACGCACAAAAGAACAACAAAGACGTCACACGTAGCAAGCTGTCATAAACACCCTTCACACATGTCCTGCAACGCTGCATTTATCTAGACATTACCTGGAGGAGCTGTATGTGTGAAAGCAAACGTCTGCATTAGTTTCCCCAGAATATCTGCCAGTTCATATCAGCCTGCATGAGAAACACCACATCAGTCAGAGAAAGCAAAAAACCTGCATCCTGTAAATCCCAAATCTCCACGAAGCGCCTCTCGCCAAAACTAAAAGGAGTCCTTTCAATATGCGACAACCCTTCTGACAGGCTGTTTCCTGTTGTGTGTAGATCTGCAATGATTGATCCATTAATCAATTATTTAATTACTTGCCAACTATTTTGATAGTTGATTAATCAGTTTTAAGTCAAAATTCTCTGATTCCTGGTTTCTTTACTCCTCTATGACAGTTAACTGAATATTTTTGGGTTGTGTGCCAAACAAAAATCACCTTGGGCTTTAAGAGACATTGATCAATATTTTTCACTATTTTTTGACTTTTTATAGGCAAACAACTATTATTTGATTGACTGATTAATCGACTATGATAATAATCGTTAGTTGTAGCCCTAGCTGTGTGGTACATGTGTGAAAATGCAAATTTGGACGACGTTCCGACCTGATTCTCAGGGTATAGTTTGGAGTGCATATGTGAAAATGGTTTTACAGAAGTAAACATGGAGGCTGCTGAAGTCAGTGTGCATAGTTTCATTTATAAGCTGATGTTCAGTGGAAGACAGTAAATTCGTGAATGGATGAGGAGAAGTAAGACAAGTTTTTGATGATGGCTTTTTGTGGAGCAGTGCCTGCTACGTCTGTACAGAGGTTTTTGTGGATGTGGAGTCGGAGCCACGAGTGGTCGGATCGTGACGTGAATTGCTTCACAGAAACAGTTTTCATCCAAAATTTCAGGACGTTAAGGTTTACTTTTAATGACATCTGTCAGCGCCTCTCCCTGCAAGAGTCTCACGGCAAGACACTTCTCGTATGTAACATAAAAGTTGCATGAATTCCGATATGACGGTTCACACTGGGGTCGCGTTGCAAAAAATCAGACCTGTATTTGATTTAGGAACATCAGAATTGAAAATATCAGATTTCATGTGATTTGTGTCGTTCCCACTGTCATTTAAAATCAAATCTGAGTCACATATGAACAAAAAATTAAGACGATTTGGGCCACTGTTGCCTGCAGTGTGAACATAGCATCTGTCTGTCTCTCTCTTCTTTGAGTCCCAGTAAGCCGTCTCCTCAGAGCTGCTCATTGTACGTAGATAAAATGCAGTTGCACAGTTCTTGTATAGAGGTCTCATTACTTCTGTGTTCTGCCATATCATTTTCTCTTTCCCCTCATCTCCCCTCTAAACCACAGCTGGAGAACGGCCCTCATGCACCAGTGTACCAGCTTCTCAACCTCTTTGCCTATGGAACCTACTGCGACTACAAAGGTATTTGCAGCGGCAGCACCGTGTAAATAAGTAATAGGGCAGCCCTGCAACTCTTTTATTATGAGCTGTATTTCTTTGCTGCAAGGCAGACACCTTGGTACAGCAGCTTAAACTCCCTCACCTGAGACACTGCAGGCAGTTTATTCTCAGACAAAATTACTGGAGTGCGTTTTATCTGTTTGGGCAACTTTTCATCAAGCGTTCTGATTGGCTGATGATTGTCTGTTTTACAGCAGCAGTGATGAACAAATGAACAATAAACTAATCTTTTGTGCTTTAATTTGCTGTCTGTGTAATGCGTCGGGAAGCTTCAACAAGAAAGTGGAATGTTAATTATGTCTAATTTTATGCTGAACATCAACCAATAGCCTGGAAAAAGAATGTAGCCTACTTTATTGTTCCCTTCCCTTTCGAGTCACGCCGACAGGGAGCACATTTACTTTCACAGAGCTGTGTGGTGGAGCCCTTAGAGGAGCTGTCAGAGCTGCTGTCTCAGAGGGTGTGAGTCCTGTCACCAGGGGAGGATGGCAGCAGGAGACACAGTCGCTGGAGACCGACTCTGTTCTCTGACTGCTTAAACAGCTCCACACTCACCTGCGTGTCCATGTGTAATATTACACTTCAAAGTAATAAGTAGTGTCATGATTATGTGTGACTCTGTGACCCTCACAAAAGTGACACTTACACACTGCTCTGGAATACCTTTCCCCATTGTGACTCTCTTTCTTTCTTTATTTTTTCTGTTCTTGTCTGCTGCTGCAGAGAGAGCAGCCTCTCTTCCTGAGTTGACCCCCGCACAGAGAAACAAACTCCGCCATCTGTCTATCATCAGCCTGGCGTCCAACCTCAAGGTACCTGTTCATTCTTTTCGCTTTGCAGTGTAGTGCAGATAAACTCCAACACTGTATTTATCTCAAAAATAGAAAACAAATTGAATTTCTGCAGCCATTATATTGCTGTAGGCTTCATTGAGCATGATATTAATGATGTATTAACAATTCTGCTTTTAGATATGGCTTTGCTATTTTGTTCTAAAGGTTCTATGAGGTTTTCTGTGACTTAAAAGCTTGTGGCTGTTTTTATATCAGCTAAATTAAAATTGCAGCAGCACACAAACCTTTTAGTATCAAGCGGGTCTGCACAGTTAATCGAAATAGTCAGGGTTCATACGAGTGCTGGAAATCCTTAAAAACACTTGAATTTTAATGTAGGGTTTTAAGGTTTGAGAAGTGCTTGGATTTTCAATTAAGTGCTTGTAACAGCTGGAACTTGAATTACTTTCATAATGAATTGCCACCTGCCTTTTTAAATACAGAATAATAAAATCAGTCGGATCTTGGCTCAGTCAGGTTGTACAGGATGCCAAGTCTGCTAACAGACAGATGACACATTTTGAAACATGAGATTTTGTTGTGTTTTCCTTTAATTTGTCACCTTTCTGTCGAATGCTGTCACAATTAGAGCCTGACCGATCAGTTAGCCAAATATTCTATTGGATTGATATATTGGAATCAGTAAATATGTTTACTGATATGCACCGATGTGGAAAGTTTTTTTACTGAACACTTGGGATTTAGCACAATAATGGGAAACAATTTGAGTGCTTGAATTTTACTTAAGAATAGGTGTAGGAACCCTGAATATTACTGAAAATGCAACATGGTGAAATGCAATGTCCAAATCGCAGAAGCAGAAATGTTTTGATAAATAAAAACACAGTCTTACAATAAAATGCTGTGGTGCAGCAGAGATGCCTTGGCCTACAAATCATGTTCTCCAGGAGCCTGTTTCAGAAAGCAGGTTTAACAAACTCTGAGCCTAATCCTGAACTCTGAGTTGACTCAGCCTGAGATGGGAAACTTTGAGTTATTGGTTCCAGAACAGTTCATGTATTACAGCCTTCAATGGAGCTCCAATACTATGATTCACCATGGCAACAGGTAAATAAAGAGCAGAGCATCTATTTTAATCCACTGGAGCCAGAAATATGAATGCCTGCCAATGTGGACCATGACATTTATCTTAAAAAGCAGGAGAAAGGAGGCAAGAAGTTAACAGTATTACATTTTATTCAGCGTGGTCGACTCATTCATCATTTATCAGACACGATGATAAAGTGCTGGAATCCTCCCGTATAACACAGTTGATTTTTAAATATATTTATCTGCTGTAACCTGACAGGACAAATGAATTCTATATTTAACGTGTAAATATTCAACATGAAATGCTTCAAAAACATGAAACAAATGCAGTCTATTCAAAACTCCCTTTTAAACTTGATTTGGTCCAGTTGTAGAACGTTAAAGGCATTCACTGCACCACACTCATCCTCACTCAGAAATATTCACATAATCTCCAACAAGATGTGCCAACTGTTCCATCAGTGCGACCGATCAGGGTACGACAAATGATTGTTGATCAGTGTCTTATGCAGATTAGTTTGATTTAAACAGTGATTACTACAGTAATGTACAGTAAACATTTCAGTGCAGGGAAACAGCTGCCTGAATGTCCAGAGTCACAGTGTTATAAAGATAATTTCACAATGTTTCTGTCCTTACATTGGTTACAGGTTGATCAGATTGTAGTTAAAGTTGTTAAAGTTAAAGATAGTCCTTGTCGTGGAGGAGTGGAGCGTCCTATCTAACCCGAATTTCAATGCTGTAAACTTCTGCAAATTAATGTGTTCCAGTCTGTGCTTCGATACAGACTTCAGGGTATCAACGCACTTATCAGAACACGTTAATTTGCGACTTTATGAATGTGTCAGGCAGCTCCTTCACGCTCCGCAGCAGGGGAGGAGTAAGAGAGAAACTCAGAGGTCGTCGAAGCTGACCTGTCAGCGAGCAGGTTAGAGTCACGGACAGTTACCATGGTAACTGTCAGTTACCATAGTTAAGTCATCTGCCTTTCTGAAACCGAAAACCCAGAGTTTTCCGTCATCTCAGAGTCTCAAGCAAAGACTTTTCACTAAACCTGCTTTCAGAATTTTTTTTTTCAGTGAAAAATCACAACAGTGATGCAAAATTTATCATTCCATAGTCTGTGTTCTTTAATTTCTGTCTTTATCAATTTAATTTATAGAAAAAAAATCTAAAACTTTGCAATGTATTTGAAAGAAACAATGAATATTTTATCATCATTCCCACTATTTGTGACTCATATCACAATCGCAATCTGTCACAAATTACCACAAGATGACTTTTTTCACCATATCATGCAGCTCTAGTCTCAAGTTTCTCTAGAAAAAGTTACCACTCAACCACCACTGCTCGTGTCACTTTAGACGTCTTACCTGTCTCTCCATGTGCATGATAAAGTATTAAATGTTCTTTTAAAGGCATCTCTCATTTGCACCTTCCATCCACACTGCTTATGCCCTTTTCTCTGCCTGCTACTGATAAATAATTGATTCATTATTCTCACCAGCTCTGTCCCTTTTTTTAAAAAAAAAACAAAAAAACCTTCATCTCGCTTTACACTACCATTGCTCCTTTCACTCTTGCCCTTGTTTTTCTCCTTAATATGTCACTGCTTTGCCTCTATGTTGGCCTGAACTCCCTAATTGCCCAGTGGAGGATAGTTAAATTGTCCAAACTCTCCTTTTCATCTTCCTCTTGCAGTGACATTTAGACAAATAGGCAATTTCACTGTAACATTTTCATGTCATTTTCCATCAAACCGCTAAAGTGGAATCAAATTATCTCCCTGCATACCTTGGTTTTAAGAGAATGTGAGGATTAAAGCCTCGTCATGTCTGTTTTTTATCCCCTCAGTGCCTGCCGTACTCGCTGCTCCTGCAGCAGCTGGAGCTGAAGAATGTGCGGGAGCTGGAGGACCTGCTGATCGAGGCCGTTTACTGTGACATCATCCAGGGCAAGCTGGACCAGAGGAATCAGCAGGTGGAGGTAGACTGCAGCGTGGGTCGTGACCTGGGCCCCAACGAGCTCCCAAACATAATCAACACGCTGCAGGAGTGGTCAGTATCGCCCCTGTGTGTCTGTGCACACACTTTAGATTTATGTCTCAATTATCTGTTTTCCTAACTCTTCTAACAATCGGCTTTCCACCACCGGCGTGCCCTCTCTCAGGTGTACGGGGTGTGAGGCGGTGCTGTGTGGGATTGAGGAGCAGGTCTCGAGGGCAAACCAATACAGAGAGAGCCAGTTAAAAGTCAAAGTCCAAGTGGAAACAGAGGTCAGTCCCTCATCTCTTCTGCCTACAGTTCTCTCAGTCTTTCCCCCCCAAGAAAATCTAGTAAATATGACTCTTCCTCCTTCTGCCTCATCTCTGTTTTTATGCTTCCAGCTGTTTGTGGTATTTTAGTTTCTCCCTCACTGCATATTTCCTTTTTTTTGTCTCTTGTTTGCGGGTAAAGTCATACAGCAGTGTGCTCAAACTCCTAACTTTTAAGAATAGGTTCACAGCTCTTCATATTAGTCTTAAAACAGTAGTCAGGTGCCCATCTGAACACTGAAACAGGGTTTGTTTGCTGTAATCATTCCTCCTCCTCATATTAAGAGATCCCCTCTTACTGTGTTTACTGTATCTGCTGTAAGTGATGGGGGACTCGCAGTCCTTGTTTTGTGCGAAAATACATTCAAGGTTAGTCCTCTTAGTAAGAACTTCTGTCTTTGTGTTACTCTCCTTCAAACTGCTGCTCGACAAGGAAACACTGTCTGTGGGAACACAAAGAGGGAAATTTGTTCTGTAAATGGACTGTAACCTTTGGAGATACCCACTTTATTTGAATGACTCAGTCTGCTGAAGTCTAATATTACCTTCAAATAAACCTTTCAATGCATTTTTTACAGAGAACAAGGACTGTGGATTTTGTCTCCCGTCACTTACATTGGAAGCGTATTAGGAGGGGATCTTTCAAAGGGACAGTTCAGATTGTTTGAAGTGGGGTCGTATGAGGTACTTATCCACAGTCAGTGTATTACCTGCAGTAGATGGCGGTCGCCTTGCCCCCCGTTTGAGGAAGAAGCAGGAGTGCTGGTGCAGGAGGATAAGCAACGTACAGCTGTGGGCAGGGTCAGTACCAGTGTACGCTATATTTAGAATATTTTCACAGCTTTTCCCTGCCATCAGACAGCCTTTTCTGATGGTCAACTGCCGTTCTATATGCCAAGTATCCCTCTCTCCAAACCAACCAAACTGCTTTGGCAAAATCAATAATTTTACCTCGCAGAACACAGGAGCTGCTGGTCTACCACTGCTTCGATCTGTGTTATCTTGTGACTTTGATCTTTTAAAAGGTTAGTTTGGATTCACTGAAGTCACACAATAATACAAACAAACTAACTGATTGAGGCAGCGAGAGAACAGCAAGTCCCGTGTTCTGTGATGTCAAATTAATGTTTTTGCCAAAGGAGTCTGGTTGAGTGAGAGAAAGCGATATTTGGCTTATATAACAGCAGAGTCCTGTAAGAAAAGGCTGTCTGATGGCAAAGTAAAGCAGTGAAAATATTCTAAATATAGCTTGGCTAAAATACAGCAGTACATTGCTAAGTTTCTGTGCTGGTGCTCCTCTCTGCTTCTCCAAACTGGGGGCATGTCGACCGCCATTTACTCTAGGTAATATTCTGTCTTACAATAAGTATCTCATACAACCCCACTTCAAATAATCCAAACTGTCCCTTTAAAGGCCAATATGAACAAGAGGAACGATTAGAGCAAACAAAACCTGACTTGAAATATTGTGAAACTTTCCTTTAACTCATCCGACCTCTTTAACATTTTATCCCTTCTTTGCTTTTACCTCCAGGTCTCAAACCTACAGAAAACGTTAAAGGCCAGCGCCGCCTCTCCGTCATCAGGCCCCGCCCCCGCCGGAGCCGCCTCCAATCAGGACGCAGACCAGCCTGCAGAGCCACGAGACCCCGCCTCCTCTCAGGAACCACGACAGCCGGGCAAAAAGAGCTCGAAGGTGAAAGGGTGAGTACTGCGACATCATCTCTGTATTCGCTGCGACTGTGTGGAGGAATGTGGCTTCATGCAGGGAGGGAATGAATGAATGTAGTTTTCTGAGCAGCTTGAATATTTTGTACAAACAAACCACCCAAGAGTTTGCATAGAAATTGCATTCATTTTTCCAAAGCATGGCCAAACATTTCAGAAACCGAAAACAAAAAATATGTTTGGCCATGTAGAATAATTTACTGAAATGATGTTTCATTCAGAATTATTGATGCGTTCTTAAAACAGCTTTGTGGTTTTGTTTTTTCTCACGCAAGAAGTGCTATTTATTCCTACAAGTCTAAAAACTGGAACAAAAAGCTGCATATGGAGGTTTTTTCCATTAAGTTTCTTTTATTGCTTCTTCTCTTTTTGTTCTGCAGAGCACTTTGTAACAGCGGTTTTTGAAAGGTGCTTTATAAATACGAATTTACCTAGTTATAACCACAGCACTGTAAAGACTCTACTTCAAACACTAAATTAAAGCCATTAGTCCAATGTTCTTCCAGAGAGCAACGATAATTCAACAGAGAACCTGCTATGTTTCCATTTTTTTCAATAAACATTAAAAAGCCAGCTGCTAGTGTAAGTGGTTTGTCTGTGTGTGTGAGCATGTGCATGCATGTGTCTGCATGAAGTAGCTTTATTATCAGATGCACATCAGTGTTTTGTAGTGGTGTTCTAACCCTGCTATCAGCGGCTCTTTCTGTTCTGCTTGCATCCGGCCCAATTACCGATGGCTAATTTCACATCTGTCCTGCATTGTAAAATGTCACTGGATATACAAATGCCCCGCGCGCTCTCCTCCTGAAAGAACTGTTTCCCCCTCCAGTGATCAGAGGAGACGCTCCGCTCCTCCGCCGCTGTTTGTGTTGTCGCCGTGGAACAGAAAGCACTGATTATTTTCTGGCTGCCTGTCACATTTTGATGAAGCATAGAGCCCTGTAATTTCCATCACTCAGCAGTGCACTTCATTCAAATGAAGATCCACTTAATGTTTTGAAATCCAAATTAATGATAGCTTAACCTCAATCCTCGAATTAAAATGAGTTTTGACACCATTTCTTTATAAAGCTATTTAAAGGATGGAACTGATTGTGCTGAAGTTATTATTAGAAATGGGCTCTTTGTGCAAATTCTTTTTAATTTGCAGAAATAGAAAATCCACTGAGATCAATTTCTATGCTAAAACACTAAATGCTGATGTTAAATATTTTAAGACAAAGAGAGTTTGGCACCCAGGTTGCATCAGTAATATGATGATTCAGTAATGGCTTGTGGAAGTTAACTCATCAAACTAGGGCTCCAAAATTAATTGAAATTTTATCAAAATTGTAATATAGCCAAGTGCAATATCCGAATGACAGAAGCTTATATAAGAATGAAATACTGCAGTGCTACAAGTTGTTCTGCAGATGTAAGAAAACATGTTTGTTTGGTACAGACCACATCACATCACATCGTGATTTTAATGTTTTATAGAGATGTTCCGATACCATTTTTTCTTTACTGATACCACCTGAACTTTGTGTATGAGCCAACACCGAGTACCGATCCAGGAACAGCTGTACAAACCCCTGTAATGGATGTGATATGATTGCTAACATTGTTGTATGACCTGGTTCAGGTTAAACCTGTTGTAAAACATGAACATAATTTCACCATCCTAGAGAAAATAATGGCTCATATCTCTGAGTTACTGAATCGCTGCATTGACACCTTTTACTTGCTGATACTGATACCAGCATTTTAGATATATATGCTGCACATTTTTAGAGTTGGGGAATGTAAGAATCACTTTAGGCCTACAGAAATGATAGATAAAAATTAAAATTGTAAGAAATAAGTTATTCATTTCCATATACTTCTTTGTCACAGCCACAAACAACCACTAGAAAAGGGCAAAAGAGCCACAAGGCTCTGGAGCTGTAGGTTGCAGACCTCTGGTTTAGGCAGAACAATCCTTGTTTTAATCAGTGACGAGAACTGTGATGCAAAAATTATCATTACCACTGATAATGATCATCGCAATATCTGTCAATCGCAGTCATTTTCTTTACAATATCACACAGCCCTAATCATAACATGACTGACAAATCCCAAGCAAAGGTTCTTATACATTCTGGAAATCCTTGCGCTTGCATACTTTGATTTTTGATAAAGGTTTTGAAACTGCTTGGAACTGCAATTGCATTACTTTCATTATAAATCACTCTCTGACTGAATCCCTCGCTTTTTAGATAAAGAAACAAAATAAAGTTGCAGAGATCTTAATTGCGTTTGCCTTTGTCGCAAAATGAAGATGACTCTGCTCAGGCCTCGCTCGCCACTCTGCACTCGTGTCCACACTCGATGTGATCTGTTAGTCTTTGCAGATGTTTGGCCTCTGATGGAGCAGGCATGAGACAGACAGGCATCAACAGACGTGCAACAACATGCTGGGTTGTTGTTTCATTGAGCGTTGGCGTGAAAATGAAAAAAAAAAAAAAACAAAAAAACAAAACAAATGAAAAGGTTTTATTTGTCTGGTAATTGAGTGATTGTTTTATGTTGGCTCAGCCATGAAGCTTTGTTGTGTTTTCCTTTAATTTGTCACCCTTCTGTGGAATTCTATCACGAAACATAATTTTGATTGTTTATAGCACAATAACAACTGATTTAATGTGATGAAGAAATAAAATAGGGCCTAATTATTTTGCATTTATATATGTACATAAATATGTCATTTGCTGCAGCCGTGAGGTGCTTGAATTTGACTTTTGGAGAAGGAGCTCTGACCAATACAACGTTTCTTACTGATTGTTTCCTGCTCAGGCTGCGTGGCAGTGGGAAGATCTGGTCCAAGTCCAACTGAAGACGAGGGACCGAGACGTGAAGACGGCTGCACTGAAGGACGCGCTCACAGATTAACGGACACATGGACATGTTGACGGACAAACGGATACACACAACGATGTGACCAATGTTCTCTCGGGACACCCCTGTCACACACACTCGCCACAATAAAAAAAAATTAAATAAATAAATAACAGGACGCTTCATGGGAACTTTTCTTGTCACCAAATCTCACCGGGACGGATTCGGAAAGAGACACCGGCTGATGGAAATGGCAGGTGTGACATCCGCTCTTGCAGTTCTTAATAGCCTAACAGGTGGACTGTCAGTGTATATACACACACGCACACACACAGATGCAGCACTTGTAACACAGCGTGACAGCAGGAGTCAGTTGCCTTTGACCAGAAACAGGATCAGTGTATTTGACGCGTATGTGTGTATATCTATTGGTTTAAAAATTGTTCTTTTGGTTTAGATTAATTCTATGTTGCTTTGTATGGTTTTTTTTTCTCTCTGCTGAGTTGAGACGTGTATAAAATCTGAATAGAAATTGTCGGGAAATAAAACGAAGCCCTGTACTTCTCCTGACTGTCTCATTAATGTCACTGTCACTTCTTTTATTAAATGTACTTCAAAGTGCATCTCTGGAGGCTGCACAGCTAAATGTTAACTCGCAGAAGGGGGCTACCCGTTAGGAGGTCAAGCCATTAATTAGGGCATGTCCCCAAAGAGACTAATGTATTATAGAGCTGAGGCTTCCCCTGTGCACAACCAGCATGGCTACACACATCCACACACACACGCAGCAAGTGCATTCATATTTCATATGAGTATGTTTTGCCCAGAGCTTCTATTTCAATGTCAAAATTGCTTGTTGAAATTGCCTGCCATCCTCTCTTGTACCTCCATCACGCAGTCAAAAATTGCCTTTATCGCGCTCGGCCCTGTCCATCTCTCACTCTTTTGATTCTGCTTCCTGTAAATTCTCCGCTTCTCATCCTGCATGACATTAATGGCGGCGATTAGCTGACCAGCAGCAACGGTACGGGGGAAGCAGACAAGGAAATTATGCTCCGTTTCATTCAACCCTGCATCTTTCTTCTCCGTCCCACCCCTCCTTCCAACAGCACCTCTATAAATAGTGGTGTTAATTTCAGTCAGTGTGATTGAGCTTGATTGGTTCGGTTTTTTTTCTTTTTTTCTTTTTTTTTTCTTTTTTACGAGACTGGAGCTGTGAATTCTAACAGCTGTACACCTCTCAAAGTGTTAGTTAGTGAGAAAATGGGGTTAGCTGGCGCATGTGTAATGTGAAAAGAAAGTGGCAGGTGAGTCAGGTGTGTTTTATTATAGGTGTGAACACGATGACTCCAGTTCACACCTACAGCCACAGTCAGTTCCACAAAAGCTGGGATGCTGTTTGAAACGTAAATCGGAACAGAATGCAATGATTTGTTAAGACTCTTTGAACTACATTCAATTGAAGACAGCACAAGACAAGTAATATACACTCACTCTGAATATGATGCCAGAAACAGTTGGGTCAGGGGCATGTTTATCACTGTGAGACGTCATCTTTTCATTTAACAGCTCTCAGTGTTTGGGAAGTGAGGACACTAATTGTTAAGTTTTAAATGTTTAACTCTTTCCTGTTCTTGCTTGATATATGACTTCAGGTACTCAACAGTCCAGAGTCTCTATTGTTTGCGCTTCATGATGCTTTGTATTTGGGCTGTTCAAGCTCTCTATGTCTCTACATGTTGACGCGGTGTGCGGGAGGCTCTGAGGAGAGCGATATTCTTGTCGGACGGTGATGTCTTATCTGTAGTGTCTCAAAAATGTGAAACACGAGCACATGTGTGATGAATGTATTAAACTCTGTCTTCATCTGCTGTAACATGAGCTGCAAACGTTAGCATGTCCAGCTAACTAAGACTAGCTTACTAGCTGCAGTATCTTTACCTCGGCTAAACTTGTTAGATTCCACTGCATCTGCATTTGTTCTGCGGGAGTTTGAGGAGGAGGATGCGGGCTGAAGCGGAATCAAAGTGGGTCGACAACGATGCATCTCTCTCTGGCTCGCTGTCTCAGGCCTAAGCCGAGTTAGCTTAGCTCTTATCCCGGCTGTCTTTCTGATCGCGGTCTGGCTCATCTGGCTGAGTGACCTGTCTCCAAGTCCACTGCACTGACCTAGTCCCTGCGCGTCCTTTCCCCACATTAATGAGTGTATTTCTGTCATCTACCATGTAGATATACCTGCCCTATTTCACCATCCAACCAATGTTTGCTGAGATGTAAGCTAGCTTTAGCCTCAGTCTGTTAGCATTAACATTACATCATGTACACAGCTGTCAGTTTCAGTGTTCTTGTTTTAAAACGTGTCAGATGGAAACATTAAAACATCAGCTGGAGACAGATTTTTTGGCCGAGTCAAGGAGTTAGCAGGAGCTTACATCAGCCAGCTACACTTAAAAAATCTGCTTGTGAATTATTATTTTAGCCGACAAAATCCACCGTCGTCAGCTAGAAATGAGAGGCTGATTTTGTATACGTCTCTGAGAACTTGTTTGAACAATTACTCCCAATTTCAATGTTATATCTGCCGCTTTTATCGCTGTAAACTGCATAACTGCAGTGCGAGAATGGAAAGTTTGGCAGACTTAGCAACAGTAACTAAGGAGGGCGGGGCTTAGCGAAGGGTCAGTTCCATTCAGGAGCTGCACATTACAATTAGGCCTGGACGATTGTTGCTACACTGACCCTTTTTTACGGCGCACTGCTGCTAACGGTGCTGTAGCTGCCATTAGCAAGATAACTAAGCTATGCTTAAATTATGCTGCATTCAAATGGACTTCTTAAACTCGTAAATACAACATGGAAGTTGTGAACAGAATGTTATGAGTCGGAACTAACAGAAAACTTTCAGTACATGATGTCATGAATACGACACGAGGGAGGCTTTCAAATGGGCTCATCTCGTAATCACGGTAAAAAACAACCCCATTTGAATGCACCATTAGCTCCGAGTTCACAACGTTCTGTTCACGACTTCCGTGTCGTATTTACGAGCTTCATTAGAGCAGCTACAGCCTCTGAGAGTAATGGAGGCCGGTTGACAGGGAATACAGCAGCTGAGGGAATTCAACGTCACAGTGGCTCCGAGCGGACTCTGACTCAGAGGACGAATGAACTGATGGACTTTTTTCAGCTTTTGAAGGCGGGTGTGCCAGAAAAAAAGTTTGGGACCCACTGGTCTGTAGTGTTGATAAGTCCATGAGTATTTGTTTTTGTGAAGTTGAAAATTATTTATTTGTGTTTTAAACAACCAGACTTGTGTGATGTTATACTGTGTTCAACTAAAATAACAAAATGTTCAGTCGTCTGCTGGTCGTTCAGACAGATACAGAATCATTACCAAACTGGCGACTACAGGTCGACTAGCAAAATCTTAAGTCGGGCGCAGCCCTATAATGCACCACACATTTTCAGTGGTAGGCAGGTCTGGACTGCAGGCAGGTCAGTCTAGTACCTGAACTGTTTTAGGAAGAAGCCACATTGTTGAAACATGCAGAATTGGTGTTGTGTTGCTGAAATAAGCAGGGACGTGTCTGAAAAAGACAGTCTGGGTGGCAGCATATGTTGCTACAAACCTGTGTGTACCTTTTTTTTTTTTTAATGGGGCCTTCAGAGATGTGACAGTTACCCATGATGCCATGGGCTCTAACACACCCCCATACCATCACAGATTCTGGCTTATGGAGTTGGTGCTGTTAACAATCTAGATGCTCCTTTTGCGAGAGGTTAAGACATCCATGATTTCCAAAAACAATCTGAAATGTGGACTCGCACACTTTTCCACTTTCCGTCAGTCCGCCTCAGATGAGCTCGGGCTCAGACAAGTCAGCAGCGACTCTGGATGTTGTTGATGTATGGCTTTCACTTTGCATAGTAGAGTCTTAACTTGAATTTGTAGATGCAGCGAGAAAATGTGTTTACTGACAAACGGCTTTCCAAAGTGTTCCTGAGCTCATGTAGTATAATTTTAAGTTATGTGGGGTTTTAATGTTGCAACCTTTTAGAAATGTGTTGCAGCCATCAAATTCAGAATGAGTGTATATTTACAAAAAGCGATCAGATTTATCGGTATGAACATTAAATATCTTGACAGGTATCCCGACTTTTTCAGAATTTGGGTTGTAACTTCTGGATTAGTGCCTGTTGTTTGTCCACCCTGTGGTTACAGATTGCTGCAGCAGCGTCTGCTGGTATGTGCCTCATAACTAGACGGTCATTAAAACTTCTGAGTGGAACGAAGCCAATCAATTACTCTGATTGATCAGTAAAATGCCCAGAGGAGATGGAAACCCTAGCTGTGCAGCAGCAGGCTGGTGGAGAATCTCAATACACTCGGGGTGGCATTTCTCCACTGGCGCCCGCCTTGATTTTATTGACACTTGTTTGAAAAAACTGTACACAGAGGAAATTCTTGCTTAGCATCCTGTTAATCTTTCTGAAGCAAGAGGAATCCATATGAGGTGAGGAGATAAGGAAGAGCTTCACACACAAGCAGCAGCCTTATTCTTCCTTTTCAGCCGCTCCTCTGCTAAAAAACATGATTGGCACATGCAGGACTTTTTAATGCCAAGCCTGCGGTTCAAAATCAATGCAAGGCGCTGGACTAAATGTTCACTTCAGGGAGAAAAAGATTAGGATACAGGGGTAGCTATTAAAATGCACAGTGTAAGCTTTGTCATTCCCGTAAAGCGTTGCAGATCGCACAGCTCCCAGGGGGAATCCATTCAACATGCCCAGAAATAAACAGATAGACACAAAGGCTAAAACGCCAGTGTTGAGTCTTTATTTAACTTCCATGGTACAGAAAGACCACATTTCTACAGGAATGCTACCAAAAAATCACAAGACTGGGTATCTGGAGGATTGCACGAGCCACGCATGAAGCCACCAGCACTATGTCTGTAGTGGAAATGTGTGTACGTTGGGGGTTCATGTTTAGAAAAGTTGCCAAACACAAACTGACATTTGGCTTTGAAAGGTTCTGTAAGATAGCCTATCACTCACTGATAGATAAAATAGACATTTATAAATAATAGATTTGAAGCAACTCTCACATGTTTTCTTACTGTATACATGCAGATTCATTGGAGAGACAGAAACGATGCTCCTTGATGTACAACTTTCCTTTGGTGCACCCAAGACAGCTGATTTACAGTGACTTGATAATGACATGAAGGGAGATGATGGCGGTTTTGTTCCAGATTGAGATACTTGGCTGTCAGGTGGAGAAAAAAAAAATCCATGTTGTGGGAACATCATACCTTTGATCACACACACAGTTCACACAGATGCTCATTTCCGTGATGACATAAATCCGTCTTTGTTGTGCGCCGTCCAAAAACCTTTGGGAATCATTGATTTTCAGCGGGAATGCCTCCTCTATCCGTCCCCGTTCTGAATATTTTATCTCCACCGCTGAAAGTACTCTATGCTTAACACACCTCTACACAGTCCGGCAGGAACAAAGGGTGCTCGCTAAGGCTCGACAAAAGAGGTGAACGTAAGCCAGATAATTAAGAGAACAAATCATGAGGAAAAAAACAAAACAAAACCGACTCCTCTACTCGCTGTGGAGGAAAAAAAGCCACACTATTTGCATTTCAGGCGCCCAAAGCGGGGAATAAACAGCAGTTTTTGGAGCGTGACATGTTAAACACATTGCCTGTTGGCTACAGCCGTGCCAAACAGCTTTGTGAAATACCCGTTCAGTGTTTGGAAATGCTGAGAATGGCCTTTTAACCATTGACGAACCGGGCAGAACTGAGCTGAATTTGAGCGAGAGAACAGTCTGATAGATGGGAATTAACACCAAACAGCTTCACGTGTGCAGCCGAAACGCTGCGCACAGTCGTGGAAGCACAGGTAAGGGGCATTTCAGGGGTAATGGGATGTTGCATGGCTGCTAAACTGCTTGTTTGTGAATTAGTCATGGCAGGTCGAAGCGCGGAGCGGGGTTGGGTAGCTTGGCAGGGCTCGGGGCCATACAGGGGGGATTGAAAACAGGGAGCAGGTTACAGTGACGCAGAGCCACATAAAAGAAATTTACACCGAGCACAGAGGAAGGAAGGAAGGAAGGAAGGGAAGGAAGGGAGCACCGGAGAGGGAGATGAGTTTTGGGGGTTTTTTTTAGACCTCAGGGGAGCCGAGGAGTTTTGTGATGGCTGGATACCTGGGATCCCTGAATTCATTTCACAGTTTCAGAGAAAATAAAACGGCGCTGCGGGCACACCCTCTGGTCGTGTTGATGTTCCTCCTCAGGCCCCGTAGAATTGTTTACCATATGGAAAAACAGTCACCTCAGAGGTTCACAACTGGGATCCTGACACAGCAAGAGACACAGAGAAGAAGAAGAGTGAGAGTGAGAGGGAGGAGGAGGAGGAGGGTTGTGTTATGATGGGAGGAAAGACAGAAAAAGAGAAGAGAAGTGGAGCAGAGAGGCCTGAAGCTGGAAAAGTGGTGTACACGCAAACGGAAAGCTGCATCACAGGGGACAGAGAGGGCGGCGGAGGAAGAGAGACGGAAGAGAAGGAGGAAGAGGAGGAAAAGCTGATGGAGAGGAGGAGAAGGAGGAGGAGGGGGGATGGAAGTGAGAGGGAGCAGTGGAGTACAGCACTATAATTATCCTGATTGAGATTAACTTTAAATACCCTCAAATAAAAGCATCATTTCATGGACGGCGGCGGCGGCTGGGTGCCTTTTCACAGGCCCACGATGACTCATCTGGAGAGGGAGTTTAAAACACTGATAGGCACTAACACTCCAGCCCTGAGTGCTCCACAGAGAATAACACTACTGTCCAATTATACTCCATGTACATCCTCACAATGCACGCAAAAGAAGGTAATAAGACACTCATACACACACACAACACACAAACCTGAGTCCAGAGGTGCACAGAGACTCACACATGCACATCAGACTCATAGACTTATAGACACACACACTCAGGCTGTGCAGAGCTGGCGAGGCGACTCATTACCTCTCTCTGTCGGTGAAGGAGGAGGAGGTGCTGTGCAACGTCTGCCGGCTGTCCTCCGAAGCGAGGGATCGAGGGAGCGCGAGGGAGAGGGGGGGTGCCACGCCACGGGAAAGCGGGGGTGGATGCTGGGAACAGCTGCGATCGTAACTGGGAGAGGAGGATAGTGGCACAAGATAGATGGAGAAGAAGAAGAAGAGGAAAAGGAGGAGAAGGCATGGAAGGAGGCGAGAGATTGTGGGAGATGTGTAGAAGGAGAAGATGAGGATGGAGAGTGAAGATGAGAGGAACAAGAGGGAGACAAGAGAGGAAAAAGAAAGATGAAGAAAAAGAAAAAGACGGGTATTTAGGATAAAAAGAGACAAAGAAAAAAGAGGAATAAAGGGAAGACAGACAAGTGGAAAAAAGAAAGATTCAGGACCAGAAAAAGATGGAAAAGTTAGAGACAGTGAGGCAAAGAAGAAGAGAGGAAAAATTTGGAATGAAGCAAATAAGAAGAGGGGAATAAAGGCAAGACAGACAAGGGGAAAAAGAAAGATGCAGGACAAGAAAAATATGGAAGTTTAGAATGAAAAAGAGACGAAGAAAAAGAAGAGGGGAATAAAGGGAGACAGACAAGACAAAAAGTAAAGATGTAGGAAAAGAAGGGATGAAGAAGAAGAAAATAAAAGGGAGACAGAAGAGAGGAAAAAGAAAGATAAAAAAAAAGGAAAAGATGGGAATTTAGGATGAAAAAAGAGGCAAAGAAGAAGGGGGAATAAAGGGGAGACAAGAGGACAAAAGAAAGATGCAGGACCAGAAAAAGATGGAAAGTTGGGGAAAACAAGGCAAAAGAGAAAAGTGGAATAAACAGAAGACAGCGAAGACAGGCAGGGAGAAAATGGGAATTTAGGGAAAAGAAGCAATTAAGAAGAGGGGAATACAGGGAAGACAGACAAGAGGAAAAAGAAAGATGTAGGAAAAGAAAAAGACGGGGATTTAAGATGAAAAAGAGACCAAGAAGAAAAGGGGAATAAAGGGAGACAGACAAGACGAAGTTTTCAAGACAAATAAGAAGAGGGAAATAAAGGGGAGACAGATGAGGGAAAAAAGGGATGCAGAAAAGAAAAAAGTGAAAGAAAAAAAGATGAAAGACGATGGAATAAAGGAGAGACAGACAAGAGGTAGGAATTCAGGATAAAAAGAAAGAAAGAGGAAAAGGGGAATAAAGGGAAGACAAACGAGGAAAATGTGGAGAATGGGGAAAAGAGAAACCAATAAGAATAAAAGGAAAGAAGGATGCAGGAAAAGAAAAAGATCGAAATTGAGGAGAAAAAGAGACAAATGAGAAAAGGGGAATAAAGGTTACATGGACAAGAGGAAAAAGAAATATGCAGGAAAAGAGGAAGATGGAAATGTAAGAAAAAGTAATAAAGAAGAAGAGGGGAGTGAAGGGGAGACACAAGAGCAAAAAGAAGGAAAGTAAGGAAAAAAGTCCAAGAATAATTGGGGGAAAGGGAGAGACAGACACCAGCAAAAAAGATGGAAAGTAAGGGAACAAGACCAAGAAGAGGGGAATAAAGGGGAGACAGACAAGTGCAAGAAAATAGAAAATAAGGAAAATACCATGAATAATAGTGGGAAAGGGGAGACAGAACAGAGAAAAAAGACAGATGCAAGAAAAGAAAAAGATGGGATTTTTAGGAGAAAAGAGAAAAAAAGAAGAGGGGAGTAACAGGAATACAGATAAGTGCAAACAAGATGGATAGTGAGGAAAAAGAGAAGGGGAGACAGACAAGAGCAAAAAGAAAGATGCAGGAAAAAAGATACAAAAACAAGACAAAGAAGAAGATGAGCAGGAATAGAAACATGAAAAAACAAAGAAAGTTGTAGTAAAATAAGGTGAGACAGTGAGAGACAGAGAGACGGGAGTGATTGAGGTTGAAATCGAGGGAGACAGACAGAGAAACAGATCAGGAAAAACAGCAGAATAAAGAGAAAAGACAAGAGGGGGGGCAGAGACGGAGAAACAAAGTCAGAGAGCATCGAGAAGAAAAGCCGAGCCATTTAGCATCAGCGAACACATTACACTGCCACTGTGAGAGAGAATTAGTGCACTCATCGGACTCATTAAAACGCTGTCAGAGGGGAGAGGGAGGCAGAGCGAGAAATGGGGAAGGAGACGGCACTGTGGGATGATGGAGGGACGGAGAAGAGGGGAGGCGGGGAGGATGCAACAAGGTGGACAGAGGGCGTCACTTTAAAAATGTACTCTGATATGATTACTAATTACCTGTTAAAAAAATACAGTGAGTAACCTAGTCCAGTATCACAATATTAAAGTAATGTAACCTGATTACTTTCTATTACCGTTGGATTACTTCAATAAAGTCTAATATAATGTTTTATGTTTGTTGTAGGTTTATATATTGTTTGTCCAGATATTCCTTCCTTTGTTTTGCACAAATGCACATTTAGATTAATAGCTGTAATTATACGTACAACATTCTGGTCACCAGTATCACCACCTACTATCGCAAAATATTTTTCAGTGGTATTGACAGGTTAGTTTCTGTGTAGCTGGGCTTGGAGAGTAATGGATTACATGTAATGGGATTAGGTAATTAGGATGCAGGAAAAAAGGTAACTGTATTCCATTACCCTTAGAGAAAAAAGACGTCTCAGAAAAGAGAAACAACATCCAACTGCTAACGTTAGCTACACAGAACAACTGCTAGTGTTAGCTACACAAACAACAACTAATGTTAGCCACACAGAACAACTGATAACTACCCAGAAATCCAGTTAGCTACATATAAACTAACCTGTTAATACCACTGCTAGTACTGAAAAATATTTTGGCACAGTAGGTGGTAATACTGGTGATCAGGATGGTGTGTGCGGGTAAAAATACTTTTTTCACATTAAGTTTGAGTGTGAGGTGTGAATCGCTTAATGTTACTAAAGACAATACATTTAAATGTGTATAATTACAGCAATCAATCTAAATGTGCATTTGTGCACAACAAAGAAAGGAATATCTGGACTAATAATTAATAAACCTACAACAAACATAAAACATTATATTAGACGAAACCATTTCACCATATTTGATATTGAGGTAATCCAAAAGTAATGGAAAGTAATCAAGTTACATTACTTTAATATCGTGATACTTGTATTAGTTTACTGACTACATGTTTTTAACGGGTGATTAGAAATTGCATTGGAATACATTTGACCCTCCTGACCCCATGTGTAGCTAACATTACCGGTTAGTCTGTATAGCTTAGCGACTATTTTGTGTCGCTAATGTTAGTGGTTGGTCTGTGTAGCTAATGTTAACAGTTATTTTGTGTAGTGATGTTAGCAGTTCATCTGTGTAGCTAATGTTAGCAGTTCATCTGTGTAGCTAACGATAGCAGTTATCCTGGGTAGCTAATGTTAGCAGTTAGTCTGAGTAGCTAATGTTAGCAGTTGGTCTGTGTAGCTAATGTTAGCAGTTAGTCTGAGTAGCTAATGTTAGCAGTTGGTCTGTGTAGCTAATGTTAGCAGTTGGTCTGTGTAGCTAATGTTAGCAGTTGGTCTGTGTAGCTAATGTTAGCACTTGCTCTTACCCATAATGTTTCTTTAAATTGGATGTTGAGTTCTTGGACAATGACACTTTTCACTCTTTTCTGATTTAAAGACAAAAGATGTTGAACTTTTCACCAAGTGAAACTAGAGGCCATGATGATGAACAGACTGTCAGATTAGCTGATTTCACTAAGACCAGAGTGGTGTTGTAAGACACGTCAGGTGTTATAATCTGTCTTTTTTTTCCCTATAACTGCAATGGAATAGAGTTAACTTTCTTTCGTATCCTAATCACGTAATCCCAGCACATGTAATCCATTACTCCCCAAGCCAGATGACGCCATTATTTCAATGAGGACAGTGAGTTAAGGTGAAGACACAGTCGAGAGCCACGGGTTCAGCCTCTTAAGAATACTTAGTGGCACAACAAATCTGTTCTTGCAGCCATAAAAGCCATCCTGCGCCCTCGTCTTCCCTCAGTAACACCTGTCTACTTCTGGCTGACTCCTCTCCTCCTCTATCTGCACACACACACTCAGATACACACTAACACTGTCACGCTTGACAACATTAGCCACACTGTCGATTTTAGGGCTGGGAGAATCACTGAGCACATATGCCGCTCTTCTATAATCATAATGAACTGGACGGTGGCCAATTTCCACTATAGGCTATCATTTCAGTCCATCTGTACCCCCCTCTCGTTCATTCCGCGGCACTTTCTCCCCCTAACACATGGCGTTATTTACACATTTATGATACTGAAGCACGAGCCAGTCAATAGAGAGGAGGCTGCAGCCATGTCTACCAGTAAGGCCCACTTTGGATCCACCAGCAGCAGCAGCAGTGGGTTTTCCTCCACAATGAAGGGGAGTAGGGGGTTGGGTGGGGCGGTGAAGTAAGTTATCCAAACAACAGCGAAGGCCAGTCTCAGGAACAGAGAGAAAAAGAGGGTTTATCGTGTATCAGCTCACAGCAAGCTGGAGGATTATCTGTGGATCTGCGGCCGGACTGGCAGTGCTGGGAGAGATAGGAGACTGGTGAGGCAGATAAGAGGAGTACCAGCTGTGCAAAGACAGCCAGCGTTAGAGCTCGGCAACGACGATAACTGGAAGTAGGCGAAAGAAAAGAGGAAGGGTGGTGGGTGGTGGTGGAGGGGTGCACAGGTATTCAGGGAAAGAAAGAAAGGGAAAAAAAAAATCCCTGGGAGGCGAAGGGGAAGGAGGCCCAAGTGGGAGGAAGGGAGGGTTAGAGAAGGCGAGGGGAGATAATGTAGGAGTGTGGGAGCAAAACTGAGATTAAGAGCGAGTATGAAAAACGAATATGAAGGAGAACGAATTATAGCCTACAGATTCAGGCAATGAAATGAAAAATTACGATACAATAGAAATGTGGGTAAGATGAGCAGATAGGAGCATTACAGTAAAGAGGTGGAGAGTGGAAGTATAACACTCATCCTTGAGGTTTGGGGCAAAACTGCATTTTGAGCAGGGGGGGTGGTTGTTGATTTTTACTTTTCAGTAATGGTGGGAAAATAACTGTTAAAGGATCAAGCTCTTGGCTATTGAACCTTGTAACAGGCCAACCTCCGAGTGATTGATTTTTTTTTTATCAATTCCCTCAGATGGAAATACACATTTTTAAATCATGATTCTTATTTAGCTTTGATTTTAAAAGGCTACGGAGTTAATATGTTATGGTTCAGACACATGTGATAGCAATGTTATTCAATGAATTGATCAAAAATAGAAAGTTTACCAGTGCTTGAGCAGTATTCCCGCCTTTTTTAAACCAGGAAGTGAGACAGGGGTGCTTAAGGTATAGCTAACCCTTTTTATGGCTGATTAAATCATTTTTCTTTTTTTGTTTTTTAAAAATCTCACGGAGTTGACAAAATGTCACGTTTTTTAATTGTAGTGAGTAGCCATTTTATCTATTTAAAGTTGCTCAGAGTTATCTTAATGCTAAAAAATACACATTTTAAACCATAATTCCTCTTTGGCTTTGATTTTAAAAGGCTACGGAGTTAATATGTTACTCAAAAACAGAAAGTTTACCAGTGCTTGAGCTGTTTTCCCGCCTTTTTTAAACCAGGAAGTGAGACAGAGGAGGTTAGCGTATAGCTAACCCTTTTTATGTCTGATTAAATTGTGTTTTTGTAAAAATCTGACAGAAATGATGAAAATCTGGGTCACAGCTTTTAAAGGGCCAACATTTTCATTTAAAAAATGATTTTAAAACATAGATGATTATAACAGTATATTTTTACACCTATGTTATCAGTAGATATTGTTGAAGTTGTGAATTGTTGTCTGTCTCAGAGCAACTTTAGAAATTAAAAAAATTAATTAAAAGCAAACCAAAACATTTCATAAATTACATGTATTTCAAATATATAACACTTTAAAGAATATTTTTTCCACCAAACATGTGAGTTAAAGTGTTGGTATTAATAATTTTTAAAGGTTGTCTTTGGTAGGACATGATTTGTCCCAATTCTCAAGAATGGGTGTGAGATTAAGAGCAAGTATGAAAAACGAATGTGAAGGAGAACGACTTATAGCCTCCAGATTCAGGCAATGAAATGAAAAATTATGATACAATAAAACCGTGGGTAAGAAGAGCTGATGGGAGAACTGCTGTAGAGATGAGGAGAGTAAAAGTGTAAAAAGGGTGAGGAAAAAGGGGGGACTGACAAAAGAAGAGAAGAAAAAGCAGAGTGTGAGAGGCTGGAGGAGAGGGGAGAGAAGTCCCAGCGGTCAAATAAACTAGGTGTTATTGGTTTGATCAGCAAAGCGTGGAAGTGCTCCACTACATCACATAGATGACTCCCCGTTTCCAGCTAATGGCCATGTGTGCAGCCTCCTCCAAGGCCAGAGCACGCAACATACACAGACAGAGCCCCCACCCCTGTGTTTACATGCTCCAAGAACTTTAATGGCTGCTGAGCTCTTAAAGCGTGTTGACACCCGTGAAGCCATGTTGCCGCTCGCGCCTGTGAGGCAACAGATCTGTTTTTTGTCTAATGGCTATAAAGAATTTTTAATCATTGCAACTCTAATGGCACTAAATGACACATCGGTGCCAACTGTGACTTTCAGGAACACAAGCGCTGTTAATAAAGTCATTAGTTAGCAATTACTCAGCTCGGTCTTTACGGCGGGAAATACGTGGACAACGGACACAGACAGGACAGACAGATCGACATGCACGTGCAGACAAATCTGCAACTATCTCAGCTTCACAAAAATCCACACATCTGGCCTCCTCGTGAGTCCAGTCACATCTCGGCCGATCCATACATTTTCCATCTCGACCCATCAGTGAGTAGAAAGGGGCAAAATAGCAAATAATTCTAGATGCTTTCAAACCCATTTTTCCAAACACAGTATACTCTTAAAGGGAAAATTCACCACTTTTCATGTGTTGATGGCAGTGTGTGCTATACTGATCAAGAAAGCTGATTTCTCCTGCTTGCAGAGCAGTGCCTTCATGTACCAGGACGCATTGTGTGCAAGCTTCTGACGCCCGTGTTGCTGTTTATCACCACCCTAGCCTATAGCCGTCATTTGTTAGCCATAACATAGCGTCAGGTGATAAAAACAGTCATCTACACTAGGGCAGCCTCTGATGAAAGGCTGTTGACTTGTGGTCATTATTTCAAGCCATAGTCGATTAAAATCTGCACAATCTGTTGCTCTTCCTGTATCAGTGATGTCACGGTGATGTAGTTTAAGAAGAACAGTTTGGATTTTTAGTCTCTGCCTCTGCGCAGCCAGGGGTCATGCTAAATTTAAAAAAAAAAAACACCTCACAGTCCATGTGGGAGCTGCGCCTTGCTGTTAGGCTCAGGAAAGTATCAGGGGATTGTTGCAACACAGACCCTCTCTCTTGTAACAGTGAAGCAGGTTGCTGACTGTGCTGTCATTAGCTAGTTACGTCCTCTGTCCTATTAGACCGAGACACAGCCTCCAACAATGACAGAGGTCAGTCTGATGACAGGGAACACAGAACCAGAGTGATTTGCAGAGGCTCCGACCAGCAGACTGACTCTGGGGATGAAGGCGACACGGCTTGTTCAGACAGAGACAGGAAGTGTGAAGGGGTTGACGAGCGAGTTTGTAACTTAGCGAGTTGATTTATCAGATTTATCAAGTATGCACCATCCATCATGATGATAGCGGGTGAATATTTGTTTTTGTGAAGTTGGAAATGATTTATTCCTGTGTTATGGAGAACAAGACTTATGTGAAGTTATATTGTGTTGAAATAAAACAGCAAAATGTTCAGTCTCCTGCTGGTTGTTCTGACACATTCAGAAACATTACCGCTCTTGACTTTAGCATTTAACAGGCTAATGGCTACAAATGACTTCAACTGACAACTACAACTCAACTGGAAACTCTTTGCTCAGGGGCAGCCCTTGTGCTAGATGGCCAACAGTCATATCTATAGGCTAAGGTGGGCATACGTAGCAACATGGGTGTGGGCGTCAGAAACTTATACGCAATGCATCTTGGTCTATGTGTCTGTGTGTTCTGACGAATTATGCTAGGTGGCAGGTATGACAGAACCCTAGTACGGCTCTATGAGCAAGAAAACTCATCTTTCTTGGTCAATATAGTACGTAATGAGGAAATAATCGCTTCAATTGACAATATTTACCATCAACACTGATTTGACATTCACATAAAAAGTGCTAAATTCTCACTTTAACACTTATGGACAGCCCAAACAAATGACTGAATCAGTTGTTCCAAACATATTTTAACACTTTAAAATCTAAATGCGACTTATCTTCATATGTGTACGGATTATAAGCATAGATACAGATGTGCTGTGTGTGTGGCTCATCTATGTTGGAAATAAAATCATATTTTGAAGACGGTTAAAAGATGTTTCCTGGGGGGGGGGGGGGGGGGGGCAAAACTGACAATTTCCATTAATCATATGGCAATAGCAATTTCAGTCAAAATAATCACAATATGACTTTTTTTTTTTTTAAACAAATCGTGCAGCCGTACATTATATGAAAGCACATCTTAGGTTATCTAATGTTAGCTAAACAGCTAGCTAATTTGACAACAATTATTAGCCAGCTAGTTAAATCTGATAGCTAGTATTAGCAAAACACTAGCTAACCAGCTAGCTAACCATTTATTCAGATCAGCTAGCTAGTTAGCTAGCATTTCACTAACATTAGCTAACTTAAGAGGTCACGATATGTTTTGCAGGCCCTCCAGCAGCATCTTTTAACCATCTTCAAAATTAGGTTTTCTTTGCAACATAGATGAGCCGAGCACATAGCACATGTAAATACAGGCAACAGGAAAGAAGAAGTTAAGTCAGCGTCTGCTAGCAACCCAATTTTGTGTAGCAGAAATATGTTTTATAGTCCTATTTCTTGTTATTTATCTTGTGACTCCGTTAAGCACGTCTTAACCCCAGGTTGGGAACCTCTGCTCTAAGGAAATCTACAGTTGACTTTAACACTTCCCTGCTTCAACTGAGGTACACTCAAACAAAAAATCTTTTTTTTTCCTGAATAAATAATTCATAGTCTACAAGATGGTTTCAAATCAAGCACCTAATTTAACCCTCTCAGCCTACACATGTTCAATTTAGAAATCCAAAATGACTCCACATTAAAGGAGGAGTCTTATATTGAAGCGCACACTTCACCTGTGTTTGTTCTGAAAATGAGAAACTATCTCATCCACAACTTTTACTGTAAGAAACTAAACTCAAGAGAACCAGTAGTGTCCAGCTCATACAGGTGAAGTCTGCTGATCATTCACTCTTATTCAGCAACACGCACTTTATATTTACGTGGTCATTCACACAGGCACACAAACAGGATGTTTTGGAGGAGAGAGTTGAGGTTCCTACCAGAGTTTGGCTGTAATGACGACTGCCGTCAAGATGAGCAGCGAGGAGATGGTCACGGTGACGTAGAACTGAGGGTCCACTGTAACACACACATACACACACACACATGCTCATGCAGTTACTAATCTCAGACCATGACCATGTATAATTGTATCCAGAACAAAAGAAGAAATCAGTGAAGCCAGCTGAGACATGAAATTGGATGTGCGAGACGCCGGCCTCCAACTACACCAACACTAATCCGATGACGTCTTCTCTGTATCTTGCAATTTGACAGCGGCCAATTCCTCCCTGTGAGTGATGAGAACTTTATTAGGCATTCCCCGCCGCAGACACAGCCGGCTGCACACACTGTCAGCCTTCACCCTGGTGACAGCTAATTCCCTGGAGGACTTGTGGCATGTGTGTGTGTTCACATGGACTGTGGCTCGTGGCCACCTTTATTTAGAAATCCTTCATGTGCATCTCCTGATGCCCACCTTCCTCAGGCTCCGTCTCCTCCGCCTCCGTCCCTCCATCCTCCACTCCTTCCTGGTCCTTAGACTCCAGCGGTGCCTCCTCTCGGGGCTGCACGCTTGCATCCGGATAAGGCCAGTCCTTGGACGTGGCGGTGCTGGCCTCATGCTGGCTGCCGTGCTGCTGCTGGTGGTGCAGGGGGTCCGTTTCCTGGCTGGAGAGGAAGTGGTAGGTCTCATCCTCCAGAGGCTGCGTGGGACCCCACACCACCGCCCACAGAGGGGTGGGTGTGACCTGGGCCGTGACGGACAGCTGGACCGACAGGGCGTCCACCTGCTCTTCGACCTCGCTGTCGTCACGGTTACAGGTGGAGGGCTGTGTCACCAGAGCAACCAGGAGGAGGGAAATGAGGCAGCGGAGGGCAGTCAGTCGTGCGACAGGAGAGATGAAGCTGGAAGAGAGAGGTGGAGGAGAGGAGAATGAGAGGCGGTGGAGGAGTGACAGAGAAGTTATCTGAGAAAATGTATTGTCTACAGGCGCCCTGCACAACCTCATCAGCTCACACATTGATCCTCCTGCCAGCCATCACTCAGAATGACATTTTATACATCTGCACGCAGGTGGACTCAGAGGACGGAGCAGAGAGGGCGCCATGTTCACATAAACGCTGCAAAGGTGCCCTCTTTGATGCTCCTACGGTAGATAAAACATGATAAATATCATCTAGAATGGCCCAATGTCCAAAACAACGTGATAAAGTGCCCTCTAGAATGCCCTTCCAGTAGACAAAGCATGGTGAAGTGCCCTCTAGAGTGCCCTTCCAGTAGACTAAGGATGGTCAAATGCCCCCTAGAGTTCCCTCCCAGTGTTTAAGTGCCCGCTAGAGTGCCCTTCCAGCAGACAAAAGTGGCTACGTGCACTCACGAGTGCCCTTCCAGTAGAAAAAACGTGATAAAGTGCCCCGTAGAGTGCCCTTCCAGTAGGCATAGCACAGTGAAGTGCCCTCTAGGGTGCCCTTCCAGCGGACAAAAGTAACTAAATGCCTCTAGAGTGCCCTTCCAGTAGGCATAGCATGGTGAAGTGCCCTCTAGAGTGCCCTTCAGTAGGCATAGCATGGTGAAGTGCCCTCTAGAGTGCCCTTCCAGAGGTAGAGTTCCCTCCAGAGTGCCCTTTCAATAAAGATGTGGTAAAAGTGCCCTCTAGAGTGCTCTTCCAGTAGAAAAAATGTGCTAAAATGCCCTCTAGAGTTCCCTTCCAGTAGAGAAAACGTGGTGAAGTGCCCTTCAAGTGGACAAAATCTAGTGAAGTACTCTCTAGTGTGCCCTTCCAGTAGAGAAAACATGATAAAGTGCCCTCTAGAGCGCCCTTCCAGTAGGTAAAGCGTGGTGAAGTGCCCTTCCAGTGGACAAAATGTGGGAAAGTGCCCTCTAGAGTGCCCTTCCAGTCGAGAAAACATGATGAAGTTCCCTATAGAGTCCCCTTCCAGTAGATACAACGTGATAAAGTGCCCTTCCAGAGGACAAAACACGATAAATACATCACATCTTCCGGCGAGCTGCTGCCCCACCACATTCAGCTGGTGCCCTTTATTTATATTTTTTTTCGCCCCTGCCCCTCAGACAGCCTGAGTCCACCACTGCATCTGCACACCACACATCCCTCCTTCACCTCAGATTCTATCCATCTTACCATCTCTCCATCGCTTCGCTGTGTTCACTGAGACTCCGCTCCGCCGATCATCTCTCTCTGGAAGATAGGACAGAGGGGAAAGAGGGGAGATAGAGAGGAGAGAGGGAGAGAAAAGGGGGAGGGTCCAGCTTTTTTTTCTTCTTCTTCTTCTTTTATGTTGCCAGATAAAAACCATAGAAAGTCACTTTTTTCCCCCCCAATACAGACTCCCCTGGGCTTTTTAGATTTAACACTCAATTATCCACCACATGTCTGCACAGATTCCACATCTGCATCCAGAAACAGCCATAAGTACACACTCACTGTCACAGTTACAGTGCACACACACACACACACACACACCTGAGCACGGCACATTAATCATCATTAGACACGTCATGCATGGAGCCAACACTCTATATGGCACTTTGAGCAGAGAGCTGTAACTTCCCATCCACAAACTGCTGCCTAAAATGCCACAGAAATGTCACTCAGAGAGAGAGGGACACACACACACACACACACACACACACACACACACCACAGCAAAACACCGGGAGAGACGGACACCGACGCTCACACACTCCGACACATATCAGTTATCATGCCTACCTCTGGCAGCGGAGAGAGAGGGAATGAGGGAGGGAGACGGAGAGAAAGGGGGAAGATACAGAGGAGGAGAAAAAAAAAGCATCGGTTGCCGTAGCGACTGAGACATGTAGAGTCTGCTAGAGTAAGAGAGAGGAAGAGAGAGAGAAAGAGGGAGGGCAAGAGACTGTAGGAAAGAGATTTAAATGCTAATTATGTGTTTTTTTTAAAAAACGGGTTCAATTAAATGGACGCAGAGGAAAAGAAATGAAATTGACGAGGCAAACAGAAATGATACTGAGGACAACATTAATAAGCTCGTTTTAGAAAAAAACAAAACAAAAAAGAACTCTTCAATTGTGTTTACAAAAAATCAGCAAGGACACCCCAGAGAGAAAAGAGACAGCAAAGAGGAGGAGGAAGGAGAGCAGAGGGGGGAATAAAGATGGAATAAAATTTAATTTACATTCATTTACACAGGCTGCACCGGCAGAGCGGGGCGGTGAACTGGTGTTTGAAGAGGAGGCAGGGTCAGATTGTGATAAAAAAAAATTAAAAAAAAGAGAGAGACAACAAGAAATGCAAATTTGGAGGTGAGAGTCACACGGTGACAGCTTTATTGTATGTGAAAACAATATTTACATAGAAAACAATCTGCCCACCGCTCACACATTCACACAAACACACACTTTTCTCGATCCATATGCTCCCTCTCTCTGACACTCAGTCTGTCACACTTCACTCCCCTCCCTCGCTGTCACTACTCTCCCCCGACTCTCCCCCCCCGTCTCATTTCCTCCTCATGGCTGCAGGCGGTGGTGTCCTCCATCCTCCTCCGGCACTCACTGGAGGACGCAGCGGAACCACGAGCCGGACCCTCCGTCCTCCTCCTCCTCGCCGTCACACCGCCTGTCTCTTCCTTCATCGTCGTTGTCATCATCATCCTCACAATCTAAATGTGACAAATGAGGTCGTAATGATTCGTCACGACATCTAAAATTAACTTGAGAGTGAAATCTGCAATTCCATGGTTACTCATTAAGACTGGCTTGCACCAATAAAAGATTAATTTAATCTAAGATTAGTTCTCATCAGAGTTCAGCAAAACTAGGTTTAAAATGGGTAAATCCACATTTAAAATTACGCTGAGCTCTGTTGCACTATTAAAAATTCATCTGTTTAGTAAATCCAAGTTTAGTGATTTAAACTGAGTTTAATCAATATGGAGATGCTTACTTACCCAAATGAAATTAAATAAAAAATAAATTTGGGTATTGTTGGGACCACTAAGTATAAAAGACGGGGTAACCGTTACCTTTTGGATGCCTTGTTTTCCAGATAAAAAGTTATATTATTAAAAATTGTTATACTGTTTGCTAGCTGGCTTAAAAGTTAATCAAATTTGCATCGTTTGCTAGCTAACAAAAAAGTTATATTGTTTGCAAATTAGCTAAAACGTTAATTAAATGTTAGCTTGCTAAAAAGTTGTCAAAATATTGCATTGTGTACTAGCTAGCTTGCTAAAAGGTTAAGAAAGGTTATGTTGTTTGCTAGCTGGCTACGAAATTTACAAAATGCTACACTGATTTCTAAAAGTTATTAAAACGTTGCATTGTTTATTAGCTGCTCGCTACTAGCTGGCTAAAAAAAGCAAAAACAACATTATGTTGTTTGCTAGCTAGCTAAAAAGTCAATTAGCTTAGTTAGCCTACTCATAACTCAGCAGAAAAACCTTTCCTTTGAGGAAAACCTGTCGACCGAATTATCAGCTGTAATTAAAAAAAAGAAAAGGTGCATCATAAAATTCAACTGGGTTTTGAGTTTATCTCTTACTTTTCAAAGAAGTTGATTATTTTGCTCAATCCATTTTAAAAAATGCAGCCATTTGAAAAGTTAAACCTCCTCGAGTGTAAGTTTAAAGTTAATAACATCAATTTTTAAATTGGAGTTTAGGGTTTTGGTGCGACATAATTAAATTTCATTTGGTTTTGAGTAAAACCTAAACTGGAATTTTAAGAGAAATTTAGATTTAATCTTTTTTTTAATTTTAAGATAGTTTAAAAGTTTTGGTGCAACGTAATGATTTAATCAGGTGTGAAAATGAGTCCTTGTTGGTGCAACTCAGCCTGAGCGTCAGCAAATGAAGACATGAAAAGGTGTGAAATTGCAGCGTGTCTTTGTGCGTGTTGTGTTGTTTGTGTGTGTACCATCAGTCTCCTCGTCATCTTCTGTGTCTCCCTCCGACTCCAGCATGCAGGACTCCAATCGGCCGTCTCTCCTCACTGTGATGTCACCCCTGTAACAATTCATTAAACAGCTAATATCAATAGAAGTGTGTGTCAAAGTCAGTTAAACCCACTCACACATTATAAATCCCAGCGTAGCTTCAGAATTAGCCATGCCGTTGACCTTGGAAGAAATATGCAAATAAGCAAAATAATTGAGCAGTTTACATTAGACTCTTTCTGGCTGAGTGCCGCTGACATGCATTGCACCCACCTCTGCTTCCCAGAGCTGGGGAGCTGCTCCCATACGACGAGGTCTCGACCTCCGCTGACCCACCGGTGGTCTCCGCTCCCTGTGGTCCACGTCGCAAAGCAGAGGATTCTGGGAGCGTCGGGCCAGGTCAGAGAGGCCAGGTACCGACACTGAGGCAGAGAGAACACTGGGGGGAGGAGAGGGGGATGAAGAGAACGGAGGTCAGCGGAGGAAAACAAAGTGGTTTCGATTTTGTCTTAAGTCCTTTCACCCCTCTCAGAGTGGAGACTAACTTCTGGCTGCACATGGTTTACTCCGCGACTCACAGTTTAGAGAGCTCTCTCCATTCGCCAGATCATAGCAGGAGCCAATTAGGAGGCCTCCTGCCTGGTGGGCGCAATCTGTTACCCCGGTGATGCTGCTGTGATTGGTCAGTCTGGACATCGTTCCTGTCATAATTGGACAGATGTTAGGTGGAAGGATTATGCAGATGTTCCTGCATTTACCTTCCTTTTTCAATCTTTCACACACACAGACACACACATGCTGCACACTTTTAGAAATAAGGGTTCCAAAATGGTTCTTCCTGAAGGGCTGAGGTTCTACCCAGAACCATTTGCTTCTTAAGAGCCCGTTTTGGAGAAAGGTTCGTCAAGGGTTATCTGTAAGACTAAGGGTTCTTCAGGTACTCTTGAAATCCTTGAAGGGGTGGGTGGGTTCTAGATGTAGAAGAATAATAGAAGAAAGAGAAGAATAGATGAAAAGATAGAATATAAAAAGGTTCTCGATAGAACTTCCCCTGCATGGGTTTTAGAAAAACCTCATGGAATATCAAAGGCTTCTTGGGAGAACCTCCTCAGTGGGTTCTAGATAAAATTCTTGTAATATAAAAAGGTTTTTGGTAGTGCTCTGTTCTTGTTAGCCTCCTTAGAAGATGGAAAGGTTCTGGGTAGAACCCAAAGAAAGAGTTCTGGGTGGAAACATTACACCATAGAGCAGTCCTCAGGGGGTTCTGGGTGACACCTTTCACAGATGGTTCTAAGTATAACCCTTTATGTTGTGTTCTAGGTGTAACTATCTGAGAGGGTTCAAAGTGGAACCTTTATAAAAGGTTCTACCAGGATTGTTGAAATCCTTGAAGAACTCCCTGGGTGGATTCTAGATAAGACCCTTGTAATATAAAAAGGTTCTCTGTAGAATTTGGTTCTTGTTCGCATCCTTAGAAGATGGAAGGTTTCTGAATAGAACCCCAAGAGAGGGTTCTGAGTGGAACCTGTCACAGGTGGTTGTAGGTATAATCCTTGATGTTGGATTCTAGGCAGAACTATTTGAGAGAGTTTGAAGTGGAACCTTTATGAAAGATTCTACCAAAAAGGGCTCTTCTATGAGGACAAGCCAAAGAACCCTTAATAAGACTAATAGTTCTATTAAGAACCCCTTTTTAAGAAAGAGTTAATCAGGGATTGTTGAAATAATTGAAGAACCCCCTGGGTGGGTTCTAGATAAAACCATTGGAATATAAAAGGGTTCTCAGTAGAACCCCCTGTATGGGTTCTAGATAAAACCCGTGAAATATAAATGGGTTTTCAGTAAAACCCCCTGGGTAGGTTCTACATAAAATTCTTGGAACATAAAAGGCTTCTCGGTAGAACTCGGATCTTAGTCCTTAGAAGATGGAAAGGTTCTGGACAGAACCCCAAAAGGGGGTTCTGAGTAGAAACATTATACAATAGAGGAGTTCTCTGTAGTACCCTTCATAGGAGGTTAAGGGTGAAATCTTTCACAGGTGGTTCTAGGTATAACCCTTTATGTTGGGTTCTAGGTAGAACCCTCTGATAAACCTTTTCCACTAATATAGAAATGATCCCACTCTTGTTCAAACACTTAATTTTGAACTGTTCTGTTCTCCAAAAAGTTGGTTCCCACCTGTAACCAGAAAATAGCAGGATTTGCTTGAGAACCAAAGTGGGTGTGTCACGTTCTACAGGTCGTTGCAGGTTGCACAGCGCCCTCTGTTGATGACATCTTTGATTACAGTGGTTCCACTCATGACAGGAAAAGTGGCCTGGTTCACTACACAGCACCAGAGTTCTACCAGGAACCAAAAAGGGTTCTACTATGGGGACAGGCTGAAGAACCCCGTATGGTTCTAGTTAGCTCTTGTATTATCCAAGCCTGTTCCAGAGCTCACCAGTCCTCCAGTGCAGGATCTTGAGCCAGGCGCGGCCGTGAGCCAGGAACACGCGGTCCCCCCGCGGGCTGAGGGTCAGACGGCCGCCGGGCCCCCCGCCGCAGCCCGTCACCTGACCGCTCCAGTGGTGCAGCAGCCTCAGGGGGTCTCGGTCGGAACACCGGTTCTCCCACACAGACACCCCTCCCTCGGCCGAGCCGCTGAACACCAGCGGACCCTGAGACTGTGGAGGGCACAGGAGACACGGTTGTCATGGTGATCTGAGTCTGCACCCAGTGAGTGTGTGTGTGTTTGTGTGGTGGTGTGTGTGTGTGTGTGTGGAGAGAGAGAGAGATAGATACACAGAGAGGAGGAGAGAGTGCACATATGTTTGTGTACATGGAAGAGAAGTGTGTGAACATTTCTGCGCTGCTGCTGGTTATAAATGGATTGTGCGCTTTGCATGATAAACAACAAAGAGGATGACAATGATGCGTTACGCTTTAATGCTTTAGGCATATTTTGATGATTGCAAATTGAAAAAAAAAATGTGCATATGCAGCTTTGGATTTCGATATCCATAAAAAGCCTTTTTACTCAAAATATGTACAGTATGCTCTCTAAAATTGGCCGAGCTCCACAGCTTACATCTCAACAAATATCTTTGATTTCCATTTGAAAGCAATAAACAAGGAGAGCGCGTGTGAGGATAAGACTGTAGAAATATAGCTGTTTGATTTTCCGAGGAGAGGCTTTTCACAAATTAATAATTAAGAGTTCTAAAACTACTTTAGACACTTCCTACAGAGAGAGGAGCAGTGGTGTGTTTTGTCAGCCAGCGCCTTCTCGAAAATAAAAATAGGCCGAGCGTGAGGAAGCAGCGTGAGCATCCTGAGCGTGGACGGGGAATCGGTGACCCACCCACCTGGACGGAGGTGACTGCTTCCTGGTGAGCGTTGATTGACTGGCAGTTTTCGAAGGTGTGCCAGCTCCAGGCCTGAACTTTCCCCCCGTCTGCGGAGGTGACAGAGTGTGAGGTTAACATGTGCTGACAGGCGTCTGGCAGTCATTACTGCTGGTCACGGTCGACCCACCTGAGCCTGACTGCCTAAACTGTGTGCCTCCATCTTTCTGATTCGGCCCGATAAACCTGCGCTACACCCTCTAACTCGGTGGCAGATGATGATGGCATCGCTGTGACACTCCACATAGTGGTAAAAAGGGTTACTGATTACTTTGAACATGGCAATTTTTGTAATTACATAGTAATAATAATAACATAATCCAGTAAATTACAAAAAATGCAATCTAATCTGAATACTTCTGGATTAGTTTTGGATTACTTCTGCATCAAACGTTGAAAATATTGCACCTTATACTACAAAAATGGACACAATTGTTTTTTCTCTTTAGACATCTCAAAACATTTCAGATTCAAATAAAATACATTTTAGTACATGGTTCCTTGTTCTCCTGCCAGACCCGTCACAAATCGGAGCACTTGTGTAAGAACGGCAGGATATCAGATGTGCTTTTCATGAGTTAAAGGGATAGTTTGGATTATTTAGTGGTGGGTTGTATGAGGTATTTATCTGTAGTCAGTGTTTTACTTACAGTTGATGCTGGTCTGGACAAGCAGAAAAGGTCACGGAAGTTTAGTAAGCAATGCACTGCTAAAAAAATCAATATTACTTTGAATGTACTGTATATTTATATTTATTTATTTTGACCGCTTTACTTGACATCAGACAAACTTTTCTGACAGAAAACTTTGCTTTCTGCAACTCAACCAAACTCCATAGGGGAAATCTGTAATTTTACTTCGCAAAACACAGGAGCTGCTGGTCTACAGCTGCCTCGTTTAGGGAGTTTGCTTCCTGTTACTGTGATTTTGGTGAATCCGAACTATCACTTTTAAAACACCAAAGTCACACAATAACACAAACTAACAGACTGAGGCAGCAGTAGAGCAGCAACTCCACTGTTCTGTGAGGTAAAATTACTGATTTCTCTAATGGAGTTTGGTTGGTTTGGCAAGCGTGATATCTGGCCTATAAAACGGCAGTTTCGTGTCAGGAAAGGCTGTCTGACGGCAAAGTAAAGCGGTGAAAATATTATAAATATAGTGTACATTTAAACTGCTGCTGATACTTTAGGTATTACACTGACTATTGACAAATATCTCATATAACCCCACTTTAAATAATCCGAACTATCCCTTTAATAAATCACTGGTTATCATGAAGAACAGTTTCTTAATTTTAAAATTGCCATTTTTAAATGTAACCATAAATATAAGTAATGCAAGTAATTCTTGACATTGTAACATTTTTTCAAACGTAATCTGGGCTGATTATAGTTACTTATTACACAGCTCTGTTACATACTCAAGTCTGATTGGTCAATTATGGCATTTTAAGGTCTGTTATTTCTGAATAGCTGACAAATGTTATGAAGAACAGACTGATCTGATCATAGACACTGGAGAAGCGATAAAATAATTTTTAAATCAATAAAATCATATTTAAATTAATGTTTTGTATTTGATTATTTATTTTTTTTAAGTTAGAAGTGATGTAGTAAGCGGGATAATATACAGCGGGCAGATCATTATTGTGGAAAAAAACAACAAAAATCAATTATTACCTGAAATGATAAAAAAGTTGTTTCAAAACAGAGAAAGTCAACATGGTTTGAGGGGTGTTTTTATGATTAAAAAACCATTGGTGAGGACAAACTACGCTGTATGTCAGTTAAAGGAGTGAGTTTATGGAACAGTTGTAGTGAAGAACTGAAAACATGTAGAACTTTAAACAGAAGTTTTAAAGTAACGTATTGATCAAATATAAAAACCCAGTCCTTCTACGTCAGATTGACATAGGACAGGGTTCAGGAACTTAAACTGTGTAAGCTGCCTTTTATAAGTTGTTTTTTGTGTTGTATTTTGTCGTTGTTGTTATTTTGATTGTCTTGTTTGCCTGTTGTTTTGTTGTTCATTGCTAAATATGATGTAGATTCAGCCTGTGCCTTTTTCAGACTGCAGAAGGGTCTAAGTTATGTTAAATTACTTTACTGTAATGTTTTGCACTGCACTATTTAAGTATCTGCAATTTCCTGTAAGAGGCTATGCATTTATTTACATGAATTTGTAGATTAATACATGATGTTCTTATTTCTATTTGCAGACTGAAATAAATTCTAAACTTTAAAAATAAACCCCCTCAGGGCAATTCAAGTCCTGCATCACCCTGTCAGGGTTCATTTCACAATAATGTCCTGGGGAAGGAAGAATTTAAACGCGCTTCAACCGACTAACACGGAATTGCAGGATACTCGTGTCACAGGAAAGACGTGGAAAACACACTGAAGCACGAGGCGACAAAGTTTTATTGACGTTTCGACGCATACCGCGCTTTTATCAGCGTCAAACAGAACAGAGACTCACATCCTCTTAAATAACCTCCACTAATTAGACGCTGATTCAGAACAAGCTGAAACAACACTGCATTAAGATCAGATTCACTCTGTAGATTATTCAGTACGTCAACAACAATTCATTACATCAGTAAACAAGCCAATTACAATCAGCTCCTCGTATCAATAATATCACTCATATCAAAAAAACATAAAAACAAACAATATTTAGAATAAAACGTAGAAAAACACTTATGAACAGTTGATAAAAAGGGGCACTAAGAGATTAATGACACCCAGCTCTCAATAGTAAACCCCATCATTCAAAGTTGCCTGTATTACAGCTGCACAATTAATCAAAATTTTATCGAAATTGCAGTATGGCCTTCTGCAATTTTCAAATCTCAGGAGGTGCAATATTCGTTAAAGGCAAAATGTGTCAAAAAACTTTTAAATTAATGGATGTGGTGAGGCAGAGATGTCCTGTCCCATAAATCAGATTCTACAGACTTGAACAAACATCTTTATTCGGTAATTTTTAACATGTTTTTCAATCGAAATAAGAATAATGATGTAAAAATTATCATTACCTCTAATATTGCACATCATATCGCAATTGCAGTATCAGTCAAAATATTCGCAGGTAGATATTTTTTTTCAAAATCGTTCAAGTGATGTGACACAATCACAACTAAGGTTTGAAGACACAGTATTAACTGAAAAGTCAGCCAATAAAATTTGTCGCCGTGCTCCAGTATGTTGGACCTGTTTTCCAAATCTTTCATGTGAGCGCTCGCTCTCTGTGCATTATCGCTTACTTATTTTTTGTAAACTGATCTTGTAATCCTGATTACATGTAATAAGTTACTATCCAACCCCGGCATTCATACAAGTACGCGAGATCATGTCCAGAACCAGGAGTTAATTAAGTAGTTTTTTGGGATACTTGTACTTTTATAAGTAGATTTTCAAGTCTGTACTTTAACTTTTTATACTATGTAATATACTTAGTTACTTTTAAAATCATAATTGAGTACTGAGTACAATTAATATCTAAACTATTTACCTGCATCAGGTTATCTCAAAGAAAACAAAGGCATATCCGATGAAAAACTAAACACTGCAGCAGCCACAGGTTTGGAGTGAGGATGTTGTTGTTGATGATGATGATGATGAAGAATTTAATCAACTAAAAATGTATTCATGGATATTTAATCAATAGTCTAGAAATGAGAGTAACTGCACCTCATTTGACATTGTTTTTCTGTTGGAGCTGTTTGTTAAATAAGAAAAACCGAAACTTAAACGTGTTTTTTTTTTTTTCATTAGTATTTTCAACTATCAGAAATGCACAAATTTTTGCAGCCCTAGTTTGAAGAGGTGACTGTGAGCACTGAGCAGATCGGGGCAGCAGCTGGGAGTAATTCAGACTGAAGATTTGAAGATTTGGAGAAATCGCTTTTGATTGAGTGTTGCTATTTATAATGCATTAAAAACCAATGGTTAAAAAGTAGCTAGTACTCTGAATAGTTTTTGAGATGAGCACTTTGTACTTTTAGTTAAGTATTTTTCCTTGTAACTGAGAAATATTGTGCAATGTAGCAGAACCTGTAGCGCAGATTTTCAGTGCTCTTTTCCACCACTGTCCGGAACTCACACACGTACAGAAGGAGCACAAACACGATGATGTGAACGACAACATCTAACTCCAATTACTGTGTTCACTGTGTCACTGTGGCTCTCAGTTCCTCCACATGCACCTGCTCTCTGCACAGAAACACACCTGACCCGGTGATGATGTAGCCGTCTCCTTCTGGCACAAAGCAGAGCGCCGTCACAGCGTTGAACGTGTAGATTGACTTAATACACTGCCCTGCAGGTAGCAGGAGAAAACTAATTTAATTGACAGGACACAGCCCACCAGTCACACAGGAATGCATTGATTACGATGTACGCACACACACGAACACACGTTCATCAGACAGAACCCTGAGGCTGCGTCTACCTTCATATATATGTATATATCTGTGTGTGTGTGTGTGTTTGTGTGGTTCAGCCTACCAATGCTCAGGGCCCAGATCTTCACATAGCAGTCTGCAGAGCCACTCAAAATAAACCTCTCCTTGTCGGACAAAGACAGGGACCAGGCTGTCGAGAGGGCAAACACAGACAAAAGACCGGGAGGGGACAGAGGACGAGGAGGAGGAGGAGGAAGAGGAAGAGGAGGAGGATCAGAAAAAGAGAGACAGAGAGAAGAGGACAAGAAATTAAGCTGGGCGGAAGCTGTAAATAAGTGATGATGTACAAAATGAAGAAAGAGATTGCAAAGACAGAAGACAAAGAGAGAAACAGATTTTAAAAAAAGAAACAGATTAGTCGATGAGCGCAGAGTGACGATGGTTTGACTGAGCTGCATCATTTATGCGCCGCTCTCCTCCACTTGGTATTTTAAGTTGGGGAAGCAGGTGGGGAGGGAGTGTGGGAGGCGGAGAGGCCGGTGGAGTTCAAGTGATGGAAGGCTGCCTGCTTCAGACAGACAGTGAACTCTATAAAGTGTCTACTGAGGTTATCTCTCACTGGGGTCGATCTGATGAACCGCTCCTATAATTACCAGACCGCAGGACACCGGCATTACTCAGCCTACATGTAACAATGTATGTGTGTGTGTGTCCTCACCAGCCTCTTGCAGTACTCAGGGGGAGGCGCAGACAGACAGGTGACCCCGCCAGTGTGACCCCCCAGGTTCTTGTGCTCTGTTGCCGTGGGAACGTGCCACACCTTCACTGTCGTATCTCGGCTTGGAGGAGAAAAGATGAACAGAGATGGAAAGAAAGAAGAGAGAGAGAAAGAGAGGATGCAGGAAGATTTTTTTTTTTTTAAAGGGGGGGTTATGGTGAGGGAGAGAAGGCAGGCGAAAACAAGCAGAGTTAAAAGGCGTTCGACATAAACCGCAAGAGATTTGCGCCGAGCGATCAGGGTGGGGTGGGGAGGGGGGGGAGGAAAAACAAATACATGTCAGACAGCGAAGGCAGAGAGCAGGAGCATATTAAGTGATAAATTAGGTGAAATGTTCACTTTGCACATCCATTATGCAAATGGATGCCTCTTTCCTGCGTTACCTTCCAGAAACCACCAGGTTGTCAACGGCAACCACGCAGGTGACTATGTCATTGTGACCCTCCAGCAGCCTCAGGCGAAACTTTGCCTTCTCCCAAGACGATTTGAGGGATGTGAATTCGGCTTCTGCAAAAGAAATGATTTGTGCAATTAAGCAGTGTTGCCTCATCAGCACCCCGGCTTGTTAATCTACACAGTTCTTCAATATGGATTAGTCTGCCAATGCGAGGCGTCGGGCTAATTTAGCTCCAAGGATGCAAAACGTGGGTCCTGTCTTCAGGGAAGCAAATGCAGCCTGTTGGTTTTAATACCGGCAGCCACACGAGCTTGTTAGGACTCCTCTGGGCATACATGTATAATCTGATTCTGGATGTTAATCGCAAATTAGGGCGCTGCATTGTACTTTTAACCGCCCACGATCAGCAGATGATTCATTTAAGCAAGAGAGCGACACATCCGGGTACTTTGCTCCTGTGTCATGCCCCCACACCTTTCTGGGTGAAAACAACCACTCTAATTTGTCTGTGGGCCAATGCAAATTCAGAGGTCTGTGCCAGTTTAAATGCGTATAGTAAGAAAAACCATATCACTGTTTAGCTATTAGGAAACCAAATCCTCTGGCCAGTCAGGTGAACGATTAAACTGTCTTTACTGATCAATGATCAGTGTTGTTACACGGGAAAAAAATAAAGAAAAAAGGGTCCTTTCAGTCTGCCTCCATCAGAGCAGACAAACCTGACATTTCCGTACTGAATCTTCAGCTACTGTACTTCAGACATCTGTCACTTTTTATACCGTTAAGACACTTTATTTTGCTTTTTTTTTGCTTTTTTTACTCTTGAACCAAACTCCACTCTAAAAGCAGGTGTTTTATAAAAAGGCCATATTTTCTTCACAGTAAAAACTTAAGTTACACCATCACTGGGGCTATTTTCTGATTCACTTTGATCCACAGGCACAATCAGCACACACGTCGTTCACTCAGTAACATCTTTACAACAGCACTCCCTCCCTGTGTGATACTGCTTTTATACAACAGTTTTACAGGCGCCATTTATTAGTTATGATTATTAATAATCTGTTGATTCTTTTCTCGATGAATCGATGAATCAGTCCCTGTCAGCTGAAAAATAGATCCATACATGTGGAGCACATCGCTCGACATTTTTTAGGTTCTTTTCTGTGATGGTTATTTTCATTATCGATCAATGTGTTGACCATTTTCTCCATTAATCAATTAGCTATTTGGTCAATAAAATGGTGATCAGTGTTTCCCAAAGTCCAAGATGACGTCCTCAAATGTCTTGTTTTGTCCAATCAAATTACTTAGTTGTAACTAACTGTTGTACTGAACCAACTCATGAACGACTCTTGAACCTATACGGTGTAGTTTGGAGAATAATAGAAAAAAAGCGCAACTACAATAACATCTCCACCTTCAGCACCACAGGCAGCTCCATGGATTTATCAATACAAAGCACAGTGAGGTTATACTGGTATTTCAGAGCCATGGTCAGGGCCACAGATTCTAATTTGCACAAACCTCAGATAAAGCATTACTCACTACGTTTACATGCACACTAAGTGTCCACTGTTATTCAGAATTTGTCAATATTCTGAATTTGATACAGATAAACAGCATATTATGTCATTATATCTTGAATTAGTTGGATACAGCAGTATTATTCAGGTTTTAGGTTTTAGCATTCTTTGAGCAAAAGAACCCAAAGAAAAAATCAAATACTGTGCATCCCTGTTATCTCTGCAACCAGGGAATAAAGAGGGGAGCAGGCCTACAGCCTTTTTCTAATTCACATTTTGTTTAAAATGTCAAATTAAAGTGACAAATTGCCGTCACTACTTAGTTTTATGGTGTGTTGTGAATAAAAGTTGGTATGCATCATCTCCTCGGCCGAGCTGAACAGCTCTGAGTGTAACTTTTACCTTCTGTTTGTGTTATGTATTGCACTGGTAGATGTTTCATTTTAAGACACTTCAGGACAAGACAAGCCAAGACGTTTTACACACTGATTTTTCATTGTTATGCCAGTGTAACTTTAAGATGATGGTTTATTGTTTGGTGAACTTGAGTAATGAGTGTTAGAGCGCTTGACAGGTAATTTAGGGCAAAACCTGAAAGATACTGCAGTTGTTCTCCTCTGCTCAACTTGTTTGACAGCGAAAGTGATTTCAATGCAAAGAGAGGCTGAACTGAAAAAGAGTGATTTCAAAATTGGCCATATTTGTGACTTATTTTGTGTCGGATTCCAGTCCAATTTTCATCCATGTGTTGGCACTGACTTTATTTCGTAAGTGACTGTTGTTACTCTCAACGTGCATTAAAATGCATACATTTAAAGGAGAATCTGTAATATTTTTCATCAAAGATTAACGCAACATGTTAAGCTGAAATGCTCCTGTCTCTGACAACAATGATCCAGCCGCAGTGTCCTCCTTTGAAATTTATATTCTGGGCCAGAAGAACCGTTTGCCCATTTCACGTTAATTAGACTTCAAATTAATGCCGAATGTTGGCCAAATAGGGTTAGTGTTTTTTTATGGGTCGTAAGAAATCATTAATAATCTTGTAGGAGGAGTAGATGTTTATTAACAGTTAAATTGAGCAATTTGTTAATGGAGTCTGGCAGGCAGTCAGTGAACTCCAACTGATTGTGTGTCTTCAGAGCAGTGGGCTTTTGTTTTCAGGATAACAGGCTGAACTTAACACTGACAGACAACTGACAGTTATAAACTGATCAACTTACAGTGTAGGACTCATTGTCGCTTGTTATTGTCAGTTAATGATGTTAATGTCTTGCATTCCTGCAGTGTTCCTGCAGCCTGCCTGAGCTTCCCCTGGGGAGGAGGAGGCAGGGATAAACAACTCATCCTAACCATAGATTGCGCTATATATTAAACGGATTTTGACTCTTCCAGTATTATGAAAATATTAAGTTACAGCTAACATTTCGTACTGTTGCAGCTTCACATTAAAAGCATTTAACTGGTGAAATAAAAGTTGACTTTTATTTTGAAGTAGTCACAGGAAATGCAATGCGCTTTTTCACTGACACTGGCCATGATCGCTCATTAAACAACAAATGATTTTTTGACAGTGGATCAGTTTGAAATGTTGCAGAGAGTCATGAAACAGTCAGGAGCAGCCACAGTGATCAGGAGCTGCAGAAAACAGGCTGCACAAAACTTCTCATCCAGGTAACCAGCTCCTCTCTCTATGCTCTGCTGTTCACAGACTCCTGCCGTGCGCAGCATTAAGTCAGATCATGGTCGCTCACAAAATGATGGAAAAAGGCCAATGCCCAACTTCTTTATTAAAAAAACGCCCCCAGAATTTTGTGACTTCTAGTAATAAATCAATTTGTTGTTACCAACAGGTGTCACATGCACAATAACGGTGCGACTGCATAACAGCATCAAAAACTGTTGAAAGTTGACTAATACGTCCCGTCAATCAGGACTGCGTTCTGCAATTAAGTTTCTGGAATTACAGATTTTAATCATCACTCCTCAGTGAACTCCCACTCAAAACATTTTCTAGTTCAGTGTTTCTTAAACTTTTTTCACTGCGTACCACCTCATAAAATATTCAGCTCTCCAAGTACCTCCTCACCGTGGCGTTATTTGGTGCTGGCAGGTGCTGTGGACACTTCACTGGTGCTTCTTCCGCTGCATGAAATATTCTCCTCCTGATCTGCACTTCTCTTTATAATATTTCTTCATCTGGAGCCACGTCTGAATTTTACCTCTGCTCACTTTCTCTCCATCACAGTTTAGCTTGTAACTACCTGTTATCAGGCTGATATTTAAAAAAAAAAAAAAAAAAAAAAAAGGACAACATTTATTTTAAATTCAACAATCTCTTATTTTAAGTATTTTCATTTGAACTTTTGTGGTATTTTGATAATATTATATGTTTTTAAATTAATCAATTTCATTTAAAAAATCATATATTCCTCCACAGACCACATTTTTAGAAACTAGGTTCCAGTTACTTTTAGTTAAGTATGTAGTTATCATTATGGATTTTCCATGTGTTTTAGGAAAATCTAGTCTATTTATCCTGACAAGCTAATAAAAGTAATAATAATTCCCCTGGACAAATTTAGTTGAAAACCCCTGTTGTAAACATTATTTTAAATGTTGCCAAACCAATTACAATGGAGTTGTAGTTATTAAACGCAGCAAAATATCTGATATATCTGTCAATCCTTGTGCCAAGTTCATTCAGTTGTTAAGTTAATATTTAAGTGAAATTGAGAATAAAGAATTTAAAAGAAAGATGAGTTGTGGGCCTGTTAATGTTGATTCATTTTATCGACGTATATGGTGGTTGGATCACTCTTGTTGAGGATAACCAGCGGGATGGAGACGGATATTTTCTTAAGCAGCACTTTACTGTTCTCCGCACTTCAGCAGCTTCACAACAACAACATTTCCCTGGTTCCTTCCCCATGATTTTAGTAACAGAACAAGCCGTTATCTTTTAAAGGACACCGTACCCATTTGCTGTTGTAAGACAAACAGCTTCCCGGACGTGAGACCGTTAGTAAGAATGTTACATTTCGCCCATTTTGCATTATAAAAATCCTGTGTGAACATTGTCTCTTTGAACACTTACACTGCAGACTCTGTGTGTAACCTGTTCCCTTGCATGGAAGATTTTCATTAAATATCCTCCTCTTTTGAATCTCAGACCGTTCTCCTGTGTCTCATTTTATTTTTTATGTTTTTTGTTCATTAACCTGACCTCTGGCCTCCTGTCATTTTACAAACGTGGCCCCTGGGCAAAGAAAGTTGAGTATCCCTGATATACATCACTGGCTCCAACTCACTATTTGGACTGCTGGATTCATTTTTGCACATGAAGTTGCTACATATTACTCCTTTAAACTATAGTCTTCAAAATATTTTCAGGGGTACACCCCCCAAACCCCCCTCACGTGGTCAGGGCTACTAAAATCTGGACTACGGCCCTGCAGGGGAGGTGGCAGGTTAATAAGAGGGGTGCATGTTGGTCAATTTGCTAATATGATAGATGGCATCTCCCCCCTGAAATCGCCTACTGCCTGCAACAAACTGCAATAAGAATCCCCTCAGCCACTCTTCTTAATTACCCCACCTTCTTGTCGCAGTTGCTGCTCGTTGTCTGACTCTCGGCAGTGATCTGACACGCTGGCCGGCTCCGTCCTCTCCCGCTGCTGTCTGCCTATCTCTGCTCGCCCTCCTCCTCGCTCACTCTGCCTGGCAGCCGGCGCTGGCGTTGCTCGAGCTTTGGACTCCTCTTCTCCCTTAAGGATCTTGGAGGCTGGAGGCGTTTGTGATGGAAGGGCCTCAGGGGCATCCTCCCTGTGCCAGAGCAGAAAGCAAGAGCTGAATGAATAATCAAGATGCAAACTGCACACAGCATCCTTCTGCGACAGGGAGAATACCTGTAGAGGATCTCCGAGTCCCACATAAACAAAAACAGCGTTCTTAATAACCGGCTGTGTACTAGAAAGAAAACTGTGTTTCATTGAGTTTGATGTTAAAATCCACACATGGTGGTTTCTGGGGCCCTCGGGGGCTTTATTAGTGAGGATGACACCCCTGAATGATGTTTACATGACACATTACGAACAGTAGAAAGTTCCCGTTTTCTTCAAGCGTGACAGTGTTTGACCTCCGGTGTGTTTGGATAGACATACAAAAAAGATCAAAGGCTTCAAAGTGAATGTTGTTGCTTTTGAAGAATTACGCTTCTCTCCATCTGGCCCCCCCTCCTCGCCGGTACCTCTCCCTCACTTCCTTACACTTGTCTTTTCATCTTCTCCTTTTTTCCGTCTCCCACAATCCCCAGAGTTTGCTGCGGGCCAGAAAGCTGCAGCTGAAGCTCAGCCAATCTGGAACGCAGCTCCGCCTTCCTGGAGATCTGAGAGGGAAGAAGGCACGAGATTGGTTGTAAACCAAGCTGCTAAATCCACAAGTTGTTTACATGCACAACCAACACGCTCAGCCTGTCTGGATTTATTACACTACAGCTGGCAACACACACTGTACTCCTGCCTGGCTGTGAGTTGTGAAATGTGCATCGATGAGTGGGTTCGCTACATCAATTTGGCTGTTTCCTGTGTTAAAGGAGCGCTCCACCAGTTTTACACATGAACTTCACTACTCCGGTAGTGAAAACACTTCTGTGGTGTCTGTTGTGGCTCTGCTGGAGCTTTGATGATATAACAGTGATCTCATCAGGGTTATCTCTCAATTTGTTTTACAGAAACTGAAGACGTGATGTCTGAAAATATGTGGGCAGGGTAGATCTAATAACTACAACACTGATTACATTGTGAGTAGGGATGTAATGATAAATCATTGATCCGTTAATTGTTGTTAAGAATGTAACAATTAAAAATGTATTATCACACACTCGATTCTGATTGGTCAATTACAACATTCGAAGGTCTGCTATTTCTGTATAACAGAACGTTGTTATGAAGAACAAACCGTTGCTATGGACACAGTTCTGATCATAGACTCTGAACGAACAATAAAATCATTGTTAAATCGCTAAAATCATTTTAAAATTAATATTTTGTCACATAAATGTATGCCAAATATTTTTCTGGTAAGTTACCCTGTACTAGGTGGGATAATGTACAGTGGACAGGTCATTATTACTCAATAATGTTTGTTACCATTTCTCTGGAGCACACAGGTTTTGTCATAATTATTTTTTTCTGCCATGTGAGACTATAATTGGCAGTAATTTGGCACTGTTTCGTTTGGTGGAGCCGCTTGTTGAAAAGCGAATAATATTTAATTATCTGAAAATATCCCACTACAAGTAAAAGTCCTGCATTCAAAATATACGTATGTAAGTATTATCAGGAAATGTACGTGTATCAGAAGTTGAAGTACACTTTGTGCAGCAAAACAGTCACTGTCAGAGTTTTACTGTGATGTTTTTGGATCAATATTACTGCTGCATTAATGTGTGTTTTGCATTATTTTACTTTTATTACATGGCTTTGTTAAATACTTGATTCTGATTGGTCAATTACGGCATTCAATTCAACTGAACACATTCCAAGGTCTGTTGTTTTTGTATAGCAGACGGTGCTATGAAGAACAGACAGTTGCTATGAAAGAACAGATGGTTGCTATGGACGCAGTTCTGATAATAGACTAAGAAATTAATATTAATTATTGGTGTTAAATAATTGATTTTTGTTTAAGGTAAGCTTATTTTAACTGCTTCATATACTGTTGGGTAGTTTAATCTACAGTGATGCATCATTTTCTATAAGATCAACATGTTTTTAACGTCTCTGTGAGAAGTAAGTACCTCAAAAAAGTCAACTTTTCATGAGAAAAACAGCCCTATTTTTCATCTTTGTGACAATGCATTTTCTAGCTAATTTGGTTTAAGAAGGAGGAGAATCTTCTGAACATATAAAGAAACTAAAAATCTTTCAGTTTATGATTCAAAATCACCACATTTGAAAATACACGGTTTCCACTGAGGAGGAAAGGCATGAAAAAGTCTAATGTGAAAAGTAACTAAAGTGGTCGACATCAAAATACACGATTTGCCTCTGAGATGTAGAGCTACAACGATTAGTCGATTAATTGATCAAAGAAGAAATTGGTTGCCAACCAGTGCTGCAACAATTTATCACTTAATGTTATTAAATGATTATCAAATTAATCGCCAACTATTCTTATAATCGAATATGTTATAATTTGGTTCTGGTCATTTTTTTAAACACAAAGAAGTCAAAATTCTATGATCCCAGCTTCTTAAATGTGAATGTTTTCTGGTTTCTTTACTCCTCTCTCGCAGTAAACTGAATATCTTTGGGTTGTGGGAAAATTAAGACATTTGAGGACGTGATCTTTGGCTTTGGGAAACACTGATGGACATTCTTCACCATTTTATAGATCAAATAACTAATCAATTAATCAGGAAAACAGTCCTATTGCTAGCTAGCTAAATTTTGATTCAGCCATTTTTCAAGCAAAAATATCTGGTTCCGGCCTCTTAAATGTAAGAATTTACTGCATTTCTTTGGAAGTTCTGATGAAAATGAAGAATCTTTGGGTTTTGGACTGTTAGTTGGACAGAAGAATTTGAATCTGAAGACGTCAGTTTGGGCTCTGAGAAACTTTTTATTAACACTTTAAAAGAAATGATAACTTTTGAAAACAGTTGGCAGATTAATTGATAATGAAAATAACCATTAGCTGCAGCCCTGCTGAGATTTAGCGGAGTAGAAATATAAAGTTGAACAAGTTTACTTGAGTAAATGTAGCCTATTTACATTCCAACACTGCCAAAATATGAAATCTGTTTCTTTATTAGTGACATTATAAACTGCAAATACAGAGTAATGTTACTTTATTATTTATTGATTTGTTTTACAATTATTTTCTGGTTAGTTGTAGCTTTTTTTTTTTTACACTGATATGTTTGCACAGAGGAAACAGAACTTCTTCACAGTAGTTAATCATTAATATTAAACCAGTAAAAGTCACCGTCACTGCCAAATGATCCTCAGATGTAGATGTGTGGGACACCAGTACGTGCATCTGTTTTCCTCTTTCCAATTAGAGGGTGGGAGGACAGCTCGGTAAAGAAACAACACGGTTGTAGGGCACGGCCATAACTCACAGAACTCACACGCTGCCCTTTAACATACTGAGTCTCTCCCCAAGTTCCTGATCATTATTTTCTCTGATGCACTCAAACTCTGTGCTTCTGATCTCCCAAAAATCCTGAGGCAAAAGCTGTCAAATTATTCATCCCTCCATTATTATTAATTCATTTTAATCACATATATTTCTTCTTTATGATATCGGGCACTGTTATTCCTAGTTTACGAAGCCTTACTTCATGATTCTGTAGCGATCCAGCACCATTAAAATGTCATATTTATTTCATCATGTGAGCCACTGGGTGCCAAATCTGATATAGGGTAGACTGGGGAGGGTGCAACAAGTGTTATCCCTCCAATCAGAAACCTGCTGGAGTGATGATAATCATACTGTATTATGCTCAGTTAGCCAGAAGACACAGTCGACATCTGCTGCTGCTTTACTGAAAAAAAAAGGAGGCATGAAAGTATTTTTTCATGACTTTTAGTATGAATTAATCAAAATGTACTCAGTTTGAATCGTTGTTTTGTTGACTTCGTTTCTGACATGTTTAGGATGTGTCAAGGTAAGTATCTCTAGCTAGAACATGATGTTTGTCATGGCTGATAGAGTGGGGACAAGCAACAACTTGTTGTAACCGTCAAAACAAAAACAAACAATAGTATTTTTTTTTTTAACATAAACTACTCATTGCTGCAGTTTAGTTCAATAAATACATGTTTCATAAAAGTTTGTAGATACTGAGCGATTATTCAGCTCACTTATATTATCACCCGCGGAGATCATTTTTATGTTTTACTTTCTTTTTTAGTTTTATAGGCAGCATTTTATGTAGACTCAATTATTTTAGAACCAATGAAAGTTTACTGTTCCAGCGCCCTGGTGCCATTTTTATTTTAAATATATAAATGAGGAATATCAGCCAATATATTCACATCAGAATTTTGTTTTACTCTTTAATATCAGTATTGGCATCAGCCCCAACAATCCACTATCAGTCAGGTTCTAGTTTGTTGCTGCAAATTGTTCAGTTCTCCCTGTCTCACACTTAAACATAGAGAGACTGAATAGCATCTGTAACATCTGCACATTGACTCAAGGTATTACAACACATATTACAAAATAAATAAATAATATAATATTATTGTAGAACAATGCACATTTTCAGAATAGTTATTAAGGCAAAAAGCCGAAGGTAATTAGTTAAATTTTATGTATTTTTAACATGTTGCAGCTGTCCCCAGGGTTGGGGTCAGTTGCAACATCTGACTTCTTCCATTCAAAAAAAAGGTGAATGATTCATCATACGTAATCATCTTTGAATGGTAGTGGTAGTCAGCAGACAGATATAAGTTTAATCTATATTTGGTTGGCCTAAAATGCCCCACAAAACATGTTTTTTAGAAAAAATCTCATGTCTTTTCTCACTTGAAGTGTATGTTTATGCTTCCTTATTCAACAAATGGCTCTGCCAGACAAAACAATGTCAAAGGATGGCACAGTAGTCCACCAGTCCTAGTCCAAATAGTCTCTGAGAAACTGAGAGAAATGCAAGAAGCGTTGCATCTGTTCCCAGCCTCCCCTACAGTAATAAATGAAGGGTTTGGTGTGTGAATATGCGGCAGTTCTCTGTTTAAGGCTGATGAAGACTGATCTGAATGTTTTCACACAGACTGTCTGTGCTGTAGTGAAGTCTGAGTTGCAGTCCTCCTGCAGACCTGTTGTCACACCTGAGGGAAATCTATCCAGGATCTGCAGAAGTCACACAGGTTACTCACAGATCACACACACTGGGGAACAAATGCAGATGAAGTGTTTCTGTACCTTGAATCTCTCCTCGGGGTAAGACTGATTTTTATTTCCAGATTTTCAATCTGTCTCAACTTCTTCTGCAGCTTCCTCACCTCCCCCATTTGAAGCTCTCTGGGCTCGATTAAAGCGCCTGATCCTGATCCTGACTACCACTTTAAACCGCCCGACTGAAAGTGACAAAGATAATTACAACATCGCCCTTTAATGAAAGCTCTGGAGGGGTTTAGATAAATAAGATGTATCAGCCGCTCGGCGGTGTGTTGCAGAGACGTGTCGCCGGATGTTGACGACGTTACAGTAGACGTGTTTACCTGTCCTTACAGCGACACCACGTGGACGGTCAGAGTACTGAAGCCTTGGAAAACCCTTTATAATTAATATAATCATCAAATTTATCGTTTCCATGGAGATAAATTTAAGCAGATTTAAATGTTATCTATAGGCGTGGTTTATTCACATAACAAAAGTATAACTAAATAGGTCACTTTGTCAACTGGAGGACAGTCAGAGTGTGCTCTAAGTTTATCTTATCTTGTTTATCTCCTCAAAAATAAGTTGTACCACCATCCTGCTGCTATCCTCCTACTAACCTAACTTACTCCTAAATGCAGTCTAAGTTTTCAGTTTTCAAAACAGTTTGATTTTTATGATTAAGTACTGAATTAAAACTGAATATTGTTTTTGTGTATGATTTTTGTTTTGGCGAGCAGCATAAAAAAGAACTACATCTGCTACATCTCATCATATAACTCTGTGTTATAAAACGATCAATAAAGCAAATTTAAAAATTAAAAAATAAAATAAAAGATAGAATTGTATATAATTGTTAAACAGTTGGTTCCAGCTGTCTTATGTTTCCTTCATTTTGATTTTAAAGAAAGACAATATATATGTATATGTAGTCTGTGTACTTACTTTTAATTCTAATTCTTATTTTTTTTTAAAGAGAGAGAATAAGTTTCCCGTCTGGCATGACCTTGTCATAAATAATAAATTTCTGACATAAACTAATTTAATCCCCCCCACCAGTCAATAGCATTTTGCTTACCATTAAACTGTTATCAGACCTTTATTTTGAAAGGGCTCAGTGCTGTGTTCACTGGTAATGACAATGAACTGTATCTTTTATATTAAACTTTATTCACTTTATTCACTCAGTGCTGTACATCCACGTTTGTTTATGTTCTTCTCCTTCGACTTTTTGCTGCTACTATCGTTGCAGCCTGTATGCAGCATGCATGGTACACTGTAAAACATCAAGGTTTGGACACAAAACAAAATATTAGCCCACAATTCATCACATGGCAATTCAGAAAGGGCGACCAACAATAGACATTCCCTATGTAGGACACTATTGACCACTCCATTATTTGAGATTTGACCATTATGAGGACCTTATATCATTTGTGTGTGGCCCACAGCAGCTTGTTTTTTTTCCCATGTGGCCCCCCATGAAAAATAACTGCCCACCCCTGTGTTACATGTTGATTAGTGAAGATAAAAGTTCGGAAATTATAACGTTATGAGCGAAAGAACACGCAACATGCAGACACACAACATATTTTTACTATTACTAATTTATTTTCAGGAACACTATATTTTAGAGCTCCCCTCAAATGCGCCAAACTAGACTTTCAGGGGAGCCCGTGTTCTTTTCAGAGGAGCCGAGCTCCCCCATAGTTCAAACCATGATATGAAATTTTACTTTCACGATTGCCCAGGCCAACGTAAAGCTCATTTATCGGGAGGAAAAAATGGTATTGGCACATCTCTGTATCAATATCGATGTTTTTTTTTTGTGCCGGCATCAGTTGGGCTCTAATATGAAAGAATAATTTGTCATTTAAGAGAACAAATTAAAGCAGGCACTGTTACTTCCGACAGCACGTGAATGCATCATAGTAGCTGCCTTCACTGACAACTTTAAGCTGAAACGTTACAAAGTAAATCGAGCACAATTGTCACATCCGGTCAGATTCATTATTTAACTGCTAATGTAACAACACCAAATAGCTGACCGCCAACATGTGAATATTTTGGACAGTTTTAGATTTACTGCCCGCCTCTCTCTCTACAGGAAGTGACGTCACACGCACGCTTCTTTTGTCTGACGACCTTATCCGGAGGAAGTGAAGCTCAGACGAGGCAGCTGCTTCACCGGAGGGGGAAAAAAAAAAAAACAACCTTAAAAAAAAAAAAAAAAAAAAAAAAAAAAAAAGGAGGGGGGGTTAAAAAAAAAAAAGAAACTTGCAGGAATTTGGACAGATTTGTAAACTGTGTCCAAACTGTGCCGAGCCTCGAGAGTTGTTCCTGGGGAGGGAGACGGAGCCGTCGGTCCCGGTAAACGCCACTCTTCTCCATGCAGTCGGTAGTACATTTTTTTTTGTGTGTGTGAGTAGATTTGCATGACTCTGCTGCCTCTCCTCCACCCCGTCTCCAACAGCCGGAAGTCTGTGAGGATGGTCTGTTGGGTTTTTTTTTTTTTTTTTTTTTTCTTCTTCGCTTCAGTTTTTTTATCCTTTGGGTTTTTTTTTTTTTTTGCTTTGCTTGTTTTTTTTTTTTTTCCCAGGCAGGAGGGCACTACAGACACACTGTCCGTCTGTGAGCTAACTGTATGTTAATCAGCACGTCGGGCCTGATTAACTACAAGATGCGAGCAGCCGAAATGGAGTCCTTGTGTTAGGCTGCGGCTTATTGTAAAACATTGTGATGCATTCAATGTGCGGCATTTCATTAAAGTTAGCGATATTTGGTGTTTGGTTGAGACTTGCGCGCCAGACAACTTAGATCCGAGAGGTTAAATCTGCCGTAAATCGAGGTTAGTGACTGTGCGTCGGTGCTCAAGAGCTGCAGAATCCAAAGCTTGCAGGTGAAGCCCAGCAAAGAAAGTTGAAACATTACACGACATTATGTCCTCTAGCCTCGAACGCGCACCATTTCCCCTTTGTGTCATTTGATAGGGGCGATGCACTTTTAACATAGTTTCGGTTTAGAATATGAAACTGATGCGTCGCACACAGAGTTTAGAGCTACTGCTAATTTTCAGCTCTTTTTCATACAGGCCCGCAGTGTTACACAGTAATATACAGCTGTTTTAGCCAAACACAACCTTAAGAGATCAACATGTTATTTTTTGTTTTTTCATGGTGTCCTCTAATCAGTTAGTTATTAAACCTTTATTATTCCTCTTATCTCATTCTACCACGGTGCATCTCTTTGTTTATTGGCTTTGCAGGAACCAGCCTGCCAAAGCAGGGTTGTGTATTGGCAAACTGGGCTGCACAAATTCATCGAAATCGCAATATGGCTTTTTGTGCAAGTTTCAAATCGCTGCAGGTGCAACATTTGTTAAAGATGTCTGTCAAAAAAAAAACTTTCATGAGGCAGAGATGTCCTGTCCTACAGATCCTGTCCCACAAACTTCTTTATTTGGTTCAGATTCCGTCAAAGAAAAAAACACACCTTAGTCATTTTAATGTTTTTCAATCAAAATAGAATAACGATGTAAAAGTTGTCATTACCTCTAATTTGGTAAATCATATCGCAGTTGCATTATAAGTCAAAATGACTGCAATTAGGTATTTTTTCAAAGTCGTTCAGCTCTAATATGATAAACAGTACATCCCAATACAGGGTTTACAATTGCTGTGATTCTGTGAGCAATAGAGTTGTGAGAAAATAGTATCACAGTATTGTGTTTTGTGATACTGTACTGATTCTCGTGATATTTTAATACATGCAAAGATTTGTGGGCTTTGTTTGATTTTGTGTTTAAACTTCCTCCTTCACTAAATAACAGTGTTGTTATCCATCTTCACTGTTCTGACTCCATAACAAGTAAACTTTTGTTTTAATGCAGATGTTATGCCTACGGTGGCGTGTTCTTCATACCGTTACAGTTTTCCTAAGATTAGATTTAAAAAATAGAAATATATCATCTTGTTGGGGGTTCAAACAGAAAACAAACCATCACCACAAATCTTTGCTTGTATCATGATTAGGGCTGCAAATTTTGTGCATTTTGCTTAACCGATAGTTTTACTTGCTAACAGCAGATTAATTCATAAATCAGTAATTATTTATAAGATACAAAACACTTTTTTTCCTCTCGTTTTAAGTTCAAGCTTCCTTATTCAACAAATGGCTCCGCCGGACAAAATGGTGTGAAATGAGCTGCAATTACTGCCACTTCTAGACTCCTGATAAGTTATTAATTAATACATTTTTAATCTGTTAAATTCTTTGCAGTGATTAATGATTGATCATTAACATCCCTAATCACAATGCAGAAATATCACAAAAGATGATATCGTGATACTCGAGTGCGTCAGTATTTTCTTACATGAGACCAGAAGAAGTGACTGAGGGTTAAAAATTATTGTTTCATAAATTAAAATTAATTGATTTAACCGGGCATTAGACTCACAAAAGATAACAATAACATGATTAATTCTGTGCAACAGTACTAAAGACCCTGAAACTGGAGCAGCTAAATGGAATTCAGCCATCATTCATTTTACTGTAATTTGGCCTGTTGTGATGTTGTCTGGTAATATGCAAAACTTAAGCGCAGTAGTCAACATGCTAAGTGCCTTAAAGGTCCAGTGTGTAAGATTTATAGTGATTTATTGGCAGAATGTGGTAGGAATGTGATATAATATTCATAACTATTCAGCAGACCTCCATAGCCTGTTCTTCATCTCTGTTTGAGGCTGGTGGGTCGTGGCTTTTTTAGCCGTGACTAGCATAGCACACATCTACAGTCAAACATCAGGAGGTAGAGCTGCATTGTGGGTAATGCTGGTGCCATATTTTGACATTATTTTGGTTCTGATGCATCGATTTTGATCTTTTAAAAAATAAAAAAAAAAAACTGTTCATTGTGTGTACAGTAATGTCAGAGAAGTGAAAAGTCAGTAAGTCAGTGGAGTAGTCTTTTAAGTCTTCATGTGGTATTTTTCTTACAAGATGCAAATTCCAAAATTACCAAACAGCAAACCTGGGCTTTAATTGTGCTTTAATAGAGGCTCGGCAGCTCATTTTTGCCCCAGGCCCACCCGGGCAGGATAATCATTAGATGATGGCTGAGGCCATTAAAAAAAAAAAGATATCGTTCCAGCATTTGTTATTTAAACTTTATTGATCTGAGGAGGAAAATGTAGCACATATTCTCTGGCTGACATCTCTCAATGATCAGTCCCACTGGTGGTCACCTCAATAGATTAATATCTCTAAGTCATCTGGGAGAAACGTGATACTCTGTTTATTTAACTAATTATGGATCAATCACCCTGAACCAGGAGTGTTAAACTCTGTTTCATCCTGGGCCATGTTAACATTATGGTTTCCCTCAAAGGGCCGGTTGTAAACGTCAGACTACACGGTATAATTGTATCTTGGTGACTTGTTATCATATTACATAATTGCCTCTGCATGTGATTGTTATTGGTTTTAGTAATAAATTAATAAATCACTACCTTTGAAACCAGAAGTTGGGGAAGTATGCAACTATTGACCCATCAATTTAATTAAAAAAATTAAATATACAAAGTAGTTGAAGCAACAACGTTAAAATACCAATAAGGTGCATTTCAGTTTGTCTAGCCTACAAGCAACATTTCAAATTCAATATTTATATTTGCTTAAAAATGAAATGGTGGCGTTTTGCGAGGCTGCAACTGTAAACGTTATGACAACTAAACCAGAGTGCTGGAAACAGCTAGCCTATGTCATACTGAGACCATGTCTAGCGCATGCTGACATCTAGCAGCTACACGCCTTCAGTGCATTTATAACAAAATGCATGCATTTTATTGCGCAAATAATATTCTTTGCAAGCTTTTGCAGGCTACTTAAAATGAAATACTGGGATGGATTTGGCCTTTAACTGCTCTGGTCTGTGCACTGTTGGTTCTGTCTTTGTACTGTTGCTCTGTCACGTTTATTACTGAAAAGTAACCGGTGGTACTAGTAGTAATAACACTGGCTCGGTCGATACAGTAAATAACTGTTGCTGCCTTTGTGTCTTTGCAGAAATGATGGAAGATTCTCATTTTAATTCATCGTACTTCTGGTCTCCGATCCCCACTGTGCCAGGACAGGTGAGTCTGGACTACAAAATTGAGATTATGTCGCTTCTTCAGGATTGATGTGAAGGAGAAGAGTGTTTTGTGACTGAAGAAGGTTTGAGGGAGTCCAGTCTGTTAAATCAAATTTTAAAAAAACCTCCTCTCTCCCGACAGATTGAGAATGCCATGTTCCTGAACAAGGTGAAGGAGCAACAGGAAAAGACTGCTTCCTTCTCTTCGTCCTCCGCACCCCACTACCAAACGGCTCTCCTCACCATCCCCACCCCTGGGACAAAGACAGATGGAGGAGGGCAGGCTGGCGGCGTGGCACACCTCCACCCTCCTCACAGCACCCAGAACATGCTGCCCGTCCCCTCCACAGGCATCATGACAGCAGGTGAGTCTGAAGCCTCTTGAGTCTGACGCAGTCTGATCGGGTTCTTGTTTATTTCACGATACGTTTGACATAATATCTCATGATCACAGTTTAATATCAGAAGAACACCAGCGGTCGAGGCTGAATTAAGATGCCAAAAGTATAGTTCTGTGCTATAAATTAACAGCCATGTGTTAAATTATTTAGTTAATGAGAACAAATTGAAATTCCAGTTAAATAAACCCTCGGAGCAGCACTACAGGCTAAGAGCACATATTGTCTGTAAGACAACTGAAAGTAAAATGAACAACTGTCTCAATTAATGCTACAACCTCACGTCTTCTTCAAATAATAGAAAAGTAGTGCTGTGTGCCTCTTTTATCAGCTCTGAATGTCATACCGCCTGTTGTCACCTTTGTAACGTTTGATCATTTCTTTTTTTTGTGTGTGTGTGTGTGTCTCATCTGATTTCTGTCCGCGCGTCACTTTCGGTGAAGCGGGTCTGGTGATCACGACTCCTCAGGGAACGCTCGTCTCTCCCACCTCCTCTCAGTCGTTCGTCTCTGGTCATCCAGCGACGACCATGATTGTTTCAGCGCTCCAGTCTCAAGGTAAAAACACACATTTCCACCCTTTATTTAATCAGGCAGATCCCACTGAGATCAAGCTCTCATTTTTAAGGGACACCCGGGTTACATTAGAATATCAATATCATTAAAATGCACAAATACACTAAAACCAAAATAGTGACACAGTGAGAATAAAAATAGTAGGGGTGCCCCCTGAAAGTGTGCATCACAATAACAGGATAAATCAGATAGAAGCTTGCAAAAATACACAGGGAAAATGTTTCAGTGAGGAATTATAAATAAGGGGAATCATGAATATATTTTTTATAATAGCTGCACTTATTTAAAGAAATCCTTGTTACAACGTGCGCTGGTGGTGAACTGATGAGAGGAGGTGAAACGAGAGGCTGGTAAACAAGTTTCAGCTCTTGTTTTTTCATCTGCATCACTGTACACAGAGCAATGCAACAGCATGTCAGACTGTAAACTCTATAAACCTGGTCTCTAAATCACCACAAACCACGAAACTAAGTATGATGGTAGCGGAGAGGAGAGGCAGAAGCTGAGCACAGTTGACATGTTGTCAGCCACTTCAGTGCACTGTGGAGCAGGTGGTGCCTGCTTGTGCTTGTTTGTGCCACTGACAGACTCAGACTGTTAAACTAAGTGTCTGACAACATTATGGAAAGGATCGCTACAGAGTAAGATATATTTTGTTTAACCAGAAACAGCTTTTTTTTATGTTCTCGCCAATACCTTTACCTTTAACTTTTTCTTACCTTTTGTAACATCATCATCGTCAGTGTCATTCAAACTCCACAGAAACAAAATCAAAGTCACTGCAAAATGTCTCGGTTTGTCTTTTCACCGCTCCAACAATCGCTAACTCTGATTTGGCCCGAGCACGCACAGGGCGGGAGATGCCTGCCAGTGGGGAGAGACGTCGCTCGGTCCACTGACTTTATAACAGAACCACAGGAGAAATTTTACTTTCTCTGACTGTGAAAATCTAAAGTTTCACATTACAGATGATGAAAAAAAGGCATTAAAACTTGAGTCTTACTGGTAAAACATACTCATTTAGGCTGATATGTAGGACTTTAGTGTGGCAAACTGAACTAGAACAACAAAACAAAAGAGAATTGTCAAATAGTCAAATATTGAGCGGCCAAATCTGAGCTGACCGACTGGAATTCCAAACGTTTGGTGCAAACAATATAAAAGCAGTCTTTGCCAAATCAGTGTTGATTCTTGGAACCTGCAGCATTAACCCGTCCTGTGAGTGGGTGATGTGTGCACCAACTCTGCAGCCAATAAGCGCAATTTTGGGAAAAACCCCTAATAAATAAAAAATAACCTTATATATAATGTGGTGCTAAAATGTAATGCCTAAACAGAATTTTCTTTTCTCGAGACAGGCCTTTATTTGATAAAATCTCATTCACATCACAACTTTTAATTTCAGAATGAAGTAAAAACTTCAGTACATCAAATATTTCTTTGGTGCATCTGCAGCCACAACTGCTGTTTTATTGATTAAAACACCTGACAGTCACAGAAAAGAGAGAAAGTGAAAATATTTTTTCGTTACTCAAATGTTCTGATACTACAAAACATCGGAGTTGATGATGGAATATAACAATGGACCAACTCCCTCTGAGAAATCGTGACGATGTTGAAACCAGCATTTTCATAAATATCAGCTGGTTTTTGTAGGCGTACATGCATATATTTGCTTTTATGAGAACCAAAACCAGAACTACAAATTCTATTTTAGGTCAAGACCCAAGAGGCCAAATACAAAACCTCTAATTCTGCGACATTTAATGTTGTTTTAGTGTTTTAAAACATGATCAGAGGGGTTTTCACCGCGCCCGGGCCATGAGAGAGAATTAGATTTTGCTCAGTTTCCTCTTAATGATTTCTCTGAGTTATGAATCGGTTGAGCACTTCTCTTCAAAGCACACATTGTTCACAGACGTTACGCAGCAACAAAAGCAGAAAATGAGCAGCTAAGGATTTAATACTCATCCAGACTGCACCAGTAACTTATGGTTCTAAAATATCTTCCCAACTGCGAGAGATGCTGTAACAGCGTCCTCTTAAAATATCGGTATGTTAAAGCATCATTCAGAGCAGATGTTGTGCATTTTCCTCCTTATATCAGTTGAACAAGTTAAGTTTTATTTAAACAATTCTACTGCTGCATCAGTTATGTGAAACATCATGAACACTTTGCTTGTAAAACTCCCGCTGCTGCTTGTTTAAGAGTCGTCTCTCGTTTTAACCTGCTGCCGTTCATCCTGCTCCAGACAAAAAAGAAGGTGATGGGGCGCCCCACGTGGTCGTGATGCCAGCGCCCTCCAAACGAGGCAGGAAGAAGAAGGCGACGACACTGGCCAGAATCGGTCCTGGACCAGGAAATGAAACACTAATACTGGCTCATCTGACAGCCGGTGGCCAGGTAAGAAAAAAACAGATCTATAAACCCCAATTCCAAAAAAGTTGGGACACTGTGTAAGTGCAATTTTTTGCAAAAACTTTTGGAGCTATATTCAGTTGAATACAGCACAAAGACAAGGTTTTTAATGTTCAAATGGATAAACTTTATTTCTTCTTTTTGTAAAGATGCACTCATTCTTGAGCTGATGTCTGCACCACTTTACAAAAAAGTTGGGACGGGAGCTTGTTTATCACTGTGATACATCAACAACACTCATTAAGTTTTGAAAACTGAGGAAACTAATTGTTGAAGTTTTGAAAGTGAAATTCTTTCTCATTCTTGCTTGATATAAGACTTCCGTTGCTCAACAGTTCAGGGTCTCCTTCATAATGCTCCGCACATTTTCAGTGGGAGGCAGGTCTGGACTGCAGGCAGGTCAGTTTAGTACCTGAACTCTTTGACTATGAAGCCACACTGTTGGAACATGTGCAGAATGTATCTTGACATTGTCTTGCTGAAATAAGCAGGGAATCTCTGAAAAAGACGTCATCTGGATGGCAGCATATGTCGCTCCAAAACTGTTAATCTTAAGCTGTTGATGGACGAACCTCGCCTTCTCCTAATAGTGAACAACTGAGCTGTTCAAGGATGGCACTGTCATCTGTTACCAATTAACCTGTTGACCTTTTAAATGTTCCAAACAGGTGTTTTTTGAGCATTAGAAAACTTTCTCAGTCTTGTGTTACCCCTGTCCTAACCCTGTTGGAAGATATTGCAGGTGTCAAATTCAGAATGAGTGTATATTTACATTTTTTTTTTTTTTTTGAATATTTAGATTCTTAAAAATCTAAAATGACACCTGCACACTGTCCTCTGTACTTGCAGTCCAGGATCTAAATGTTATTAAATCTTTGATTGCACGTGCAGGAGACTTTTTAAAAACTCTTTATTGTCTACCCATGGTCTTCTCCTACGCACCCATCAACCTACAAAAAGTGCAAAAGTGTTTTGCTCTTTGATATTTTAGATTCTTCAAAGTAGCCACATTTTGCTCTGATGACAGCTTTTTGCACACAGCTGATATAATCTGAACCGTGTTTATAAAAATAAAGAAAACATTTAATGAGAAGGTGTGTCCAGACTTAAGACTGACAGTGTACATATTGTATTTGTCTTGCATTCAATTGAATATAGGTTAAAAAAAAAAATAAGACAAATCATTGCATTCTGTTTGTATTTACATTCTAATCAGGGTTTGTAGAAATCTGAGATTTAAAAAAAAGATGATCTGATAATTATTCATTATTTTTTGACAGGTGACAACTTTGCAGCATCATGGCAGAGACCCGTACGAGCTGTCAAACGAAGATGAAGACCACGGCCCGAAGGACAGCACCAAGACATACAGGTATGGCGCCGAAACGACAGCAACACCCACTGTGCATCCCTGTTTCTCCTCGCTCTCGCTGTGGAATGCAAGCGCACCTGTTCCTCTGTGTCCTGTCGAAATCAGCGTAGAGCGTGCGGCTTTTATAGACGAACTAGGCGCAGCTGAGTAGAAGCATTTGACACACACAGGCACCTTTAAAGACACCTTCACTGCATGTTGTGGCAGAACTCGTCCTGCTTTTTTTTTTTTTTTTTTTTCTTTGTTAGAGAACGTTTGATTCTTTCTCGTAATGTATTTGAGATGCAAATACATCAGTGCTTCATAGCTGCTCTCTCTCTGCCTCTGCACACACTGGAAATGAAATGCTACCTGGCCTCTGCCGTCCTCTTTGTCTTTATATAGCCCAGCATGCTCTGCAAGCGCTCTTGTGTCCTGCTCTGTTTCACTTTTTATAGTATCTACGGATCTTTCCCTGTCAGATTTCACTGATTTCTGCCTGACGTCTTTCCCTGTGTTTATGTGTCTCTCTTACATTTTTATTTAACTCTCCCCGTCCTCACTGATTTATCTAATATTATTCACTTTCCTTTGTGTTGTGAGTTTCATTTTCTGTCGTTTCTTATTTCTTTCTCCTTCCAACAACCTCCATCTCTTTCCTTTTCGTCATCTTCTCTTGCGTGTCCTTGCGTGTCCCTCTTCTTCCGCTCCCCTCCCGTCTCTGCCTCGACGTCTTTCCCTGTGTTTATGTGTCTTTTACATTTGATTTAACTCCCCGTCTCCCTGTCTTCATTGATTCATTCCCCTGTCTCCTTCCAACAACCTTCATCTCCTTTATTTCTTCCTTTACCATCATCTTCTCGTGTCTCCTCTTCTGTGTATGTGCCGCTCTTCTTCCTTCTTGTTGTCCTTTCTGTTTACGTGTCTTTTACATTTGATTAAACTCCCTGCCCTCCTGTTTTCATTGATTTATCTAATGTAACTCTTTTTTCTTTTTATTGTTTCATTTTCTATCATATCTTATTTATTTCTGTGGGTCAATACTTCTAATTTGTTTCCTTCCATTCTCCTTTCTTTCTTTCCTTTTCCATCATCCTCTCTCTCTGCGTATGTGTCCCTCTTCTTCCTTTTTCTTCCATCCCCCCCTCTCATTTCTGCCTTGACATTGTTCCCTCAACTTCCTCCGTCTCCCCGTCCTCATTAATTTATCCAATATCGTTCATTTCCCTTTTTATTTATTCATTTTCTATCATATCTTATTTCTTTCTGTGGGTCATTACTTCCATTCTGTCTCCTTTTTTTCTTTCCTTTTCCATCATCTTCTCTTTCTGTGTCCTGTCATCTTCCTTCTTCTTCCATCCCTCCCTCCAATTTTTGACTTTCCCTCAACTTCCCATGTCTCCCCGTCCTCATTAATTTATCTAATATCGTTAATTTTCCATTTTATTGTGAGTTTCATTTTCTATCATATTTTATTTTTTTCTGTGGCTCAATGCTTCAAATCTGTCTCCTTCAAATCTCCTTTTTTTCTTTCCTTTTCCATCATCTCCTCTTTCTGTATTTGTGTCCCCTCTCCTTCCTTCTTGTTCTTCCATCCCGCCCTCCCATTTCTGTGTCTCTCCGCCTGTAGGTGCCGGATGTGTGCGGCGACCTTCCTCAGTAAGTCTGACATGCAGATCCACTCCAAGTCGCACACAGAGGCCAAACCTCACAAGTGTCCTCACTGCGCCAAGTCATTCGCCAACTCCAGCTACCTGGCCCAGCACATCCGCATCCACAGCGGGGCCAAGCCTTACACCTGCTCCTACTGCCAGAAATCTTTCAGGCAGCTCAGTCATTTACAGCAGCACACACGGTACTGCAGACCCCACCTCCCTCTCCCTGTTACCAAACCCCCGTACCATACCCCCCCCTGTCCTGTTACTTGTCCTGCCAAGTGCCTTTTTAGAAGCCCAGACTCCTTCTTCTTCTTCCACCTGGGGAAGAGATTGGAGAGGTGTGCAGATGCATATTTCACCGACATGTAGATGTTGGCTCGCATGCTACCGGATCCATCCAGCAGTGACCTTTTTAGCAAATCAGAATTCAGATTACGCCGTTTAAAGTTGGGCTCTGTCCATGAGAAGATGTTCCATAATTTAAACATTAATCAGAACGGCCATTTAAAATGCATGGAGCCCTGTTATATTAATTGTTACAGTGAGAATATTTGATCTTTTTGTTCTCATCTGTGTGTCGCACACAATACTTGCCTCTGTCTGTGCTCTTTGCTTTGCATTTTCATTACATTTTTCTGCTTTAACACAGTCTCCTTTTGTCTTTGTGTTCTGTCATTTCTTCTGCCAGTGCTTCTTCAACAGAAATGCATGCGTACACGTTTAGAAATACATGTTGAAACAAAGGCTTAAAGGCTAAATTAGCTCCATTGTGCTTCCCCATTTAACCCACTGTGTTATTGTTTGGTTTACCACTGTATCAGTGCCTTTTCTGTCTGAATTTCTCCATTGAATGGCGATGTGCAAAACAAATCTTCTGCTTTCCTGCTCTCTGCACTCATTTTGTAGTCATCCTGTTCTCTTTTTTATTTTATTTCTTTTGCTTTCATCAAATCAATTTGCACTCATTTCTGGAGGCATGTTTGTCTAAATTGGGGATCAGTAACCTGCAGCTCTTTCGCCCCTCTCCAGTGGCTCCCTGTGGCTTTGACAAAAAATTGTATGGAAATGACTAACAGCTCTTTTTCTAGCATTGTAATTTTTCTTTTATCATTGTTGCAGGCCCAAAGTGATTCTACATTCTCCTATTGTAAAAATGTGTATCATATACACCCAATTTAAAAAAAAAAGTTTTAATATGAAAAACTAAAATGTGCATCAACTAAAATGGCTCAGCAGTTTTTCCTCTAAATTTTGTTGGTGGCTCATCTAGAGTCTCCCTAGGTGAGATCTCTGAGCTATGGATGCCAAATCCACCCAAAACAGAAAAGTCTAGAGAAAAAAAAGAGAATTGACCCTTCATCCGTCCCGTCACTCTTGAAACCTCAGTCTGTGCTCGGCTCGTCTGTTCTGAAAAGAGAAACAAATTCTGAAGATGGTTAAAAGACGTTGCTGTGGAACTTGAATGTGTCTAAGTGACATATATGGTATTCTCACATCTTAAATTAGCTAATGTTAGCAAAACTTAAGCTATCAAGCTAGCTAGTTACATCTCATAGTTAATGTTAACAATATGTGGCTAACACAAATCATTAGCTGGTTAGTTTGTTAGTTTTGCAACATCTTTTAAAGGTTAAGTGTTTAACATTTAGGACAATCTATCAGCAGAAATGGTTTAAAATATTAATATGAATGTTTTCATTAGCATATAATCATTTGACAAGAAGAAACTTTATGCACAAACTGTCAGTTTGCTTCCATGGAGTCCTCCATGTTGCACGGCTATGTTTCTACAGTAGCCCAGAACAGACAAACCAAACACTAAGCTCCAGATATGTTTTTCTGCAAGTTTTGCAGCCATCAAAATTTCTCACGCTTGGCAGGAGAGTTAGTTGCAATCTGCTGTTTCACTGCTAGATGCCGCTTGTTCATGGTCTTTCAACCATCTTAAAAATTTGGTTTTCTTTTCAACATTGACGAGCCTAAGTACAGTAAACATGGAAGGAGAGGGTCGACTGAGGTTCCACCGGGCACCAAGCTTGATTAACTGTTATTGGAACACAGAGCAAAAGTGGTGGGACTTATGAAGGGCCAATTTAATCGTTGCAGCTTCGGCTTGTTTGCCTTTTTTTTTTAAAGTAAAGGTTGCTGACCACTGGTCTAAATGGATGCGTTTGTTTAACCTTTTTATTTACAGTTATTACCTTTAATATTATGTTCTTCTACAGCTAAATCATTTAGGGCACAAAGATATAAAAAGGACAGAGTCACAAAAATTCAGTCTTTTATTTTGTTATTCTGTGATTGTGTGACGCTGAAATTTAAAGGAACATAAATTACAACTGATAATGCACTGAGTAGCAGAAGTGAGAAAAGCATTGCAGTTTGTTTTTGTTACAGTCTTCTCTTGTCTGTCATGGGCTTCCTGACAGAGTTGATTAACTGAGGCGATCACTGTGAAATGTGTGTCGTTTGTTTCTTCTCAGTCTACCTTTACAATCCTGTTTGCTTTTCTCTCTCTCACCCTCCTGTCTGCCTTCACCAGGAACCACACAGAGTCAAAGCCTCACAAGTGTCCCCATTGTACCAAGTCATTTGCCAACTCTAGCTATCTGGCCCAACATATCCGCATCCACACCGGAGTGAAACCCTACACCTGCACCTTCTGCCAGAAGTGCTTCAGACAGCTCAGTCACCTTCAGCAGCACAACAGGTGAGTGACTCACTGGTTTCTCAGGTGACTTTCTGTCTTTGTGTGGCCGGGTTAGATCACTGTGAATGTAACAGGAGTCCGTGTATGTACATGTGTGTGTTTGTTTATGGTTTTTGTTCAGGATTCACACCGGAGATCGGCCGTACAAGTGTGCTCACCCAGGCTGCGAGAAATCCTTCACGCAACTCTCAAATTTACAGGTGTGAAAGAATTTAGTGTTCTTCTCATTAGGGGTGTCACAATTTAACATTAAAATAAAATCTTTTTTGTTTCTGTGGATTCTTAAAATGAAAACCGAAAGGACCCAAACATTTTTTTTTACTTCCGTACACTTAATGACTTTGAACTACTTTAAGCATCCAGCACCTTAGCAAAGATTGGGCCTGGTGAAGTGGTCGTCATCCTGTTTAAATTTTAATCTAACCATTCTGCAGCACCACTGACTCCAGGGTCCACTAGATGGCGTTTTGAGGCCCATCACTGGGCCACAGCCCAGTGGTTCAGAATTACTGACCTTTTAAAAATCTAACAATTATTTGCATAGTCAATTAATCAGTTGATTATTTTCTCGATAAATAGTTGTTTGTTTTAAATCGTCAGAAAATGGTGAAAAAAGCCAATCAGTGTTTTTCAAAGCTCAAGATGACGTCCCAACTAAAATATATTCAGTTTACCATCATAGAGGATTAAAGAAACCAAAAAATATTCTCATTTAAGAAGCTGAAATCAGAGAATTTTGACTTTTGTTCTTTTTTTTAAAAATCATTTTAAATGATAAATCAATTATCAAAATAGTTGGTAATTAATTTAATAATTGATTAATTGATAAATCATTGCAGTGCAGCTCTAATCTTTTAAAACAGACTTGATAGTCTAACAGTGGCATAGCCATCACAGCTAAAATAGAGTATGTTAAAATCTAAAAATCCAATCGTGACTTTAAAATTGAAAGTGAAAGTCATTTGCACAATTAAAACAGCTTTCCTGTACAATGAAATTATTCCTTCATCCTCCACCCTGCCTGCTGTTAAATGATGAAACATACTGATAAAAAGTAGAGAAAAATATAACAGATAAAAACATAAAAATACAAATATAAAAATATAAGAGAGATAAATAAAGATATCAGGAGAGTTAAAGAGAAAAGAACATAATTAACTGTGGAACACTATGTACAATATCAAATATACATGTTTTATTACGTGACTTCATTAAATGCTCGATTCTGATTGGTCAGTTTCAACATTCTAAAGTCTGTTATTTCCTTATAGCAGCCTGTTGCTATGAAGAACAGGCTGTTGCTATGGATGCAGTTCTAATCATAGACTCAGGAGGAGCAATAATATGATTTTTAAATCCATAAAATCATTTTAAAATTAATATTTTTTTGTCAAATTATCGATTGTTTTGGGTGGTTAACCATGTAATAAGCAGGATAATGTACAGTGAGCGGCTCATTATTGTGAAATAAACCCATTCGGGATTATTCGAGAATCACCCCGTCAGGTTTTATTTCGCAATAATGGCCTGCTTACTGGCCTCCCTCACATATACATTGTCCAAGATATACAGTAACCAGTATCAAAAAGACTGTGCAAAAAGTAGCAGCAGCTTCAATCTAAATTTTACATTTACATTTAAAGTCTGAGATAGATATCACACGGCATGAGACAACAAACACTGTCGGAAAGAAACTTGTTACTCAGAGTCCGATCAGTGCCATTTGAGTCTTTATCAACATCCAAAAGAAAAATGTTTAGAAAGGACAAAAACATGACAAACAAGTGAAACAACCACAAACAAAAACCTTAGCATCATTAAAAGCACAAAAAAAATATGTGCAATAAAAAAAAATATGAATTAAAGGCAAAGCTGTAAACTCAGTACCATAGTTTTCATAGTTTTTAAACTTAAAAAAACAAAATATATTTTATCATAGCGCATCCGAGCCAGATGTTTGAGGAAAAAGCATGAAAAAAAGCTTTCAAACAGGCAAATTAAAGAGGGGCGGACGTTTAGTTCAGTTGGTAGAGCGTCTGACCCATGTATGGAGGCTGCTAGTCCTCTGCAGCGACTGCTGGTTCGACTCCCGCCCTCGGCCCTCCGCTGCGTGTCATCCCCCCTCTCTCTGCCCCGTTCCCTGTCTACTCCCTGGCTATCCTGTCCAACAAAGGCAAAAATGCCAAAAAAAAAACTTTAAAAAAAAGGCAAATTAAAGAGGATTTAAAAGGAAAATTCATGTATCAGAATAAATGCTAAAGTCTATCAGGAATACTGTGCAAATTATGTATATATGAAAAGTGTAATCATGGATTTGGAGAATTGTGACACCTCTACTTTTAATACCGTGAGTGCATGTAATGTGTTGCATATTATTACCTGTCTCACAGAGCAGTTTGCTGTACTGTAAAACTGTTTTTTCCAATAACCATTTTCTCCCAGTCTCACCGGCGTCAACACAACAAGGACAAGCCCTACAAGTGCACCAACTGCAATAAAGGATACATAGACGCAGCGAGCCTGGAGGTGCACATGTCCACACACACAGTCAAACACGCGAGGATCTACTCGTGTGGTCTCTGCAACCGCACTTATACCTCAGTAAGACAAATGTCCATTTCTGAAGAGCATTTCTACATGAAACACTATGAATCGCCTCTCTGGCATCAGGCAACTGGCAGCTACTTTACACCGTGTAGTCATGTGTCCACTGTTTCCCCTCTACCTGTCCTCCCCTCATCCCAGGAGACGTATCTGGTGAAACACATGGAGAAACACAACCCAGACCAGTTGACTGCACCGGCAGTCGTCGTGGCGGCAGCAGAGCCAGTGCAACAACAGAACCAGAACCAAAGCCAGGGCCAGGCCGGAGCTCAGAGCCAGGTAGAGCGCGCAGACGGAGGGTCGAGCCGACCCGGGGGAGCTGGGAGCGGAGGAGCGGGCGGAGGCCAGCAGGGACAGAGCCAGAGCAGCTACCCCCAGGCAGAGACCATCTCCTGTCCATTTGACCTGCACCAGTACAAGACAGTGTCTGCCAGCGACATCCAGTACAAACCAGTCAGTGTAGCGGACATTACCTCCCACAAGGACCTCTGTCTCACTGTGTCAGCATCCACCATTCAAGTGGAGCACCTCAACTCTTAGAGGTGGTGAAAAGGAGGGAGTTTTGGGGAGGGTGGGGGAGTTAAAATTAATCCAAGAAATGGAGGAGTCGAAGGATTAAAGCAATACTAAAATGATACAAGAACTTTGGAAGACACAAATGACTGTGCCTGAGCGAAAGTTTTAGGCCAACAGGACAAACAATATGTAACCGAAGGCTATAATTTTGTTTTATTTTTTTCAGCTTGTCTCTTTTTTTTTTTGGTCTTTTTGCCTTGTTTTGATTTAGTTTCCCTTTGCTTTGCTGTCCCATCTTGAGTATAAAATGCATGTAAAGGCTGCAATAAAGTAAGTTTCAGTCCATCACAGTGATGGTTTCACGATAGGGACGCGAGTCAAAGAGACGGTGCTTCTCTTTATTGCCGTTTTATGACCTCCTGCTTCTCCCTACAAAATGCAACTTTGGCCAGAGCAATTTAAGGCCTCTCTGTTGATGAAAATGGTGGTTGACTGTGAAGGTAAATTTTTATACTTTTCGTACAGAGACTTTCGGTTTTTACATCAGTGTTAATAGTACCTCTACTGTGTTGTAAAATACATACCCACATTTAATGCTTTCTAACCTGAAAAAGGGATGTGGAGGTTATTTCCTTTCCAGAAAAGAAAAAATATCAATCAAGTATATATATCTATAGATATATACCACCAGTTTATAAAGTATGATTGTGTGTTTAAAGGATGTGGTAATCCATATAACCTGCTTAGACCCATTCACAGGCCTTCACGTGACCTGCAGGGAAGTGAAGAGCCGGTTCACGTTTCATGTAATCGTATTGTACTGCTTTGTGTCTATGTCCTAAAAGTAATGTTATCCTAATGTGTTCTTACTATTATACTTCCACGATGACAATGTTTATAATACTTCTTTATAGACATACTCGCACATCTGAAATTTGTGTTTTTCTTTTCGGCTTATGATACAATAAACCCTTGTGAAATGTTTCTCATTTTCATTTTATTTTTTCTTTCAGTCTAAAACCAAATTAATAGTTTCCTTATGTTTGTGGCTTTATGAAGAGACTTCATTTACTGTCTGCTGTTTAGGGCAGCAACTAATGATTATTTTGATTCATCTGTTGATTATTTTCTCGATTAATTGATTAGTTTTTGGTCTAGAAAATGTCAGGAAATGGTGAAAAATGACAATCAGTGTCCTCAAATGTCTTGTTTTGGCCACAACTCAACAATATTCAGTTTACTGCCAGAGGAGTAAAGAAACCAGAAAATATTCGCATTTTAGAGACTTTTTTTTTTCTTTTAAAAAAATTGCTCAAACCAATTTATCAATTTTCAAGTAGTCAGTTAATTTAATGGTTTGTCCCATTTGAATTATGAGGTTCTGTCTGACGTCTTTGACAAAATTAAGTTATTTGCAGTTTCTTATTCTGTCATCTATCTGTGTGACATAGCATTCTAATAACATACAGAAAGTGAGTTCTTAGGATTAGAAGGTTCTATCTGCATTTGATCTGTTCCAAAAAACACATTTACAATTTTGGTAGGATTTTGATATTGTGCATTTAGAATACAGTGAGGGTGTCTGTCATTTTAATGTATGAAAGAGACTTGCTCCACATATAATGTTTGGTATTTGGAAAGCAAAATCTCTCAAAATCACTCAGAATGCATGAGCGAACCTTATAAATCCAAGAGGACACATTGACAACTAACCAATTAATTGTTGCAGCTCTACTGCTGTTACTAAAAATGTCAAATCTGATGATAATTTAATCGTTGTTTACGTTAAAATGTGAAAGAAAAGTGAAAATGTCTACAAAGATTTTCCAAAGCTTAAGTTAACCTTTTAGATATTTGCCATTTTGGCTTAGAAACATTTATTAAATTATCAAGATGGTTATTTTCTGTCGATTAATCAACTTCTGCTCCAGCTCTGCATTCGTTACATGTAAACGATAGTTTATTTTTGTCAAGATAAACTATTACCAGGATATTTTAGATATGTATTACACCTGAAAAACAGAGAATTAAACACCATGCTGCTTGTGTTATGCATTGGGTCATAATGACACTTAATGATGCTGCTGGTCACCCAGGTATTTATTGTTTCAGGCATGTCTGCTCTGCTGGAATGTGCAAATTTGTGAGGTGTTTACAAAAGTGGACTGTACCATTACGGAGGAGGGGGGTTACTCTTCGCTTAGCCGCAATTTTCTCGGTAAACGTACATTATAATAGTCGAAGTAAGTGTATTTACTCGAAACAAAGCTCATTCTAAGTAAGATAATCTAAATACAGCCAAAAAAAGATCTAGACTTGGGCAGTTTGCGGACACTGAAACGTGGTCTCGTCCACCGTCCTCTGCAGTCTGCAGTGGATATGGCGTCACTGAAAAGTGTAGGAGTCGAGAAACTTCATCCATGTAAATAACGTCAATAAGAAAGCCGTGTGTCGGGCTGTAGGTGGCAACACACAGTTTATAGCTTTAAACAATTTAACAGCCTGTTTTTTTTTTAAGTATGCCCCGGAAAAAGCCATTTAGCAACAAGCAGAAGAAGAAACAGCTACAAGTCAAGCGGGAGAGAAAGAGAGGTAAACTACATTTGGCGTTAGCGTTACCAAGCTAGCGTTAGCAGTTAGCTAACGGTTCGTGCTCCTCAGCTAACTGAGCGCGAGCTGTTGTCTGTTTGTGTGACGTTAGTCCTGGTTTAAGTTAGATTTTTTAAGTAAACCGCCATTTATTTAGTTAGCTAGCTAGCCTGTTAAATAATCTATCTGTTAGCTAGCTGTAACAACAAGCAGCGTGACATAACTTGCCTTCTGACTTGACCAGTGTGAACAGTGCAGCAGGAAAAGCACAGGCGTGTGCGTGTGATAACAGTGGTGTTAAACATCACTTATCCACCTGATTTTTTATTTAAGCCCTTTACAGTAAAGTGTGAGATTGAAGGCCAAATTAGAAGAGGCCGTCGGGTCAGTGTACGGTCACCTACGGATCAATTTCAAGACAGCACGCAACAGTGATGACATGCTGACTGTCACGTGCTTATTATACAGCAGGGATACTCAACTTGCTTTGCACAGGAGTCACTTTTGCGAAAGGTGTTAGTTAATTTAATCATGAGTAATAAAAATGAGTAGGGATTTGATAAAATCCTTCAGTGACTGGAGTCATAAAAACTGCCTCGTACTAAACACCTCAAAGACAAAGGAAATGGTCATTGATTTCCGTAGATCCAAGCCCCCTCTTCAGCCCGTGAACACTTGTGGAGTGGACATCGAGGTGGTAACAAACTATAAATATCTTGGTGTACACCTGGATAACAAGCTGGACTGGTCCCTTAACGCAGATGCACTCTACAAAAAGGGGCAGAGCCGCCTCTTTTTCCCAAGGAAGCTCAGATCTCTAAACATCTGCAGTAAGATGCTGCAGATGTTTTATCAGTCTATTGTGGCAAGTGTTTTTATTTTATGCTGCAGTCTGCTGGGAGGAAGTTTGGGGAAAAAAAGCAAGCAAGGAGGCTGGATAAGCTTGTGAAAAAGGCTGGCTCTGTGATCGGAGTAAGGATGGACTCTCTGGAGGAAGTTGTGGAGAGAGACACAATGAGGACGGTGGAGGCCATCCTAAACAACATGGATCATCCACTGCATAACACCTTGATGGACCAAAGAAATAATGGTGGTGGAAGGCTTCTCTCTCTTCGTTGTAGGACAGAGAGATACAGAAGATCTTTCATACCAACTGCCATCAGACTCTATAATTCTTATACAAATAGATGAGACTACAGACAAATGAATTTCCCCTTGGGGATCAATAAAGTATTTCGTATTCGTATTCGTAATAACATAATTTATACAATAAAAGTAAGTACCATTAAAAGCCCTGCAATTCATCTCTCTTTAAAATTCTTTTTTTGTTTAATTAACTGTCTCATTAAATGGTGCAAGGATTGACAATTTTACTGCATTTAGTAACTGCAAATTCACTGTAGTTGTTCAACCCCAGGTTCCAAAAGTTGGAACCAGGGCTGCACAATTGATCACAATTGTAATAAAATCACAATATGGCCAAGTGCAGTATCCAAGCCACAGAACCAAAATTTAAAAAAAAAGAGAATGTGTGAGAAAAAAGCATTATAATGAGGTACTGTAGTGCTGCATTTTTTCAGTGAACATGAAAATTGTAACGTAAAACTGATTGTTTCCACTAACGGTATTGCACATCACGATATCATTCGCAATATGACTTTTTTTAAACCAAAAAGTGGCGTGCCACTGTGTTACATCACCTTTTTTAATACACAATCGCATTGAGAGTGGGACACAATTGAATGGGAGACAGGTCTGGACTGCAGGCAGGTCATTCTACAGCCCAAATTCTTTTGCTACAAAGGACACACTGTTGTAACATGTGCAGAATGTGTCTTGGCATTGTCTTACTTAAATACGCAACAACGTCTCTTAAAAACACATCGTCTGGATGGCAACATATGCTGCTCCGAAAACCTGTATGTATCTTTCAGCATTAATTAATAATTAACAACGCTGTCTTCACAGATGTGCAAGTTACCCATGCCACTGGCACAAACGCACTCCCTATATGATCACAGATGTTGGCTTTTGAACTTTGTGCTGGTAACAATCTGGATGGTCCTTTTCCTCTTCAGTCTGAGTACCTGACGTCCACGATTTCTAAAAACAATTTGAAATGGGAACCTGTCACACCACAGCACACTTTTCCACTTTTTTCATTCTGAATTAGAAGTGGGCACAGGGTCATCTGGCACCTTATCAGGGACCAGATTTGGTACGTGGGCTGCAAGTTGAGCTATCACTAAAGTATTCAAGTACTAACAGAGGACACAGACATCAAATCATTTTATTCCCAAAACATAGTTTGTGAAACTGTTAAAGGTGTTTCAGTGCCATCCATTTTTTTATAAAGGTTGTTGAAATATTCTTTAATTTTCCGTCATATTTACAATACAATACCACTTTATTGTCATTATACACTGAAATTCATTTTTCCTCCTTGGGCAAGTCTGTTAAAGAGATTGCACACAAATTTAACATACAGTACACATAAGTCACATTCAACAAACATACAAAAAACAGTTATGACAAATATACCACCTCTGGGTTCAGATTATTGTTAGCAGTACCCTGATTTTGGTTTAGCACCAGGATAGACTGCTCTATAAAAGAAGTCTTCAGTCTGTTTTGTTGAGGAGGAGGGACTCTGAATCACCTGTTGGAGGTTGGAAATTGGTATTTACTGTTTGCAACATGGGACGAGTCAGAAGAGTAACTGTAGCAAGTGTGAGCCTGCTCTTGTTGTGACAGTCTGTGCATGTTCTTGTTGTGAGTTACTTGACAGGAGTGTGCCACAGTTTGGCCAGTGATGTTTGCACAAATTTGGATTTGATTTAGTTTTAAGTTTCACAGACTTGGCTGCTGAACGAGGCCGTAGTGCAGTACAACGTGATACTCTGTATTACTGATATAAAGAACAGGAAAATAATCTGGCTACTAGCTCCAAAAGATGAGTCTACACAGAACATAAATATTCTGCTGCATCAAATTAATTCTATATGAGGAGATCGTGATTGGGTGTCATCTATCATAAAGCCCAGGTATTTGTATGAAGAGAGGAGACTTGTTTAATCTCTCAATCAGGTGGAAAATGTATTTCAAAAATCTAGACTTCATAATGTTACCTCACTTAGGATTCACTAACACACTTTATAAACTTCTTTAGGTCTTTTTTAGTTGAATTATACCATGACTTGTGAGTTAACAATCTATTATTAACCAAGGTAAAATCATACTGTTGTTAATAACTTCATTAGCGCAGGAGGCCATTGAAAAGTCAGTGAGTGCCGGGTGGAACAATTTGAAACTTCCTGGATTGGGACTTGGCTGAGGACACCTGATTAAAAGCATATCAATATCTGTAACAGCCAACATGAGTGGAAACGGAGCTCTTGGTTTTGGTTTCAAGAAAGTTAATTGGTGCATGATGAATCCCTGTGTTTGGCTGCGATCCCCTGACTTTTGCCCCTGATTTCCAGGTGACACGGGCTCTGGGCCAAGCAGCCGCAATGCCAGCGTGGAGCGAGGAGGAGAGCGACAGTCGGACACCTCAGACAGTGAGACCACTGATATTAGGAAAATAAATCAGCAGCCTTTCAACAGAGAAGGTAGATATGACCCCAACAGGTGAGTTGTCAGTATCATTACTAATACTCACTTTCATTAAAAGAATACTGTTGTGAGAGGTTCTGCAGAGATAAATATACATTGTGACTTTCAGGTATACCTAAAATTTATTACTGTTGCAGCAGCAGGATGCTTGAATTCGAAGAAAAAGTGGCTGCTGTATGACAATTAAATTCGTAGCAAAATGTCAGAGTATCAACACTGTATTTTAGTGATTTTATTTTATTGGAAATGGCTTAAATTGGCATGGTGTGTATTGTCAACTCAGACATTTGTTGCTTTAGTGTGTAACATAAAAACTAGAGAAGGCAGCTCATGTTTGAAGTTGGCATGTTCTGAAAATGATTTAAATGATACATTTTTTGATAGAGCAATCCAACTTTTAGGCTAATCTTTAAAGTAGCATTATTGACGCCCGTCTCGCACTCAGGTTCCGACTGCACTTTGAGAAAGAGAGCAAAGAGGAGGTGGAAAAGAGGAAGAAGCTGGCCAGGGAGAAGGTGCTGCAGCCAGTCTCAGAAAAAGAGCTCGAGATCAACATCAATGACATCTACCCTTCAGAGAAAGGTCTGGCTGTTTTTTTTTTTTTTATTATTAAAGCTTTTCACATGACTGTCTCAAAATAAGCCAAACAGATGAGCAGACTAGGTTAATGGAGTGGGTCACTGCTTGACACGCTGAAATTTGATTATTCGCTGCCAGGTCTTGGTTTCCCACGACGGCCGTCCTGGAATTATGAGATGACACGAGAAAGCCTGCTGAAGAAAGAGGAGAAGTCGTACAGAGACTACCTGGACGACCTGCACTCCAGAAACCCACTCGGCTCTCTGAGCCACTTTGAGCACAATCTGGAGGTCAGTCACTGGATGGATTCACTCTTTGACCATCAACATGCCAGTACTGGACCGGAAACTCTTTTATTTTTATTTTTTCACTTTGTTTGAAGCAGCCTAGTTTTTGTCGTACAAATTTCAACCATGTGTCAGCAATTAGGGCTGCAACTAATGATTACTTTCATCATCAATTAATCTTTTGATTATTCTAGTGATTAATTCATCAGTTTTTGGTCTTTAAAATGTCAGGAAATGGCGAACAATCAGTTAGTCGGTCAGTGTTTCCCAAAGCCCAAGACGATGTCCTTAATATCTTATTTTGTCCACCCAGTGATCTTCATTTTACTGTCATAGAAAACTAAAGAAACCAGCAAATATTCACATTTGTGAAGCTGAAATCAGCAACATTTTTTTGATTATCAAAAGAGTTTGTGATTAAATTAGTAATAAATTACTACAGATTAATTGTTGTAGCTCTATTAACAACCTAAATTAACTCAAAGAAAGGTGAAAACTGGTGGACGTTGCTCTTATTTTGCACATTGTCATTGCCAAGTTGCTACTGTATATTTAATGCCCCAGTTCAGGCAATAACTCAGTTGTTGTCCAAACAATAAATCAAAATTCTCTCTCTAAGAATTTTAAATGGCCCAGGAAGAAATGCAGTGCAGGTCAGAGCTCACCATTTTTCCTCTCTCACCCCTCAATATTGTTTTCTTCCTCTTAACAGCAGTGGATTTAGCATACAGCCATAGTATAATATTTATTATGCCTCCGTGCCGGCAACAGCTGTGGCCAGAGACTTTATGTTTTCACATTGTCTGCCTGTCCCATTCTTGTGAACGCTTTATCTCAGGAATGCCTGGAGGTATGAGAATAATAGAAAAATTTTGGTACTTTTTTAAATGCTTTTTGTGAAAGCAGTTTGGTATTAGAATTTCCCAACGTTTGGTACTTGTCGATGGTCAATATTAGTGTGTTTGCACAGAAAGGGAAGCAAATTTTTGCCTCACACAGGCACAGGGTGTGTTTTGGTGTTTTGTTCAGGCTCTGACTCACCTGCGCACACAGAGACTCCAGTTCTTTCTGTTATTTCCCTCCAGTCTCACTTCTTCTTCCCCCTCTCCTCTCTGTATATTCATGAAGTAAAATCAGATCAGATTTGAATCGAATCCAAAGTGACTTGCTGTGTGTATTCCTCCAGAAGCTCTGGCTCTGCCCCCAGCGCTCTCCCCCAGAGCTTCCTAGGGCTCAGCAGCTATCTGGTGGTGAGCAGTTCATATGTATGATTATTCAAATGAGAAGATTTCATTGTAAATTTATTTTGTACACTCTGTGTGTCTCATGGTTTTGCAGCAGCATGCTGGATGTCCAGCGTTTATTTCCCTCGTGGGCGTTCTGTTTCTGATCCACCAGAGATCGAGTATCCAACCAGTATTGATTCAGTCTCAAGTATGGTTTTGGTATCGAGTATTGTGGTATCAAAGTCAAAACGTTGGTATCATGACAGCACTACTTCACAAAACACTTTTAGGCCATGACAGAGCAGCAGATCATCTCATGCATTTTAAACAGTTTTAAAGTTTGTTCACAGATTCTCATTTAGGCTGCAGTATCTCATTTACACATGAGAGTCCTAATCAGATGTTAACACCACTATAATGTCCCCTTCTCTGTCTCCACTGTTCCTTTATTTAGTAAAACTGTCAGGATTTCTTCTTCATTGCATCGTGACAGGGCTGAATCATATCATACTGAATCATTTGCTATTTAAAAGTTTGTAAGATGCATTGTATCGTTGCACATGTATCAAGATCCGTGTTGAATCTTGAGTCTCAGTCAGCGAGACGCACACCCCTAGCTTCCGGTGATTGTCATCGCACCATGTGACAAAGCTCTCTATCATCTGTAAAGTTCAATTATTCACTGGACTCAAACATGCCAGTGTAGTGATAATAGCTTCCATTTCACCAAAAAATACACTTAATACCATTTTGTTTAAGTCCTTCAAAGTCTCCACTACAAATATATTAAATGAGTCTGGACAGACATGGATGTAAGATGAAGTTTGAGTGGTTAGCAGAAGCAAACAACTGTTGAGATGGTAATACTAGTTATATGAAAACCAGGTTTTAAAAGCTCAGACAGCCGGCACCCTGTCTGTGCAAAATGAGTGTTTATGAATCCCGTCGAACTCTTTGACAACAGATAACAGCACATGAAGTAATCCAGCTTGTTCTTGAGTGTCCATGATACACCACGAACTGAATATATCATTGTGGTGAAGTTAAATCACGTAGGGATTTGTCATAATTTTATGACATACCTGTGTATCGTCTTGTTATTTTCCACTGGGATCAAAGTGTACTTTTCTGTCTCACATGCAGTGATATTATTCTGTTTTGTTCAGGCCGTGAAAATGCTAACACTGTTTCTCAAAATCAAAAACCCTGCAGATCATTTAATTTCAAAGCGTGGGCTGAGCTCAGGAGGCACATCACAGCAGAAGCAGGCATTGAGCAGCTGGTGGTGTGATAAGTGACTCTCAGTAATCTAGAGATGATGGCTTTTTAAGTGGAGCTGAGGATCGGAGTGATGGAAAAATAACACATACTATATGAATAAGCTGCCTGTTTGAGCAGGTTGTTTTGCCTGTTGGACTAGATTTTATTTTTACAGCATTAAAATCGAGCATTACAGGAAGCAAAAAATGGAGATTAGCTTTAAGTAGCTTTTAAAAGTCCTGATCTTTTATCTTTGTTTCCTAATAAACTGTCATTCATAGACAGGACTCTGTTTTGGTTACAGTAATAACTCTCTTTTTTCTGTCTTTTAGACATGGAGGCAACTATGGAGAGTGTTGGAGATGTCAGATGTCATCCTGCTCATCGTGGACATCAGGCACCCGGTAGGTGATCTAATAAGCAAAAGTCGGCAGGATGGATCAGACCACTAGATGGAGACACAGTCAACATCCATCCGAGAGTCTGACATGGTGTTTATTATTTATCAGTTTATTTACCTGACACATTTTCAACCATGTCTTGTTTTTGTTTGGTAGTTTGGTCCACATTATAATGATATTATAATAATTGTCCACATTATAAGGAACCTGACTTTTATACAGAAAGGACACATGGCTAATGCTGTATTTTATTGGTGTCAAAATAAAAGTGAAATTGACAAGATGCAAAGATTACATAGAAGTAGATTTAAACAAGGAAAAGGAGAAAAGTATCCCATCTGATGCCTCTACTTCAAACACATACTGAAGTTTTATTAGGTTTGACCTTTTAGAATTTAAATTAAGTTTTATGATGTTCAAGGAAAATCTGACCCCAAATTAAATGGTCCTAAATTAAACACAAATGCAGTGACCATATTTTGTATTTGGATAAGTTTGACCCTCAGATCAGCAGTTAAGTTTTACACATTTGTTTTTCATCAGAAGTGTCTCATTAAATTTTAAATTATACATTGTTGTATTTTTTTGATAAACTCGGTGTTACTGTAAAGAGTTAAATACAACCATTTTTTCCTGTGTTGAAGATGTGTCTGTGTGGTTTTATTCCACGTTAAATTAAACCCGGTTCTTTGGTTCTAAATATAAGACATCAGCTCCTGACATACTTCTAATTCTAACAAGCCAGATATATTTTATGTGAAGTGAATTCATGTCCTCCATTTAGAGTTTCCAGTATTAATGTAAAGTTAAAAATGGCACAACTCTTCTTGTTCCTATTAAGGGTATGTTCGAGTGATTTACTTCTTTAAAGGGACAGTTTACCACAAAATCAAGAATGCATGTTTTTCCCTTTACTTGTAGTCTTTTTATCCATGTAGACCAGCGTTTCTCAAACTTTTCACACCATATACCACCTCAGAAAGTATTAGGCTCTCCAAGTGCCATCATCATGACTGACGTTAAAATACAGCACGTAGGCCTACCCTATTCAGCTACTTAATACAGTGACAGTTCACCCAGGAGACAGGTTTATACCAAATAAAAAGATTGTTTATTGCTGACTATAGTCCTTATTGAGGGCAGTGGCTTACTGCACAGTTTAACTCATAACTAATCATGGATGACGTATATGTACACTACATGCAGGCTGATATTGAAAGAAAATTATTACAGGAAAGACAAAACTTATTCATAGTTTAAGTGTTTTCATTTAGCATTTTGATTATATGTTTATAAATTAATTTATTTAATTTTAAAAATTTTGGAGATTCCTCAGTGTACCACTAGAGGGAGCTCAAGTACCATGTGGTAGTCTATCATAGTCTGACTCACCGGATGCACACTGTGGGTACAAGTCTGCCACTGGTCGCTTGTTTCAAGCACCATTGCAGCATCCGCTAGCTACATTTTCAAGTCCCAGATAAACAACAACAACCTTTGAGCTGCGACCTACCCGCCAAAATCAGCAAATTAGCACCTGGGACGCTAATGGTACGAATGTAAACAGCTGTTACCTTTTCTTTTGCGGTGATGGAGTAATTTTAAAGTCAGAGCTCGCCTCCCGACCTGCACATGTTCCACCAAAACAAGTTCCGTCTCAACACCGTTTTCAGCACCATCGCCGCATCCTGGGCTTAGCTCCCCAATACATTTGTGATTGGTTTAACGTAATGCAAACAAGGCAGGGCGTTTTTTTCCTCTATAGCAGAATGTGTATGTGTGGAGGCAGACTTTTCTCCAGCACTGTAGAGAGAGGTCTGGCTATGCACGACTACTCTTACCATAATTTGAGAATCTAGGTTTTAGATTGTTTTGGTGTGAGGTGGCGAGTTTTGGAGATATCGGTTGTAGATACGTCTGCCTTATTTCAAATATATTAGAACTAGATTGCCTTCAGCATGTGTTGCTCAAAGCAAATAAAAAATACATATGAAAAACTCAACAGTAATGGTCTCTTTCCAGAAACCGTGATCTGGTTCCTCAAAATGATCAGTAGCAAGAAAATAGTTCCCTCATGAAACTCCTCGCAACATGGTCTGTGGATTATCTGGGGTGAACTGTCCCTTTAATAGGCCATACTTACCTTCTCAACAATGGGTCTTCTCATGTAAACCCACCCAGGTGTTACAGTTTCCTCCAGCCCTGTACCACTACATCACAGGAGAACTCCAGAAGCAGGTGGTCCTGGTGTTGAACAAAGCCGACCTGTGTCCTCCCCCGCTGGTGATCGCCTGGAAACACTACATGACCTCCCAGTTCCCCCACCTGCAAATAGTCTGCTTCACCTCTCACCCTGGACAGCCCTACAGCACAGGTGAGGAGGGGGAGGGAGAAACTGGTTAGATAAGAAGAGGACTGAGTGACGCATATAAAAGATGACATCAGGGAGACTTAGAATGTAAATAAACCTGCCACTCAGTGAATTTATTTGAGTTGCTGTATCACCAGAATAACCTGACTGGCTCTTGTTGCAATGTGAATAACAGTTTGTCTGTCCGTCTGTCTGTCTGTCTGCTGGCTCGTAGTGCTCCAGAAGAAGAGGATGAGGAGGAAAGCTGGCTGGAGTCACGCTGGAGGTCCTATAGATATCCTGAAGGCCTGTCAGGAGATCACAGCAGGGAGAGGTGGGTGTCTGTCCACTCTTAATCTTGCATACTCATAACAAAGCCTTGATAACACTGACATCTCAGTAGAGCTACAACAATTACTAAACAACTATTAAAATAAGTTTGATAGATGATTAATTGTTTTGCTATTTTTTTTTTAAGTAAAAATGTCCACATTCTTTGATTTCAGCTTCTCACATCTGAAAATTGTCTGAAAAGAAGGCATTAAATGACATCACTTTGACACTTTATGGACCAAACAATCAAGCAATTGATCAAGACAAGGATGGCAGATTAATCACTAATGAAAATAATTGTTAGTTGCAGCCCTACGTCTCAGTCAGTTGTCGTCTTTGTAAACTTGACTCCATATGCAGGTTTGTGTTGATTATTGCAAGTTCTCCATCTTGTTTTCAAAGTTGACCTATCCAGCTGGGAGCAGAAGATTCAGAGAGATGCTGTCGCTGAACAGCTGGATGGGGAGCGACAAGATGATGGAGCGGAGTCTGTGCTGGTGGAGCATCAGAGTGACAGCGTTATGGAGATGAGCAGCCCGTCCCAGGAGCTCTACAAAGACGGGGTTCTCACACTGGGCTGCATAGGTACACATCCGAGTTTTCACTGAGAAATTGAAATGAGTTACTTGCAAAACCCATTTTTGTTGAGTGCAGGAGCAACAGCTTGGCAGGCTGTAAACTTCTTCAGAGTGTCTGGGGGCCTTAAAACGTCTTAAAAGGTGTAAAATCCAAATTAACATGTCTTAAAAATTATTTCAACGCGTCTTAAAAAATTGTTTGGATTAATAAAGTTAACATTACTTTTATAAAGTTGCATTTTCAGTCTCACTTTTAAATGGTTTTAGGGAAAAATGGTCTGGATCAGGCTGTAACAACTGCAGAATAAAACTAACATGGGACCAGTAACCACAAATGCAAACTCTGCACCAAGTCCAGCCTCGACACGATCAATTCTGCTTTGACTCCTGCCACTCCAGTAAGCGATTTCCTGACAGCATTTTGATCTACGCCAGCATTAAAAGTGAACATGCTCTGGATGTAGCTAAAGATCAGTCATATAAAATCATGTTTGGTACTTTTTTGCCAGTATAGATGTTAAATAGTTCTTATATATAGTGTTCATAATGGTTCTAAAAAGTCTAGATTTAACTTGTTGAAACCTGCAGAATCCCTGTTGACAAACCAAGTCTCAGAATGACAGCAAACACAAAACTAACTGTGCTGGAAGCAGAGGAGTGTGATAGAAATAGAAGGCAGTGTGACTCCGGTCTGTTGGCTGCTGCAACGCTCTCTCTGTGATGACTGTCCGTGAGGTCGGCTGAACCCCCCGTTTGAATCAGGTGGTGATACAACCTCCTCCGCTGCTGTCCACTGTGACGTCCCTCCAGCTGACAGCACTTTCAACAGCTTGGCAGGAGAGACGCTCTGTGATATTTTAAGATCCCGGGGTTTTATAACTGAACCACGAACAGGATGTACAGTTTTACTACATCTGACCATGTGGAAATCTGATGTTTTCACATCACAGATGATGAAGAAAGGTATTAAAATGTGAGCTAGGCTAAAACTGAGACATGTGATGCTGAACTGAAAAATGTGGAACAAATCGTCAAATTCTCAAATTGAACAGCCAAATTTGATTCGACTGAAAAAATCGAGTACAGCTCCATGTAACTGCGTCAGTACAATGAGCACTTTTCTCTTCAGTTCACCGGAGGAATGATTAAGTTATGAGTAAAAATTTTTCTGGGGACTCAATATTATTCTTACCTTATTATGATTAGGAAAGAAAACAAGGTCCACCCTATCCCTTATTGAACCTGCTGAAAGTTCTTTTCTCTTGATAATCCACAGGAATTTCATCTGATATGCTATGAAAAACGTGTCCATATAAAGTAAATCACACTCTGTCTTCCAGTGTAAAATATACTGCAGTTAAAGGCTTCGGTATCTAAATTAATGAATAATGCTGCAGAACCACATAACTGAAAGATTTCAGGCTAGAGTCACCAAAAAGAAAAAGGAGGCACCATATTTCACTTGTATTCCAAGAAGTACCTGTTGGGCTACAATGTGAAAACAAAATAAAACAAAAAGACAATAAGGGAAAAAATAGAGGGATCATGTGTTCCTTAGTGAGATAAGAGTCTAGAAGACAAGATAAACAAAAAGTATAGTTCAAACCATATACAACAGAGTAATAAATAAAGGAAACATGGACTGTTTATGTTCCTACAGGAGTACGTCTCATTCAAGAACCGCCGTACGAGCAGATTTGGTCTTAAGTGGTGTGTACAAATGATTTAGGAAATTTGTCACACTCACTAATTTTTCCATTTTGAATTTTCTCTCAGATACAAACAGTTTATAAACGGTTCAGACCCGTCGAAGGAGTCGTGCAGTTAGTCCACTGTTATTCAAACACTGTTTTTTCTCTAATGACTGTATATTTTATTAGCTTGAAGAAAGTTTCAGTTTGAAAAATAAATTATACTTCATAATTATGTCGACATTATTCTGTTTAACTGCATTTCAAATCCTAATATAGTTTTAAATTTGTGTGTAAAGCCTATCATCATTAATTTAATGATGTAGTATTAGGTTCTGTCAGGTGTAACAGCCGTATCTTCACACGCAGGTTTATGAAGTCGCTGTCGAGGGGAACATCCTCACTTATTCTGTCCTCTTATCTCTATGATGGAAATTTCCCCTCGACCCCCCGCCTGCCATTGTAGTCATCGATCACCTTGCTGCGGCGAGGCGTTTTTTTCCGTCTTTGAAGCCGTTTTCATATCGAGATCACTTCTTTATTTCGGTGACATTCCGACCCTCAGGTAACATGGCTTTGAAAGCGCTCAGTTTTCTTGTTTCTTTGCTTTAGCAGGTTCCGTAAGTCCACTGCTGACACTGTTGAAATGATAGATTTTCCTTGATGGATCTCTGAAAGCAGATATTCAGTCTCCAAACTCTTTTACTCCTTAATGTCATTTTCATGAATGAACACTTTCTGACACATGGCAGGAAGCGTGGCCTCATATGGTATTATTGGGGCATTAATTATGCTAATTTTACAAGCCTTGTGGACGTGCGCTCAAAATACACACAGGCAGATCATGTCCACAGTTCTCTTGAGTTATGAGCGTTTGCTGAATCTGGCGTGGCATGTTCGTACGAAAGAAAGTGACATAAATGTTCGCGTATGAGGCCCAGTGTCCGTTATAACCTTCCACAGATGTTGTTCCTAAATATAAAGCTCAGAAAGGTTGGATGCAGCTTCCTCCATGGAAATCATCGCCAGGAATGTTTGAAGCCACAGTCCCTGTTTCAGCAGATCTGCATCCCTCTAGTTCGTTGCCATCAGTCATTAGCTGTCATCCATCCGGTTATTAAAACTTCTTTCGAAGTGTGATTCAAAGGACACAGTGCTGGATCAACAGTGAACAGTTTAGCCAACAATCCTGGGATTATGTAACATTTTACCAGAAGGTTTTACTTTAGTGCAGGCTCTTACCATGAGATAAAAAGCACCTTCATCTTGTTTGCAGGGCAAACAAAGATCAGAGTCAGATACACCCATCGTGTGCAATCGAACACGGGTGAAATTTGTTCTGTGTACACAGTTAGAATTAGTCATTTTGATCTTTATTGCTTTGGATGCTCTGTGATGGGTTTTCCAGACATGATCCCATTCATCAGTTTTCAATGAATGACTTCACTTGAGTCGCTTTCCCAGTTTCTGTGAACAGTATTTCAGTTTTTTATTGACGTGTTGTTCAGCAATTTGTACAATTTTGATGCAATTTTAACCTTTTGTCAGACCATTGATGCATAATTTGTAGATATTAAAAGGCTTAACCGTCCCTTTTTTTTTTCCCCTCGCAGGCTTTCCGAATGTTGGCAAGTCATCTGTTATAAACAGCCTGGTGGGGAGGAAGGTGGTGAGCGTGTCTCGAACCCCAGGCCACACCAAATACTTCCAGACCTACTACCTCACCCAGACGGTCAAACTCTGCGACTGCCCAGGACTGGTTTTCCCATCACACGTTGATAAACAGCTGCAGGTATAAGCTCACTTTTGTGCACTTGAGAGCAGATGTGACTTTGTGTTTGCTTGCCTGTTTAGGCTCAATAGAAACGTAATTGTGTTGAACAGGCACACACGCACACCTCTGGGAAAATGGATTATTGATTTTATACATTCCCACTTGTTATTTTCAAAGGCTCTTCATGAATTCCAGGGCTGTTTTGTCTGTTGTCTGCTCAACATTTTTAATAGTGTTTGGTTGCTATGTTGCCATTTTCAAAATGATGTTGGACTTCTCTTTGATTAATCTTATCGATCTTTTTCTGTCTTCCCCTTGTCTTTTATCTTTGCCTTTGTTTCCAGATCCTGGCAGGCATCTATCCCGTGTCTCAGCTGCAGGAGCCCTACAGCTCAGTGGGATATCTGTGCGAAAGGACTTCTTTTCTCTCTGTGCTCAAGCTCAAACATCCCAGTTTGCAGGAGAGTGACGCCCAGCAGGGAAACCAGACGTCTGAGGAGCTCAGCTGGACTGCCTGGGACGTGTGTGAGGGTGAGCCAATTCTCAGTGATACTGACCATCCAATTCCTAGTTTCTCAAACTGTGGTATGCAAGCTCTCTATAGTGGTACATGGAGGAATATCAGGTTGTTGTTTTTTTTGAAATAATAAATAAAAGAAAACATATAACACTATCAAAATACTGCAAAATTTCAAATGAAACTTAAAATATGTAAAATATTTAAAATATGTTTTGTCTTTGTATTTTTGTTTTAATATCAGCCTGATTACTGATAGGTACAAGCTAAAATGTGATGGCGAGATAGAACGTAGAGGTAAAATTAAGACAATCAATTGCAGTGATCCATTTGTTTTTCTTTTCTTTGGCTTTTGTATGTTTTTTTTGTTTGTTTTTTTTGTTAGATTTTTTTGGGGCTTTTGCCTTCATTTGTTAGGGACAGCTGAAGATATGACAGAAGGGGTGGGGGGGACGACAGCAGCAAATGGGCCGCAGGCGGGAGTCAAACCGGCGGCCGCTGCAGAGGACTGACATCCTCAGTACATGGGGCACACGCTCTACCAACTGAGCTACAGTGACGCCCCATTTTTGTCCATTTGAAAAAAGAGTGTCTGATTTCTTGTTGAATCTTTTTGTACAGTCAATCACACCACAGCTTTTTCCCATTTTAGATGTGCTCTTTCAAGCTGAACACCAACGCTACCATTCTCTCTCTCTGCCACTCAGTGGGTGTAACTGCAGTGACTTATGCACACTATGACAACTCATGCATATCCTCTATATCAGTCTTAACTTGAATTACTTGGTAGAATCAGTTTTTTGGTTTGGTCTTTGAGATTATAGCTGTTACTCTATCCTTAAGTCAAATTTTTTTTGTACATTTATGACTGTATGCTCAAGGACTTCTGTTCTGTTCTGTTGTGCAGTGAATTCACAGTTGTTGAGGCTACAGCCCACACAAACTGCTGACACATTGCTCTTTTTAACCGGCCAGTAGGGGGCCACAAGTCATCAACAACTGCTAGGCTGAAAAAAGGCCTTTGCCACTAGCAGTGTTCGGGAGAAACTAGTTACCAGTTACGTGATTAAATTATAAAATAAATGTAATTGCAACCTGTTATAGTTACTGAGGAAAAAATATGTTGGTGATTACAAAGAGGTTACATTCTTTTTGGGTTGTCTGGCAGAGATCTGAAATCTATTGATGCACTTTTCTCAATAGACTTGTTGGTTATCAGCAGCGTGCTTTTGTAAAACAAAGAAAAGAAAAAAAACAAAGGGCGTGGGACATTGCAGTAATGCACCATTAAGATTGAAGATTACAATTTTTAAAAGATTACAGTTATAATTGTTATAATATATAGAGACATAGGCATATTGTGACTTCTGCACAAAAAACACTTTCACAGTTTCATACTGGGTTTAAACAAGTTATTATGGATTATAATAACAGTCACTTGACAATGGCAGGGAGAATTGTGGAACTGGATTTATTTTGTCCTTCAAAGTGTGAGGCTCAGTCTTCATCGCCACGGTAACATATGACAGTTGGATCCACTCATGACTCCGTCCACTCGAGAGGATCCATAACTTGTTTTTGAAAAAAGCTAGCATGGCTGATCAACTTGCATCATCTACTGGCTGGCATTAGACTTGCATTTAATTTATTCAGTCTGACAAGAAGCAGAGATAACATGAGTCCCCACTGGTGATAAAAATCAAAAACAGAGAGGGGGAAGTCCATCCCATTTCCTCCAGCAATTCTCACCCAGGCTGTAAGAAAAAAAACAGAATTTCACCAGACTTTTCCTTTAATTATTGACTTGCACCATGATGTGTTATACTGTCACAAACACCTGTCATTAAAATATTCCCTCTCTTTCCATCTCTTTATGTGGTCTTTAGCGTGGGCAGAGAGACGAGGCTATAAGACGGCAAAAGCAGCTCGTAATGATGTTTACCGTGCAGCTAACAGTCTCCTGCGGTTGGCAATCGATGGCAGATTGTGCCTCTGCCTCAGACCACCTGGCTACAGCTGCCTGAGAGGTAAAAGAGGCTCTTTCATGACTCATCATTTCAGCTTCAGCTGTATTTGAACAGTTAAAAAGGCAGGTGGGTAGAATTAATTTTTTTTTTTTGTGGGGATTATTTACGGTCTGCAGAGCATTGGGAAAATCACCCAGACCTGCCGGAGATTATGGCTCTTCAAGGAAGGACGACGGAGGAGGAAGGAGCGGGAGAGAGGACGACGACGACGACGGGGAGTCCAGCACCGAGCCAGAGGAAGAGAGAGACCGGGACGCAGACGACGATGAGGATGGGGACGATGAGGACGAAGGGTTTGGACGTCCAAAGCGGAAGGACGACAAGACATCTGGCTTCACCGTCAACATGTATAATGTCCTTCGGGAAAATGAGTGCGAGTGATAACGAAGGGAAAGACGAGCAGACGGTTCGGTCGCACTTTATTTTATAGTACACCAACAGGATGTAACAAGCTGTACTTTGTAACAAATTAGACAAAAACTGGACATATTATGTTCTTTATTAGACTTTATTAGACCCTTATTAGACTTTCTTTTAGGGGTATTTAAGGACACATTACAACAGACCTGTACTGTAAACAAAAGTGAAATCACGTACCTGCTGCTTCCTCATTTAAAAACAATATGTGGACCAGATCTACCAAGTAAAGGGCAAATTACAGAAGAGGAATATTTTGTCTATAGGTGACTGCACAGACTTATTGTAACACTGTAGGCAGATAATGTGATTTGATGAAAGAAGCAGGCATCAGTCTTAATCTCTGCCAGTTGTATGGGACCAGCCAGGGAAGGTGTGTCTCATGTAGCAGATACGTGCTTTCACTTTAGTTTACAGTTCAGTTCTGTAGTGTCACGTATTACTCTCTAAGAAAGTCTAAAAAGGGTCTGACAGTCTGAAATCAGTGTTTCCCACAGAATGACAGCGTAACAGTGGCGGGACGAGGACGGAAAATGCAAAATAATATATTTCAACTTAATTCTCCACCTTACTTTACGGTTTAGTCCCTCCTCTCTCTCCGTTTCTCTCTCCCCCTGTGTGTGTCTGATCTTCGTCTGCAGGATGTTTTATAAAGTCGCCCAAAAAACACAACTCGCATTTTGGATTTTTTCACCCACAAATCCGTTTTTCACAGCAGCAGTTGAGCCTGTGTGCATACAAACCGCAGAATCCTGTGCGATTTACCTGTTAGAAGCTTCTGACACAGCAGAGCGAGCGGGTGAGGGACGGTGCAGAAGGGAGTTTGTGCGCTAATCACTTGTGCATGGTTTCGCTCTTCTCGGACAGATAAAAAAATTGAAATGCCAAAATGCATCGCAGAATACGTCTGCCCAAATAAAGTGAGTGGGGAAACACTGCAAGGGTGTAACATCATGCTGGCGCTTCTTGTGCCTAGAAGGGAAACCGCAGACCTGCAAATGATTGGACGAAAGTGATTATTTCTCAGACACAACTGATACAAATCTCAAGAGTTTTGCAAATCAAGGGTTCCCTTCTAGACATGACCGAGAGAGGGGAACAGCAGCTCCAGAATCAGAAAATCAATTCTGGTGGCCCATCACATCTTATTGTGTCAAATAAATGAATCTAAGGGAAACACTGGAGTGAACATACTTTAGTTTACAGTCCAGTTCTGTTCTGATGTGTCCCTAATTACCCTCTGATAGAGTCCATTAACGGCCTAATAAAGAACATTACTTCTAGTTTAATTTGGTACAAAGTACAGCTTTTTACGTATCATTAGTTTACTGTACAGTAAAGTGCGACTGAAAGTTCTTCCTCTTCCCTGACTTTTCCCTGTTTACCCCCCAGTGCACTTTTCATTCCTTTTTTTTTCCTAAAGCGGCATTCCTTCTCGTTTTTCTTGCCTCCTCTCCTCCTTTCACTACATCATCTCTTCTTCATCATCCATTGATCCAGTTTGCTCCCTCTGTACTACACAGAGCATATTCATGTACTCCATGCTGTGCCTCTGCTCTGCTTGTTCATCCATGAAGCTTATTCTTAAGCGTTGCTTCTAGGAATGGGTTTGGTTTGGTTTGATTTAATCTTTCTCTTCTCTCTCTCTCTTTTTTTTTTTTTTCTTTCGCATGTAGTTCTCAGAAACAAATGAACAAAGTTAACTTTACTCAGCCTGGAATAATGAACCAACTGGTTTTCAATCTCTTTATTGATAAGTGACTTCACAGCTGGGATGCCAAAGTTCAGAAAAAAGACGATAAAAAACCAATCAGAAGCACTGTCGATATGATGTCATTCACTGGAGCAGCCGTTTGGCTCTCAGAGCAGCTGACTCTAAATCTTCTTTATAGACCATCATTTGTCACAACTTTGGTTAAAGGGTGTGGGGATGGAATATGGGAGGTATCAGACCATAAAACCAACATTTTACACAGTTTTTGCAGTTTTTGCTGTTACCAGTGTTACCAACAGCTCTGATAGAGGTTTGTTAAACTGAACTGGGGTTTTGGTGTAGATTATTCTGTATCTGAGAGTGATATTTTATTTGGTGTGGTTCTGCGCAGTGAGCAGGAAGTTAAAATAACTGGGTTGGGGGGGGGAGGGAAGGGTAGTTGAATCCTGTATTGCTGGACGAGGCTGTTTCAGGAATTAAACCTGTAGTGTTTTAACTACTACAAACATGATCCTTAGATTCTGACGGAGATCTACAGTATTTGGTGCAGGATTTTGGTTCCACTCATTCAGCAGGTTTATATGCTAATGGCAGTGCAGAGACCGCTTAAAAATCAGTTACAGGAATAGTTCAGCAATTTGGAAAGTAAGCTTTTTCCTTTTTTCCTTTTTTTTCCCCCCTCAAGAGTGAGATGAGGAGATGGATTTCACGCTGGTCAATGTGAAATTGGAGAGTAATTTAGCTTCACACAAAGACTGGAAACAGGAGGCAAGTGAGCCATAAAAGCCGCCTAGAAACAAAATGATAAAGATCGACATTGTCATCTTGTTTATTTAAGTTGTATAAAAATGTCAGGTTATGTGCATGAATATTTCTTTGGCAGGTAACTACATAGCGGCGATGACACATTCGATTCGATATGACTTTCAATTTTAAGGTCATGATTCTATTTTTCAATAAAAAAAATTTTTTTAACACTGACAGCTGTGCCGTTGTAAGACTGCTGAGTTTTAAATTGTGGCAGTCACAGATCATTGTTTTTTTTTTGCCCTGACAGTTGTCATCTATGCTTTCAAATTATTTAAAAAGTCTTTGTGGTATCTGATCTGTGCTGAGCTGTGTCATCTTTGAATTGTTATTTTCTTCGGACATGCGCCCGATGCAGCAGGTGGGCGAGGCTGCAAAGAGGGATGAGTCACAGATTCTGCACATCAATTCGATTCTTTAAATTGAAAGCTCATTTCAATCGATTTTAATTTAATATTGAAATTGTGGCTCCCCTACTATCTAGACTTTGAGCCATTTTACACCTTGTTTTTTGTCCTGAATAAACAAACCAGATATGATGTGTTAATATGTGAGCTTTTAAGGTGCTGGTAGGCAGATTTTGTTACTTTTGGACATAACCAGGCCAGCTGCTTTCCCTCATGTCCAGTCTTTGTGTGCTAAGCTAAGCTGCTGGCTAACTGCCTGCTGGCTGGAGGTTCATATTTACCATGTGTGAGAGTAGGACCCAACCAATACTGGCTTTTTGGGGCTGATATTGATATTAGGGAGTTGAAAAATTCTTACATCAATATATCAGCCAATCTTCTCTATACTGAATGTAGAAAATCTACATAAACACTCTTTTGAAATGATCCCTTAAAGGGATAGTTCACCCAAAAATGAAAGTTCAGTCATTATCTTCTCACCCTCATGCAGATTGAAGGTTGGGTTTAGTTTTTTAGTCCACAAAAATACGGCTGAGTTCACAGGAAAACTGCACTGCAGAATCTCCCGAAACAATGGAAGTGAATAGTGACCAGTTTTCAAATGGAAGAACCAACTGGTAAAAAAACGAAACAATAAAATGGCTCCATACTGCTCGTCCGGTGTAATCCAAGTCTCCTAAAGCCCCGACATGCCAAGTTGACTTGAAAGACGTTATTTACACCATGTTTTTAGCCTGAATCTTCACTGTAGAACTTCAGCTTGGAGCCACGTTCACGTGTGCAACGTGCAAATCCACAGCATGTTGGTGCTTCAGGAGACTTGGATTACACCACACCAGCAGTATGGAGCATTTTATGGGTTCTTTTTTTCTGTTTGAATCCTGGTCACCATCCACTTCAAAAAATAAGCCTGACTTTCAATCAGCATGAGGGTGAGAAGATAACTGAAGAGACTGAATTTTCATTTTTGGGCAAACTATCCCTTTAAAAGTGGTTAACATTGGACAAAGATATTTAATGGAGGCGGGATATTTTGCAGTTTAACAATAAACTTTATTGTCCAAAATGATATCGGTAAACTTGCTCGCTAAACATTCATATTTATATTTACATTTACATTAGAGAAGCATATCTGACAATGATACTGGTACAGACTGATACAGCTGTGACAGGTCAGGTCGGACTCTACATGAGAGTGGTATTGATCTCTGATTAAGCGTATTTACCAAATGTTGAACTGTTCCTTTAACTACACAGAAAGAGAGACTGGCCATCTCGGCTTCCATCTGTCCGTCATTATAAATAACATTTCACACTCCATGTTTGCTCTGTTGTTGGTTTTTATGAACTGTGACTTCGACACGGCGCTCGATTTCAAGGTCAGATCTCGTTTCGCTGTTCAGACTCCCGCCGCTCGTCACGCCGCGTTTTCATCAAATCCTCCGTCGAAATGATTAGATTGATAAGCGATATCTCCGCTGTTGACCAGTCTCTCTCTGCCTCTGTGACGTGTGACGGCCCCGCTCCGATCCCGAGTGCTGTATTATTAAAGCGTGCTGTTGTCTTACCTCATTCATGTGTTCATCAGTGAGGCGACTCTCCAGCACAGTGCTGTGTTACTGTGTAATACATCACAGTCATTTCTACCATTGGTACAGTGTGAAGCAGTTACTCAACACTACCATGCTGTTAGACACACAACGGACTTTTAGTTGTGTTGATGTGGATTTTTGTTTTTGTTTTTTTGTTTTTTTTTTTTTCTTCTGGAGATATTAAAACTGACAGCGTCTGGAGAGTGCGGTGTGAAGGCTTGAGGTGTGTTCAGGCTATTTGCTGCATTCCTCATTTCATTCCTAGTACGCCTAATGATGACTGGACTGCTTTCTGCAATAAAAGAAAATAATCCTCTAAACCAAATAGGTGTCCGTGGCTGTTTTTGTGTTTTATTTAAAGACATCATTAAGAAAAATCACTCGTAACCTGCGTGAGATAATGAACGTAGATTATTAAATATGTTATCAGGGAAAGATGTTTTAAATGACTTCTGCTTTATTAAAAAAGACACATGCACGCGCACGTCCTGCTCATTACAGAAGCATACGATTAAACCGAGAGCAGCTGATGTGTGAACTTTAAATGTTTTGACAGAATTTTAGTGGCGATTTGTGATCAAAATGGACAGCTGGGCCATGTTTGGATGAGCTTTGTCAGACTAATTGCACCGTGTGTACTGCCTGAATGCTAAATAGACGTGGAGTTATAAATTCACTCTCATGGAGATGTTAGTGCTTTATGGTTAGAGTTGTCTTGTAATTAGTCAGGGGACTTCCTTTTATGAGAACCGAAGACAGATAATTACTGCGATGAGATTTACTGATAGCCTAGTAACGATCAGCTGCACCATACACAGATCTAATTAAAGTCCTCCCAAACTACTTAATTTGTAAATTTCCAGATGGGGCGTATTTGAAGCACGAAAGCATGAAATGGAGGAAAATGTACCCAACCACAAAATCATTAAAGAAGAATTTAAGTTACTGTTGGCAAGGTTGAGTTCTCACTGTATAATTATTTTAAAATGGGGCTGTTTACACGTAAAACTAATGTTATACTAAATATTTGTGCACATGTAGACACTGTATTATTAGCAGAGTTATTAATCAACCCCAATTCCACAAAAGTTGTGGGAAATGTAAATAAAAACAGAATGCAATGATTTGCAAATCATTTTTGACTTGTGTTCAATTCAATACAGTACAAAGACAAGATATTTAATGTTCAAACTGATAGACAAATTATGATTTTGGTGCCTGCAACATGTTTCAAAGAAGTTGTGCATGGAAAGTTGTGGAATGCTCAAAAAAAACAAAAAAAAAACACCACCTGTTTGGACCATTCAAAAATGAAAGGGGCGTCCTGGAAAGGCTCAGTCATTCACAAACATGGATGAGGTGAGTTTCACCACTTTGTGAAAAAAGTGCTTGTGCAAATAATCCAGAATTTTAGAACAACAAAAAAACTGCAGGAGTTCAGGGATTTCACCATCCGCGATCCATAATACCATTAAAAGATTCAGAGAATCCAGAAAAATCTCTGCATTTAAGGGGCACGGCTGAAAACCAACATTGACCTCTGTGACCTTTGACCCCTGGATGGCGCTGCATTAAAAACCCACCTAACTGTATGAAGGATGCTACATGGGCTCTGGAACTTTGTCAGTTGTTGTTAAACACAGTTCGTTGCAAGTGCAATGCAAGTAAGACTCTACCATGCAAAGAGAAAGACAAATAACAACAACGTCCAGAAACGCTGCAGACGTCTCTGAGGGACGAGCTCATCTGAGATGGACTGATGCAAAATGGAAAAGTCATTATGTCCTCCGGGCTAAAGAGGAAAAGGACCGTCCAGATTGTTACCAGCACCAACTTATAAAACCAGCATCTGTGATGATATGGGGACGTGTTAGTGCCCACGGCATCATGGGTAACTGTCACATCTGTGAAGGCCCCATTAATGCTGAAACGTACATACAGGTTTTGTAGCAACATATGCTGCCATCCAGACGATGTCTTTTTCAGAGACGTTATTATTATTTCAGCAGGACGATGCCAAGACAATTCTACATGTGTTACAACAGCGTGGCGCAGAGTTCAGGTACGGGACTGTCCTGCCTGCAGTCCAGACCTGTCCCTGCTGAAAATGTGTGGTGCATTATGAAGCACAAAATACAACAAAAGAGAACTCAGACTGTTGAGCACCTGAAGTCAGACATAAAGCAAGAATGAGAACATTTTTTACTGTCAACCCTTCAACAATTAGTGTCATCAGTTGTATTAGTGGTAAACGTGTCCCTGCCGGAACTTTTTTGGAACGTGTTGCAGGCTTGTTATTCAGAATGAGCCCATATTTACCAAAAACAATTAAGTTTATCAGTTTGAACATTAAATATCTCGTATTTGTGCTGTATTCAGTTTAACACTGGTCAAAAAGTTTGGTAATTCATTGCATTCTACAGTATTTTCATGTTACACAGCGTCCCACTTCTTTGGAATTGGGGTTGTAGTTTTGAATTTTAACTATTTTTTATTTAGGTTAGTTTTAATTTCTGCTCTCAGTCCAGTTTGGTTTCTGTTACTTTCCAGAGTGGGTTTGCTTATTTCACTTAAGTTTTTATTCTTTAAAATGTTTAGTTTTTAAGAAGTTCAGAATTGGTATTAAAATATAAACCAAACACCCTGTGCAGGTTATCGACTCACAGTCATGTAGACATTTCATAAACATATGAACCAATTCTTGATTGTTGTGTGACCAAATTGACAGTTTAAATCCAAAATTTTAATCTAGTTTTTTTTTTTTTCAGTTAACTAAAATGTGTTTTTCACACTAAGCTTTATAACTGTGATTATTAGCTCTGTGATGACCAGGTGCCTTTTTCCCAGTGCATTATGGGATAAACTCCAACCTAACCTGTGTGGGAAGCACAGAAAATGGATGAATGCCTATTTTGAAATTAAAGCCTTTTAGCTTCTGCAGTTCCAGTGCCAATAATATTGAAGAAAAATATTCACATCACATATTTTATTACAAGCAGTGGTTGAAACGCTGCGTGTGATTTATTTGCCCTCTTGCAGTTTTTCTTCGTTGCGTACACACAAAGAGTAGAACTACACGCATGAGTCTGACAAATTGAAGGTTGTGCATCAATAACAAGACTCCAGACTGCTAAACTCTGAACATAATCCCATTGTTTTCATTCAAATAGAAACTTTGAAAGTCTGAACACAAATCACATCATTCAGCACAGTTTGTTCATCTGAAAGACACCGGCCTTCAAAACGCCACACCTTAATTAACAGTTTGTCTCACTCGCTTCTCACCTGTTTCAAACTCAATTGGCAAAGCAGTTCAGTCAGCTGTCAGAGCATAAAAGAGGCCTCGGGTGACTTCCATTGTGTCGGGGATAAAATGTGGCAGCACGGAGAACAAAGAAGAAGAGCGAGAGCAGGGAGAAGAGGAGGAAGGCGAGACGATATTTAAATGGCATCCACGAAACTTTGGTTTGAACTCTTAACAGTGTCGCAGAATCAACTGTAAGTTTAAAGTTCGACTCTGGGAAGATGGGCTGCCAGTTCAGCCAAATTAGATCTCACTGGATCACTGAATCCTGCTGATGCTTTGACTGTGTCGAGGAAATATTATCATATTCACTGTATTGTACCGCAGTGCAACATGGCAACAGTCTTTGCACTTTATGCACCATAAAACTGCAACTTATTTTGGAACAAAATATACTTTGAATATGTAACATGACCTCATGAACCGAAAAAAATATTTTAATGGTAGTGCTTTGGTAATAGTGGAATTCATCACACCAGTGAGTAACACATTATATTAGGATGCATGTAATAAGCATTAGTTAATAGGTAATAAGGCACTTATTACATGCTTATTAACATAAATATGCGTTAATAGGACTGTATAAGTGTGAATAATCGCATCATAAACACTTATTGTTATATTATACATGTATTATTGTAGCACCTATAAGAAACAGTTTATAGAGTGCTTGAGAACATTAATAAAAGCCTCTTTTATAATAAGATTACAAACCCATTTATTCCATTTAATTAACTTATCTATATGTCATTGTTTAACTTTTGTCAAGTTTTTGTTCTTCCTTTATTAAGATGTCTACCTTAGTTTATTATGCATTTATTAACAGTTAACTATTAATTTATTAACGTTAACTATGCAAAGTATGAACAACAGCTTATTAAAGTTGATAAATCCTTTATTATGCACTTATTAACAGTTAACTGGGCATAATAAAAATGTTTATTGTTAGATTATGGGACATTTATGTATAAGCACCTATAAGAAACTTGTTAACAGTTTATAGACAGCTTAATAAGTGCACAGTAAAGGATTTATTAACCTTAATAAGCATTGTTCACACTTTAGATCCTGTAGCCACAAAATGGCTAATCAACTGTTAACAAATGCATATTTAACCGTAATAAAGTATGTGGAAATATTAATAAAGCAAGAACAAAAACCTTGTAAAGGTTTAAAGGGATACTTCAACCAAAAATGAAAATTCAGCCATTATCCACTCACCCTCATGCTGATTGAAGGTCAGGTTGAATTTTTTAGTCCACAGAACACTGCTGGAGTTTCACAGGAAAACAGTGCTGAAAAATGTCCCAAACAATGGAAGTGAATGTTGACCAGTTTTCCAGCAGAAAAAAACAACAGAATAAAATCATAAAATCCCTCCATACTGCTCGTCTGGTGTAATCCAAGTCTCCTAAAGCCCCGACATGCCAAGTTGACTAAAAAATGTTATTTACACCATGTTTTTAGCCTGAATCTTCACCTTATAGCCTTTTAACGTTCATAAACAGTCTATAAACTGCTAACAACTTTCTTTCTTTATGATGCTCTGTAAGAGGTATTCCTATAATCGCTGTGTATATTGTTTTGGAGAAAAAGAAAAATCACTTCTGAGGAGAGAGGACATGTTTTTCAGTGCAGTGTGTTTCATTTTGCAGGAGATTTCTTTCCAATTTTGTGTTCAGAGTTTTGATAAATTGAGCTGAATTTCATGAAACGTGTGAAAACTGTATTATCTCTGTGATTACCAGGTGAATTTTAACCAGTGTGTTATGGGACAGAGTCCAACTCAACCTGTGTGGGAGGTGCAGAGAATGGATGGATTCATAGTCCAACATTAAAACCCACTAGCTTCTTCAAATAATACTGAAGAATATTCAAATCACATATTTCATTATAAGCCATGCTTGGAACACACTGCTTTTGATTTATTTTCTTTCTTAATAAGCGCCTGATCCCTCAAGAGCGAAGAAGAGAATCAACAGTCTCTTGAAAAGACGCTGCAGCTATGTTGTGAGTCTGCTTTTATTATAATGGTGTTTGTTTATCAAAGCACTTCCAATTTTCACTTTAAATCCACTGTGTGTCTTACATGACTACATTTAATAAAACAGGATATGCATGAGGGGAAGAGGGTGGCCCTGACAATAAAACATAACCCCCAGCCATTGTCCGCTGCGCCACTGCTTTTATTAACTGTGGAGCATATGGAATAAATTATCACCTCTCTCAGCTCCTAATAAAATCATTTCTATCGACATGTGTTAAAACTTTTAGATGCATCCTTCCAGTGTCAGACGCAGGATGACTGAGGCAAAGGGGCGAAAAAAATAAGGGCACCAGTGTGCCAAAAGTCGTGATGCATTTTATCGCGTTTTTGTCCTCTGAAGGACACTCTAGAGGGCACTTCATCATATTTTGTCCTCTGAAGGACACTCTAGAGGGCATTTTATCATATTTTGTCCTCTGAAGACGCTCTAGAGGGCACTTTATCATATTTTGTTGACCTGAGAGGCACTTTAATCACATTTTGTCCACTGGAAAGGCACTCTAGAGGGCACATATCATATTTTGTCCTCTGAGGACACACTAGAGGGCACTTTATCATATTTTGTCCACTGGAAGGGCACTCTATAGGGCACATATATTTTGTCCTCTGAAGGATACTCTAGAGGGCACTTTATCATATTTTGTTGACCTGAGAGGCACTTTAATCACATTTTGTCCACTGGAAGGGCACTCTAGAGGGCACTTTACCACATTTTGTCATCCGAAGGCACTCTAGAAGGCACTCTATCACATTTTGTCCACTGGAAGGGCACTCTAGAGGGCACTTTACCATATTTTGTTGACCTGAAGGGCACTCTAGAGGGCACTTTACCATATTTTGTTGACCTGAAGGGCACTCTAGAAGGGCACTTTAATCACATTTTGTCCTCTGAAGGGCACTCTAGAGGGCACTCTATCATGTTTTGGGCAATTGCCGCCCCTACCCCCATGCCCCTCCTTTGGGTTCCCTGAGTGCATCCTTGAGATTTATGTCTTATTTGTGTTTGTCACTGTCATTATGGGATGACTGTATTGACAGTGTTTGCCAAATTATTCACACTCTTGACGCCACTTCAGTCCTCTTGTCAGAGTAAATCTGGCTGCAGCTATTATCTCATTATGTTTATCGTGACCCATTGGGCACCATTCACAGGCGAGCTGAGACGGTACGGTGATAATCACCACTGAGCACTGTCATAATCATTATTTACAGGAGTGGAAGTGGGTGGAAATCCCCTCATCTTGCATAATTGGGATTCAGTGCCAACTTGTATGGTACTCAGGGATGCTATTTGCTGACTAGATAAACTCAGACGATGGAAGAAGAGAAGACTCATCTGGAATTGTTTCCGATTTCGCAGCCGGAGCCATGAGCTGCTTAATTTCCCCAGAAAGAGCTCTAACTATGTTGTGGTCCTCAAACCTATATGGCAGTAATTACAGCCAGACAAAGGCCTGAGATTTACTGGAGCATGACACCATAAATTTCAAAACTGTTAATTAAATTCTGCTGTGTTAAATGTCTTAGCTGCCAGCAGCGGTCACGCCTATCATGCCCATGTGGTTTGAATTTGATCTTTTCTTTTTTTTTTTTTTCTCATCTTGGAAAGGCTTTCTCATGACGCAATCAGGTTGTTGTGGCCTCTTCCTCCTCCCCCCTTTTCTCTCTCTCTTATTTGACCCCATTCTTGCTCCCTACGTGACCCCCGCTAACATGTGGGTGAGACCGGGGAGTAATGAATGAGTTTCATATGAGAGTCGGAGCATAAGCAGAGCAGAGAAATTCATTAGTCTGGTTTTATACGCTCCCCTGGGCGCTGCCACACACACACACACACATCATGCACACACAGGTGAGATAGAGAGTGTGAGCGGGAGGTTGTAAAAAGCATTCAAGATGAGGGAGAACAACAATAGCCACAAGTGTGTTCGTGTTTCATTTAAAGACAAAAAACTCAAATCAAAAGTCCCAGTTGGCTCTGCAGAAACAACCAAACTGCAGCGAGTCTCATTATGGTAAATTATAGTTCTATATCTCAGCTGGCAGGTACACCTCTGTGGTCACTAGAGGGCTATCAAAGCCAGCGTTAGTGTGAGTCTGTGCTGGAGTTAATAGTCAGGTGCAGCGAGCTGATTGTGCACAGGCGTCTCGTTTGTGGCGTTAATAGAGTGTGTGTGTGTGTGTGTGTGTGTGTGTGTGGGGCAGTAATGTGTTACATGATATTACAGCCATGTTCAGGTTTATCACCTTTTAGAGGGGGTGGGTCAGGAGCTGTTAGGAGGGTCAGTGGTGGGAGTGTTAAAGCTATTACTCAAGTGAAGGTAGGACACCAATACCACAAGTACAAGTCCTGCACTGGGAGTCCTGCCCAAATGTTATCTGCTTAATGTGCATTAAGTTTCAAAAATAAAAGTACTTGTTCAGCATTAAAACGTTCCCTGTGACTGATATATTAATCACAAAGCCTACAGGACATGATATCATTACGCAGTTAATATTAATATAAAAATACATGAGCAGCATTTTAGTCTTACAGCTGGTCGAAGTGGAGCTTTGTTTAATAAGTTTATATACAGTTTGTTTGGTCCAGTGTTTCCCAACCAAGGGGTCAGAGCCTTCTTAAGGGCACACGATAAATCTAGTCGTGTGGTCGTTTGCAGCATTTACCCACGAATAATCTATGCCCAGTTTGGAGAAGCAGGGGAGGAGTATCAGCACAGAAGCTAAGCATTGAACTGCTGTGGACACGTGAGCAAAAAAAGTATTTTAGCCACTAAAAAAATGGCGCACCCAAGAAAAATTTAATATCATTTTAAGTGTACACTACATTTAGAATATTTTCACTGTTTTACTTTGCTATCAGACACCCTTTTCCAGCAGGAAACTGCCGTTATACAAGCCAAATATTGCTCTCTCAAAACCCACCAAACTCCATAGGCGAAATCAGTAATTTTACCTTGCAGAACAAAAGAGTTACTGGTCTACCGCTGCCTCAATCTCTAAGTTTATTTGCATTATTGTGTGACATCAGTGTATCCAAACTATCCTTTTAAACACCAAAGTCACACAACAACACAAAGAAAATAACACAATGAGCAACATCTCCATTATTCTGCAACTTAAAATTACTTATTTCACCCATGGAGTTTGGTTGGTTTGAAGAGCGCAATATTTGGCTTTTAACAGCTGTTTCCTGTCAGACGCTGGCGCTGTCCACAGCAGTTCATTGCTCACCATGCCAGTGCCCCTCTCTGCATCTCCAAACTGGGGGTGTGTTGACTGTTATCTACTGTAGGTGATACACAACCCCATATCAAACAATCTGAGCCTTCCCTCTAAAGGACCAGTGCGTAGAGTTTAGTGGCATCTAGTGGTGAGGTCACAACTGAATACCTCTCCCCTCACCGTTCCTTTTCCAACTGTGTAGCAGGAGAACCCACGGTACCTACACTTTAACGTAAAAAACATGACAGACCCTCTTTAGAGCCACTGTTTGCTCTGTCCATTATGATCTGCTGTAGAAACATGGCAGCTCAACATGGCGGGACGAGGACTCAGTCACTATACAGATATAAACAGCTCATTCTAAGGTAACAAAAACACAACTATTCCTAGTTTCAGGTGATTATGCACTAATGTAAAGATATGAATATTATATTCTCCCAATAAATCCCCCTAAATCCTACACACTGGTCCTTCAATGGGAGAGGAAAGAAGAAAAAACAAAGTTGTTTTTGATAAAACTGTATTAATTTTTCAAAACTTTTCGAGCATCTTTGCACTTTTGTGAAACACTGGATAATTTGATCTGAGTTTGGAGGTGAAATGGCCCCTTTGGTGGAACTGCTTACAACTGCTAACATAAACATGGCAAGTAGCCTCCACCACTTTAACCTTTCATAAAACATTATTATTAACGTACTGAAAGTTGTGGAATAAGAATCATTTCCCTCTAAATCAGTCGTTCCTAAAGACTGGGTCGGGATCCACAGGTAGGTCACAGGAGATTTTATTTGGGTCCCCTAATAAATAAAAGACTATGAATTAGACTAAAATGTCTTGTGTTGTTTTCCTGCTAAGAGGAAATTAAAACAATGAGATGTCCTCTGAACTAAATGAATTTATTTCTCATTTTCTAAAGTTTTAACATGAGTATATGTTTTCAATAACATGTCTATATAATATAAGTTGATGTGGAAATGGCAATAAAAATGCTTTCATTTATGCATGAGTGAACTCTTCCAGAATTTATTGAGGCTTATTGTGAACTGGGTCGCGATGGTTTGTCATTTTTTAAGAAGTGGGTCCCCAGAGAAATAAAAGTTTGGGAAACGCTGCTCTAAATTGTAGGGTGAGTTGAAGTCGGCCTATAAAGTGACAACACTCTGAAAGAACAAGTAAAATTGTGCTCAGCAGAGGGCTCGAGTACAGCTACTTTTCACGGTTGATTTATGTCACTGACACTGATCACAGATCAGCCTGAATGCAGCCATCAGAGCTTCATGCCTGAAGTTATCAGAGTTGTTGTTTACTCCTTTACTTTACAGACGATGTCCCTTCCCCGTGCACTTTTAGTAAATAAAATTGTGTCAGAGATCCCTGTTCTGTTCTGTTAGCAGAGTCACACACTTTTCACGCATACAGAGACCACACACACACCTCACTCCCCACACACGCACACACACACACACACACACACACACACACACACACACACACAGAGAGAGAGATTGATTTACAGCTCGGGCAGTTGTCCCTCCAGTCAGCGTCCTGGAGCTCCTGCAGCGCTGTGGGGGGGTGACAAGGCCTCGGCCCTGAGGATTGCATGTCCCCCTCAGCTTCTTCTGATGTTGGTTTCATCTGAAAGTAACTAAGTACATTTACTTAAGTGCTACATTAAGTACAAGTTTGAGTTACTTGTTTGTTTCCATTTTGTTTGGTTACATTTCAGGCTGACATTTGCTTTCTTTTTATTTCACTTTTTATAATTACTGGTTACCTGTCAAATTAATATTTCCTTTACTTGTACTTTTATGTGTAGATTCTGTACTGCAAGTCTGTACTTTTACTCATACTTAAGTGTGCATTACACTATGTAATCTCCTTGGTTACTTTTTAAAATCATATTTGAGTACTGCGTACAATTTGAATTACTATCCAAACCTTTAATTTGCATTTTAGTCTCCAATAAGGTGATCTGATTGCAAACAGAGCAATGAAAACAAAGACATACAAGTGAAAAACAAAACAAAATTCTGCAGCAGCACACGTTTGGAGTAAGAATGTTGATGATTAATCATTAATCGATTAATCACCATTAAGAACTTAACCAATTAAAAATGTAATCATGGATATTTAATCAATAGGAGGTGGCAGCAACTGCACCTCATTTGACATAATTTTATCTGGTGGAGCCATTTGTTGAATAAGGAAACTTTAAATGAGAAAAAAAAGATTAAAAAAACAGAAAAAAATTGAAAAAAGAAAAAAAAGTGTTTTGTATCTTATAAATTATTAGTTACTGTTCAGGAAAATGCACAAAATTTGCAACCAAGAGAAGTTAAAAACTGTTAAAAAACACTCTGAGTAGTTTTGGAGACAAATACTTTGTACTTTTACTTAAGTTATTTCTAACACCAGTACTTTTACTTATAACTGAGTAATATTTTAACAATGTAACAGTACTTGTACTTGAGTACAGATTTTCAGTACTCTTTCCACCAGTGAGGATTTCACATAAATCAACATCTCATGAGCTCATAAAATACGATGGACTGTTGAAGATTAAATTAGTGTCTGCTTGGGGGCTCTTTGTCATGTTAGCAGTTCCAGTGAAGGCAGATTCCTCCTCTTCACTTCTCTTGATTTAAAATAATTGTTTGAGGCACAAAGATCATTACTTTCTTTCCAACTCCATTAATCATCTTGCAACCCCTTAAATTTATCTTGTGAACCTTTGATTTGGCTCTGCTCCCCGGCTGGGAACCACTGAATTAAGTATTGAAATATTTAATGGTACATAAAGCAGTTGCAAGCAACCTCTTGACCAGCTACAACAATAAATTCCTCTTATAGTATTAATTAATTATTATTAGTCTTAAAGCATAAAACACAGACCATGCACAAAGACATTAATCTGAAATGAAAAGAGGGTGATTAATGCCAGGTTTGGCTATAGGAGCTCATTTCCATCTGCAGTCCCTCGGCTGGTTCACGCAGATCAATGACCAGAATCTAAAACATTTATTTATATGCACCATGCACAACACCATCACATAGTCTCTATCACACTAAACAATGATACAGATGAATATCTGAGTACACATCAACATTTACATACCAGCACATTCATCCAGTGCAAGTAATTTCATTACAATTTATTACAACTAATTGCAATTATACATCAAAGCATCAATAATAATCTAATGTCATTTTAATACAGTGAGCTGATCATTCAGTGGTGGAAAGAGTACTGTTACATTGCTAAAATATTACTTAATTACAAGCAAAAGTACTGGTGTTATAAAAAATACTTAACTAAAAGCACAAAGTATTAATATCAAAAGCTACTCAAAGTATTAGTTACTTTTTAACCATTGAAATTTAATTTCATCATCAATGTTACTCCAAATCTTCAGTCTAAATTTCTCCAAAATGCGAACGAATCGATTAAATATTGATAATAGCACTTATTATTTTCTCATTATTCATTTATCAAGATTTCTGGGGTTTTTGTCACTTTTTTTCCTTTTCATTTTAAGATTAAATGCCTCCGTCAGACAAAACGATGTCAAATGAGGCGCAGTTTCTGCCATGACTATTGATTAAATATCCACAAATACATTTTTAATGGGTTAAATTTAATCAATTAATCAATTAATAATTAATGATTAATCATTACTCTCATTTATATCTCATGGTTTGTGATCAGATTGCCTTATTGGCTACAAAAATGCAAATGAAAGGTTTGGATATTAATTCAAATAATACATAATAAATACTTAGGTATGAGTAAAAGTACAAACTTGAAAATCTACTCATAACTACCCAAAAAACTACTTAATTACAGTAACTTGAGTATTTGTAATTAGTTACTTCCACTCCTGCTTATATTTAAGAATTTTCACTTATTTTTGTATCTTTTTCATTTGTACTTTTTACTCAGATAGAAATAATCTGAGTGCTTCTTCCTTGACTGATAATCTGACAAAGCCACAAAATATGTAAAAATTTGAATGAGGTTTGGTGGCAAAGTGCTGTGGACATGTGGGCACAAACCTTTTTAAGGTCGATTTTAAGGTCCCTTCAGGTCAAATCTTTCTTTGTCAGGCCAAATGTGCAAACAGCAGACATAGATTCATCTATACTGGATGGTATAAACACATTTTTGTCAGACAATAGCTCATCCAGGTGAACACCACACCTATATTTTGTAATTCTGGCTCTGAAAACTGAGTACAGACTGTTAGCTGCTCTTTTCTTCAGGTAATCAACGCTTGGCAAACTGTCTCAGCAGTATGTCATCGTGAGGCAAACTCAGGAACAATATTTGCCACAGCGAGCATTCAGCACCGTGTGTACAGAGCAGCTTTCCCATATTCCTCCTCCTGCAGAGGGTCACAATATGGCAGCTGGGTTTGTTTGTTCAGAGCACTTGGAGCTTGAGTGTGGAAAGGGCCTGCTCTCTTTTTGACACGGAGCTCTCCAAGACACAAAGCACTGCCAATGCAAGCTCACAGGGATTCAGTTTTTTTTAATAGTCTCAGCGTAAATAGTTTTGGCTTTATTCACGATATTTAACGTGGTGGCCACTTTCCCCAGACGTCTCTCTCAGGGTCAGAAGCCCAAATGTCTTACTGCTGCGTTCCAGGTTGCAAGTTATTATCATTTCACTGCTTCCTGATTGATCAGCAGCTGAAAGGGAGGTCATTTTACAGGCTTAAACAACATATTTGTTAAACCATTAGCTACCGAACAACTAACGTTAGCATTCGATGTAGTTCACAGTGCCGTTTGATAGTGTCACATGATACAATATGAAAGGTGTAAATTAATTCTGAAATATCAACACACATTTTAGACACATTTATTTAGCGCCTAAGCCTGAAAGTAAAACTGTCTTGCCATCTCTTGTCCAATAAGCTCTATAAGCTAACCGCTTCCTAGCCAACAGTATTGTTTGATAGTGTTACATGATGCAAAAGGTGTAAATTAATTCTGAAATAGCAACACGCTAAGCCAGTGAAACACACATGATGTAATCAAGCTTGCAATGTATGCTAACATTAACATCAGCTGTCTTGCTAACCTGAGAAACGTTCTGGTTAAGGCGGTAAATTATGTGACTTCATGCTTACTGAAACACAAATTTCTATGTGATGTTCATACAGATTACATCCAGCACAAAACTTTTATAAGTATGATAAGGAAAAAATGTTATGTAGTTCTAACATAACAAATCAGCAACCCTGTTTTAGCTGCATAGCTAACATACTTAAAGAGACAGTGAGACACTTAGCGTCACATGGCAAGCTTGAGTACATCTGGTGTGTTTTTCTTCCTAACTTAAATGAATGTGTCCAAGACATCAAACATACTGTTAGCTAGGAAGTGGTTAGCTTATATAGCTTATATACTTGGATAAGAGACAGTAAGACAGTTAGCTAACATTACATGGCGAGCTTGACCACATCCACTGCTTTTTGCCTCTGTGCTTGAATAAATGTGTCCAAGATGTGTATTGATATTCAGAATTAATTGACAGCTTTCCTATTACATCGTGTAAGACTATCAAACAACTGTTAGCTAGGAAGTGGTCGAATGCTAACGTTAGCTATTGTCTCTTTGTTGCTAATGGGTTATCAAATATGACCCCATGTCCCTCCAGATTTTCACTATCCATTGTCTTTTCAGTTGCTGATCAATTAGGAAAACAGTGAAATTAACAATTTGTCAACATTTGACATTTGAGAGAAAAATGGCTGCCATGCGAATATGGAGATTATGTTTTTTATTGCTATGTGTGTATATTTGTTTCTGCACTCTTGTGTGTGTTTCTCTGCCTGCTGGTGGATGAATGAGACCTCTTTAGTCATTGCCTTGTGTGTTTGTCTGTGACCCTGTTTGTGAGCTGGAGCCCATGTGTCAATAGGTATTTTTAGCACCACCTCTCACTGCATTGCAATGGCACTCATTCGCACCCCCCCCACCCACCGCCGTCCTCCTCACCGTCCTCACCCACCCGCCCCATCCCTTAGTGCTTTCCAATCTGCCACAACATTCACTCTCACTGGAAGAAAGGAGCCAGCAACAGCACCGGCCTGAAAGTTTCAGAAAGGGTTGGGGAGTTTGGATACGGGAAGCAGATCAGACTTGGGTTACCATGGCGATAAAGTCCTCAGGCAAGCCGTTCAAAATTACTCCAGTACATTAGCTAGAGTTTTGTTTCTCCCTTGAGCTTTGGCCAATTTGAATATTAATTAAAATAATTAAAGGATAGCTATAATTATATGTCTTCACACACACAGTCTACACACACACAGGCCCTGGGAACATGACATGGCTGTTTGAGGCAGACATCAGCCAAGTTTAAACTACTGTTTGAGCTAAAGAGCAGGGGTGTGGAAAGGCTAAACATGTAATTGGTAAAGACAGTAGGGTGGAGGGCCAGACAAAGAAGATCAGAGCACATCCGATGGTGGTTACACTGACTGAACAATTCCCAAAGCTCTATTGTTAGCAGCGCAGGCTTGGGGAGTAATGGATTACATGTAACAGGATTATGTAATTAGGATACAAAAAAATAGGTGACTGTTTTCCATTACAGTTTAAGGGGAAAAAAAATGCAATCAGATAGTTACATGTAGTAAAAATAAGGATTATTAACAGGCTTACAATTTTAAAATACATTTTAAAAAACAGAACAATTATACAACACACATTACAACACTTCACTCACAACACCACTCTGGTCTCAGTGGAACCAGCTGTAATCTTACAGTCAGTTCATTATCATGTTCTCTTATGAAAAAATGCTTCACTGGGGGGGAATTTCAACATTATTTAGTCTTTAAATCAGAAAAGAGGAACAACATCACAGTGGAGTGCAAATTCTGCCTTCAGCTGTGAAAATATGTCATGGCAAGAAGTCAACACATGTAATTTATAGAAATATTTACAGGTAAGACCAACCGCTAAACATTTACCTACACAGAACAACCACTGAGGTTAACTTCCCAAACATCCGCTAAGCTACACAGGCCAAGCGCTAGCGTTAGCTACACAGAAATTCAGTTAGCAAAGTATAAACTAGCCTGTCCATACTACTGCTACTACTGAAAAATTGGGACAGTAGATGGTGAAACTGGTGACCAGGGTGCTGCGTGGGTAAAACCAATTAATCACTTTTTTTTACTTTAAGTTTGACTTTGAAGTGTAAATAGCTTAACATTACTCAACAAAGTACTTTAAATGTGCATAATTACAGCTATTAATCTAAACATGCATTTGTATTCAAGTTATGTTTCTTTAATATTGTGATACCTGGATTAGGTTACCGACTACATTTTTTAACAGGTAATTAGTGACTGTATCAGAATACATTTTTAAAGTGACCCTCCCGACCCGAGCGCGGAGAGATTGGAGAAGAAAGGGAGGCCATTCATTCAACGCTGGCTGGCTCAGACAGGTGAGGAGAGGAGAGGAGGGAGGGAGGGAGTGGGTGAGGAAAAAGGGAAGTAAAATCCTAGAGGGGCTGTTGGATTGACAGTTTGAACAGAAGGCGACAGTTGTAGAGGAGCCTCCCAAATGCCATAGCAGAGGCTGCAGTCCTCCACACTGTCAGATGTGTGTGTGTGTGTGTGTGTGTGTGTGTGTGTGTGTACAAATGAATAGCAGGGGATTTCTGAAGTGGGGGGGGGGGAAACCTGACACCCGAAAGAGTCTGCATCACCCCCTCCCTCCCTCCCTCCAGCCATGAGGAAGGGGAGGCACAAGTGCGCTGCTACAGCTGAGAGGGTCTCCAGGGACTCCTGACTGTGTGAGGGGTCATCTGGAAAGCCCACCCCGCCGACACCCGACGATCTCACTGCCCTCCCCTCCCCGCCTCACCCTCTCTCTCCCAACATTCCCCTGACAACACTGAGCTCATCACACCTCACACATCCAGCTGTACGATCACAAGGGCACTCAAGACAGGATAGGATTTGTCCAGCAAATAACTTCAATTTTGAGAGAGTCTGGTGTGGTGTCAGCCAGATAAATTAAATTGTTACGGTAAAAAATATTTACTGTGTGTATAAACAGGGTTTGGTCACAAAAGAGTGAAAAGAGTCCTTGAAAATAGTGTAATTTCCTCTTTCAAGAAAATTAAAAACCCAGAATCAAAACATACCAAGAACTTTTATAGGCAATGAATCATTTTTTGACAGAATGATGAACACTTCAAATGTCTGAATCATCGCTTAAAATTAAGATCACGGTGTACCAGGACAGAAACGTCGCTCCACTCTTAAATATTTCAGAAATGTTGGATGGGTAGTCTCAAAATTTTGTGCAGACACTTGTGCTTTGTGGTTTGTGCTGATGTATACTAATAACTGGTGAATCCATTTAGAGATCTGTGTCAGGCCGGGCCTCTTTTCTCACATATTTCACTGGGTCACGTCAGGCTCGAGCTGTACTATATTTATTTGTTTATTTGTTTTCATTTTTCTCCCCAATTTAGTCATTGCCAATTCCAGTTCCCTGCATGTTTTGATAAAAATGTTGGGCTGTAATCAGGTTCGTGACTGAAGTATGCTAATGAGGGTCAGTCTTGTCAGCATCTGGCCTCAATGGGCTCAACTTTTAAGGCACGATTAAAGCGCCAGATCCATTTGGTGGAGGTTTTAAGGCCAGTGTGTAGGATTTAATGGCATTTAGCAGTGAGCTTGCACCTTATCTCACCCACCCCTTCCAGCTATGTAGAAACAGGGTGTTTCCAGACTTTTTTGACCGGGGTGGCCCAAGTGGAGCACAGATTTATGCAGGGGTGGCATGAAGTACACATAATGAGTGCATGCATAATTAATGTACCAGTTCTCACATCTAGTTTAATTACTAACATTACAGTATCTTACAGTTTCTTATTCCTGTGTTTAAAATGTTTATTTAAAAGATAAATAGTCTACCAATCACAACACAACACACTGAAATTGTACCTGCATTGTTCCTCTGAGTCTGTGAGACTCCTACGGTCATCCTCCACACTACATCATGAAAAATAATCTATTTTTATGTTTTATTATTTAAAGCTGTGGGAGGCAACTTTTTTTTTTGACATCAGTGAGCAATAGCTTCATAATAACCTTTCAGCGTATTGTAAATCAAGTGGTCTGAGACAGAACTGGACTTCTGCAGCTCCTCTTGGCTCTGTTTTCAGGCTTTAGGGAATCTGGCCCATGACAGTAGACACCAATCACAGGTCAGACCGGGCGTTCCTATTGGCTGTTCTACTAGTGCAGCTGCATGTGCACGTTCTTTCGGTGAGACCCTGAATCAATGTCAGAAACTCCTGCGGGAAAAGTCATTATAAAACTGAAAGAAAGAGAAACTTAAAAAGAGTCCAGTTAATGAGCAACATACTCAGTCCAGGCGTTTTGGGAGCTCACAGGATTGCTTTTTAGTTGTGTTCATTCATGTCTATTGTGGGGCTTTTGCTGAGGGCTGAGAGGACCAGGGCGGAGCTGAGACACAGCCGACAGACAGCTGCTCAGAGCCGGGAGCTCTGCAGGAGAGGGTCGGTGGCAGAGTGGAGCTTCTGGAGGAAAAAACACCAAGGTTGCTCTGATGCCGACTCCTTTATTGGCAGCAGGGGAGCTCAGAGTATAGGTACCAAACTTTTAGGATTAAAAAGTGGTCAGTCCATTGAGTGAGCTTGTACGGTCAGGCAGTCTGCTTCCGCTGGTTAATTTGAACTTTTTCAAGTATCACAAGCGGACCTGGAGAGTACATATTCAGAAAAACTCTTTGGGATTTTCTTCGGCCATATTGAGAAACAAGCCAACAAAACCTGCCAGGAGTTAGTTAGTTAGGAATTGTTTTGCCTCTACCTAAGCTCCGCCCACAAACAACATCATAATGTTGACTGACAGAAAACTCCTCTTTTGCACTGGCTGGTCCATGGTAATATCTGTATGTCTGTACAACGTGCAAATCAGGTTCAATACCTGGATGTCTGACTATGACCTCTCTTGGACATTCACATGCAGTTCAATATTTGAACATCTTTCTGGGAGATTTTTGGACGTCAAGACAGGTGCACGATAACGACATGAAATGAATTAATTATATTTTATTTGTGAGCAAATGAAATATATATACAATGTATTAATAAAATATTTATTTTAGAGAGTGAAACATTGAGAGTTTTATGTGCTAAGTTGGTCATTATTTATTAATTCATAGATGGATTTATTTCACAATAATGACCTGCTCACTGTACATTATCCTGCTGGATACATGCTTATGTACCCCCAGAAATCAATAATTGGACACAAAATATTAATTTTAAAATGATTTCAGTAATTTAACAATGATTTAATTGATCTTCCAGAGTCTATGATCAGAACTGTGTCCATAACAACAGTCTGTTATACAAAACAAGGTCTGCTATAAAGAAATAACAGACCTTAGAATGTTTTAATTGACCAATCAGAGTCCAACATTTAACAAAGCCCTGTAAGAAATAAAAATGTCATAAAAGCTTTCATTCCATTTTCATTTCATTAGTGGATGTCTTTAATGTCCAGTGAGACGTACATTTTCAGACAACGATTCTTATTTTCAGGTGATTACACACAAATTAAAACACAACCTATAATACAACCCAATAACTAGGGGAAATGTGTGTTGAATGGATACCATTCATTTTGGTGCAGAAATTCATGTCTCCCTCAGGCTGAATTATAATAACATGCTGATCCCCTGACATTTCCTTGTGCAACATCATCAGGTCAAAATTTGCATTTGTCCATTACTTTATTTTATGACCAAATACCTGCAAAACTAATGACATCCCCACCAGTGTTTGCTATAATTTGTGTTTGATGGTAATTTGCAAATGTTAGTATGCAAATATGCTACACCAAGGTATGACAGAATATAGGTCAAAGCAGCAGCATTTCTTCGAACAGCCAGAAGTGGATGAAGTATTCAGATCCTTTTCTTAAGTAAAAGTATTAATACCACACTGTAAAATACTCTGTTACACATAAAAGTCATACATGGACAATTTTATTTAAGTAAATTTATTTATGTATGATCAGGAAAATGTACATAATGCCCCCAATGACTATTATCATATTACATCAATAGATTATTATGCTCATGCATTAATATAAAAGCAGCATTTACTGCTGTAGTTGGTTGAGGTGGAGCTCATTTCTAACTATTTTATTTAGGACTGCAAAGAAAGTATAATGCTGATTATTTTCTCAATTAATCAATTGATTGTTTAGTTTGTCATACCGTAACTCAGAAAGTAATGATGAATACTGTCACAATTACTCATTAAGAGCCCAAAGTGACACTTTCACGATAACTGATTTGTACAACCAATAGCACAAAAGGTCAAATTTGTATATTTTGTATGCAAAAATCTAAATTTGTAAAGTAACAGCAGCTGTCAAAGTGAAGTAAAAAGTTCAATATTTGCCTCTGAAATGTATAGGAGTAGAGGTTTTAAGTGGCATGAAAAGAAAAGTCCAAGCACAGCAAATGTGTACTTCAGTAAATGCACTTATTAACTTATATTCTATCAGTGAGTGCAGCCTCACAGATCTGCAGCATTGACTGTGGACTCTAATCTTGCTAAGACAAAATATCAACAATCTCGAATCCAAAAATAGAAACACAAGAGGGAACAAACAGACGACAGAGAGGAGAGCGGTGTGGAAAGTGAGAGGAGCTGACACGACATTTTCCTCACAGAACACCTAAAAAGAGAGCTCCAGGGCTGTGACGCGCACACACTGACCGCCCCTTTCCCCAACCAGGAACCTCCCCCCCGGGGCAGACAATGACCCCGTGACCCCTGACACCTCCACCGCTCCCAGATCCTCCCCAGGGGCCAATCAAATACAACCTGCCCTGGGGCCTGCAACACTGATACTGACAGAGCTCAGACAAGACAGTAAACAGACATGAAGGGGTTTGGAGGGTGGGGGTGGACACGGGGGTGTATGTAGAATAGACACACGCATGCACACTCTCACACATGCATACATGTATGTTCAGACCAAACCTGGACCTGAAGTCACACATGCATGAGGGAAAAGAAGGTATTTTGGACAGAGGTTCTCAGCAACCTCTGACGAGATGTATGACCCCTGAATAATTTGACATTGCCTATTTTTTAAGGTTCTACAACAAAAGAACAACACAAGAGAAATGTATTTAAACACACAACACAGTGTGTTTCACTCTTACTACATGCATAAAATAAAATGCAGATTCTGATTATGTAAAATAATATGCAATAAACTATATAATCTTGTCTGGCCAAACAGTAAACCAGAGACTGTCATGTCCAAACAGAGAGATCTGCTCCACAGCATCCTGAAAATCGGGCGTTTGCACCTGAGGGGCGGCTCTCACTCCAAGCCTGACAGGATAGGATTAGCGCAGGACTACTGCGGGACAAAGCGGAGGAGGACTCTGAGTTTTTACATCAATGATGCTTTCGTGCTCAGACTCAGTCAAAGTTGTTGCTGAACTTTTAATGTGAGATGTCGACCATGTTATCATCACCATCTTGTTGCGGCATGTTTACATTCAACCAGATCCAAATTTCATAATTATTTCCTGGGTGTATATGTGTGTACATGTATGTATTTATTTTTGGACTTGAATATGAGAGAGCCTGTTTCCACCATTAATGAGTGACATGTGGGTGACACCTGCTTGACTGGTGGGAGGAAGATTTTTATATATATATAAATCTTCCTCACACCAGATATATATATATATTATCTAATAAGAGTTATAGATTGTTAGATTAGATCGAAGTGAGCGTCAGGCCTCCTCAGGGGGACTCCAAAGAGTTTCAGGGGAGGCTCGGCGAACGGAGGTGAAAGAAAAATTACATAAATTATTACATTAGTTATTAGGGTTGTAAATTGTAAGCACTTTCCTTAGTCGATCATTGGTGACATTAACAATCAATAATAAATGAATCGATTAATTTTGCTTGTACCAAACAATATCAAATGCATTTTTTTCTCCTTAGTCAAAGTTTTATTTCCACAGCAACATGTTGCATGTTCTCTGACAGTATCTCTGTTATATTTCAGATCTTTATTAGATACATATTTGTACTTGATTGAACAAATTCTTAACAACCAACTAATCAATCATCAATGAGTTGTTATTATGCCTAGTCATCAAAAGGAGATCACATAGAATAAATGTGTGTGATTTGGTTAGAGAGATGGTTCAGAGATACAGTGTTGATGAATTTGTTTTTTTCTCACTTTCTCAGAGTCAGAAATCAATAAATGCCTTTGGACAGAACAATTTTTTATGCATTTGGTGCAGTCTGAAGTTATGTAATGCAGCAATATTATGCTACCTTGGCTCAGTAGTTGCCTATAGGATCAAATGACATAATCAAGATCCCATACACATTCATTAATTAAGGAGGGGAACTTCTTTCCAAGCTTTGTCTGAGGGAAGGAAAGCGCCTGGATTTGAATATAAAATACTATTTTGTAAATAAATGAATGCTTTTTTATATCATGACAGTTTAAAGTGATGAATCTCCAAATATTTCATGAAAACTTTTGCTCGGCAGAGCGCCGCGGACCCCCGCCGGTCTTTGACCATTGCAAATGTGAGACATTTATTGCTTTTGGATATTCCCAGTGAAAAAGACAGTGGCGGAGATGTCTGAGGGGGCAGTATGCTTGGTATGTGGTTTTACGCCAGTTCCCAACATACTGCAAGCCTCGCATTCTGCAACTGATCTGTGTTGTCTGAATCCTGCAGCCCTGCACAGCTGTCAGACCATGACAGGGGGGTGGACAGGCCTGCGTGTGTGTGTGTGTGTTTGAGTGTGTGTTGCCTCATGCCTTTGAGTTGAACACTTCCATTCCTAATTCAGATGTTTGTGTTTTTGACTAAAGTGGTGTCAGAGAGGTGATAAATTCAAGCTGTATATTCAAAATGACAAGGCAATGGATCATCTGTCATCCCTCCTGAATACAAACTTAGGATGAAAGCAGTAATTTTCGACTCAATGCAATAACCTTCTTATATTAAAAAAAGTAAACACTTTATTTTAACTTTTCACACACTTTTCTCTCTGTTGAAAACCTCCTTTCTTCTTCTTGCTTTCTTCCTGACAGTGCATTGAAGTTTTTTGTTGCCACTCATTCCTTTTCTTCCTCTTTTTTTTTAATCTCTCTTTTACCTATCGCACCAAGTACTTTCTTGTCCTCGCTGACTCATAAGAGCAACACAACTTGAACTTTTCTCTCTGTCTCCGTGTTAGTCTCTTTCTCTCTCCAAGTGAATTCCTCACAGGATCAGACCTGCTTTTTATGCTCCACTGGTTTTCACTCAAAGCGAGAATGAGTGGAGAGAGAGAGGGAGGCAGGGGAGAAAAGGGGGAGGTTTTAGTGACAACAAACCAAAACTCTGTGGAGGAGCTGAGCATATTTTGTGACAAAAAAAATATGAAAAAGGATCAGGGCACCGAGAAAGTGAGACACAAAGAGAATAGGAGAGAGGAGGCACGGAGTAAGAAAGGAAATAATACTGAAAAAGGTCATTATTTCTGCCAGGGGATTTGCAGTTGCCCGGACAACGAACAAAGCAGAGCCAGTTGGACGATGTGCACAACAGAAAAGGCTGAAAAGAAGAGTGAAAAGGCTCTGGAGAGCGAGGGAGCAAGAACCGAGAATTACTGTGCTCATCAGTGGGATAATTTCTGTGAATCAGTTAACATTTAGTCATCCAGACTCATGAGTCAAACATCCACTGTGATTTCTTCATCATTTCTTTAATATCAGCTTAACTTAATTGCCCCTTTTTATTTGCCTTGCATTATTGGAAGGCAAAGTTTAGAGATAAAACTAACCAAGACTCCAGTGAACCAGAAAACATGAATAAATTATGACCACATCGCGGCTAAACAGAGAGAGAGAAAAGAAAGAAAAAAAACAACCCTCTGCTCACTAGATGATTTTTTTATGTCCGGGACTGAAAGCTTAACCATTAAACACAAAGAGGGAGAGGGAGTGTTTTGGTTTGGTTTAGCTCTGAATTGAAAAGTGGTGAGAGAATGTTAATGATATGCAGAGAGAACGAGGCCGGGCCAGGCCAGATGAAAGTCCAGCTCAAGTCTTTATACGCACAAAGAAATTTGGAGAGAGAGACGGAGGGAGGGCGACGGGGTGAGGATGGGGAAGTGGAGGGGGTGTGGTGGCGTGAAAGGAGTGGAAACAAAGAAAAAACAACACAAAATTAAGAGAAATTCATCGAATCTACTGAGAATTAATTGACAAATAGTTTTGTACTTGTGTGCATTGAGAAAGCTCCTGTTTAAAGTATTTATTTGTGTAACGTTTTGATCTCCAGGCTCTTCCTGCCTTCTCCTTTTCTCTATTCGGGTATTTTTTATGATCCAGCACCCATTCCATTGGGTTTATGGATGTACGTCTTCTTCATTTTTAATTTTTTACTTGTATTTTTGTGCACAAGCAGCTCAAACAGCTGTTATATTTCTATTTCTGATCATGTTATATTTGATTTTTTTCCCCTTTTATCATTATAGTCAATACGTTGTAAAAGCCCACATTAGAAACAAGGATTAACACATGTTGCACATCTGTTAGTTCTGGAGAAAAGACAGATGTTTAATGGCCTCTACTCTCAAATACATGGCATCAGTAGTGGAGGATGCCAGATCAATAAAAGTGACAATATTGTACTTCTAAAAACTCTCCATTACAAGTTAAAGTCCTGTTAGTAAAGTACAAAGTATAGAGGAGTTAGCAAAAATGTAGCTACTAATGTAGCCATCTAAAATATCAATATCAGTTCAAGTATACTCTATATTTAAAAACGCACACTGTGCTGTCAGACAGCATTTTCCAATGTAAGCAAAATATCACTCTTTCCAAAGCCACCATAACCTGACACGCCAGATGGAACCAACTGGGAAGATGTCCTTAGAAACTGTGTGGAAAAGGGCAGGCACTTCAACCAATCAGATCAAACGAAAGCATCTTTCCCATCGAAAAGAGCCTTCAGTGTCATTCTTTGCTCTTCTGTCAATGACGAAATACTCTCCTGTTTTTTTTAATGTAACTGATGCTATCGCAGTATCTACGCTAACGTCTTCGGGAGCCGCCATTGTGTGTTCCAAACGAGTCGTTTCGATGGACGCTTCTCGCTGTCATCGCACCTAAAATGATGCCCGTAGCAACCAGTAGTCCCTCCTAGGATGCTGACTGGCTGCACCAATTTTAGTACAGACACAAACGGATAACCTGAAGATAGATTCTTGCGTAAAACCGTGATTTCACAAATCCAGCTGCATTGCAAGGCGAAAGGCTCCAGATTCCTTCGACAAAAACAACCATTTTACTACACAGAACACAGGAGTTGTTGGCCCACTGTCGCCTTGATCTGCTGGTGTGTTTGTTTCATTGTGAATCCAAAGTAACCCTTTAAAACACAAAAGTCACATAACAACACAAACTGACTCACTGATCAAGGCAGTGGTGAACCAGAACATGTTGTTCTGTGAGATTAAATTACTGATTTTGTAAAAAGAATTTGGCTGGTTTGAAGTGAAGGACATTTGGCTTATATAACGGCTGTGTCCCATCAGAAAAGAAAGTCTGATGGCAAGGCAAAGCGGTAAAAATATTCTTAATATTGTGCACTCTTAAACTGTTATTGATTTCTTTAGTTAGACCTTCTCTTAGGTGGCTAAAATACCTTTTCGTAAGAATAGCTGTTATCTGTGTTATATTACTGTGTCATTCTTATTGCTGCATTAACATGTATAGGTTAGTGCTGCAGCAGGTTGGACTGCTTCAGGGTAGTTTGAGCTGCAACAGTGCACCATATTCTGTGAAATAATAATGTTTAGTATGTAAAATCATCTGAAAACTAACCTGTTAATTGTAGCTGTTAAAAAAGTGGAATAAAAAGTGCACTACTTCCCTCTGAGAGTTTTTGTTGCACCACTACATGGCCTGAATCACTTTTCTGGCTTTATTTCAGTCAAAAACATTTGACTTAATGACTAAAATGGCCTAATTTCAAAGCATTAATGAGATAATTTGTACATATGCAAGCTGGAACATGCATGCATGCACACATATTTACAGTATATACACACAAAGGAGGACATTATCTGCAGCAGAGAGTGTATCAGTGTTCCTCTTCCTTGTTTACCCAAGGTGGAGCTCAGACTGTGTTAAATGACCTTTATTGTCCCTGGCTGCTGATTGAGCGCCAGCTAAAGTTTCCCTCCTCTCAGTCAGCCAGGCAAGTACCAACACATACTGTAACTGCTGCACAGACTTTTTTAAAAACAGTCTCTGTCTCTAACTATAGCTCAACTTTTGATGTAATGCAGCATTAACACTGACAGATGTGGCTGTTTTAGAGCGTGAATTCCTATCTCACTCCGGCTCCTACGTCAGGGTCCCATATCAACATCTCTCATGGGACCATATCACAGAAACTTCTTTCTTAAGTCTTTAAGTTAAGATAGGAAGAGTCTAAGATAGGATTTTTTCCCAATTTGGTATTACAGAAGCAAATCTTAATCCTATTTTATTCATCCTATCTTATCGCAGGTTAGGAAATCCTAAATACTCAATACAGCATTTCTTATCAACTTTTATGTCTGTTACCAAGCAACAGATGCTACATTTCTCATCCTGCTGAGCTAAACGACTTTGAAACTGTTGGATTTTTATCATTGACACATACTGAAACAAACAAACAAACAAAAAATGGAGCATAAACAGCACTGGGCACTAAACTTCAAGCTGGAGGCGTTGGTAACCCCTTATATGGAAATCCAAGGTTTTCTTTTCGGGAAATTACAACAATGCCAACGTGGGACGTAAAAGAAAGAGAGTGGGTTAAGATAACAGGCACAGTCTCCGCCATATCCAGGATCCATTGTGTAAAAGCAATAAAAAAAGCAGTCTTGTGGATGTGTTGAAGAAGTTAGTTAACTCTACTGCTAGCTTCTGTCTGCAAGCTCTATCGTTAGCTACAGTTAGCAAACACTACCGAAGTTCACCAAAGTTAGCAAACAGCACTGTTAGGAATACTACTGTCAGCCATGTTAGGAATGCTACTGTTAGTGAATGCTACTATCAGCTACCTTTAACTAGGTAGTTAGCACAACTTCAGGTGGAAAAGTGAAAAGACAGTTTTTCCTACTGTTAGCAGAGTTTATTTAAGATCTTGGGAAGTTAGGATGCTTGTGTAATACATTTTCCCTGTCTCGAGTTAGACAGGAACATTAGGTGCTCGTTTGTAATGTCCTTTTTCCTTAATCAGTTCCTAACCCTAATTACCATGGTTATCAAACAGTTAAGATGGGATCTGCAAGTTAGGAAGTTTCTGTAATATGGGCCCTGGTTCCAGCTCCATTGCTGCAGTGTTTTACTGCACACCCTTCAATCTGAGTCATTATAGCCCAGGGGCAGTAATGGTATACAGTTACAGCACCAATACTCTGTAATAAAGTTTCCTTTAGAGGTAAATACCAAGGCAGAGTGTAAGTCCACAGTAAATGGCACAGGCCAGATGCTGAGAGCCAGAACACATCATTCAAGGAGTTTACAAGTTTATATTTTGGGGGAAAAAAATGTTTTAAAACAGCAGAGCAACAATTTCTTACATGCAAAGGGTTAACAAGGTGAGAGCACTCTGCGTGCTGCTGTATCATATGTCATATTCCCCAAATCTCAGCGTTGCTGTAACAAAGAAACTCCCCTTTCGCCCCTGAAGGCTCCACATTGAATTTCATTCTCCAGTGTTGTTAAGGACACAGCTCCCGCCCACAGGGAGCTCTGATTGGACGGCGGCCTGCTGGAATATTCAATCAGACACCTTGCTCGGAGCTGTGATTGGACACAGCCGGTGCAGTTATGTAAATGAGCACCTGGTGGCGCCTGCTGGCCCGGCTGTGGAGCCCGGTCTGAGGCTGGAGCAGCGTAACCGGGGCTCAATTCAGAGAGAGGGGCCGGAGTGCAGGGACCCTGGACGGTCTGTCTCTGTTTTAAACATATATCCCCACACTGCCGGCAAGTTTTACAACAACTCATCCCAAGAGTGTCAAGTGAAAGTCAGTCTGCGGGGGTCTGGTCTCAGCCGGTGCGCGCAGATAATTCGGATAAATTAGTTGTTTTGTGAGTTTTGACAGAGGTCGTTCAGCGAGCGCAACAACTGCTCCAGAGCTCCGTTTGGGATTTATTCGGGAGGACGTGTCGTTGTTCAGGGCAGAAACACAGCTTTATTCATCAAATACAGTCTTCATCAAAAAGTTTTGGACTGCTGTCACCGCGCACTTCTCTGCGTATTTTAGGTAAGTACCGACTTTAAACCCTTCGCGCGTTTCCTCGCCGCGCACACGATCTGCTCCATAATAAGCGGCTATAATAATATTGCAGCGGATATTTCCAGCTGTCTGTCTGTCTGTGTGTATGTCTGTGTCTCACTTTGTGGCTTGGCGTCTGTAAGTCTCGGTGTGAGGCAGCGGGCACGGCAGCTCTGGACGCTGGCCACGGACTGCTGGGAAGCGCATGTGAGGTGTAACGTTGCGCTCCGGGTCTCTGCACGTTAGTGTGTCAGATAGAGAGGTGGTGGCGTAGCTGAAATACTCTGACGGTGTGCATCATGGTCTGGACTCGTTACAAACTGTGCCGCTCAACAATAGCTCAGTGTGGGTCTTTGGCAACAGAGAAAACATTATCCAGAGTCCTGGTTTGTGCCCGTCATCATTTCCAATATTTACCCACTGACTCCTAAACTGTAGGGGAGACCGGGGATGATAGAAACACTATTTGTTTGCGCATCAGTAACTCAGCGGTTGTTTGTGCTTATAAATCTCTCAAACTTTAGTACACTGTGCCTGCTTGTCTACTTCAAATAAAACCCACTTGAATGTCCAACAACACAATCACAGATTGTGTGAGTTAATATCAAATACAAAGAGTTCTATTGTTACAACCTACCTCACTACAGGGGTGAGTTGTAACACTAGCTGGGAATAGATGTAACAATTAGAGGCGATTTGCTCCCATTTATTTTGTAGTTTTTAATAAAGTGAAATATTTAATTCTTCTAAATCTTTAAATCTATGTGTGTGGACTGTATTCATGAATGATTATCACAGATGTAGCAGAATTGTAGAATCACTGCACCTGGCATGCAGACAATGTACACACTTGACCCACGCCTCTTTTTGCCTTGAGTTTGCAAAGTGTTTCATGCACACAATGCAGAAATTCTCATGATGTTACAACTATCCCATCCCAAGCAGCCATTACATAGCTAACTCTTTTGGCATGTTGGCTTGAGGGTATGAATGCAAAGCATCAAATATAAGGGATATTTGATGTGCAGCTGTTTGTCGATATTCAGTGTATCACTATTACAGTAGATGGCGGTCGGCACGCCCCCAGTTTGGAGAAGCAGAGAGGAGTTTCTGCATTGAAGCTTAGCAATGAACTGAAGTGAACAGGGTCAGCAGCAAAACTTATTTTAGCCACTTTAAAATGTCCACCTGAAAAAAACTGATGTTAGTTTATGTGCATGCCATGTTTAGAATATTTTCACCGCTTTATCTTGTCGTCAAACAGCCTTTTCCAAAGGCAAACCGCTGTTATATAAACCGAATATTGTTCTCTCCAAACCCACCAAACTCCACAGGCAAAATCAGTCATTTTACTCAGAAGCTGCTGATCTACTGCTGCTATGATCTGTTTGTTTGTTTGTGTTCTTGTGTGACTTCGTGAATCCAAACCATCCTTTTAAAGCACAAAAGTTACACAATAACACAAACAAACGAACAGATCAAGTCACTGGTAGACCAGCAACTCCTGTGTTCTGCAAAGTAAAATGACTAATTTTGCCTGTGGAGCTTGGTTCGTTTGGAGAGAGCGTTATTTGACTTACATAATGGAATTTTTCCTGTTGGAAAAGGCAGTAATACAGCAAAGTAGAGCTGTGAAAATATTGCAGATATAGTGTACACTTAAACTGATATTGATTTATTTAAGTGGCTAAAATACATTTTGTCCACAGCAGTTCATTGCTTAGCTCCTCTGCTTCTCTTTGGGTTATGTAAGTTAAAAAAGGCAAAAAAAAAAACAAAAAAACTTACTTTCTTACTTGACAGAAAGTTTTTAGGTCCAAAAAAACTACAGTGGTGCTCACAGGGACATGCCAGTTTTAATGCAAGCTCAAAAACTAACTACCCCGGTGTTACAACACTCCCTTGCCTCCCCTACCCACTAACTCCCAAACTGTGTGATGGGTTTGTTCATTTTTTTTTTCTTCACAGTCTGTAAAACTCATTCTTCACTTACTTTACATTTGCAGCTCATTCACAAAAACACACACAAACCTCCCAAGTTAAACAAAAGCAGCTCTTCCTGGCACGTCGAGCTTTAAAACCACAGCAGCCTTGATGCGCGGGCCAGTAAAATGTCTCAGGGGTGACCTCCACGCATCCAGGTGGTGGTCATCACACCCACCATTAACCCCGTGACCCTGCAGCACTACAGGTGACCTCTAATAATCTCTGGTTTCTTTTACCTCTGGCCTTAAAGGAGGAGGTGATTCAGTCCAAACCCTGCGCTCATCACAGGGCGTCCTGGCACTGGAGAGGAGAGGCTGTGTTGATACAGAAAACACTGTCAGAGTCTGGGGAGGAGCTGCCAGAGGGTTTGGACTTTGAACTGAATACACATTTTTGTGTTTTCATGATTCAGGAGAAAAGGGGCGCTGAGAGTGAATCAATCATGTGTGTAATAAATGATTCTCTTCTCCGTGAGCAGGCTAGGTGCTGAAATCAAGAAAAAGTTAACGCTCAGAAAACTGCATATTTCAGCTTTCTGCCTCAGTTTATTTGTGTGCAAGGGAGACAGAGAGGTGAAAATGTGGGCGTGATTGCATGTGTTTCTGCTGCCAGCTTGTTGCCGTGTGTGTGTTTTTTGTGCACGCCTCTGGGCGGAGGTGGCCTGACGGAGGAGTTAACAATGGGCTTCAGTGGGTGTGCAGTGCAGCGGGCACTCACCTTTCCCACCACACCACAGCGGTACGTGTGGGTACTTTGTTGGACTGAGCAGGCAGCCCAGAGGAGGTGTAGCATTGTTAGACTGTTGGAGGGAGGAGGTGTAGAGGGGAGGGGAGGGGGGGGTGCTATTTGCCAATAGATAGAGAGGCAATAAAAGGCTATTTTCTCTCTCTCCATCCCTCCCTCTCTGCCTGTGTGAAGGCAGGGGCATAAAGTGAGGAGGAGCCCTGAGTGTACACAGTCCCTCACAACAAGCTCAGGTCTGCTGGATCCTCGTCTAATGGGCATCTGGCTGCTAATTCTCCCACAGCGTCCCACGAGAGCCATTGGCCCTGCATAGCTGCTCTTTATCAGCAGTGCAGCCCAGCAGAGGAGACGCAGAATATATTAAATAGTTGGACAGACCCGTTCTGTGAGTATAACTGTGTGCATGCACACACTCGGGGAACAGTTGTTTTATTGATTAGTCTTTGTTTTGGCAGGCTCAGGACAAAATGACGTTAATTGCATAATAAGATTTGTGGAGAAGTATGCACAGAGCAAAGTAATTTGTCTGACGGTGTCTGTGAAATGGCTGTGTGTTATTTGTTTTGTTTCAGCCTTTAGAGATTTTGAGACTCTGCAACAAAAAGTCTTTGTGTCTCAGACAAGTTTTTATTTTTTTTGGTTTTGCATTATTGTTGTTTTTGTGATTGAAAACTCACAGATGCCTGCTGCAAGCTTACATACACACACCACACATAAAGCTGCAAGGATGAGTTGATTAATCGATCGTTGATGGAAAGAAAAATAGTTGTCAGCCCTTTTGATAAACAATCCTTTAAGTCAAACATTTGCTGGTTCCAGCTTCTTATATGTGAGGATTTGCTGCTTCTCATTCATGATGGGTTTTGCACTGCTGATTGGATGAAAGAAGCAATTTGAAGATGTCACTTTGGGCTCTGGGCTGCATTGATTAAAATATCAATCATTTTCTCCAGTAATCGATTAGTTCTTTGGTCCATAAAATGTCAAAAAATGGTGAAAATTGTCAATCAGTGTTTCCCAGAGCCCAAGATGATGCCCTCAGATGTCATGATTTGTCCACATCCCAAAGACATTTGGTTTACTGTCAGAGTGGAGTCGATTAATAATTTATAAATCATTGCAGATCTGCATTTCATAGATTAGATGGCTAATTGTTGCAATAATTTTCAGATTCATTGATAGTGAAAATAATCATTGCAGCACTACCCACCCAAGATGGGGGACCTGAGTCACATGACTTGACTTGACTTGCAAGTATGAGGACCTAAGACTTCCTTGACCAACACTGATAAAAGACTTGACTTGATTTTGCTATGATATGCATGACTTGAGACTTGAAAGGACTTGACTTTTTTAAAATTAAATACAGTATTTGCACTTTCTAAATACCGAGAAGTTATGTTAGATTTTTGAGCATAATTGGGCAACAGGCAGCTATCATGGATGAAGCTTGTCCAAAAAAGAGAGCAACTTGTGCAACTCAGTGACCATCACAACACCCAGCTTCATCCCTCACTACAAAACCAACAAGGAAAAGTACCCTTACCTGAATGTTCTTTTTAGCTACCTTATTTGCTGGTCAAACATTAGCTAGAAAGCCAACATTGAGTTTGAGCTTTTGTTAGACTTGGCTTCAAATCAGTTGTGCATTTTATTGAGAAGAGATATCGTAAAAGACAGTTGCGGGCCAAATGTTAAACTATGGAGGCACATTACGAGCTGATTTGACTTGTGACTTGCTTGACCTGAGCATTGACTTGACTTGTCTTGCTTGAGTTATAGCAGGGACTCAACAACGATTCATCGATTAGTTGTCAACTATTAATTCAATTGCAAACTATCTGATGATCATTCAATTGGTTTGTGTAATTTCTTACAAAAAAAAGTAGGGATGCAACAACACCATTTTTTTTTTCAGACCAAACAAGAACTTACATTTGAATACCTGCAGATACTGACTACTGAGACGAGTACTTCTTATCGTAAATATCTTTAAAAAATATATTTTATTTTCACCGGATGTTTCTCACGCTGCTAGCATTAGCATACTTTTTGAATTCTGCGTGGTATTGGTTTGTTACATGTTTTATCAAGTGGACTGGTTGTTGCACAGCAGACATTTTGACTTGGCAGCGCAGGAAAAACAGGTGGACTTAATAACAGTGATCATGGCTCAGTTCCAATTCGTGTCCCAGTGACAGTGACAGTTAACCACCTGATACCACTTTTCATAAAGTGGTATCAGGTGTCTTTTTTTAATGTGAATGTTTTCTGTTTGTTTTGTTTTGTTTTTTAACTCCTCAATGACACTTAACTGAATATCTTTGGGTTGTGGACAAAACAAGACAGTTGAGGACGTCATTTTGGGCTTTGGGAAACACTGATTGACATTTTTTGACATTTTATAGACCAAGCAATGACTTGACTTGCCTGATTCTCACCACAGTAACTTTGGACTTACTTGAAACTTGCTTGAGACTTGCTCATGTGTGACTTGCTCACATCTCTCCACACACACACTCACACACACACACATAGAAACACTAGTTTGTCTTGTCTGGTTTGTCCTGTCTGGTTGATCATTGACCTCAGTCTCTTGTCCTCTATCTGGGTCATTGTTCTGCTGGCAGCCAGGCTTTGTGACTTCTTTGTGTTTCTGGTTGTTGACCGTTCTGAAAAGCCTTTTAGCAGGTGGACACGCATTCAGAACCCAAAGGCAGATTCCTGCACAATAACCGAATTGAATGTTTTGCACGGTTGGCTGATCTTGACGGCGATGTGGCTAATGTGGCTGCTAGTTAACCACATGAGAGAGAACAATGATGATAATGGTGTTTTCAGTCCTTTGGATCCGTCTTTTCCGTGACCGCGATCATGTATTAGGCAGCAACTCCACCAAATTCTGTGTTTGCTCATAATTGGCTCCCCGCAGACTGAGTGGGAACCTCGAGGCCAGAGGAGGAATTCATTTAAGTCCGAAGACATGACACGGTTACTCGCCTCCCTGCTCTACAGTCTCCCTCTAATGGGAAATGAAACCAATTGAAGGCAGAACTCCACTGTCCAGCCTGTTTTCCTAAACCAATTTCCCCTCAAGTCTAGACAGCTGGACTCCTCAATTGCATCTGCCGTACGTGTGGTCACATGCAGCGCGAGCTCGACGAGACAGTCAGATAAACAAATTCATCAAGTAATGGGTGGTGACACTTCAAAGAGTGAACCGGGGTGTGCTCGGGCTTTACTTGTCAGTGTGTTCTCAAATCTCTATTTGATTTCCCCGCTGTGAATCTCCATCTCCAAAGTCCTACCTTCTTTCAGATTAGCCCTCCCCACCACTCCAGCACGCCTTCATCCTCGCTGTCCCTCCATCCAGCACATCTTTGATCCCCTAATTGATCATTCTGGCAATCTGTCTCTCCCTCTCTACTTCTAACATGGAACACACACTTCCTTCTTCATCTTCTGTCTCTGCATTCCCTTTGAAGCAGCACTAGATGTTTCATTTATCCACCCTCACCCCCACCTCCCCCGACCCCCTTCCTCCGCTCATCCATCTCATCCTCAGCCTCCCTTCTGCTATCGTCCCTGCGAGTCTCCTCATTTATCTGTTTGCTCTTCCCGTCGAGGGTGCCCTGGTTAGATAACAATGCTGCTGCGTGGATGTGAGCAAACCGGGGTCATATTTTGGCTGCTGAGGTTTATTCAAAGAATTTGTCACAATATCTTATCAAGGCATGTCAGGAGCATGTGCATGCGGTTGATGCCTCATTTTAGCTCAGGAACCTGCAGAAATTCCTCTGCACAAATCACAAAATTAAAGGTGACCCATTTTGGGAGGTGCTATATGATGTAATTCATTAACTATCAGCATGTGGCAATGTAGTTTTGCACTTTTTACAACACAAAAGTACAAAATTATAGAAATTGGCAAATAAATACCACGCTAATACATAATTTCTCAAGTGTAATACATGTTTAATGAAATAATAAAATACTCTCACTGAAGGAGTTCTTTACTGATTTAGCATTCATCAGACTTCGTTGGACAAAGCATAAAAATTGAAGCAACAGAACCAAAGATACTATCTTTTTTTTTTTTTTAATTTCCACTCATTCTTCTTCCTTGTCAAAACTTGGCTCCTGCATTACCCACGATGCGACTGGACCATGAACAGTTCACCTAGAGACGATGCGGTGGTCTTGAAATAATCGGAGAAGTGAGTTCCTGATGGGAAATTTCACCTGAATGCCCCCTCAAATCAGAACAACAACAAGAAGGAAGTCTGCAAAAGTTTTGTGACAACACTTGCAAAGTTGTTGTCTGTTGACGTCCTGTACTTCAGAAACATGGCGGATGAATGTAAATGGGTTTTTTTTTAAATTTATTTATTGACGTATTGCATAATTTTTTGTAATTTGCAGTATGGTATGTAAGGGATCGTGTATGCCTAAATAAACCCTGGAGGGTGGTGCAGGACTTCACTGTACATTACAAACTGTACACTGTACAAACTTAAATTTTAAAGATGATTTTATTGATTTAAAAATGATTTTATTTCTGCTCCACAGTCTATGATCAGAGCTGCATCCATATCAACAGTCTGTTATTCATAGCAACGATCTGTCATTCAGAAATAACAGACCTTGAATGCTGTACAGAATGAAGTATTTAACAAAACTGTGTAATAAGAAATAATAAAATACTCTCTCTGAAAGGGTTCTTCACTTTAGCATTACACTCCAATAACTTTGTCAGAATTCGTTTGACAGTTAAAAATAAGGATCAAAAATGAAACAGCAGAATAAAATATATTATCTTTTTTATTTTATCCCCACAATGCAACTTGACCGCGAACAGTCACTTGGAGATTATTCTGCATTCATGTGGAGTTGGAATAATCGGAAAAATGAGTTCGCAACTGGGACAATTCACATGGATGCCACCACAAGTCAGAAGAACAACTCGGAAATGCAGCAGACAGATGAATGTAAATATTCGGTTGATAACTTTATCAATTAACTAATTTCTGCTTCCATGCACTTTATAGTATGGTATTGGTTTTAGCAGTTAGTTATCCACATAGAGTGACCTTTGAGAAGTTATTTATTAGCATTAACCATGACAACAAGTTAGGTAAAACAATGTTTAATGGTTGTAGGAGGTATACTAATGCAGCAACAGGTCTGGGGCAAATTCGCTTGTAATAAACAGCTTCAAACTGTATCAGCATACTTGGAATAGCAACATGACTTTTAAGTGGGAAGCTACAGGAAGTACAACAACAACAGCCCTGCCCTTTGTTGTGTCCGTGTTGCTTCCACAAAGCTCATAAACACAACAAAGTCGGAGAACGACTTCCCAAATGTGGGAGTGGGACGATATGAGGAGCACATTAAATGCAGCATTAGTGTGTGCTATGCTAGTAGCAGCTAATGTAACCTTGAGCAGCTAGCCTCGAGCAGTGATGAGGAGTGGGCTACAGATGTCTGGTAATCTCACTTCTTTCTCTGCTCTCCCAGATGTTTTTTTTTTTTTTTTTCCATTTTCAAACGTGCAGCCTTCAACCAACCCCGACCGCCTCAAGCAACATTACTCGAGGCAATTTCTCCGACTTCGCTCAACTCCCTGTAGAGCCGCTAAAGGCATCATACAACTTTTTTTCACCTGCGCATTAGTCCTCCGTAACACCAGTAAACACACTTTGATGTGTAAGATTGGTGGAGCTCTCCCTTAAAGGGGAAATTCACCACTTTTTATGCCAATCAGTGTTGATGATAAATTTAGTTAATTGAAGCAATAAATTCCTCAGTGCTGTAAATTCCTCCTGCTATATTGACCGAGAAAGCTGAGTTCTCCTGCTGCAAAATCTATTGTTATTGGGGAGTGCTGGATGAGTATTTGTGCCACCTAATGCTATGTTTTGGTCAACAAAGTAGTATCTATAGGTAGGGCTTGTGTACAATGCACCCTAGTGCATGTAGGCACTGGTGGCACTAGGGATGGGCAGATCGATACCAAAATATCGATTTCTGACTATCAATTCTGTTGTCAATAGAGCCCCTTTTACACTGCACAAAAAACCCCACTACACCCAGCTTTTGTCTTCAGTGGGAAAGGGTACAACCGGCATTTCACTCTAAGTCAAATGACTCTGCACTAGTCAGGCCTATTTATCAGCTACAGCTCCGACCAGCAGTGATTTAGGTCGACATGCTTTTTTTCCCCACCCCTTTTGAGGCGCTGAATGCTTGAATGAAGGCTAATTCAGTTTGACTTGGTGCAGCAGCTCAGCACAACAGAGTCTGCACCCACTTGAAGGTTTGTATTTAACTGATGACTGCCTGTCATGAGTCGAGTGTCTGAACAGTGGATAAACTTTCTATTTTCTTTTTTTAAGATGCTTTCTGGCTTTTATGCCTTTAATGGATGGGACAGCTGAAGTGGTGAAAGAGATTGTGGGATAACATGCAGCAAAGGTGAGAGTCGAACTCACAGCTGCTACGGAGGAGTCACATGGGGCGAATGCTCTACCAGCTGAGCTATCAGGCCATCATTCTATTTTCTATCAATTCCTCACATAAAGGTCCCCAGTTATTTTATTATCTAAAAGCCTTTATTATGAATCAGGAAATGTTTAGTTTTCATCAGCAGTAACGGCTATCTAGCTGAAATTGAAGATGAAACAGTAAAATAAGGCAGACACCTGAAAGTACAAACAGCGACGCAGGAGAGAAACTAAACTTCAAACCACAGAGATTCAGTTTCAATTACTTTTAAAAACTTTTTCCTCTCTGGTCTCCTGCACACACAAGAGTTGAGTCTTGGCTTTCCAGTGCACATAACAAAAAAAAAAAGGCAAATAGGTCTACTGGCAACGGAAAAAGAATCAATCAGCTATTTAAAAAAAGAAAAACCTGCATATACTCTTTAATTGTGTTGTAAAAAGGATTTATACCAAATAAGGGATCATTTTCTTTCTTCTAAATGGTGCTATTTGTATTTCATCACAGAGTAGTGCATTTAACTTATTTCTTTGCTTCTCAGCTGCTGCTGTCTGTCTGCAGCACGTTGCGGCATGTACTCTGACAAGTGTAATACGACACATAATTCCCATGATGAGGTAATATGCCTCAAACCTGAAATATCGAAATGGCTGAATAAGCTTTTTGTGTAACTGTGAAAGGTAACGGATTCCCACATTTCAGCTGTTGATTGCCAACCTTTGGAAAATCATTCAGTTGTCATTAGAGCTTGAGATCTGTGCCCGAATCTGAATGGACCCAACGGGTTTGGGTCGAGTCGGGCCGTATTTCTCACTATTTCATGTGCTTACGTCGGGTTTGGGCTGTATTTTATTGTTGCCAATTCAAATCCGCCCCTTGTATTGTCCTTGTCACTGACAACTCTACTGTTTGGTACATAGAGGGAGCTTGTTAAGAAAAATGTCGGGCTGCAATCGGGTTTGGGCTGAAATATGCTAATGAGGGATGGGTTTGGGTCAGGGTTTTTTGTTTTTGTTGGGCTTGGGCCTTTTTTGGGGCTCAACTTTTCAGGCCTGATTAATTCAGATTGAGCCTATTAATGATGATTCACTCATAAATCCTAACACACCGCTCTCCCCGACATGAAAGTACACCGGCTGCTTTTAATAATAAATCAGTATCAATATTAGTGATTCTCACCCTGAATTACTTGCTATTGGACCCAAACCAAAGTTTGCAGTATTGCCCACCAGCCAGCAGGAGAACTCAGCTTTCTTCATTGATGTAGCAGCCCTGAGGAATTAATTGCTTCAGCTGACTACATTTACATTCAACACTAACTGGATATCCACATAAAAAGCGGTGAACTTTCCCTTTAAATCACGTGACCTTGAGTGAAGTTAATGATCCACTGAGCCAAGGTTGCTCGAGCTGAAACCAACTTGCGAATCACGTCAGGCTCCTTCACACGTCTCGCCGACAACTGGCAGCCGAAGTTATCGCTTGTGGAAAAAGTAGTCGAACCTTATGAAAGATGGAAAGTCTCCCAAACTTAAAAGCCTGTGTGCGCTCTGTTCTCTCCCTCTCACCCCCTTTTTTCTTTCTTTTCACTGATTTTTTTTTTTCTCATCTCTGTTCAAATCCTCACACTGCGGTGGTGTTTTCGCCAGCACACACCGTGCCTCTCGTGGCTCAGTTATAACCACTAATAATTACTAATGGCTTCTGGCAAAGTAAGTGCTTTTGAATCCATGTTGGAACATGGAGGGATATTATGTTCAACATCAAAGGTGACCCTTTTTTTTTTCTGAGTACATCTTCTTTTTGTATGATGAATTTGAGTCGTAACGACATCCACATTGAGTGGGGCGGACCTGTCTGTCTTTCCCTCCCAGGGGTTCAGAGGGGCACATTAGCATCAGGAAACTGGTGTGTGATATGTAATTTAGCTCTTTTTAGGAGGCTTTTTCTGCTGAGAGGGAGGAGGAGGAGGACTGCAAGTGTGATAGAGGTATCAGCCTGTGCCTGAGGCTTTTTAACAGAGATGAAATGTGTGTGTTTGTGCGTGCCTGTGTGTGTCTGTGTGTAGCTGGAGTTTTAGTAAAGCCTCGATGCAATTTTTGGATCCTAATTTGCTTTTGTGTGAGTGTGTTTCTTTGTTTGACTACTGTTGAAGCTGAAGATTAAACAGCTCAAAGACGTCTGAAAGTCTTCAGTCTCTCACTGCTCAAGACAAGAGAAGAAGAAGAAGAGGAGGAGGAGGGCTGGGTTAGGACACACTGTCAAATTAAGGTTCCAAAAGGGTTCTTCCTGAAGGGCTTAGGGTCTGCCAAGAACCATTTGGTTCTGAAGGACCCATTTTTGAAGAAAGGGTTTGTCAAAGGTTGTTTGTAAGACCAAGGATTCCATTTAGAACCAAAAGAGTTCAAGGATTTCAAGAATCCTTCAAGAACTCTTTCTTCTAAAAATGGTGTAATAATATATCAAATAAAATAGTTTCGGTAGAACCTCCAGGGTGGGTTCTTGGTAGACCCATTTGGGCAGGTTCTAGATAAAACCTTTGGAATGTAAAAGGGTTCTCGGTCGAACCTCCTGGGTGGGTTCAAGATAAAACCCTTGTAATATAAAAGGGTTTTTGATCGAACCCCCTGAGTGGGTTCTAGCTAAAACTCTTGGAATATAAATGAGTTATCAGTAGAACCCCCTGGGTGAGTTCTAGATAAAGACCTTGGAATAAAAAAACAATTCTCAGTAGAACCCCTGGGCGGGTTCTAGATAAAGCCCTTGTAATATAAAAGGGTTCTCGGTAGAATGTCCTAGGTGGCTTCTTGTTACGACTGTGGGAAGATGTACAATAAATATTCTGGATAGAATCCCCAGAGTGGGTTCTGGGTGGAACTATCACGCAGTAGAAGCGTGGTTCTTAAGAACCTCTCACAGAGGGCTCTGGCTAAAACCTTTCACAGATGCTTATAGGTAGAACACTTTATGTTGAGTTCTAGGTAGAACTCTTTGAAAGGGTTCCATGTGGAATCTTTATAAAAAGGTTCCACCAGAAACCAGAATAGTTCTCCTAGCGAAGAACCCTTAACGGTTCTAGTCAGCAGCTTTGTTTGTGAGAGTGCAGAGTGTTTTTCTCACTTTGACTCAAAATGCTGAGTGTGGCTGAACTCATTCCTGTCTGACCTGATCTCTCAGGGTTTTTTTTTTCTCTCTCTGCTCTGTTCAGTTTCTCTCCGGGCCATCCCTCCGTCCCTCCCACCCTCCTTCTCACCCTTCTCCCATTCACTCTCTCCGTTTCAGTGGCTGCTCGCTGGATGAATAATTGTCACTCTCCGCGGGCAAAGAGTTGCCTTTGTCCCACGCTGGCTCTGCTCCTCGGTCGTTTACTGGAAGGATTTTTTCTTTTCCTCCAACCGTCCGTCCGTCGGTGTGTCTCTCTGTACCTCCGTCTGTTTTCTCCCCGCCCATTGTGAGGGTAGCACCGTGCTGTCACATGCCTCTCCTTGCTCCTTTCACCCCCCATCCTCCCCTCCTGCTTCCCACTTGTTCTCTGACAGGTGGCAGTGAGACTGTGCAAATTGAATTCAGGGAATTGGGCTGCGGTTTGCCATCACACTGCAGTTCTAAAGCGGCTTCAGTTTCTAACCAGACCCTCACTCACACACACACCACACACTCTGCTGCTGCCATGCACGTCATATTAACATGCTAATGCTACCACATATCTGCGAGATTCTCATTATGATTTTAACACCCAAGCTTCAACCGAGGTCAGTCTCAGAGGTAATCTTCCCTCAGCGCGGCGGTGTGAAGAAGGTGCGTTTTCATGCAGCAGGATGACTCAGGTTCACTTTTAGTTTAAGGTCTCTCATTAAATCACTTTCACTAGGACATAAAACGACACTCCTTTCATTCCAGATGCAAAAAGAGCTGAGAACTGTTAAAGTACGTGCACGGACACGTATGAGGCTTCAAGCCCTGCGAACCAAAAACGGTGTTTTCAGTTGCCATTCGCTGTCAGTCAAAGCCAGTTTCCCACAAGAGCTTAAAACACACTTTGTTCTAGTGTTTTTCCTTTGCGTGCACAGGCAGAGATGACTTCACTCTTTGATTCACACGATGCAGCTAATGAACAGTCGACTCGATGTACTGTAGATCCCGTTGATTGCCAGAGGTGCTAACAAGGGGGAATAACAAGATTACAAGGCCTCTGCATGGTGGGATATTTTGGTGTTGCGCTTGTTTCAGCTCTCACAGAAGGTCTTCATTTGTTTTATTTTAGTTCGCTCTTAGTTGTTGTGCATATGGTTCAGACAGTCCACCCCCTTCTGTACTGTTAATGCATCCAATCAGGCTTATTTTCTTTTGATTGCCTCTGCAGATGCCATAATATTGAAGCACAATGATGCAGTTATGATTAAAAAAAAAAAAAAAAACAATCCAGACAAAAATATTGTCTTTGTACTGTAGGTCTGTAGCCATGTAGAAAGTTTTGGATCTACCGGGCTGCAGCTTTTTGATTTGAAGCTCACTTATTTCTGTGATGATTGTCAGAAGCAATGTCACATGTTTAGTCTGACTCTGCAGATGTAGACTGTAGATTGGTATAAACCTGCCATTGGCTGCCTTTTTCTTTGGAGCTGCAATGTTTAGTCAATAAATTGATTAGTTGTCAACTGTCAAATTAATCACCACCTATTTTGATAAGTGATTAATCGTTTTGAGGCGTTTTTTAAGAAAAAATTCTGATTTTAGCTTCTCAAATGTAAATATTTTCTGGTTTGTTCACTCTCAAGACATTTGTTTGGAAACAGTGAGCAACATTTTTCACTATTTTATGGACCAAACACTCAATTCATCGAGAAATTGTTTGACTAAGACTAATCAATAATTAAAGCCTTACTCCTCTTCTTTGGCTATCTGAGCCTTACTATTTGCAAAATCTCCATCACTGCGGGAAACAACAACAACAACAACAACCTGGTAGAAGCTACAAATGAGCCTTTCTTCCCCTCTCTTCTTGCACTGCTGTATATTATTCATCATCTTTGCCTTTCTGTGTGTATTTTTTTTAATTGTACAAAACTCAACTAAACCTCTGAGCTAGAAACTTGTAGCTGAAAATTGCAATTTACTGTTACCTTTCATTATGTGGGGGGAATTAGCCTTTTTATTGCCACAGGCTCACATCTCCTCGTGCAAATGTTTCACCAAAATAAGTTCCCCACAGACACCACCCATTTGTGATTAGTTTAAAACAACAATATGTAACATTTCTGGATTAAAATGTCTAAAAATGCTAGGACATATGTTATATATTTTGTTGAGTTTTGCACTTAGATTAATCCAGATGTTTCCAACAATGTTCAGTCCTGAAATATCCATAATTTATTGAAGGTATGCATGACTAAACATAACATTACTTCATCCATGAACATGATTTCTGTCTGAGTCATGTCAGGTAAATTTTCATCAGTTATTGTGGTTGTTTAAAAGTGAAGATAACAGCCCCCATGATCCCACGTCACTTCACGATATCATCAAACTACGTCTTTAATGTGAGAGAGATCGTCAGCAGCAGAATTGACATATTGTGCGTTTAAAAAAAAATCCAGACAATCCAGAGTGTTTTCTCTCCTTATAGCAGAGTGATATTGTGTGCAGCCAGACCATCCTGCAGCGCTGACACAGACAGTGCTGTGGAGATACGGTGGGTCTGTCTGGCTATGTGACAACACCTTCTCCACAAAATTCCACCAGCTTTTTAATTGGCACAAAGGTTGGATAAGTCAGCTGCCAAAAAAGTGACATTACCGGGAAAAATACAGGCAACAAAACAGCAACTTTGCTTGCACAGCACTGAAACACAGTGGTGCAGACTACAGAAGAGGTTCAGGATAAACAATAATTTTGTTCAGCAAACCAATTAGACACATAAGACCTGGTTTATTTAGACAAGACCCTGATGCATTGTGCATTTATTACCATGAACCATTTGCTAAATTAAGCCTGTTGAAAGCTGATAATGAGGAAAGACCAGGAAGTTGCGCCTGAAGGAAAGTGGAAACTGGCCTGATACACATATAGCCATATTTGGGAATTTAAACAGTCTGACAAACATATATACACAGGGTGATATTTATCATTTACATCACATATAGAAACATTTTTGATAGGGGTCCTGTAAAAATGTTTATTAAAGATTTGTCACCATGATATGTACCAATCAGTCCATTTTACAGTTGAAAAATTAACTTTCATCTAAACTTTTTGATGGACTACATAATGGAAACAATCGTTCAGTCTACAGAATGTCAAAAAACTGTGAGAAATTCATTTCCCAGAGCCCAAAGTTTGCACAAAACCGCACATTGTACTAGAATTTGCCCAATCACCTTTCAAAAACAACTTTTCAATAAAGGCAAACACTGTGGCTAATGTTGGTCAAGCAAGTCCTAAAATTTGCAATGACTCAAGTCCCCCAACTCTGTTGTGTGATTATTTTCATGATTAATTGTTTAGACTATAAAATGTCTGTGGGAAATGCTCATCAGAATGTTCCCAGAGCCCAGAGGGATGTCTTCAAATGGCTTCTTTTATCCAATAAACAATCCAAAACCCATAGACTCTTCACTGTGATAAATGACAAAGAAAAGCAGCAAATCCTCACATTTAAGGGTCTGGGACCAACAACTGTTGATGATGAATAAATTATCAGAGTAGCTGGCAACTATCTGTCTTCCAGTCGATTAATCTAGAGCTAAAAGATGAGTCAACTAGTTGTCAACTATTCATTAATCACCAACTATTTTGATGAGCAATTAATCATTTTGAGTCATTTTTTCAAGAAAAAATATGTAAATTCTTTGATTTCAGCTTCTTCAATGTGAATATTTTCTGGTTTCTTTACTCCACTATGACAGAAAACTGAATATTTTGGGTTGTTGACAAAACAAGACATTTTAGGGCGTCATCTTGAGCTTTAGGAAACACTGATCAACATTTTTCTGACATTTTATGGATCAAACAAGTAATCGATTAATGGAGAAAATCGAGTGTTGCAGCCCAGAGACCAAAGTGACGTCTTCAAATTGCTTCTTTTGCCCAACCAACAGTCCAAACCTCAAAGACTCTTCATTTGCTGTCATAAATGACGCAAGAAATGCAGCAAATCCTGACATTTAAAAAGCTGGAGCCAGTTAAAGTTTGACATTTTTGCTTGAAAATGACTGAAACAGTGAATTGATTATCAAAATCGTTGGCAATGACAACTAATTTTCTTTGGATTGACTAATTGTGCAGCTCTTAAAAACATCTTCTTTGGCATTTCTGCACTGCAGATTGTTGTTCATTGTTCATTATTATTATTATTACTTATATCAGCTGATGTATCGTGCTGAACAATATGACTAATGCAGCCTCTTCCTCTGTGGTTGTATTTACAGATGACTGCCTTCCTCCATCAGACTCTTAAATCACCAGCTTTTAAAATAATTTTTGGCATGGTGCTACCTTGTTCTTTTGAAGGCATTGCGGTCTTGGATATATGTGAATATCCATTGATTATATGCTTCATAGATGTGTTTAAATGTGTGTTTTCGGCTGTGTGCCACCTTCACAAATCAACCATTTCTTGACCACCCGAAGCACTCAACGAAAAAGGAAAGAAAACCAAAGTAGATTGTGTTTGTTGCCACCAGCTTGGTGTAACACTTTGTCCCTGCACTTACAAATGGGTTTGTGTGGCTGCTGTTGATGAGGGCATTCTTCATTTGCCAGCCCAACCTGTGGTAATCAGTCACCATTTGTCTCTGTCCGCCATGCAGATATGCTGAGCAATGCTGCAACTGGTGTGGGCTGAGGGGCCAAGTGGACCTGCTGCTTCCAAGTATAAAACAGGCAGCGGCGAGGGAAAAGATGGAAGTTTCACTCTTTGTTATGATTGATTTCGGCTTTGTGTAGCCACAATGCTAATGAACCCGATCTTATTGCGTTCATTTTTTACTCATTTATGCACCACCCCTCCAGCCTCAGCTCGTGTGTTAAAACTGCAGCCAGCGTTAGCGTCTGTATACATTTGTTATTTGCCGTGTGGCTGCGCGGCTCTGCCCTCATGATACCGCCCTGCTGCTGCGTCTGCCGCTGCCAGGAAGGTGTGTTTTGAATTGGGTTTTTTTTTTTTTTGGGTGAAAGCTGAGCTGTCTTCATGAGTCATGTGATGTTCTGCACAACTAAACTATTCCTGGAAACACTACGTTTGTCTTTTACAATCCCCTTACCATGCTTTTCGCCGTGATTCACCCCCCGCCTTCAGTCATCCATCAGTCACATGCTATGCAACACTTTCTCCTCGCTGCTGTTTCATTTGTTTTTCTGACTGTTGCTGTATGCTCCTTCAGCTCTCATTATTACCCTGTGTTAAGTGACTCATTCATTCTTCCCTCCTGCTTCCGCGACCTCTGCTATAACTCAGTAAAATCAGATTCCACAGTCATGACTGGCTCTTCCTTGTATAGATTAATAGTGACACACAGCTGTACAATCTGATGACCGGTGTATGACCAACACTCTGACCAACAGTCGGGCACAACTCCAGACTTTACCCATAACTTCCTGGCACATCCATAGTGGATCATCTGTGGATGTTAGAGTGGCTGGTTATTAAACAGAGGTGGAAGCTGTAAAAGTAGAAGCACTGATTCAACTTCTTTACTCAAATAAAAGTGAAGAACAGGACTTGAAATGTCCTTAAAGTATAAAAGTAAAAAGTGTCCCTCTGAAGGACATTTCTACTGGCTATTATATATTTATTATGTATTTATATTATATATTATGTATGTGTGTCTTGTTACATTTTTTCGTTGATTTTTGTCTTATGTCCTTTTATTAATGTTTTTTGTCTTGTCATGTTTTTAGCAGTTGTTTTTTTCCTTATGTCCTTTTAATGTTTTTTGTCTTTTTGTCTTTTATTTGTTTTTTCGTCTTATGTCCTTTACTAATGTTTTTTGTTCTTGTTCATTGTCTTTTACGTTGTTTTTCGTTTATGTTTTTTATGTATGTTTTTTGTCTTGTTAGTCTTTTATTGTTTTTTTGTCTTATGTCCTTTATAGTTTTTTTGTTTATCCTTCATGTTTTTTGTTGTTTTTCTCTTATGTCCTTATAGTTTTTTTCTTGTATGTCTTTTATTGTTTTTGACTGAACAGTTGTTTTCTGTTTAGTGTTTTGACCTCATCTACCCACTTGTTTTACCACATTCTAGTCAGGTGCATACAAACTTACACAGACTTCTTACACATGGAAATCTGACACTACATAGAGTGGGTGATTATTAAACAGAGGTGGAAAAAGTACACAAATTCTTTGCATTAGTAGAAGTACAGATACTTAAAAAATACTCTGGTAAAAGTAATTAGAAGTACTGATTCAACTTCTTTACTCAAGTAAAAGAGAAAAAGTTCTTGCTTTTTAAATGTACTCAAAGTGTATCCCTCTACCAGCCGAGTTTCCCCACTCTGTTTGCTTTGTTTTGATATGACTTTTTTCATCTTGTTACGTTGCTTTTCATCTTGTTTTATCATTCACATAGTTTTAGTTCTTGTTATATTATGTTTGAAACATTGGTGTTTTATTTGATAGCAATCTTACTTTGGACAGCTACATCAAATTCCATAATACAATCATGTTTCTTTCAACTCAGGAAAATCTCTGCCAGATTATTTCAACTCTTCCTACTTTATCTGCAGCAAAAAAACCTCTCTCCTCACTACAATTCATCCAAAATGCAGCTGCTAGGATTTGATCTTGTCATCTTTGCTGCCTGTAAGTTTTAGAATTAAAATTTTACTCATCACTTTTAAAGCCCAAACCGGATTGGCCCCCGAGATATATTTCAGACCTTTTAATCCCCCATGTGCCCTCACGGGCCCTGAGGTCCTCAAGGTTTTCCCTCCTGGTGGTTCCCAAAATCCCAGGCTAAAAAACAAAGATCATACAGCTTTTTGCCACAAGGGCCCCCCAACCTTCAAGAGGAGATTAAGGATGGTCTAAGTCTATCTCCTCCTTTAAATTCTTACTGAAAACAGACTTGTATAGGCGAGCTGTCCTGTGATCCCCAACTGTGTTGTGGTATTTGATGTGTGTTGTATATATGTTGTTTATTGATGGTGCCATCGCTCTTATTTGTTTATGATTAGCACCTAGATGATTCATGTCGTTTGCTGTTTTTTTCCCCATCTCGTTGTGTCTTCTATGTTGCTTTTTCCTTGTTACATTTTTTTGTCATGTTCCAACTTTTACTTTGTTTATCGTTCTTGTAATACTTTTTTGTCATTTTTTTGTCTTGTTGTGTTTTTTTATGATTTTTTTCTTCTCATTTCTTTTATGTTGTGTTTTTATCCTGTTACATGTTTTCTTCTTGTCTTCGTCTTTTACGTTGTTTTTCGACTTGTTATGTCTTTTAGGGTCTTTTTTGTCTTGCTAAGTCTTTTACATATTTTTTTTTACTTCTCATTTGTTTTATGTCTTTTTTTGTCTTGTTGTGTCTTCCACATCATTTTTCATCTTGTTAGGTTTTTTTGTCTTGTTATTTGTCTTGTTCTGCCTTTGACGTTATTTTTCATCCAGCTACGTCTTTTTTGGCTTGTTATGTTTGTTTCGTTGTTTTTTTGTCTTTTTTCTTAATTAACATCCTTTTCGTCTTGTTACGTCTGTCGTGTGATACGCACCAAGGAGTCATATTTTCTGTGTATTACTGTCTCATCCATATAGGTTGAAATCGGTCTTGATGTTCGGAAGGTGGCGTGCACTGATGCGAAATAAAAAGAATCAATAATTCCCCTAAAATGCATTAAAACTAAAGTAACGAGCCTGTTTGAAATGTATGTGTTGAAAATCAGGAGTAGAAAGTACAGATATTGGTGTAGTGAGTAAATGTAAATATTTGTCAGCAAAATAAATGCTCGAGTAAAGTACAGACACCTGAAAACTCTACTCAAGTTCAGTAACAAACTATTTGTATGTACTTACTTCCTGCCTCTGTTATTTAAAATGCTCTGCATGTATTTTCAGTTTTAAGAACAAAAGTCTCCAGCCTCCTTCTGCTTTCATTCTCACTGAGGGAGGGGAAGCAGTGAAGAGAGTCGAGTTTTGTTGTTTCTTCGCTCTTAGAGTGAAGGAAATATTACACAGAGTGATATTTTAATATTTAACTAAAGTAAGCTGAAAGAAATTCTTTCAAGATGAAAAAAGGAACCCCATGGACAGATTTGTGCAGCCAAACAACTTAATGCCTGCCCTTGGAGTGGGTCTTCAGTAAAAACAAGGAAACAATGGCCCCCCAGAGTACAGCACTTTAGTCACACGGAAACAAGCATGTTTTCGGGGGAAAGCATCAAATGACCTTGTTTCTGTGGCCGGCAGCGTCTCACCCTTCAAAGTGTTGTGAAGATTGAAGATTAATTCCTGCCTCCCTCTCTCCAGGACTCGGAGGGCAGCGGCGCGTACGACCTCACCAGCTTCCTCCTCACACTCACTCTGACGGAAATCCAAAACAAAGAGCTCTCTACTTTCTTTGTCCCGGTGGCCATTAGTCATGTCTAACTGAGGCAGACTGTTATCTGGCTGTGATTGGAGACTTCACACGTTGAGGTCTGTGTATGGACAAGAAAGACATTACAGCAAAGCAGGGAGGCTTTTAGCATAATAACCACAAATCGTATACTTTACGTCACCGCTGACCATTTTCCAAATGATTCAGTACATTAAGACACGATAAGTACCTTTTATGTAGACTCACAAGTCAGTCTCTAAATGCTTTGCCTCACTTAGAGGCTGAGGACAAACTCCCAGATTTCTTTTCTAAAACTGGGTGGAAATGAGAGTTTAAAAAACAAACTCCACTGCCAAACCAATCCAAAGCGGCCCCTTCATATTGGGGTGGTGACATCTTGTGCTTATTACTGAGGAGAATGCGAGCAGAGCATCGTTTCTGGTGAGGTGTGTCCTTCAAAAGATGTAAGAGGTGTAGGATTGTTAGCGGACATTCTCGGTGCCATTAAAGCAACTTCCTGGCATTTACAAATGTCAGGCAGCAAGATCTCTGACTGTCTGACATTGCAAGACTACAGTTGGTAAGCAATATTTTTTTTCCCAGGATGGCAAAGACGTGATCCACCCTACCCTGCCTTTCATTCACTTACCCTGATATTCTTACCCTAACCCAGTGGTTCCCAAATCTTTTTTCTGGCATTCTCCTACATAGATCATATTCATTCAGCTTTGTTTCACTCTATATTTCTGCCCTGGTCTTCCACACCCCTCCCTGCACTGGCTCTGCGCCCCCCTAGAGGGTCCGCCCCCCAGTTTGGGAATCACTGCCCTTACCCACTTAAGTGTACCAGCCAGAGTCAGAATAGGATGAGTTATGACTTTGCCATCCTGGAGAAAAAAATTGTCGTTGGTTATTGCTATAATTAGCATGCTAACATGTTGAATTATGTAATGGTTACCATAATTCATCAATGAACATTAGCATGTTAGTATGTTCACGTTTCTTTATCTGCAATCGGTGGACGAAGTACAGCTGAGACTGATGGGAATGCCATTTTACCTGATGATGGCGCTAGAGGAAAGATTAAGTGATTTTCAAAATCATTCCATATGTCCTTTTAGAGACATGAATTTTTGTACCAAACTTTATGCCAGTTCATCAAAACCACAAATTTCAACTTCATGGCTCGCTAAAATCATTAGGTTGTATTGTCTGTGCAAATTTCTGGCAGTCTGTCCAGTAAATGTCCAGTGTTGTCCGTTGTAGTGTCATAAACTGAGACCAAGTCATGACCAAGACCAGAGTGTATCGAGCAGGGGACAAGACAAGACCAAGACAGCAGTGTGTAGCTTTTATGACGGAGCTGACTTCAGCTAATGTTGAGATGCAACGTGACTATGCAGTATATGTACACATCAGCAACATGGCTTTATGCAGCCTGCCTTGTTATTGTTTATTACAAGCAAAAAGAAAACTTAGCTAGAATGCTTTGCTAGCATCGATTACACATAGCTTACCTTTCTTTATGCTTCATCTCTAAGTGCCCATAAAAGGTTGACATGGTTCCAGTCGTCTCTGTGAGCGTTGCACTGCAGAATTTACATACTGCTGTGTGTTTTCTTTTGGACGCTGTTTGCAGTTGGACTATTTATGGTTTAAGTAATTTTATTACAGGAGATTTTGCTGACATCTCCTCCCAGACAGCCGCAGCTTCTTTCCCTGTCTAATGCCTTCACTTTCTTGGAGTGCATGTGAAGGGGGGAGGCGTTTTTCAAATCAGAAATGAGCCAGCTTGCTGGTCGCATTTGAAGCAGAAAATTTTACTTTCAGTCACTGTAATGATGTTAACAAATCCCTCCAGTTGTGGTCTTGATTGATCTTGAAATAAAACTCCAGAGTCCTCTTTGACTGAGACCAAGACAAGACAGAGTAAATAGGTGTGTGGTCGATTTTGAGACAAGACCTTCAAAAAGTCTTGAGACTAGTCTCAAGACTAAGACCAAAGCCTCGATTATGACAACATGAATAAATGTTGAGGTTTTTCACTCGATAAGTGAGACCTTTTACTTTCCACTACCACTTATCCGGATCATCAAACTCAATATAATTCATCCTCTGAGAACCGTATGTTTGTTTAGGAATTTCAGTCTGGATTAGGGTTGGACTGATTGACGGACAGATCGATGAAAGACAGTGTCTCTGCCTGTAGTTTTATAGTCATGCTGCTGTCCTCTTCTCAAACATCTCTCATCTAACATGAGTAAGTTTGTCTGCTGAGAACATGGAACTGAAATGATTTGTTGTTCCATAATCTAAATGGAATAATAACCAATAATCGTGGAAAGCATATTGTAATTTGCTGGTTTCAGGCTGTCAACATGTTGCTGTTCAGCAGCTCTCTTGAGTCTCAGATGTTGATTATGTAACTGTAAAAAAAAGTGGACTAAATATTGACTGTGATTGATCACCTGTCTCAGCTTCCAACTCTCTGCATGTTGTTTTTTTTATGCACTGACACAGACTTAAACTAATGGCTGCGTGGGATGTGGGAAAACACCAAAAAGACAGTAAGTTATGAGGCAGTTTAAGTCTCCTCAGCAGTGATGTAAAGCACACACAATTTGCAGTTAATGGGCTGAAACATGCCAAAGCACCTGAGCAACCCTTTAGGTCCCTCCTGACGTTAGGACCGGCTCTATTATACAACTGGAAAGAATAACGAGTGCAAACGTTCGGTTCCAGCATGAGGGGCTCGCTAGAAACGATGCTAACCAGTGCCAAGGCAGTCCTGCCAGTTCTTCACTGAAGCGATCTAATTATAGAGGCTCTGGCAAACTATCTTTAATGATGCAATGCTGCTAACTAAAAAAGTTCTGTGTGTCTCTGTGCTCTTGACTCCGTCGCTCTCTTGTCACTTGTGTTGTGTTGCAGAAACAGCAGCTGCTCATAAGTATTCATTAGTCCTGCTTATGGATTAGCTGAGACACAATGTGAGAGTGTAGATTGGGCTTCACACCGCGCTGCCTCCTCCAGAACACAGCGGGCCCTTCTCTGCTCTCTGCGAGCACTAACCACAGCTGTTCAACACCACTTGACTTTTCCAACAACAATGTTCTCGCATGGCTGTGGCCACTTTTGTTCCTTCTCGCCAAAACATTTGTCCCACTGGTTTTCTTCCCGTGTTTGTAATGTCTTCGTCTCGCTGCGGTTGGCCGGATAAAACTTTGTTGTAGGACTTGGCAATACATCGATATTATATTGATGTTGTGATATGAGACTTTTCCTGGTTTTACAAGCTGCCTTACAGTAAAGTGATGTAATTTTCTGAAATACCCGGCTGTTCTAGCTGATTGTTTGTCTTTGTCCACTTAGTCGTTATATCCACATTACTGATGATTATTTAGCAAAAATCTCATCGTAGAGCTCGGTGATATGGCTTATAATCATCGCAATATTTTCATCCTATTTGGCAATATACAGTATATATCTTTATATAAAATATTTTCTCCAAAATAACATGCTGTAAATGATGAACACGATGCATTGCTGAAGATTAAACTACCCACAGTATATAAAGTAGTGGAGATACGGTCACTGGTACTTTCACAAAATATGAACACAATGAGATTTTTGCTAAATAATCATCAGTGATGTGAATATAATGACTTAATGTATAAAGACAAATAATAGAACAGCTAGAACAGTCTGGAAAATTACATCATTTTACTGTAATGCTGCCTTTAAAACCAGGAAAAGACAACACTTTGTAAGATATTTACTGTCACATCTTGATATGGATATATTGCTCAGCCCTATCTCATTGGTTTAATATTTTATGAAAGCACAAATGGTCATCCCTACAATATTGTTGCAATGTTCATAAATATCCATATTGAGGTCTTTGTTCAAAAATATTGCGATATTTGCTCTAATGCATCATCATATGTTTGCACTATTTAAGAATTTATTGTTCTTTTGGAGTAGGCTGAGTACCAAACTCATACTTTTAATCAAATGTGGGGTTAAACTTTTCAAAACTTGGTGCAGAAAACACTCTCTGCAGTAAATGTGATGTGAAAGGCAAAGCTGGCCAGAGCAACACGCCTAACCAGAGGAAGCACCTGGTCAAACACAAAATATGTCTAAAAGTTAGAGCGTACTGTGTTTGATACAAGCCTGAATGCCAAGTTCCCCACAGCAGCTGCAGCTAACATTAGCACGCCTGCAGCCATCTTCAGGTGATTCATAAGCTCGTCGGGTAAGTTGTTGTTGGAGATTAACTGGGGTTTTTTACACTGTCTTGGTTGACGTAAACTAGCGTTAGTTGACACTCAGCCACTGTTTGCATCCAAAATTCCCTACCACCATGTTGAGTCCTGCACCAGGTCTAGTGCCCACCGGTACCCAGCACATGACCAGCAGAAATAATGTGTAACAGGTGAAAAATACTGTATATTTATGTAAATTTCATGGGTGCAGGCACAGGTAAAAATGAGCTATTTGCAGGCAAATAGCAGGTGAAAACAATAATATAACACATATAGTACAATAAAATGTTTTTTTGCCCTGGAGAATTCAGAAATGAAAATGATTGGGTGGTATTTTTAACATTTATATATCCACTAATACAGTAGAATACAGGATCTTGTTGTGAAAGACTGCGGCACAACCTTTGACCCCTCGTCCTGTTAAACAATGCGAAGTCTCTGACAGCAATGTAAGCTAACTGCTGGCTAAAATACATGACATAGAAGCAAAAAACAGCCAGTAGAGAAAATTGTGGACAATACATCATTGAAAGTCAAGTTGGAAGTTTGTTAGGATTTTGGTGAAGCACTATGAAGGCATGCCGACAGCTGCAGGAGCACAGGTGCTGCGCCAGTTGAGAACACAAGTGAGTGACTAATGAGTGCCTGTTAGTGTGTTTAATCACAAATATGAGTCGGGTCGAAGGGCTTATATTAACAGTTCTGGGCCGGTGCAGATTTGACTTAGTGATAATTGCGGGTAACTGTTCTGGTTCTTAGCTTTGCAGGTGCGGGCGGGAGCGGGTTTGCAAAACTGGAGCCGTGCAGGACTCTGACACCATGCTATTTAGCACGCTAAAAACAGTGTGTGAGGATCATTAGTATGTCTGAAATCTTAGTATTAAAACCAATAAAGGAAGTCAATTTGACATAGTGGCAAAACCATATATTGACGACATCACGTGATGCTCTGCGGCCCAAAAAAACTTTTCCTCTATAAACTTGTATTGTGAAAGAAGCCGCTGTAAAATGGCGAATACACTTTTTGGAGCGTCACAACCGCTGCGAAATGACTCGTTTCACAGAATTTGATCCAAACCGGTCCAGTAACATTTGGAAAGTCCAGAAGAGCCGCACAATTAAATCAAACCCATTCAAGGTAGCAGAGGCTGAACTGGAAGTTAGCCACTCGGCTGAAGGACGTCTCTACTGTACTCTGTAGGCTGCACGTGTGGAGGCCCTGATGATGATGTGCCACTGAGAAGCTCTCATAGGAATGAACGGAGGGCCGCTTCAGATTCTATATAAAGTTCTCTATAAGAGACCCTTTTATAGTTTGTAAACAGTGAGCAAGCTGAATGCACAGTTTGGCAACGGAAGTATGGCGGACCACAACAGCTTGTCAGTAGTGCTGCAAACATGAGCAGTTTACATCAACACGTTTAATAGCTTGCAGCCGTAGACGTCGCCGATTGCTCTGAAACAGTCGTGATCTTGTCGTACAACCACTAGATTATTGAGTCTGACAACTGTACATGCAACAACCAGTCATTTTGGTGATTTTGGTGTTTCGGTTAACCATCTAATTCAATGTTTGCAGCTTGATAACTTGTCTGGATGACCGGGGGATACTTCCTTTACCGAAATGTGCACGCGGCTGTAAAAATGTCTATACATTCTTGTACAGGAAGGATATCACATGTGCTTCCTCTGAGTCGTACACGGCAGCACTATGCCCTGATGACAGACTGACAGGCTGCATGGTGTCGGGATGGGTTTGGGAGGGGAGGCAGGGAAGGATTTTATTTCGTGTGGCATGTGAGACAATGAATAAATAACAAATAAGTCTAAATAAAGAATGAAATAAGTCTTAAATTACATTCTTGTTAGTACAGAGAGAGAAAAGTTCTGAGAAAAGGTACAGTTGGGTGCCAGTACCGAATTTTGGGTGCCGGTTCAAATGTAACTTTTAGAGAATGTGTGTATATTGATATTTATATCATACATCCTGAAAATATCAAGATATAAGTTATAAGTGCCATAACCCAGTCCTAGTTTGTTTCCCTGTTTCACCCTCAGTGATGAGACGCTGTCCAGGGGCAATGTTTGTTGGCACTGGTTGTTATGGCGATATCCTCAGATTTGTGGCCCCAGTCATCAGTTTCTCAGCTCTGATTTTGCACACGCAGCTCAGTCCAGTAAGCACCATATTTCAGCATTTTGTCATCTGGCATACTCACACGCACACACACACATACACACACTCGCTCATCTGGACAACTTGGGTGTTTTTCTGCAAAGAAAGAAAAAAAAAAAGCTGTTAGCTTGTCCTTCTCGCTCTGTTTTTTTCCCCCCCTTCTTGAAACACATGCACCGTGTATCGGTTGCGTCGTGTCTCCCCTTCAGGACAGCTGCACCGGCTGGCTATCCCTGAGATCTCCTCTATGCCCACATACACACCCCACGCACCCGCGCATACACACACCAGCGAGGCCATAAGTCACCCTCTCTGCACCGCCTCCCCCCTCCTCCCAAACACACACACATGTAGCCATGTCATCGCTGCTCTTGTTCCAACGTCTCCGCCCTGTTGTGCCCAAGCTAACTCTACTCTTACTATTCGCTCTGTTTCCATACGTCCCCCCCCCCCAGTTTTCTGTCACTACAGCTGTGTGTCAGCTGTCGGCCTGTCCCAGTCTAGTCTGAGATGAAGCCGAAACACAGAGGGTCTACGGGGAAGACAGCCTGGCCTCTCTGTCTCTCCCAGCTGTCACTCCCACTTCAGACTTCCACTTATCATGAGGTTTCTTTCCTCCCTCCTGCACCACCACTGGAAGTCTTCCTCTGACACGTTCAAAAGTAAAATATGCACAAGGGGAAGAGCAGTGAAATGTGCTTATTTTTGTCTCAGTGATTCACATATTCGTTGGGTGAAATTATATTGGTGTTGTCAGACAAAAAGCACAAAGTTTTTTTTTTTTAGGAGGAAAGCATTAAGTACTATGTCATTTTGAAAATATTGTAGATCTACACTCAGTTTCCAGTTTTCTAGGGGCATATATGTAGCTAAAACTAATGCAATCTAATCCAGAAGCTTTGCAGTAAATCCTACCTCCATGTAGGTTATAATGCTCAGATTTTGTTGAAACTGTTTCAGAGAGGTGCTGATTCAGATAAATGATCATTTTGGGGGATGTATTTGGCTCTATCACAGAACATTTCAACAGCACCACAGACTAAATCCTCCAAAAATGTTCATTTAGTTGGATCAATGCCTGTGAAAAAAGGTTGAAACTAAATCTGAACATTATAATCTTTAGTTTTAGCTTGTTGTACCTAATAAACCAGGTAACTGACTGTAAGCATTTTGGTAGGTTTTAAGCTTTCAGTGATCTTTAAAGTCACTCAACACTGGAGCTGGAACAAAAAATGAATTAGTTATCAATTATTAAATTAATCACCAACTATTTTGATAATCACTTAACATTTTGAGTCAATTTTTAAGAAAAAATGTCCAACTTCTTTGATTTCAGCTTCTCAAATGTGAATATTTTCTGATTTTCTTCTGATTTTTCTATGACAGTAGACTGAGTATCTTTGGATTTTGGGCAAAAGAAGACATTTGAGATGCCACCTTCAGCTTTGGGAAACAGTAATCAACATTTTTCACCATTTCTAACACTTTTTGGACCATACAACTAATCAATCAATTGAGAAAATGATCAGCAGATTAATCAAATAAAAATCTGAACATTATAACCTTCATTAAAGTAGGATTTATTGCAGGATTCTTGTATTAGACTGCATTAGTTTTAACTAGATGTACCTAATAAACAGGTAACTGACTGCAGGTGTTTTGGTTTTAAACTTTCAAGGATCTCAGCACAGGTGATGGGAATCAATGAGACTTTATTGATACCATTGCAATTATGTATTCTGTTTATTGGTCCCATTCTTTATCGATACCGACTCCTGATCAATTTTAGTCGAGCTGGATGTAGCCTGAGAGCTGTAGCTGCAGTCTGCCGTCATCTAAAATGGATGAAATGAGAGAATATTTGCACAGCTTTGGTTTTCAGTCAGGTTTTCTTAGTCAAAGAAAAAAAAAAGTCTGCTATGCCTGCCTGCATTGCACTGGTGTTATTAAAAAGGGATATTTACTCTCGCTAATGGACGTGCTGTCTGTTTTGGAAGCAGTGGCACTCGTGTGTAGAGTGTCAAGTGCATGGCATTCCTGGAATTTAAGGCCATGCTGCGTTTAAAGTGTTGAATGTTTCAGAATATTGCTGGTGTCTTATCTGAATTATCATTTTACACTGCACTGTTGTCGTCTCTGTTTGGACCTTTCCTTCCTCTCCACTCTGACCCCTTTTTGTTGCAAGTTTCCAGCAGTGCAGATGTGATACAGGTTTGACGCCATTGTTTTGTTATGCGCGATGAGTTCGGAGGAATTAGGTCCTCGTGGGGATTGGACAATTTGGAACCAGTTCTCAATTCACGCCCCTGCTCAACACCGGTGATAGAACGATTAATCAGGCTGATTGTCTGGCATCATCAGAACGGAGCAATATTTGAGGCTGATGAACAAAACATGTCTGCAGACACATCTGCACGCGGCCTTGTCAGCGTGGCGGCTGTGAACAAAGTTGCTGCTCCCCCGTTTGAATCATCCTGCTGCAAACGTTTGCCTCACCATTGTCTTTTCTAAATGTTTCATTCATTTTTCTTCCATCCTAAATGACAGCAAATCTAATCTAAAACTGTTACTGGGTGGTGTTAAATATGTATATTGTGTTATAAAAACGCTGGAGTTGAAAGACGATGCTTCTGACATTTTGACGTATATATCCCTTAAAGGTCCAGTGTGTAACCTTAATAATTTATTATATGTTTTCATTGTGTATAATCAGCTGAAAATAAGATTTTTTTGTGTTTTTGTTACCTTATAATGAGCCGTTTATATCTACAGAGGGCGCAGGTGTTTCTATAGTAGCCAAGAACGGACAAACCAAACACCTAAATCCTACAAACTGCCCCTTTAAATACCAGTCATGCTCTGAAATCTGCAGCATAACCAGTGTATTTTTCTGTTTCATTCATAAATAAAAAATCTATTGGCTGAGATAATCATGTAGACCTGTATTAGATGGTAATGTGCATGAAATAATGGAACTCGGGCTGCAACTAACTGTCAAACAGCAAATCCTCACATTTAAGAAGCTGCAACCAGCAAACGTTTGGAATTTTTTCTTGACAAATGACTGAAACGATTATTTGATTGTCAAAGTAGTTGGCAATTAATTTTCTAATTAAGTAATTGACTAACCGTTGCAGCTCTAAATGGAATTATACATGAGATTTCTTTGTTTTGTTGTTGGCCACCCTGCTCTTTAAATATTGGCATCTGCGCTGGCACTTGAAAATAACCCATACTGGTCGACCACCACTCAAGACATGCAAACTGTCTGTGATGTGGTGATATGAGAGAGTCATTTACTTTGTACTAACCTCACACAGACCATGTTTGTGTCCTCATTAACTCTGACTGTTTTGACATCTGTCCTTCTGCTGTCTCTTGCTCATTGGTTTTCATTTCTTCAATCTTACAGTTTCATCTGTTTGTCATTTATTCCAAAACAAGCATCTCCCGCCGGGTGCCCCAAATACGCTCCGTCCTATTAAGGGAAAGCAGGTTTGAAATCAGTAATTTGGAGAAATTATTGACATTTCAAATACAGAAGGAATACAGATTGTCTGGGAGTAAATGTGGCCGGCTAATTATACCATCCTCAATTACCAAGCAGTTTGTACCCTTTCTAAAGGCAGCAAAGTATTATTGTATCCCGACATTCTGCTGCCAGAGAGAAAAACAAATTAGCGTGTGAGAGTGGCCTTTGTTGTGTGGCTCTGCGCTGCTTTGCTCCTCTGGGGTTTGGCCCATTGCTGAGCTCCGCATGCAAAAACATTGAGAAACAAACGACTGAGAGACAAGCTTCGTGCTCTGGACTAAGAGGATTTGATTGAAACAGAGTTGAGTTATCGATGTTGAGCCTGTGAGCCCCACAGCAGCCTCAGGCTACGGCTGTTTGTGTGTAATATATACTGTATGTGGGCGTGAAAATAAAATCATTTGTGAGTCGATGGCGGTTGCTGCAGTTTTGACAAGCAGACATTAAACTTAAAGTGTGTCTAAATTTCTCTTTTCTTCCTGCACAGGTATGCCTGTGGTCATCAGCGCGTCTCCGGACAGGTAACCAGGTGTGCTGCTGCTGTCATGGCCTCGCCAACCCTGCGGCTGCTTCCTGTCACTGTGCTCACGGTCCTGGTGGCGCTGGTGTCGTCAGCAGTGGACCATGAGTGGCACTTTAACCCAGGTAAGATGTCACAGACCAGGGCTGCCCAAAATGGGGCCCGCGGGCCAAAGCTGCCCACCATAAGATTCGATTTGGCCCGCCAGAAGTTTTTAGCGAAAAGAAACCATTTTTTGAGGGGTTCATGCCATTACTAGGACAGGACAGCTGAAGTCATGATAAGAAAGGAGGGGAGAGAGCAAGTGGATGACATTTAGCAAAGAGCCACAGGCGGGAATTGAACCAACGGATGTCACAGAGGTGCATGAGGCACACAATCCACCAACTGAGCCACAGCGGCACCTGCAAAAGTGAAATAACAGCTGTGTACTGTATACGGTGATACCGTGATACTTTCTGAGGCTGTTTCGTACCGTACGAAAACTCAGGGCATTGCAACCTTAGCAGAAAATATATTGGCAAGAATTAATTTATCATTTAAATAAATTTTAAAGCAAAATGCAAAGGCAAAACTTCCCAAAATAATCAGATAAATAACTGAATAATTACTTGACCTGCCATAAGATTTAATTTGGCTCACCAGATGTTTCTAGTGAAAAAATTCTATTGTAAATAACCGTTTCTGCAGTCTTTAAGCATGTAGGGTGCCTAATTAGTCATTATTTTTTAACATCTGTGCTCGGTGGGCAGAGTGACAGATTGACAAGTCAGTCAATTAAGGGAACTTGGGGTCCTAGTACCATTTGCATCTTAACAATACAATATGTGTTTGTTTAAAGCCGACGGCCCACCGTTAAGTTTCAGTTTCGGCCCTCTAAGGGAAAAGGGACGCCTGTCATAGATGCATGAAACAAAGAGAACATCTGAATCTTGTCTTTAGCTGTTGTTTTTTCGTCCATAAAACTGCCACATTTGAAACACCTTGGCCAGTTTTTTTTTTTATTCCCATAAACTCAGAGATGATTGCAGTTTCAAACCCCTCTTGCCCTCTTCCTCTCCGCTCGTCCTCGTCTCCGCGGGCGCAGCAATCGTCTCGTCCTGCTGCTCCGACATTCTCCTCACATTCTCAGATCAGTAAGGCTCATTCTCCAGCCGCTATCAACAGGCTATCCTGTGTCCTCTCCCCCGTCTGCCAGCCAGTCGTGTGTAATAGGAGAATGAGATAGCCGGGCGGTCCTCCACCACCTCCCCCACCCCCCCACCCCTTGGCTAGTCAAGACCACTAATGCACAGGCAGCTCGTGAAAGTGTCAGTCAAAATGTCGGGGAAGGGAGCGCATGAAGGGCTCGTGAATGAGAGCCGACCAGGTGTAACCAGAGGAGACTGTTTGCAGCACGGTCGACCTTCTGACTGCAGCAGCCACACTGTAATGAGACCAAGGCTGCAAGTATTGATTGTTACCTTAATTATATGTTGATTATTCTTTCAATTGATTGCTCGATTAATGAAAGAGATAGTGAGAGATTTTGATAAGCTCAAATGTTTGGAATTCTTGCTTGATAACAGACTGAAATGATTAATAGATTATCCTAATTAGACATGAAACAATCAGTCGATCAATCAGTCAGTCAATCTTCTTGCTGTGTGGTTCTTGTGTCAGTCCATCACTTTGGTCCAGGCTGAAATGCCTCAACATATTGGAAAGGATGCCATGAAATTTCTGTTACGTTCCAGAGTCTGGAATCCAGACAGCACAGAGCTTTAAAAATTTCCGACCTACTAGAAAAAGTACAATGGAACAGCACTCAAAGTTGGAATTTCTATGCGTGAACTTGACAAGAAGCAGTTGTCTGATGTCACATAACAATGGCAGCACCCATAGAAGCAGAAAATAATACACTATCAGATAATAAAACCTGTTCTGCATGTAAATTGATATCAAAATATGTTGTCAGTGTTATTAAGTGCAAAATGGCAGTTGTTACCTCACAGGTCGTTTTTCCTCCTACGTGTCGTTTATATATGCAAGGAGAGTGCACTGCTGAGAGTTCAATTGTGTGTACTCTTGCCAAATAAACATCAATTCGTCACGGTCAGCCGTGTTTTTTGTTTTTGTTTGGCGTCGTGCGCCAAGAGAACTTGGAGGTTAGAAGTTGAAAACTTCAACGGGGAAATTCCGACTTCTGGCTTTGACAGGAACGCAGCATCGGTGCAGATATTTATGTTCCCTTCAGGATGAATCGTAATATCTTTGGTGACCCCTCAACTTTGTTTTTAGTTAAAATTTTAGTTCCAGCTAAAAGTCCACCTCCATTCAGTAGATGTTGGCCAAAATGCTTCCAGTTAGGCGAAACCGAGGCACCATTGTGGAAGCTAAGCAATGACCTGCTGCTGAGAGGGTCAGCGATAAACGGTATTTTAGCCGCTTAAAAAAGGTCCAACTAAAATCAACATTAGTTGAACGTCCTTTAAAGTTAAAGTAGTTTAGTATATTTAGAATATTTTCACTGCTCCACTGCTGCCAGACAACCTTTTCTGATGGGAAACCGCTGTTAAAGAAGTCAAATATCGCTCCCTCCAAACCAACCAAACTCCAGAGGAGAAATCGGTATTTTTACTTCACTGAATATGTGAGTTGCTGTTCTACCTCTGCCTCAATCTGTTAGTTTGATTGTGTTATTTTGTGACTTTTGTGAATCCAGACTGTGCTTTTAAAACACTGAGTAACACAGAATAGCACACACTAATTTAACGATTGAGGCGGTTGTTGACCAGCAACTCCCGTGTTCTTAAGGTGAAATTACCGTTTTCAACTATGGGATTTGGTTGGTTTGGAGAGAGCAGTGTTTGGCTTGTGTAACGGTGGTTTCCCGTCAGAAAAGGCTGTCTGACGGCGAAGTAAAGTGATTGAAATATACTTAATATATCATAAACTTAAAATGATAAGTATAAATATAGTATTTTTTCGGTGGATCTTTTTTTAAGTGGCTAAAATACATTTTGTTGCTGACTCTGTCCACAGCAGTGCATCGCTTAGCTCCTGTGCTGGTTCTCCTCTCTGCTTCTCCAAACTGGGGGTGTGCTCGCCGCTTCAGCTTCAAATAATCTGAACAATCTCTTTAAACTGAACATCTTTTGGTTTTGGACTGCTGGTCGGACAAAACAAGGGATTTGAAGATGTCACATTGCTCTTAAGGAAACTGTGACAGAGATAAACTGTTATTTTTGTTTTTCTGACATTATCTAAACCAAACAATTAAAATGGAGAAAATATGTGTGAGATTAATCGATAATGGATGTAATCATTAGCTACATCCCTAATTCAAATTGTTGTTGACTGTCTTGAGTGACTGATTGATTCATCAACTGATCGTGTCTGCATTAATTGAGTCTTGCTAGATTGATGGACAGGAAACAGTTGGAGACAGATGAACAGACTGTGACAGAATACACTCACAAACAAACACAGACACCCACACAGTTTGTCTTGTTGAAAGAACTTAGTGCAGATTGACAGTGTGAGCAGGAAGGATTAGTGCACGGGCTTAAAGGCATAGTTTACCCCCAAAATAAAAAGATACTAATTTTTCCTCTTACCCGTGGTGCTATTCATCCATCTAGATTGTTTTGATGTGAGTTGCCAAGTTTTTCAGATATTGCTGCAGAGGTGTCTGCCTTATCTCCATTCAGTTTGTGGTGCTCAAAAAACCCCCAAAAATTACATTTGAAAAACAAGGCTTGTGCGGTACAATGGTATTATGTTATACCAGCAGTGTGATATTCAATACTGCCATAAATAGATGCCCTCTCTCTATTAACTTCTATTTAGTCTGACTCACCGGATGCACACTGCTGGTGTAAGTCCTCCCATTGGTTGCTTGCTTCAAGTGGCATCACAGAGTCTGCTATCTACGTTTTCAAAGTCCCCAGGAAACAAGAACAACCTCCGAGCTGCAACCTACATGCTGAAAACAGCAAATTAGCACCTGGGGTGCTAATGGTATAAACACAAACAAGCTAACAGCTGTTACCTTTTCTTTTGTAGTGATGTTGTCATTTTAATGCCAGAGCTCGCCTCCTGACGTGCAAAGTTCCACCACAACAAGTTCCCCCTCGACATTATATTGCAGCAGCACTGTTGCTGCATCCTGGGCTTAGCACCACCAGGACTTTTGTGATCAATTTAAGAAATGTAAACAAGGCAGGGCTTTTTTTCCCCTATAGCAGAATGTGTAAGCATGGAGCCAGACCTTTCACCAGCGCTGTGGAGAGAGATGCTGTATTGTAGTGTGCAGCACACACCAGCAGGGGTCTATAGTCTCAGCTGGTGAACAAGGCTGCAGAGCTGAGCAAAATATGGCATCTAGGAGATAAGTTTACAGGACTAAAAATGCATCTGCCCTTTGGATTTAGTCCCAATAGTAAAGGTAAGCTAGCAGACTACTGATTGGTTAGAGGAGTGTATCGGTAGCAGAGGAAAAAGTGAGCAGTGAAGTTGTCGGGCTGGCAGTAAATGTACAGTTTGGGTTTCAGTTTGTCAATGAATAGACCAAGACCAAAGCAGAGCTCCTGCGCATGTGTGTTGTTTCCCATCTGCTTGAAAGCATCGCTATGATGAACACCTCCGCCTACGCTTAAGGTGGTATGGTCTGCAGTGCAGTGCAGTCTATATGACCTGTGCTACACAGGTTTTACACAAATACAACCGTAATATTATATACCATAGTAAAAAGTCAGGAAAGTATGAAAAAATGGATACCGCTCAAGCCTATAAAATACTGAAAAGTAATGTCCCTCATGCACGAACCACTCGTACAAAAATATTTGTTCATAAGTGGTGTGTATGAATGATTTAGGAGATTTTGTTGCATTCATTAATTTTCTCATATTTTTAATTTTCTTTCAGATATGAACACAATTAACAAGCGGTCCAGACCTGTCGTAGAGTCATTTGCAGTCAGTCTGCTGTTATCCAAACCAAAGTTTTTCACTAATGACTGTATATTTCATTAGTTTGAAGACATTTTGAGTTTGAAAAATAAATTATTCTTCCTAATTATGTCAACATTATCCTGTTTGACTATATTTCAAATTATGATAGAATTGTAGACTTACGTGTAAAGCCTATCATCAATTATTTAATGATGTATTATTACCTGCTGTCAGGTGTATTGGCCGTATATCTTCACATGCAGGTTTATGAAGTCTCTGTCCAGGGGAACATCCTCACTTATTCTGTCTTCTGTCTCCATGATGGAAACTTCCCCTTAACCCCCTCCTTGGCACTGCTGTCATCGATCGTCTTGCTGTGGAGAGATGTTTCTTTTTCTTTGAAGCCGTTTTCATTCTGAGACTTTTCCTCTTTATTTCAGTGACAGCCTGACCCTCAGGCAACACGGCATCAACGGCGCTCGTTTTTCCTGCTCTTTGTTTTAGCAGGCCTTTTTAAATAAATTCCACTGCTGACGCTGGTAAAATGACAGATTTTCCTTCTTGGATCTCTGAAAGCAGGACGTCAAAAATCCAAACTCAAAAAGTTCTTCTTTCTAGTCTTTGGCACTTGTTTGAATGAGCCCTTCTCACGACAAAAAGTGAGAGAAATTTAAGATGACAATACGAAAATGTTCTTGCATGATCCCAGAAATCATGACCTACTTGCACAAGATAATCCAAGGACCAGAACGTCTTTCTTTCTACTGGACAGAATGTAGCACGTATAAAAGAAAATATGAATTTTAGATATTAGGGTGAACTGTCCCTTTAAGTTTTCTGAAAATGACAAAAAGAGAAGGTGAGAGCAGAGGACGCAGAGCGAGGTGAAAAGATTACAGGTGGTGTTGTCTGGTGATTTGTTATGATGATGATGATGATGATGATGAAATGGGCACCTGTCTGCAGGGTGTGGATGAATTGTCTGTCTGTGTGTGTGTGTGTGTTTCTGTGTGTGTGTTGCGCTCATTGCGGTTTTTAGGGTTTGTCATCCTGCCCAACATTCCTGTCCGCTGACTCAATGACAGAAACTGAGTTAGACGCCCACCCTGCTCCCGCCTCTTTCTGTCACCCTCGGCCTCCCCTCTGTATCACTTTCAGTCCCCCTTTCCACTTTATCACTACTCAAACCCTCAGCCTCTCACCCCCCTACACACACACACACACACACACTCACCCCCTACACACACACACTCTCCACCATCCCGTCCACATGACTTCAGAGCGGATAGCTGGGTCATTGGGTAATCCCTGCCTGGGACCACGCTATCTGGATCATTTGATAATACTGCTGCTGGAGCGGAGTCAGCGCAGTTATCTGAGACCTGTCTGTGTTCTTTCATTTGCCCTTCGTTTTCTGTCGCTCTTTTGTTCTCTTCCTGCAAATCCCCGAGCAGCGGTAACCGGAACAGGGGGCCGTGTTGGATAGCTGGAGCCCCGAGGAGGTGGCTTTGTGTGGGATGGAGCGGTAGCCGGAAAAGACAAAAGAAAAAAGGAAAAAAAAAGGAATAGGAAAGGTGTAGTTTGAGAGACGACGGGTCACAGTGACTCACAGGAGAACGCTGGATGAAGACACAGAAGAATTTTAATGACGATCTTTGAAGAAGGCCGTTTTTTACAGAACAAATGGAGACGTGCAGGAACCAATGATCCAAAACACAGACGTTAAGTTTTTACATGAGGACAGACTCCACACTCGTAGAAAGAAAGGTGCTAACTAGAACCTTAAAGTGTTCTTCAGCTTGTCCCCAAAGGAGAAACCTTTTTGGGTCGTGGTAGAACCCTTTATAAAGGTTCCACTCAGAACACTTTTAAAGAGTTCTATCTAGAACCCTGTATGGTTATACCCAGAACCATCTGTGAAAGGTTTCACCCAGACCCCCCTGTGAGAGGTTCAATAGAGAACTCGTCTAGGGTGTAATGGTTCCACTCAGAACCCTCTTGGGGGGTTTTATCCAGAACCTTTGCACCTTTTAAGGGTGCTAACAGGAACCCACTCAGGAGGTTCTACCATGAACCTTTCTACATTCCAAGAGTTTTATCTAGAAGCCACCCAGGAAGTTCTACTGAGAACCTTTTGATATCGCAAAGGTTTTATCTAAAACACACTCAGAGGGTTATAGAGAGAAAGTTTTAATATTCCAGTGGTTTTATCGAGAACCCATCCATGAAGTTGTACTGAGAATCTTTTGATATTCCAAGGGTTTTATCTAGAACCCATCCAGAGGGATCTACTAAGAACCCTTTTATATTCAAAGGGTTTTATCTAGAACACACTCAGGGGGTTCTCCATGAACCTTTTATATTCCAGGGGTTTTATCTAGAACACACCCAGGTAGTTCTACTGAAAACTGTTTTATATTCCAAGGGTTTTGTCCAAAACCCACACAGGGGGTTCTATCGAGAACCAGTTATATTTTAAGGATTTCATCCCAAACACACTGAGGTGGTTCTCCCCAGAACCTTTTTATATTCCAAGGATTTTATCAAGAACCCACTCAGGCAGTTCTACTGAGAGCCTTTTGATATTCTAATGGTTTTATCCAGAACATGCTCAGGGGTTCTATGGAGAACCTTTTTATATTTCAAGGGTTTTATCAAAAATCCATCCACAGGGATCTACCAAAAACCCTTTTATACTTTAAGGGTTTTATCTAAAATACACTCAGGGGGTTCTACAGAGAACCTTTTTATATTATGGTATAAAGAACCCTTGACAAAAGTGTTCCTCAAGGATTTCAACAATCCTTCAAGAACTCTTTTTTCTAAAAGGTTCTTTGGATGAAAAGGTTCTTAAAGGAACCCCTAAACTTACAAAGAACCTTCATTAGCAGATGATTCTGGGTAGAACTTCAGCCCTTCAGCCCTGTTGTGGAACCTTACTTCTATGTGTGAGTGTACCCAGAGACGGTCTCTAACAAACACGAGAACGGGAACAATTTATTGTAGAGTTTGGTATTTCTCTCCCTCCCCTCGGTGTCTGTGAGAGTTATGAAGCACGAAGTCCGGAAGTGTTCCCAGAGATGACATAACAACATTATGCTCCGTGACCAATGATGGCTGCTGAAAGTCTAATGGAAATATTAAGTTTCTCCTGGACTTGTCCTCCATACCGATGAGAACGTTGCTAATGTCTCTCCTCCCTCCTTCCCTCCGTCTTTCCCCTGCAGCTCAGTGTCGTTACGCCCTGGGGATGGAGGATGGCACCATCCCAGACTCTGACATCACTGCCTCCAGCGCCTGGTCAGACTCCACTGAGGCCAAACATGGAAGGTAGGAAATGACAGAGTGTGTGTGTGTGTGTGTCTGTGTCTGTGTGTGTGTAGGGTAGAAACCACAGTAATCAAGTGGCTTCTTCCTGAACTCTTTGTGTGGTTACAGTCTGAAAACTGTAATTCTGTTTAACACCAGGCTGAAAAGTAGTTTTCACTGCATCTGATCACGCAGCATCGCTGATGGGGCAGAAGTTTGCACCTGTAATCTCACCAAACACTGATGGCACGTTGCACCAACACATCCTGGAGCAAAGCTGTCAGGACACCAGAATTTTTCTTTGAACAAGGTTTATTTCTGAATTCTGAATTTTTATTAATGCAGCTTTCACAATTCACTGCGCAGGCATACTTTGATTGACAGAAATCCCCCCATGTCCCACCTATGATAACATTCAGAGGATGTACAACTTAACCAACACCAAAACGAGAGGTAAACAAATAAATAAACAAAGTATACAAATTCTGTAAAATGATCATAGCTTGAAATTAATAATAAGGATGTTAAAAAAATAAATAAATATAGAATTTGTTAGGAAGAATGAAAATAATGCCTTCAGACGGCCTGTAACTGACGCTTGAAAACTGAAAACGTAAATGTGACGACAGCATTTAGCTTTACTTGATGCAATGTTAAAATTAATATTTTAAAAAAGCTTTTCTAACGGTATGTTAGTTAGTTTGATAAAATGTGTTTCTTCCTGCCGCACTCCACCTTATAAATTAGTTTGTTTTATATTTTTATTTGTTGTACAAAAAATAAAGAAAATGAAATTGTGATTGCTCTATGCAGTACGATTAGCAGGATCATTTTTGCATTACAATTTTTATTTTTATTGAAAATTATTGTTGGGGTCAGTAACAAACATGTTTTCTTTCATCTGAAGAACAGGATTTTCAGGTCAGGGCATCTCTGCAGTACTACCTCATTATAATACTGTTTTCTCACAATTTTTCCTTTTTCACAAAATTGTGATTTGGTTCTGGTTCTGCCAGCTGAATATTGCACTTGGCCATATTGCAATTTTGATAATATTGCAATTAATTATGCAGCCCTAAGGGGAAACCACAATCAAGTCTCACTTTACAGCCTTGTTTTAATGATGAATGAATCACCTTTTATCCCTTAAAACTTAACATAAGAAACAGGAATCCTTCTTTCCAGGATGTCAGAAATTTGCTTGAGTATTTCTTCTTCTTAGTAATCTCATTACTCTTTCTGTGTCACTCACTGAGAAAGCCGAGGCTCAAACATGGCCGTGTTAGAGAGAAAACGACGGGCGTGAGCTCTTTGCAGCGTCACGTGCGGCGGTATTGTTGTCCAGGTGGAAGCGGTACGTGCTGAGCAGTGCCAGAAACAGGTTGGGATAATGAAAAGGTGTTGGGGGAAAAAAAAATGTGATAATTTTGACCCCGGGGAGGTAACTGAGAGAAGGCAATGAGAAACTCAACATGCATACGATGCTGCAATTTTAAACTTTGAGACAAAACTAGTATAAAAAAATGATACTTGATACCATAGCCGAAAAAAAAAAAGTCCTAGGAAATTATTCTGCACACACTAGTACAGAAGAAGTCACTGAACACTGACTGGTTTTTCTGCTCTGAGCCAAATTTCAGGCAGGGGAATAAAAACTGGACTGAATTAAGATATCAGATGAGCACTTAGATTATGTTTTATAGCCTCTGTGCTTTAGATCTTATAAATAACGGATATTGTTCTGTTTTATATTGTACTGTTTTAAACATGCGGTATTCAAAAAGTTTTAATGTATTAATACGTTTGGCAACTTTACCCTGGAGTAGACGTGCCTATTTCATCACTTTGATGCAGCTCAGACTTTTCAAATAGGTTTTAAATTAAACTGCATTTTAATGCGGTGCTAATGCAACATTCACATAAGCTAATGTAGGCTTGATGTTTGGCGGCGCGGTGATGCAGTGGAGTTTGCACGTTCTCTCCAGGCGCTTTGACTTTCTTCCACAGTCCAAAGACCTGCAGGTTAGGTGAGCTGATGACTCTAAATTGCCTGCGGGTGTTGAGTGTGAGCTGGTTGTTTGCGTCAGCCCTGTGATGAACTGGCAACCTGTCCAGGCTGTGCGCCGCCTCTCATCTAATGTCAGCTGGAATCGGTTCCCCCTGAGACCTTGTGGTGGATACGTGGTTATAGATAATGGATGGATGGATGGAGGCTTGATGTTCACTTTGATGGATTACACTACTTCTTTATTCGTTCAAGGCAATGCCGATGGATGTTCATACTGTACAGAAATGAAAAGAAACCAGTGGAAAGTACATTTAAATTTACAGAACTTATCATGGACTGTTTAATGTGATTAGCTGTGATGTAAAATGTGTGTTATTGGTAGTAAACATGCAAACAGATGCGGGCCTTTAAATCTGCCCTGAACTTTGTTTCTTTTAAGTCAGTTCTTATAAATTAAACATAATCATCACTTTGAAGAGCAGCACTGAATTGGGAAGGAGTTGGTTGCTTCTTGACACGGTGAATTTAACAGGCTGGTCTCGGACCTGATTTGTCGCCCACATGTCTGATTTCGAGCTGGTTATCCACTACAACTGTCTGGTGTCACATTGAGCATTTCACATGACTACTTTCTGAGTAACCTTTAGTATTTTTGGTCAACTACTGTGCACGTACAGTAGTGTTCATTTTGACAGCAAAGTTTGATTTAGTTTTAGTCATATTAATTTAACTAAAATGCCATTTTAGTCACATTTTAGTCATTCCTGTAAATAAAGTTAACATTAACATCAGGTAATGATGAAGTCATGAGGACTACTTAGTAACTACTCATTAACTACTCAGTAATCTGTATTACTTTACTCTAGAGGACACAAAAATAGTAAGTAGTAGTTGACTAAAAAGTACCAAGTTTAATTAAAGTGTAATACATTATTTAAACATGTACCTAGAATTCCCAACCTCACACTGCTGGATTAGACTGTTATTAACAAACATTAAGTATACTACATTTCTGCTCTTTTCTCTGATCATATTTGTTTCAATTAGAGGACTGTAAAACTTTACGTTCTTTAAATGTGTGACCTAAGATTAGCACTTCACATTCTTTAATCAGTACAAGACAGCGGTCTTTTCTTTTAGCTTGTGTTGTATTTCGGATTTCACAGAAACACTCAGCTCAGGTTCACTGATAAAATAGTGTTCGTTTGAAAAACAAAAATCATTTAAGTGTGCTTAATGTTATGTTACCTTTGCATGAATTTAGGGATGCCTCGTCTGCAAACTTTGCATCACATTTGTTGTGTTTTTACCAGAGATTGTTGCTCCACATGGTTTATAAGAGGTCTTGAAATGTATCCAGATGTCTGTACTGTACGTCTCTTTCTCGCAAATGTTGATATTTCTGTACAGCTTGTGAGACGTACAGCAAGTGCATGCTTGTTGACTTCCTGAGTAGATCAGTACTGTCTAATTGCGTGCATCTCATGTCCCCAGTGTCAGTAGAATTCGTCACAGTTTTTGTCATCATAAATTATTTTTTATTTAGCTGTCGTCCTGTTTTCTTCAGTGTTGTTGAAAAAATATTGATGGTGACTTAAAGTGCAAGTGATCCGCGTCCTCTTGAGTAACATTAAGTCAAGTAACAGTACGTCTTGTACAGGAACACACGCGTATGTTACTGTGGACTGATGTGTGTCTGCATGCCTTATTTTTTTCCTCTGTTGGCACCACGCTAAAGTAATTTGTCAGGAGTCTATTAGATTATGATAAAAGATGATAGTGTCTGTCTTTGTAAAACCCACTCAGTAATTATATTACCACCTTGTCTGTCTGGCAGCGATGTCAGATACATGAGAGCCAAGCAAGGCCTGCAAAATGCTAGAGCCATGTGCAAGACAGAGTGTGTGTTTGTGTGTGTGTTCATTTGGTGTGTTGGGCTGGGTCTCTTGGCTGAGTGTCCAACCATGTGGAAATAATTATTAGCCCTCGCTCTTTTTAAGAGACATCAGGGAGACACCGAGAGAGAAAGAGAGAAAACAGAGAGAACAGCGGACTTTAAACCACAAAAAAAAAAAAAAAGGAAACAAGTGAAAGGTGGGTCGCTGCGATGGTGGGCTGAAAGGTGGAGAGAAATTAATCTGAAAAGAGTCTGGGGGAAGGTGTTGGGTGGAGGAGAAGGGAGGCGGGGTTGAGAGATGCAGAGTTGGTAGGTATTTCTTTTTCATGGCTCTTATCACTCTGGGGAAGTGAAATATCAGCATATTGGTCTGAGCGAGCGGGGAAGAGATGGAGGGAGGAAGGCAATTGAGAACAAGGGGAGAGGAATGAATCGTTGGCTGGTATTTAGGTAGGAAGCAGAAGACAGACACGGAGAGAAATGGGAGAAAAATGAGGCACTTGGCAGAACAGTGTGCTGTAATGTTAATCCCGCTGGCTGGTGCACGGTGGACTGAACTCTGCACGGCCGCATTCCTCTCTTCCTCCCTCCTCATCCTCGTCTCCCTTCGACGCAGGACACTCTGTGGAGCACTAATGTGTTGATATCATCCGGCGGTTTCCGTCTGCATGATCTCACCCGCCCAGCGGAGAACAGGCACTGATTAAAATACACGAGCCACTGTCGGTGTCACCGTGCTGATAGAGTGATTTGTTCTGGTGGTCTGAGCTTGCAGCTTTCATTTCTGAGAGAAAAGCCCACGGTGGTCAGAGTGCTGCTGTGCACTCTGAGGAACGACGGTTCTAACTAGAACCATGCAGGGTTTTGTGGCTGGTCCCCATAGACATGTCAAACATCTGGAATCCTTTCAGGGGGTTCTACCTAAAACCCAACATAAAGGGTTATACGTAGAACCATCTGTGAAAAGTACCACCCAGAAACTTCTATGATAGGTTCTACAGAGAACCCTTCTGTAGTGTAATGGTTCCATCCAGAGCCGCCTCTGGATACTCTACTCAGAACCTTTCCATCTTCTAAGGGTTTAATCTAGAACCCATCTAGTGGGTTCTACACAAACCCCTTTATATTCCAGGAGTTTCATCTAGAACTTAGCCAGAGGGGTTCTAATGAGAACCCTTTTATATTCCAAGGGTTTCATATAAAACCTATCCAGCAGGTTCTAGCAAGAACCCCTTTGTATTGTGGTTTACAGTTTTACCTAGAACCCCTTCCACCTACAAGATTTCATCTTGAGCCTACCCAGAGTGTTCTAAAAGAATCCTTTTTATATACCAAGGTTTTCATCTAGAACCCACCCAGGAGGTTCTACCAAAAACCCTATTATATTCCAAGGGTTTCACAAGAACCTACCCACGGGTTCTACTGAGAGTGCTTTTATATTCCAAGGATTTCATCTAGAACCCATCCAGGGGGTTCTAACAAGAACCCTTTTATATTCCAAAGGTTTCATCTAGAACCTACCCACAGGGTTCTAACAAGAGCCTATGGATATATTCTACAGGTTTAATCTAGAACCTACCCAGAGGATTCTAACGAGAACCCTTTTATTTTCTAAAAGTTGTATCTAGAACCCACCCAGGAGCTTCTACCAAAAAGTCTTTTATATTCCAAAGGGTTCATCTAGAACCCACCAAGAAGGATCTAAAATGCCCTTTTTAAAAGGGTTTCACCTTAACCATTCTGTCTTCTGATGGTTCTATAGAGAACCATATCGTACTCTACAGATGAGGCAAAAACACAACGGGTTACGGGGTTCCAGATCCATCTATATTCAAGAATACTATTAGAAACATGGATAAACATTTGAACATTTGAGGGTGAGGATCCATGTTTTCAACAATCCTTCAAGAACCCTTCAAAAAAAATGGTTCTTCAGAAGCAAATTGTTCTGGGTAGAACATCAGCCTTTCATGAGGAACCCTTTTGGAACCATTATTTCTCAGCGTGTGGCCTGGCGTCGGCTCCACAGTTGATCTGACGTTACGAGGCCGCGCGGCCAAGTTTGTGGTGTTTCTGTGGCCAATATGTGGTGTTGGTGTGGACTTTTCTTCCCGGGCCTGGATTGAAGAAGGTCACGCTGAGCGAAAATCTTTCAGTGCTGCTGCCTGTGTGTGGTCACGGCGGGCCAGAGGAGCTGCGAGCACAGATTGGTCCTGACGTTCTACACCAGATCTTGTTGTGAGGTTTGAAGAATGTGGAAGAGCTAGTAATTTTCACCCCTTTCATCTCGTTTTTCTCCCTTTCTGTATTTTCCATCTGTCTCTGTCTCTCGCTCTCCTTCTCTATCGCTTACAGTGTTCCTGTGGCCAAAGCTCTGTCTGTCTGTATTTTCTCTTTGAGACAACACTGTCTATTTTATATGTGAATGTTTGGCCGCTGTGGAATCCAATATGTATGTTGGTAGCAGAGGGTTGGACTGTTTATATTGAATTCTCAGTTGTACCTCTGCCTGCTGCCGGCACTCTGGGTTTGATGTAGTCTTGTTGTGGGTGTGTTTGTATCTCTGCATGTGAAAGTTTGGGTGGGGGAACTGGGATTTAGTGAACTTTTCAGCTTTTTTTAGGGAGCCTTTTTTTTTTTTACCCCCGCTTTTTTATCTAACATTCATAAGCCTCTGTTTTTTTTATCTCTCAGGTTGAGCACTGGAGAGGGGGATGGAGCGTGGTGTCCTGCAGGAGCCGTTTTCCCCAGCGGATCAGAGTACCTGCAGGTCAGATACTCTGTTTATCCCGATTTGTTTGCACTGTTACATTTTGAATCAATGCTCAATAAAATCGCTGTATTGTTTTTTGGAAGAATAACATTTAGTTGTCGGCAATTGTAGGATTACAAAGCTTGCATACAACGTTAAGCTCATTATAATAGTCATACATTTATTTATTTATTTTTTTGTGATCAATAATTTATTGATAAAATGCAAAAAAGAAACAGACAAAATTGTTGATCAAAGAAAATCTCTTCTGGGAACAAGAGCTGAACAGCAGGGTTGAAAAATAATATAAATAGCTGAATTAAAGAAAACAAACAGATGAATTAATAGTAAAAAAGTAATGCATTTACTCAGTGATGCTTGATGCTTTGCTATGGCGTGATTTAGAAAAGCCATGATGTATGTGTTGGACACTAAAATAAAAATATGAAACTAGAGCCTGAAAGTGGTTAGCTTAGCTTAGCATAAAGACTGGAAACTGACAGAATCCACCAAGCAGCACCGTAAACCTCACATCAGGAAAACAGGAAACAGGAAAAAGGAGAAAATTGATCGAGGTACCAAGTTTGCTCAACTGCTATTGGAGAAAAAATGGGTCAGTTAATCAGTTGTGTTTGTACATGTTGTCTCAATGCTAAGCTAAGCTAAACTAATGGCTGCTGGCTGTAGTTTCATATTTAATAGACACTTACTTTATCTGTATGTCAGTTTATGTCTATCATGGGTTCGCAAACTTTTTCAGAAATGTGTTGTCTCCACATCAGGGACGAGCCTGCGAGTCAGGGAAGGAATATCAGAATGTCAGTCGCAGCCAGCAAGATAACACCAGTAATCAAGGCTCACACTGACAAGCAATGTTAGCTAACTAGCAACACCAATATAACAGACAAGAAACAAATCAAATGCTACACAAGTAAACACGACTGACTTATTTTTTTTCCCGCTGTTGAAACACTTTCTCTTGAACATTTGTTCTCTGCTCAGTAAAATACTTTTGACTTGCCCCGATGCTGAGAAAGCTTTGTTTGGATATGTCTGTCGAATTTGTTCATTTTCAAGCTCTCACTGCTGAACACCCACCCACATAAAACACATTTTGAAGGGCATTGGTGAGGACAACATTTATAACATTTCTTAACTCTTTTATTAAACCCTCTTGTTTTTATTTCAACAAGACACGATTGCAGGTCCAGGTTTGCGACAAGAGAGCACAGCACCTGAGCTGAACAGACCAGTGTAGCAAAAATGAACAATTTTCTTCTTTTTTTAATTATGCAAATGAATTTGCATATCATATCAGCATTGTTATGCATTTTACCACCATGACCCATTTTGGGTTGTGACCCTAAGTTAGGGAAACACTCTATTAGTCCATATTTTATTGAGTGACTTGTGTTTAAATAATGTATTTCCTGTCTCCTGCAGGTAGACCTGCACAAACTCCACTTCCTGGCTCTGGTTGGTACCCAGGGTCGTCACGCCGACGGTCATGGCCAGGAGTTTGCCCGCAGTTATCGTCTGCGCTACTCCCGAGACGGAGTGAAATGGATCACCTGGAAGGACCGCTGGGGCCAGGAGGTAATCAGCAACTTTTCATTTTGTTAATTACAACAGAGCTGGAGCCCATTGTCCCTGTCATGTGTATAAATGAGGGAAAGTGGCAGTTTGATAGTCTTTAAATGAGCTTGTGGAGGAATTGACAACAGGAACATACAGTCAAAGTTGACTCTCCATTATTGATGGGAAACAGCTCAATATCCTGTGGCTGATTAATATGAATGTCATGTTAATGGGCTGTATTATTCATCTGTATTTCATATATTTATTATTTATTGGCCAGTGGAGCAGCTTGGCTTTGCACCAGCTAAACTGAACTTTTCTGTTCAGGCAAAAGCAGCCTTCACTGCCTGAGATTTCAACGCTATGCAATGAATGGCCTTACCTTGTGCAGATAAAGGCATCTCGTATTGTGTTTGGTACATGTCCAATATTTTCTTTAAAAGTTCTGCAGACTGGCCCTGTTTTCAAACCCGACGCCAACCTCATGCAAACGATTAACAAAAAAACTCTCTAGATAAAACCATACAGATGGACCAGAATGCAGATGCAACACAAAACACACAATCGAACGACACAAAATGTAATCACCTGCAGTCGCTGGCGTATGACAACAACAATTTAACACAATCTGAGAGCAGAAGAGCTCTAGGTGTTACGACATAATACGCTCCACTAAAGGCACATTCAGAATAAATACACAGGCTTTCAGACAACAATACATAATAACACAACAGCTCAACCAAAATATGAAAAGAGCAGTGCACAGCCACATATCACAGTAGTCTCATGAGAACATGAAAAGGGCACTGCACAGCCACAGTATAAATTATAAATAAATGTGTTTCGGTTCTCGACAATAAATCTAAGTTTTTACCCCCATAAAGAAACTCTGCGATTTTTTGCCTTTCATGCTGATATCAATTTCAAGTTTCAGCATTTGCTTTACCTTCCCACCACAGACAGCAGAAGAAAGAGTGGACGAGGTGAAAAAGTGAAGTTAATGTGAAAGTGTCTTATACAAAAATGACCCTGCTTCTCACTTGATTTATGACCTCAGTAAACAGTTTCCCAATGAGTTTATGGTTTCAGTCGCTAGTTTCAGGTTTTCCTCTACACAGCATTATGTTCATTTTTAAATTATGGTCCTATTTAGAGTAAAAAATACAATAAAGTCGGGTATGCTCTAGAGCTGGGCTACTGTGTGATTGACAGGTCATTCTCAGCAAGTCTCTTCCGTTCAACACACAGGGCTCATGAAACTTACATCAAACTGGCAAACTGGACAGTATTGATCAAATATGAATCAAGACTTTGTTACTGCATTGCCTAAAATGTTCTTAGAAACATAAATTAGCATACTGAATAGTTGAAATACAAGAAAGATTTGATGAATTATGTTTTATAATAAGACAACACTGTGGTTAAGATCTGGGGAGGTTTAGGGACAAAATCCGGTTACGGTTAAGAAAAGATCATGATTTGGATTAAAATATTCACTCTTGTGAGATCTTTCGCAGATCTGGGGTTCCCTTCTAGACAAGACCATGCAGCTGCCATTGTGTTTCCAGTTTCTGGAAACTCAAAACAAACTGTCAATCCATGCAATCCTGATCAAATATGGATCAAGATTCTGTTACTGCATTACCTGTTTCTCGCTTCAGATATTTTCAGAAACACATTTTAGTGTCCTGTTTAGCTGTAATATGAGAAAGATTGCAGATCATTATTTCCTGCTGAATGGAGGAACCATGGACGTCACCCACCAGCTCCACGCTCTCGTTAGTGCTGCACATGTTCTGGTTGCAAAAAAAACCAAGATGGTCGACCCTTGTAATGCCAAATTCAAGGCTTCACAGCGGCAGTCCACAACCCAAGTAGGGTTGGCCTGATGGACGATGCCATCGTGGCTGACAGTCATCGACCGCTGAGCCCTCTACCATAGACACAGAGTGCATTTAAGCCCCCCCACCGCGGAGGAGGAAAACAATCCCTGAACAACAGAAAAATATCTAAAGGAGAACTAAGGAGAAGGGACACTGAGATTTACTGGAAATATTGAGTTTGTCAGTTTAACTTTTCCTCTCTTGTAGACACAGGGTGCTAAAATGATCCATTGACGTGCTGAAATCTAATGTTTTCAGCGACCTACAGTCACTTTTTTAGCGTTTAAGGACTTGGTTTCATATTGTGGCGCAGATCTCAGGAGCCGCTGCTGCTGGTCATTGTACTGCCTCTCCATGTCCCGTTTTTTATTTTCTTATTAAACACAACAAAGTTACGGACATGTGGCGCTGTGACAAAGACCCATTCAAACACAGCAATCACGGTCCAGTTTCACTGTGGGCATTGTCATGCGCCAATTTGGTAGGCATCGCCCAAATCTAAAACCAGCAGGTGACATCAAGGTGGCTCTGTCTTTCCAGTCACTACATCAAGGGAATCATGGGAGAATGTGTTAATTAAAAGGTCAAATTGAGCCGATCTCAAACGATGAACCATAGTCGGACGGCTCTTTTGGCACTTTCCAAATTTCCAGATGGCCAATCTGTCATTGTACACAAAAGCATGGGAAATTAGACCTGCAACAGCCAATGTTTTATTAAGGAAGGCACCCTGCTGTTTGTTTTCCGCTCTAAGGCATTGTTTTAAAACATTGCCTTGCAAAAAATATTCAGAAATTGCAAGCCGTTGAAAATCTTCAAGTGAAGGGTTCACCTACAAAAACTTTGCCTGAGGCTTACACTCTAAAATCAGTCGCTCTTTACTTTGTGTGTTTAAAGGAAAAAAGTTCAGTTGGTTCATTTGAGCTCCTCTCTCAGATTAATAGAATCTGAAGACACGAGCTGAATGATAAGCCCGAGCCTTGAGGCGATATTCATTCAACCCTGCAGATGACAGGGCAGACGAGCGATGTAGTGTGTGATTGAATATTTGTACTTATCTCCCCTAGGTGGTGTCAGGGAATGAGAACACCTATGATGTTGTGCTGAAAGACCTGGGCCCTCCCATCGTGGCCCGCATGGTGCGCTTCTACCCCCTGGCTGACCGGGTTATGAGTGTTTGCCTTCGGGTGGAGCTCTACGGCTGCGTGTGGAACGGTAAGTGTTTGAGTGGCGGCCGGAGAGACACAAAGAAGCTGCAGAGACACAAAATACTCAGGTATTCATTTGGTCTGTATATTCTGAGGCATGCCCTCCAGACTGTGACAGATCAGATCGCATTTCATACGGTGAAGGTGACTGACTTGACTTGATTTACTCCTCTATCAGATGGGAGAGGAGGAGATTTGTTCTGTGGTAACGATTTTGAGTGCATGTTTTCACCGTCTAATCCCATGCATTGAATTGAGGCATTGCACCAAATTTACAGCCTCAGCGGGGTTTGCGCGGATAAAAAGAAGCCATACAGTGATAAATGGTGTTGGTCTCCATGTTTCCCGAAGCACAACACTGACTAACTGAGTATTTATGGCTGCCTCACCTCCTCCCCTGGCCTATCCACCTCCCTCAGACAGCATCAAGCTGCCTGTAAATCAGAGCTGTCACTGAGGCTAAAAGCCCCAGTTCCCGTCTGTGTCTTCAGGGAGACCATCTTTCTAAAATATGCTGTAATGTGGATTCTGAAGCAGTCCCCCCACAAGCCACAGAATCTCCAGAATGTCAACTTTTACGCACATTCGACCTCTCGTCTCATCCCGTATCAGATATTATGTCAGTGTCTCTCCTGTGTTTATTGTTTTACATTCAGTTTGGACCCTCACACGGGTCATGAAACACACATCTAACAGACTTTCATTTATGTGCAAACAGAGCATACTGCACACATACTGTAAATCCTATGTGAAGCGTTGTTTATTATGGGTAGCAGAGGGCGGGCTGTAGTCCGTGCTGCTGACGTCACCTCTGTTCTCAGGGAGCGGGGATGATTAGCTGCACGTTGGAGCGGAGCGGCTTGAGTTTCACCGGTTAATGGCGGCTGGGGCCGAGCAGGCCTGAGCAGCGGACCTCTTCGTTTGTTTTACTACTTAGAAACCATCTGTAGCCGTTTTCCCCCCGCGGCAGTGATTACGGTTCGATGTTGGCTCAGTGAATGCGTAGCTGCTCATGACAAAAACAAAAAGCTTCTCAAATGAAGGAAGTTTGACATGCAGCTCGTGCACGTCTGTCTAAATAGAAAACAATTAAAAAAACATGGATTTATTTGAGCACACTAATTTGCAGTGTTGGGAGGGTTACTTTTAAACTGTATTCCACTGCAGATTACTGAATACATGCCTTAAAATGTAATTACTGACATATTCATTTAAATTACTCAAGTTCATTAACATTTGTAAATACTTTGGATTACTTTTGGAATACTTAAAAATCATATTGCAATGCCCATTCGTCTGAGTCACTCGGAGTGTTAATACGAGAGCTGCAACGATTAATTAATTATGAATCGATTATTAAAGTAATTGCCAACTATTTTAATAATTAATTAACTGGTTTTAAGTAATTTAAGTTGGTTATTTTTTAAGAAAAAGAGTCAAAATTCTTGATTTCACCTTCTTAAATGTGAATATTTTCTGTTTTTTACTCCTCTCTGACGTAAATCTGAATATCTTTGGGTTGTGGACAAAACAAGACATTTGAGGACGTCATCTTGCGCTTTGGGAAAACATGATCAACATTTTTCACATTTTCTGAATTTATGACAACAACTATCATTAATTGGAAAAACAACCGACAGATTAATCAACAGTGAAAATATTTTTCCAGCAAACATGTAGTGATGATGCAAGCTAATTCAGGCAGACAACTCGATGGCGCTGCTATACACACGTGACATGCGTCACTTTTCATAGTACAAACCAAACGCACCCTCCCAAACTGGAGGTCTATTCAAGATGCAAAATCCCCATCTCTTCTTCTGCTTGTCACTGGTATTGCTGCCTTGCATCAGTATCGCTGCGTGCTCTTTCAGCCCACGCAGAGGCCAGCTCTACACAATTTGTGCCTAGGCGAGATTACACCCCGCCACCCCACTCCCTCGCCAATACAATTCAATGACACAGCCAACTGGGGAATCACGACAGTTTATTTGAGCAACAACAAATCAACAGTAACGCTCTAGACGAAAACACTGAGTGAGGGCGCCAGTGGCATAGAAAAATTATATATTTTTATTTATTTCCTCGGGCCAAGGGGACTGGCGGCGGCGGCGCACCTCCAGCAGATGGCCCTAGGCGACCCCTATATTGCCTTATGCCAAGAGCCGGCCCTGGCCCCACGACCCAGAATCCACCTGCTGGCTCTGACAGCAGATTTAAGATATTTACTCATACCTCTATGTAAAAAACAAACAAAACATGTTCTGCTGCACATGCAAACATTTTAAAATGTGATTTGTCTGACTCAACCATTGGACTGACTAATATTGGTCGTTAGTGATGCATATCTGTTAGTAATGACCCCTAATGACCCCTTAGACCAGCTTATGAACACACACCACATCCAAGGAATATAACCTGAATCATCTGTTGAATAAATTGATCATATTTGTGAATAATTGGTGATACATATTGGCAATTCGGCTAAGCTAATTGCAAGTAAAGTCAAATCCTGTTGCCTGAAATCATAAAATTTGTCTCGGGGAGGGGGCTTTACAGTCAACTTCCTCTGTCCTTGACGTTAGACCCTCATATGACAAAAAAGAAACTTACAGTTACTTCAGGTCCTTCTTCAAACTAGATGTGGAGTCTTTTGATGCAGAAGCAGTTTGATTGATTTCTTTCACTGCACAGTAATGTTGTGACCTTCTTCATCATGTTTGTAGCTAAAATGTTCTTTGATATTTAAAAAAAAAAAACAAAAAAAAAAAACAAAAAAAACCCACATTCCTGACGCTGTCCTGGCTGTGTGTTTTCTTTCACTGTGGGTGAGTGGAAGTTTTCACCCGTTTAGTTGCCCACAAATTATTAGTTCACTTTTTGAAAAAATGTGCTGGGCAGAAGCGTTGATCTGTGGCAAACCCTTTATATATACTATTTTAAAGACAGAAACTGTGTTCAGAATACCATCAGTTTGAACTGTAACAGAAAAAAATTGACTCTTAATTAGTATTTTAAATGCGCTGACTCGTATTCTGTTACTCCCTAACTGCTAATATGAGTAATACTGAATATTTTGTCTTACTTCTCTGTCTTTCAGATGGGTTGAAGGCTTACACAGCTCCAGTGGGTAACGTCATGCACCTGTCTGGCATGCCCGTCTATCTAAACGACTCCACTTACGATGGGAGCACCGAGCAGGGGTAAGATATTCAGCTGCTCCAGGCTCCCCCCTTCTTTTCCCCCCCCCCCTCTTCCTCACCATTTTCATTTTTATTTATGAGTAAGCATCTCATCTCCATACATTCCCATGAACTACTACCCCTGGTTTTTGTTTTTGCACAACCTTGGGTTTAAATGCAACACTGCTTTGGTAAATACGATCACAATAAAGACTAAAGAAGTGTGACCGTCAACAATGCGCCTCCATCAATGAAACACCAAGCGCTTCTGCAACGCTCATCACATCTGTTGTTACTGAAACGGGGCCAAAATCCTTTCTTGAAAGATTATTCTGGTGTCCGCCTAATCGAAAGGGAATAACTTTATTTTTTTTAGTCGCTCTGGGATTTTGAGCTGTTTCCTGACCATAATGTTTTGGCAGGGAGCAAAGGAGGGGTGAACTGGGATCGGAGGGCGGGGGGTCCCACACTTGCATGAGCCCTGTGGTTAATGGGGCTGAAATGTTTTGCTAGCGGGTGAGCTAACACTTTTGATGTAATCCAGACGTATTTGCAGCAGATGTGTTGTGTGTGTGTGTGTGTGTGTGTTGTGTGTGTGTGTGTGTGAGGCAGAGACTCAGAAGGCTCGGAGTTCAGGGACCTATTTGGTGACCTTGTTTTGTTGCTTTGTTTCTGTTGTGTTTGTATGTGTGTGTTGTGTCTTACACAAGTGATTTATATGTGCCAGCATGGTTGCATGTGTTTCTATGTATATTAGCTCATTTATGCATCCTGCACGCCAGTATGTGAATAAATTTTTAAGCAGAAAGCGACACAGGGTCCAGCATTAACTCTGCACAGAGCTGCACATTAACCCAAGCAGTAGGGATAGAGCAGTATATCGAATACCGCAATTAAAAAAATGTTTCAACACCATACTGGACTTTAATGATCTCTACTGTGATATGACTTCTTTTTTTTTTTTTTTTTAAATAAAAGGACTGCTTGATTGTTTTTGTTTTGCAAATGACCCTTCCTAAGTCCCGCCCCTGTTTGTGCTTCAAGGACAGTTGAGCAAACTTGGTACTTGGTGGAACCGTGGTCAGTTTTCTCTTTTCCTGTTTCCTGTAGATATTCTGTGTGCTCGGCTTGTCCATGTTCAAAAAAGAAAACCACATTTGGAAGTTGGGTAAAAGATGGTGCTGGGATAGTTGAAGGAATAGTTCACTCAAAAATGAATATTCAGTCATTATCTACTCATACTGATTAAAGGTCAGGTTTTGTTTGTTTTGTCCACAAAACACTGCACACTAAAACAACATTGCAGAATCTCCTAAACAGTGTAGATGAATGGTGACCGGTTTTTAATGTAAAAAACTACAGAAAAAAAAACATAAAATGCCTCCATACTGCTCGTGTGGCGTAATACAAGTCTCCTAAAGCCCCAACATGCCAAGTCGACTTGAAAGACATCATTTACACCATGTTTTTAGCCTGAATCTCCACTGCTGATCCTTAGCTTGGAGCCACGTTCATGTGTGATGCATACTGTCTGACTGGGCGTGCGTGTGATGTGATGGCGTACGCATGCGAGGGAACGTCATGTGAGACTTGGATTACTCCAGACGAGCAGTATGGAGCCATTCTATGTTGTTTTTTTTCTTCAGTTGTTCTTTAAATTTGAAAACTGGTCACCATTCACACACTGTTTTCCTGTGAAACTCCAGCAGTGTTTTGTGAACTAAAAAATTAAACCAGACTTTTTTATCCCTTGAAGTTAGTTCATGTTAAAAAAAAACAACCAATAACTAACTAGGTAGCCAGTGATTGATATAGATGAACTAGCAAGTTAGTTCGCATTTTGCTAACTAGCTAGCTAACTATTGGTATAGATTAGCTAGCTAGTTAGTTATAAATTCATGCCAAATAATTTGCACATGCTCATGTTGGGGCTGGCTACTTAATGAAAGGACAGTTTAAGTTAAAAGAATGAAGGAATTTCATATGAACAAAAAACGCTGTACACATCTGTTTTATTATTTAATAAAGGATATTTTTTCAAGTAATTTTTTTCTTTGTTTTTAATATTGTTATAAGTATCATATCGTGGACTTTTTATAGTTTTTGGTATCATCACATCCTTACCATGCAGTTCTGTATGTGCACAGGATGCAGTTCGGAGGCCTGGGTCAGCTGTGTGACGGCGTCCTGGGAGGAGACGACTTCATACAAACGAAGGAGCTGAGGGTGTGGCCCGGGTACGACTACCTGGGCTGGAGCCGGGAGGCCCTGGGGCAGGGCAGCGTGGACATCGAGTTCCACTTTGAGAAACCACGTGTCTTCCACAACATGCAGGTACGTAGGCAGTGAAAGTTGTGTTCGTGTGCCTGTGTGCATGTGTTGTTTGTTTGGTGTGCAGATTGTGTGTGTGAGAGGGTTATGGAGGACATTGTTATCCCGCTGGAATCTCAGCCAGCATGGGGGCTGCCGCCTGTAAATCAGAGATGTCATCGAGACTAAAAGCTCCAGTTCCCACTCCACGTCCACAGGGAGACCATCTTATGAAATATGCTGTAATGTGAAATATGAGGCAGTACGGCTGAGATCATCCTCACGGCAGAGATTATAGAGAATCTGCAGAATGTCAAGTTTTGTGCTCATCCAGTCTCCTGTATCAGAAATGATGGCTCTGTGGCGTCTTTCTTGTATTGTTGTGTGTAAATGAATGTCAGGCCGGCATGCAGGGCATTGTTATCACACTGGAATCTCTTTGTTTGTGCGTCTGAATAGTCAAGAAAAGTATTCAGGGCATCCTTGTGGCTTAGTGGTTTAGATGCATACTGTACTATATAAGTGCAAAATCCCTGATTCAGTTCTAGCCGAGGACGGCTGGCTTTGTTCACACTGCAGGCAGATCAGATTTATTTCTCAAATAAGATCTTAAAAAGAGGAATAAGCAATATATTTACAGTGCTAAATCATAAATGAGCATGAATATGTCTTCAGAGATTAAGGAAACAAGCTACAACAACGCTACAGCCAGCATGATCTCCTTTGAAACTTATATTGCGGTCCAGAATTAATGCCGAATGTTCACTGAAAGACTTATGAGTCGTAAAAAAATATTAATAATCTTTTAGAAGGAGTAGATCTTTATAATGGTTAAATTGAGCAATATGTTAATGAAGTTTGGCAGGCAGTCACTGAACTCAGAGCCCAGAGTGTATTTTCAGAGCTTTTGTTTACAGGATAACAGGCTTTTCTTTTTTAAAGTTGTGTTTTCTGGGCTTTTTGCCTCTATTGGACAGGACAGCTGAAGAGCAGACAAGACAGGGGGTAGAGAGAGAGGGGATGACACGCAGCAAGGGGTCGCAGGCGGGAATCGAACCAGCAGGACTGACATGGGGTGGATGCTCTACCAACTGAGCTACAGAGCTGCCCCGAATAACAGACTTTTCTTTACACTAACAGACAAATAACAGTTAGAAACAGCTGATTAACTTACAGTGTAGGACTCTTTGTCGCTTGTTATTTTCAAAGTATAATGTTACACTCGTCTTGCGCTTGTGTAGCTTCAGTGTCCCTGCAGCCTGCAGGCAACCTGCCTGAACTTCAAGAATGTGGATGAGTAGATGAGGGGAAACAACTCCATTTAACTATGGAGATTTAACCTATTTAATATACCGTCTATGGCTTCAACTCGCTATTTGGTCTGCAGTTCTAATTTTTGAATGCACATATTGCTCCTTTAAGATAGACTGTCCATACTGTTATTTGTAAGTGATCATATCGGATTTGTGTGTCCAGTTGTGTGTCCAAGTTTCATTAACTTCAGTCTATATAATCTTAAATGCTTTTTTTTTTTTTACAGCAAACGGGGAACTACATTTAAATTTCGCTATCCAGCCCTGATGCTCAATGATAAATGAATCTATCTTGTGTTTTATATCTTGCCTTTAAATGTGTTTTGAGGCATAAGGACTCCCACACACTGTCTAACTTATCTCTAATATATAATTTATTTGTGACATTTCGGTACTAGACCATCATAAGGCAAAGATCTACTACCAAAATGGTCTGCACGCCTCTCTCCAACGCACCTGTCTTATCTAATAGATGTGCAAAGTGTGTCTTTTGTTCTAAATGTGTTTTGGGGATAAATTGGTGTTGATCACACTATAACAGTGAAACCATGAAACCATTGAAACCAACATGGTACCAGTAACTGCTGCAAACTGCAGCTCGGTCAGATTTATCAGAGCACACCGAGGCTGTGTGTTGCAAAGTGGTGTGTGAGCTAACGTGGTGTCTCCTCTCAACAAAAAAAGTAGTTACTTTTATCAGAAAGTTTCTGTCAGCTTCACTTTCCTCTAATGTGGGTAAGCTCAAATTCCTCATGGAGATGTAATAGGTCTTGAATTGCAGTCATGATGGTCTTCAAAGGGTCTTAAGTCTTAAATTTAACTTCCCTGTAGCAGCAGCACGGATTCTGCTCAGCCGCTCTGATGCACTTCTGTCACTCTGGATTTGACGTTGTCATGGTGTGTCACGTTGCAAGTGACAGAAAAGACGCTCTGAAATCTGATTTGATTGGCCTGAGTGTCCAGACTCAGACTCAGACTCGGACTCATCACATTTCACGTGTTTTGTTGCTGTCCAGATAATATGAAATCAATCTGGATACAATCTGGATATGCCAAAAATGGATTTGGGCTGCCACATCTCTCTCCATTTTTCCTTCCTGTATCTAAACCGTAGACGGTAAAAGTAATGCCGAGCAAGGGCAAAGGTGCTCAGAACTAATCTTAAGGAAGAAAGAACGGTACACAATGCAAACGTTCTCGATGCGCCACCTGTTCCGACTTTAAAGGAGATGATCTGATTAGATTTTGGGGCACCTTGATGCATAAATATGCATCTTAAAGAAGTAAAAGTGACTTCATATAACTAACTCTCTGTTTCACAATGAGGACGTCCTGTAAATTATTCCTGAAGACAAGTCTGCAGACAAAGAACTATTTGTTGATTAATACATTGCTCTGGTTAATTAATGATCTCATTAGCACAAACCAAGCATGTCACTGTGATTGTGGCAGGGCATTAGGCTGATTATTTCTTTGTGCATCTGATGAAACTCCTTAGATATTCCTCCAGCTCCGACCAGCGTGACCTCTAAAACAAACTGTGTGTGTGTGTGTGTGTGCCTCTGTTTTAACAACAATAACTTTGTTAATCTGCCGTCTCACCAGAAAGCAGCGTTTTGACTGGAATAACCTCGGTAGCCATTTAATTAGTTTTAATGTGCCCTAGTTTATCTTGGGACAGCGCGTCAGTGCTCGGCTCTCTGGGTGCCACCGAGTTGCATCAGTCTGTTTGTGCGTCTGTGCGGCTTTTGGGGTTAGTTTGTGGAGCAACAGGGGGGGATGATAATATGAAGCAACCCAGTTTGAGTTATAACTGTGTTCTAGTTGGACGCGGGGAGGAATGTCGGTTAGGGTGGGATGTGCATATCGAACGGCAGGAATCCCCAGTCAGTTTTATAAAGTGACAAGTAATCTTTTAGAGGTCTGGTTTTGACCGACATCCAAAATATCTGGTTGGTTTTTTTTCTATTTTTTTACTACTTTATTTACAGTTTTCAATTTTACAGTGACACAGTATATTAAAAGGACATAGACTGGGTTTCACTAACAAAGATTCATTTAATCCAAGATTAGTTCTGCTCTTAGAATTTAGTAAAACCAGGTTTAAAATGAGTAAATCCAGATTTAAAATGAAGTGGAACTCTGCTGTACGATTAAGAACTAATTTCAGTTTAGTGCATCCAAGTTTAGTGACGTAAACAGTTATTAAATAAAGTTAAATCAACATGGAGATGCTTGCTCACCCAGATTAAAACAAATATAAATAAATAAAAAATTAATTTGAGTGCTGCTGGGACGTAGCTAGTAAGTATAAAAGAGGAGGAAAACCATTAACTTTTGTTCCTTTTCTGTTTTCAAATATATAAAGTTCAGAATATCTGAATCATAGAAGTGTTTTTCATGGTGTTTGGAGCAAAACATGTAATTTTAAAGTTAAAAATGTCTGAGAACACTTTTATTTTTATTTTTTTTTTGCCTTTGACCAATTATGCAAACTCATTTCAGACGCCCCAAATCATGTTTTGATGATCCTTAATCACAAAAGATCTAATCAGTCAGGGACAGTCCTGGTTTTAAATGTTGATATCTATTTTCAGACTGTGTTGTAGGCAAACTCATAAAAAAACAAAACAAAAAAAAACAATAATTAAGATCAGCGTAGAGTCGCATTAAAATGCACCAGACGCCACCAAACTTCAGCCAAAGTTTTTCTCTGCCTTTTCCTGTGGACCTCCTAGCTGGCTCCTTTTTCACATCTGACTGTCTACTGCATATGTCCTTGTTTAAAATGTTGATGAATTTATCATATAAGTTAACATACTACTTTCATCATAGTTTCCATGGACACAACAAGGCTGCATAAACGGCATGAAAATTTAATTTTTTCAGTTCTTATTTATAAAAGAGACTGGAAAAGTTGGGGGAGCAATAATATAATATTTAGATAACATGAGTACAGGTCGCACCGGTTAGTTTTCTTCCTCTTTGGGTGGAGATCGAGTGAAACGTTGGCCACAGTGGGTAAAATGCAAGTTTGAAATGGAGAATGTGTAGGAACCCTTTTTTCTAGTTACCGCCATTTCTCAGTGCAGAGCAATCTTCGTGTCTCACAGCAGCTCAAACATCTGTGTAAAGCATCCAAAGACGGCAAAGTCATGATTGTGTTGAATGTCTGAGGAATAGGCTTTTGAGAGCATCTCAAAAATTGTAGTGCAAAAGTTATGTAATGCAGAACAAAACAAGAAAAGATGTGCTGGTTATCCTTCGGCAGAGTAACACTTGTCACATTCAGGAGACACTGATGGGAAGATGTGGCTCAGTTTTGTTTTAGGGTTATGCAGTCTGTGCATCACCTTGTATTGGATGAATCTGTAGCGTGAATTAATGGAACAACAATGCGAGATCCACTTGTACGAGCAGATTCGTTCCTGAGTGGTTTGTTTGAGCGATTTGGCCTTGTCACATTCACCAATTTTCTCTTATTTTGAATTTTCTCCAAGACAGGAGTGTTCCAGACCTGTCGTACGAGTCATGTGCAGTTAGTCTGCTGTTACCTAAACTGAATATTTTTCATTTACGCCTGCATGTTTCATTAGTTTGGAGACATTTTGAGTTTGAAAAATAAAATACCTTTCATAATATGTCGACACTGTCCTGTTTGACTGCATTTCACTTTATAATATAACTCTGCAGCTACATATACAGCCTATCATCATTATATAAATGTAATTACCTGCTGCAAGTTGCTGTCCAGGCAAACATCCTCTGTCTTAATTCCTGACACTGCAACATCACCTACTATGACACTTATTCTGTCCTCTGTCTCTGTGATAGAGACGTGCCCTCGACTCCCTTCTTCCTCCCTCTTCTCGAGCCCCTCACCTTGCTGTGGTGTAACTTTTTTCTTAAAAGTCATTTTCATACTGAATCATTTCATCGTTAATTCAGTGACAGTACAACCCTCAGGTAACGCGGCATTAACAGCACTCATTTTTCCTGGATGCTTAATTCCACTGCTGACGCTGTTAAGATTAAAGACTTTACTTTATAGGTCTCTGAAAGCAGAACTTCGTAGTCACTCATAAAGTTCTTTATTTTAACTCTTTGATGCCATTTTCATGCATGAGCACCTCCTGACATATGGGGCAGGAAGCGTAGCCTTATATGGTATTATTGGTGTGTTAATTATGCTGATATACAAGTTTAATGCTTGTGCACTCAAATACACATTTGCTGAATCTGATGAGGCATGTTTGTAAGACCCTACCGTATGAAAAAAGTGAGAGAAACTTAAGATAAGAATACGAAAATGTTCTTGCAAGAGGCCCATTGCGTCGTCCCAAAACTCTGCTGGTATCTCCGAGTTCAAGTCAGTGACGCAGGCTTGCCTAATAAAATCTTAAGAAACTGAAGTAGTGAAGTAATTCACAAATGTTACTAAATTGACTAACTAGCTAGCTGGGTAGCTTAAAAGGGGAAAAAAGCTAGCTTTGCTTGCTAGCTAAAAAGTTGATCAATCCATCCCAAAATAGTACAGCGATTCACAAATTTTGATACTAGCTAAAATGTTAACAAAACATAGCATAGTTTGCTAGATGGGTGAAAAGTAAACAAACAAATTACATTGTTTGCTAGTTACTGGAAACTGTTGTTTCCTAGGTAACTAAAAAAAGTTTGCTTGTTTGCTAGCTAACTAAAAGGTAAAGAAACGGTCACATTGTTTGGTCGTTCGTTTAACGTAAAAAAAAAAATCTATTGTTTGCTAGCTAGCTACCTACTTAGAAAACTGTAATTGTTGCTAGCAAGCTAAAGTAAAAAAACGTTTGTTTTCTAGGAAGGTGAAAAGTTTTTTAAAAGCTTAATTTATCAAAAAGGCAAAGTTAAATATTCTCAAGTGTAAGTTTAAAGTTAATAACGGATGGAATTTTAAATTGGAGTTTAAAGTTTAATTTAAATTCTAAACTGAGGTTTAAAGAGAGGTTTAAGTTTAATCTCTTTCAAAGTTTGATGCAAGTTAAATCGTGATTTATTGGGTTTAAAAATTAATCCTTGTTGGTGCAACCCTGCCATACAAAACAATACAAAGAAAATACAACACCAGATCTGAAGAAACTGAAGTAGTTAAGCAGCTCACAAATTTTGATGCTAGCTGTTTGGAATCTGGAGGGAGAATCAGGAGATTCTCAAGAAAAAGATGGAGGGAACTTTTCCTTAGCAATAGTGTCTGACATGAAGATATCCAAAAACATGTAAATTTGAAAGGCTCTGCTTTTTTTTTTTCTTTGCTCACATTATTATTTTAGTGTTTCTCAGCTGCCTTTTACAATCTTTCCCAGCGGTATTCATCGTGTTTTTCCAAGGCTTATCCTGTTTTTCCTGCCTTTTCTCCTGTGGTTTTCCCTCACTAACCTCAGCTGACACACACCGTCACGCTCGCCTGGCAGAGCGGATATGTCAGACACACGGGTCAAATAAATAAAGAGTGGGAACCTGAACCTAATTCTGGCTCGACGTGTCTCTGTAGTGCCTTTACCTGCACTAATCACTCTCCCAAAGGAGGAAACCTGCTCTTTGACCTTTGGTCAGTCATAACCTGCACTTCCTACAGGACCTTTAACAGAGTGAGGACGCTCTGATTTTACTTTGTAAAGATCCAGTTCTGTCCTTTGGGAATCTTTTCTTCAGAGGTGGCAAAAGGCCACACATTCTTTACTCAAGAAGAAGTGGAGATACTTCTGTAAAAAAAAAGAGACTCTGGTAAAAGTAGAAATTCTGATTCAACTTCTCTACTCAAAAAGTTCAGGCTCTGAAATGTTCTCGAAGTATAAAAGTTAAAATGACATTTCTACCAACTGTTTCCATGCAAAACTAACTGAGCACCACCTTTTCTCCATGTGAGAGTTTCCCTCTGTTTCAGCTCGTTATGTCTTTTGCACCCTCTCTGTCTTGTTACGTCTTTTTTCGCTTGTTAAAGTTGTGTTTGTCTTTTTTAAAAATCTTTTTCGTCTTGTGACGTTGTTTTCATCTTGTTATGACTTTCACATTGTTTTTGTCTCGTTACATCTTTTAAGTCGTTCGTGTTTTTATGTTTTTCATCTTTTTACGTTGTTTTTCTTTTTGTTACTTCTTTTTCATCTTTTACGTAATTTTTGTCTCGTTGTCTTTTATGTTGTTTTCGCCTTGTTACGTTCTTTTTGTCTTGTTACAACATCTTGTTATATCTGTTTCGTCTTCTTGCGTTGTTTTTGTCTTGTTGCGTTTTTTTCATCTTGTTATATCTTTTTTGTCTCATTACGTCTTTCACGTTGTTTTGTCTTGTTTTGTCTTTTTCATTTTGTTACGTCTTTTTTGGCTTGTTACATCTGTCACGTTGTTTTCATCTTTTTATGTCTTTTACATCTATGTGTTGTCTTTTCTGTGCATTATTGTTCCATCCATTTAGGTTAAAATCCATCTTGATGTTGGGAACACAGCGCACAATGATGCAATAAAACTAAAGTGACTTGTTTTGAAAATGTAAGGAGTAGACGGTACAGATATTTGTTTTAATATGTAAAAGTAAAAGTAAAAAGTTGTCAGAAATAGAAATTCTCAAATAAAGTACAGATACCTAAAAACTCTACTTAAATATAGAAACACAGTATTTTTTCTTCCCATCTGCTTTTCTTTGTAAGCTCACATGGAAGACGGAGCAACTAGACACAGAGATCAGAGGGAGCTCATAATGTAGGTTAGATTTATGATGAAACAAGTAAAACATAATGAATGCAGTGTTATTCTCTCAAATTAAGCTTTGTGCAGGTCATTGGAGCTGCTCTCCCTGAAGGAGTAGTGAATTACTTGGTTCTGTTGACTTATTAGACCCCCAACATACAGTGCATACCCCCACTCCCCCCTATTAGAATCAGTTACATGTCGACTCAGCATCTGGCGCAGCTGTTGGTCCTGCGTGCGTGCATTAACATGTGGATTAGGTTAGAGTGGCTGGCCTCGCAGTAAGTGTGAGGTTAATAGCTAACCTGTCAGAGCAGAGCAGCCCTTGTCCCTCAGAGGAAAATAAAATCTCCACTCTCTTGCTTAATTTTCTATCTCTCAGATCTATAGTTCTGACCTCTCACACTCTCATTAAAACACCCTCCATCTTCCTCTCTTCATCTCCAGCTCCTCTTCCTCCTCCCAGCCACGACGACACCTCTATATTAGATCAGTTTTTATGGATTCTTCTCTCTCTGGCCTTTTCCCTGCTTGTAAAAACAGGAAATATATATCCCCTGCTCTCCTGCATCGGTCTTCTGTCATGCAGATTTTACACTTCTCCTCCATCCTTTCTTTTCTCTTCCTCTTGTTCTAATTTTGTTCATTTGTAGTCCCGCTCAGCTCGAAGTTGTGCCAAAGCAATTATGGTTGAACAGGATGAGAATGTGTCATTAATTTTGTGTGTTAATTGAATCTCTTCCTGCCTCTCCACGAATAATAAATGATTAAAGCCCAGTTTTCCCTGAGTTTTTCACATGCTTGTAAAAGGGTTGAGCTAATTCAGACGTGTTGATGGTTAAAGGATTTTCTGACATCGTGCATCTCTTCGTCTGTGCTGTTTTTCTCCTTTCTCTAAGCTAGGCCTGCACGATTGTGATTATTTTGACATATATTGTCACTGTGATACTCACGATTAATGAGACTGATCATTTTTGTATGATTAGTCGATTGAAAGAAAAGTAGTTGCCAACTATGTTGATAATCAATTAATTGTTGTAGTCGTTTTTCAAGGAAAAGTGTCAACATTTACTTGTTCCAGCTGCTTAAATGTAAGAACTTGATGCTTTTCTTTGTCATTTATGATAGTAAATAAAGAGTCTTTGGGTTTTTGACTGTTGGCTGGACAAAAGTAGCAATTTGAAGACGACACTTTGGGCTCTGGGAAATTGTGACGAGCATTTTTCACATTTTTTGACATTTCATAATAACAACTATTATTATTATTATGATTACATAGCACCTTTGAAGACACAGTTAGAGAGTGCTTTACAGAAATCATTCAAAAAACTATTACCCATAAAACTTAACACATTAAAAAAAACTCAAGGGAGTAAAACTACAAAATCAATGACAAGCCAATTTTTAAAAGTGTGTTTTTAAAAAATGATTTAATAGACGAGGCAGAGTTTGCTGTCCAGATCTCCTCAGGCGGGTCGTTCCACAGTCTTGGGGCCTCTGACTGCAAAGGTTCTATCTCCTTTAAGTACAAATATTAGCCTAGGAACAGCCAGCAGCAGCTCGTCCGTGGATCACAGAGAGCGACACAGGGACACAGGGCGCCAAAAGATCGGCTAAATAACTTGGAGGAAGGCCTCTCAAAGTAATTAGTAAATTCTTAAAACCGCTTCTAAAGGCGACAGGTAACCAGTGTAAGGAAGCCAGGACGGGTGAAATGTGGTCAAATTCTGGCAGCAGAGTTTTGGATGAGCTGGAGGGAGGGGAGGAGAGGATTTATTGCTGATGCCTTAGAGGAAGGAATTACAGTAATCTGAACGACTGGTTATGAAGACATGAATGACAGTTTCCAGGTTTATGGTCAGAACAAAATGGTCTGATCCTTGAAATGTTTCTAAGGTGCTGAAAACAGGACTGAACCATTGATTTGACTTGTTCGTCCAAGCTGAAGCTGAATATGACATCAAGATCTCTTCAATGCTGGCTGATTGATGAGACACATGAACTGAGACTGTTTGATATTTGAGAGTTTACACTATTTTGACCTGTGATCAGTATCTCTGTCTTATCAGTATTTACTTGCAGGACATTTTGTGACATCCACTTTTGGATAAAATAAAGGCAGTTTAGCAGGTCGACAGTATTCTGGTGCTTGTTTGAAGGGTCACAGCTAATGTAGATCTGAGTGTCGTCTGCGTAAAAATGAACACTGATATTATGTCTGCATACGAGGTGGCCAAGAGGGAGCACGTAGATGGAGAAGAGGATTGAACACCTAACATTTTATAGACTAAATGATTAATCAGTGAGTTGTGAAGATAATTGATTATTCAATAATGAAAATAATTGTTGGTTGCAGCCCCACCATTTTAAATAGGAAAAATATCAAAATCATGATGATGGGACATTTGTTGGGGTCTGTACCAAACAAACATGTTTTCTTCTTTTTAAATGATATTATAATTTCCTTTTTTTTTTTAAACTTAAAGATACTCTAGTCATTATGCGTAGCAGTGTAATGGCATAACAACACAGCAACCTTTCCTCACCTTCAGCCATCTGACAATGTCTCGAAATAATGGGTGACACAGGTGGTTTATAAAAGACAATGAAAATAAGAAAGGAAAAAAAACATATCAACTAATACAAAAAACAAAACAAAAAAGCCAATTAAAATATATGAAGGACACAATTTGGGGAAAAAAAGAAAAAGTGCAAAAACAGAATGAAACAAACAAACAGCAGGGCCTGCAGACATAAACTCAGTCAGAGTATTGATCTTAATGAAGCATTAACTCTTTGTTTAATCCTTCTAGCTATCCCATATTTCTTCTACCAGAACAAGTACTGCATCTTTCAAATCACCGTTTTCAATAAAATGTATAAACAGTCCCCATATTTCTCTGAAAAGGTCATTTTGTCATTTAAGAATAAAGGTTATTGTTGCCATCAAAAGACAACAGGATATTTCTTTCAACCACTGACCTATCTGAGGTCTTTGAGGTCTTGCTTGTAATAGGCACATGTAAAGATTGTTTACTTCTTTGTAAATTTGTGATTCCCTGGTGCATTCCTAAAATAAAGACCTTCGGGTGAATGGCTAACATTAGAGATACTTTAGACAAAGTTTTTCTTATGTCTGGAGGGCAAGATATGTAGGCCGGTGCATTTCTGCAGCACTACGGGACTTCATTATGATTCTGTTCTGTCGTACACTTTTCCTTTATCAAAACATTGCAGCTTCTACAAACTGGGTATCACGCTTGGCCATATGACAGTTTTGGTAAAATTTTATTCAGTTGTGCACTCACGCCCTTCCTCCTTCCTCCAGGTGCACAGTAACAACCGCCACACGCAGGGAGTGCGAGTCTTCAGCAAGGTGGAGTGTCTTTTCAAGCCTGGCATCCTGCAGCCCTGGTCCTCTCCGCTCACTCTTCCGGTGCCCCTTGAGGATCTGAAGGATCCATCATCACGACCCATCTCGCTCCCGCTGGGCGCCCGGCCGGCTCAGATCCTCTGCTGCAAATTCTACTTCGCTGACCGCTGGCTTCTCATCAGCGAGATATCCTTCCTCTCTGGTAGGAAATTGAAGCAATCATTTCTGTCATATGTGAGGTCTGTTTTTTTGGCTCTGACAGGCAGTTTTTCTTCTATAGAGGCTTTGAATCACAACATATCCTTGCAGCTATGTCTGGCTCTGTCCTGGAGGTCCTGCAGAGATCTGGCTTTGTCCAGACAAAAGCTGAAAATATAGACAGCAGAGATACCTGCAAAAGATTGTTACTGGTAAGAATGTGTGTTAAACAGGGCAACTAAACAAGATGAGAGACCCAAAAATGCAGACAGAGGCTGAGCAGTGACGTAATAACAGAAACTAAATGAACAACAGGCTTATGTGGATAAGGAGTTAGTTCAAAACACAGGTAACTAAAGCTGGCATAAAAAACAAAATCCAAAACAAGGGAGAAGTCCAGAAAAAAAAAAACAGGCTGGCATTCTCAACACAGGACAACAATGAACTGGCAACTAAAGCTGGCACCACACTACAAAAGAAACTTCACTGATTCTCTTCTCTCTCATCTCAAACCCCACACACTACAAGATTTGAAAATAATGCCACACCACAGGATATTGTCAGAATCATTATGCCAGAGGAAGCTCACCTTGGGAGAATCCATCTTGCCAGGCTTCAAGTTATCCGACTAAAGTGGTGCAGCTAATCCATAGAAACAACTCCCCTCTTGAACAAACAATGGCAGCTCCTGAAGAGGGTTAGCGTAGATGCTGCGACAGCGTCAGTTATATCAGAACTGGAGAGTATTTTCTTCGTTGAAAGAAGAGCAAAGAACGGCACTGAAGGAACGTGATTTGCGTGAGTTCACGTGGAAGCAGATGTAAATCTAGTGGAACAGCTTTCTGTAGTAACGTTAATGCTTTGTAGTGAGAAAAAACGAAAACAGAAGTTAAATGAGTCTGGATGAGCAAATGCTCTGGGGAGACGCCGTCAGCACGGGCCGTCTTTGTCAACAGTAGAATGCAAGCTAACGTTAGCCACATGGGCTTGGCAGCACCTCTCTTTTACTAACAGATGGTTTGTTACGCAGAACCATCTGGGAAGTCTTCCTTAGAAACTGTTTGGAAAAGGGCAGGCACTTTCAAACGACAGTTGGCAGGTGATCAGATGAACCATCCATAACTTCAACCAATCAGATCAAACTCTTGTTGAAGATGGTTGGGAGAAGAGCGAAAACATCTTTTCCATTGAGAAAAGCCCTCAGCATCATTCTTTGCTCTAACGTCTTCAGGAGTCGCCGTTATTTGTTCAAGAAGAGTCTCGCTGTTGTCACACCTAAAACCACGCCGCAGCTGCCAGTTGTCCCTCCGAGGACGCTGATTCGCCGCACAACTTTTGTTGCAGACACAAACGGATAACTTGAAGCCTGGCAGGATGGATTCTCGCATGATCTCGCGAATCCGACTGTCTCGCAAGGTAAGTCTTTCACTTTCGTACTGACATAATCGTCCAGATTTTAAATTTTAAATGATATTCGGTTATTTTCTCCGTTTGAAATCTGGTCACCATTCTGCAGCGCTGTTTTCCTGTGAGTGTTTTGTGGTCTAAAAAACTAAACCTGACCTTCAGTCGGCATGAGAGTGAGTAGACAATGACTGACTTTTCATTTTTGAGTGAAGTACCCCTTTAAGGAGGGGACGGACACAAGACTAAATACAGAGGGAGACTAATCAGGGTCAGGTGAAAATAATCAGTGATCAAAAAAGGAGGGAAAAAGCATGAGAGTATGAAGGTAAGCGCTTCAAAATAAAACAGAAAACAACTAAAAACCCCAAACTATGACAGTTTTACTGTGGATCAAAGTCCAATCAGCATTCTTTAAGTGCTCAAAAGAAAAGTCAAGTGAAGTCAATTTGGATGAGCAAGATTTGTTTCCAGACTTGCCATGACAGAATAATATTCAGAATTAAGTTTTTGTCCTTGCTGTGTGCTTATAATTGATTATGGTATCAGCATTTTTTACAGTCAAGGGCTGACCTTGTCCAGTCTCTGGCAGGGATTCAACAGAAAATTCTTGCTGTTGTGCTCAAACGTTAGAAGGCGTATTTCTTTTTCCAATTAGTGGAAAGGTTAAACATGGTGTCTTAGAAATAAATAGACCTACAGAGAATGTAGATGCTGTGTCAGTTATTCTTTATACCTTCCTAATTAATTTTTAAGTTGAAGAAAAAGCCATGTGTTGTTTTGTCTTTGCGTTCTTGTGGGCTGAAGCAGACACATGCAGCAAATAAAGGAGGGAGTTTCGATACCTTCAGTGAGGACACGATTTATGCCGATCTGATTGGAAGTCAGATAGAGGACTCCTCCGCTGCTCTCTAGCTGAGATCGCTGTGACTAATTAAACTGTCCTCTCGACTCAAAACACTGTCAGCTGTGCCGTGACAAGAATCAGCAAAGTGCTCACCAATCACAACATTACTCAGGTAGCGAAAACGATTTGACCCAGCAGTGGTCTTGTGTTGTGGCAGCATGGTGGACTCGTGCCAGACTGTCGGAGCAGCAGCAGCAGCAGCAGCATGAGCATGCTTCGAGGTCCTGACACTGGCACCAAGGGCTGCAAATTCTGCGCCAACAGAACTAACAAATCTTGCAAACCTAATTAGATTAAGATTAGATTTGAATTTTGAAACATGGAAAAAGAACTAAAAAAATCAGCTGGAAAAAAAACCAAACAGAACAAAACAAGAATAAAAAATCAACTCAACAGCAAAGGCTCAGCAAATTTACAATAAATAATTCATGTCCGAAAAGGAGTAGGAAAAAGTGAATACTTAATACTTCTGTGTTGAACATGAATATTTCAGGTTTTTGCTTCAGTTTTCATCAAAACAACTGAATCGAACAAAAGTAAATATTCAAGAGCACAGCAAGAACAAACAAAACAACACAAATAAAATTTAAGCTACACGTACACTCCTCTCAGATTGTCTCGACTTTCTCTCATTTGAAACAACTTTTGGCTGCAACTTATTTTTTGCCTTTTACATGATTTGACCTATTTCGCAGTCGACCATGTCTTTAAATTTTAGTGCGTGTGATTGTTAAAGAGTGGTTGGTTGGTTCTCTGTAAGTGGCTTTGTTTACAGTTCTTATGGCTCTTTTTTGTAACTACATGTTGACTTAAATTGGCCCTGTGGTGCCAGAACATGTTTCATCTTGTGCAACAATTGCATCACAACACTATAACACAGAGATGTTGGGAAGTTTAAAACTAAACAGTGATGGTTAGTTGGCCAGTTACAGGTCCAGTGTGTAAGATTTATGGGGATTTATTGACAGAATCACTCAATAAACAGCTGTAAACACAACCCCATCCTGCCCCTCCGTGATACATATCTCCCCACAAGATACAAAACAATCCCATAAAAAAAAGCTGTAATAAAGTATAAAACCACAATAAATTAGACCAACTGCAAGCTGACTGTGTTAATCAATTTAAAAAAAGAAAAATAAAATACTTAAATGATTTCAAGATTTCATGATTTCACAACCGAAACTAGCCTGAAAGATAGTAACCTTAACATGTGAATGAAAGGGGCTGTGGATAAGGAAACAAACCAGATAAGGTTAGTTTAATCGTTTCTAATTTAAGAAAATATATCACATCTCACATCTCCTGGCCAACAGAGTAGTGAACGCTGTTGTATCTTTTTTAGTGGAAGAGAGATTAAAAGCAAAGAGGCTGGCACCCCAGATAAAGCAGTAATAACATTAAGGAGCAAGATTTTTGTTGGATAGCTTCTCTAAAGTGTCAGAGATCTCAGTCCAATATTTACCTAAAGAAGAGCAAAGCCAGAACATTCGCATATAATTTGCTGGAGTTCGTTGACGTCGATCACAGCACGAAGACACTTTATAATGTTTTTTTGCCAGTTGGGCTTTAGTGTAGAGGGTGCGGTGTAGGATCTTAGCACTGAATGAAACCATGTTTGGCACAGATAGAGAGGATCTGTGCATCCAAAATCTCATCCCACACTTCCCCTGAGACATACCTGCCAACACTCCCATTCTTCCTGGGGTTCTCTCGTGTTTCATGGCCATTTTCCGACACCTTCCTGTTTTGTTGTTTCTCCCGTGAAACTCCTGTAATTTGCATGGCTCTCAAACTTTATTATGAATAATCATCATAAACATTTTTTAGTTCAGGGTGAAACAGCGTGCATCGCACCCTCAGTTTAATATTTTGCACCCTCAGTTGAAATTTGAACAATAATTGCCGACCGTGAGGTGCTAGGTCTGGCGCATGGACTCTGAAACAACTGTGCCAATCACAGATAAACATGATAGCAACGGCTAAGTAAATGAAAAGATTTACTTCAGGAAGTGTCCAACGTGTCGGGGCGGTTCAGAGAGTCACGACATGAACACACATCACTACAAATCTGCACCCAAAGACAGATGAGCATGACTTTCCATCACTTAATGATTGAAATTAAATATAAAGAAATAAAGACATAACAATGTTATTTTAGCAATAATTCCAATGTGTCTGACCTTGTATATGGTCACATAGTTTAGTGATTAATGTTGCACAACAGTGTTTGCACTGTGATGTGTTTTAAGGTTAAAAAGAAAGCCCTGGTGATCAGACGTCTTGTTCATAAAAAAGCAGAATATCGAGTATCTGACCAGTTTGATGAGTTCTGTATGGTTATACTGTATCAGCCTGGTTTTGTTTTCAGGTGATTTAAAAAGGTAAACATAAATAAAGTGTGCGACTTCTCAGAGGCTGCGGATTTATCATCATATCTTGCTGCGTTCAGGTGCTGCAGGGATTTCATGAACTGAAGGAGAAGTATTTCATACCGTGTAAAGCAGCTGTGGACAGCAGATACACTCCCTCTAAATGTGACAGCGGCTTAATCATTACTGACTGGTTTCTCTCAGTTATAATCGCAGTGTGTGCATCTGTTAAAATGCACTTTTGTTCCCCCAAGACTTGATATGATAATAAATCCTGAGACTGTTTATCAGGTTACTGCTTTTTAATGCAACAGTGAGTGTGGTTCTGAAATATATAAAACAGCACAAAGTAGCTATTAATAACAGCTCACTCACTCATAACAAAGGCAGTAGCAATAGTCATTTACATCCACTATCTTACAGCTTGGCTGATATAACTGCAACAACCATTTGATTTTCTCACAGTGGGCTCATATATAAAAACTCTATGCACTATTAGCAACATTATCTCCGTAACTGTAAAATGTTCTAGCATAAACATAACAAGACTCTGAGCTGTCATTCATATAGAGCAGGGGTAGGACATTGATCAGGCTGCTGGAGACCAGACACAAATGTTAAAAGGTCTTAATAATGGGAAAATCTCTAATAATTAAATGGTCAGAAGTGTTCTACACAGGGCACTTCTGCTGTTGGTCACCCTTTCTGAATTGCCGTGTTGAACTGTGGTCTAATATTTTTTTTCGTGTCTAAACCTTGATGTTTTACAGTGAACCATACATGCTGCGTGCAGGTCGCAATGATAGTAGCAGCGACAGTGAGGAAGAACAACATGAACATCATGGATGTACAGCACTGAGTGAATAACGTTACAGTTTAATATAAAAGATACAGTTCATTATCATTACCAATGAACATGGCACTGACCCCTTTCATAATAAAAGGTCTGATACCACTTCAGTGGCAAGCAAAATGCTACTGATTGTCTTTGCTAGACTTTTAATTTTTGGTATTTCCATGATGGCCTTGCAGGCCACATGAAACGTTTCAGCGGGCCGCATCTGGTCCCCGGGCCGCATTTTGTGCAGGTCTGATATAGAGGAATCTTTTGTGTTCCACCATCTAGGCAGTCATCTAGTGGTGTCTGCTGGTTGTGTCTAGAAGGGAACCCAAAATTTGCACAGTTTCAGTAAGGATGTTCACTCTTGCGGGATCTTACAGGTTTGGGGTTCCCTCCTAAACACTGTGTCTGCTGTTGCCTGTGACAGTAACAGCATGGATTATTGGATTGTCAATGTTTAACAGCAGCTAACGGATGAAGATCCCTTTTAGGACGGTGATTTTAATGTTCTTCAAATTTTAAATAGTAGTTGGTTGTGATGAAAGACAGGAATGGATAATAGAGAAGAGAAAAAACAGACCACCTCTGCCGCATTTAAGTCATGAAGTTCAGTTTTCATCAGGTATTCAAGATTTTGAGGAAGAAAGTTCCTTTCTGTTAATATTCTTGATTCACTTCTGGCGAACGTTGTCGGTTGGAGTGTACGGTCTCAAGCTGCTGACACTCTCCATGAAGTAAAAAAGGCTTGTGTATTTCGCATTCTGTTTTTTTCTTAAGTTGAAGTTTGACACGATTGTTGGAGCAGCCGACCTGCACGCGTTCTTTCCCACTTCCTGACATCATCATCTAAACCAGTCATGCCCAAAGACTGGGTCAGGATCCGCCGGTGGGTCACAGGAGATTTTATTTGGGTCGCCAAATGAAGGTTTATACCTGCAATACACCTTTTATAAAGCATTTAAAATGTGTCTATTGTTTTACTGTTGAGAAGAAAAAAAGAGCCTGTCAGTTCCACTTTAAATACACTTATTTTGTTTCATTTATGAGGCTAAAGTGTCCCATATTGTTTTTCTGATGGGAGGAAATGACAATGAGATGGCCTGTTAACTCAGCCGAAATGAATTTAACAAGTGTGTATGTATTCAATTAAGTGTCAAGATAATGCAGGTGCGGAAATGGCAGTAAAAATGGTCAGGGACAATCATTTATGCATGAATGAACATTTCCCAGAATTTATTGATTAAGGCTTAATTCTGTCTTGGTCATTTTTAAAAAGTGGGTCTACAGGAAAAAACAAACAAACACTGGTCTAAAGTAACGTTACATAAAAAGTAAAGGAAAAAGTAGAAAATTGCACACTTCTTATGACAACTCACATTCATTCACGCTCATATTGTTGACTTCTGGTACTTGACCAGATGACAGCATCACAAAAAAATGCAATGGCAACTTATCAGGTAAGAAAACATCCCAACTTATTTTTCTCCGATGCACACGCAGCGATACAAACGGTGGATGAACTTTGTCCTAAACTGCACTGCAGCTAAACTTGAACAGACAAATTGAAAACTGTGTCATTACTGCTGATACTGCAGCTGTATTGCTCACATAAACTCTTCTCAGCCGAGTCCCGCACCTCCTCGTGGCTGAGCCTGCGAATAAAACGTGTCCTGTTATATCCTCAGTTGGCAGGTACGCCTGAAATGACTTCCTCCAGATTTGCCTCACAAATAGCTTTAATGGCATTAAGAGAGTCTGAACGTAGTTTGTGAATATATGGCTGAAATAGTCACCTTTAATGAACTACTAGGGTTTCCAAGGTAACAATTTGTCAACACACAGTGATTCAGATTACTAAATAAGTGCTGGTTCAGCTCCCTGTCAAAAACAACATAGTTACCAGAATCGCCCTGAAATGAATTCTGTTTGTCTGGAAGGATGACCAGCTGTGACCACAACCACTGTTTCCCAACAGCAGAGAGCAACCAGACGGTGTGTGGAGCTGCACAAAAACCCCCTAAACTTATAAAACATGATTCATTTCCATTAAATTGTCTCCCCCTCTCTTTCTCTTTCTCTTTCTCTTCTCTTTCTCTCCACATCCAGAGCCGTTTGACAAGGATGTCGCAGACACTGATTCATTTCCTCCGAATTTGCCTCATATTCCCACCACCAGCTCCTCTCCTCCGCCTGCGAACCACACCTCCTCCTCTCCCACATCGAGCCACGGCTCCTCCAACGCCACCGCCGGCCCATCTGGTGAGTCCCGCTGTCCAGGCCCTCTTCGTCTTCACCCTCGTGTCTTATCTTTCCGTTCTTTCTCCCCTCTCGTGCCCCGCCACGCCGCTTCATCTGTCCCTCCTTTAATTCCCCCTGATCTCTCCCTCATCACCCTCTCGTCTCTGCGCCTGTCTCTTTTCTTTCCATCCAGTTGTGATGAGTGTGAGCATGTCGGCAGTGTGTCTAAGCCATGTGTCTCGAGCAGAGCCAAAGGCAGGCAGTGCCAAAGGAGGCCCCTGTCTGACGAGCCTCCCTCTTTATCACGAGAGCTGAAATCTCTCGGCTTCGAGCCAACATGTGCTGAACCTAAAGTCAGCGCCAGATGCTTATCTTCCATGATTTTATTGCACATAAAGGGCAAGAGAAAATCTGGCTTAAAAGCAAAGGTCAAATGTTTTAACTCGTTATTAAATTTTTCATCATCTCAATCTGGCTTTTGAGAAGAAAAAAAAGTTGGTGTGAACTTTAGAGGATTTTCATTTCGATGGATGAAAAGCCAAATGAGTCAGAATCCTGCTATCCTTGATTTCCTCTCTCCTCATCATCACCTTCTTCTGAGTCTCTTCTCACGCATTCCTCCTTTGTCCATCCCTCGCTCCTCCAGAACCCCCCACCTCCACCACCTCCATCATGACGGACACCACTGGTAACTGGACGCTGTCAGGTGAGAGAGATGAACCGAGGGACGGGGCGGGAGCTAGCTCCATCCGCTCTGGCCCTCCTCCAGCATCTTAAAACTGTCCCACTGCTCAGTAGAGACTGTGAAGTATAATGGAGGAGGGATTACAGGGCCAGGCTTTGGCACTGGGCTCTCTGTCCCCTGAGTTTGAAGATATACAGCCGTAGGAAAAACACTAACAGAGCTATAGTACATTATATTTATGTACAATAACAACTTGGCTTCCTGCGGTCTCACAAAATGCATGTTTTTTTTGTTTTTTTCGGGGGAACTGGCTCTGTTCTACACTGTTAAACAATAACAGGCCTTTTAAAAAGCTGGAAGTGGTTTTCTGTGGTGTGTATGCTGCTTTGTCCTTGTTACTGGCTGTGGTTGAACGGCTTTGTTTGGGTTTATTTATTACCCGCATGGTGTTGAACTGACAGAGGGAGAGAGAGAAAGGGGTTGTTTTCTGTTGTCACAATGCGGTGTGTAAATCTTTGGCTGGTAAATGTGTGCGTGAGAGTGTGTGCTTGCAGGTGTATATTTGTATGTATACACAGAAAAGCATCACATATGGTATGTGTGCCTGTTTTTTGGTCTTTTTAGCTGAGCTATTTGTTCCAAACCATCAATTATTCTCTTAAACTGGGTTGCACCAATAATGATTAATTTAATCTAGGATTAGTTCTAATCAGAGTTTAGCAAAATTAGGTTGAGTAAATCCATTAAAATTAAGCAGAGCTCTGCTGCAGAATTAAAAACTAGTATCCATTCAGTAAATCCATGTTTATTGATTTAAACTGAAGAGAGTTTAATCAGTATGGCGATGCCTATGCAAATTGAAAATAAATATATAAATAAACCATTTGACTGCTGTCAGGTCTAAGTAAGTATAAAAAAGGGAGAAAACCATTCGGGTTGCTCTGTATTCCTTAACAAAACATACATTCTTTGCTAGCTAGCTAAAATGTTAACAAAACATTATATTGTTTTCTAGCTAGCTAAAAAAAAAGAAGAAATAAACAGAATGTTATATTGCTTTCTAGTTAGCTAGTTAGCCTAATTAGCCTACTCTTGGTGGCTCTGCAGAAAGCAATATGGCCAAATAATAGAAGATCAAAGAAGATAGAAGATAAAAATCAGCATTGTAAGAAAAACACCGGCTAGACTGTTTTAAGGGATCAACTGGAGTGAAAGAAACAAGAGGCAGCCATTTTAAAAGTTAAACCTCTTCAAAATTAATACTGAATCACATTTTAAATCAGAGTTTAAACTTTTGTTGGAACAGAATTAAATTTAATCTCTGAAAAATTTGGTGCAACATAATTTAAAGTTAATTTGTGATTTAATTGAGTTTAAAATTTAATAATTGTTAGTGCAACCCTGCCTGGTTTTAGAAGTTTGTTTATGAGCAAACCTTGTTCTGAAAACTAGTATAGTTTAATCCCTCATTCAAATAACATGCCACGTTTGACCTTCAAGGGAGAACAAATAACTGGATGATTCAGATTAATAGTTGACTACAAAGCTGTTGCACACATTCTGTTCTCAAAGCAGCGTGCTCTGTGAAGCCCTGTGGTATGAGTGGGCACACTGGATGCATACTCAAAGAGACAATCCCCATCAGATGTTTAGTAAGCCTGATGAAACCGTGTTAGTGTTTGTGTGTGTGACCCCAGCGAGTGCGTGACTGCACTGAAAGAGCTGATGCTTTCAGACCGAGCGGTGCATTAGCTCATGCCAGCGTGCAGTCATACACACACAAAAACAAAGAGAAACAGACGGTGGTGAATATGAGAACATCAGAACCACAAATGTAACAGCAGGTTTCAGACAATCAAGCAGATACACATACAAACACCTAACATTTCCTCCTGTGTTTTCCTGCTTTAGATCCAGATTTTGCTGCTAACACTCCACGGGCGGGGCTTCCTGTAGCCAAGGATGACAGCAGTAATACGGCCATTCTGATTGGCTGCCTGGTGGGCATCATCCTTCTGCTGCTGGCCGTGATAGCTGTCATTCTGTGGAGGCAGTACTGGAAAAAGATACTGGGCAAGGTGAGTCAACACTGAGGTCACAAGCAATGTTTGAGTTTAATTTTTAAGCAGCCAGTCATGTGTGCAGTTGGTAAGTTGGCTGTGATTTGACTTTACCTGCAGGTTTCTCATGTTCATGCATGTTTAGCAGCATATATTGTCAGTTTACCTACGCTGGAGGCTACAGATGTTCCTGGTGACTAATTTCCCTGTCAGTTAAGCGCAAAATTTAATTTAGACTAGTCAACTAGTCTAACAGTAAGAAAACACTAAGAAAGCAGAACATTGAACACTGTTTATTAATTGATAATGTTGAACACTATCTGAAAAAAATACTGTGTGTATTTAGAGCCATTTGAAGCCGTTAATCACAGACTAAAATCGCCAAATTGTATTTTAAATGCCGGTAAAATGTGTGTCACTTTGTGCTGTGCAATACAAACATTACACATAAACCTACAAAACATAACAACTCAGTAAACGCTTCAGCTTTTCAGACTGAAAGGGATCACTGTGTGTGCGAGCAAACGACTACATTTACCCAGAGCTGACATTAGCTGCCAGCCTGCTACGCAGTGTGGCTAATGTTAGAAGTGTTAGCAGCAGCAGCTGCTCTGCTTGCAGGTTAATGTTGCTGAATGTGGTCACATGTTGCTCCAGTCGAGTGATTATATACCAGTTTATTCTGTCACAGTCTACATTCAACCTTATTTCCATTTTTTATATCAAAACAATTCCAAACCGCCCTGGTTTTTATGAGTTGTCATCTGTCCAACTTTGCTAATAAAAACATCATTTGGTGGGCCATCGGGGCATACGCGCTGGGCGAGAGGGACTGCTGTCTAATGGGGCCGCGCCACCAACTAGTGGCGGGTGGTTGCATCACACCCAACCTTGTTGATTAGTAAGGGTGGCGACGTTTAATTGTGTAGTCAACTAATTGCGCACATCCCTAGTAGGGGCTCTCAAAGTTCATGCATTATATTTTAATCTCTCCATTTCATATCTCTCACTGCTATTGAACGTGAATGTGAGCGTCGTTCGGTCCTGAGACAACAGGTAAAAAAAAAAAAAAAAAAAAAAAAAAAAAGTCTGATGCAGACTTGCAGCAGAGATAGAGAGTGGGAGAGAACATGCAGATAATGTTGATGTGATTAAAAAAAACTCTCTTTGATCGTGAAGCCTGAAGTGTGTGATCTACACTGCAGACTAGAGTCTCTGTTACAGTCAGAAACAGATACATCCACTCGTTATATGCATTATGATGTGTTCCATTTTAACTGGGAATCAGGATTTCCCAGTTGGAAATTTCAACAGTAAGTTGGTGTTCAATTTTGCTTTTGCAATGCAAAACACTCAAATTGTTTTAAATTTTTTATAACTATAGATATAAGTTATCCTTACCATTCAAAAAAGTATAAAAAAACATGAGCCTCATGCACCATTTAGTATGACATCATTATATAGACTCCAGTGTCTATATAATGATGTGTTTTAGCTGCACCTTTTAGTTGTCTGGTCAGCTGGTCTTAACTTTTATTTTATTTTATTGTAGACACACTGTTATTTCCTTTACCTCAAATGCTTTTATATTCTTGATGGTCAACTGTTGGCCTTAATTATTTAATTATATCTTATTTTCTCTTCCTTTAAATGGCTTTAACTCTCATGTTTTCCTATTTTACTGGTCAATTGCTGGACATAATTTACTTTATTTTGTATCCCAATTAGTTTCAGCTCCAGTGTTTTTATGCCTCTGTTCTTGTGGCTGCAACTTTTGTGGCTCACTCTCTCTCTGCAGCACATTGTGCGTCCACTTGGAATGAGTTGTGCCATAAATATAAAGTTTTTTTTGCTTAAGATTAAATTTTAAACCAACCTGAGAAATGAATGTGAACTATTTCCTTTTTATCTCTGTGAACTGAGCCTGGAGCTAGTTCTTGTGAAGTTTGAACACTGCTCCAGTCTGCTACTGCCTCAGACTTTGTCAGCCTAACAAGCATCTGTCAGGTGAGGAATGACAGCTTGTTAAAAGCTACTGGCTGCATGGCAACTAGTGACACTTTGTTGCAGGAATTATGTTCTGTCATCAATGCTTGTGATGTTAGGTAAAATTAGTGATATCAGTGGACAACTCAGCAGTTTCATATAGAATTGTGATGGAATGTCACCTTGAAGGAAATGCTGCATGTTTGAGGGGAAAAGGAAGTTTCAGGAAAAATGGATCTAGTCTTACTTTGTCAAACTTCAGGGGACAGATAAAGTGATCTACCTCACCTGCAAACAGGTGAATTTGATGCTGAGGGAGTTTTTCGTGTTAAAATCCATCATGAGTTCAGTCACAAATCCTGCGACAGGTTCATAAGTTTTCCTGTGTGGCCTTCAATCATTTGCTGTCTCTGGAAATTGGCACTCAGTCATCAAAACTTTGAGAACCCCGGACAGCCTCGGATTTATTAACCAAACTTTGGAAACATCTGCCTCTGAGATTTCTGTCACCACCCTGGTACAATGAGATAAATTATGTTTTGTTTGCATTGCTCAAAGCTTTGAAAAACTTTACATCGACTTAGATTTCCATAAACAATGCCCTAGTTACTCTGGACAATGCATAGGTCCCTCTGTTTACAGCTTTCATTACAACTACTTTCTGCAGAGTAAATAACCCCAAGTAAGAAAATGTTTTCTTGTGCAATTAGACTAAACTGGCCCTTTAACCAAGTTTAAATGATTGATAGCAGGCTCAGATAACAACTGCCAGTCTTTTGGCAGCGTACCACTGTATCTCCATCTGGATGTGTTGTGGGGATCCTTTTACATTCACTTCTAATTGTTCAAAGATTAGAGGCAGTTTCCACAGTTTGGTCACCATCTGCTTTAGGGATTCAAATGATGCACTTAAACTCAGCTGCCAGTTTATTAGACAAAGTTAGGTAAAACAAAAACAACTGTTCTGCACTAAATCCCACCTTCATGAAGGATTTAATGCTCAGGTTTTGCAGAAGCTGTTTTAAAGAGGTGTTGAAAGGCATTTTATGGTGCTGTTGAAATGTTTTGTGTCATATTAAGAGGTGTATATCACTGATTTAAACAACTACGATGTTAACTACTATGCATGAGACATACCATTAGGAAGCTGAGATTCTTGTGTTTTGATTTATGCAAGCCATTTCGAAATACATTTCAAATACATTTGAAGACTCAGTAGTAAGCCATTTATCAATAATATCCAGACAAAAATGATTCTGTTACACAAGCAAAAACACAGTTGATCCAGTCCAGTAGTATATTTAGTCCAAAACACACAGTTACATCAATAAACACCCACAAGCTGCACAAACCAGACACCAGATGTTTACTCTTCCTCTTATATCCTTCAAACTACTGTGTAGACATTCATACTCATGCAACATACTGTTAGAAAGCTGAGATTCTTGGGTTTCCAATGATGGTAACAGTTTTGAGCTATATCACAACAGCAGGTACAATCCGCTCCACAAACCAGCAAACAATTACAAAACTGAAGCAACTCACCAATGTCTCAGTAACCCATTGATCGATGAGTCCTGTGTCGTCGGCGAAGGTCCAGTCAATCTAATCCAGTGACATTTTTAGTCCAAAACACACAATTTCCATCAGTAAAAGCGATTTCTTAGTCTCATCATGACTGCCGCAGCCTGACCTTTTTGATTGACACCTCATTTGAATAATAGAACAACAGGAGCTTTCATGCCCACAATAGCTGACGAGAGTCCAAGTTGAAAGGAAAGACGCTGCCTCTCTTCTCCGGTGTAAAGACAGAGCCAGTTGGAACAGGTTGGGCGAATAATTGGCACTTTCTATAGCCAATGAAATCCTGAAAATTGAAATTAGTTAGTTAGTTTTACTGTGTGTTGCTTCCAGTTAATATTCACAGTTAAAGGTCATCTGTGGGCTTATTTTTGCCAAAAAAAAATCTGGCAGAAATTAAACAAAAACCTTCTACTTCAGTGTGCTGCTGGCATTCTTCAGTGCCAATGTCAGTGTTGGGGGAAAAAAACTTAAGAGTGCTACCTTTCAAAAGAGCTCATAGATCAATAAGTTATCAACAAACACCAAACACAAAAATTTGAACCTTCATGAAGGGAGGATTTATTGCAGGACTGTTGGAGTAGACTGCATTAATTTTAGCTAGATGTACCAAATAAACTGAGCTTTTATGAACTGAAAGTGTATCCTCTTCCCTCTCAGGCGCAGGGTAGTCTATCCAGTGATGAGCTGCGGGTTCACCTGTCAGTCCCCTCAGACAATGTGGTCATCAACAACACACACAGCTACTCGAGCCGCTACCAGCGCATCCACACCTTCCCCGACGACCGCGACCACGACAGAGAGGGAGAAGGAGAGTACCAAGAGCCCAGCGCTTTGCTACGGCCACGGGATCACAGAGACAGCACAGGTACGTCATAAACACACATATATGAGCACACAGCTAAGGACTGCATTTATAGATATGACTGCCACATGCTAACATGCAGTAAAACATACCACATGTGAAATAGATGGTGACAAAGATTGATCCATAGTGAACCACACACGGTTGGGATGGAGTCTGTGAAAAATATGAGACAATGAAACTTGCAACAGCAGGTACAATCAATGCCACAAACCAGCAAACAGAAATTACAATTACAAGACTGAGACAACTCACCAATGATGACTTTAATTAAAGGCTGATTTATAATTCTGCGTTGAACCAGCGCCATACGGAGTTGTAGCGTACCCTACACCATAACCTACACCATAGTCTGATGTGCACCTCCCACAGAAAAGTAACTACACATTGCAGCGATGCAGACAGCAACCGCTGTGATTGGTCTGCTTGGTCGCTACACATTTCCTGCAAAGCAAATTCACCTTCTTCTTCAGTGGAATACAACAAACCTTTAAACAAACCTCAGTTTTATAGACATGTCTAAGAATTATTCTGTGACCTTGCCTGAGCTGGAGCGTTCGTCATATCTTAATAAATTAAGGTTAATCAGTCGGCCGTCATGCTCCCTCACTCTTCCCCTTTTCCATTGGATCAGTGAGCTGACACAGTGACCAGACACCGTTAATATTGAATAACCAGGTATCATTAGGCTTAATGTTGTCTGTAAATAACAAAACCTGTCAATAGATAACTATTGATCTAAGCTTGACTGAGATTTAGTCAGAGACAACAGTCTGACGCTGCTGCCTCCCAATCAAGCTAACGTTAGCTTTCCATCAGAAGCAACAATTATCATTCTCTGGAGGCTCAGACATTCTTACGCTCTCTTTTGGGGATCCTTTCCTTTCCAGGAAGTTGAGGAACCAGAGAACATGATGGATGGATGTTTGTTTTTTTGAACCTTTTTTTGGCATTTTCATATCTCTCCCATTATAAGAAACTGTGAGTTTTCCCCCAGAAGGGGGCGTGGCCTCACCTACATGGACTGGATATGCATTGCTGGTCTGATGTTTAGTGATGCCAAGCCAACTAGCATTTAATGACATAAAATTTACAGGACACTTGCGTAGGACACTTGCACAGGACACTCGCATAAGCTACAGCATAAGGCTCTCTCTAGACCTAAGAAAAACTATAAATCAGCCTTAATGCGTGCATTGATAACATTCTGAGTCCTGTTTCATTGGCAAAGGTCCAGTCAATCCAATCCAGTAACAATTTAGTCCAAAACAAAAGCTGTCCCATCGATAAATATCCACAAACTGCACGAACAAGCTGGCAGAAGTCATGAACCTCCGTTAATGTTCGATTACTTTGTCTCATCATCAACACATTTATATGAGTGTACAGCTGTGGGAAACATTTGCAGATATGACAGGATCCTTTGTTTCTGTTGTAGCTGAGTGGCTCAGTCCAAAAAAGAAAACAAAATCCTGAAAAATAAAAATATATATGATATTTGGCCTAGTGGCGTGACAGAGAACATGCTAACATGCAGTAAAACATACCACATGTTAAATAGATGCGACAGAGATTGATCTGTAGTCAACCACACACAGTTGGCATGGAGTCTGTGAAAAATATGAAACAATGCAACTTTCCATATGTAAAGAATTTTCATTTCTACAAACATGTATGTGGTTTGTACAGACTGCTCTGCTTTGCGTGCCTTTGTTCAAACCTCTGTTTGTTGATCATACCAATAAGCTCTAACTCATTTGCAAAAGGGGAAACAGCAGGAGAAAAAATGTGGCGTGCATATCAAGACAACACTGGTATTACGATGTATTTCACCACACTAAACAAAAGTAAATCAAACCAAACACCCTGCGAGGAGGAGAGCTTCCAAGAAGATGCACAGCGCAGAGGGGGCACAAAAGAGCTATTGTTCTGAGAAAAGGGAAGAAACAGAAAAGAGGGAGGAGAAAAAAAGAGGAGTAAAGAGAGAGGAGGCATTCCTTCTCTTGCATTGCGCCACAGGAGGTCTGCATGCCGTTTTTACTAGGCGCCTGTGTGAGTTTGAAATAACATGAGTAACAGAAACATTATTTCATCCACTGGTTTTTGTTATGTTTGTTATGGTTGTGGCCACAGTTGTGTTAACTTTGCCTGTTCTTGTTCTTGCTATGCTCCTCTGTTCTGTGCTCCATGTGTCCGTGCACCCCCTCCTCCTTCCCCCTGTATCATAATGGACATGCTAACGGCGTCATGCTAATGGTTGTTATTGTGTTTCGCTGTGTATGTGTGTGTATTTTGTGTCACTTTGTACCATCTGTATGATCCGTATCGTGGCTCCTGCGTGTACCCCGCCTCGTCCTGTGTGTGTGTGTGTGTGTGTGTTTGTGTGTTGTTCACGTGTGTGTGTGTGCCCTCCCAGCCTTGCTGTTAAACAACCCAGCCTATCACCTGCTCCTGTCAGATCACAGAAAAGGCTCGAGACCCCTAACCGTCCCCAGCACCACTCAGGCTCAGGAAAAGAGCCTCAATGTGCCCCAGGGTAAGAGACCTCAGACTGGGCCAGCGCAGTCAGGAGGGGCCCCCACCTCACTACCTACCTTCCAATCTATCTATCCAGGGTGGGGGCATTAGAGGTGCTCTCACAGCAGAGAAGTGATTAGTCTTTTTTGCATGTGTCTGACCCTCATCATCACTCCTGTTACTCACATAATTAGTCACTCTCATTCACTCACCACTCAACATAACTCAGGCTTTGTTTGAAGGGATGGTTTGGTATTTGGGGAATTGTGCAGATTTTCAATCTTAACCAGAGAATGACAAACGCCTTTTGTTTATTCTCACGGCGTGTCTCTGTTGATGAAAGTGTCTTTCTGTCCCCTTTTGTCTAGACTGAAGTGTCTCGACAGCTGTTGGATGAATCCACATGATTTTTTTTTTTTTTACAGAAATTTGTGATGCACAGATGATGAATCATTTTTATCCAGCACCACCATCAGGTTGACTTATTTGGTTTTGAGTGAAATGTCTTAACAACTGTTGGATGGATTTCCATGAAATTTAATATATGAACGTTCAAGCCACCCTTAAGATGAATTGTAATCATTTTTGGGATCCTCTGACTTTTCCTCTAGCGCCACCACACATTGTTAATTTGTCAAATACTTTGGTTTATGACAAACACCAGAGGTGGGGCAAAGTTATTGTTTTGCTTGTCACAAGTTTCAAGTCTTTGCACTCAAGTCCCAAGTCAAGACAGGCAAGTCCCAGGTTAAGACCCAAGTCCTAAAATTTGAATTTCAAGATCTTAACACATCAGAATGTGCTCTTTGCCAAATATCATTAACAAAAGAGCCTCGACTTTCTGTTCTTCAGATGTCAAACAGGTTGAAGTAGTTGCAGCTTCATATGCAATTTTCAACCTGCATGTTTTGCTTACTGAAATTCATATTTTGTTGAGCACCTTGTAGTTTATTTACACAAACAAAATTATCCTTGGTATCATTTTTTTCCATCTGGAGCTCAGTAATGTAACATTAGCAGCTCGATAGGACGCTGTCAGATTGGTATAAACAAAGTGGATCTGGGGAATTAAGTGTCGACTTGCTTGGAATGAATAATGTCAATGTCTAGAGCCACAACTATTAATTAATCGATAATCGACAATCAAGTGTTAATCGATTATTAAATAAATTGCCAACTATTTTGATAATCAATTAATCGGTTTGAGTAATTTTCTAATTATAAAGTCAAAGTTCTCTGATATCAGCTTCCTAAATGTGAATATTTTTTGGTTTCTTTAGTCCTCTATGACAGTAAAGTTCTGACATTTTAAAACAAAGAACTCTTAATCAATTAATTGAGAAAATAATCGACAGATTAATCGACTATGAAAATAATCATTAGTTGCAGCCCTGATTAGTTGATTCGGGAAATAAATCAAGCACACTTTTAAAAACACACTTTTTAGTCTTTGGGGTTTTCAAGTCAGAAGGCTCAAGTCCAATTGAAGTCACGAGTCATTGTTGTTAAAGTCCAAGTCAAGATGCAAGTCTTTTTTTGATCTGGTTTAGTCAAATCAATTTGTGACTCAAGCTTAAGTCATGTGACTCAAGTCTGCACCTCTGCCAACTACCTGCAAAACTAATGACATTCACACTTTCCTCAGATGTACTCTGTCTTTGTGGTGAAAAGCAAATGTTAGCATGCTAACATGGTAACTAAGGTGGTTAACATGGTATAAACATTATACCTGCTAAACACACACTTGTAAACATTGTCAGGATGTGAAGATGTTAGCATGCTGACATTAGCATTTACTATTATTTTAAGTGCAGCCTCAAAGAGCTGCCAGCATATCTGTAGACCTGTAGTCTTAACCATGTTAAACGGTGATCTTAGCTTAGCTCAAATTAAAAAATTACAAAAAGCAGGCAAATACAGTCAAGTGCTTTGTTGGATACTTAAAAGCCTGTTAACAATTTTTGTTCAATATTTTTATCAACATAGAATAAATCTTAACAGCTTGCAAACACTTTGTCTCTCCCTCCCACTCCAAGCCTGTAAGGAGAATCTATGGTGGCCGTAAAACTCACAAAAAACGCAAAAGTATCTAGAGCCAGTGTTTGGTTTGTCCATTCAGGGCTACTGTAGAAGCCCCACAGTAGGTCCAGCAGTACTGTAGGCTCATTCTCAGGTAATTAAAACACAACCATTCTGATTTTCAGGTGATTAAACATTCATGAAAACATACTTATGAATATATTTACTCCACCTCTGCCATATTCTGACAATAAATCCCTGTAAATCCTTCACACTGGTCCTTTAAAATACAGTGTCCCTCTTTATGTGCTGTGGCAGCTTGCACACTGAAGTGGATTAGAAATTTTCCTATCACCTGTATTATGATTTTAATAAAAGTATAACAGCTTAGTATGCAAAGGCACTCTCCAGCACAGGTTTTGACTTATGTGTGCTGTCAGAACCTGATGGAAAGCTGATCGTGTTGAATGTTAGATTTTGTTGGACCTTTTGATGAATTGAAACTTGAAGAGGTGTTTGAATTTTATCAACAAGTACAGCAGGAGACCAATACAATGTCGCAGGAAGATTGATTCTACAAGTCCACTCATCCGTCACAAGAAGTTCAGCTGTTCATTTTCCTGATTTCGATACCTGCTTCACGATCCAATAGACGTCCTGGAATTAACCAGGAAAAAGTGTATTAGGCACTTGAAGGCAGATCTCTAGCGTATGCGTCGTGACTGAGGTCTTTTTTTTTGTTGTGCCCGACTTTTAATTCAAGACTCCAGCTGACAATGATAAATGACCTCATACTTGAGTAAATTTTTAAACCTTTGCTTGCTTCTACAAGCTGGGTTTTTCACCCTCTGATTGAGTTTAGTCCTTTATTTTATTTTGGTCAGATTTTATTTTTACTCATCTCTGTTCCTCACAGGCTTTTTTTTTTATCACCCTCTTTTATTGTAGCAGGTTTATTTTCTTCTGTTTTCTGTTTTCTTTTTTCTATACTGAACATTTTGAAATTATGTTTTTGAAAAGTGTTGCACAAAAATTCCTTTAAATCCAAACTATCCCTTCATAACAAGTCTGAATTCTTGTCTGACTTTTTTTTTTTTAATCATTTGATTTGTTCTCTCAAAGACTCTCAAAGCACAACAATTTGTTTTTAATCGCACAGTTCTCAAAGTAATCTCTTCCACTTCATCCGCCCTGTCTGTCTCCTCCTCCAGCCTGTGGTTTAGACATGGACATGGAGAAGGGCTTCCCCCCAACTCAGGAGGAGCCTCCTCCCTACCCCGGCTCCCCTCCCTACCCCTCCCTGTCTCCCCCCGTGTCTCCCCCACTGCCTCCCAGCGTGCCCCATTACGCCGAGGCCGACATCGTGAGCCTGCAAGGGGTCAGCGGTAACAACACCTACGCCGTGCCGCCTTGGCCTCCTCGAGCCCCGGGGCTGACGCCGCCCCGCTGCCGGAGCTGCCGCGCCAGTGTCTCATCTTCAAGGAGAAACTGGGAGAGGGGCAGTTTGGAGAGGTGAGGAGCAGGGCTGCGAGGGTTGCAACTAATCATCGACTAGTTGGTCAATAATTTTTTTTAATTAGTCGATTAGTTGTTTGGTCCATGAAATGTCAAAAAATGTTGATCAAAGCTCAAGATGACGTCCTCAAATGTCTTGTTTTGTCCACAGCTAAAAAATATTCAGTTTACTGTCAGAGAGGAGTAAAGAAACCAGAAAATATTCACATTTAAGAAGCTGGAATCAGAGAATTTGGAGTGTTTTTTTATTTAAAGAAAGGCTCAAAACAATTAATCAATTAATTAATCTTGTCATAATCTTGTCTGTAATGTATTATTTTCATTATCAATTAATCTGTCGACCATCATCGACTAGTTTAATAAATTTTTAATATGATTAGGTTGGTCCATAAATGTCAAAAAATGTTGATCAAGCTCAAGATGACGTCCTCAAATGTCTTTTTTGTCCACAAATCAAAAAGTATTCAGTTTACTGTCAGAGGGAGTAAAGAAACCAGAAAATATTCACATTTAAGAAGCTGAAATCAGAGAATTGACTGTTTTTATTTAAAAAATGACTCATAATGATTAACTGATTATCAAAATAGATGCATGTTAATTTAATGGTTGATTAATAATAGATTCATTGTTAATAGATTAAGTGTTTTATGTTTGTTGTTTGGTTTATTAGTTTGTCCGGCTGTTCCTTCCTTTGGTGAAATTTCCACCCAGTTAAATATTTTTATCACTAGAGATATGAAAATGAATTAGCAGCTGCGTGTGCACTGTGCTTGGTGATATCAGTAACTGTAATGGAATACAGTTACCTTTTTATGTATCCAGATTACACAATCCTGTTAGACGTAATCTGTTACTCTCCAAGCCTGGTTAGCAGTGATCTGAACAAATGGTGTGTGTAAAGGGTGACTGTGCTTTAAACTCTGTGTGCATTTCTGTGGTGAAAGGTGCACCTGTGTGAAATCGAGAGCCCTCAGGACCTGCCCAACCTGGAGTTCCCCTTCAATGTGAGAAAAGGTCGCCCTCTGCTGGTGGCAGTGAAGATACTGCGGCCCGACGCCTCTAAGAACGCCAGGTCTGTAATCACAAACACAGCTGAGCCTGGCTTCAGTGTGGTTCACAGTTTTTCTTTCTGGCTTTTACAGCTTATATCCTCTTCTGCTGTCATGAGTGTGTTCATGCAACTGCAGCACTGAATTCTGGGAATATGAGGTATATAGAGGTGTATGCCAGTCATATGAGTCAGGAAATTTGTCAGGAAGTCGGGTATTATCAGGGAATCAGTTTCATTACTTTATATTCACGTCAATAAGATGGTGATCTACATGAGAATACCAAAAATAAAAAGGTTCTAGTGGACAGGCGCGATTACTAGAAGAGGTTTCCTCTGTAATAACTTTATTTATACAGCAACTTTCAAATTTACTGTTACAAAGTGCTTCACAAACAAGGAGAATTAAAATCAAGCAGAGAAATCATGAAATACAGCAGCACCTTCAACAAATAATAACAAACAGCTAAAAGATAAATAATAGATAAAAATACACATAAAAGAACAGATATAAGTAACAGATAAAGTATTTAAAGTCCACCTCAAATCATGTTTTAAACAATATAAAATGCTCTGCAAGAAGTAATAAATTGTTTTGCAAAATAAGTCAATATCTGTTTAAAATGGCTAATATACATCTCTACACCTTGCCTTTATTTAATGTTCAAGGATTCATGAATATGCAAATTTTTCACTGGAGGGGGTCAAGCCAGGTGGTAAAAATGAGTGTTGAGGGATGATTAAAAGGGGGGCAATGAATTTTCTAGTCTAAGTTTTTGGGGTATTTTATTCCAAAGGGTTGTAGCCCTCACAGCAAAATCCATGTCACTTTTGGACTTCAGCCTTGACCGTGGAACAGCTAACAGAGCTTTATCAGGGGACCTCAGGCAGGTGAGCAGCGGATTAAAAGCTCAGCCAGGTAGATTGGTGCCATACCCTGCAGGGCCTTAAGAGTCAATACTAAAACTTTAAAATCAATACTAAAACTGACAGGCAGCCAGTGAAGAGAAGTTAAAATATGGGAGATGTGATCATGGTTTTCAGCTTTAGTTAAAAGTCTGGCAGCTGATTTTTGGACACCCTGAAGCGGTGTAATGTTTTGGCAAAGGCAAATGAACACAGCCTTGCAATAATTCAGATGAGAGGTGATAAAAGCGTGAATAACTCTTTGGCGATCATTAAAAGTAATAAAGGACCTAATTCTACAGATATTTCTCAAGTGTAAAAAAAAAAACATGACTGTTTTTTTAAGATGGGAATTGAGACTACAAGGTTCTTAGCAGAGAGAACAACGTGTTGAGATAAGACAGCCAAGTCTGCTCAGGGCCCATCATTAGGATTTCAGTTAAAGTCTGTGTAAAGGAAGGAGTTTTTCTTCCAAAAACATTATACATGAGAGAAAATAGTTGCTAAAAACATGTGAAAAGACTGAAAACTATGAAGTAATCAACTGTGAGTCAGACTGTTAAACTGTAGTTCATGATTTTTGTGTTCAGGAGTTTTTGGGCGGAGCTGAAACATGGCTCGGTGACGTGCCAGAGCTATGGTTCCCCAACAATATGTAAGCCCCAAGAACTGACATGCGAACACACCGCCTCCCGCTCCCCTCACCCTCCGAACGTACCTTCAGCGATTCTCTAAGGCCAAATCTGCACAGCGCTTCACTTCAGCTCACTTCAGTAACAACTGCCCGACTCAGAAGAAAAAAAAACACCATCATGTCACCGTCCTCTGGCTCAGACATGTCTGAACATGTCCAATAAAGCTACTAGACTGAGATCCATGTTTCAGGTTGTTTTCAGGTTGCAGTGGTGTTTGACACTGAGACAGTGGAGCGGACAGAGCAAACTGTTCATTTTTTCATGATTTTGAGACCTAATTTTATAGAATTTTTAAAAACTCAGAACACAGTTTTATCGCTGCTTTACATGAACTTTAAGCTGAAAAAATGTTCTGTCGTCCAATCCTTAAAAGCAGCTAAGGAAGCTAACTTAGCTGCATAGAAACAAAATGACACATCATGCTGTTTGACTCCGCAGGGAGTAAAGAAGAGAAAATAAAATTGTTCCTAGAATGGAGCCCTGTGGAGCTCCATACTTTTAATAATGCTTGAGAGGAGGTAAAGCCATCAGCAGACTCAAATTTTCTGTCAGAGAAGTATGAACAGAACCATCAGAGGGCAGTCCCTCATGTTCAGCAGAAGTAGAGCAAATACAAGTCCAATATTTTCTCACATTTCAGCCCTGATTCAGTCCCCTGAGCTCCACAGAAAAAATATTTGAGCCTGTGTGGTTTTCTGGATGTTTGCTTCTCCTCGCCAGCCGCTTGTTTACTCTGGCTCGCCGTCCCTTTTCGCTCTGGGCAGGTAAAATCAGCTTGTGTGAGCTCATGTGCTTAGAGTGGCTGTCCACAGGTTTATATGGGAGTTTAGTGAGAGTCGGAGCAACACAAACATATTGACCAGGAAAACAAATCAATGAGCTGGACGACCACATAGAGCTGCAGACTGTTGATTCACAAGGGAAACAGCAACTTTCTCACTCCTGTGGTGACATAAACACACTGCTTGATGAATATTTAACATTTTAACATGTTTTATTTTTAAGAAAGCAGCACATTTCACTTGTTGTTTTACCCTGAATCTACCAGGTTTCTCGTCTTTACTCTCTGATATATTTCCTTCTTGCCCCGGTAGGAACGACTTCCTGAAAGAGGTGAAGATCCTGTCTCGCCTGAAGGATCCAAACATCATCCGTCTGCTGGGAGTGTGTGTGAGCAGTGATCCTCTCTGCATGGTCACTGAGTACATGGAGTGTGGAGACTTGAACCAGTATCTGTCTCACCGAGTGCTCCTGGACAAGACGGGGCCTTCACACAACACCCCGACCATCAGGTAAAACAAAAATGCGCCCACAGATATGAACAAACACACAGTCACAGCTTTGAGTTATTTATAATTCTCGATATCTGTGATCTTTTTCCCCCCTCAGTTATCCGGCCCTCATCTCCATGGCCAGCCAGATCGCGTCGGGAATGAAGTTCCTCTCCTCCCTCAACTTCGTGCACCGGGATCTGGCCACGCGTAACTGTCTGGTCGGCGGTGAGAGGGGCGAGAGCGGAGAGGATCGGGGCGGCGAGCGTCACATCAAGATAGCCGACTTTGGCATGAGCAGGAACTTGTACGCTGGAGATTACTACAGGATCCAGGGCAGGGCGGTGCTGCCAATCCGCTGGATGGCCTGGGAGTGCATCCTCATGGTGAGAGCGCAGGAGCTAAACTGTGTGGAGTATCAAAAATCCAAAAAAGTGACTTTTTCGGATTTGGTCCAGACATGTTTTGTGACAAATTTGGTGATGATTGCTCAAAATTTGTAGGAGGAGTAGCAAAAAAAAAAAAAAAAAAAAAAGGTGGAAAATTGATCCAAATGCAAATGGGCGTGGCATATATGGATTTTTTCATCTGGACCTGCAGAATCCAGCTTTTTAAACATTTTATTATTGATTTTATTTCTAGAGCATTTTATTTCTGAGGCTTGGTTTAAAAGTTACTGGCCAAAAAGTAGTTTGTTATTACAGTGCCACCATGTGGTCAATTTGGATCTAATTAGAGACTGCACTCAGAAATACACCCACCAAGTGTGAAGTTGATCGGATGAACACATCCTTCCTTTATAGTTAGAATCAACAATATTATTTTAAATTGATAATCGTTAGAGTTTTTGGTACTAAAGAAACAGGTAAAATTAAGATTAGAAAATTAAATTTTAACAAAGCCCATGTGAACATTTTGAAAATACCATTTTCATGATCAAAAATACCAGCTACTTTCAAGGGAATCTGTTGCATTATCAACAGCTCACCTAAATTATCTTTCGATTTTTCTCTTCACTTTGTATCATGGAAAGATTTTTACGTGCTGGAACACACAACAAGAGTTAACGTGTTTACTTTAAACTGTGGGAGTCGGTGTCCTTGTGTTGCAGGAAATGCAACTTTTTGATTAACAGAGACATGAAATCCAGGGGGATTTGTGTTCAGCCCCTTCTGTCCTTTTTAAAAAATCTCAATCAAACTTAATTTGTATTGCACCTTGCATACAGGTTAGTGCAGTTTAGTTATTTACTGGCCCTGAGAGGTCGATGCTCAGTTAAACTATGAACATATACAAACAGACACAAAACACAAGAAAATCAATTAAATAATATGACAACAGATGCACAGCATTTAGAAAAATGCTGCAAAGTGAGAAAACACAATCAATATCATGTAATCATTTATTTCTTTATTTTTATTCCTCATAATTTCTTTATTTTCAGTCTGCTAAGGCCAGTTGTAGATGTAGTGGGTGGATTGGGTTGCCGCAAGGGGTGGAGTGTTGGGTTAACTGTTGTGTATTTGTCTGTGCATGTTGTTTATTACCCATGTTATACAATTAAAAAAGTTGGTAACAAAAAAGAAAACAACCAGTATGCAGGAACGCCACAAGTAGCACAGATGACAATGGAAACTGTTTCCAGGGAACATTAAAAAGTGATAAACACGACCAGGAAACACTTGTTGTTCTACCAAAGAACAACAAAAATCCTACGGTTCAGTTAACTTTCCAAAACACATACAGATGACTTAAATAACTTCATGAATCACAAACCACACAACAACAAACATCCCTCAACCATGTTTATCACTTTTTAGTGTTCCCTGGAAATAGTTTTTATTGTCGTCTGTGCTGCTGTTGTCTGTATTTGGTTATGTTTTCTTATTATATTTTCTTAATTTAGTTGTGTTTTGTCCATTTTTATGTGTTTCTGAAGTTGCAGGGCATCTCAGGGCCTTTGTACTTTACGCTGATTTACCAATAATAAGATTAAAAACAATTAAAGATCAATGCACTTAAAAAAAAATTAAAAAGATGAATTATAATGATGTCCTCATCTGTAAAACAGATCTGGTAAACGTCTCATCACTTACCAATAATTTGCCGTCCTATTAGGATTCAGATGCTGATAATGATTTTGATACTGATGAAGATGATGTTGAAGATGAAGAAGTGTTTATATGTGTGTGTGTGTGTGTGTGTGTGTGTTCTCAGGGTAAATTCACCACGGCCAGCGACGTGTGGGCTTTCGGGGTCACTCTGTGGGAGATGCTGAGCGTTTGTCAGGAGCAGCCGTACTCCAACCTCACAGACGAACAAGTCATCGACAACGCTGGGGAGTTCTTCAGAGACCAGGGCAGACAGGTACAACACACACACACACACACACACACACACACACACACACGTACATGTGCAGGGGTGTAAAGTAGTCTATTTCTTCACTCCATCTTGTGAAAGGCTCATTGATCTCAATAAAAAATTTAACATGCAAGTCTTCAGAAACGATCCGGAGCACGCTGCAGGGTTGATGCAACTTTAACGTTTTTTCTCTTCTGAACTGTTCTCTGGACTTTTTGCGCTCGAAATGAATCAATGTCTGTCAAAATTTGCCAAAGTGTAAACTGATGATGGACAGAAAACAGTCACTGTAAATGTTCTGCTCTGTTCATCACTGATCTTGTGAATATCTGAACTTGTCTTACAGTATCAGGTCTCAGTAAATCAATCAGATAATAGCACCTACTTTGATTAAGGCTGTCCTTCACTTCACTGAGATTTTTTCCAATTTTTGTTTTTTCTATTTTAATCGATGCTACTGAATGCAAAGCAGCAATCAGATCACAAACTCATCACTGACTCTGAGGTCGTACTACCTCTTATTCATCTATTTGAGCTTTTAGTTGAGTAACACACGATGAAATCACAATCTTTAAAACCTATTAAAGACATAAGTGGGTTTCTATGAGTTGTTTATCCATAGAGTTTTACCTACAGTAGATGTGTGGAGAAGCAGCAGGAGTACCAGTTTAGGAGGCTAGGCAATAAACTGCTGTCAGCAGCAAAACATACTTTAGCTGATAAAAGAATCAATGTCAGTTTAAGTGTACGCTATATTTAGAATATTTTCACTGCTTTACCTTGCCACCAGACAGCCTTTTCTGACGGGAAATTGCCCGTATATTTGCCAAATATTGCTCTTTTCAAAGCCACCAGACTCCATCGGCAAAAACAGGTATTTTACCTCAGAACCAGAACACAAGAGTTTCTCGTCTTTGGTTAGTTAGTGATTGTGTTGAGTAATAATTTAAGAAAAAAAAAGTAAAAAAGAAATCTCTGATTCCAGCATCTTAAAAGTGAATATTTTTGCTTTTTTTTTTTTGACTCTTAATATCTTTGAGATGTGAGCAAAACAAGACAATTGAGGACGTCATTTTGGGCTTGGAAAACACTGATCATTTTAACTGTTTTGCTGCTGACCCTGTCCACAGTAGAACATTACTTCACCTGCTGCTTCTCCACACTGAGGGCATCTACTGTAGGCAATACACAGACTATGGATAAGAACCTCACAGAACACCACTTCAAAAATGACCAACTATCCCTTTAATCTGCAAATCACCAAACTCAAATGTTGAAGAGCAATCCAGAAACTTAAAGAGTGAAGACAAACTGTGTTTGTCAAGTGAAGTCAAATTAGTGATAATTGTTTTATTTTCTCATATTTACACGTCGGCCCTCCACCTTCATAAACTTCTCTCCCCGTCTTTCTCTCTCTCACTCTCTCTTGCAGGTGTATCTGAGCAGGCCGGCTGTGTGCCCTCAGGGTCTCTACGAGCTCATGTTGAGCTGCTGGAACAGAGACTGCAAGCTCCGCCCATCCTTCGCCTACATCCACTCCTTCCTTACCGAAGACGCCATGAACATGGTGTAGTGAGAGAATCAGAGAAACACAAACGAGGAGAAAGACGACGACGCTAAAAAAAAAAACATCCTGCACGTTTATGCATCCTTGCTACAGCAGAGGAAGGCGTGGTGGCGGAGGTGCTGCACAGCAGAGGTGGATGAGAAGCTCGCTTTTTTTTTTTTTTTTTTTTTTTATTTGTTTCGTTCGGGTGGATGGGGCTGAGACACCGCTGGTTCGGTTCATTTCCACATCAGACCCCGACCCCAAAGGCAAAACTAACCCCAGCTTTAGATCAGGTCACAGTCCGAGCTACACTTCAGAGTGGCGGGTGGTGGTGGTGGTGTGGTGGGTGCAGTCTGCGTAGGAACTTTCTCTCTTTTTGGATTCTTAAGGAGGGTTTGTGTGACTGGTGATTAAGTGCTGTAGAATTAATGACACGGGACGCTGCAGAGGCTAAATGACAGAAAATACTACAAACTAGGACCATAGAAAGCTAGGAAATGAACAGTTCTTTAGTTTCATGACTTCTGTTTCTTCAGCATCGCAAATGCTGCACGCAGGTTAACAGGTGGAGGTGCGCACACACTGCACAAGACACACACACACACTTCTCTCAGCAGGCATCAAAGTGCACAAACAGGGATTGTCTTAGTATTTACAGCAAGTATAACCTACTATACACACTCAAATCAGTCTAATTCAGTAGGATTATTCCAAGATTGAACCCCTTTTGCCCATCTGAGACACAAAAATGCTAAGATTTCAGTTTTCGGACATGGTTAGAAGATCTCACCATGCTGTTTGACCCTTCATCAATCCTCTGTTTCAGCCCCAAACCCTTAGTTCCTCACATCCACAGCTGTAAATCAAAGCTATTGTGGACTAAATGTGAAATGGTGCGGACCAGACAACAAGCAGCCCCCCTTTCTGCAGTGACTCTCCACTGTAGCCAAGAAGTTCAAGCAGTTTTTTGAGCCACAGATAACCCTTTTCCACCGACATGGAACTGGCCCCACAGTTCAAGCACCTCATTTTGAACCGTTCTGAGCATTTCCACCTAAAAACTAACCTGAAAAGTTGTTTCCCAGCTACATGAAAAACAGATTTTTTCCTTGGAATCCAAAGTGGGCGTGTCATATTCTACAGGTCATCGCAGGTTGTGCGGCACCCTCTGTTGACGACAACCTTGATTACAACGGTTCCACTCAAAACTGGTGCAGATGCGGGCAGGTTCACTAGATCGCACCGAGGCTTCAAGGATCTTGAACGGAACCAGTTAAAAAAAAATCAGAGCTAACTTGGTAGAAAAGGCCTGAGAGAGAAGAACCGTATCCCTGGTGCCAAACGGACGCCTCAAACCCGAGGAAACGGGACACAGAAGAGAAAGAATCTGCTGCTGCTGATGAAACTGGAACGGCTTTATCCGAGCAGAGAGACAGTACTGCCAGCCGGGGCAGTGGACGGGGACATCTTCAGATGCGTCTGCTCAGGTGTTTTGGCAAAGTTTTGTGTATCTGGCTGCGATCCAGACACAAAAGGATAGATGTAAAATTCCACAACCAGCTGCACTTTAAATCCTACATGCATATCCCAGGCCGCGATCTTCTCCGCGAGGGGCCTGATATGATTCCTGTCGATGTGGATTCGAATGCATTTTACTGCCAGTGCAGTGATGTTTGCCGGGGGAGATCAAAATTCGGGACAGTCGTGTCTGCCTTTTTAAAATCCTCTCCCACAAGGCATCGCCAAACCATTAGATGTAAAATATTATTTAAAAAAAAAAATGGAATGGCACCATCAGTTCATCTCATTTTAAATGTATGACAAAGCTTTTGTTCTGAAACTACCAGTGTGTTGAGACGGGTTTACTCATCGAACAGTCGGTCTTCACTCATCCAAACACATTACTGTATTTTAAAGGACCAGTGTGAAGGATTTAGCGTGGCGGTTCAACATGGCGACTTCTGTAGATATAAACAGCTCATTCTAAGGTAACAAAAACACAACATTTCTTATTTTCAGGCGATTATACACTAATAAAAACAAATTATAGATATTATGTTCCACTTCTGCCAGTAAATCTTACACACTGGACCTTTTAAACACACAGTTATGGCATTGCTCAAACAGGGAATGCTGGGGGTCCTGATTTTAGCGTGAATGTCAACATCAACCTCTGCATTATCCCATGTTAGTACATTAAGCTGACCGTGGTAGCATCGATGCATCTACCTTACTGATTATATAGCACTGTAAATCAGTCCTGAGATGATCAAGATTATCAATACATGTTTACTGTGCCATTTGAGTCATTTTTGATACACTGTAGTTCAGCTAAACCCATATTTTTATATATACTGTATGTACTTAGACACTCCTTGGTGTCTGATCTCGTCCTTTTGTGTCTTTGAAGTTGAGCATAATAGTATGTACATATTTTAAGGACAGAATTGTAATTTCCTTTACTAATATATGGAAAACTCTTTGTTACATTTGGGGTCTTCTGTATCTCTGTAGAACGCTTGCTACCTTGATCCATTGTAATTCACTGTTGTCTATTTTTGTAGATGTTTTAATAAAGTTAACCTTTTCAAATAAATCAAGATGTGCTCCTGGGCTGCGGCTAATGATTATTTTTGATTATTTTCACAGTCGGTTAACCTACCGATTGTTTTTAAGATTGGTTTAGATTAATCAATTAATTATTTGGTCTATAAAACACCGGTAAGTAGTTAAAAAAAAAAGCTTCTTAATTTCTCAGGGCACAAGGATTTTTTTTTTTTTTTGGGGGGGGGGGGGGGTCCTGCAGAGTGTGCCTTAAACCGCCTTGAGTGATTAATAGGTTATTAAAATAGTCCCTGATTAATTTTCCATCACTCTATTAATCTCTTGTCTGCTCGTTTGGTCTTAAATTAAACTTTAGCCACTTCAGTGAAGTCATTTAATGGAGGGGGGGGAAAACAGCAACAGGGTTTCCGTGATTACACCACATTTTATTGTCTATAGAACATTTCACTACAGATAAATCTTGAATATCTGACACAAGTATACAACTTCTACACTATGTAAAAACAACTCACTGGATGCTTTAAAGGATAGACATGCAACAGCACATTTTTCTTAGGGTAGTAAAAGATTAGTCAGAAGAATGTACAAAAGAAGTCGAGATAGATTTGGCTTTCATCTACAGCTGTCGTCAGTGACCGCCAATGGCTTACAGTCAGTTGCATATGAGGAAAGATTACCTGACAGATAGATAAGCTTAAAAAGGGAAGTCAACTTGACTTCACCATTGAAGAGTTTTGACCAGGCACTTGGCGATAACAAAAAAAAAAGAAAACACACAAACACACACACAAAGCTTGGCAGCTTAGTGAAGAGTCTGAAAAAAAAAGAAATAAATCAGCTCCTGATCTGAGGTACTGAACTATCATTCAAAACCTTCCACAACTGTGAGAGCTAAAATCTGCCTGAATCTGTAATACTCAGCATCACATTGTCATGGAAAATCAGTTCACCAAATAAAAAGATCACAAATGTCATATTATCTCCTGTATGTTAGTATAAACTCCTAGAAGCGAGTACATAAAAGCAGCAGGATACTTAGTTATTAGAGACCTTCTTTACGCTCGCATGTCACTGCAGCAAAGTCAAAAGTCAATGTTTTTTTTTCCACCACAACCTACTTTCATTACTTTCAGCAGGAAACCTCTTTAGCTTGTTCCCTTCAACCACTTCCTTTCACTTCACTCTGAGAAAATCATTCCACTAGCAGTACAATTGATATGATTTTGGGTCCAGCAACATACTTAGTACACAGAGACGTGTGGAGTAAATGATCAACCCCCCGACTTTGTCTCTTTATAAAAGACGAGTGCACAAACGGCAAATAAAACGTGAAGCTACAAGAGGCTCTGTCGAGCAAGTAGTACAGAATTAACGGTAACAGTGATGATGCAGCCACACACACACACACACACAAAGCTATGCAGAGTTGATGTGATAAAGAGGCTCAGCACTATTTAATGAATTAAAAGGCACAAAAAACTTTGAGCCACAATTATTTTCTACATTAAAAAGTTAAAAAAATATTGACCCAGTCCCTACGCAGGGAAAATTAGGCTGATTGAGGTAAGATTGGGGGAAAGAAAGCATACTAAAAGTGATGTAAAAGACAAAAAAAAAAAGACATGAATTCCTACTCCCACTATCACTGGCTAACGTGAGCTGAGGGTTTTGTCTCCTAGCAAAAACAGTAGCTTCATCAATAATTGTTATTCCTCGCAGCTGCTTCTACAGTCACCCACACAACAGCTCAGACCAAGCACATGAGTGAAGGAGGATGGAAAAATTCTGTTTAGGTGGAGGTGGAACAGAAGAGACACAGGGGAGACACATGCATGCACACAGACAGTGAGACTACGGTGTTGTGGAATCGTAACAGTGGTTATAGGCACAAGGAGGAGATGTGAAGCCCCTAGTCTGGATATTGGTGACGCCTCTCCTGATCACTTCTACGCTCTCTTCTCTTTTCTCTCTTCTTAATGCACAGAGGCCATCTTTCCTGAAGCCTGCGAGACAAACGTGAGATAATAATTATCATGCGCAACCTGTCGTTCAGTCTCACATTTTCTGTCTTTCACACACAGACTGAATCAGAATCAGAGGCACTTAATTGATCCCTGGGGGGAAACTGGGTCACAGGCTCTCTCATTCAAGAACACAAATATATACAAACATAGAGAAATTATAAGAAAACACAAATAAGAACTATGTAAACATATGTGGATTATACAACAATATATATAGAAAAAACAGAAAACAAATATCTAAAAGTATGTATACAACAGTCTTACCTGGGAGATGTCGATTCCAGTGAGTTTCTCCACAGCAGAGGGCAGCCTCGTCATGATATCCAGCACCTCTCAGCAAGTTTGGCTGCTCCCACCTCTGAGCCGCCGCTGGACACCATGGTGACCTTGTGGGCTGCCGACAGCGGCTTGCTGATCTCCTCTGCCATCTGCAGGACGACAAAGGACAGAGGAATTAATACAGTGAAAGGGACATTTGAAAAAAGTTGGGAGGCAAAAATTCACCAAGTCAACGTTTAAGGAAGTTGAAACCAATCGAAGGTAGGATGCGGTTGTATTTAACAGGGCAGAGGTTTTCAAAGTGGGGGCTTTCAGGGGAGACTCAGTGAACGGAAATGAAAAAAATACCAAAACAAAATCACACATACAAACCTAAACGTGTGGGATGTGGTTATTGAGATGGTTCACAGATATAGGATTGGGAATTTTTACTTTTTACCCACAAATAAATGCCTTTGGCCAGACCCTTTTCATGTTATTTGGTGCAGCAAAGCTCGGCTCTCTTGGCTCAGTTGTTGAGATGGGATCAAAAGCACTACAGTGATCCCATAAACATCCAGGAAATGAGCGAAACTAAGCAAGTCGACTAAGGGGGCAGCCTTTTTCCAAGCTTTGTCTGAGGGGAGACCCACAATCTCAGCCTTTGAAAACCCCTTTAACGGGATAAAAGTGAGCAATGATTTTATGAATTTATGAATAAAAAAATGTGAAGAACACGCACAAGGGGGATTTATATGGCAACCTTTTCTTCAACTGAACTGAGAGCAGCAAGACGAGGAAGAGGAATTTGACATCTTGAAAAGGCCTTGAGGTTGTTTGATAAAACGCAAAATATTGAAAAACTCATCATTCAGAGAGCTGCAGTTGTGGGTGGATGTAATAAAAAGGTTAGGGAATATTTTGAATCAAAAAAAAAATCAGGAGAACAATTATGAATAGTTCCCAAATGAAAATGAACAGGAACAAATGAATCTATTCACATCAAAGCTACAGTGAAACAAAATGAGTATTGAAGGGCTCTCCATGCTGAAGTGGAAAGACTAATAGAAAAATAATTATAAAAATATAGATCTGAGAGCTTACTGTTATTTAATCTGCTAAAACCAATTTAGAATAAAACAGAACTAATACCAGAAGGTCTTCTATCATGAGACTACGCTGTGATGCCAACAGCAAGTCTACTGAATAATACAAAACCCAGAGGAGGCAACTTTTGTTTAAGAAAAATTAGGACAAAGCAAAATGGTCATCCATGGTTTCAAATATTACACCATGGTCAGGATGAATAATTGGATCTGATTGAATGTGCTGGCATGAGTAACCATAGCAACAGGGATGGAGTCAAAGCATCTGCTTGCAAGTTATTGCAACAGTTTAACAAGCTAGGTTAACATCTAATGAGGGCTTCAACACTTCTTTTAACCTATTTGGAGAAAATTATAACTTTGATGACTGGAAGGCAGCTGAAGAAGAAGATGAAAAGAAAAGGGAGAAACGGCACAAGGAGTTCACACTAACAGCCCCCTCCTCTGAACACCGCAAGATGGCAACTGTAACGCACAAGCTGCGAGAAGTACACAGCCCCTCTGAACTTACTGACACTTTGCATCCGTGGATGTACGTTTGCATCACATAAGCAATCAGCTCATCCTGTTCACTGTTAGCTCACTACTTCAGCTTTGGATAGTGTCGCATAATCAGGACCTATCTACACCTGTAGTTTTAGCACCAGCTGCAGACAACAGCAGCCTACACATGGACTTTTTTTTTTTTGTTTGTGAAAATCTTCATGATTGATTTGGGGACAATGTCCTGGTTGGATAGCTCACTAGTCTTGTTGTTAAACATACTGCCAAAATAGTGGATCTCGGAGCTGGGTAAGCAGCAGCTTTTAAGAGCTTTTAAGTAAAAAAAAAACCCAACAGAATAAAAATATAAAATGCCTCCATACCGCTTGTCTGGTGTAATCAAAGTCTCCTAAAACCCCAACATGCCAAGTTGACAACAAAAATGTTATTTACACCATGTTTTTAGCCTGAATCCTCACTGTTGATCCTTAGCTTGGAGCCACGTTCAAGTGCACATGCACACTATGTGAACTGTGTGTCTGTGGTGTGATGGTGTGCAAACCGCATGTCGGGACTTTAGGAGACTTTGATTACACCAGATGAGCACCGCAGAGGCATTTTATGGTTTTTTTCCCAGTTGTTTTTTATGTTTGAAAACTGGTCACCATTCACTTCCATTGTTTGGGGGATTGTGCAACACTTTTCCTGTGAAATTCCAGCGGAGTTTTGTGGACTAACAAAATAAACCCGACCTTCAATCAGCATGAGGGTGAGTAGATAATGACTGAATTTTTATTTTTGGGTGAACTATCCCTTTTAGTGTGGAGCTCAAAACACACAGGGTAGACTCATGTTTATCTGTGTGTTACCACATGTTATGTGCATTTGTAAATAAACAGACTCTGTAATGTTGAGACTGTAATGAATGCAGGAGGTCATGGTAGGCATCAGTCAGATTTCCTTTACCTTCAGTGTGAATGCTGTTGTGTTCACTTACTATAGTTTATTGTCTATTTTGTTATTGTCTTGTCCCTTTTTTTATTTTTTGTATTTTTTTTTTATATTTTAGCATCAGTCAACTGAATGAATGTGAACTGAAATGTGAAAATCAATAAACTCTCAAGTCCTAAAAAAAATACTGTAACGCAATGTTACTGACTTTGAATCTTGTTAGCATAACGTTAGCTTTCTGACTCAGAGCTGAATGGATGACAGGTATCTCCCATTGCTAAGTCGTATCTAAAGTTTGTCCTGTTTACTAGAGTAGTGAACATTTATATTTCATAAAAGCCGTACAGGACGGTCATGACTGTTCCAGGTATTGAAACCCTCAGATGTCACCAGGAAAACAGAGTTACATTTCTAAAAAAACTTTTTTGATTGCAAAACTCCTGAATATATAAATTAATTATCTTCTTTTGGTAATTTATAATTAATTAATTCCTCATAATGGATACCTAGTCTGGCATTAGCCCATATGTATTTTGTCACACAACTTTGAACTATTAATGCATACTGACCAGTGGCAGTTTCTCCAGCAGCATGTCCACCATGGCTCCATCTTTGTACTGCTGGAAGGCCTCAGCTTTCTTGTTCATCTGCTCGGCCTCAGCACGACCCTTAGCCTCCGTCGCAAAAGCCTCTGCCTCACCCTTCATCTACATGGACGTATACACGTACAGAGTTTAGATTACAATAGAATTGTACACGCAGACAGGCAGTAATAATGTTTGGGGGATATAATACAGTTAACAGGCAGGGAGGGAAGGATGGAAATGAGATCTGGTGGGAGGATCTCAGAAAATAACAGGAAACATGCGGCAGGACTCACTCTGATGGACTCGGCCTCTGCCTCAGCCTCCATGATGAGCTGCAGGCTGCCAGGAAGGAAGAGAGAGATTGTTTTACTGTCTGAACTGATTTTATATTTAATGTTGTCCTTCTTGATGCTGTGCAGGTGTTGGATACACGTCACTTGAGTTCGACCCTCATCAGGACTGGGGATGCCTGATATTGGACTGTTTGCAAATGTCTGATATTTTCCAACTCATTTTGGGTTTGATTGCTGATGTCGAAACCAATGCATTCACATATTTTTTTTCCACACAACTTCTTCTTACACAACATCTTTGCTCTTGACAAATTAGTCATTATGATCCAGATGACTGCTTTTAAGATGGATTAAATTAAATTTGTGCTGTTGAAAGAATAAGATTTGGCTCCTCCTTGCATGAACAACGCTGAGCAATCACTGCAAATATCAACTTTGCCATCTGTTTTGGACAATTCAAAAAACCACAGACCGCAGACATGCTCACATGCATGAGCACAATTAAAGCATCATCTTATCAGCTTGTTGTATCAGTAGCAATGTTTATTTCTGGCTGATATGATTCGTCATTTTAAAGCCTCTATCAGCTGATACTGATAACATGCCAATATAAGGGATGCATGATAAGCATCCCTTATCCAGGACTATACAACAGTACTGTGCTCCAGTACTCACCGCTGGGCCTCAGCCAGCCTCTCCAGTCGGTATTTTTCAGCTTCTGCGGGCTTCTTGATCTTGGCCTCCAGCTCCTTCTCCTTGCGGATGATCTCCTGCTCCTGCAGTGTAATCTGCTGCGTCCGCTCCACCACCTGAACCTGCATCTTCTCCTCCTCAATGCGCTGCTTGGTCTTGGCCACCTGACGAGGGATGGAGAGGAAAAGGGAAACTCAAACACTAAGTACTCAGATATTATCTAAATCTGGACTGGTCCTTTAGCAGAACATCAGACCATGAACAGATGACTGTACCTGAAGCTGATAGGCCATTTCTGACTCAGCCTTCTTGGTGTTGACCTCAACATCATAGGCTGCCTTTTTCAGCTCGTAGTCTCTCTGGGCTTTTGCCATCTCGATTTCATTCTTGTACTGAGCTGAAACCTTCTCCTGCATTGCGTGGGCCTCCTGTATACAGAATGTAGCAGGAACAGAAAGAGAAATGTTGGTATTTCTTTTTAAATTATGGATTATTCTGAGATTATCCATATGAGCAAACAGGCAGTATGACGGGGATGAAGAAAGAAGAGGAGAGAGCTTATTTTACCCTTATGACAGCGTCTCGTTTGTACTGAGCCTCACCGATCCTGGCGTCCTTCTGCACCTGGGCTGTTCTGGCTTTACCCAGGGAGTGAAGGTAGTCCTGAGACAAGACACAGAGAGGGGGAAACAGTGACAGTCAAGTATGAGACAGACAGTTGGAGCACTAAATGGAAGCTGGTGCATTAGACAAACAAAAGAAAAGATGGTGTGGTTACCACTGAAGCACTTAGGACCTCATAATTGCAGAGAGCAGCCGGGGTCAGAGTCAGTGAGTCGATATCAATCACTTAAGTGCTTTACTGTAAATTATACCAGACTAAAAGCTTTCATATAAAAAAAGATACAGGCTCACAGTGACACTTCCATTTCCTGCTGCCCCAGTAATTAGTGTTCATTGTAGTGTTTTGATCATCAGACTTTTGTCATTGGCACTGGCAGAAAATGAACCCAAACAGACATAAAGTACCTGATCATCATGAACATCTTTGAGCGTGTAGCTGACGACACCGATCCCCATGTTGACCAGATCAGAGGAGGCCACCTTGAAGACCTGCTCTGAGAACTTCTTACGGTCCTGGTAGATCTCCTGTACACAAACAGATATATTCATCCATCATAGTTATGGCATGCTGTATGTGGGCATTCACTTAGTCACTAAATCAGAGATAAATCATTAACATAAAGCCTCTGAATGATCTTTTATGAGCGGAAAATCTCAGTGCACCAACCTCCACAGTCAAATGGGCAATGATGGCTCTCTGATGTCCCTCCAGTGTCTCCAGTGCAATCTGGGCAATCTCACCCTCAGACTTGCCCATAAACATCTGGCAGGCGGTGGCCAACATCTCCTTATTCTGGCCTTGGATCTTCACCTGGAAGAAGACAGGAAAAGAAGTGAGTAGCCGGTTGAGACTCACGGTAGAGCATGAAACAAATGTTTCTCAACAGTATAAAACTGTCATTATCCAACTTTATGGTTACAATTTAATAAGCTAAGACAAAAATTAAGATTACACAGTTTTACATTCATTTCTTTCTATTTTGCACCGGTCTAAAACATGCAACTTCTTTTACAAAGAGCTAATAACTCACTAAATTCTTCCCCCGTGGGGACATCTCATTGACCTTTTCCCATCCAGCCTGAGACCTTTTTTAAGTGACATCTTCCTTTCTCATCTTTACAAACAGTAGACGACTTCCAAACTTAACTGAATATGTATGCTGTGGTTTTATATACAGTACTGATGAGTCTTTGCTCTGGCAAAAACAGTTCACTCATACTGTAAATGCTTCATTAAAGCTGAAGCGCATGACTTTTACATATAAACCAACGATGGATACATTCAAGCTCTCTCTGATTAAGCCTAGGGGGTATAGCTGAATTTTTAATCTGCCGTCTGTGGCACGCAGGCACACGAGTAGTGATGCATTTTACCTCAACTAGCAACAGTTTCCCAGAGCTGAAGCGACCATAGCAACAGCAAAGAGTACGGAAGCAGGAGCAGACTATAGCAACCAGCAATATGGCCGAGCTTATTGTGTAAAAAAAACTAGGAAGCATCCAAGAAAAGGTCCTGATGCTCCAGGTAAAAAAAGAATATCAGTGATCAGAGGAAGGTCAGTGTAAAAAATAAAATACACAGATAACTGTTGGTGAAGCTTTTCCACATTGTAGAGCACTGAAAGAAGAGGAGGGGCTGAGATAGAGATGGGCAGCATGGACGGTAACAGTATATTTATTGTTTATTTGTTTTTCTTTCATTTTCAATCTACACACTTCCACGGGGGTAAAGCACTGGTATCACACCTGCATCGCAGCTATTACTGCACTCTTAACTGTTTTACTAGGACATATTTTCACATAGTATAGAGGCATTTTAAGAGCATTTAATGTGCAACACTGTGATAATAAACAGAAAAAAATACAGCATATACAGTATATAAAGTATTACCACCACTGATAACCACAGTCATCCAACATGATTTGCAGATTATTGTTTTCTGCTTGTCATCTGACTTTTTAAACCTGACCCATGTCAATATAATGGCAGTTGGACTGCTCTTTTTTCCAACTCTTCCTCCTCTTTGTTGTACGGACAGAAATTAATTATTACAAACAAACTAAAATCAAAGCTGTATGCAGCCTGTTGAGCTCAGTTTCCCATATAACTTAAAATTTGGCAAAGCTCTGACATTATTGGTTCTTTTAACCTGTTTTGGTCAAGCAAAGTGAGGACTCTACCATAGTATCATAGTCAAAATTCATACTGCAGGGCAAATGTATTCTAGTGTACTATACTGTTTAAACCTCCCACCCTTAGGCTCAGGGCAGACGTGGATGTGGCATTACTGCTCTTGGACGGGTTGGTATTTGCAAAACATGATACATCATATTATTATGGAGTGGGCTTCTGTTTGTTTCTATTTAATTTAAATGAACATATAATCTACTCAAATAATGGATTATGGTATACGAACCAGGGTGGAAAATTACTTTTAAAGTGTTAACATCTACCAGCCACTGACAAATAAATGCTTTCAGCGCAGTCATGAACCACTCAATAGTAAATCATTATTTTGTGTCTGAAAACTATCAGCTGGTGGCTGATGCTAATTTTCCACCCTGACTGAAACTGTGGAAATTTCTCTGTATATTTGTAACCACTTCTGAACATGAGCTTGGGACTTTCAGAGGCTAAACTTTAGTAGTGTTATGAGAAGTTAGCAAGCTAGCAAGCTCATTAATACAGAGAGCCCCAGGCCTGTATGTCCAACAGACACTGTTTCTTTTAAATAGCAGCTGACCCAATTCCCTGGCTTTTGGTGGAAAATATTTTCAATCTGCTACAATCACTTTATTTTTTGTAGAAACATGCACAACATTTTGTCTCTATTTAATACATGAATATTATGGTGTGTATTACAGTCATGCCATTCTCAAAGCATACCTGTGCAATGCCAGTGACAGAGATAGGGACACCATGACGGGTGTAGACTTTGTCACTTTTCACATTTAGAGTCAGGGTGTTGAGCGTAATCCTGAGAAGAAAGGACATACAATAAAAGGAGGGTGAAATGGATGAAACACAAAGGAGAGACAGAGGAAATTATGTTACTTGTTTCCTCCATGCTGCCATTAACAAGCAGCTGATAATGGATACAGCACTGAAAACAGATACTAATGATACATGTATGTTCCATCAACATTTATTTCCATTATCTGCTGACATAAAATCAGACAGCAGTGCTTTCCTTAAAATACTGAAGAGAAATAAGAGACTGAAAGTGGGATTACCTCTGGATCTGCTGAATACACGGGAAGACAAACACTCTTCCTCCAGCAATCATTAGAGGAGGAGACCGGCCAAAGCCTGGAGGGACAGAGAGGAGGGGAGAACACATAACATAAACATTACACTGTCATTCAGTAACACTCAGCTATTCACACAAGGGTTAAGGACGTAGTTCAACATGCAGCCCAGTAGTACAACAATCTGAGTGATGCAATTTATCAATGACAGCTTGAGCCTACACGCTACAGCAAGATGGAAATTTCCTACTTTTCATCATACTTACAACAAGTGTTGCTCAATATTATCTTATCACAAACCATGTGATGATTAAATCACTCACATGACACAAGTTTACTGATCCACTACATACACACTTCAAACTTGACTCCTTTTATTACACTTTACATACTATAGTGACCTCCTGAAATCTTGTAACAATATTATAGCATCATGTGCTTTTCATTACCCAACAGGGAATATTCTGGTTTCCTAACATCCTGTGTTATTGTAAGAAATAATCATACATTCATACAATGCAGGCAAGAGAAATTAAGCAAATATCTTACCAGACACCACCATGGCTTCATTGGGTCCACATGTGTAAAACATCTTTACTCCTGATTTGAGGCAAAAAAAAAAAAATTAATTCAAGTATGAACAATACTACTGTTACCTAAGAAAAAGACAGCTTGGTAAAACTGGGAAACCAGTATACTGGATACATGAGGCTAGAAAGCTGGATGCCAAAGTGCATGTTTGTTTCTGTATTGTACTTAGAGAACATGCACCACCGCCCAGTTTATCCATAAACAATATTAAAGGGGCAGTTCACACCAAATACAGATGTGTTTCCTCTGGCCTGCACTGCTATTTATCCATCTAGTTTGTTTTGTGTGTGAGTCACCAAGTTTCAGAGATATCAGCTGTAGAGATGTCTGCCTTCACTCGAATATAATGGGACTGAATAGCTCTCTGTTTGCGGTGCTCAGTACAATTGAACAAAATGCAACGTCTGGCTCGCCTGATCACAAGATCATGCGAGAATCTGTCTTGCCTGGCTTCAGGTTATCTGTTTGTGTCCGCACCAAAAGTGGTGCAGCCAATCAGCACCTTAGGAGGGACCACTGGCAGCTGGGGGCTTGGATTTATGTGTAACAAAAGCGAGAAGCGTCCATGGAAGCAACTCGTCTGGAACAAACAAAGTTCAAGTTAGCCCGTGTTAGGCATCATAGACAGATGGTTCATCCAATCACCTGCCAAGTATTTTTTTGAAAGTGCCTGCCCTTCTCCAATCAGTTTCTACCGACAATTTCCTGGATGGTCCTGTGAAACAAACCATCTGATGTGTCCGATTAGGTTAAATGAATGAGTCTGACTGTAGAATTGTACTCTGTATGCTGACCTTGTTGTGAGCCGTCTGATGAGGAACTACTTTCTTTCTACAAGAAGAAGAGAATAGTACCCACACATATGAACGTGGGTCACGTTGAGCAACACAAATGGAGCGCCACCTAGTTCCACTACATTCGAGAGAAGGCAGACATTTCTATGGCCGATATCTACAAAACCCAGCAACTCACACCAAAACAATCTAGATGGATAAACAGCACTACGGCCCAAAGGGAAAATATGCAATTTTTTATTTTTTGGCCGATTTGACCCTTTAAAGAGACCAATTCACAGCCCACTGATTAATTATCCTATCAACCATCCAATCAGTTTGTCAATCCTGACAAACTATCCCTTGTGCAATATCAAACACTATTCTGGAGATTAGATCCACCATAAGCATCATTTAAGCATTTAAGCATCACGATCTCAGGGGTTTGTTATTGTATCGACTGTTTGGGTGTATAGAAGTGTATTGTAGTAACTCACAGACTACACCTGACATGTGTCTACGTCAATCATTCAAGCCACACCGTTAATTAGTTAGTTGCCATATTTCCTCAGTGACCCTGAACGCCCCTCCCCTTCTATCAACCCTAACACAGGGTAATCTGGTTGGAAGGACTCCAAGTTTTTCTCCGCTTACCAAAAAACATAACGAGCAACGTGTTGCGGAAATATTAACGTGAGCAGCAAAAACACATCGGCGCTCCAAGAATAACGTCAAACATACGGTACATTAAATGTAAAACCGGATAACGGACCGCGAAGACAGCTAGCTCGAATGCTAACGTCAGCTAGCTAAACGATGGAATCGAGTCGGGGTCGTGACTGCGTCTGTGGAAAACAGTGCAGTGTTTGTACTACAGCTAAATGATGTAAAACAGAACGGATGAGTCCGTATAACTTACCGATATCAGGTCAATAAAAACCACCCCTGTATAGAGTGAACCGAGGTCGAGTTTGTTCTGTTGTCGCGATCAGATTGTGAGCCGTCTCCCGTCAACTGGAATGACAAAAATGTCCGTTTGGAGAGGGAAGTGCGCATGACCACGCCCATCGCGGAATGTTCAGAAGGGAACCCTCGATTTGATAAACTCTCGCGAGACATGTACGCATTGTTTCTTCATTGTGCACTTTGTCCAAACTAATCATGATTTTGAATGCAACGTGCTGTGTTTAAGATCTGAGTAGCCTTAGAGACAAAAAAAAACGGATGGTTCGGGTAAAAAAAGATTATTGTTTACATTATATTGATCACTCTCGCGAGATTTTTCGCCGATCTGAGAGTCCCTTCTAGACAACTACGTCAACTACAATAATAATGTGTGTCTGTTGCCATCTAGTGGGGGATGATGACAACTGCAACTCTACAGCTTCTAACACGTGTGTTTTCATTATTATATTATATTATATTATATTATATTATATTATATTATATTATATTATATTATATTATATTATATTATTATTATTTTAACAATGAATCAACAAGGATTTACAAAATAATGTTAAACGTATATTGATTACATCTGTTGAATATAATCCTTTGACCAGCCAGGTCTTGTGACTCATAAACAGAAACGGACTCATTCAGAGAACATTCAGCATTAATTTTAACTCTGATTAACGTGAAACGGCCCAACACTTTAAAATGTTATTTAAATAAACTTAAGTATTTAAAAGTTAAATGAATTAATGAAATAAATTATTTTTTGTGATTAAAAAAGTGTCTTCATTCTACAGTATGTAATTATTCTATGGTTATTAATTTATAGTATTAAAATGAATACAGTGATGCCTTTTACAGTAGTTGAATTAGTGTTGTGATAAAAAAAATACAACATGCTGATTATTACTGTAATAACAATTACAGCACTGTGGTACTGTGATTAGATTTACAGTTAACATACTGTGAACTGTACTGCAACTTACCAGCTAATTGCTGCCAGTAAGTTACTGCAATTTTTACAGCGTTCTTCTTACAGTGTATGTTGAGATTATTCTCTGTCCACTCAGTTTTCTTGTCTAATATTTGCAGATTTACTTTGAGTTGTTGAAATATCCACAGAAACACTGCCACCCATAGCTGCTAGACTATTTTGTGTATAGTCCAATTTGTACCGTTTCACTTTCTTGTTAATTTCCCATCCAAAACCAATTTACCAGCAAATGTTGTGTTCTCCCAACAGTTCTGCAAAACAGATGATGCCACATTTCCTTTGCACTGAATCCTAACCCAACATGTTAATGATAATATATAGTTATGCTCAAAAGTTTACATACACTTGTAAAGAGCATGTTTATAACAGCAGTCTTGAGTTTCCAGTGATTCCTGTGACTCTTAATTTTCTATGATGGAATGATAGAAACACGCGTGTCTTAGTCACAAAAAACAATCATGTGTTTTGGTTCTTTCATAAATTTATTACAGGTCTTTTAATCTCATTTAAGTGCCTTGTGTAGCCACCCACAAGGTTCTGGTTGTATCTTTGACCACTCCTCTTGATAGAATTGATGCCGTTCAATTAGATTTGTTGGCTTTCTGACACAGTCTTGTTTCTTCAGCACAGTCCACAGGTTCTTGATGGGGTTTGAGTCAGAATTTTGGGAAGGCCAGTCTAAACCTGTAATTCTAGCCATTTCTTTACCGGGGCATGAAGGCGATCAGACCAGTGGAGCACACCAGAAGGACAGGTGGCCCCTGTGAAGACGAAGGTGAGGGCAAGGCCCCAAGATCCAAACCAGGACAGGACACGTTTCAGGTGGTGCTCCAGGCTGGACAGGAAAGAGAGATGGCTGCGGTGGTGGCTCAACCGGGACTGGAGATGCAAAGCTTGACTCAGAAAGAGACTTGGTATCAACTGACCCTGGAGCTGAAGAGATATTGGCTGACTCGGGAGGAGCTGTCTTGGCATTAGCCCACCCAGGACTGGAGAGACATCGGCTGGGGTACTGGGCAGCAAAACCTCCATGTTGCTGGGCAGTAGCTCTATAACACTGGGCAGCTGGGAAGCATGACTCCGGCAAGAGCCACGCTTCCTTTTGGTAGACATCCCAGAAGGTGGCTCTGGGGCAGGACCAGATGGGAAACAGGCTGGGTGATTGCTAGCCGACTGGTCAGCTGGCTGAAGGCTAGCAGTCTGGGAACTGTACGGTTCTAAAGCAAGGTCCAGTCGAAGGGAGACCAAGGCACTGGACGAAATGGAGCTGGATGATGGGGAACCTCATTGTTGTCTGGACCCTCTCTTATTTTTGGGGGCTGTCTTGAAGGCAAACCGGGTTCCACAATAAGGAAACTCCAGGGGATTGTCGACACTGAACTGTTTGTACAAATCAAAGTAGAAATACACAAAATCAGGAAAACACAGAAAGGGCTGGGAGACTCAACACAAAGGACGACGACAAAACTGATACAGAAACACGAGGACTAAACAGACAAGCAACTGATGAGACACAGGTGGGGAAAATGGTGATCAAAAAGGGCAGGAGGATGAGGACAGGAAGTAAAGTCACAGAAGCAAGCGGGATGACAAGGACTACAAAATAAAACAGGGTTAACTGACAAAAAAACCCCAAACCATGACAAGAAAACACCATATTACACTAAAACACTGTGAAGGAAATAACGGCAGCTGCACAGTGTTATAATCCTGTTTATTTTGTACATTTCCACACAACATGTGTAAAACTAAAGCGTTATAATAATAATAATAATGAGATTAAAGTACTTATTTGATAAAACGTCAAAATTATGAGATTATGAGATAAATCAAATTTCTGAGATAAAAAGTTATAATCATGAGATCAAAAGTCATAATTATGACATAATAATTATAAGATAAGTATCATTATGACATAAAAATTGAAATCCTGATATAAAAGTCATAATTATGAGGACAAAACCTATTACTTTGAACTCAAATGCCAAAATTATGAAATAAAGAATTTGTAGCTAATTATGAGATAAAAAGTTATAATTATGAGATAAAAGTGACAATCATGATACAAGTTATGGTTACACTCAAAATTATGAAACAGAAAGTCAATATGTCATCATGAGTAAAACGTAATAATTATGGAAAAATGTATAATTATGAGCTTAAAAGTCATAATTTGTGAGATAAAAGTGATAATTATGAGATTTAAGGTAAAAAAAAAAAATCATAGGCTAAATATTAAATTGAAAGTCAAAATATGAGGTAAAACTGATCATGATATAAAAAGCCAGAACAAAAGCCATAATTACGACATAAAAAGTTATGTTTATGAGATAAAAGCTCATAATTGTGACAAAAAAGTCAAAATTCTGAAAAAAAGTAAAATTATGAGATTAAAATGTATCATTACGAGCTTAAAAGTTCATAATGAGATTTAAAAGTCACAATTATGAGATAAAAGTGCTAAATGTCATATTTTCTATAGAATATTTTTAACTTTATCATTACCATGTGGATATTCTCATGATATACTGTTAGATGATTTTGTTGTATTCATGCTATAATAAAGATGAATGCGGTTCTAAAAGCCGGTGAGTAGGTGGGATTGTGGTCATTATAGACCAAACGTGTGTTGAAACGGATGTGTGAGAAACTCCTGCAGGGGTGATGCAGGAAGGAAGCTCGCACATGCTCTCAGAGTCTAAACAGAAGCTGACAGAGATCGATAAGTTTAACTGAAACTCATCAGCACTGTTGCAGTTCTCACCACACTGAGGCAAAGTCTCCTCTCCGGGTCCTCCATCCTGCTCGGTCAGAGGTCTCACCTGTGTGACCGAGAAGAGAGATGAGGACCCCGCAGATCATCGGAGGATCACCGCTGACCGCGCTGCGGCTGCTGCTGCTGCTGCTGCTGGCGGGGGTTTGCATTGACGGATACAAGCCTGTCATCATTGTGCACGGCCTGTTTGATGGACCGAAACAGTTCAGAAACTTGTCTCTGTACATTAACAAGGTAGGACAGTTCAAAGGCCAACATAAGGGGAGGAAAGTGCTTAATGTGGGAGATGTTTTACTAAAGTGAAAATGGTCAGACGCTACAAAAGAGAAAATCAGCATCAAAACATACTTAGAGTAACAAAAGTAAAAGTACTCATTATGTAGCTCATTTCAGAAAAAAAATGCATGTTATTACACTTTAAAAAATCATATAGAAATCTAGTGAAATCAACTGTTCTCTTCTCATTAACTTAACATAAAAATACACAAGTTTTATTCATTCAAGTTTCTAGTAAAAAGTTCATATAATTTAGCAACCTGCAGATGCTGAATATGAACAATGCATGTTACTTGACTGAAAATGTTTTGAGACGTTTAAAGTGAGAACAAGATTGCTGAATCCATTTTAGTATAAGTGAAATATTTACAGTGTTTTATTTTGAGAGTAATCCCAAAGTATTCCGATTGGATTACTTTTTTTTTGTAATCCAGTGGATTATGTAACTAATTACAAAAGTTGCAATGTAATTTGTGTTCAGTAACTGATATTTCAAAGTAATGTGACCCAACCCTGACTGTAAGTTTGGTCCACTTGCACTGTAAAACCTCAAATTTAGTGAAATCAACTAATCTTTTCTCATTAACTTAACATAAACATACATAATTTATTTTTTCAACTTAATTAAACCGTTTAAACCTTTTTTTTTCAGAACCAATAAACATGAGCTCTTCCAACTTGAAGTCGTTTGACTTGAAATGATGAGTTGAATGAACAGTACTGTCAGACTTCCCAGCATACATTTGATAGTTAAAACTCTCCTGACACCATTCTTTTTTACATGTTTGAAGACAGTATATTTGATGAAACCTTTCTGTTCGTCTCTAAAACTCTTTAAGATATGTGAAGTACATTATTTTCACAATAATGAAAAAACTGCAATCCATTGATGAATTCACCGTGAGCAGTTTCATGGTGTCTTTGATGAACAAAGTATCTCCAACAGCAGCAGCTGCAGCTGTAAGTTCATTCTGCGAAACTGACTTTTCAAACTGAAAAATGTAAAAGTCTGTCAGTGTGACTGAACAGTTGTTGGTTCAACTTAAGATCTTATTATTAGCTTATTGACCATGTTTTGTCAAGTACAACTGAATTAAACTTAATTATCACAAAATTACCTCAACTTGTCTTTTCAAATTTAGTCAACTTCAAATTTTAAGGCAGCTCAGACACTAACTTTTTTTTTTTTTACAGTGTGTTATTGCTAAACCTTTTTGCACCTTCCTCTCACATTTCACTCACCACTGAGGCTCAATATTGATAAATTTAACTGTTCGAGGCCACTTAACCCTCAACAGTTTATTTAAAGGCAGACAGATTTCAAGGGAAGTGAAAATCAGCAGCGGTTTCAAGGTAATAATTTCTGTTCCCCTGTCGTTTTCTATTCCTCCAGGTCAGTTTTGTTTTGGAAGAAGTGTGAAAATCCCATCTGACAGAGGTGGCTGATAAAATCATCAGGCTGATTTGTTTGCAGTTGATTTAATCAGTACTTAAGTGGTTCTGTAAATCTGTTGCTCCTTTGACATTCTTCTGCTTCTTTGACACTTCCTTTTATTTAAATTGTTTTTCCCAGGTGCATCCCGGCACTGAGGTGAAGGTGATCGATATGTACGACAACCTGTTCAGTCTGAGGCCGATGTGGAAGCAGGTCCACGGCTTCAAGAAGGCCGTCGACTCCATTATGAAAAAGGCTCCTGATGGCGTCCACCTCCTGTGCTTTTCACAAGGTCCACTCTCCCATTCACACACAGCATACACTTTTTAAACATATGCTTAACAAAAACTTAAAAACACTACAATACAAAATCTACAATACAGAAATTTATTGTGATATTAAACAACAAAGAAAAATGAGACTTTTGAAAAAAAAATTAAAATAATGAATCTAATGTGTACAGCATTTTTTGTTCGTATATAATGATTTTTTTTCTTTTAACTTAAAGTGCTTCTGCTTTCCTTCTTTAATAAAATAATGACCAAAGCATGAGCAAAAAAACTGGCATGAATTGTCTTTAGCAATGAATGCTTTCATTATCTATGTACAACTGTAAAACAAAAACAATACAGCAGTCCGTAGCAGTCCTTTTAAAAAAATAGGACAAATATAATAAAATAAAAATAATTAACACTGTAGTATGTAATATGTATGTAATAATGGTGGATATCCCAGTACAATACTAAGACATTTTTTTATTGCGATATTGCAGGGGCAGATATTTCATGCCATGGTTGGTGGGGACATGTTTAATGTCCCCACTGGAGCTATGACGACGGGTGGGGGGTTCATGAGTCGGTTCCACCCTATCACATTCTTCTTCTGTGTTTTCTGTCTGTTCTTCTGTTGCTTGCTGTTGCAAAGTTTCAGAGCGACAGAGACAGAGATTGTCCCCATAAGCAAAGTAAAAGCTCTCAGTTTCCTGGGCATGGAGGGATGCTGTGCTGCTGCCAGAGGACAGCTGACTAAGATTACAGCATGAGAATAAATTACCAAATAATAGATTTGTGTGTATTTCTCACTTCCCCTCTGATGGTCTGAATAACTCACTATATTTGTCTCTAGTCAAGTAATGCATATATTAAATATTTTGGTATTAAAAAGAGATCCGTGGCTATAGGAAGGCAGTGGACCAAACCATGTGAGGCATGATGAGGGGGAGTACGCAATCTTTCAAAACTTTAACACATTGTTTTGCATCTATACTTAGCACAGGTGCATTGTCACAATACTGAATCCCACGATCACTGACAGACAGCATTTGCTTTAACTTTTGATCAAAATTATTGCTACAAACAATTCAGTAATCCCTGGATATTAGTAGAGACACGTCCCTATTGTCCTTACCCAATTCTACACCCTTGCGATGTATTTTTACATCCTTAATACATTCATATGTCGACCACTGCCATTCTTTAACCATGTAACAAAAAGTCCCAGAACATTTGTCTGGGGCCAGTGTGGGAGGCAACATTAGAGTGAATCTATTCTTCCTCATTAAATATCAACATTGATGAGGGGAGTAAGCACTGGAGTTCACATATCCTGCCAGAAATGAAAAGAGAAAAAAAGAAAGAGAGAATTTGAAGCTCCAGATAGATTTTTTTTTCTTTTTTTGGCCAAAAATGGCTCTTTTTTTTTAAACTTAAAGGTTGCAGACCCCTGAGTTAGCTGTTTGTCTCTGAACGAGAAAGAGAAAAGAGGCGTCAGTCAGTCTGTCAGAGACCAAGATAAATTCTCACTGTGAGATAATGTTAGACAGACGTGGATGTTGTATAATTTATATATGCTGACGACAAGGACGACGGGAGATCACACAGAGCCAAAGACGACACAGTGTCTGTTTCCTGAAGGTCAACTTAACAAAATAAAGGTCAGTTTAACAAAATAACCACCATGAGAATAATGTAGGAATATGTGGTATACAGTGCAAAAACATGATATTTTATTTACCTTTAACAAGGTCTCTCCTGCTCGTTGTCTACACATATCTACACTTTAAATCACAAAGACTGAACACACACAAAGACACACACACATTAAAGTTCAGGGACAAAGTCTGCGTACGTACCACAGGCCTTCAACTTCCACATTTCTATCACACTAAAATAAGAATGTTTTTTAACCACAGTGGCTCACGCTTCTCCACTATTCTAACATTTGCATGTTCTTTTGTACTCAAAAAGAAGCAGAAACATTTTTTTTTGTTTGTTTTTAGGAGTTTGAGATTCTTCTTTTGCCCTCTCTTAAGCCACTGCCTATGGAAAGCATTACATTACAACTCTTAATTTTAGAACAGCAGTTTATATTACAGCTATATGTCGAGGCAAGGGCTGTATCATTTCCTCTGTCATTCACAGATTCTTAAAAGATGTGCGAACTTTGTACAGTTTGAGTTATAAAAAAGTGCACACATGAGCAATGACAAATAAGTCATGAATATGGAACATTGGAAAGGAGAAAAAAATAAAACAAACAAAAGTGATGTGAAACAACAGTGAAACAGAGTTGTGATCACTTTAATTTTTGGCATTATTGCATTATGTGGCCAGCCTGGTTTTATCTTTATTTTTCTTTTTATAAAACCTCACATCCCTGCACAATCTAATCTTTAGCATTTCATTAACTGTCATTTATGTTTGGAGAATATGTCTCTGTCATCTCTGTCCTCACATTTCTCCTCTGTTTAAGAAACTCTTTAACTTGTTAAAAGTCCTCCTCCCTGCTCCTAACAGTTATTCACAGATGAGCTCTCGTAAGAGCTCTGTGAAAAACTTTTATCTGAACTAGGATATACTCTTAACTTTAAGAAGAAATTCTTAGAAAACATGAATTTTCTGCAGCTCTTTGATTTAGGAGGCTTTCTGACTATAACCCCAGATCATTTACCATGTGTTGGTTTGTCTGAACTCTCTTCATGTTGTGACTCTTTTGTCGTCTCCATTTTTTTTTTAAGGTGGTCTCATTTGTCGAGCACTTCTCTCCATGACTCCAGACCACAGCGTGCACACCTTCATTTCTCTGTCGTCACCACTGGCTGGACAGTACGGAGGTCAGAGAGCTTTAGATTATGTTTTAATCATAGATAACCCTAATTATTGCATTTCAGGACTAGCAGTATTTGTAATAGATCCTAATTTTCAAAATACTGTATTTCTGTCCACCTTTCTCCACAGACACAGAATACCTGAGGTGGATTTTTCCTGAACACATGAAGAAGACGGTGTTTCGTATTTGCTACAACAAAATGGGACAGAAAGTGTCTATTTGCGACTACTGGAACGGTGAGAATGAGGGAGGAGGTTTGACAAGCAGAAAATATTAACTTAACCTGAGGAGAACCTGCACATAATTGCATTACATTCACCCTTTTAAAGGTATTTCAACCATTATATATGTTTTCTCTGCAGACCCTCACCATACGGACCGCTACCTGCAGGGCAACAGCTTTTTGCCGCTGCTTAATGGTGACAAACCTCACAACAACCTGAAAGGTAATGGAAATGAATTACTGTGAAAGTCATTGTGTACTCTAAATGTGCATTATAAAAGAAAAAAAAAGTCATACATTTCTACATTTCACCTCCTCAGCGTGGAGGGGAAACTTCCTGCGCATCAAGAAGCTTGTGATGATTGGAGGACCAGATGATGGCGTCATCACGCCGTGGCAGTCCAGGTTTCACTGTCATCAAAGTTTTATTATTCATATACACACTGATGATTCTCTTTCGTTTTAATGAGTCTGTGATAAATACACTTAAATGATCAGTGGTGGATATAAGAGAATTTTTCTCCTATGTTCCTGTTATTTCCTCTTACAATGACAACAGTCATTAGTGCCGCTAAGAGAAGAACATGTCATTATGTGTTCTCAATTGACTTACCTGATTAAATGATTAAAACAAACTAAGAATTTAAAAAAAATGTATTGTTTTACAGGATAAGCATCTTGAAATGTAAAGACAGAAAAACATAACAATATTCATGATGTCTTGACATGTTAGCTGAATTTCTGTGTAGCTAATGTTAGCTGTTGGTCTGTGTAGGTGATGTTAGCTGTTGGTCTCTGTAGCTAATGTTAGCTGTTGGTCTGTGTAGGTGATGTTAGCTGTTGGTCTCTGTAGCTAATGTTATCAGTTGGTCTGTGTAGCTAACAAATTAGCTTAGATCAAGGGTGTAGGTTTGGTTTCAGAAAGGGCCACATGAAGTCAGAGGTTTTTCACCAAAAACCGCAAAAAAAAAAAAAAAAAAAAAAAACATTTAAATGCTAAAGCTTTTTCCCACATTTGTATGCATTAATTTCAGTCCAGTAAAGAACTCAATATTATAGAAGTAATTGTTCATATTTCCAAATTAAAAGTAGTATCATAAAAAATTAAATATTTTTCATGATTCAGGATTCATCATTTAAGACGTCGCATTTTGTTAATGAATTTGTTACAGTCCGTGTTAGTGAGCACTTCTCCTTTGCCAAGATAATCCATCCATCTGACAGGTGTGACATACAGAGACACTGATTAAACAACATGATTATTGCACAGGTGTTCCTGGGACTGGGAACAATAAAAGGACAGGACTAAAATGAGCATTTTGATCTTGAAAAAAAGATATTTTTTTGGCAGTAAACTGACTATTTCACTTCGGGCAACAGATCACTTTTTTTTTTGTCAGGAAGGCAAAGCCAGGACCTGCCCTACTCTGCCTCTGATTGGCTAGTGCTTGTTACCTTCGTTGTACTCTTAGGAGTGCTTGGTTGGGATTAGAGAATATCAGGGTGATCACTTGTTATTAATATTATGAAGACTCAGCAGATTCTGAGGATGATATGAAGCATAGTTGGCATGTATACATGACTCACAAATAATTACACGCAGGTTGTATGTTATGGTCATTTTAAGTGTCTTCTGTCTTGTCATTAAGCTGTAGGAGCTTAGCTTGGATAGAGAAATGGACTTTTTTCATGACAGCAGCCGTATTGATATGAAATAGTGTAAACAAAGGTGTTACCAATAACACTAATTAAGGTCCTGTTCCGTTTAGTGTTCCAGAGCCTCTCCAGTGAGCCGACATGCACAACAGCAGCACCCTGACTCTGTTTGACCTGAATGCAACAGAACCTTAATTAGTATCACTGGTAACACCTGCGCTTACTCTACTATTTCATGTCAAAAAGGCCGATATGAAAAAGTATTTGTGGTCAGAACAGCAGCAGAGGTTTCGAGCCCTCTTTACCTGAACTGACTGTTTCCTCTTTTCTGTGCAGCCACTTTGGATTCTATGACAGTAACGAGAACATTGTGGAAATGAGGAACCAGGAGGTAAGTTTAAAACTGAATGTGTATATTCACTGAAACTCTGCCAAATCAAGTCACACACCAGGGATACTCAGCTCGCAGCCTGCAGACCAAATCTGGCCCCCAAAAGAACGCCAGGGCCATTTTCCAATTCACAATGAAAATTTAATTTTTTTTACCCAGGAACTCATAACTTCCACCTGTAGTGACACTTGTTTTCTGTGTCAAGCTGACCTGGGTGGGGCTGCTGCGGTTGTTTTGCTGCTTAGCAATGATTTAGGACAGCATCATGGAAAAGTCAATTCAATGAAAAACAGACAAATTTTCCATTATTTTGCAACCTCATACCAATCCTAAACCGCTGTGTTCAAAGGAGAAATCTGTAGTATATTTACTGTAATAAATCATAAAATAATCATGATATGTCACCAGAGATCAAGGAAACACGGAATAAATGCTTTTCTTTGGCTGAGAAATCATTAATTTTCTTTAAGAGGGAGTAGATGTTTATAATGTTTAAATTGAGCAAAATGTTAATGGACTCTGGCAGGCTGTGAGACAGTGAGATGGGCAGTCTCTCCCTCAAATCACTTTAAGTCCAGAGTGTGGATTTTCAGAGCAGCGGGCTTTTGTTTTCAGGTCAATGGACTTTACATTGACAAACAAATGACAGTTATAAACAGCTGATAAACTTACAGTGCAGTGTTCCTGCAACCTGCCTGAGCTTCCTGGAGTCTGAGCTGGAGGAGGTCGAGGGAAACAACTTTCTTCAAGCATAGATTGTATATTAAACAGGATTTTGGCCTACACAGTCTATGGCTGAAACTCACTATTTGGACTGCTGTATGTATTTCTGCATGCAGAGTTGCAACGTATTGCTCCTTTAATTTGCCAAATGAGAATTACTGTATGCAAGGTTGCTAATATGAGGCTCCAACACGTGTCAAAACATACTAGCTTCAGTGCAGCATTCATCATTATAACATCAGTATAAATGTTTGTTTATTAACTGGCCCCTGGTCTCCTTTCATTTTGCAAAAGTGGCCCCTTGGCAAAGCAAGCTGAGTGTCCCTGCCCGACACGGTACACTGGATCACTTCTGTCTCAACTGGAAACCCTTCTTCATTTTTACTTTCGTCCGTCTGCCGAATGGTAGAGGCTGTTGTTTTGTAATGACTTGTCTGTCTCTTCCTCTCTCCCACTGAAAGTTTTACAGAAACGACACGTTTGGACTGAAGACGCTGGACGCTCGCGGGGACGTGTCGGTGTGCGTTCAGTCCGGGGTGAAGCACGTTCAGTGGCACTCCAACTTCACAGTGTTCATGAGCTGCATTGAGAAGTGGCTCACATGAAAACCACTGACCCACAGAGTGAGACATGCTAATGCAAACTGAAATAGACTGTATGATCAAAGCTGGTGACACACACAGACAGTTACGTCTGTTAATGTGAAAACAGCTCATGCTTTGCAAAGATGTGCCAACAATTGATATTTTAGAAAGAGAAGAAAAAAAGCAAGAGTTTACCCGTGAAATTTAAACTTCATGATCCCTTTGAGATTGGCCCTTCATGGCTTTGGTTACCCCTTGACTTTCCCTCTGGCGCCACCATGAGGTTGACATGTGTGTTTTCAGTAAAATGCTTCAACAACTCGATGTTATTGGACAGGCTGCCATGAAATTTGATACAGAGATTCATGTTTTCTACAGGATGAATTCTAATAACTTTTGTGGTCAATATTTTCTAATCACATTCCCATCAGCCTCAGTTGTACTTGGCAGACTATTTATTGCTAATTAGGAAATGTTAGCATGCTAAACTAAGATGGTGCATGTTGCAAACATTATGAGGCTCCCTAAAAACTTGGTATGTCACCTGAATGGGTTTGGTTTACAGGACACAGCAGCAGCGTTGTGCATGAACACGCTAAAAGAGCAGCGATCATTGAACACGCTCATTTATTTGGTGAACGGTGACTCAAACAGATCGATTTGCATCAATGAACGTGAGCGACCTTCACTTCTGAGTGCAATAACGGCGCTCAAACTGTCAGCTGATAAAAACAGAAGTGTGATTGCAGCAGAGAGAGAGAGAGTGAGCGTGAGAATATGGACAGAAATGTAGAGATGACTTGGTGATGTTGGTTGATAATGTTGCATTAAGTGTGTGAACTACATATCATATTCATTCCTCTCCTCTGTTCATCTCCCTCTTCATCTCCTTGCAGTTCTCATGCATTATGGTGCATTCAGCTTGAACTGGGAAGTCAGAATTTCGACCCCAGTGTCCCTGGTAGAAGGAGGTTCTATCTAAAAAAAATTTTAAAAAGAAAAGAAAAATGGAAGAAATGAATGTGAACTAGTTTTTGAGCTCATTTAGTCCATCCAAATGTTGGTATATTAGCAGTATTTAGTTGTGCATATTTCTGGTGTAATGTTATGATGGTCAGCTTGAGAATTTAGCAACAATCAAATGAAAGTCATTTGAAAAGCTCTAGGGAAGTCTACTCGTGATTGCAGCTGTGCCAGCAGCACAAAGACTAAAAATTTGAGTGTATCTAGTAAATTAATGATCACATAAAAATAAAAAAATCATCTCTGTTAGAAGTTACAATGAGGCGTGAGCTCTTGTATGTTTAAGCCAATGCAAGCCAACAAGAATGTGCATTAGCACACAAGATTCTGTGTGGTGCAGGACATGAAGCACCGCCCCAGGGTGGAATGCCGAGTTTTGAGGGAGCCCCCAAACATTACACCTGCTTAGCATTAGCATGTTAGTATTGTTATTGTGGGCATGTTAGCATGCTGACAGTAGCATTTATCCTCAAGGCACAATTGACCATAGATGGACTATAGAACCTAGACAGGGCATTGTTGCTCAGCTTCGGTTCCAGTTTTTCCCAGTGGCCACTCGATATCCCTTTGGCCCAAAAAGCATTTTCCCCCTGAGCCACCAATATAAAAGAAATGTCTACAGAACTGTTGACAGGTTAACTATGATCTCTCTAATTAACTTTTGATCCATGTAGTTTTTGTAAAACATTTCCAGAGCTGAGAAAAGTGTTTTAAAAATCTGTGATATCATTACAATGTTAAGTCAGTGGGCCCAGTGGGAACTCAAGGCGGGTGTTTTGGGGGAAACACTATGGTGATAATTCAGTGGGACGTATAACCAGGAAGTAAACCTGGAAGCTTGAAAACTTTTTTGTGGGCAGAGTATTCTAATTTGCACCAAGTTAAAAATGTAATTTATGCAATTTATGTGCAAAATTAAAATTGGAAAAATTTGCCTCTAGAGCACAATCGATCCATCAGTCGACTGACATTATCAGCCTGATATTGACCTGTATAACAGAAAAGACTGGTTTTATTCTTTAACTTAATAGGCAGCAAATTACATATATTTGATCCTTATTTCTAAATTCAGGTTTTATATATATGCATATTTTGCTTTATTTGTGTTTTTTAATGTGTAATTATTTGTAATAATTAAGAATACTGCTGACCCTTTCAGTGCCCTCTTATCATTTTGCACAATAATGTTTATTTTTTTAATTGTGAAATATCCTGCCTCTATTACATATCTTTCTGACCAGTCTGAACCACCTCTGAGAGATCATTGCAAAAAATGTGTGTTCATGAATATATTCTATATTCTGTATAATGTATTCTGTGTAACTGACCTGTGAAATGCAATGAGACTCTTTGGGTGATGTGCACTTTAAATAAACTAAAACTGATTTCTTCCAACTTCCTTGTTTTGTATGAAAATGAAGATGTTGGAAAAATGTGTTATTGTTTTTAATGTATGAGCCAACACCAGTAGACACAGTGTTTTTTGCACAGAGAATAACATTTGCTGAATTTACAAGATGGCCCAAATAATTATGAATTTGTTGTAGACAGCATTTCACACATTTTATTACACTTCTCCTCACTAAAGCATTCTCAACATTGTGCGATTCTCAAAAAGGAGTCTGGGGATCTTGAGTAACAGCTAAGTAAAGAGACATTGCTGTTGGGTTTGATCAAAATACCATTGTTCTGTCTAATAATGATAATTATTAATATGAATAATTTTAAGCGAGAGAAGGCAGACATCTCTCCAGCTGTTTCCCAAAATCTGAACTCACACCAAAAGCACTCAATTAGATGGAAAATACTTGTTCAAGTGACTGTCCCTTTTAAAGGCTGGTTAAGTGTAGTGACTTCTGAATCTGACACCACCAAGCTGGGATGAACCTACAGTGTGAGAGGCAGGCGCTCTCCAGTTGAATCTCTGTACTGTGGTTAATGAGCTCCGTCTAGTGGAGGCTGCATCATATAATCTGTGATTTGTTTCTGGTCGAGTTTACGGGTCTGCTGACAGTGAGATTGGTTTGAGATTAAAATGTGGGTAAACAGTTTCAGGTTAAATGTTTTACAGGACTGAATGTAAATAATGAGACACATCTTTTCTGTCAGTTTTCCTCTTTAAAGGGACAGTTCACACCTAAATCAAAAATACAGATTTTTTTTCTGGCATGTCCTGGAATTTTATATTTATAAACTGGGCCATGATATCATGAGAAGAGACACTGGTTTGAATTGAAAAAATGAAAATGAAAAGTCAGTCATTATCTATTCACTCTCATGCTGATTGAAAGTTGGGTTGAGTTTTTTTTAGTCCCAAAACGCGCTGGAGTTTCACAGAAAACACAATCTCACAAACAATTAGTTAATGGTGACCAGTTTTCAAACTGAAAAAAAGCAAACATGCCTCCATACTGTTTGTCTGGTGTAATCCAAGTCTCTTAAAGCCCCAACATGCTGCTCCCTTGTATGTGCACACGCACATGAACGTCTTTCAAGTCAGCTTGGCGTGTTGTGGCTTTAAGAGACTTGGATTACACCAGACGAGCAGTACAGAGGCATTTTATGTTTTGTTTTTTTCTTACTTTTGAAAACTAATCCCCATTCATTTAAATTGTTTGTGAGATTGTGTAATGCTGTTTTCTTGTGAAATTTGAGCAGAGTTTTGGGACTAAAGAAACTAAACCCGACCCTCATTCGGCATGAGGGTGAGTAGATAATGACTGAATTTTCATTTTTGGGTGAACTGTCCCTTTAGGAACCATCTAAAGTTAAAGTATGGCTCTCATACTGTAGAGGACACTTTACAGAACTTTTACACACTGTCCTGTCATTTACAAACATGTAGGCTACGTTCACACTGCAAGTCTCTGGTGCTTGATTTTGATTTATTGCTCAGATTGAATGAAAGTTAACATGGAGGCCACCGAAGTCACTGTTTACAGTTTCATTCATAAGCTGATGTGCAGTGAAAGCCAGCAAATCTCAGTTTGGTAAGTATGGGTGTATGTGGATGTGGAATCAGACAGGAGAGGTGGATGGATGTGAAAGCTTCACAGAAACAAGCTTCACCCAAAATTTCAGGATGTTAGGGGCTATAGATCAGATTTGGGGCACTTTTGTCTGCAGTGTGAACGTAGCCTAAGATGTGATAGTAATAATAGAAGCTATGTATTTATGTTGGATATGATCTGTTTTATTCTCATGTGCCACTGAAAATACAGACAGCGTTCACTTGTATTTTATCATGAAACCTCAATAAAACAGTGAGGATGTGTATTCAGTATTCATCATCTTTGCAGTCAAAAGACCAGCAGGTTTGATTTAGTTGTTTTACTTTGTGACTCATAAACATCAATAAACTGTAATTTCTCAACAGTTTTGTTTGCAGAAAGTCTTTGAGTAAAATAAGGATGAGATTATTTATCCGATTGCTTTGTGTGAGTTGCAGGAGTTTTGCTCAAAGCACCAAAAAACACATTTGAAAAACTTAACATCAATGCAACAGTCTTATTCAACCAGTTAAACACAGAAGACCTGTTTAGATCTACAGATTCATCATTTATATTGTCAAATCTTTGTTGCCTTTTTTTTGAATTCAGTGTCAAACTTTCAATGTCACAGTCAAAGTCAGAGAAAATTAAAAATGTGTTTTAATAAAAATCCAGTTTCTAGTAGAAAGAAAATAGTTCTACACAAAACTGCTCACAACAAGGTCTGTGGATTATCTTGAGTAACCTGGTCGTGATTTAAAGAGACGCTGGTTTGAAGTTAACTTTTTTTCACTCAAGCTGAGTGTTATTTAGTCCCATTATATTTGAAAGAAGGCAGAAATCTCTGTGGTCGATTTCTTCCAAACTCTGCAACTCACACCAAAACTATCTAGACTGACATGAGATGTGTGCAGGTCTGAATGAAAACTTGGTTAATTTCCTGAACAGCAGTCCAGTCAACAAGTGAATGTTTGATAGAAGAGACATATTGTTTTTAATTAATTAATCTTGTGAATATGATGTGCTTGTGAATGTAATTTCCTAATGTGGAGAGGTAACTTAACAGCTATTTAAAAAACACTTAGCATCACATGTCTGTATTCAGTCTTGTATTTCCTTACTCATAATCAAGACCACCTAAATAGAGTCACAAACAGCAGTCTACCATTTTGTTTTCTCCACAGGTTGTGTATTTTTTAAAGGTCTAATCCCACATTTGGCTGTAGTAAACAATCAGTGCACAAGGAGAGCTGAAAGTATAGTCATTCCTAACAATGATGGGGACAATAAGAGACCCACAGTTCTTGCTCATTCATTTTTATTTAAAACAGGACTTCATATCAAGTGAAGAGAGAACAGAGGAGAGCAAGACAGGCTGACAGGACTGGCTGTTAGCTGGAAACTTAACTGCTCTTCACACATGTGACCTCCTCATCCAAGTCTTTTCTCACTTTGGCCAGTAAGTCTTTAATTTCTTTGCGTCGCACAACAACACATTCAGACTTTGCACCAACCTGTGAAAAAACAAAAAAAACAACAACAACAAAAAAAAAAACAATAGATGAAAGTGAAATTCTCTTCTTGACCAGTCAACAGCTTTTTACACTGCACATATAACTTTGCATAAATTTGGCATTGTGCATTGGCATTTAATAACAGTAAACACAACAGCTGCAGACACATTGTTTTAGTGCATCTATATACATGTAACACTCTCTCTCTCTCAATAACACACACCCCCAAACACACACACGCACCAAAAAAAAAAAAAAAAAAAAAAAAAAAAAAAAATCCAACCACGAGAAAACAAAAGCTAAACTAACATTTTTACTTCATCCAGCTTCATCACTAACAGTCAAACTTTTAGCCTGTACCATCAGAGCCAATTCAAACATATCCAACATCAGCCTTTTGGAATATGAATTAAAAGCTCAATGTTATTCTAACTACACTGATTTCAACATCTTCACACTCAGATGACTCAGACCCACACATTTTCAGCCCCACTGATGATTTCAGCCACCACTCAGGTTTAACTGATTCCTCTTAGTCATTTTACATCCCTGGTAGATTTCACTCCTCTGTATGGAGGACACAGGGGATGAAAGATCTCGGTATCATAATTAGATCTCTGGTTGAAAAGCTCTATGAGCTGAAAGGCCCTCAGCTACTGAAAACTAAAACTGTATAAGAAGAGATGCACAGCAGTGTCTTCATTATTGTAGCGGAGAGCAGAAGTGATTAAAACCATCTTGTGATCACACACTCACCTCACCCACCACACACCTCCTAACACAGTTAATGGTGCACTGTTGTATTTGCCACATACCTGCAGTGACATCGAGAAGTTATAGCGCACTTCGGTAGCAAAGTGTTCACAGTTGTTTTTAAACAGCTTATATTTTGTGCATTTCTCCACCAGGTCAGTGATTCGAGCCTTTATTTCCTCTGTCGTTCCTGGCGTGTACCTGCCACCGTCATCTTTTTCAACGCAGTCAAGGTAATTGTACGTCATATCGCTCGATCCGTCTCTCACATTTGCAAGTTGATCAAATTTGCAGTTGTACTTAGTGTAAGTTCCTGTTTGTGAGAACAAACGTTTAGAAATATTGTATATAAATTTGACAAAATCTGTTAACTGAACAACTTATTAGCAGGATTTTTGTTGTTCATCTGTTAGTTCCTGCAGACAAACACATCTACATGTACATTTAATGATTTTGGAATTTTGGAGTTTGCCATCTGAGTCTGATGAGAAATTCAAATCAGACATTCAAGTCGAGGACAAAAATATTCTCCTCTCTTGTGATCCTAACGTTATGCAGCACTTTGCATTGTTTTAGTGATAAATGTTTAAAATCATCAAACAAACAATCAGACTCTGTAAGATGACAAACAAGTGTATTTCCTCTGATGTCAGACAGATTCTTTATAGATAAGTTAGCTTCACTAAAATTGTTGTTGTTGTTGTTGTTGTTTAAATAAACTTTGAGTAATACTATATTTGAATCAGCATACTTCCATTTTCAATTTACTACACGTACCTGAACGGTGCACTATGTCATTATTTTCTCCTTGTCCAACGTTCACCCCTGACTGTGGGCCCACGTAAACAGCGTAGTGATTGTATAAAGGCTTTTTACTCTTTCCAATGCACTTCCTCGGAAACACAATTATATCTCCAAACTTGTACTGAGAACAGAAGAAATCAGAGCTTTAGTGCATTGATCACCTTTACAGTCAGAGCAAAGCAGCACAACACAACAATCAGACTGACTAAATAATGAATGTGAATGAATGAATGAATGATATTAAATAAAGTGACATTTTTTATAATATCCTCTTTGGTTCAGTTGATTTCTAAACTAACACTGAGTTTTCTCTGCAGACTTTAAGTGTTATTATCAACATTTTATTGACAGCAGTGCAGTGGATAGAGGAAATTTTTCACCCCGACTGTCCAGAGCCCAAAAGGTCTCTTAAAGGGACAGTTCACCACAAAATCAAAAATGCTTATTTTTTCTTCTACTACTTTTGTTCTGCAGTAGAATTTACCAGAACCAGTTTAGAATTTACCAGAACTACTTTCTTTTCTACTTGAAAGAAAGTAGTTCCTTCATGAAAAACTGCTCACAGCAGGGTCTGTAGATTATCTTGAGTGATGCATTATACAGAATTGGGTAGTTTTAGCTGACAAACATTCTGCAAGAACTGAAGCCGTCACTGATTTTGTTGCCAGTTAGTTTCCATTCATCTTCATTGTCTCTTTCATCTTGAATGTGATACTAAATTCACATTGTTATTGTTATTATACTACAGATAGCCGAGATACAAATTTAAATGACATTAAAATAGTCTTTGTGGCTTCAGTTTTGGGACTACAAACTGTATTTAGTGTTGAGGTTAGAGAGCAAAAAGTCTGCTTTTCTGACACCCTGTAACAGCTAATAATGCAATAAGTACTAATAATGTAATAACTGCCAGTGATGTAAAAAAAAAAAAGTATTATTAATGTAATAAAAGTTGATAATGCAATAACTTGACAATAAGGTAATACAATGTGTGAACCAATAACGTAATAACTTATTGTAGATAATGTAATAAGTTATTTCTTTATTGACTGGTTATTTGCTATTAGCTAGGTTAAATAATCAGAGCCTGTAATGTAATAATATACTGTACTTATATCACTTCATTTTATTTATTGGCTATTATCTTAACCCGCTAATAATGTATTAACTTTTTACTTTATGCACAAAAATTGTTATGTGCAGAACTTTGATTGCATTATTGGCCAGTTGTTGCAAAATCCACTTCTACTGACAGTTATTACATTAATGGAAGTTACATTATTGGCAGCTACACACACCCTGAAGCAGTGTTTTATGGCCAAGAGATACGTTCTTGATGTTTTTTTTTTCTTTTGTTTTTTTTTTAAGTCACACACTTTCTAGCAGCAGTGTTTTGTGTGTTTTGTGCAGTGTATTGGAAGATTATTTGTAATAGTGGGAGCAACAGCATGACTAGACTAATGAAAATGAAATAATTATTAAACAAACTTACTTTTCTTGGTGTGGTTATTGGATTTGCTGATATTATTATAATCACCAGCTGAAGGATCACAGCGACCAAGATGAGCTTTTTCATTTTTCCAGCAGTAGAGAGCTGACATGGTGAAAAAAAGAGAACATGTAACAATTAATCATGTCAGACATTTTGAAAACTTGTATGACAAAAACTGCTGTCTGTAAGTATTTGAAAACCCTGAGAATGAAGGAAGAATATGTCCTGAAAAGTGCAAACAAGAGGATGGAAGGTGGAAGGATGGAAAGTCGACATTGGACAGTCAGTGGTCATGACTTACCACTGATGTTTTTAGAAGATGGTGATCGTATCGTAGAAATGAGCCTCTTAGCACCTGAAAGTACAAACACACACACACTTATTCATTTTCCAATGCTGGGCTCATATGTGTTGTTGGAAAAGCACCTTTTCCTTCCAGTAATTTTTAAAGCAATTTTTAATTTAATTCTAACATCATTATACTGTAATTTAGAGCAACACCCCAAAGTCAGAATTCAGAACAAGCAAATACTTGTAAAACAATACTTTTTCATTAGTGACAGTCATCATAGAAATCTTAGTGGAATGAAGTGTTTCAGAGGTCTTACCTTCTTCAGTGAGACGGTAGAAGCCTGTTGGTGCAGATGAAGGGTTCTCCTTATATACAGTAGAAAACAGAAAACCTCATATCTTTGTCCAGCCCATCAGGGGCAGGTCTCGGACTCATTTGAATGTGTCAACTTCCATCAAAAAAATGATGTCAGTTATCAAATATATTTACATACACAGAAAGTACATTTTACCTTGTTTCACACTCATGTAATTCTATATTTATATCTATAATCTATATTTGTATATTAGTGGCATGTTTAGCTTGGTAGCTTGGTATCCTAATTAGATCTCCGGTTGAAGTGATCTATGAGTTAAATGGAGCCAAGTTATTGAAAACTACAGCTCTATAAGATCTTAAGAGATGCACAGCAGTGTCTTTATCATTGTAGGGGAGATCAGAAGTAATTAACACCTGCTGTGACCTCGTCAACATGTTGACATTCCAACCCATGAGTACTCAGTGGTCATCACATATTTTTTATTAAAAAAGAAGAAGGATGTGGTCCAGCATTATAACGCACACTCATCTTCAATGTCTGTCTTCATTTTGATCTCAAGTGTGAAGTTTTTTGACTGAACTTTGCACGGTTGTGATGCTATCACATGAACAAAATCTGACAGACAGACATGTGAACACCTGGCAAGATAATAAAGTAAACAGAGAAAACACGTTAAAGTGCATCACGTCTTTTGGCGTGCTGATGTCTCAGTGCACACAGCTGGAACCCTTTTTATTTTTTTCACTCCTGCACCTCAGGCAGCCTGAGTCAGACCCTGCTCTCCTGTATCACCCAACATGTAATAGAAATATTAATAAACCCTTGATTCCTAATTCATGTAAGGTAGCTGAAGAACTTCACAGACATCTAATCGTTCTAGCCTGTCCCTCCTAACATGTCCAGTTTGGGTGGACACCTTATTTACTGCTGGTTGTATATTGTTGTTCAACCTTTAAGTTACAGTGGGAGAAAGAAAAGATTTTCCAATGTTCAAATAACTTATTAAATTGTGCAATTAATAAATATCATTAAAGCGTTATTCCAGCCCAGAACGATAGTCCACTCAGTATGTACTCACCCCTATGCTGATGTGAGGATGGGTGAAGATCTTCAGTTCACAAAACAATCCTGGAGTTTCAGCAGAAAACAGGGTTGCAGCCAAATCCAGTACAATGGCAGTGGATGGTGACCCAGTTTAAAATGTTAAAAAAGAACACAAAACAAACACAAAATGTCTCCATCCTGCTCGTGTGGTGTAATCCAAGTGTCCACGAGCCGCGACATTAAAATTTAACCACAAAAGACACCATTTAAACCATGTTTTTAGCTGAAATGTCAACTGTAGCCTCCCAGGTAGCATGTAAACATGGCGTTGATGTATCGTTAGACTTCGTATATCTCTTAATGGATGCACGTGTGAAAATATTGCGAGATATAAGGCTAAAAATAGATCAACCGCAAAAAAATAAACAATAGAATAGCGCGAAATTCTGTGCATCAGTATGACCGTTCATGGCCGAAATAGGTAAAAAATTATGATATTTTTGTTGTCTGTTGTGAAATTTATGTAAAAACAAGTTTAAGTAAAAATAAATACAAAAAATATACGAAGTCTAACGATACATCAACGCCGTGTTTACATGCTACCTGGGAGGCTACAGTTGACATTTCAGCTAAAAACATGGTGTAAATGGCGTCTTTTGTGGTTAAATTTTAATGTCGCAGCTCACGGATACTTGGATTACACCACACGAGCAGGATGGAGACATTTTGTGTTTGTTTTGTGTTCTTTTTTTCACATTTTATCTGTGGTCTCCATTCACTGCCATTATACTGGATTTGGCTGCAACCCTGTTTTCTGCTGAAACTCCAGGATTGTTTTGTGAACTGAAGATCTTCACCCATCCTCACATCAGCATAGTGGTGAGTACATACTGAGTGGATTATCGTTCTGGGGTGGGAATATCACTTTAAGAGACACATTCTGGTGGATGTTTGTTCAAACAGTTTTGCTTGTTTTTTGTTTGTTTGTTTTGTTTCTTTGTATGTTGATCAACCAGTGAATAATGACGTATTGCAATTTTTTCTTACATCCAGGTTGCTCTCTAAGCCCTGTTAATCTAAGCTGAAATAATAATGAATTGTTTGTGCTGAAATGACATGGAAATTATATTTATGTGCGACTGTTGACAGTCGATAATAGAAGTTAAACTGTTGGTTTTTAACTTAGTTTGCTCTACACTCTCTGCCCTCTGCAGGCTGCTGCACCTTCTTGATAGAAAAACAAAAGAACAACTGAGAAACAATAGAGGAAATACAGTAATAAAAATAATAGTAATCATCATCCCCTGGCAGTCCATGGCCAATAGCAGCAAAGCTAAGGGATGGTTCAGCACTGCTTAAAAAAAAAAAACATGAACACAAGAAACCCAAATTTAACTAACATTTTTGTCTGCTTTTAAAAGATGTTGAAGTTGGAGCACATACAGTATCATGCAGTCTGGTAGCAGCTACTGTACAACAGGACGACCTTTGCCTCTTTAATTAATTCTAAAAACAGCAGAAAGCCAAGGACAGATTCAAATGTTCGTTCATTATGAGTAGATGTTTGTTATTCTAAAAAAAAATCTTTCTATGACTCTTAAAGGGCACTGCTCAGCTTTATTGTTGTAACTGTCAGTTATGACTGGTAGATGTTTTATTGAACCCTGTTTTAATACCTTTTGATATGGAAGTGAGCATAAAATTAAAAAGACAAATCTAGTTTTCCTTTGAGACAACAGTTAAAAGATAAGGAGCTACTTTGTGTTAACAGCCCATTGATACAGAGCTCACTATAATAAAACTCTGTAAAAGCCTTGTTCTCCACAAGGTGAGTATGTTGACACACTGCTTCGATAAAGTTCAGTGGAACTTCTGTTCTTCAGTATGAAAATGAGAAGTTCAAACCAACAAATTGGCACTGAGCCTGTCTGACCTCACAGTCAGTGATCCAACAAGCTACAGTTACAGTATTACTGCTGTGGGAGATCTGAACATATAAGTCATATTTACTGCTGCCTCATGTTGTTTTGTTGACATTAAACAGAAACATTGTGGATACTGGTTAACCTAAACTCATAATTTGTGGGGTGATGAATAAGATATGTCAGTGTGCAAACTCAGATTAATACACATAGTAATGTCAGAAAATTAATGATGTTTCAAAAAGGTGTTCAGAACAATTTGTTTTTGCCTCAGTGGATGAATTTAAAAGCAGCTGTGGAAGAAGTGCTCAGATAATTTTACTGAGGTGAGAACAGCAGTACCACAATGAAAAACTCTGTAAGAAGTAAAAGTTCTGCATCCAAAATCTTGATCCTGCTGCAAACTATTATTCTTAATACCAGAGAGAGATTAAACAAACTCACACTGGCTCACAGATAATTATTTATGCTATATTTCATTATAGTTATTACAATGAGCTCTACATTGACAACATTCAGATGTTGCCTTGACAGCAATGAATCAGGAAAAAACTTTTTTTTTTTTTTTTTTTACTGTTTTTGTGAAATTTAACTAACTAATTTAACTAACTTTTTAAAGTAATGTTACTTTTTCAGAAAACTGTGCAAACAATGATGTTGTTCAGACCTCTGATTTAAAGTCTGATGAATCATGAAAAGCCTCCTAATAAATACCATAAATGTAACATTTTTTGCACAATAAGCACGTTTATTTGCTGATATTTATTTTCAGTACAAGACAGATTCCACCACAGAGAACCACAGGAACTCGTTCCTCTCTGTGTCTGTCAGACTGTAAAAACTCCTCCCCCTCTGGACTTATTTCATCACTGTCAGAAGCTACTTATTTATTTGTCAGTTCAACTCAGCAGGAGCTAATTATCATTTGTGCAATAATTTAACTCTTTTATATTCAGTTCACTAATAATTTAATAGTGCAACACACTAGTTACACTGACATCACTGTATTTACTGTATTTGTACATTTAAACCAACCTGTACTCTTATTTTGAATTCTCCTGCATCCTAACACACTTATCCCCCATCTTCAGCATTATTTGTTGTTTTATGCTGTTTATATGAACCACTGTTGTATATAGTGTTGTTATCTGTACTGTGCTCTTATTTCTATTTTTCAATATTGTTGTATATAGTGGTATAATGTGCATTTTTACATATTTTTACATTCTCTGATTTCTATTTCTATTCTTATAATTTCTTTATGCTTATATATATTTCTATTCTTGAATGAGAGCAACTGTAATGCAAATAATTTCTCCCCCTGGAGATCAATAAAGTATTTCTGATTCTGATTCTGATTTTAGGTCTTATATCATGCAGTCTGGTAGCAGCTACTGTTCAACCAGAGGGTCTTTGTCTCCTGACTTCAACCTTCAGGTTCATAAAGGTCAAGTGTAACAGGGTAAGCCTGTATCGGCACCTTCACTCTGTCTCACTTAGATTCTATTGGCACTGATCTGGAGTGGTTTTCTTTGTGCAGTGTCTGTATGTGGGGTGAAGGGACTTCACTTTGCTGTGAGCCAGTGGCTATGATGCAGGTGCTGATTGAAGGCAGGTGTGACTGAATGTGCCTAATCTCTAGGTTATTTAAGCCACATGCAGTAAACCCTGTGGTCTCTCTTCCTTTTGTGTGTTTCTATCTGAAGGCCAAGTTGGGCTTGCTGAAGGCTAAAGTGTGATGGCGGCCTAGTCTATGGTGACAGCTCAGAAGTCTGCCATCAAGTGTCATGACGAAGTGACAACTGTAGAAGCAACTGACGTGCGCCAAAGCTGACCTTGGCCTGCTCTCCCCCTCCCCTCAGCGGGTAGAAACTGACCATTCCCCTGCCGTCTTTGAACTGAGGAACTGACCATTGCCCCCTCCCTACATTTAAATTATTGATCTGTTGATTTTAATATATTTATAATAATAAATTGTGCTTTTAACCCTTTTATTGTTGTGTTGTCTTTTGCCTCTACTACACTGGTTGTCAAACTGTGAACCTGCAGACCCACTGCAACTACAGCAGTGGGGGTGCTATAAAGCATAAAAAATATGGAGCAAGTAGAAGCAAGTTTCAAATGTTCATTCACTATGAATATATGTTTGTCATTCTAAAAAAAACTGTTTCTACGAGTCTTAAAGGGCACTGCTCACCTTTATTGTTGTAACTGTCAGTTATGACTGGTAGATGTTTTATTGGCCCCTGTTTGAATGTCTTTTGATATGGAAGTGATCATAAAATTAAGAAGACAAATGTAGTTTTCCTTTGAGACAACAGTTAAAAGATAAGGAGCTACTTTGTGTGAACAGCCCATTGACATAGAGCTCACTATAATAAAACTGTGTAAAAGCCTTGTTCTCCACAAGGTGAGTATATCGACACGCTGCTTCGATAAAGTTCAGAGGAACTCCTGTTCTGCAGTATGAAAATGAGAAGTTCAGACATGAGGAGTTCTTCAGTAGTATTCAAACCAACAAACTGGCACTGAGCCTGTCTGACCTCACAGTCACTGATGCAGCAAGCAAAGATGTGACAGTTGTGGGAGATCTGAACATATAAGTCATATTTACTGCTGTCTCGTGTTGTTTTGTTGACCTTAATATAGACAGAAACATTGTGGATACTGGTTAACCTAAACTCATAATTTGTAGGATGTTGAATAAGATATGTCAGTGCGCAATTCACATTAGTACTCATATTAATGTTAGAACACTTACAAAATAAAAGACTTTTTAAAAAGCTGTTCAGAACAATTTGGTTTAAAAAAAAAACTCTGTAACAAGTAAAATACCTATATTAAAAATCTTAACCAATCAATATAAGTTCTGTGCAGTTTTACTTATTATCTTTATATTATATTTGTATTTATACACCAGTAATCCTTATATTTGTAAATGATTTGTGAATACTGGACTTCACTCTCAACAAAATGTTTGAATACTACAAAGAAGAACACTTTGAACTGTCTGAGTAAACTGTCTGATAGAATGACAAACATTTACAGCAATAAAAATGATAATCAGCTTTAATGAACATTATCAAGATTACCTCAAAACACATTTGTATAAAACTGTTCATGATTCTTTTAATTCTTGATTCTATTCTTTTACCTTTATTTTATTTTGCTTCTTATTTATTTACTTGTCTTCCTGTTTTACTCATTGTTTTTATTCATATTTGAATTTGCCCATATAATACTGAGCTAACTGAAAACTGTGGAAGTGGAAAATGAAGAGGAGGAAGGGGAGAAAAATGACGAATACATGAGGGTTTGTCAGCAGAACTGCCCTGACCAATAATTATTTAAAACTTCTGAAATTAAAAATATCTGTAATCCCCAAAGCCTAATGCTTAAGTAAACATTAGTACATTACTTCTGACATGAACTCACAACCTCTGACTCCACAAACTAGTCACAACCCTGTTGTGTTTTCATATCAAGTGATGAACCACAGATGGTTTCACACTGTGACTCTAACAATCAGCAGGGCTGCGCATGGGTAAAACTAGTGTCAGAAATTCAGTTTTCAGGGGAAAACTTCTGAGAATATGTGTACCTCATCTAGACAATATATAGATTTATTTTAGACTTATTTTCACAAACGATCACTCCATAAGTGACAAACTGATGTTTAAAGATACTCTATTTTAGCTTACATGAGGATGACAATTTGAGCAAGTTTGAGCAAACTGAGCAAAACATGTAGGCGGAAATAGATTTGGAGATAGAGGAGATAGGTTTTTCAAGTTTTTTAAAAAACAAAACAAAACAAAAACAAAAACAGAGTGATGGACATGAATTTCCTGTGACCTCAAAGCATGTGTGGGGCTACATTTTGGTGTAAGTTGCAAAGTTAAAGCACATATGGATGATTTGTTATGAATTTATGAAGTTTTAAAATGTTTGCTGTAGCACCACCTTCAGGACTATCAGCCTACAAAGACAGGTGAGGAAGTTTGGCAAAAGGACTGGACCTGTGTGCAAAGTTTGGTTTATTTTCATGCAGATTTCCTGGGAATACTACTAATGCTAATAATAATACTAATACTATGACTAATAATTAAAATGATTAAATTAAAATAAATTTTGCCCACGTTGTATATGTTGCTCTTATTCATCCAAATTATGACTTATTTCTCTCATTACTTTACATCAACATCAGCAGATTGTTACATGACAGTAAAATCATATTAATAAACACTGTAAATATGAAACATCAGACCTGACTGCTTCCTCACAGAGTCCAGAACAAAATCTTCAACTCTGTCAAGAACTCTCACACCACTTGTGGTCATCTAAAGCAACAACCTGTAATAGTATATGTGACATGTTTCTCTTTATTAGAATTTGTTTTTGTCTGGAAAACATACAGTTAGTAATTAAAAAGCAAATAGCAGTGAAAGTGAAAGCAAGAGGCAACTCAAAACAGGATCAAAGAGGAGGATAAATGAAGGATTTTTAAGGTATGAGGTCTTTATTTAAGTACTGAGACTGCCTGAGAGACGTCCCCCTGCAGCGTGCTGTTGGGAACCATCAGGAGAGATTTTAAAAATAGATTAAATGTATGAGCACAATAAGTATGAAGTGGAAATTAATTAAATTAAATTAATTAATTAAACAGAATATTTGCATTTGATTTATTTTGGTAAAGATCAGATACTCAGGACTTAAAGTATATCAGGCGATGTTCTACAAACCATGATGAAATATTTAGCTGATGATCAGGACTTCATTGTGATTTTGTAAAACAGTTAGACTTAATTACTGAAATTAAGTCATTTTTGGGGGTTCTTGTACTTTTATAGGTGAGTACACATGGGTTGGGAGGGTTTCTTTAAAAAATGTATTCTGATACAGTTACTAATTACCTGTTGACAAACATAATCTAAGTATCACAATATTAAAGTAATGTAACTTGATTACTTTCCGTTACTTTTGGATTACCCTAATATAAAATTTGGTGAAATTGTTTAGCCTAATACAGTGTTTTAGGGCTGCAGCTAACAATTATTATCATAGATTATTTTCTCAATCAATAGACTAATTGTTTGATCCCTAAAATGTCAGAAAATGGTGAAAATGTTGATCAGTGTTACTCAAAATCTAAGATGATGTCTTCAAATGTCATTTTTAAAAAAACGAAACTTTTTTTAAATTAAAAACTGACTCAAAATGATTAATCAACTATCAAAATCGATGCAGATTAATTTGATAGTAGTTAATAATAGATTCATTGTTGCAGCCCTGGCTGCAGCTCTGAGGGGGGGTACAATCCATTACTCCCCCAAGCCTGAGGATAGAGGAACTTCTTGGCAACTTCTCAGCAGAGAAAAAGTGAGTGTCAAGCAGGTTTCAAACCAAAAACAGAACTTATTATAAAATGTGGCTGATTTCTGTTAAAATTAAAACAGGCTGTTTAGCGCTCCTCCACCTGACTAAACTGATCTGTGTGTTCAGAATTTGTGGAATACCCCTTTAACTTCAATCACAACACATAGTAGAAACTTTGTTATGTAACAGGCCATAGCTGCAGCTGTTTGGTGCCTGCCTCACCATGCAGGTGGAGGTTTGGAAACTTGGCAGTGACCTTCGCAGAAAATCACTCCCAGATTCTGTGTAGCTGCAAAGTGGAGACAGTTGATTGTCTGTGTAAAAAAAGTGGGTAGAAGGAGACAAACCAGTGTCCAAACAAAGGACATTTATTTGCATTTGGACGCCAAAAAGAAAGGTCAGTCACTGACCTTATGGTAGTTTAATTAAATATAATTTCATAATTTAATAATTTAAAGAAAAAGCAGCTATATCCAAATTTAGCAGATTTTAAGTTAATTCTTTTTTGTCTGCAGGCTCAGGCAGGATGTCCGTGACCATAACCAGAGCTGATGGAGTCACTGTGTTCACTGTGACCTCTGAGCCCGATGATGCCTGTCCTCCACTGTGTCAAATCTTCAGGGGTCTTTGCTGCAGCCCCGTGTGCTGCTCTGTGTCTCAGCACCTGAGGACGGTCCAGAGAACTTCTCAGTCAGTACTCGGGGTGAGTTACAACCTCATATGTTTAAAGGTGCTCTGTGAGTTTCAGCTACAAAGGGCCACTTCAGCGTTAGATCAAAAGTACATACACTACAAGTACCTCTTACCTGTAGTGCTATTTGTGCATCTAGCTTGTTTTAGTGTGAGGTTTGGAGTTAGGAACCTGGCCGCGGGCTTTGGAGACATCAGTCAAAAAATAGACTAGTTTTCAGGAATTATGACCTAGTTACTCAAGATAATCCACACACTTTGTTGCGAGAAGTTTCATGTAGACAGTTTAATCAAATTTAGAGGACTACTGCAGCGCCACCATCAGGGCTACACAGCCAGTTGAGGAATTTTGGCTCCAGGAGGCAATAAACAACAGAATGAGGCCAAACAGAGGGAGACAACATTAAGCTAAGATTTAAGTTAATCTAAAACACTCCTCTGAGGTGACCAGGACCTTTTTACTGATGCAAAAGTACTCATATCACTCTGTAAAAATACTCCGCTACAAGTAAAAGTCCTGCATTCACAAAACCTTACTGAAGTAAAAGTATGGAAATATTATCAGATAAATGTACTTAAAGTAAAAGTATTCATGTTGCAGTAAAATGTTTCCTGTCAGTGTTATTATGATGTTTTTGGATTAATATTATTGTGTTAATACAACTGTTTACTGCTGTAGGTGTTTATGGTTGAGCTCATTTTAACTACTTCAGAGGCCACTGTTGGCTGGTTTAATCTACAGCAATGCATCATGGTCTATAAGACAGTTAAATGTCTGTAGCATCACTGTCCTGTGAGAACCATGTATCTCTAAAAAGTCAGAAAACAGCCTTTTTTCAGCTTTGTGGATTAAAACGTTCAGTATTTGCCTCTGGGATGTAGTGCAGAAACATGAAGTTAGATAAATTACAAATCTGAACTAACATGAGATGGAAATTAATGGATTTACAGTGACTGATGATTGATTAAATATTGAATTTAAAATCAATTAACTGACCAATTACCAGGCAGCAACTACACTTATATTAACATCTGAGATTTTTTCAATGCGACATTATGAAGCAGAAGATGTTAAACCACACACAAGATATTAATGATGACAAAACGTCCACAAAGTCAGAGACATATTTCACTTATGATTCTTGATATGAAGACAGCAGGTGTCCAGGTGACTGAGTGACATCTAACCCATGTGTGTATGAAGCCTTTGTCCAGTCTGCACAAGGCAGGCTTTGTCGTTTCTCTAATGTCTTGTGTCATTTGGTTCATTTGAAGTGTAGGCTGTTTTTTTTTTAGTTTATTTCAGAAAATATAAAAATATTTGCCTCACCATTTCCTGTAGTTCACATCTACCTGTAACAGGTTCATACATCAATGTGCTGTTTAAAAGCATAGTTCACCCAAAAATGAAGATTCATTCAATATCTACTCCCCCCTGAGGGTGAGTAGATTATGACTGAATTTTCATTGTTGGATGAATTATCCCTTTAAAGACAACTTCTGCTGACTCCACTTTTAAAAGCCACTGACTCAGGCAGTGACAGTGGTGATTTAGTACACATGTGGGTCCTGACCCCCACTATGAGCTGCCAAAGCTTCACAGTGGGTCACGAGGTCATCTTGATTTTAAAGGGAAAATCTGTCACTTTTCATGTGGATGTCTCATCAGTGTTGATGGTCAATGAAGTCACTGAAACAAAACATCAGTCAATTTATCTTTAAAATTTAAAGTGCACTTTATGATATAAACCTAAAATATATCTCACAGGATAAAGACGGGGTGCAGACCTGAACATAAACTATATTCACAGAGCCCTCACACTCTGATAAACGGACTCATCCTGCATCAGGAAAGTACAGTCAAAACAATCAAAGAGGTGACTGAATAATGGTCTGGATCACAGAGAAGAAAAACTAAATTAGTCCCAAAAAAAGAAGCCTATTAAAGTATGTATGATTGTTTAAGAAACACAAAGCATCTGCACTGTGGAATTGGAGAAAACGTTCCTAAAATATAAATAAATCCCGTCTCTGATGCAATATTCACTGGAAATGATCTGCTCAAAATTCATCAAAATCTCTCATTTTAAACTTCCTGCTGTTATTGTGTTCAATATTTGGGTTAATTGTGAAGTTTATTAGTTGTTCTGTCTGGTTATTGTTATACAGCGAATATAATATGAAACCCACTTAAATATGTCACTTATTCAGGAGCTGACAGTTTACTCAAAGACAGACGAAGGAAAAAGGTCAGGAAACACTGATTTAATACAGTAAGAACACTTTAAAAAGTCATTAAACAATAAATAGTTTTTAAATGAATGTGTGCCAGGATGGCTGCCGTTCCTTAAAAGGAAATAGAACTGTTGTGTTCTCTGTGACAGTGACATCACATCAGAGTCAGTGACATCACAGTGGAACCTTCTTCATGTATCATGAGCTGAGAACTTTGGGCCTCATTCCCAAACCATCCTTTGCAGAGGTAAGACATCATTTTTTGCTCATCTATTTTGGTTTTATTGAACTGTTTTCTGTTCAGAAAGATGTAAATGTGTTTTCTTAGCATCATTATGTCGAGTAAATACATTTTTTATAAGTTACTTCCCCCAAAAAATGCAGCAAAATGTACATCTTTCTTCTGTAATCAGAGAAATGTAACTGCAGTTTTTGTCTCACAACTTAAACTTGTAAACTTGTTTTACTTACTGTCTAAAAAATGCATTTGTTAAAAACAGACTGCAGTTATAGTTTTTTCTAAATATTAGAGGAAATTCCATGTTGAGTGAAAAGTTTGCAGTCTTGTGTCCCTCTGCTGTTACTTTGACAGATGTCATGAGAATTGAAGATAATTTAATGTGTATTTTCAGTAAATAAAACTCCCAAATTCTTGTTTTAAATTCCTGTTTGCAGTTTACTAATTATTTTAATGTTGGATTAATATCATTATTTTTAATATTATCACCAATAGTGCTTATATTAACATCCACTGTCAGGTCTGACTCCACTTGTGGAGCCCAATATTATTAACACATTTTAAAAGATTTAGTAAGCTGTGACATTTTTACATTATTTGCTTGTATTTTTATTATTTCTAATGACAAAAAATATTTTAGAATGCACCTAACAATAATGTGTCATGCTCTTGTATATTTAAACATTGTGATATTAGAGTTGCAAATATAATATGTTAATAAATAGAATGATTTTAAATGTTCACTAATGTCAGTTACATTAGTACATTATTAATACTTCATTTCAATTTGAAACCATGTTTTTAGTCTTTAGACGTGTCAGTGTTTTAGGGTGATTATTTGGTTGACCTGTGTAAAGGGTTAAAAAATGTGTTTAAAAGACATAAAAATTCAGAGTAAATGGTTAAAAATACAATACATGGACAGCAATTTAAAATGTCCCTAAAAAAAAAATGTTAAAAAGTCATGGGATGACATTACAGTTCATTATAGGATTATGGTTCAGTTCATGGTTAAAATAATAAGTTAAATAAGTTAGATGTGGTTAAAACTAGACACCCCTATATATTTTTTTATTTTTACTGTGTCTTAAATAGTGATTAAAATGCCAATTTCATTGTATTTTACTGGTTTCAGTGTTAGTGTACTACTCAGAAAGGTCAGCAGAGGGCGCATAGAGTGTGGAGGAACCTAAAACCTGCATAGAGGCGGCGCTGCATAATAAATCCTGCAGCCGAGCCGAATACCAACTAAAGTTGTCTGCCTCTTTGCTTACATCTACAGGTGGGTTAATAGTTCCCTAAAACACATGCAGCTACTGAGGTATAAGGGTTAAGAGTTTGTGAACCCTTAGTGATAATGTGTTATGTTTAGAGTTGAGTAGTTTTGCAATGATGTGTCGAAATAAGAGATGTTTGCTGCACGCTGCTATGCTAGGCTAGGGACCTGTTGCTAGGAGTAGAGGTAAAACACACCGTGTAATGGAGGCTGAAATGTTAATAAGACACGAGCGGGGTTTGTTTAGTTGTGTTCATGGAGCCGAATGGATGTAAAGGGCAAGTGCATATATTTCGCTTTTTGTTCAACGCGGTTTCTGTTTACTTGATGTGTTTATTGGCAACTTGGTAAGAAATGTAACTGCAGTTGTGATAAAAATGAAGTGAGTGAACATTAACAAGTGGAGCTAAACTGAAAGCTATGTTATGTGTGAGATTTAAATGTCATTCCATATGTGGACTAATATTTTTGTCCTTCAAATGTGAAGATTTTTGTTGTGTATGTTACAGTGCTTCGGTTCATCAGGTATATAATGTGGCTAGTTGTGTATTTTCCGAGGATGTGATGATGTCTGTTAAACGTGAAAGTATGGTAATTTACCTGAAGCTACGACGAGACTGTTAATCACCTCAGGGAGCCAATTGATATTGTCATTTGTGAAACTGAGTAACTTGTTAGGAGTATGTCACTTGTTAAGTATATAATAAATCCTGCAGCCGAGCCGAATACCAACTAAAGTTGTCTGCCTCTTTGCTTACATCTACAGCTACAGACAGCGGTGGCAGGGTATTATCACACCCCTCCCTGACACACCCGGGCCGGGGGGGGCAACAATCTTGGGGGCTCGTCCGGGATTAGCTCCTTTTCCTGATGGCAGCTAATCCATAAATGAACCTGATGTCAAGTTCCTGGACCAACGCGTTTAAACCAGCAACTCCTGAGGTGAAAAGATGTCTGCGCTACAACAACTGCGAAGGGGAATCCAGAGGCAGCTCCACCAACTGATCAGCTCCGCCGACAGAGATGTGCTCTACAAGCTGGCAGCGTCCATCGAGGATGAGGTAAAGGAAGATTTACCAGGGGAAGATGCCACAGAGGTGGAACTCTACGACTTCATCATGGACTTTTTGAAGGGTGACGAGTTGGCAAGTCAAGAGGACCAAGGTATGACCCGCCTGTTAATCTTCAACGACCTCATCACTGAACTGCAACAACCCCCAACAGCGACCGAAGAGGAGCACCGTGAGTTAGTGGAAGAGACTGAATCAGTAGTGGTCCCCCCAGCAGTAAATGTTAGGATAGGCAGATCGTCAGTTGTAGCCAGCCAGGTAACTGATGTGATAAAGTTGACAGATGTTGCTGCTTTACTGCCTCGTAGAGAATTCAAGATACACAGTGGACAGATTTCGGACTCAGATTCTGATGTTAGCTATAGCTCACTGTGCAGGCAGATTGATGAAGGGTTATCTGAGAATTTCACAGAGACAGAAATAATTCGTACTGTCCTAAAGATAATTAAACCTGGTACCTTTAAAGACATGCTGATGACCAAAGATGGGTTAAGTGTAACTGAGCTCAAGCGTTTTCTCAGAGCACACCTACGAGACAAGAGTAGTGCAGAGTTATTTCAGGAGCTTAGCAATACAAAACAACAGGAAAAAGAAAGTCCACAACAATTCATGTACCGATTAATGGGTCTAAAACAAAGAGTACTGTTTGCTTCCCAGCAAGGTGGCTCAGAGTTTCAATATGATGACAAACTTGTCCATGGAGTGTTTCTTCACTCATTGTACCAGGGAATAAGTGAGAAATATGCATATGTCAGGCGAGATCTTAAACCTCTCATTAGCAACACAAGTGTAACTGATGATTTTATCCTAGAGATAATGACAAAGTCAGTCAGTGAAGAGGTTGGGAGACAGGCACGCCTAGGGCAACCACACAAAACCAAAACAGTCACAGTCAGTGCCACGCAACAAGGGGAGAGACAACATGTAGTCCAGCCTCCAGCTGAAGTTCAAGCCAGCGTCCTTCAAACTAAAGCTGAAGTCCAGGCCAACCGCACAGCTATACATGAACTGACAGCACATGTTTCAGCTCTGGCAAAAACTATGAAAAGGCTCTAACTCCTATGACCAGTACTTCAGAGCCATCACAAGTCAACGCAGTAAGTACTGTGTCACCGCCCAAGTCCACCACAAGGGGAAATGCCAGTCATGCATAGCTCAAGGGACTGTTAGCTGCAACCACTGCTTCAGGTGTGGCCAGGAGGGGCACCGAGCTGTCGGTTGCCTGTCAAAGACCAAACCAGCGGGAAACGCGATGAGGTCACTGGGGAGGGACCACCAGTGACCAAACAAGAACCCGCGTCCCCTGTCACAGTAACCAGCCATGACTCCATGACTCCATCTAACAGCCAGTCACCATTAAAACACAGAGTAAGAAAAGGAAATCGTGTTGCAAAGCTGATAGGCAAAAGGTGTATGCTTACCTGTTATCTCAATGGTGTGAAGACCGACATGTTACTGGATAGTGGAGCACAGGTCACCATACTGGAAAAGTCCTGGCTAGAAAAAAACCTACCAAATGCCAAAATCCAGTCACTCGAAAACCTTCTGCCAGATGATCCACTCAGAATCACAGCAGCTAATGGGACAGATGTACCATTTGAGGGGTGGGCTGAACTACTAGTTGAAATCAAAAGTGCGAAACATGGTCAAGTAGCCATTAATGTACCCATGTTAGTGAGTCAGAGCTGTGTTAGTGGTCTACTGCTAGGGTTCAATGTGATAGAGGAAATTATTCTAGAGAGTCTTGAGAAGCCAGGGAGTGTCAGCCTCAGTGATTTACTAGCAGAAGCTTTAAAGCTACGTCGAGATACTGCTGAAACCATTGTCTCTGTAGTCACTGAAACTCCAGCTCAGGAAACACTTAGGAATGACACCATCAGAGTAGGAAAGCGAGGTCTCACAGTTCCAAGTGGCCAAATATGTGAAATAAAGGTTCATGTCAGGTCATGGCCAAAGGGAGGAACAATGTTATTCGAACCCACCTTGGAGAGTTTCCTGCCAGAGGGGCTAGAACTGTTTCCTGCATTGGTTGATGTACCACCTGGTACCTTCAAAGCTGTAAAAATCCCAGTCTGTAACTCCACCAAGCATGACATTTTCCTGTCACCAAGAACAGTCTTAGGCTGTATTGAGGAAATCATTGACAGCAGGCCAGTAAATCTCTGTTCATCTTCCCAGCAACCAGCAAAGTCAAACAGTGACACACACGTGTGCACCGCACAGGTTACCCCAACCAGCAACACCAGTGAGAGAACCAGCAACTCAGCAGAGTCACACACACAGCAAAAGTGGCATCCTCCTGTCAATTTAGATCACCTTAATCAGCAACAGCAGGAGGTTGTGCGCCAGATGCTTTTCGAGGAATCTGATGTGTTTGCAAGAGGAGAGGGAGACATAGGCTGTATACCCAACCTACAGCTCAAGATCAATGTTGTGGACAACAACCCAGTCCAGAAGTGCTATAACTCTATACCCAAGCCCTTATACAAGGAGGTGAAAGAGTATGTGCAGAATCTCCTGGACCGAGGTTGGATCCGCAAATCTGTGTCTTCTTATTCCTCCCCAGTGGTTTGCGTCCGAAAAAAGGACCAGAGTCTGAGACTGTGTGTGGACTTCAGAGGGGTGAACCAGAAAACCGTCCCCGATCGTCATCCATTGCCACGAATCCAAGACCTCCTTGACAGCTTGCAGGGCAACACATGGTTCTCCATCCTGGATCAAGGCAGTGCATACCATCAAGGGTTTGTGAGCGAGGAATCCAGACATCTCACAGCTTTCAGTACACCATGGGGGTTGTACGAATGGATACGTATTCCATTCGGCCTGACAAAACGCACCTGCAGCGTTCCAGAGGTGTATTGAGGGTGTTTTTGGAAGGTATCCGAGATGAGTGTTGTGCCCCATACCTCGATGATGTCTTGTGTTACTCAGTGTCTTTTGAGGATCACATACACCATCTCAGACAAGTTCTCAACCGCATGAGAGAACACGGCATCAAACTGAGACCAACCAAGTGCGAGTTGTTTAAGAGAGAGGTTCGCTACCTTGGCCGACTGGTGTCTGGAGAAGGAGTCAAGATCGATCCACAGGATTTGGCAGCAGTGATAGCATTGAAAGAAAAAGAGCCTCACACAGTTGGAGACGTCAAATCCCTGCTGGGGTTTCTGGGATACTACCGCTCCTTCATCCAAGACTTTTCTCGACTGGCGAAGCCGCTGTTTGAACTGCTGCAAAAACCCACTGAAACTGGTGAAGGTAACACTCAGAACCAGACGAATAAAAATAAAAGCAGAGCTAGGAACGTAGGTAAAGGGCAGCTCCCCTCAAAAACACCCATCATATGGAGAGCAGAGCACAGGGATGTTGTCACTAAGCTAGTGGACATGCTCACTAATCCACCCATCCTAGCTTATCCGAACTTTGACCTCCCATTCATACTGCACACGGATGCGTCCAATGAAGGGTTAGGAGCAGTGCTATACCAGCGTCAGGACAATAAGTTGAGGGTCATAGGGTACGGCTCAAGAACTCTAACTCCTGCCGAGAGAAATTACCATCTCCACTCCGGTTAAACTTGAGTTCTTAGCTCTCAAGTGGTCTATCTGTGACAAATTCCGAGATTACTTGTATTATGCCCCAACGTTTACAGTATACACAGATAACAACCCTTTGACTTATGTCCTCAGCACTGCCAGACTAAATGCCGTTGGACACAGATGGGTCGGTGAGCTGGCTGACTTTCACTTTGATGTTAAGTACAGGCCAGGAAAGATGAACACAGATGCTGATACTCTGTCAAGGTACCCTGTGAAACTCCAGGACAACATGAAAGAGCACACAGAGACAATGTCACCTGAGGTTGTGTCTGCAGTGTGGCAAGGCAGCAAAGCAGTTCAAGAGAGTGATGTGCCTTGGGTTGCAGCTTTGCAGCTTGATGGTGAGAATACAGATGTTGTGCCACCTAACAGTATTCTTAGTGTTACACCAGAAAACATCTGTGCAGCACAACAAGATGATCCAGCCATCAAGGAAATTGTCTCTCTAAAACTGCAACACTGGACTCCTAACGAAAGAGACAAGAGAAACATGAGGAAAGAGACAAAGAGACTGCTGTATGAGTGGAATAAGCTGGTGGTGGATGATGGGATTCTCTACCGACAGACTGAACAGCACAAGCAGCTCGTTCTCCCTGAAAAGTTGAAACCCATGGTGCTAAAGACTCTGCACAATGACATGAGCCATGTTGGGGCAGAGAAGGTAACTCATCTTGCCCGTGAGAGGTTTTATTGGCCCAATATGCAGCATGACATAGAGAACTATGTTAACAAAAATGTGCCTGTATTAAACAGAAACGTCCTAATCTTCCTCAGAGAGCGCCCATGGGACACATCTCCACCAGCAGCCCATTCGAGTTAGTGTGTATTGACTATCTCCACCTGGAACAGAGTCAAGGCTACGAGTACATTCTCGTCCTTGTTGACCATTTCACACGCTTTGCCCAAGCGTACCCAACAAGGAACAAATCGGGAAAAACTGCAGCCGACAAGATATTCCAGGACTTCATCCCTCGCTTCGGGTATCCTGAGAAGCTCCACCACGATCAGGGTAGGGAATTTGAGAACAGTTTGTTCAGCAGGTTACAGCAGCTGGCGGACATTGGGCATTCACGAACAACACCATACCACCCGCAGGGTAACCCAGTGGAGAGACTGAACCGCACACTTCTTCAGATGATGCGTACACTAGAGGAGGAAAAAAAGAGTCAGTGGAAAGATCACCTTCCACATGTTGTGCATGCCTACAATTGCACGAGGCATGAAGCCACTGGCTTTTCCCCATTCTTCCTCTTGTACGGTCGACCTCCACGCTTACCTGTTGACTTACTGTTCCCACCCAAGAGAGAGACTGAAACACCTGATCGACAGACATATGCACAGAAATGGGCGGAGAGGATGCGTTCTGCATATGAAATTGCGGCAAACAACAGTGAGAAATCTTCAGCCAAAGGCAAGGGGCAGTACGACAGAGCAGTCAGAGGTGTTGTTCTTCAGCCAGGTGACCGAGTGCTGGTGAAAAATTTGTCAGAGCGCGGTGGGCCTGGCAAGCTGCGGGCTTACTGGGAGCAGGTAGTGCACCGTGTTGTGGAGAGAGTTGATAATAGCCCAGTGTATAAAGTGCAGCCTGAAAAAGGACCTAAAACACTGCGTGTGCTCCATCGGAACCTACTCCTGCCAGTGAATGAACTGCCCCTGGAACAAACACTTCCTGCACAATGTCAGAAAAGAAAGACAAAGTTGAAAAAACAGAAACAGGCAGTTACCAACACTCATGAAGACAACACAGATAGCTCTGATGAGGAGTACACTTACCAGCAGATCCCATGCTACAGGTTAGTGAGATCCCAACAGACAGAGCATCGTCAAACAGAGCACCATCCACAGACGAAACAAAGGCTAAGGGCCAAAGCCTGTGAGTTTCACCCTGCTGTCAGAGAGGAAATAGACACCCAGGAGCAGAGGGAGAGTGTACCACCAGCACAGGACAGAGCTCTTGAGAATGTTGCATTGGAGGAGGAACATCAAGTGGAGGAGGAATCACAGGACAGACTACTGGAGGACATGGTAAACAGAGGAGGATGGACACCAAGCAGAGGCTGAGGCCGTCAGAAGATCCCAAAGGACAGCCAAGCCAAGAAAGATGTTCACCTATGGCACACTGGGACAGCCGTCATACCAGCAGTGGGGTGCAGGAGTAAACTCACTAATGCCAAGCTACTCTCTCCCAAGTCATCTCAGTGCTGTTCCCCTTCCATACTTCACACCCCCATACCCTTACTACTACAACTGCTTCACCCAGACATATTGACATATCCTGTAGACTCAAGTACATCCCTCATCGTAGACAAATGTCAGGAGACATTCAAAAAAGCAGGGGAGAGTGTAAAGGGTTAAAAATGTGTTTAAAAGACATAAAAATTCAGAGTAAATGGTTAAAAATACAATACATGGACAGCAATTTAAAATGTCCCTAAAAAAAAAATGTTAAAAAGTCATGGGATGACATTACAGTTCATTATAGGATTATGGTTCAGTTCATGGTTAAAATAATAAGTTAAATAAGTTAGATGTGGTTAAAACTAGACACCCCTATATATTTTTTTTATTTTACTGTGTCTTAAATAGTGATTAAAATGCCAATTTCATTGTATTTACTGGTTTCAGTGTTAGTGTACTACTCAGAAAGGTCAGCAGAGGGCGCATAGAGTGTGGAGGAACCTAAAACCTGCATAGAGGCGGCGCTGCATAATAAATCCTGCAGCCGAGCCGAATACCAACTAAAGTTGTCTGCCTCTTTGCTTACATCTACAGGTGGGTTAATAGTTCCCTAAAACACATGCAGCTACTGAGGTATAAGGGTTAAGAGTTTGTGAACCCTTAGTGATAATGTGTTATGTTTAGAGTTGAGTAGTTTTGCAATGATGTGTCGAAATAAGAGATGTTTGCTGCACGCTGCTATGCTAGGCTAGCGGACCTGTTGCTAGGAGTAGAGGTAAAACACACCGTGTAATGGAGGCTGAAATGTTAATAAGACACGAGCGGGGTTTGTTTAGTTGTGTTCATGGAGCCGAATGGATGTAAAGGGCAAGTGCATATATTTCGCTTTTTGTTCAACGCGGTTTCTGTTTACTTGATGTGTTTATTGGCAACTTGGTAAGAAATGTAACTGCAGTTGTGATAAAAATGAAGTGAGTGAACATTAACAAGTGGAGCTAAACTGAAAGCTATGTTATGTGTGAGATTTAAATGTCATTCCATATGTGGACTAATATTTTTGTCCTTCAAATGTGAAGATTTTTGTTGTGTATGTTACAGTGCTTCGGTTCATCAGGTATATAATGTGGCTAGTTGTGTATTTTCCGAGGATGTGATGATGTCTGTTAAACGTGAAAGTATGGTAATTTACCTGAAGCTACGACGAGACTGTTAATCACCTCAGGGAGCCAATTGATATTGTCATTTGTGAAACTGAGTAACTTGTTAGGAGTATGTCACTTGTTAAGTATATAATAAATCCTGCAGCCGAGCCGAATACCAACTAAAGTTGTCTGCCTCTTTGCTTACATCTACAGCTACAGACAGCGGTGGCAGGGTATTATCACACCCCTCCCTGACACACCCGGGCCGGGGGGGGCAACACCTGCTTTTATCCTAAAACTGAATTTAACCTGTTGATGCACAGTGTACTGAAGAGTAACTTAAGTTAAATGTCCAGTGTGTAAGATTTATGGGGATTTATTTGCAAACTATGACAGAAATGTAGTATTTACATTGTATTTTATTTATTTGATGGTGTCAGTGAATGTTAATGGACATCAGTATGAAAATACAAGATGTAAACATGCCTGATTGTATCAAAAATGCTCATTTTCATGTGTAGTCCATAAAGGGTTAAAAAAAATACAGAATCATTACAATGACAACGTATAAATACAAATTTACAAACAGGTTAAAAAAAAAAGACAAAATACAGTGTGTTTTTTTCATGTGCTCATTTAAAGGACATGGGGGCAGCCCATGCAAAGCCTTAAATATAAAATAAGGATATTTAATATTTAAAGTATTTAAAATTCTCAAAGCTGAACAAGTTATGTTCTTCCAGAATGTTGCAATGATGATTTTATGGCTTTCATGAGAAGTGATTCTTTTGGTTTAAGTGTCATTACGTTTGTGAGTGACTAGTTAGTAAAACAATATTATTTAAAATCACTGTGTGTACAAACATCCAGGCAGCATTAACTAATAGAAACTGTCAGGAATTTTGTAAATGTAATTTTACTGTGACTGACACCTGTTTCATGTGACTTTTAAAAGTTAATTTTATGTCCAATGTGATCCAAAGACACTTCACACATTTCAATGAGCCACCTTTGCTGATGGTTTTGTAAAAGTCATACAAACTGTTTTTTAGTGTTTAATAAGAGACATGATGTTGTTGCAGATGTAAGGATTTTGAAAGCTGCCTGAATGTCTTTTGCACATGTAAAAATTATAATATCAACTATTTGAATTCAGAAATGTGGACATGTTTTTGGTAGGTCATTAAAATATAGATGTGAACATGATTGGCATCAAGAATAGAGCCTGAAAAAAGACACAGTTTGTTGATTGAGTAGAATTGTGGCTATGGAGCTCAAACTGCATGAGATGCAAAGGAGTCTGGCCTTTATTTAGGTGTTAAATGAGTTCATTTGCAACCTGAGAAGATACTGATGTCTGTTTTTCTGTGTCAGGCCTGAGTTTTGGAGCTGACAGTGTTTTCCACTTCTGATTCTGTTATTTCCACTATCTTAAAAAAAAGTCTGTGCATGATTATTAGGTTTGTAATATCAGATGGAGTAAAAAGCTGACTTGTCTCATGGACAGAGCTTTAATTTGGTAGCTAAATTGAGCAGATTTTTCACTAATACATTATTAATTTGAGTTCTTAATTCTCCTAGTTCCTAGTTAAGAACTCCCCTAGTTCTTAATTATCCTGTTTTGTTTTCTCTACCAATAAATCTATTTACAGTCTGTATAGTAATCAGATCAGATTTCAGAGTTTTTTAAGAATTTGTTTTTAATCTTTTGAAGCCTCCGTCTTGTGCAGGAAAACATTCTTTAATTCTTGCAAAAAATAATTCAGACCATATCGAGTATTATGTGTTATGTGTGATTTTCTTTCATTCTTTACTGCTGACTTTTTGTGACTGTGTCATACTAGGATTTGCTTTTAAATTAATTTGAAAAGTGTACCTTTGTGAGCTTTCTTGGGGAAAAAATTGTAATATGTTGTTTTTTTAATATTGTTTCATTAGTGTATAAGAATCATTTGTGTAATGTGTACAGAGAGTGTGGGTCCTCTTCCATGGAGGCCACCATGTTGTACCACCATGTTTCTGCTGTAGCCCAGAACAGACAAACCAAACACTGGCCTCAGATACTGCCTGTCTCGTTTTTCACTTGTTTCAGGGTCACTGTAGGTTGGAAGGGGAAAGTAAAGCAGGATGTTTGCAAATTGTTTATCGGTGAAATAATAAGTAAGTGTGTGTGTTTGTGTTTGCAGTTCTACAAAGTCGGTTAGCGAATGTCTGAGAGCGTGTGTTCCAACGATCCCATCGAGAGACCTCGGTCTCCAGGAGACCTCGGCCCTCTTAACATCATGGAGGAGCCTGGAGGAAGGGGTGGCAGACCTTCGTCTCCTGGAGGCCTCGACCTTCTTACCATCTTGAAGGCGCATGAGCGAAGGGGTGGCAGACCTTCGTCTCGTGGAGGCTCCAACCCAGATTCCACAGTGGAGGCGCACAGGCAAAGGGGTGGCAGACCTTTGCCTGGTGATAACATCTGCGCCGGAACCAACCGTGAAGGCACACTGGCAGAGGGGTGGCAGACCTCTGCCGTGTGATTCCGTCAGCCCATCTACCACCGTGAGGGCACACCCGGCAGAGGGGTGGCAGACCTCTGTCGTGTGATTCCGTCAGCCCATCTACCACCGTGAGGGCACCAAGGCAAAGGGGTGGCAGACCTTTGCCTTGGGATGACGACACCAACCCATCGACCACCGCATGGGACAGAAGGCAAAGGGGTGGCAGACCTTTGCCTTCTGAGGACACAAGTCCATCTATCACCGGACGGGCAACCATGGCAAAGGGGTGGCAGACCTTTGCCATGGCGTGACACCAGCCCATCAAACCACCGTGAGGCACACCGGCAGAGGGGTGGCAGACCTCTGTCGTGTGATTGCATCAGCCCATCTACCACCGTGAGGGCACACCGGCAGAGGGGTGGCAGACCTCTGTCGTGTGATTCCATCAGCCCATCTACCACCGTGAGGGCACCAAGGCAAAGGGGTGGCAGACCTTTGCCTTGGGATGACGACACCAACCCATTGACCACCGCATGGGACAGAAGGCAAAGGGGTGGCAGACCCTTTGCCTTCTGAGGACGCAAGTCCATCTATCACCGGACGGGCACCATGGCAAAGGGGTGGCAAGACCTTTGCCATGTGAGAACACCAGCCCGTCCACCACCACCCAATCAAACCATCACACGGGACATTCAGGAGCAGGAAGCAGTAGTGAGCATGCTTCTGTCCTTTGAGGAGGAGTGGTCCCAAACAAGAGGGAAAAGGACAGACTGCATGAGGTGCAGCAAAAAAGGAAGCAACAGGAGGCAAATCAGAGGAGTGCAAGGATCAAGGCTGCTGCCAAAGAGTGGGAAAAGAGAGAGCCAGTCACTCTCACTAAAGAAGAAGAGCAAAGGGCGGAGAAGAGCAGGGCCAGTGCAAGGTCTAACATCCAGGAGCTCGTCAAGAAAGAACTGAAACTGATGAAACAAGAGAAGGAGGAGAGACAAAGACTGGAACAGAGTGAAAGAACAAGGCTGCCTGGTCCTTCGTACAGGACTGGGCCAGGAGGAGGAAGGTCAACAACAAGCCAGAGACAGAGTCAGCAGACACCCAGCTGAGGGACGAGGGTGAGGAAAGCCTGACAAAATGGATGGCCAGGAGGAAGATGCAATTGAGAGAGGAGAAAGAAAAACTAGAGAAGGAGACAAAGAGAAAAAAAAGGCGTCTCAAAGAGGAAAAAGAGAAATTCAAGCGCGAGGTGAAAGAGCGTAAAAGACAAGAGAAGGAGCAGCAAGAGACATACAAGCGGGAGAAGAAAGAGAGAGAACGACAAGAGAAAGAGGCAAACAAGAGAAGGAAGGAGGAGAGAAAAAGACAAGAGAAAGAGGAAAAAGAGGCATTCAAGAGGAAAACAAAGGAGCTTAAAAGACAAGAGAAAGAGGCAAAAGAGACATACGAAAGGGAGAAGAAGGAGAGAGCAAAACAAGTAAAAGAGGAGGAAAAGGCACTTAAAAAGGACATAAAGGACAGAGAAAAGCAGGCCAAGGAGGAGAAAAAACAGCAGAGGTCCAAGGCTCCAAAGTGCTGGCTGTTAACAAGACTTGGGACCTGCTGTGTTACAAGCATGGACCGACCAAGTTACCTTTGAGCCCATCAAAAGGCTTGAGACTGAGGCCTCCCACATACCTGGTAAGAAAGTCAATTTTCATACTTTCACTTAAAGTTTTATAGAAATCTGCATTGCCTCATTGTCAATTTTAATGTGGAGCTGGTTTGAATATTTGGCATTTGTTTTAAATTGGCTAATTTATTTATGTTAGTTACATGGCTTGTATGAACTGTGAATATCTTAATATCTCGAGTGTTTAACTTAAAGAAATAGGTCAACACTGGGGAATATGCTCTGATACGATTTCTGTCTTGCAATGATAGATACCACTCTCATGTCGGTGCATCTAAGGTTAGATTCAGTTCAATTTTGCAGCAGTTGATCACTGTAACTAACAAATATTTGGGGGAGTATGTTTTCTTACATAAATGTACTGTAATGAGTTTTAAGGGCAGGTTATGAAACAGCCTAAATTTAATACTGATGCCTATGACCTTCATAAGCAAACAAGACGAGATTGACTAGTTCTATATTCTTAATGCCTACCAGCAGGTTCAATTTTCTTTGTAATCAGGCAAAACTAGTCTGTGCTCAGGTAAAGTATGTAGACAGTTTATTGTGGTAATGGTGGTGGAAACACTACTGTATTTGTCCACAGGGCCTCCAAAATCAACACAATATGATGTTGTGTGTTGCAATAGCTTCAAACATATAAATATGCTCTTTTTATATATAATAAGATACTAAGATTGATGCCACTCTTATGTCAGTGGGTGAAAGAAGGACAGTATGGTTTGGTACTTAAAGATTCAGTGCCGGTACACAGTGCTGGCAAAAGGGACAGCAGCTGTCTGCCAAAGATCCCTGATACAGCAACTCGTCACAACTGCATTTCCAACCAGAAAACACAGTTAATTTAAGTTTAAAAAAAAAAAAAAAGGTTGACAAAGGTGGTCTTTAAATGCAAAAGTTCAAAAAAGAAGAAAGGTCCAAGTCTTTTTGTGCTGCTTCGGCTCCCTTTCTTCTGTTCTTGAGCTGTTTATTTACTGCTGGTTGTCTGATGTTTAAGTCTTTGGCTTTTGGCAGGCTGCTCGACTTTGAGTTGTGATGTGTTTTATTTAAATTTACATACATTTTTCCACTGCCAAACCAACACCAAAGTGTTCTGCTTTGATTGAAAAATACTTTTAAGTTATCTTCCATGTTGATGTGTACTGTGTACTCATTTACTTGTCTAAAATTCAAAGAGAAAATTGTCAAACTGTTGTTGACTTAATGAATTGTAATGTTCCTCCTCTCAAAACTAATTATGGTTTTGATTTTGAATGTCTTCTCAACATTAACCAATTATTCTCTGGCCTTTACACGATTTAAATAAATTATTTGCTATATGTGATGTTCTTTCTGCACCATACAAGTGTTAAATATTAAATTGTGGTGAAGCTCTGTGGTGGATGTACATTTACTGCACACTACCACACTTGCAGTACTGGAGTAAAGTACGAATTTGAGCTACTTGTTCTGGTTTAGCATATATTCTGTAACAACCTGCTATGAAACAGTCAAATTTCCTGTGGGGAGGGGGGCAGATGTGCAACTGAACATCAGGCTTAACATTTCACACATTTTTAATTTCAGATGAAACAAATCAACAGGAGCCAGATATTGATAACTGGAGCTGGACAATCGTGAGGAGGCGTGAGCACAGGACAGCAGGAGAGCAGGGACATGGCACAGAGGTAGGCCGAAATTAAACCACTCCCACTAAGTCTTAACATGCCTGGGTCAGAGGCAAATTTTTTTAAAAAGGAGAGCACCCAAAAGACAAAGAAAAAAATAGGAGGGTTACCTGAGGACGTATAGTGTAAAAGGTGCAGGAAAAAAATGAAGGCCGAAGCCAGCTCCTGGTCTGGCCAATGATTAGCGAGTGCTGGTAAGTTGGAGGCTGGCGGTGGGAAATTAGAAGCCAACCATTCATTCGACTAAACCATTTAACCTGGCAACCCACTACATCGTCTACTGGCTTGACTGGTCTCTAGCCTCCCAGGATGGCAATTAGCACGCCGAGGCTTGCGATCCACTGGACCAGTGACTGGCTCAGCTGGTCACAGCCTCCGAGGATGGTCACAAGCACGCCAAGACCGGAGACCTCCTGGAGCAGCTGTTGGCTCAGCCGGTCCTTAGTTTCCGAGGCTGGTTTCTGGCATGCTGACGCTCGCCAGATTAGATACTAATGGTCACTTACTTCTTTTGTATTCATGAGAGCAGGCATCGTGTCTTGTGTCTGTATAGATTCTCAGTCATCCAGGTCATGGCATGTGTAGACAGAGATACCATCTTCAGAGGAGTGTCCCTTGACATTGAAGAGTAGGGGGGCTACTGAGTCCTGTCCTGAGGAACTCGCTGTCCTGTCATGCGCCTGTGCAGCGGTTGTTTCATCTCCCCACTGTACAGGTCTGTGCACTCCTCACTACATTGGACTGCATACACTACATTATCCTGCTTGTGTCTGGGTGTTCTGTCATTGGGGTGAACAGGTTTTTGCCGCAGAACACCCAGACACAAGCAGGATTATGTAGTGTATGTGGTCCAATGTAGTGAGGGATGCACAGACCTGTACATTGGGGAGACAAAACAACAGCTGCACAGGCGCATGTCACAACACAGGAGAGCCACTTCCTCAGGACAGGACTCAGCAGTTCACCTACACCTCAAGGCCAAAGGACACTCTTTTGAAGACAGTTATGTTTGTATTTTGGCCAGGGAAGACAGATGGTATGTCAGATGAGTAAAAGATGCCATTTTGGTTAACGTGTCACAACCATCCCTCAGCGGTGGGATTCAAGAACATTTTTGTATCCATAAATTTCTCATACTTTTTTTGTATGAGGGGCCATACGAACACACCACATCAGATTCAACAAAAGCTTGTCGACTTAGAAAACCACGTTTATAAATAATCCGCCTGTTTGTATCTGAGTGCATGTGCATGAGACTTAACATAATTAACATAACACAATAATATCATATAAGGCTGCGCTTCTTGCTCCATATGTCAGGAAGTGTTTATTCAAGTTGGATTCTGACTTCCTGCTTTCAGAGATCCATAAAGAAAAATCTATAATTTTAACAACATCAGCAGTGAAATTAAAAGAACCTGCAGCTGAAGCTGAAGTGAATGTTGTTAATGCTCTGTTTCTGGAGGGTCAGACTCTCACAGAAATTAAGAAGAAACGTCTTGATATGAAAATGGCTTCAAAGAAAAAAAATAAACACTCGTCACAGCCATAGTAAGGGCAAGCATTGACTGCAGCAAGATGAGAGTTAAGGTGAAGTTTTCATCACAGAGAAAGAGGACAGAATAAGTATGACTGTTCAACTGAACAGAAACTTCATAAACCTGCAACTGCAGATTTATGGCCAAAACACCTGACAGCAGGTAATAATAGATCATTGAATGAATGATGATAGGCTTTACATGTAAATTTATATTTTGAAATCTAGTCAGACAGGATAATGTCAACATAATTATGAAGTATAATCTATTTTTCAAACTCAGAATGTCCTCAAACTAATGAAATATGCAGTCATTAGTGAAAAACTTCAGTTTGGGTAACAGTAGACTGATCGCACATGACTCTACAACAGGTTGGGATCGCTCGGAAATTGTGTTCGTATCTGAAAGAAGATTCAAAACACGAGAAAACTAGTGATTGCTACAAGTTCAGTTAAATCACTTAAGAACTAATCTGTTCATGCCATGTACAATGCAGTCTTAAGATCACAACCCAGGCTGTTGAATACCCGTCTACACTCATGTGACTCTAACCATTCACATTATGGCAGGTTGAGTCGAGGACTCACAAGGGACTGTAACGACTCTTATTCACACCTGTACTCAGGTGACCCTAATAGTTCACTCAATAGAGGGGTGTGTACATGAGTCACATGCCTCTCAAGGTGTTAACAACCCTGCAGAGGTTAAATAAGTCTAGGTGAAACATCTGTAAGAACCCAACCATGTCCACTTGGGGTGTGTATCTCACTGACTCGATTCGTATTCAATCGAGTGAATGTTCAATGATATGATGCATCTAGCCAACCATTCAGTACGATACAATTCAGCCCTGTCACGATACAATATGATATGATGCAATGTGTGAATCTTTACATTTTGATTCAATTTATGCTATTTTTTTTATTTAGAAAGAAATCCTGATATTTTTACTGAACATAGTAACAGTAGAGACAGAGAGAAGGGGATATAAGTATTTTTGCATCAAGATGATCAGCTGCTGTTTCTTATGAAGAGTGCTGTGGTTTTGATTAGTGCGGGGGAACAGTGATGCTCCGTGTTACCTGCTCTCACAGTCACATGACGTCTCTGTGGATCAGACTCGTGTCTCTGTACTCTGCTGTCAGACATGTTTTACATACGTGATTTACAGCAGTGTTTCTCATCTTTTTATAAAACCCCAAACTGACATTAGAGCAGGAAAGTGATGCCTGTTTTCATGAATACAAAAGAAGATAAGTGACCATTAGTACCTAATCTGGCTTGCCTCAGCATGCCAGTAACCAGCCTCAGAAGCTAAGGACCGGCCGAGCCAACAGCTGCTCCAGCAGGTGTCCAGTCCCGGCGTGCTCGTGACCATCCCTCAGAAGCCGTGACCAGCCGAGCCAGTCACTGGTCCAGCGGGTCGTAAGCCCCGGCGTGCTGGTTATCATCCTGGGAAGCTCGTGACCAGTCAAGCCAGTAGACTATCTAGTAGGTTGCTGGGTTTAATGCCTTTCGTCGAATGAATAGTTGGCTTCTAATTTCCCACCGCCAGCCTCTCCAGCACCAGGTCCCGGCTCTGGCTTTGGCAAAGATATATCCTGCACCAACTCCTCAGTTTATCCTGTCCCTTACCCTCCACCAAAAAGGACACAGAAACCTTTACAGATGTGACAAAATTATGATAAGTGACCACCGAAAAAACTGGGCAACCACTGGTTAGTTAAAAAACTTTGTGCATTGCCCTAACCTAAACTTATTTAAGGAGGACTAGGTTAACCTAACCTTAACCAACCTAGTCTAAACTGACTTAACTTGGGCTAACCTAACCTAATCAAAATATGCCCAAGTCCTAGTCTTGCTGGGTGTGTGTCCAGGTCAAGTATTTTACGTGTACTGATCAGGCCAAGCATGTTCATATTCTCTTAAAAGCTGGCCTGGTGTTAATAGTTTCAGCATTAATAATAATGGCCACAAGTAACTGACCTCAATGCTGCTGTGAACAGACACAGTGTGCAGGAAAGCTGGCCATGACTTGATAAATTTAAGCTGAAAAAGTTTAAATGAAGAGGCAAGTATGGAAGACTGGTTTTGCCTATGACGGTAAGATCCCCCTGAAATCAATGGGACAACCTAAGACAGGCACAGCCACGAGTACTTGACCTGGTTGCCACTGTGAGCAGGCACAGTGTGTAAGTCATGACTTGATAAATTTAAGTTTTAAAAAAGTTTAAATGAAGAGCAAGTATGGAAGACTGTTTTGCCTATGGTGGGTAAGATCCCTCTAAAAATCCATGGACAACCTAAGACAGTCACTGCTATGAGTACGTGACCTGGTTACCACTGTGAGCAGGCACAGTTTGCAGCACTATTTGAAGAAGAAATTCATTTACTTGTCTAAATCTTGACAACATGTATGTGTGCACACTAACAAAAGCTTTCAAGCGGTTGCCAAACAGTTGTTAGGTGGTTGCCACATGCAAGTAGTGAATTTACTTTGTCACAACCTGTCTGGTGCTCTCCCTCACAAAATGTAGTCTGGTAAGGCAAAGACTACAAAAAAACAAAACAAACAAAGAAAAAAAAAAAAAGAACGCCCGGGCTTGGGAGTGGTTAGAGGGCACTAGAAAAGCCCTGCCTTCCATGATCTCTCCAACACACTACCTGCTCTACAAAGGCTACAGAGAGCATTTTGGTCGGACAAATCAAATCCTCCTAACCACTGACCAACTATGTACAAAGGCCTGCCTCTGTGCCAGAACCTGTTCTCGACCCCCTCCTGAGGCTCCTACAAAGCAGCAATCACCTCAGCTACCACAAAAACTACGATCTGTCCAGTCTCCTACTACATGTGCTCTGAACTCTGAAAAGTCAAGACAAAGTCCTGCCTCTCCTTCCTCATCGCCTCTGCACAACACAGACTCTGCAGCTCTTCTGGAGACTTTTAAAATGCCCAGCAGCAGTTTTCTACAGTTGCTGCCACCAAAGAGCTAAAAAAAACCAAAAAAAAAACAACTTTGGTGTCTCCACTGTGCTCCACTCCACCAACCCTTCTTCCAGTAAGTATGTCAGAACCAAAATGTTATGTTTTATGCCTAATTTTAAGAAATAATCTTTTTGATTTGAGAAAATCTTTAAGATTTGGGCTGTATGTTTCACTTTGTCTCTCTTCTTTGTCCATTTCCATTTTTTAAGGTGCCTCCCTGAATTCCTCCCGCACCATATCAATTGCCTCAGCGACTGCTCCTGTGGTGTCCAGCAACAGACACCACTGAGCCTCTGGCCTCCTCCTCCTTCTGTAAGTATTTTAAATACTCTCCAATGAAATGCAAAGATTTTCTGCATCATTTTGAGAACTTAAGGTTTTGGTTTGAGAAAAAAATAAGGATTGGGCTGTGTATTTCACTTTCTTTTGTCCACTCTTATTTTTAAGATATCTCCTTTAATGCCGTCCTCACCATACCCTCACCGTCCCTCTGCAAACACACAACAGGCACCTTTGAGCTTCTGGCCTCCTCCTCCATCTGTAAGTTTCTCAAATCTTCCCCGTTGAAATGTTACCATTCTCTGCATTATTTTTGGAAATTATTAGGTTTTGGGTTGAGGAAAACTTTAAGGACTGGGCTGTATCTCACAATTTCTTTCTTGTCTGCTGTCATTTCATTAAGGTACCATCTTGAATTCCTCACCATCATAACCAGTGCCTCTACAAACACGGCAGCCACAGCTCGTCTGCAAACATCAACAGGCACTGATGAGACTCTGGCCTCCTCCTCCTCCTGTAAGAATCTTAATGCCTCTCTTATGAAATGCTTACATCTTTTTCATCATTTTGAGAAATGGTTTGGTTTGAGAAACATTTTAAGGCTGGCTTTTCTCATCATACACATTGCCTCTGCACAGACTCCTCTCACACTGGTGTCGAGCAACAGGCACCACTGAGCCTCTGGCCTCCTCCTCCTGCTGTAAGTATCTCCAAGTCTCTCATGTTAAATGTTCAAATTTCTCCATCATTTTGATAAATGAAGGTTTTGGTTTGAGAAAATCTTTAAGGATTGGGGCTGTATGTTTCACTTTATCTTTTGTCTGCTTTAATTTTTTAAGACACCTCCTTCAAATCCTACCTCATCAGACCCACTGCCTCTGCAAAGACAGCTGCTTACAGCTCCTCCGAAAACCTCCTGTGAGCCTCGGGCCTCCTCCTCCTTCTGTAAGTATCTTAAAGCTTCTTCTATGAAATGTTTGCATGAGAAAAAAACTGACTTCTAACTGACTTCTTTGTATACTACCATTTTTAAGGCACCACAGTGAACTCCTCCCTCACTATGCCTCCTGCTACAACTCCTGGAAACCTCCCTTGTGAACATCAAGGTTTCCACAGCTGCAGGCACCAGTTGAGCTTCTGACTTCCTCCTCTTCTTGTAAGTATTTAACATCTCTCCTGTGAAATGTAAAAATTTTCCGTATCGTTTGAAGAAATAATGTTTTTGGTTCAAGAAAAGCTAAAAGGATTGGGCTGTATGTCTCCACAGTTTGCTGCCTCGACCGGCAACAGTGAACATCTTACACATTTTGTTGAGCTTCACTCCACCATCCGTCTTTGTAAGTATGCCAAATCCTCACCTGTGAAATGTTAAGATTCTCTGCATCATTTTGAGATATTCTAGTTTGGGTTTGAGAAGTGGCCTGTATGTCTCACTCTCTCTTTGGTTTGTTTGTTAAGGTACCTCTGCTCAGCTCTCAGCGAAATGTGACCTGCCTCTTCTCTCTCCGAGCAGAACAAGGAGAGAACCAATGTAAGTTTATTATGAACCTTTTACCTTTAGAATACTTCATTTGGTTGGTTTGAAAGTTAACAGATTGTTTCATATTCTAATATATTAGATTCCTAAGTTTAATTTCTTCTTATTTATCTGTGAAGATCCTTGATTAAAACAAAACGAACTTCCATTATTATCCATTTATTTTAAAGTGCAACATTTGAAGGTTTTCTTTGTGTCTGATATATAAATTAATTCATGATGTTGTGCCACCGCCACTGAAACAATGTGTGTCATTCTACAGGAACATCGAACAGCCTGTTCAAACTGCTGCCGAGATCCAGAAGTTTCTGCTCCTGTACTCACAGACTGAGGAGCAGCTTCTTCCTTCAGACTGTGAAACTGCCTAAACCATCCTCTGCTGTGTTGTACATTTATAAATAAATCTGCCTTGTTTTATTGTAATCTGTAGCTAGTATGTTGAATTCATTTGTCTGGAAAATGGTCTGACAAACTGGACTGTGATCTAGTCTAATTATTGAACCTTGATCATCTGTTATTGCATCCCTCCCTCCTGTAAGTACATGAAGCCTCCTCTGAGACATTTTGCTCTGACGACCTCAGTTTGCACGACCGGAGCTGAAGCTTTATCCAAACCCTCCAGCAGAGGGCAAATAAGTAGTCCAAATCTTACCCTCAGAGACCCAATCCCTTGCAAAGGGTAAAAAAAAACACAGTTCTCTGGAAATAAAAAACAATGAACACTTATTCAGGTAACATGTTGAACATTGTGCAAAATGCAGATCAGCAGCTTCAGTCCAAAATAAATGTGAATCAGACTTCAGTCTTAAAACAGTGTTGGTTTCACCCTGATGCTAAGGCACTGCCAAAGAGTTTGATTTGTTAATGGTTTGTAAGGCTTATCTTCAGAGCTGTGTGTTTTTGATTGTTATGCCCCTATTTGTCTAAATTCAAGATAACTTTATTTATATACAGTGTCTATAAAAAAGTATTCACCTCCTCTGATGTTTTTCAGTTTTGTTGCTTTTATAAATGGAATCATGGTCGATATAATTTGTGTTTTTGACAAAAAAAAAAAAAAAGACAAAATGTCAAAGTGAAAACATATTTCTACAAAGTAATGTCAATTAAATAAAAAATATGTAATGTAAAATAAGTGACTGCATGAATATTCACCCCCTTCAAGTCTTAAAGTATTTAGTAGAAGCACGTTTGGCTGCAGTCACAACTCTGAGTCTCAATCAGGCTCGCACATCTGGAAACTGCAATTTTACTCCATTCTTCTTTGCAAAACCGCTCAAGCTCTGTCAGGTTGCACAGGGATCAGATGTGAGCAGCTCTTTTCAAGTCCAGCCACAAATTCTCTACTGGATTGAGGTCTGGGCTTCGACTCGGCCGCTCCAGAACCTTCACCTTGTTGTCTTTAAACCGTTTCTGTGTAGTTTTCGCTGTGTGCTTCAGGTCATTGTCTTGCTGGAGAATAATCTTCTCCCAAGTCGTAGTTCTCCTGCAGACTGAATCAAATCATCCTCCAGGATTTCCTGATATTTTGCTGCATTCATTCAAAGGTAGATACCTTTACAAGTCTTCCAGGACCTTCTGATGAGAAGCATCCCCACAGCACGATGCTGCCACCACCAAGCTTCACAGTGAGGATGGTGTGTTTGTGGTGATGCGCAGGGTTTGGTCTCTGCCAGATTCAGCATCATTTTGGTCTCATCAGACTAAAGAACCTTCTTCCACTTGACCATGAAGTCTCCCACATGCCTTTGGACACACTCTAGTCCAGATTTAATGAGCTGTCTTCAACAGTGGCTTCCTTTTTGTCACTCTCCCATAAAGCTTTGGGCGGTGGAAGAACCCGACCAACAGTTGTATGCAGAGTTTCTCCCTTCTCAACTCCTTCAGAGTCGTCATAGGTGTCTTGGTGTCTCCCCCACTGGTCTCCTTCTGCATAGTCTCTTATAATGACATTTATAAACAAGGAGCAACAAAAAGAGGAAAAAAATAAATTAAGATAGAATAAAAACATGAAAAGTGTGAAATAAAATACATGGGGCACATTTGAGATCATCAGGACGTTTGTTCCATCTGTGTGCAGCAAACTATGCAGGATTTTCACACAAAAATGTGTCCTTCATCATCTTCTTCTTCGAGCTGGCAGGCATTATGAAGTCCATCACTCTGTTTTTTTCAAAAACTGTCAAACGAATTAAATCTCCTCCTACATTTTGAGCTCATTTGACACCAAACTCGCTACCCTCCATCTTCAGACTGTCCTCCACAAACCATCCAGCCCAGATTTTTAAATGATTTTTAAATGATCAAAACTTCAGCCCACTGTTCTCACACAATAAGTCCAGATTTTGAAGTCATGATTTGTAGATGTTTCAGTTCAGTTTCTCACTTATGGAGCGAACCGATCTTACTTGAGTTGTTTCAGATGTTTCCCTGCTCAAACACACATGATTCAGATGAATAGATACTGACCTGATCATCTGAATCAGGTGTGTTGGAAGAGAGAAGCATGTGAAAACATTCACTGTTTTGTAGTGTGAGTTATAGCACCACCATACGGCCAACTTGCACCAAATTTGACACTGCACTCCTTTGGGTTCTCAGCAATACAAGCACAGAATGTGAAGTAGACTGGATGACTGGTTTTTGAGATATGCAAAGGATATAATACACATACATACAAACATAGAGAGAGACAGACACAGATTCCTTCCTTTCTGGTCAATGATTCCATTAATTTGACATCGATATATTGATGCGACACCTAACTCTTCTGCACTTATGCTTGCAAGAGACCATCTTGTGATGGAATCTCACCATCTATGAACTTCGCTTGCTTCTTTTGATCTCAACCACACAGTTGTTGCAGAGTTTCATGAATGCATCTTGCAGCATCTTGCACGGTTGTGTCGCATTGATAGAATCTGTCCGCAAACAGACAGACACACTGATAAAAAATATTCTGCTTGATCTCCTTAAAAAAATGTACTTTTTGCATCAGATTATTATGTAGATGAAGAAAGACTGGTCTTTGTATGAACTACTTATTTTTTTGTATTCAAGAAATACATTTTTCAAGTAAAAGCAGCATAATTTTGCAAGAAAACTCAACTTAAATTTACTTGCAAAATTATCTTAACTTTACTTGAAAAATTAAGCTGACTTTACTGGAAAATGTATTTTTTTGCGTTCAAAAAAATTACGTACGTCATACAAAGACAAGACTTGTTTGATCTACACAATAATTTCATGCAAAAAGTTGCCTGAATCTTTTTAAGTAGATCATGCACAATATTTTTCAGTAAAATATAAATAGCAATCAAGTTTATTACATTTTATGATAACTTTTGTATAAAGCTGACATTTTGGTCATCAAATAATAAAAATAACAGGGTTCAATATCTGCCACACAGATTTTGAGTTTATTGTGCACAAGACAAAATTGTGTTTTGGTGGTGGTGCTAAAGGAAAAGTCATAAAGTCACCAAACTTGACAAGGTTTATTGTTTATGCTCACAAAAAATCCTGACAATCTGAAATGACAACACAGATAAAAGGACACAGCCATGACTCCACCTGTCAACAGGCAACACTCTGAACAACACTCACCAGTCAAACATCAGGTATTAATATTTGTTCAAATGTAAAAGGACCTCTGCTCCCTCGGTGGCCGGTCCTGTTTGCTTGTCAAGACCTTCGTCCTTGGCTTTGCTGACCACAAAGGTGTTGAGGACAAGTGTAGTACGGGACCTCTTCCACAGCGGCAGCATCATCAAAAATCTGTGAAACACACCAAAGGGAGTGAAACATGGTATCTGCAGGAATCAGAAAACTGAATTTAGCTTTGACTTTTTAAGACCTTTTTAATATCAATCCAAGCATTAACTGGTCCTGACATTAGGGTCACACAAAAGCATAAACAGTGTCGATGGGTGAGAATAAGTCCTTCACCTCTGAGTTCTCCAACATTGAGGAAAATCTGTCACATCTAAAATGTTTATAATAAATCTTGTCTTGTATTCATAGTAACTCAGATTTAGCTACCATGTAAGTGTAGTTGCAGACTAAAAAGTTAAAAAGGGTACTTATTTTTTAACAAAAGTTGTCTTGGTTTTCAAAGCTCATTGTTAAATTCTATTGAAACAAGCTGTCTGGGCTTCATTTATGGAAGAATAGCATTATACATGATCCATGTTGTCCTGAAAATAAAAGCCCACTGCTCTGAAAATACACACTCTGGAGTTTGAGTTCAGTGACTGCCTGTCTTACTGTCTGCCAAATTCCATTAACATTTTGTTCAATTTAACTGTTATGAACATCTACGTCTTCTACGAGATTATTAATGATTATTTCTCTAAGGTAACTCATTCAGAGAACATTCAGCATTAATTTGAACTCTGATTAATGTGAACAGTTATTCTGGCACAGATGATTTATTACTGTAAACATATTACAGATTTCTTTTTAATTACAAGCAATTAGTGCATGAATTTTAAAGTTCTGGTTGTAACAAAAAATGCTTCTCATGTAACAGTTTTCCACAATGTGCTGTTTTATTTTTTTTTAACATTGAATCAATAGATCAGAAAGATGAACCACTCCTTCCTTTGAAGGGTAACTTTGACACTTTTTATGTGTTTATGCAGTCAGTACTGATGGTAAATGTAGTCAACTGAAGCAATAAATTCCTCAGTGTGTGTTATATTGACAGAGAAAGAGTTGTAATGCTGCTAAATCTGTTGTTCTTCCTGCATCCAGTGTTGTCACAGTGATGTAGTTGGTGTTAATGAAAAACTACAGGCTAGCAGCTTGGATTTCTAGTCTCCACCTCTGGGTAGCCAGGGGGCGAGCTAGAGGAGTATTTCTGCTACCTAACAATATGTTTTGGCCAACAAAGTAACAGCTGTAGGTTCAGGCGGTGATACATGGCAACATGGGAGTGAGAGTCAGGTCAGTATGGTGCTCACAGAAACACGGAGTGGATCAGAAAACAGCAGGACTGGAGTCAATCTTGAAAACAACAGCAGAGGCAGAAAGAATTTGTTCAAAAAACTTCAGTGAGAATGAAAAATGCCTCTAAAACAAATTGTCTCAAACCATCCAGTTATTGAAAGTAAAAAAAAAAAGACTCATCTGGCCTCTGTAGAGCCTATTAGTCTTTATTTAGATCAGGGCTGCTCAAACTGGGGCGCCCGGACCAAAGTTGGCCCATCATATATGTTTAATTTGGCCTGCCAGATGTTTCTAGTTTTAATTTAAATAAATAATAATAATAATAAAAACACTTTTCCTGTCTGCCTTCACCTGTCTTGTCCAATAAAGGCAAACGCCCCCAAAAATAATCTAAAAAAACTCTTTAAATAGGATCTGCAGTCAAAGGTGACCAGTTTTCAAATGTAAAAAAAACAACAGAATAAAAACATGAAATCCCTCCATACTGCTTGTCTGGTGTAATCCAAGTCCCATAAAGCCCTGACATGTCAAGTTGACTAAAAAATAAAGTTATTTAGACCATGTTTTTAGCCTGAATGTTCACTGTAGATTCTTGGCTTGGAGCCACGTTCACGTGCATGTGCACACTGTCTGAACTGTGTGTGTGTGTGTGTGGTGTGACGATGTGCAAACAGCATGTTGGGACTTTAGGAAACTTGGATTACACCAGATGAGCAGTATGGAGACATTTGTGGGTTGTTTTTTTTTTTTTTTTTTTGTTTTTTGTGGTCCGGCCGGCGTCTGAGGGGCGCCCGACCTCGCCGCGACGGTCGCGGGCTCGGCCGGCGCCTCCTGTGGTCCGGCCGGCGTCTGAGGGGCGCCCGACCTCGCCGCGACGGTCGCGGGCTCGGCGTTGTACGCGCGTCATATTTTAATGAATTCCTCCAGAAATCTGACTGACTTTAAAATCAGTTTGTGCCATGTAGACTACCTTGTGATCAAAAGTTATTAAAAGATTTGGTTGGCGTTGATCGGTATGGCTGCGGCAGGACGTCAAGTTTTGATGACTCGCCATGAAACGCAAAATTGCTATAACTTTGGATTCAATGATGTAATGACCACCAAAGTTGACATGTTTGATAAGAGTCCCACACTGAACACATCTACATGACAATCAGGACATAGTCAGAGCACATAGTGATAGGATAGGTACCTCATACAACCCCACTTTAAAAAATCTGAGCTCTACATTTAAAGGGACTGTTCACCCTAAAATGAAAAATACATATTTTTCCTCGGGCCTTTGGTGTTTTTCATTCATCTAAATTGTTTTGGTTTTCTGAATGGAGCATATTCTGATTAAGAGTAATTGCTGCCAGTAAGTTACTGTAAATTTTACAGTATTCTTGTTGCAGTGTGAATTAGGATATTTGTTATGAATTGTGTTGGGTATAACATAATAGGATAGTTTTTATAGTGATATTGTTTGTGATATTGTTGTTGTATTGTTGATCATTTTTATGACATGGCTTTGTTAATAACTTAATTCTGATTGGTCAATTACAACATTTTAAGGTGTGTTATTTCTGTATAGTAGACGGTTGCTATTTATGAAAAACAGACTGTTGCTATGGACACAGTTCTGATCATAGACTCTGGAGAAGCAATAAAATCATTGTTAAATCATTTTGAAATTAATATTTTGTGTCAAAGTTTTGAGTTCTGTTGGTACATAACCATGTAACAAGCAGGATCATGTACAGTGAACAGGTGGTTGTTGTGAAATAAATCACGACAGGATGATGCAGGGCCCCGCAGGATCTCTTACATCACAGTGTTTCCCAAACTTTTAAAAATGTCAAACCATGGAGACCCAATCCACAATACACTATCAAAACTATACACAAAACATTATCTTGACACGTGTTCTTGAAATAATATTAAGTTTTTAAACACTTTAAATCAGGAATAAATGCATTTAGGCTGAGTGACAATATTGGGCGCTTTAATCTCCTAAATAAACAAGTCAAAATAAGTGAATTTAGGCAGAATTAACAGGCTCTCATTTTTTCCTGTCATCAGTAAAACAACATGCACACTTTGAAATTCTTTTTAAAAGGTGTACTGCAAATATAAATCTTAAACTTGCAGAAATTTTTCCCTGGTCTTTAATGTATTTGATGATCCAAATAAAATCTCCTGTGACCTCCCTGTGGGTCACCACTCAGTTACTGGGAATTACCTATTTGCTGATTTATGGTGTACTTTCATTTGGGAGGTAGCTTTCCCAAACTGTAACCATTATATTTCAACAACACATACATCTATTTTATATTTGCTTTAAAATCATTGGGCTGCATGTAAAAAAACATGTTGTCCCACATTTTCATGTCACTTCTAAAGCAGTGTAAGGTCCCATCATTTTGAAGTACATGTATTCAAATTTTGAAAATCGGGATGTAAATTTAAGAAACGCCACAACCAAATCACTGTTTTCTGAAATTTAGCAACCTTTCTGTGGTGTTCTGGCAGATCCTTTAACATTTATCTGTGTACAGGACTGTTCAGAACTGTAACTGACCGTGTGCTGACGAGCATCTTTGAGATCTGAGATCAGCACAACTGACTGATCTGATCACTGCTCGTCCCCTGATTTATTCATCAAACAAAGCATTTAATATTAAATGTGACAACAATGCAACAATGCTTTAAATTCTCAATAAATGACACACAAACATTACATTATTTTTATTTATTTATTTATTTTATTTTTGGTGTCCAGAAGTGATGTTATTTTTGTGGCTGATGGTGTTTAAATGTGTCTTGCAGGTCCAGCTCAGGAAGAGGTCAGATCTGAAGAAATGGAAAACACTGAACCTGTCCTTGGCAGGAAAAGTGAACTTTATTAAAATGAACGTGATCCCCAAATTCCTATATCTGTTTCAATGTGTCCCCCTTTATCTTCCTAAATCTGTCTTCAGATCTATTGATAAATCTTTCATTTCATTCATATGGGACAGTAAGAGTCTTTGAATACATTTAGAACTGCTACAAAGGCCTAAATTACAGGGTGGCTTGGCCCTTCCAAATCTTTGCCATTACTACTGGGCCACAAATATTAAAAAAAAAAAAAAAATTCACTGGCTTCACTCTCCTGATACAGACTGGTGCCACTTTGAAGCCAAATCTTATATCTCAACATCTCTTAGAGCCCTGGTAACTTCCAGCCTTCCCTCGTCTATTTCACACTTTACTAACAATCCAATTGTCATAAACACCCTCAAGATACGGTTTGAACTTAGACAGAGCTTTGGCTTCAGAAGTTTTCTTCATATCAGCCCCATATGTAATAACCACCTTTTTCCCCCCAGCTAGATTAGACTCTGAATTTTCTCTTTGGCAAAGACAAGACATTTTCAAGTTTAAAGATATGTACATAAACTGTATATTTGCAAGCTTTGATGATCTATCACACAAATACAGCCTTCCTCGCTCCAGATTATTTCTGTATTTCCAGGTCCTCCACTTCCTACAGCACCATGACCCCAACTGTCCACACACGTCTTTAGTTCCAGGGTTAGATGATATTCTAGAAAAAACCCTTTTAACTCAGAAAGAGCCATTTTAAGAATCAATGACTGTACAGCTTCTTTTAAAAATGTAACTCTTGCAAGGATCAGGGCAGATTGGGTGGGTGAGCTAGGGGAGGACATTGAAGATGATGTTTGGAACAGCGCTCTGCAAAGAGTGAATGACATCACTTCCTGTGCAGAATTAAGCATGATGCAGAGACCTGTGACCTGATGCAATTCATACAGTTAGAGAAGATAAAATACACACTGAGGGGATCTAGAGACAAATTCTTTTCCACCTGGAATCCAGTTTTGTCACTTAGGTCAACTTAAAATCATACCTGATGTTACCTAGCAGTCGTATCCAGTTTAGGATATTTATCCATGCAAACTATAGCAGACAGTATACAGTCCAACCAATAGAACTGTTTCGATCCTTTTTTAAATTTTTTTCTGTTAATATTTACTTTCTCATCTTTAAAAAAATCAGTGATTGAATATTATTTCAATGTTTAACTTTTATTTTGAAAGAAGCATCAACATTTTCAGGTATTTTTGACGCAGAATCTCAGCTATGTACAAACAAATAATGAATGATCTTCTTATTGATTATGATCATGATAATTGCAGCTTTATAAAACATCATAGTCTCTCATTTGTTGTTCCTCATTTGATTTGAACAACAATAAAAACAACATTTGGTCTGACAAACAAATAAATGTCAAATGTTATTAAAGAAGTGACCAGAACAAAATATTTACAATAAATGAAGGTCTGGTGCTGCAATGGAAGAGAAACAAGAACACACAAATACATCAATACAAATATTAAACACACATATAGAGAACAGAGACGTTTACAACAGATGAGAAGATGTCAAAGTACCGCCCACAATGTTTGATTGACAGCTGATCTCTGTGCAGTGAAGAAATGTCACAACAATCAGCTCTCAGATGGAAACAAAACAATTTTAAGAAATGAAACATAAAACTTTACCCACAATCCCTTAAATGACTTCTGTCTATTTCAGTTTACACAACTCAGCAGTGACTCCAGAAGAAAGCCGAAGTCCAGCATAGAGAGGCTGAGTGAATGTGGTCTGGACTCTGTGGAGGAGAGTCATTGTTTCAGAGATGCTGTAGAAGGACAGAATACCTGTACTGTGATCCAGGTACACTCCAACTCTGGAGGACTGAGGACCTGAGACGGGAGTGTGGACTCTGTTGTGATAAAACTCATAATGGTTTGTGAGACATCTTAATGCCCAAGATTTGTCATTGCATCCAAATCCAGCTGAGTTTCCTGCTCTGCTGATATTCTTGTATGCGACTGCCACACAAACTACTCTCCCTCTCCACTCCACCTCCCAGTAACAACGTCCAGTCAGACTCTCTCTACTCAGGACCTGAAACCACCCACTGAATCTGTCTGGATGACTAGAATAAGACTGATGTTGATACATGTATGTTACTTTTCTGTTCCCCTCAGATAATAACAGACATGCGTATGCTGTGTTTGGATCCAGTGTGATTTCACGTGAATATTTTAAGAACCCAGCTCTGGTCTTGGGCTCTGGTTGTGACAGTAAAACATCCACTTCAGTCACTGTCAGTGAGACGTTTGTCCATTTCTCACTCAGAACATCCTGTAGTTTATCTCTGAGCTCTGACACAGCAGCTGTCACGTCCTCAAAGTACCTCAGAGGACGGATATTGATGCTGGATGAGTCTGTAGATTGACTGAGTGGTGACAGTGAGGGGTAGTTGTGTAGAAACTGTTTGTGATCCCCTGTGTGTGAGAGTTGTTCCAGCTCAGCGTCTTTCCTCTTCAGCTCAGTGATCTCCTGCTCCAGTTTCTCCTGAAGCTCTTTGACTCGACTCACTTCATTTTCCTGCTGGGATTTGACCTGCTGCTTCACATCAGAGCGTCTTTTCTCCATGAGACGGATCAGCTGAGTGAAGATCTTCTCACTGTCCTCCACTGCTTTATCAGCAGAGCCATTGATAGCCTCCACCTCCTGTTGAAGCACCTTCACATCTTTCTGTCTGTCCTGGATTCTCTGCTGGATGTTTTGTCGACTCACCTCGAGCTCTCTCTGCCTCTCAGTCCTTTCTGCTGCAGCTGACACTATGTCGTGGCCTTTATGTTCCTCCACAGAGCAGAGATAACAGATACACTGCTGATCAGTACGACAGAACATCTTCATCACCTCATTATGACGAGAGCAGATGTTCTCCTGGAGGTTCTTGGAGGGCTCCACCAGCTGGTGTTTCATTAATGGAGCTACATCATAGTGAGGCTGCAGGTGTTTCTCACAATAAGAAGCCAGACAGAACAAACAGGACTTGAGAGCTTTCAGTTTTCTCCAGTGCAGAAATCACAGGCCACATCTTCAGGTCCAGCATAGCAGTGATCAGCAGGAGCAGCTTGGAGTCCAGTCTTCTTCAGTTCCTCCACTAAAGCTGCTAACATGGTGTTTTTTCAGCAGGACAGGCCTCGGTGTGAAGGTCTGCCTACACTGAGGGCAGCTGTGGATTTTCTTCTCATCCTCTTCATCCCAGTGGGTTTTAATACAGTTCATGCAGTAGCTGTGTCCACAGGGAGTAGCCACCGGATCCTTCAGGAGATCCAGACAGATGGAACAAGAGAAGGTTTCCCGGTCCAGCTGAACTCCTTTCTGCGCCATTTCACCTCTCAGTGACTGTCTGAGTTTCACTTACTCAGAACCGAAACTAGTTTGAGCTCTGATCTAAACAACATGTGTTCCTGCAGTGAATGTGGCCTGTCAGCTGCTGCACGTCACCACATGTTGGTTCCACCCATCTTCAAAGTGTAGATCTGAAGGGGAGGGAACAAGGAAATACATGTGCAGAGTGGAGCTCACTGTGTTTGAGAGCAGGAGGAGGAGGGAGGGCTTATCAAGCGCTGATTCATTCCAGGAGGAGGGAGCAGAATATGATCTTTATCTCCTTGTTTACAACAAAGTCTCAGTTAAAACCTGATCCTCATTTGAAAACATGACAGTTTTTAGTTGTAAAATACTTTTTGGCTCCTCAGACTTTGCTGATGGCTCCATATTTCTCTAACTCTTCCTCTGGTTCTGTTCAGTTTTCTTTTACTAAACTTTCTTTAACTAAACTGTCAAAAAATAAATTTCTGTATGAAAGTTTTTTTCACATATTAAAGGATCAACTTTGAAGCATTTTGTAACAAAACAGTTTAATGTCAGAATATCATCCTGAGCCAAAGCAGCACTGAAACAAACATCATCAAACAAGTTATTTGTTGTAACTGTGAATCCAGAAGGACACGAATGAAGCAGATCAGCTGCTTCTGCTGTTAATTTGTGGATTAATATGAATCCATCAATCTGTAGAATTTATACTCTTGTTTGGTTTTGAATTTAAATAATAATTATAGTTTTTAATCAACAGAGATCACACTCAAATTTTTATTTTCATAATTACCTTAAAGTTATTAAAGTTTCACTGACAGCTGCAAGCTTCTTAAAGTTTCAGGATCTGTAGGAGGGAGGAACACACACCAATATTGCAGAGGTGCAGAACATGGAAAATCACTGGTTGTGGGAGAAAACAGTCACACACTCGTAACCACGATGCAAAAGACAATATTCTTTATTTCAGCCACATTTCTTCTTCAGGATACTGAAGGACAAAGCAGCTCAACAGACATTAAATGGAGGATAAGACACAGGTGTCCTCCCTCACAAGGAGGAGTGTCCTCAGTTACATTCACATGTTATGAAAGGAGCAGAGTTACCAAGTTCATCAGGAACATCCCAGTAAAACAGTTCAATCCATCAACTGTCTGTACATGAAGTCCAAAAAACATCTACATGCAAATATACAAACAGTAGAAAAGGCTGATCAATCAGATCAAAAATAGTTTCAGTTCAATATATCAACAAATATCTTCTTATAAATATGACACAGTGTGCAGGATACAGCCTGATCCAGACATGTAATTCTAACGGAGACCAGGTAGAAATTATTTGAAGGAAAAAAACAACAGCCCTGGATCAGACTGCGGACATGAAAAGGAGACCTGAGAGAATAAACATGAGATCCCACAAGTTACATTAGAATAAACATATTCTGAGTATATTAGAAAAATATTTGACAAAAAATATAGTTGAAAAATTTCAGAAAATATTTGGACATTTTTGGGGGACTGATGACCTGAGACGAGAGTTTGGACACTGTTGTACCAAAAGTTTTAACTGTTTGTTCATTCAGTGTCAGATTGTTGTCATGATGTCAGTGAGGGGTCAGCATGAAGTCACATTAACAATCCAGTGTGTCAGTGTCTCCACCTTGTGGTCAAATGTAGTAAGACACAGATGTAGTTGCTCAGGACTCCATAAAAACTTGGGCCCTGATTTACTAAGATCCCAATTAAAGAGAACTAAACTGTGTGTTCATTCTAACATATTGAACGTTTGGTTGATTTGTGTTTTGCTGTTGGACATAATTTAGTCCATCTTGTTAATATATTTTAGCTCTATTTAGTTCAGGGTGTAGTTGGGGGGTAAACCCAAGTAACCTCAGTTCATCCACCACTTTGAAATGAGGCTGTGAGTTTACTCATCTATTTTCAAATCAACTGTATCAATCAATGAGGGGAAACAGGGTGGATAAACTACAGTTTATCCACCTCTGTATTTACCAGCCTAATTTATTTCTCAGTATAAAGTTATGATGGTCAGTTTGAGAGCTGATCTACAGTCAGGTAAAAGGGGTCAGGGGGCCCTGAGGCCACAACGTCTATCTGAAGTTACAGTTAATGTTTCTTGTCAAACAGTTAATCAAACAACAATGACGGGACAAAAAACTTCCACAAACAGACGGACAGTGACCACAAAGACACAACAAAACAACTACAAAGAGACAAAAAGATACTACAAAGTGACCTAGAAGTCTACAACGAGACAAAAAAGACTACAAAGCAAAGCAAACAGCCACAAAGATATACAAAATTATCACAAAAGCACAAGAAACAAACCCAAAGACACACAAATTGACCATAAGCAGGTGAAAAATCACCACAAAGACACAAGGAACAACCAAAAAGACACACAAACTATCAACAAAGTGACAAAAATGAACTCCAAATGATCACAAATGAACAAAACACAATCCCAAATATACATAAAATTGCCACAAAGAGATACAAAACCACCTTAAAGAGACGAAAAATGACCACAAAGTAACTTAATTTTCTGTCACTTGATTATTTGACTAATGTAGAAGTGTAGTAGAAGTAGAAAGTTGCATTAAAAGAAAAAACTCAACTAAAGTACAAGTATCTCAAATTGGTCCTGAACTACATTAGTTACATTCCACCTCTGTAAATCAGCTGCAGACGAACTCAGATCTTCTCAAACTGAACAAATGAAGTGAAACCTTAAAACAGAGAGGACATGTGACATGAAAACACGAATACTTGCTGCAGTGTGTTCAGGCGCGGTGTTAAGGGTGGGCCTGACGGGCCTGGGCCCACCCACTTGTACAACTGGCCCACCCTAAATGACTGGGAGAATTTTCTTAACTTTTATTTTTAATGACTAAGATCAGCATTTTAATAAACCTTTAAAACAAAAACGTCTCCACTTGAAAAAAATATGAAATTTATTCGGCTATTATCACATGTGTGGTCTAGACCAATCACAGCGGGCCATCATTGGTCACCCCAGACATGTTACGCTTGCGCACACACATCACAATCTGGCGGTTGTTCGGCAGAAAATGAATGAGAAGAGCAGCGGATTCTCTATTGTAGGCACAGGCTGCTAGAGTAAAATGAATGTATTGCTATGGCACAACAGTTATCTATGTTTAAGTATGTTAAAAGATTAAGAACTGAGTCACCAGAGTCTTTGACTGCCTGCGCATCACCAAAACCATCACCACATGCTAGCAAAAAACAAGCTAGTGTCGGCTCCACAGGGAACGTGAGTTGTGTTGCTGGGACAGAAAGGACTGTTACTGAAGGACAGAGTCACACAGTTGACTCTGCGGCAAGGTGAATCTGCCTGCTTTTATGCTATTGCACTGGAATCTACATTGAGGGCTGTGGAAGAAAGTCAAAGAGGAGGCAGGCTCTTTCCTGATCGGGATAGCAAACTCACTCGGCAGTTTCTGAGAGGACTCAATGATGAGGAGGTGTATGCAAGGATCGCACCCATGAAGTCCAGACTCTTAAGTTTCAGAGAGCTGCAGGTTGAACTACGGAATCTTGCAAGAGAAACTAAAAAGTTCCAGTCACAATATAAGTCAAAAAAACCTATTGCACAAGTGCATGTCACATCTGAGTGTAGTGCCAATGTAAGGGCAGAAGGAACAAAACATGTCTCAGAGTTATCAGAGCTGACAGAGATGGTTCAAAAGTTAGCCCTTAACCAACAGGAACACATGGCTAAACTGTCCCACCTTGAAGCCAGAATCACTGCACCACCCCCCATACCCCCACCAAGACCCCAGCCACCTCCAGCGAATCCCATCCCCAGCACAAGTATGACATGCTATCGGTGTGGAAAACAGGGACATAAAGCCCGCGTCTGCAGAGCCGTCTTCTCTAATCCCAACTCAGCCTGGGCTCAGCAACCACAGCCAGCGAGTCCGGGAGAGGGGAACGCGCCTCACTCACGCCAGCCTTTAAACACCTAGAGCCCATGGTAACCGGGGCAACCATGGGCGAGCAGCAAGGTCCCCCACTGCAAGACAAAGAGGCTAGTGATGGAGAAAAGGGCCCCCCACTAGTGGGTCCAAGGAACGAGGGACAGGTGGAAGTCAATGGCATAAAGTGTAGAGCTCTCATTGACTCTGGCTCACAAGTAACCAGTATTACACACAGATACTGGCGTAACCACCCAATCCTTAGAGAACAAAAGCTACAGTCCTCTAAAATACCCATAGAGGGGGCTGCGGGTCAGAATGTGCCCTATCATGGTGTCCTACACATTGAACTGAGGATTCTGGGAAATGATTATAAGACTGTACCAGCTTTTGTCGTTCCAGATTCTGAGTATCGTTCCTCAGTCCCTCTGCTTGTAGGGACCAATGTCATTCGTGCTGCTAAAAGCCACCTCCAAGCAACCCATGGCCAGCAGTTTCTCCACCAAGTCAAAGAAAGCCATCCAGAGTGCTATACAGCTCTGCTGGAGGTTGGAGATTATAAACAGAGTGAAAGGGATGACATGGTGGGCCCTGCTGTGTACACTGGCCGTAAGATTCGCATTCCTGGTGGGAAAGAAATGGACTTAATGTGCAAGATTAAAGCTGGCCCACCAAGAAAGACTTACACAGCTCTGATTGAAGGCCACCCCTCCCTGCGACTTCCCCAAGACCTCTTGGTTGCCAGAGTCCTCGCTGATGTAAAGAAAGGCTGTGCCCCTGTCAGAGTAATGAACCTGTCCCAGCGTGTCATTACAATCAAGCCACATACACACCTGGCCAATGCTTTCCTGGTGGACAGTGTTGTGGAGTTTCCTGACAAAAAGCAGGGAGACAGTGAAAATGAAGGGGACAAAGAGGCATGTCTGAGCTTTGATCATGTGGTGGTGGGCTGTGGTCTGGATTTAAGTAAAGCAGCAGTGGAAGATGAACACCAGCGCTCCCTCCTTAAAGAGCTGGTGGAGAAGAATGCAGGTGTGTTCTCACAACATCCCACAGACTTCGGCCACACAAAAACTGTGCAGCATGAAATCCCACTGGTTGACTCTAAGCCATTTCGGCTCCCATATCGAAAGATCCCCCTTCCCAGTGGCAGGATGTCAGACGATTGTTAAGTGAAATGGAGACTGCAGGAGTCATCCGGCCTAGCAAGAGTCCGTATGCATCACCAGTAGTGATTGTAACCAAGAAAGATGGATCATTAAGGTTGTGCATCGACTCTAGAATGCTCAACTCCTGCAGTACGAGAGACGCATTCCCTCTACCACGAATAGAGGAGGCCCTGGAGGCTCTGGGTCAAGCAAAGTACTTCTCCACTCTCAACCTCACATCTGGTTACTGGCAGGTAGAAGTAGCAGAGCAGGACAGGCACAAGACGGCATTCAGCACACCGATGGGTCTGTTTGAAGCTAACAGAATGCCGTTTGGGTTGCAGAATGCCCCATCCACCTTTCAGAGACTCATGACCTGTTGCTTTGGTGATATCAACTTCACTCATCTCCTGATCTACCTCGATGACGTAATCATTTTCTCCAAAACCTTTGATGAGCATCTAGAGAGGCTGCAGCTGGTGTTCAGTCGGCTCCAGGAGCATGGGTTGAAGCTAAAGCCCTCTAAGTGCCAGATGTTGAGGAAAGAAGTACAGTACTTCGGTCACTTGGTGTCCGCAGAGGGGATCAGAACAGACCCAGAGAAAATCAGCAGGGTCAAGGACTGGAAGAGGCTCACCAACCGAAGAGAAGTGCTGCAGTTTTTGGGGTTTGCCGGATACTACAGGCGGTATGTGCAGGGCTACTCCACCTTAGCTGCGCCTTTGTACCGCCTCACCTCTGGTGACCCCAGGAGGAAAAAAAAGAGGGGGAAAGAAAAGTGCGGGGCCTGACCCACCCTTCTTATGGACGAATGAGTGTGAGGAGGCATTTCAATCGCTGAAAGGAAAGCTAATGACTGCTCCGGTGCTTGGCTACCCAGACTACAGCCTGCCGTTTGTTCTCCAGATTGACGCCTCCGGTGGGGGGCTTGGAGCCGTCCTGGCACAGGTGCAAGATGGAGTAGAGAGGGTTATAGCCTACGCCAGTAGAGGCTTGAGCCCAGCAGAGACGAGGTATCCTGCACACAAACTCGAGTTTCTCGCTCTGAAGTGGACAGTGATAGATAAGTTCCATGACCATCTCTATGGACGCAAATTCTCTGTCCAAACCGACAACAATCCCCTCAAGTATGTGATGACTACAGCAAGGCTGGATGCTACAGGCCAGCAGTGGGTGTCTCAGCTGTCTGCATTCAACTTTGACATCCAGTACAGACGAGGTAAGAACAATTCAAATGCCGATGCCCTCTCTCGTTTGTCCAACCAGGAAGTCAGCCAGGTCCTTCAAACCTGCCCTCAGTGGGTAGGAACCAGTGTGCAAGGTGAGACACAAAACACGCCAGAACAAGACAGCCCTTCAACCGAGAATGCAGCTGTTTCTGAGGAACCTGAGCCCAGCCCACTTTCAGACTTGAGTGAGCCCTATGGGGATATGGGAATGGAGTCACTCCCTGCCATGACAACACAGGAACTGCATGCAGCACAGAAGGGAGACCCTGTCATTGGCCCGGTTGTGTACCTTAAAAGCCGGAACCAAAAACCACGCCGCAGCAAGAGGGTTGGAGGCAGTGGGCAAGTGTGCCTTCTCTTAAAGGAGTGGAGGAGGCTAGTGGTGAAAGATGGTATTATGTACCGCTGCATTCAAGATGGCCAGAGAGGGGTCGTGGAGCAGCTTGTTCTGCCAGAGAGTCTTCGCACATCAGTCAAGTCTGCTCTTCATGATGACTCAGGTCACTTGAGCTTTGATAGAACATTGCAGATGATAAGAGAGAGATTTTACTGGCCAAGAATGTTTCAGGAAATAAAGGCTTGGTGTGAACAATGTGAGAGGTGCTGCCTCAGGAAGACTCCTACGTCAGGTCTCAGAGCTCCACTTGTCAGCATCCATAGCAGCACACCCATGGAGCTTGTGTGTGTGGACTTCTTGACCCTGGAGAAATCCAAAGGTGGAATAGAAAATGTTCTCATTGTGACAGACCACTTCTCCTGTTATGCACAAGCCTACCCCACTAAAGACCAGAAAGCCAGCACAGTGGCTAAGGTGCTGTGGAAAAACTTCTTCTGCAGGTTTGGCTTCCCTGCAAAATTGCGTGCAGACCAAGGGTGCAATTTTGAAAGTGCTGTTGTGAGAGAGCTGTGTAAGTGTACTGGCATCACTAAGACCCACACCACACCCTACCACCCCCAGGGCAATGGTACCACTGAAAGGTTCAACAGGACTCTATTAAATATGCTGGGGACCTTGGAACCTCACTTGAAGCCTCGCTGGCATGAGCATTTGGATGCTATGACACACGCATATAACTGCACACAGCATGACTCAACCGGGTTTACGCCATACTATCTGATGTTTGGTAGGCATCCGAGGCTCCCAGTCGACCTGATTTTTGGGCTCACCACCAAGAACGAACCATGTGGGTATAGTGACTATGTCCAAACTCTCCATGAATGTCTGACACAGGCCTATGCTCAGGCCAACCGAATGTCTCGGCAGGCTAAAGGGCAGCAGAAGAAGTACTATGACCAGAAAGCGAAGAGTCAAGTCTTAAGCCCAGGGGATAGGGTCCTGGTTAAAGTGTGTCATGTGGAGGGGCGGCAGAAACTGGGAGATAGGTGGGAGCCTCGTCCATACATTGTAGTGAAGAAGCAACCTAACATCCCTGTGTATGTGGTGCGACTGGAGGATGGTGGACCAGAAAGAGTGATCCACCGCAACCTCCTTACACAATGCATGTTTCTTCCAGTGGAACAGGTCAGTGATGCAGTGAGTGAGGAGGCAGAGCTGGACTTGGATGCAGGAGGTGCAGACACCGAGTCAGATACAGCAGAATACTTGGGGATGGAGAATGGGGAGAGAACACTAACTGAGACAACAGACAGACAGGATGAACACGCAAGCACAGATGACTGGGTATTGGAGGATACAGAGGAAAACGTTGAGAGACCTTCACAAGAGACTACAAACAGCCATGGTAAAAACACAAGCACAGGGGACATGGAGGCAAGACGAATGAGTGAAGGAGGAGAGACAAATGGAGCTGCGACGAATGACAGTGCACCTGTGGGTCCCAATTCTCCAAGGAGAAACCCACCAAGAAATCGTCATCTCCCAAAGAAACTATGCTGTGAGTCACAAGTCATGAAGTCGGAGAGTGACCAGCAGAAGATAAGAAGAGGACGGGAGTTGTGGCTGAGGGTTAAAGCGAGGAGAGCAGGAGGCCACGGGTAGTAGACATAGTACATACACCTGAGTGGCAGCCATGTAGACACAGCCATAACACAGCAGTGATTCATTCACCACACATTTATTACCCTTATTATCTGGTTAAAATGTCACTGATTGAGTTCCACATATGTTAAATGGGTGGTCTTAGCTGAATTTTTACTGTATGTATTTGTTGTATTTGGTTTAGTCCGATGGCAGCGACGCCATCAATTAAAGATGGGGCGGATGTAAGGTAGTTACCTGGTACGGGGCAGTTGCCTTTTTGTGTCACAAGGCGGCACTGTTGCGCCGCCTATTCTACAGCAAATTTGGACATTCACACTGTTTGTCCCTCCCAGGGCACCGTAGTTGGGAGGTTTTGCTCCGAGTGGGGCGCCATGTTTTTCAGAATTTATTTCCACTTGCTCTGCAAGGTGATGAAGCCAGCAGCCACTGTGATAGCAGACAGCCCAGATGAAGAGTGTTACTGTGAAATAAAGTGCAGCCAAGGCCTTGAACCACAATCCAAACCCTGTGTCTAGTGCCTCCTTCTGTCCGCACAACACTCCTCCACCAACATAAACTAAATCACAACGCAGAGTCCAGGGGAGGTGTAGAGAGACTGACCACGGGCGTGCAGAGGCAGTGGGTTACATACACATTTTTAGAGTACAACATTAGTAAAGATGCAGTATTTTGCAAGATGTGTCGACACTTTGGTGAGAGAGGCTTGGAAGAGAAATTCAGATGACATGGATATAAAGATTGGAAGCACATGAACACGGCTTGTTATAAACATGAAAGCAGCAGAGCTCATCAGACAGCTGTGGAAAAATACACTAACTACAGAAAATGCGACAAGTCCGATCGCGGCACTGTCATTCATCAACTTGTCAACACAGAGGGCCGACAAGGTGAAATAATAGAAAAAAACTGGGAGCACATAAAAGTTGAATTGGACATTGTGCTCATGTGTGCAAAGCAAGAGATACCCCTACGCGGATACCGAGAGAATGAAGACACAAAAAAAACGCCGGTAACTTCCTTGAGTTATTCAAACTTATGTGCAAGCATAATCCAGATATACAAAAACGATTGGATGCTATCCCGAATAATGCGAAAATGCTCAGCCATGACATCCAAAATGACTTGCTAAATGCTGCATCCACTCTGCTACTACGACACATAAAAAAAAGAACTGCATGAATCAGACAGGACATTCTATGCCATTCTAGCTGACGAATGCAAGGACATATCTTAAAAGGAGTTGGTGGCCATCTGTTTAAGATATGTGTACAAGGGATCTGTGAAGGAGAGAGCGATCGGCCTTGTGGATACGGGGGAGATGACAGCTGAGGCCATTGCCAAAAAAATAATTGAAGTTGTGGCACCTTTCGAGCTGGACCCAAACCTGTGTGTGGGATTCGGATTTGATGGTGCTTCTGTTATGGCTGGACATAAGGGGGGTGTTCAAGCCATCCTTAAGAGCACCTTTCAACATGCAATCTACGTGCATTGTCACTCCCATTGACTGAATCTAGTCCTGGCAGCTGTGGCACGGACATCAGCTGATGCGTCAACTTTCTTCGATACTGTTAATTCCTTGCACACTTTCATGTGTGGCAGTCAACGGCACGCTCGTTTCCTCGAGGCACAGAGAGAAATGCATCCTGATTGGAGACCACTGGAATTGGAACGAGGATGTGATACAAGATGGAGCTCCAGATCGACAGCTGTGAGTAAAGTGTTCTCTTTGTATGATGTCATTATTGAAGTACTGTCAGAATATGCAGAAGAAGGGGGACAGAGTCAAATTGATGCACAGTCATTACAGCAGATGCGAACAAAGAAATTCATATTTCTCCTTGTACTCTTTAAAGAACTGTTCAACAAATCAGACTTTGCTAATAAAGGCCTACAGTCCATCAGTGTGTCAGTGACAGACACAGTGGATTTGACTGAAAATCTTAAGCAGTCACTGACAGAAATACGCTCCAGTGACAGCTGTAGTGAATTCCTGAAAATGCTGGAAACGACGAATAAGATTACGAAGGATAATAATATCAACAGTTGGGATATATCTTTGCCCCCACGCTCACGAAAGCTCCCAAGTCGATTGGAGGGAAATATAGTTACTGCCTCTTTGGGAAAATCTACACGGGTTGGGAGTGACAATGACCTGAGAGCTATATTAAACCAATTAATAGACTGCCAGCTTAATGAACTCGATGCAAGGTTCCACAGTGACTCTTATGGCCTGATGAAATCAGCAGCCATTCTACTGTGTCAACCTCTTCAGACAGCAGCCTGACTGATATGACAAAAAGCCTGAACACTGCAGGAAAACGTTTCCATATCGGCGTGACAGAGTCGGAGCTTTCGGTGTTTCTTCAGCACGCCACAAGGAAGATTGTTAGAGGAGAATCTTATAAAACTCTTATTGATGTGATGGACATATGCAACGAGGACGTCTTCCCTCATGTTCATTGCTTTTTAAAAGCACTGATCACTCTTGCCAATGATATCATGTACAGTTGAACGTGTCTTCTCCAGCGTTAAGAGAATAAAAACTGCTAGCAGGAGCTCTATGCTCACCACTTCGCCTGAACTCGCTCTGCCTGTTAACTTTTGAGAGAGAGATTACATCAGCTCTTGACTATGATGAAGTTATTAACATATTCAAGAGCAAACGCCGCCGACTTCTCCTGTAGGGTGAAACAGTTGCGACATGAGAAACAAGTGTGACTTGTTGACAACAGTAATTTAATATTAAGGAATATGTTTTTTCCCTCTATTGAATTCCTTGCAGATTATTTTCTTTTGTGTTATCTTTGTGTTCTGGGATGTTATTAATGGTAGCCCAATGGATGGCCTATACAGCAATAATTTTGCAGTGATCTATAAAGAAAGTGTTCTAAACTGCTACTTAACTGATTTACTAACTGGTAGATGTTTATACTACCGATAAATGCCATGTTTTGTGGCATGAGCATGATGTTCTGTGATTCGAATTAAGTTTGGAGTTACTGTTCCTAAGAAACAGACATTTGCGAGATGAGAAGTGTTGCCAACAGTAACTAAATACTAAGAAATATGTTGTTTTTTTTTTCTCTTTCTTGAATTTATTGCAGATCATTTCCTTTTCTGTTTTTAATGTTCTGGAATATCATTAATGTTAGCCGTTTACAGCCGTGGTTTCCTAAAAAATCGAAAGAGAGTGTTTTAAACTGAACTGATTTTCAAACTGACAAATGTTTAAGATAATACTGCTGATGGATGTCATTCGCATGAGAGTGTGTTTCAGTGTTACTTTGCCATTACTGAGCCCGTTTTTCTCGTGTTGTCTATGATATACTTTACTATGAGTAGCCTATCAAAAGAGAAAACAAGTAGTAAATGTGTCTTTGAGAATTTAAAATAAATACTTCACTTGTAGTTAAAGGATATTTCGTTTTTATTCTGGCTTTCACCCTCTGTTCTATGTTGAATACAGTAACACGTCATTTTCCAGCTGTGTAGAAGCGGTGCATTTAGGATATCATATCATTGTCTTATTTTATACCTGCAAATGCATTTCCCATCAAAACTAGAACTTCTAGAAAATGTAGACAATACAGGAGCTCGAGCTAAATATTCCTGCCTGACTTGACTGTCTTCAGATGACCTTCGTAGACAGTTAAGTTTATGAATGAACTGCGCTGTGCATTAAAATGTCAGTTTTCGTAATGAATTGATGTATTGATCTACTTGATCCATAGCGAAAATATAGATAACGAGAAACTGTAAGCCGCGTGTGCACGTGTAATAAATACAAACGCCGCGGTGAAATAATAAGAATTATTAAATGCATCATTTTTGTTTAAGTGAGACTACCAGTTGGAAACTGTTAACTTTTATAATTAAGAGGCCCACCCAAAGTTACTGTGGCCCACCCAAAATTGAAATCCTGGCGCCGTGCCTAAGTGTGTTGATAGAAGCAGTAAAAGTGACTCATTGTAGATTGTCCTCTGTAATTAAAATAAGAAACAGCAGGTGGAGTCACACACACAGACACACACAGACAAACAAACATGAGTGAAGCAGTCATCCTGCTGTAACATGAAACCAGTTAAATGAACAGTTTGGCCTCTTGGTTGATAGAAAACTGCTGATTTCTGTGTGACTAAGCTGTTTTAGTGAGGAAAGCTGAAAGGACAGAGACTGACTGACAAAAGCTCTTCTGCTCTGAACATGAACACTGAACTTTGTGGTGTTTCAGGAGGAAAACGGCCTCAGTTATACTCTGATATTAGTTTGACATTTTCTCCATCAGCTCTGTATGAATGAAGACAAGAAGAAAAGACTTTGTTCATGTTTGTTTATTCATTCTGTAAAGCTTCAGTTTGTTCACACATCCCATCAGTAAAGTTTGTTCAGTGACTCGTGTTCAATGAGTTCATGTACAGATTCACTTCATCCACACAATCAGTTTGTTTGAGCAGAATCTCAGCTATGTACAAGACAATAATCAATCATCTCCTTATTGATTATCATCAGGATAAATACAGTTTTATAAAACCTCATAGTTCACCATTTATACTACAACAAAACAACATTTGGTCTGCCAAACAAATAAATGTAAATGTAATTAAAGATTTCTTTGCAAAGTGCTGAGAACAGAATATCGCCGTTTAGACAAACTCAAACTCAAGAAAGGATTAAATCGAAGGCAACTGGACTTGTTTATTTGTCATAGAAGATGTTTCGCCTCTCATCCAAGAAGCTTCATCTAGTCTCAGACTAGCTCTGTCTAGTCTGACATGCATGAACTGCAATTGCCTTCGATTTAATCCTTTCTTGAGATTACAATGACCTGGGCCCGTTTCCCAGAGCCTTCGTAGCGCTATGCTTCCTAAGTTGTATCTTAAGGTCTCTCTTAAGCTTATGGGTTGTTTCCCAGAGTCTACTTAGCTAAGATATATCTTCTGTAAGATATATCTTAAGACGAGTGGTCCGAACCACTCATAAGCTGTCTCTTAGTGATGCGCTCCGTTCATCCTAACACAGTTTTAGCTTTATTAGGCCAAAATTATGCTTTTGAAATGGACAGTTTTTAGTGCAGCGCACATCAAGGCTACTTGCGTAAATTACATCATTAGGTTAAAATTAACTTCATGAAAAACAATAATTAATATTGCATATTGTGATTATTTATTTATTTAGTTGAGCTAAATAACTGAGGATATGTTTTTTTTCTGAGTAGACTATGTTGCTATATTATTCTTGCGGTTTAATTTTCATGCGGGCTGGTGTGTGTTTTGTTGCTCTTATGTGTTTTCTGCCAAGCACATCAGGCGCTTTAATTAAGGGACAAAGAGCCACGAAGTCAAAGGCCTGTGATCATTAATGCGTTTAATACAGTAAATTGTGTCTCTACCATCTGAACGAGACACACAACACGATGTCTGACAGCAGCTTTGTGTGGAATTACTTCAAAAATTTAAACAATGAAGATGCAAATTGTGCGCTGAGCTGGAGAGATAAAATCCGCTGGAATGATGTTTGCTGCGACATTTCCAGGTGAAAGCCCAAAGTTTCAAGAACACTGAATTCATTCTTTATCCAAAACACATCAGGGTGAAATACTGCAGCATCTGATGGATTTACCTTCAGGCTGTGGCAAAAAGAGTCCCTCACTGAAGAAAGATGCCAAAATCACCTGAATAATCCATCCAAAGCCTCACACAAAGTGAGTGAGAACTTGTTGTTAGATTTTTACTTTTTAACTTTGAGCGATCAGAAACTTTGTTAAGCCGACTATGTTGAACAGTGAAGCTCACAGTGGGAGACATCTGCTGCGCTCAGCAGCCGCATGTGAACGTGAACGGAATGTGGAATCTGTTTCGGCTCAATATCATGACTTTAAAAACACCAAATGACTTGATTTAACGAATTTCATTAGTTTAAAATATGATGAATGAGCCTATTCAGTCAGACAATAAGAGACCACAGAGTTAATTTAGCATTTCATCCTCCGTGCAGCTGCAGAAGGTCAAGCTACACACAGCATGTTCAGTTTATATATGTTCATTATAATGTTGATTAATGTTGAAATCGCATTCTTCCGCCTCAGTAATGATTAGTAATATCACCAGATAACAGACTAGTTGTCATTTCCTCGAAATGTGTCATTTCGGGAAAATATGAATCCCTACCCCTCACCTCATCGCATTATATGTGCCGATATTTTAATTTAAAGACAGCCCAGTATGAGAGTGTATGGTGATATGTGTTTTGTGTTTTGACACTGCAGAGTATCTGAGTCTGTACATTGACGAAGATGGACATTGGAAGTGCATTGATGGAAAAAGAGAGACAAACACATATGCTGTTGTTGTTTCAATAACAAAAACATCGGTGAGCAGCGATCACGTTTCTCTGCTTCATCATTCGTCTCTTTGTTTATAATGGAATGTGCATGTAAGTCATTTTTTATGTGATATGCTTCAGACGTATTAGGACTAAAATGCTGCTAAAACGCTCGTCTGGTGTATGTGTGGACCAGGCTTCAAATAGTTCAGCAGATGATCTTTAGAAGGCGTAGCCTCATTTATAATATAATATTTGATGGTGGTAAAATTATTATTGCAACACTTGTTATGTTACAACATCATTTATTTACCTTTATAAGAGATCAATCGATGCGTGCAGCATCGATTAATACACTTACGATGTACCTTAGCAGCTCTCCTTACGAGCTCCCGCTAAGAGAGAGTTTGGGAAACACTCGCAGGAAAAGAAGTTCGTTTGCTAAGATATATCTTAGAGACCTTTGTAGAGCGCTAAGATACATCGAATCTGGGAAACGGGGCCCTGGACGAATAAGAACATTCACGGACAAACTCAAACATTTACACAAATGTGGCGACGCCTGCAGGGATGGGAATTGATAAGATTTTTACGATTCTGATTCCATTTTCGATTCTGCTTAACGATTCGGTTCTTTATCGATTCTCTTATCGATTCTCATTTGGGAACAGGTTGGATCATTTTTCGGATCAACAAAAAAGAAAAAAGTGGTGGGATTAGGGTTAAATTATTTTAAAAATGCACTTGGCTTTGATCTGTATCTGTCTGTAATTATCACCATAGTTATGTAATGTAATAATAATGATAATAGTAATGATAATGGTAATGGTAATAATATTAAAAACTTCAAACTTATACAGTACTGTTTCTATGTATATACTACACATACATTAGATCATTATACACTGCACAGTATAATACACAACTAAGCTCTATGGTCTGGCCCAATGTCCTGCCTACAGCACATCTGATTGGTTAGAAGTTACGGGTAATCAATCAGCACAGACACTGTGTCACAGACAGGGTGAGATAGAGCTGCAGCAGTGATCAGAGAGGAGCTGTGTAGAAGTTAAGACAGCTGATATCGCCAGATTTTCAATAATTATCAGAGTGTTATGATCCGTTTCTTTGACGACAGCATAGTTACATCAGTGAAAAAAGTCATGGTCTGGATTTCACTCAAGACGATGTGACGGCTTTTAAATCAGTCGCTCTTCGCAGAGATGTGCTGCACACAGCAGCATCTGTCCTGTCTTTTCACTGCAACTCTGCATTGAGATTTCGGGTATTATAACTTATACAAAAGTAATAGTGACAGTAAAACCGTGATGCTCACACATAGTCCGCGGATCACATGCGTGCTGAACCGTGGAGGGCGATCCGTATGGTGACGTCATTCGCGCCCACTGGAATCGATAAGGGAATTGTTTGCAAAATTGGCAAACAATTCCAAGGAACTGAAACACTGGGAACCGGTTCTCAACAAGAACCGGTTTTTTGACTCCCATCCCTAGACGCCTGCGAACTAGTTCAGGCAGTCAACTTGAGCTGCACCGCCAATCTCACGTGACATACTTCATTCTCAATAGTACATACCAAACGCACACTTCCAATCTCGTGGTCTATTTCAACTGCTAAACCTCCCATTTCCCCCCTGCCTGCCAATGCATCTAGCGTCGCTGCCTGCTCTTTTAACCCCACCACCCAGCATCCACCTGCAGGCTCTGACAGGGGGGTTCAAGAATTTGCACATCACTCCTCTTATCTCTGTGTAACTTAACCTGCAGGTTAAATTACACAGAGTGATGAAGTTGAAGCCTAGACGCCAAACTCAAATCATGTTCTGCTGCTGAATAAACATTCTTAAATGTGAGTTGTCTGAACAACACAACACAACACAACACAACCTGTGTCCGGCTGGCGTCTGACGGGCGCCCGACCTCGCCGCGACGGATTTCTGAGGGGGCGTGGCAGCGTCTTGGCGTAGAATTTTGATGTCTCGCCGTCAAACAGGAAGCTGCTGTAACTTTTGTATAAATGATCCGATCTGCACCAAACTTCACATGTTTGATAACAGTCCCGCCCTGAACACATCTAAAATGTTTTGCAGTGGTTATAGTGCCACCTATTGGCAACAGGAAATGACATGTTTCAGACTATGATGTGCTCCTCCTAGCAGGTTGACCTTATCCTACTAAAATATTGTCAGAAAGGTATTAACTTCTTGCTGCTGCTATATTGTGAAGATCAAACGGTATCGTCAAACGGCGTTGCCGTGACAGCATGGTGAAGGTCGATGTTTTGCCAAAACACAGGAAGTTGCATTAACTTATGTTTACTTGTTTGAATCTGCCTGAAATTTCACGTGTTCAATAATAGTCCAGGTCTGAACTTCGGATACGAGTTTGGTCGATGGGAGTCTCTTGGCTAAACTCAACAGGAAGTCAGCCATTTTGAATTTTGTTGTCAATTTTGGTGTTGTACACGCGTCATATTTTAACGAATTCCTCCAGAAATCTGACTGACTTTAAAATCAGTTTGTGCCATGTAGACTACCTTGTGATCAAAAGTTATTAAAAGATTTGGTTGGCGTTGATCGGTATGGCTGCGGCAGGACGTCAAGTTTTGATGACTCACCATGAAACGCAAAATTGCTATAACTTTGGATTCAATGATGTAATGACCACCAAAGTTGACATGTTTGATAAGAGTCCCACACTGAACACATCTACATGACAATCAGGACATAGTCAGAGCACATAGTGATAGGATAGGTACCTCATACAACCCCCCTTTAAAAAATCTGAGCTCTACATTTAAAGGGACTGTTCACCCCGAAATGAAAAATACATATTTTTCCTCGGGCCTTTGGTGTTTTTCATTCATCTAAATTGTTTTGGTTTTCTGAATGGAGCATATTCTGATTAAGACTAATTGCTGCCAGTAAGTTACTGTAAATTTTACAGTATTCTTGTTGCAGTGTGAATTAGGATATTTGTTATGAATTGTGTTGGGTATAACATAATAGGATAGTTTTTATAGTGATATTGTTTGTGATATTATTGTATTGTTGATCATTTTTATGACATGGCTTTGTTAATAACTTAATTCTGATTGGTCAATAACAACATTTTAAGGTCTGTTATTTCTGTATAGTAGACGGTTGCTATTTATGAAAAACAGACTGTTGCTATGGACACAGTTCTGATCATAGACTATGGAGAAGCAATAAAATCATTGTTAAATCATTTTGAAATTAATATCTTGTGTCAAAGTTTTGAGTTCTGTTGGTACATAACCATGTAACAAGCAGGATAATGTACAGTGAACAGGTGGTTGTTGTGAAATAAATCAGGACAGGATGATGCAGGCCCCGCAGGATCTCTTACATCACAGTGTTTCCTAAACTTTGAATTTGAGGATCCACTTTTTAAAAATGTCAAACCATCGAGACCCAATCCACAATAGGCTTCATCAGTAAATCTTTGGAAGAGTTCATTTGTGCATAAATGAATGTCCCTGACCAGTTTTCCTGTCATTTCCACATCATCTTACATTATCTTGACACGTGTTCTTAAAATAATATTAAGTTTTTAAACACTTTAAATCGAGAATAAATGCATTTAGGCTGAGTGACAATATTGGGCGCTTTAATCTCCTAAATAAACAAGTCAAAATCAGTGAATTTAGGCAGAATTAACAGGCTCTCATTTTTTCCTGTCATCAGTAAAACAACATGCACACTTTGAAATTCTTTTTAAAAGGTGTACTGCAAATACAAATCTTAAATTTGCAGAAATTTTTCCCTGGTCTTTAATGTATTTGATGATCCAAATAAAATCTCCTGTGACCTCCCTGTGGGTCACCACTCAGTTACTGGGAATTACCTATTTGCTGATTTATGGTGTGCTTTCATTTGGGAGGTAGCTTTCCCAAACTGTAACCATTATATTTCAACAACACATACATCTATTTTATATTTGCTTTAAAATCATTGGGCTGCATGTAAAAAAAATACATGTTGTCCCACATTTTCATGTCACTACTAAAGCAGTGTAAGGTCCCATCATTTTGAAGTACATGCATTCAAATTTTGAAAATCGGGATGTAAATTTAAGAAACGCCACAACCAAATCACTGTTTTCTGAAATTTAGCAACCTTTCTGTGGTGTTCTGGCAGATCCTTTAACATTTATCTGTGTACAGGACTGTTCAGAACTGTAACTGACCGTGTGCTGACGAGCATCTTTGAGATCTGAGATCAGCACAACTGATTGATCTGATCACTGCTCGTCCCCTGATTTATTCATCAAACAAAGCATTTAATATTAAATGTGACAACAATGCAACTTTAAATTCTCAATAAATGACCAACAAACATTACATTATTTTAGTGTATTTATTTATTTTATTTTTGATGTCCAGAAGTGATGTTATTTGTGTGGCTGATGGTGTTTAAATGTGTCTCGCAGGTCCAGCTCAGGAAGAGGTGCCCAGCCCCAAGCTCTCTAAGAAGACAAGGAAAAACTCCCCATGAAGAGTTCTGAAGACACATGGGAAGAAACCTCGGGAAAGGCACTTCGAAAAGAGATTCCCTCCCCACGGACGGCTGGGTGTGTGTACGTGAGTAGATGCATTTTCTTTTTTTCTTTTTTTGAGGGTGGAGAAACCAGAGGTCCCAGAGAAAATCCATGTCAGCGTGTAGAGAACATGTCAACTCCATGCAGAAAGGCCCTGATCCAAGTGGGACTTGGATCCAGGACCTTTCTGCTGTGAGGGGACATTGCTAACCACCGCGCTGCACAAATGTAAAGTCAAGTCTTAACCCTCAAACAGCTGTTTTCAAAGTGCTGTTTGAGGGTTAAAACTGATTAATAGTCACAAGAACAAATACCTTTGTTTGTGTAAATCCCTGTTCCTCAGCTGAACTCTGTGTCTGGGCTCTAGAAGAGTCTTCAGATGCCACACAGGAATATACTGCACCACTTCTTTTTCTTTTTAGCGAGCTGACTCTCGAGAGCTGTCAGCCGGGAATTCAGGGAGAATTCTTCTTTCTCCCACTCCTGCTCCTTTTCCTGGAGAGTCATCTTGATGTCTTCTGTGGCCTGAAGGAGCGATGAAAAGAAGAAAAGACAAAGACAAAGAACAAAAGGGCTTTCTATGCCATCAAGAGATCAAAATATTCAAATCAGTTATTGAACCAATTGCATTATATGGCAGCGAGGTGAACGGTGAATTAACTGTCGATCCAGGAGAAATTAATGAAACATTTACCTCTTTTTACTCAAATCTGTTTCCCTCAGAAATGACAATCGACAGAGCTGACATGGAACACTTTTTCAACAACCTCACGGCTCCTTGTACCTCATATTATCCATGTTTTGAAGAGATTTGGCAAATTTTCTGGGTACAAACTAAACTTTAGTAAAAGCGAATGTTACCCCTTTAATAACCTGGCTCTTCAAATACAGGACAATGCCTTACCGTTCCAAATGTCCTGAAATGGCTTTAAATACTTGGGCATTAATGTCACAAGAGATATGCAGAAACTTTATCAGAAAAATCTTTGCCCCCTGTTTGTGAGAGTTAAATCAGATCTGAAGAAATGGAAAACACTGAACCTGTCCTTGGCAGGAAAAGTGAACTTTATTAAAATGAACGTGATCCCCAAACTCCTATATCTGTTTCAATGTGTCCCCCTTAATCTTCCTAAATCTGTCTTCAGATCTATTGATAAATCTTTCATTTCATTCATATGGGACAGTAAGAGTCTTTGAATACATTTAGAACTGCTACAGAGGCCTAAATTACAGGGTGGCTTGGCCCTTCCAAATCTTTGCCATTACTACTGGGCCACAAATATTAAAAAAAAAAAAAAATTCACTGGCTTCACGCTCCTGATACAGACTGGTGCCACTTTGAAGCCAAATCTTATATCTCAACATCTCTTAGAGCCCTGGTAACTTCCAGCCTTCCCTCGTCTATTTCACACTTTACTAACAATCCAATTGTCATAAACACCCTCAAGATACGGTTTGAACTTAGACAGAGCTTTGGCTTCAGAAGTTTTCTTCATATCAGCCCCATATGTAATAACCACCTTTTTCCCCCCAGCTAGATTAGACTCTGAATTTTCTCTTTGGCAAAGACAAGACATTTTCAAGTTTAAAGATATGTACATAAACTGTATATTTGCAAGCTTTGATGATCTATCACACAAATACAGCCTTCCTCGCTCCAGATTATTTCTGTATTTCCAGGTCCTCCACTTCCTACAGCACCATGACCCCAACTGTCCACACACGTCTTTAGTTCCAGGGTTAGATGATATTCTAGAAAAAACCCTTTTAACTCAGAAAGAGCCATTTTAAGAATCAATGAATTTACAGCTTCTTTTAAAAATGTAACTCTTGCAAAGATCAGAGCAGACTGGGTGGGTGAACTGGGGGAGGACATTGAAGATGATGTTTGGAACAGCGCTCTGCAAAGAGTGAATGACATCACTTCCTGTGCAGAATTAAGCATGATGCAGAGACCTGTGACCTGATGCAATTCATACAGTTAGAGAAGATAAAATACACACTGAGGGATCTAGAGACAAATTCTTTTCCACCTGGAATCCAGTTTTGTCACTTAGGTCAACTTAAAATCATACCTGATGTTACCTAGCAGTCGTATCCAGTTTAGGATATTTATCCATGCAAACTATAGCAGACAGTATACAGTCCAACCAATAGAACTGTTTCGATCCTTTTTAAAAAAAAATTCTGTTAATATTGTAGGGGAATATGATATTAATACCTCGTAATAAATGTTCCTACAATAACATTTATTAATAATAGGGGGCACCACCTCAAAATTAGAGGAACTTACTGTAACAGATTAATAACTAGGTCAGTTATTAATTGATCAGTACACTTATCAGTTATGAATCAATCTCATCTGGGTTATGAATTCTTCCGTACATTGATCTTAATTCCTGTATCAGAAGAGATATCCACAGACAACGACTTGGCGATAAATGAGGATTTATTAGAGATTAATGAGTTAACATATGAATATATGAATAATCAATGGAGGTAGATGAATACACAAAATACAATAAAATATGGACATTAATGTAGATAATTCAATGGTACTGTAGTTGACGATAATGAGAGAGTATGTGTTTGTAAATAAAGGTTATAAACACGTAGATGTGGACTCTGTGTAAAACCGCTTATTTAGCAAACATAGATTAGAATTAAATTAAATCAGCTAAGCTTTCTATCCGACATCAACTCTTATCACAACGGCTGCGGTTGGTGGGTGAGGTTTGCCTACTTTCTCTGCAGCGTGGATCAGGCTCGGACGTGCTCGGCGGACCCGAACCTCGTGGCGGCACCAGCAGACCTTGGACACAGCCTCCCAACGAGACGATGCTAGCGGGGACGCAGTGGCGTGGAGTGGCGGCCTTGGCGATGGTTCTAGGCGGTCCTCAAACGTCCGTTACCGTGGCTACAGAGTCTTTAGTTCGGCAAAAAGAAACCAACACTGAGAGCAACTTCAGTGAGTCTCTGGCAGCTCTGGACCCGGTGGTTCTTGGTGATAGAGGCGTTATAGGTCGGATAGTAGCTCCGTCTGATGACTGTAGTTACTCGCTTATAATAAAGTTGAAAACAATCTCGTTGGCCGTTCGATCTTGCTTCCTAAATTATTATCAACGCGTGAAAGAAAAAATGTTGTCTGAAGCGTTGCAAAAGGCAGAATTCAGGAAAAACCGAATGCAACTTTTGAAAATCGTCAAAACTCGGGATGAGGTTAAAAATAAAAATCTTGTGAAGAAAAAGTTACTCGAGTAAAAATACGCAAACGTAAAAACAAGGTGATTGAGATGATCACTTGAAGAATGAATGTAAAACGTATAAGAATAGCTGAAAAGCAAAATTCAAATTCAATGGAAAAGCATGTGCTGAAAAACGCAACTGGAGTTCTTAAAAGGAAAATACTTAAGAAGTTACTAAGTGTGAAGAAGTGAAAATGAAGTGAACAGATGAAGAGAAAACGAAAGAAGAGAGAACGACGAAGTGGAAAGACGAAGTGAAGAATGAAGTGAAGAGAGGCGCCGAGATCGATACTCTTATCAAACGCATTTGAGTGGGCGTGTTTCTGGCAGGCGGGCCTCTTCACTTTAGACTTTGATTATTTTTATTCGGGAGCGAATTAAACGAATTTAACGTGGTTTGTATGGTTTTAAATATTATGCGCGATAGACACATACTTTTCTCATTATGTTCAGAAATCGGTTTTCATCAAAACATATTAAACAGGATTATCATGTTACACTTAACAGAGTGATAAACGTTTCTTATGAAACGCTACATTACTATCCTAAGTTTCTGTAACACAGGACATGCAAAAAGTGAAGATAACATACTGTGGAAAAACATGTTGATTAATCAATTTAACCACATTCAACTTCAAATGATAATTATAAGATTCCTGCAAGAACTTCGTTAACTGTCACCAAAAGATGGCAATGTGACTCCATGTAACATTTTGTGATTAAATGCATGAAATTGTAACTAGCTTAAACTATAACATACAGAAATGAGAGTTGTATCAAATTATTCAGAAATGAGTTCTGGAAAAGGATACAGTACACATACTTTGATTAAATGTTCATTTTCACTTTCAGGGGAAGTTTTGAGTTTGTTAACACAGAAAAATCAGTCCTTACAAAGGAATTTGAGATTTACAACCCCATCTGGCGTCTTATCAGGAGAGACGGGGAGAGCAGGATGGAGCAGAGCAAAAGGGGATTCTTTGGTTGTTATATCAGCTAGAAGATGTAAATGTAAGAAGATAGAGAAAGAAGGAGAAAGTTGTCCTGGAGAAGGAATACTGGTCCTTAGAACAACTTCAGTGTCTTTAACACAAAGAAGCTTACTTCTTAGCAGGGCTTAGTAGCCGTGAAGGGGTTGTTTAGGGATAAGTTGTAGAATATCAAAGGTTCGTAAGTATCTTGACTAACGGCTTCCCGTGTCAGTGTGATGTGAATCAGGACACCCTGGGGAGGGGTGAGCATCAGGCGGGTTCTTCTTTTAACGCCTTTTAAGGGAATGGCGCCAAAAGTTCTCTGAAAGAATGTGTATCTGTTCAGGTTGTTGTTTACCCAAAAGTCATAAATACTTCAATATTGGAGATCCCTTGTTCGAGGCCTGTCCTGGCTTGGTGAGCAAGGGCTGTGTTCCTACAATATTTACTTTCTCATCTTTAAAAAAATCAGTGATTGAATATTATTTCAATGTTTAACTTTTATTTTGAAAGAAGCATCAACATTTTCAGGTATTTTTGACGCAGAATCTCAGCTATGTACAAACAAATAATGAATGATCTTTTATATTTGCAGCTTTATAAACATCATAGTCTCTCATTTGTTGTTCCTCATTTGATTTGAACAACAATAAAAACAACATTTGGTCTGACAAACAAATAAATGTCAAATGTTATTAAAGAAGTGACCAGAACAAAATATTTACAATAAATGAAGGTCTGGTGCTGCAATGGAAGAGAAACAAGAACACACAAATACATCAATACAAATATTAAACACACATATAGAGAACAGAGACGTTTACAACAGATGAGAAGATGTCAAAGTACCGCCCACAATGTTTGATTGACAGCTGATCTCTGTGCAGTGAAGAAATGTCACAACAATCAGCTCTCAGATGGAAACAAAACAATTTAAAGACATGAAACATAAAACTTTACCCACAATCCCTTAAATGACTTCTGTCTATTTCAGTTTACACAACTCAGCAGTGGCTCCAACATAATAAACATAAAGTCCAGCATAGAGAGGCTGAGTGAATGTGGTCTGGACTCTGTGGAGGAGAGTCATGGTTTCAGAGATGCTGTAGAAGGACAGAATACCTGCACTGTGATCCAGGTACACTCCAACTCTGGAGGACTGAGGACCTGAGACGGGAGTTTTGATTTTGTTGTGATAAAATTCATAATTGTTTGTGTCACATTTTAATGCCCAAGATTTGTCATTGCATCCAAATTCAGTTGAGTTTCCTGCTCTGCTGATATTCTTGTATGCGACTGCTACACAAACTACTCTCCCTCTCCACTCCACCTCCCAGTAACAACGTCCAGTCAGACTCTCTGTACTCAGGACCTGCTGCCACCCAGTGAATCTGTCTGGATGACTAGAATAAGACTGATGTTGATTCATGTATGTTACTTTTCTGTTCCCCTCAGATAATAACAGACATGTGTATGCTGTGTTTGGATCCAGTGTGATTTCACGTGAATATTTTAAGAACCCAGCTCTGGTCTTGGGCTCTGGTTGTGACAGTAAAACATCCACTTCAGTCACTGTCAGTGAGACGTTTGTCCATTTCTCACTCAGAACGTCCTGTAGTTTATCTCTGAGCTCTGACACAGCAGCTGTCACGTCCTCAAAGTACCTCAGAGGACGGATATTGATGCTGGATGAGTCTGTAGATTGACTGAGTGGTGACAGTGAGGGGTCGTTGTATAGAAACTGGTTGTGATCCTCTGTGTGTGAGAGTTGTTCCAGCTCAGCGTCTTTCCTCTTCAGCTCAGTGATCTCCTGCTCCAGTTTCTCCTGAAGCTCTTTGACTCGACTCACTTCATTTTCCTGCTGGCATCTGACCTGCTGCTTCACATCAGAGCGTCTTTTCTCCATGAGACGGATCAGCTGAGTGAAGATCTTCTCACTGTCCTCCACTGCTTTATCAGCAGAGCCATTGATAGCCTCCACCTCCTGTTGAAGCACCTTCACATCTTTCTCTCTGTCCTGGATTCTCTGCTGGATGTTTTGTCGACTCACCTCGAGCTCTCTCTGCCTCTCAGTCCTTTCTGCAGCAGCTGACACTATGTCGTGGCCTTTATGTTCCTCCACAGAGCAGAGATAACAGATACACTGCTGATCAGTACGACAGAACATCTTCATCACCTCATTATGACGAGAGCAGATGTTCTCCTGGAGGTTCTTGGAGGGCTCCACCAGCTGGTGTTTCATTAATGGAGCTACATCATAGTGAGGCTGCAGGTGTTTCTCACAATAAGAAGCCAGACAGAACAAACAGGACTTGAGAGCTTTCAGTTTTCTCCCAGTGCAGAAATCGCAGGCCACATCTTCAGGTCCAGCATAGCAGTGATCAGCAGGAGCAGCTTGGAGTCCAGTCTTCTTCAGTTCCTCCACTAAAGCTGCTAACATGGTGTTTTTCAGCAGGACAGGCCTCGGTGTGAAGGTCTGCCTACACTGAGGGCAGCTGTGGATTTTCTTCTCATCCTCTTCATCCCAGAAGCTTTTAATACAGTTCATGCAGTAGCTGTGTCCACAGGGAGTAGCCACCGGATCCTTCAGTAGATCCAGACAGATGGAACAAGAGAAGGTTTTCCCGGTCCAGCTGAACTCCTTTCTGCGCCATTTCACCTCTCAGTGACTGTCTGAGTTTCACTTCCTCATAACTGAAACTAGACTGAGCTCTGATCTCAACATGTGTCTCTGCAGTGAATGTGGCCTGTCAGCCGCTGCACGTCACCACATGTTGGTTCCACCCATCTTCAAAGTGTAGATCTGAAGGGGAGGGAACGAGGAAATACATGTGCAGAGTGGAGCTCACTGTGTTTGAGAGCAGGAGGAGGAGGGAGGGCTTATCAAGCGCTGATTCATTCCAGGAGGAGGAGCAGCACCGAGCATCTGAACTTTGTCTCCTCAGTTTAAACCTGAATGAAGACAGAGGTTGCTGCAACAAATCCTGCTCATCTCTTTTGATTTCTTATAGCCTATAAGAGGATTTCCTGTCATCATGAGCTTCAAAGTGAAGAAACAGCTGTTGGACAGTCAGTTAGTCAGTGACGACCTTTAACAAGCCTGATATCAACACAGTAGAAAGACGAACAGAAAATCTGTCTTTTGGTGATTTATCAGAAAGATCAGTGAACAGCGGTGATGAAGAGCAGGGACAGTTTTCCATTTTCAGATGAAGTGTAGTGTTGGTATTAAATACTGATCATTGAACTGTTTTTAGAGCAGTGGCTTTAAAATGATAATCTGTGAAATCTTTGTTTCTTTTGAGATATTCCCTCCATCTTTGGTATAATGCTGCACCCCAGACAGACATAGATTCAACCTGATATTTCCAACTTCTGACCACAATTTTCTCAAAATCTAATGATCTAAAGTAATGTGGTGGAAAACTGAGAATAAGGAGTCTGACAAAAGAAATGTCTTTGGAAAGGTTTACTGAGCTTTCTGCACAGAAAGGATCAGAACAGATACAGAGTGGTACACGGTCTGCAGGTGTCTGACACCGAGCATAAGACAAAGGCATCTTTTAAGCAGTTATGAGAGGGGCCTGTTCTATGTTATCTGCAAGGTCGGGTCACTCCCTTTGTCAGGACTGTGAGAAAAGGTTAGAAGCTAAGAATGTGCGACAAAAGGAAAGTGTGTGCATAAAGGATATGTTAATTTGTGATTACAACATAAAAAAAAAACAGATTTTTTAAATTAAGAATTTATAGTTCTCACTGTAACGTAGTAGTATAATGTAGAAATTATTATAGTTAATGTAATAAATATTACTACACCAAAAAGTTTGTTTTTTCAGTGAGTGATGTTGCTGGTTGGTGAATGCAGTGTTTGTCTTGTTAGCCTGTTTTATTAATTTGTGGACACTGAATACAAGTTCACCAATGATAAGGGACTAATGTTATTTAACCTCTTAAACTCTGTAGCTCACCCTGGTCCTCAGCCGACATTTCTCTCTGTACTGGGATCGGTTTTAAATCTAGACTGAAGATGTTGGTGTCACGTGAAACTAGAAGACCTGAGGCATTCATTGGTACCCGTGTCGGCTAACTTGTTGGCAAGGAGGCTAAAAATATTCTCCAAGGTTTGGCTAAATGACCAAATTCTGATCATTTTCAAAGGAAGTTCTTTGACCTGATCTCTTAATCTGCTATTTGTTGCAGATTTTATTAAGACACTTAAAATGTTGATTTAACAACAAGTGAATTTGATGTGATCTGATGTGTGCACTGTGTTGGCACTTTTAGGACTTGTCTTATTGGAATTATTTATTTATGTATTTATTGGTCAATAAGCTCATCATTTAACTTTTTTTAATTTATGCTTGTTCTATTTTTACTGGGTTTTTTTAATGTTGGTGTGATGTTGAAACATGGAGACTGTAGTCCTTTTTTTATTGATGTATTTAGTGATATTTTGGTGAGAATAATGGACGTCTCATTTGTGAGTCTGGTAAGTCCATTGTAATTCCACTCACACGTGCTGTTTTTTATTATAGAATAAGATCCTAATGTCACTAATAAATAAGTAAATGAGTAAATAAACACCCTACAAACATATTGTTTCATGTAAGCAATATTTATTCATTTGTTCATGCAGTGAAGTATAGGTTAATAAAATTAAACATTAACATTTATTGACTTTTTCTCTTGTTTTCTTCAGGACATCAAGGGAGACGACATCCTAAGACTCCTGCAGAAATCCACCACTGGTGTTTATGTCGTCATCAAGGAGGGTAGAAGGAGCTTGTTTTGTGAAAAAATGTATTTTATATCCATGTAAGTGTTTGTAGATGTAATCTGTGTGTTTAATGTCTCCCAGCTCTGGATGGTTCTGGTCATTTGTGTTTGTGATTTTTATTCTATTCTATCTATAATATTCCAACCAAAGTCTCATTTATAAACTTTTATTAGTTTTTTGTCCTTAGTTTTACCATTTAGTTTGCTTTTCATGTTTGCATTTGTCATCAGTTTATTTCCCTATTTTTATATTCATTTTATTATATATTTTATTGTGTGAGTCCCACATCAGATTGCTAAATAAGCTGATCAGCTCTCAAGTTTGCAAACAGTGACTAGATTATTTTCAGATAAAGACATCAGAATTCATTTTAATGCAAACATATCATACATTATAAGAACAATCTTTAACTATAATACATCCATCTGGGAACAATGTCTCTTCATAATGATTTATAATGTGTAAGATATTGGCTCCTAGCTAACATAATCAATACATTTTGATAAAACAAGTTGATCCTGTGTTAAATTAAGAAGCTGTTGTCAAGATTAAACAGGTTAAAAGTCTTTTGCAGTGTAACTGAATCTGTGTAACAGACATTTGTCTCATATTTAGGAATAATATTGGACCTGTGAGTCTGTTGTTGATCAAATATTATCTTATTATATCCAGGAAACTTAAGTTCATGTTTGCATTTAACACTTGTATGGTGCAGAAAGAACATCACATATAGCAAATAATTTATTTAAATCGTGTAAAGGCCAGAGAATAATTGGTTAATGTTGAGAAGACATTCAAAATCAAAACCATAATTAGTTTTGAGAGGAGGAACATTACAATTAATTAAGTCAACAACAGTTTGACAATTTTCTCTTTGAATTTTAGACAAGTAAATGAGTACACAGTACACCTCAACATGGAAGATAACTTAAAAGTATTTTTCAATCAAAGCAAAACACTTTGGTGTTGGTTTGACAGTGGAAAAATGTATGTAAATTTAAATAAAACACATCCCAACTCAAAGTTGAGCAGCCTGCCAAAAGCCAAAGACTTAAACATCAGACAACCAGCAGTAAATAAACAGCTCAAAAACAGAAGAAAGGGAGCCGAAGCAGCACAAAAAAACTTTGACTTGACACCCTCACTGTAAGTGGGTTGTGACCAACTTCCATTTTAACATGTACAAACATTTTCAAGTATTTTAGAATTTCACAGTGAAATAGTCATCTGAATAAAGGCTTTTTAACTTTTTGCCAAAAGAGTGACTTGGACCTTTCTTCTTTTTTGAACTTTTGCATTTAAATAGCACCTTTGTTAACTTTTTTTTTCTTTTTACTTAAATTAACTGTGTTTTCTGGTTGGAAATGCAGTTGTGACGAGTTTGCTGTATCAGGGATTTTTGGCAGACAGCTGCTGTCCCTTTTGCCAGCACAGTGTACCGGCACTGAATCTTTAAGTACCAAACCATACTGTCCTTCTTTCACCCACTGACATAAAGTGGCATCAATCTTAGTATCTTATTATATATAAAAAGAGAATATTTATATGTTTGAAGCTATTACAACATACAACATCATATTGTGTTGATTTTGGAGGCCCCTGTGGACAAATACAGTAGTGTTTCCACCACCATTACCACAATAAACTGTCTACATACTTTGCCTGAGCACAGATTAGTTTTGCCTGATTACAAAGAAAATTGAACCTGCTGGTAAGGCATTAAGAATATAGAACTAGTCAATCTCGTCTTGTTTGCTTATGAAGGTCATAGGCATCAGTATTAAACTGAGGGCTGTTTTCATAACCTGCTTAAAACTCATTACGGTACATTTATGTAAGAAAACATACTCCCCCAAATATTTGTTAGTTACAGTGATCAACTGCTGCAAATTTGAACTGAATCTAACCTTAGATGCACTGACATGAGAGTGGTATCTATCATTGCAAGACAGAAATCGTATCAGAGCATATTCCCCAGTGTTGACCTATTTCTTTAAGTTAAACACTCGAGATATTAAGATATTCACAGTTCATACAAGCCATGTAACTAACATAAATAAATTAGCCAATTTAAAACAAATGCCAAACATTCAAACCAGCTCCACATTAAAATTGACAATGAGGCAATGCAGATTTCTATAAAACTTTAAGTGAAAGTATGAAAAATTGACTTTCTTACCAGGTATGTGGGAGGCCTCAGTCTCAAGCCTTTTGATGGGCTCAAAGATAACTTGGTCGGTCCATGCTGTAACACAGCAGGACCCAAGTCTTGTTAACAGCCAGCACTTTGGAGCCTTGGACCTCTGCTGTTTTTTCTCCTCCTTGGCCTGCTTTTCTCTGTCCTTTATGTCTTTTTTAAGAGCCTTTTCCTCCTCTTTTACTTGTTTTGCTCTCTCCTTCTTCTCCCTTTCGTATGTCTCTTTTGCCTCTTTCTCTTGTCTTTTAAGCTCCTTTGTTTTCCTCTTGAATGCCTCTTTTTCCTCTTTCTCTTGTCTTTTTCTCTCCTCCTTCCTCCTCTTGTTTGCCTCTTTCTCTTGTCGTTCTCTCTCTTTCTTCTCCCGCTTGTATGCCTCTTGCTGCTCCTTCTCTTGTCTTTTACACTCTTTCACCTCGCGCTTGAATTTCTCTTTTTCCTCTTTGAGACGCCTTTTTTTCTCTTTTGTCTCCTTCTCTAGTTTTTCTTTCTCCTCTCTCAATTGCATTTTCCTCCTGGCCATCCATTTTGTCAGGCTTTCCTCACCCTCATCCCTCAGCTGGGTGTCTGCTGACTTTGTCTCTGGCTTGTTGTTGACCTTCCTCCTCCTGGCCCAGTCCTGTACGAAGGACCAGGCCAGCCTTGTTCTTTCACTCTGCTCCAGTCTTTGTCTCTCCTCCTTCTCTTGTTTCATCAGTTTCAGTTCTTTCTTGACGAGCTCCTGGATGTTAGACCTTGCACTGGCCCTGCTCTCCTCCACCCTTTGCTCTTCTTCTTTAGTGAGAGTGACTGGCTCTTTCTTTTCCCACTCTTTGGCAGTAGCCTTGATCCTTGCACTCCTCTGATTTGCCTCCTGTTGCTTCCTTTTTTGCTGCACCTCATGCAGTCTGTCCTTTTCCCTCTTTGTTTGGGACCACTCCTCCTCAAAGGACAGAAGCATGCTCACTACTTCTTCCTGCTCCTGAATGTCCCGTGTGATGGTAGACGGGGTGGTGGTGGACGGGCTGGTGTTCTCACATGGCAAAGGTCTGCCACCCCTTTGCCATGGTGCCCGTCCGGTGATAGATGGACTTGCGTCCTCAGAAGGCAAAGGTCTGCCACCCCTTTGCCTTCTGTCCCATGCGGTGGTCGATGGGTTGGTGTCGTCATCCCAAGGCAAAGGTCTGCCACCCCTTTGCCTTGGTGCCCTCACGGTGGTAGATGGGCTGATGGAATCACACGACAGAGGTCTGCCACCCCTCTGCCGGTGTGCCCTCACGGTGGTAGATGGGCTGATGCAATCACACGACAGAGGTCTGCCACCCCTCTGCCGGTGTGGCCCTCACGGTGGTAGATGGGCTGGTGTCACGCCATGGCAAAGGTCTGCCACCCCTTTGCCATGATGCCCGTCCGGTGTTAGATGGACTTGCGTCCTCAGAAGGCAAAGGTCTGCCACCCCTTTGCCTTCTGTCCCATGCGGTGGTCGATGGGTTGGTGTCGTCATCCCAAGGCAAAGGTCTGCCACCCCTTTGCCTTGGTGCCCTCACGGTGGTAGATGGGCTGACAGAATCACACGGCAGAGGTCTGCCACCCCTCTGCCAGTGTGCCTTCACGGTGGTTCCGGCGCAGATGTTATCACCAGGCAAAGGTCTGCCACCCCTTTGCCTGTGCGCCTCCACCATGGAATCTGGGTTGGAGCCTCCACGAGACGAAGGTCTGCCACCCCTTCGCTCATGCGCCTTCAAGATGTTAAGAAGGTCGAGGCCTCCAGGAGACGAAGGTCTGCCACCCCTTCCTCCAGGCTCCTCCATGATGTTAAGAGGGCCGAGGTCTCCTGGAGACCGAGGTCTCTCGATGGGTTCGTTGGAACACACGCTCTCAGACATTCGCTAACCGACTTTGTAGAACTGCAAACACAAACACACACCACTTACTTATTATTTCACCGATAAACAATTTGCAAACATCCTGCTTTACTTTCCCCTTCCAACCTACAGTGACCCTGAAACAAGTGAAAAACGAGACAGGCAGTATCTGAGGCCAGTGTTTGGTTTGTCTGTTCTGGGCTACAGCAGAAACATGGTGGTACAACATGGTGGCCTCCATGGAAGAGGACCTACACTCTCTGTACACATTACACAAATGATTCTTATACACTAATGAAACAATATTTAAAAAAAACAACATACTACAATTTTTTTCCCCAAGAAAACTCACAAAGGTACACTTTTCAAATTAATTTAAAAGCAAATCCTAGTATGACACAGTCACAAAAAGTCAGCAGTAAAGAATGAAAGAAAATCCACTATTTCAGGAACATAATACTCGATATGGCTCTGAATAATTTTTTGCAAGAATTAAAGAATGTTTTCCTACACAAGACGGAGGCTTCAAAATAAACAAAAAGGGAACATTTTGCCACGGCAGAATGATGAATATTGGAAACCGATGAAAGATTAAAAACAAATTCTTAAAAAACCTCTGAAATCTGATCTGATTACTATACAGACTGTAAATAGATTTATTGGTAGAGAAAACAAACAGGATAATTAAGAACTAGGGGAGTTCTTAACTAGGAACTAGGAGAATTAAGAACTCAAAATTAATAATGTATTAGTGAAAAAATCTGCTCAATTTAGCTACCAAATTAAAGCTCTGTCCATGAGACAAGTCAGCTTTTTACTCCATCTGATATTACAAACCTAATAATCATGCACAGACTTTTTTTTAAGATAGTGGAAATAACAGAATCAGAAGTGGAAAACACTGTCAGCTCCAAAACTCAGGCCTGACACAGAAAAACAGACATCAGTATCTTCTCAGGTTGCAAATGAACTCATTTAACACCTAAATAAAGGCCAGACTCCTTTGCATCTCATGCAGTTTGAGCTCCATAGCCACAATTCTACTCAATCAACAAACTGTGTCTTTTTTCAGGCTCTATTCTTGATGCCAATCATGTTCACTCTATATTTTAATGACCTACCAAAAACATGTCCACATTTCTGAATTCAAATAGTTGATATTATAATTTTTACATGTGCAAAAGACATTCAGGCAGCTTTCAAAATCCTTACATCTGCAACAACATCATGTCTCTTATTAAACACTAAAAAACAGTTTGTATGACTTTTACAAAACCATCAGCACAGGTGGCTCATTGAAATGTGTGAAGTGTCTTTGGATCACATTGGACATAAAATTAACTTTCAAAAGTCACATGAAACAGGTGTCAGTCACAGTAAAATTACATTTACAAAATTCCTGACAGTTTCTATTAGTTAATGCTGCCTGGATGTTTGTACACGCAGTGATTTTAAATAATATTGTTTTACTAACTAGTCACTCACAAACGTTATGACACTTAAACCAAAAGAATCACTTCTCATGAAAGCCATAAAATCATCATTGCAACATTCTGGAAGAACATAACTTGTTCAGCTTTGAGAATTTTAAATACTTTAAATATTAAATATCCTTATTTTATATTTAAGGCTTTGCATGGGCTGCCCCCATGTCCTTTAAACGAGCACATGAAAAAAACACACTGTATTTTGTCTTTTTTTTAAACCTGTTTTGTAAATTTGTATTTATACGTTGTCATTGTAATGTTTCTGTATTTTTTTAACCCTTTATGGACTACACATGAAAATGAGCATTTTTGATACAATCAGGCATGTTTACATCTTGTATTTTCATACTGATGTTCATTAACATTCACTGACACCATCAAATAAATAAAATACAATGTAAATACTACATTTCTGTCATAGTTTGCAAATAAATCCCCATAAATCTTACACACTGGACATTTAACTTAAGTTACTCTTCAGTACACTGTGCATCAACAGGTTAAAACTCAGTTTTAGGATAAAAGCAGGTCAACCAAATAATCACCCTAAAACACTGACACGTCTAAAGACTAAAAACATGGTTTCAAATTGAAATGAAGTATTAATAATGTACTAATGTAACTGACATTAGTGAACATTTAAAATCATTCTATTTATTAACATATTATATTTGCAACTCTAATATCACAATGTTTAAATATACAAGAGCATGGACACATTATTGTTAGGTGCATTCTAAAATATTTTTTGTCATTAGAAATAATAAAAATACAAGCAAATAATGTAAAAATGTCACAGCTTACTAAATCTTTTAAAATGTGTTAATAATATTGGGCTCCACAAGTGGAGTCAGACCTGACAGTGGATGTTAATATAAGCACTATTGGTGATAATATTAAAAATAATGATATTAATCCAACATTAAAATAATTAGTAAACTGCAAACAGGAATTTAAAACAAGAATTTGGGAGTTTTATTTACTGAAAATACACATTAAATTATCTTCAATTCTCATGACATCTGTCAAAGTAACAGCAGAGGGACACAAGACTGCAAACTTTTCACTCAACATGGAATTTCCTCTAATATTTAGAAAAAAACTATAAATGCCCTCTGTTTTTAACAAATGCATTTTAGACAGTAAGTAAAACAAGTTTACAAGTTTAAGTTGTGAGACAAAAACTGCAGTTACATTTCTCTGATTACAGAAGAAAGATGTACATTTTGCTGCATTTTTGGGGGAAGTAACTTATAAAAAATGTATTTACTCGACATAATGATGCTAAAAAACCACATTTACATCTTTCTGAACAGAAAACAGTTCAATAAAACCAAAATAGAAGAGCAAAAAATGATGTCTTACCTCTGCAAAGGATGGTTTGGGAATGAGGCCCAAAGTTCTCAGCTCATGATACATGAAGAAGGTTCCACTGTGATGTCACTGACCCTGATGTGATGTCACTCTCACAGAGAACACAACAGTTCTATTTCCTTTTAAGGAACGGCAGCCATCCTGGCACACATTCATTTAAAAACTATTTATTGTTTAATGACTTTTTAAAGTGTTCTTACTGTATTAAATCAGTGTTTCCTGACCTTTTTCCTTCGTCTGTCTTTGAGTAAACTGTCAGCTCCTGAATAAGTGACATATTTAAGTGGGTTTCATATTATATTCGCTGTATAACAATAACCAGACAGAACAACTAATAAACTTCACAATTAACCCAAATATTGAACACAATAACAGCAGGAAGTTTAAAATGAGAGATTTTGATGAATTTTGAGCAGATCATTTCCAGTGAATATTGCATCAGAGATGGGATTTATTTATATTTTAGGAACGTTTTCTCCAATTCCACAGTGCAGATGCTTTGTGTTTCTTAAACAATCATACATACTTTAATAGGCTTCTTTTTTTGGACTAATTTAGTGTTTTCTTCTCTGTGACACAGACCATTATTCAGTCACCTCTTTGATTGTTTTGACTGTACTTTCCTGATGCAGGATGAGTCTGTTTATCAGAGTGTGAGGGCTCTGTGAATATAGTTTATGTTCAGGTCTGCACCCCGTCTTTATCCTGTGAGATATATTTTAGGTTTATATCATAAAGTGCACTTTAAATTTTAAAGATAAATTGACTGATGTTTTGTTTCAGTGACTTCATTTACCATCAACACTGATGAGACATCCACATGAAAAGTGACAGATTTTCCCTTTAAAATCAAGATGACCTCATGACCCACTGTGAAGCTTTGGCAGCTCATAGTGGGGGTCAGGACCCACATGTGTACTAAATCACCACTGTCATGGCCTGAGTCAGTGGCTTTAAAAGTGGAGTCAACAGAAGTTGTCTTTAAAGGGATAATTCATCCAACAATGAAAATTCAGTCATAATCTACTCACCCTCAGGGGGGAGTAGATATTGAATGAATCTTCATTTTTGGGTGAACTTTGCTTTTAAACAGCACATTGATGTATGAACCTGTTACAGGTAGATGTGAACTACAGGAAATGGTGAGGCAAATATTTTTATATTTTCTGAAATAAACTAAAAAAAAACAACAACCTACACTTCAAATGAACCAAATGACACAAGACATTAGAGAAACGACAAAGCCTGCCTTGTGCAGACTGGACAAAGGCTTCATACACACATGGGTTAGATGTCACTCAGTCACCTGGACACCTGCTGTCTTCATATCAAGAATCATAAGTGAAATATGTCTCTGACTTTGTGGACGTTGTGTCATCATTAATATCTTGTATGTGGTTTAACATCTTCTGCTTTATAATGCCGCATTGAAAAAATCTCAGATGTTAATATAAGTGTAGTTGCTGCCTGGTAATTGGTCAGTTAATTGATTTTAAATTCAATATTTAATCAATCATCAGTCACTGTAAATCCATTAATTTCCATCTCATGTTAGTTCAGATTTGTAATTTATCTAACTTCATGTTTCTGCACTACATCCCAGAGGCAAATACTGAACGTTTTAATCCACAAAGCTGAAAAAAGGCTGTTTTCTGACTTTTTAGAGATACATGGTTCTCACAGGACAGTGATGCTACAGACATTTAACTGTCTTATAGACCATGATGCATTGCTGTAGATTAAACCAGCCAACAGTGGCCTCTGAAGTAGTTAAAATGAGCTCAACCATAAACACCTACAGCAGTAAACGGCTGCATTAACACAATAATATTAATCCAAAAACATCATAAATAACACTGACAGGAAGCATTTTACTGCAACATGAATACTTTTACTTTAAGTACATTTATCTGATAATATTTCCACACTTTTACTTCAGTAAGGTTTCGTGAATGCAGGACTTTTACTTGTAGTGGAGTATTTTTACAGAGTGATATGAGTACTTTTGCATCAGTAAAAAGGTTCTGGCCACCTCAGAGGAGTAACATCGTGTCCATATATTGTCTGGACTGCAGGCCGGCCCAAGCCTCCATGGGGCCCTAAGCAAAATTTGATTTTGGGGCCCTCTATTTCAGCCAATATTGATTGTTGATCATTCACACACCTACAATGAACTCAATGTAGCTCTGGCAGTGTTGTTTACATCCTATGGACGGCCTGACATGTCTTTACACATGTATGTGTTTCACGTGAGTAACAGACAAACAAAGGTCGCTACATCCCATCATATTGCTGGTAGTTAAGCCGGTTAAAATGTAAACAAATAATGCAAACTTTATCTTTCTTTTTAATGAAATAAAACGATAACCAGCGGGTGCTAATTAGGAAGCCTTAACAAAACATACTGGTGAGAAAAACAGCCCATAATTTTAAACTATCTATGTTGCTGAAAGCTTAAACATGAAAAGAACAACTACACTTTTTTTTTTCTCTCCCCCGCTCCGCTCGAGCGCGGCTGAACCCGGCTTGAGCCCACTTCACGGGCGCGAGCCTGCTGCAGCCGCCGCTGCTGCTGACAGCAGACTGGGGGAAAAAAAAAACATTTCTTTGCTCTGATGATGTATGAATGAGAAGGGAGACTTGGACAAGTTCGTTGTTGTTGTTTTGGTGTACGCCGACAGCAACTGGTTTTTAGTAATAAAATGCCTGTTTGAGACCAACCGCTCTTCATCCTTCTAACGTCCGGTCGGAAGCTACATTAATTTTGCATCTCGCGACCCCAAGGTTGAGAATGGCTGGCCTTATGCAAAATCATATTGCTAGCAAATGGTGACGTTAATGTTTGCTATCAAACATTAACAAAAACTTTGTTTTGAAGAAAAAAACAAAACAAAACAAAAAAAAACTAAATATATAGGGCCAACCCCAAGAAACAACTTAATCAAAGTTAAAGCTACACAAATACAAACATGTTAGTATGATTTAAGTTACTGTAAAAGATAAATTTCTCTCATTTTTAACAAGCTAGCTAATTTGCTATTAACGGCTAGGCTACACAAATCTCTCTGATAAACATTAGCCTACCAAGAAAGCCATGATGCAAACATACCTTTATCTCTGCATTTTTTCTCCTCTTCCTCTTTCTTCCTTTTTCTTTTCTCTGCCCCTGAAGAATATGTCCTTTTTTGCGACATTGTTTCGCCTAACCACCTGTGTTTTGGATGCGCAGTGTGTACTGCATGTTGGGAGCCGGCTGTTACACTTTTTTTTTTTTTTTTTTTTTTTTTTGGCAGGAGGCACGGTATGGCAAAGCTTTAGCTACAGAGGCAGTAAGAATCACTAGGTCTACATCAGCAGCAGCACTCTGTTGAAACTGTGTTTTAGTATAATAATATATCTTTGATCATATAGAAATCACCATTTATACATGGAAAAAATAAAAAATAAATTACTTTTTTTTTTTTTTTTTTTGGATTGCTCTTGGGGGCCCCCTAGTAGCCTTGGGGCCCTAAGCCGGCGCTTAGTTCGCTTATGCCTTGGGCCGGCTCTGCTGGACAGACAGACAGACAGACAGGTCTCCACAGAGGCTGCTGTGGGACAGTGTGCACGCGCATATGAACGCGATGCGGTTATCTTTCCTGAGCTACAGATTATAAACTCCGCTGCACGTTGGCGCTCATCAGACGTGATAAATAGTTTTATTCTATACTCACGTCTGACGTCGGGGGGGGCGGGGCTGCTGACGTACAGCTGTGTGTGAATGGAGGCGCCGGTGGCTTCTTGAAAACTTGTGAATGTCTTTACTCAATGAGAGGCTGGAGTGAAAATCAAACACCTCTTCTTCAGGGGCCACGCCCCTTTCACCTGCCCATCCTCACAGCCAATCACTGACCGGTGTTCGAGCAGTCGGCCCACGTATCTTCCTTCATAATGGAGGTCAAAGGGAAGTGATGGCGTCTGAAAGCCGGCGTGGGAAAACACCAAGTCAGTCCTCCGAAAAGACCAAATATCTCCGGAACCAGCCGATCAATAATCTCCCTTCACAGCAGGTGAGTTGGTGAAAGCCAGGTCTTCATTTCCGCCTGTTTTGCCGTTTATTTTCTTCTTTGACAAACTTTTGGTGTTTGATTTGCTGTTTGAGCCTGAACTGAACTTTTGTCAAGTCTAGAAAGGAACCCTTGATTTGTGAAATTCTCGCGAGATTTTTGTGCATTTGTTTCTTCGTTGTGTACTTTTTATTTTAAATGTGACAGCGCTGTGGTCTAATAAATATTGTGGGTTTACGGACAGAAAACACTCGGTTAGGGTTGTGGGGAAAATCATGGTTTGGATTAAAAATGACTCACTCTCGCGAGATCTTTCGTGTGTCTGGGGTTCTCTTTTTCTCTGATCTCTTCCGTGTTTTGACTTTGGTTGAGCGGGAAATCACGAAGTGGAGTTTTTGTGAAGTGAATTGAATTACATGGAACTGGACTGACCTAGTTTTGTGTTCTCTCATTTAAAGTTTGAAATTTAATCTGATGGTGTGGGTTTGTTTAAAGAGGGTTGGATTGTTGCCTCGCAAATAATTTATCAAATTGTTGTGAAAAACTATCAAGTGTGTTAAAACCTGTATGTCTGTTCTTTTGTGTGGTTTGATTCTGATTTGGCCCTTTTGTCCTGTGAACTCGAAGACAAACTGGCACCTGGAGTTGATTGTGACAATGTGTGAGCTTTTGCTTTGAGAGACACATTATTAATTTATTTGAGATGTTTTAGGTTTTACTGTGTGTTTGAGGGGGGCTGATCACTTGGATGAGGTGTGTTGGAGCAGGGAAACATCTAAAACATGGAGGACAGTGAGTCCTGAGGACCAGGACAGAGGAAACACTGTTTTATGTTGAACTCTGAGGAGTTTCAGGGAATATTTATTTTGGACTTTCCTGAAAATGACTTTCTCTCTTTTCTCTTCTGTCTCTCTTGTTCAATGTGTTTTTTCATTGTCCCGTCAATACACTGATTTATACTGAACTGAGTTGTGCTGCATTGTCACTCTGATTATTTGTGTTGTTGTTCTGGTGGTTCATTTTTATGAAAAGTGGGTTTATGACAGAGTGTATTCATGCATCCATGTGGGGGAAAATGTGAGATGAACTCTGGCTGGCATCATAAAAACAATGATGAAATATTTTGCTGACAATCAGTGCATCATAGTGATTTTTGCAAAATGTTGAGCAAGAGGGAAGTAATGAATGACAAGTACTCAAACTATCCTGATCTAAACATCTTTTCATAGATGAGGCCTCATTCAACAGAGTTTTTCCCACAGTTTTAAATGTAGTTTACCCACATTCATCTTTTCAGACATGAATCTTTCGGGCCTCTTGACTTTGTCAGCAGTTGTCACAGGTGAGCTGGTCTTAATATTATGAAACGCAAAGTTATGAGACATTTCTTAATTCAAGTTTATTATATACATGTTTAGCTCTATTTTCATTTTTTTAATGCATAGTTATTAAAAATACTGGTTGAAGTTTATGGTTTCATTGCCCTGATATCATTTGGGACAATAAAGTAAAATATAATGCCTCCATTACTTGTCACAAATGTGAACCACTTTTGAGGGATTATCACAAGTGTGTGTGTGTATATATGTGTATATGTGTGTGTG